>OY728122.1:642765435-645265435 GCA_963277665.1 Viscum album
AATAATAATTTTTAATTACTGGTCTCCAATGATTAATCCCCATTTCCTATGGAAACATTTTCCTATAGGAACATCGATTGGTGTCAGATTCGTGTCCATTGATTTGACATAATAAAGAATTGTGAAAAGATAATATGAATTATATGAATAGTGTGGGTGTGCATACTTTTTTAAAAAAATAAAAATTTGTGTTCTGATGAGAATGATGATACTATATCATATATACCTTGGTATTTATATTAGAGATTTACTTTTTCCTAATTTTTCACATGTTTAAGGGAATTCTCAAATGAACTTGTTTGGTAAAAAATTTATTGAATGATGCTAAAGAACTAATTTCTATTATTATTTCATTGTAAAAAAATTCAACACAAATGTGACGGACATGAATCACCTATAAAAATTTTAGATACACCAAAAATTAGCTCTAATGGGATTGAGAGAAGTCAACAAGGATAAATTATAGATACAGAGAAACATAATTAAAGAATTTAAGATAGTTGAGTAAGATATTTTTTAGGATTATTTCACTAAGGTAAATTAATTTGATAGAAATATAAACTGGTGTGAGGAAAAACATGAAGAATCTATACCTTTTAAGATGAATGTGACGAAATTTTTGGACCTGTTTGAACACTATATCTCAATAATATAAGTTAGAGGTGATCAATCCTTTTATAAAATTCATAACATTAATATAGAATATGAAATGATAAAAATTATATAAATTAAGAACAAATGCATAGAAGAAATGTAATTTAATATCTTCAGAATATAGAAAATTAAATATCTTATTCGAAATTTAGATTCACGTGACTTAGATAATAAAGAGGGTGATGAAGACCATCAAAAAATAAAAGATATTATATGAATGATATTCAAGAATGAAAAGAATGAGTTTAATGAAATGTATCTGATAAGATACTACAAGTAAAATGGAATTAGGAACATTTCTACTAAAATTATTAAGATTATTTAACATAATGATGAATATAAAGATAATGATAAATCATAAAAAAAAATGGAATAAGTGTTCAAAATAATATCTTAAATTTATAAGAAATAAGAATAAATTTTTTAGATGTAAGAGAAGAAATATTACGAGAAAAGAAGAAGGTTTTGGACATTCATCTAATAGTGATTCTAAAAGCTAGTATAGTGATATATTTTATAATTTTATGGATTATGGTAAAAAATAATTTTATAAATCATGTAGTAAATAATATGATATAAAACTAACTGATTTGGAACACGTGTTGAATGGTGATCTTAAATATTTTCTTATACAGGATACAATTACTCTAAAAGAAAAGAAAATGTGTTGAAAGATAAAAATATGTTCATTTAATAGAGTAATGTGTTTGAAATAATATAAGAAACCATTAATTATGAGATTAATGAATTTAGGTTGACATATTATAAAGATGCGAAGGTTCTATAATTCATTGATTAAAAATATGTTTTGAAATAAGATGAAATTTAAATGATATTGCCTATCTTTCTTATTGTGGAAAATTCCATGAAGAATTTAAATGAATATTTAAAAATATCAATTGAAGTCAAATTGAATCCTCAAAATAAAAATTGATAAATTTCAAAAATTATCTAGTTAGATATATATATATATATATATATATGAACATTGTATTTAAAATTCTATTTGCACTTATAATATAGACTTGATATCATAATATGGTCAATCATAGGAAAAACAGTGGAAAGAAAAATCCCCCACATCAATTGAAGAAAAGAGGTTCCCTGGAAGCACTTCATCTCTCGAATAGAAGTAAATAAAAATAAATATACAACCAAAATTAAACTTTGGATATCATTATAGGGGTAATTTTTATAAAAAAAAATTTCCAGGTTCTAAGGGTACATTGAGTGTTGAGGAATGTTTATAAAAAAGCCTACACATGATAGTATAACATTTTATTACCTAGTATGTGACATGATGTTAGGTGTGTCATCCATATTATAGAATATTGAATCTTAATAGATTATTATCTATAAATTAAAATATTTTGTGTCATTCAAACTTAATAAATATTTGAATTTTTGAGGATTTAGTAAAATGTTTGAGGAATGTGGCCACTATATAGAAAAATGCATCACAAGATTACATGTACCAAAAAATTATACTAAGAACTGAAAGTGAATTAAAAGCCCTAATGATGATTTACCTTATCTTGTTGTGGTTTCATTGACATCCAATGGAAACCAAAATCATGTAATATTTATAATGAGTGATGATCCTTTATAACTGGTGATAAATGTATTTAAAATTACATTAAAATCCATGATGATTGAGTAGTTACATTTAGTAATAATTTCAATTTAAACACCATGTGTATTCGATTTTCTAGGATTTATCATCACAACTTCAAATATAGTGATATATTTCCTGTAGAATGGATAGAGAGTAGTCTTTGAAGTGTTATTATACTATGAGATAATGGCCATGAGGTTACCATTATAAATCATACATGTCATTTATATCTTAGAGGATGGAAGGAAACTTTCTCAAGGAATAAGAAGAAATGTAAATATGTTTTTGATAGGGAATCCTACAAAATCCCAATACCTGAGTGAAAAAGAAGAATGTATATTGATAAAATGAATTCATAACTATGATGGAAAAATGGTTTTATGTTAAATATTGTTGTTTTAGGTTTTGAGAGATCATCCCAAGATGAAGATAGAATAAGATGATGTCTATTCTACATTATAAGAGGTATTGATAACCCAAAAAACTCATAAGAAGGCATAAATTCTCTCTACTAGTCCATTGAAACTTATAAAACATGATTTTTGTGTTCCCATGAGATTAAGTCCACAAGTGGTAATTTATATTTAATGAAATGAATTGATGATTACAGTTTAATGAGAAATGTGATGTTCCCCAAGAAAAAATTATATTTATTAGATATGTTGAATTATTTCAATAGAAAAGAAGAAAAAAGGGTTTGGGATTAACAATAAGAAAGTGATATATGATATTGGGATTTATTTTATGGGCTGTGTAGTTGAAATTATATTTCTGAACAAGGAATATAAAATTAGTTCATCACACCATATACTCAACAAAAAATGGGGATATAAAGAGAAATTATTTGAGTGTTTTTTATAAACTCGGGATAACACATTCTGAAAATAAAATTTCAAATTAATTTTGGAGGGAGACTAAGTTTTCTACTGCGTGAATATAGATCATATGTGTTTTCAGAACCAAGGAACATTTCACTCCTTATAAAAAGTGGTATAATTGGAATGAAACATTAATTTTTTTTAATTTTTTTAGAATTCCATGATTTAAAATGATCAATGGTAACATGGTAGAAATGATTAAATTGAAATTTGATGGAGGGTTCTTTATAGGGTATACTTATCAAAAGGTAACTGGTACATGTGATGAAATAAATGACTAATTTTTTTACTATTTCAATATCAGGATTATATTATATCCTTTCTAATAGATCTTTTTTTCATAAGATACTGAAATATCATATAAATATAACATGAATATTTTAATTCAATACGTTAAAAAGGATGCTAATAGTAGAATAACTTTTAGTAATGTAGATTTTAGAATATACTTATGATGAATAATTCACTATGGGCAGTGGTAGAATGATGTTTTAGAGGTTAGAATGACTTTTTTAGAATGAGAACATTATTGGAAATCAAGTTACACCTATTATAGCAGGGAGAAATATGATAATGGGAAATAACACAACCCCAATATAACATGTTGAACAATGAATAGTAGTTAAATCTATATATAATATTGAATTGGTAAAATCATTGAATGAAGAAATAGATCATATTGAGATATATAAAACTTAGAGGTTTTCCCCATGATAAAAATATAATGATTTAATTAGAACCAAATGTGTTTTTAGAATCAAATTAAACATGAAGGAATCTATGATAAGGAACAAGGATGGTAGGTATATAAATGATATATTCAAATTTACGGAACTGAATATGAATAAAACATTTCTCCATTACAAACCGATGAAAAAATTATAATTCTTCTAGTTATGGATTCACACAATCTATACAAAGTGTTTAAAATGGTTGTAAAATAATAGTTAATAAACTGTAACATCAAGAAAAAATTATTTATTAAATAACGAGATGGTTTTTACTTGATAGTGATTATAGTATGGTGTAAAGGCTGTGAAAATTATTATATTTATTGAAATTGGAATTTAGAACTTTGTTCTCAAAACATAATGGATGCTTGAAAGAAATCGGTTTCACATAAAGAAATTTTGAAAACAATTCGTATAAATTTGAAATTTAAATTGGTATATTAATTTTCATAGTGTTTTTTGATGATATAATATTTTCTAGTGACCAATTTTACCTTTTAGAGGTATACTATGAGCATATGAAAAAATAATTTCAGTTTTCCCGGCTGGGAAAATTGAATTATTTTTTGGGATAAGAAATTAATATAATCACAAGCATCATATTATTGGTGAAAGAAAAAGATGAAAAATAGTTACTGAAAATTTTCTGAATTCCTGAATAAAGGGATGTTTCAACATGTTGGAATCAAATAGTGAAATTATGAGATAAAAATAAGTGTTGAAAAATGGTATTTAGAAGACACATTAGAAGTGGATTATAGTATCCGACAACAAGATTGTACATATTTTTTATGCATCTTTAGGCTCAATTTCATGGTTACTAAAGGGACTCATAAATTCTTATTAAAAATGGATAAAGAGATATTTGAAGTTTTAAATATGTTATTTCCTAGTTTAAAAATGTATTATAGATTTTAATTTTCTTAGATTTTTTTATTTTGACTAGGCAGGTGATCGTAAATATAGAAAATCTGAATCAGGTGAGGCTTTCTTCATTTGCAGGGGATATGTGAGATTGTATAGTAAGTTCAGTACTAAATGGAACATATCACAGTTGATGGAACATATATATCCTCCACTCATGAATTTTCAATGGTTTTATGTATTTTTGTAAAATTATTATATTCATGTTTTCCAATATAGTAACCATTTTGGATTTTTTTTAATCAAAGTGTAGTTAATCTATCAGTGAACCATATAAAACAATCTGGAACCCATAATATTAACATCAAGCATCATTTCGTTAACTAAAGAGAAAAAAATAAATATTTCAATATGTAATACTTTTTATCTCAAAATAAAATTTCATATATACTCACACTATTCATAATAGGAAATAGGTTCTCATATTTGAGGCTGATACACTAGGTTAAATAGTTGCCACCAACTTCAGGAAATTTTTAACTATACCCCTCTACGTTATTTCAATTATGTTGAAAATGAAGATAAATAAATTCAAAAAACTATGTCAATGTGGAAGATAATTATTAATAATATGAGGAGTTTTAATTTCCATATCATTTGGAGTTATGGGTAATGCAAAATGGGAAGTTTGTTCCCAATGTGTTCTGATGCATGAATGGAAGGGGGAGTTTATCTATGTCACCTAGATAATTTTTTTGACATTGAGGTATTGAATTCTCTTAAAAAATTATCTTCACATGGTTTATAGTGTTTGATTATTCTCATTAGATATTGGTTATGATATAATGATTCCCACGATCCTAATGAATGTGTTAAAGAGTATAGGAATTTTTAAAGAGTGGAGAGATGTTTTCTAAACATCTAAAAGGGGAGGACTGAAGTGCCCTTAATGTTTTTCATGATTTTATTTTTCGTTAGCATTTATTTATAAACCTCCTGAAGAGGTTTTTGGGGGAACTGAATATTTTTATTATTCTAGTTTTTTTATGATAATCCTATAGTATTTATTTATTTACATTTATTATAATATAATTTTTCAATAGTTTAGTCAGGTGGTAAATCAATGGGACATATATTTGGATAGTTGGGAATGTAGTCTTCAATTAGATATATGGTTGATTAACTATTTGTTCTTATGGGGGTTTAGTTCATCAGGCGGTCAATTTGGTTATATTTGTAGTTAGTTGACAAGAATGAGTAATAAAAACAATGTATGTCAATTATAACAAGTATTTATTTCACTCATACACGACATGGGGTTTATAAAATAATTATTCATAAAAATTTATAGTTGATTAAAATCATCATTCCTAAAAATATGGTAGATCCACACATTTGGTCTACAACATGGACAATATCATACTCATGTGCTTTTTTAAGTGAGTACTCTAGGTGAAAACTATGATTTTAGAATCCTAACAATCTGAATAAATGAATCCCAATGATGTAAATTTTATTCCTCAAAAGATAAAATATCACATTTAAAATGGGATATAAACTGTTTCATGTGATATTTCAAAAGTAGTGGTTATTTATTTTATATTTTCATACTCTGAGATTGATTAATTTAAAATTTTTTTCGGTGTCTCGTAGTTGAATATATTAATAATTAATATCCATATGTTATATATGGAATGTTATTTGTGATGATGTTTTATTATCATTTTCATAAAGTGACAACAAGAATTATATTATATAGGGATTTTACCAATGTTCTTTGAGAATGTATGTCATAAATATTGAACAATATTTTTATTTTGAGATATAACTATTATTATAATGATCTATTTGATGAAGATAGAGTTTATGATTGAATTTATATTTAATAATACATGGGTATGTTTCGAATTCACTAATTGAATTTTTTTTGAATTATTATAAATATTATACAATTATAAAGATGAATCTAGAATTGGTTTTGATTGTGATATTTAGAAAAATGGTAGAAGTAGTATTTTATTATAGATATGTAGATATTTAACGTAAAAAATATTTCAAATATATGAGTTCATGTTTGTGAGCATGAAAAATTATGAAATAATGGAGGACCATTGTGTACAATTTTATTGAGTTATATTGAGAATGATGAGTTAGAAAATGAACTACATGACGTAAAATAATTCTAGAATTCAGAGTTTCCCAAATATGTGGATTTATCCTGGAGAGAATGATGTAATTACCAATTTCTAAAAAATATAGCATCAACATATTAGGAGAAGTAAATAAAAATTATGCCTAAATCCAAATATCATTCATCAATATCTATTGATATTGAATATACAATGAGTTCATCTATTTTTGAGATTGGGAAGAAATTAAAATTTTATTCTTAAGTATCTGATTAATCACCCTTTAATATTATTGATGGCTCATCAAGGGAGATATATAAATACTGTTACTAATGAAACCTAAATCGCAGGATGATCTTTCATATTTTCAATATATATTCTCTATGAAAACAGTGGGAAACTATATAGTATAGTGTTACTATAGAGTATCATGGTGTGACACTAATCCAAAATTGAAATGTTATGATATTATTTTGTCAAACAATAGATAATACGTGGTTGGGGAGACTAACCAACAATTATATAGAGTAGGTTAAGTGAAATTTCATTAAACCTTATAAAAATAATCAATATCGTTGTGTCATTATTTACTACAATAATGAGTAATGTTGATACTCACCATTTGAGTTAATCATATCACAAAAGATTTCAAGTGTTCATTTAATTAAGAATACATTCTAAAATCTTGTATGTACAAATCATTCCACCTTCTTAGGGGAATAATTTATTCCTATGAATGTCATTACACTATTTTTTAAAATATTGTTTAAATATGATTTTGTTTAAAATGAAAATGTAAATATAATTTTTAAATGGTCATTTAATTTTTTTGGGGGTAAGAAGTTTCTATAGTTGTTATGTAGTATCATTCAGAAGTAGTTTATATCCTCTGGTGATCACAAAATTTCTCAAGACTATATAATAATTAAAAAAGGTCATGGATATAGCCATTGAGTTCGGTTCCTTGCCCCCACATTATTAAATCTCTATTACCATAGGTTGTTGGGATATAGTGGGACTAAAATGTCCATAACCTGACAAATAATATTTGGAGATGGAAAAGTTTTATAATTTAATCTATGCTTGTTTATTAGAAGTGTTCTTTTATGGTGGTGTGATGTTTTATTTATACATGGATGAGATGGGTATATTAAGATAAAATATTTAATATACAAAAAATAAATCCAAAATACATATAATAATTGTATTTTATTTAACAAAAAATATTATTACAAATGCATTTATTGAAACCTATATCATTGTTAGATAGGGGATGTTATTTTTTCAAGAATATTTCATCATTATATCATTATTACAACATATTTACCTATTAATTTATTCATTTTCATAATTTTCATAAAAAATAACACAATTTCACCATAACCTAATGTCATCATCTTGATTCAATATAAGATATATATTTTACAAAAATAAAATTTTAACTATATTAAAATTAATTCAAAAAAATACAAAAATATGTTAAATTGTATAGTTTTTATTTTTATAAACATTTCCTTATATTTTAAAAAAAATCTACTTTTAAAAAATTAAATTATATATTTTAGAAATATAATATATCATTTTCATTCTTTAAAATATTATATTATATAATCATTATTGGAAAATAATATTGCATATATTTTATACGATATTTTACTATTCACCAAAATATTAAATTATTCCATAAAATTTTAAAAAATTAAATTGTTAAATATTTTTACATAATGAATCTAAATATTTTGTAAATTTTAACAAAATAAATTTCAAAATTAGTTAAATTTTAAATTTTAATTTAATTTTAAAATAGAAGTGTGAAATTAATAATAATAAAACATATTACAAAATATTACAACTTTATTTTAGTAATATTAATTATATCATTATACCCAAAATGATCTAAGATATGGGTTTCTTTCCCAACCCATAACCACTAATAAAATTATTAATAAAACAAATAGTGTATACATGAGATGAAATGAACTTACACTATTTAGAAATTCAAGGATAAAAAAATTAACTTGCTATCATACATGAATTAGTGAATAATACCACATCCAATTGATTTATTTAAATAAATTGGAGAATCTTCACTTACATCAACAATCACCCAATGAGTTTGATAATCAATAAAAAACCCATGTATCCCAATATCTATGGACAGAAAAATCAGTAGAACCAAAATTTAGCATTGTATAGTCAAACCAAGTAGTGAAAACATATGAAAAAGATTTTCCCAAGAATCCACACTCCACTCCTAGATCAAGCCCACTGTAAACACTCCCTTGAGTTCAGATCTAGAAAATAATGATAATATCATGCAATTGTTTTCTTCACAATATGTTCCTACTAGATCATGGCTTCAAATCCTTCAAGAGTCACCTTCAACTTGGAAGAAGTGAAAAATACTCACCTCATGTGATGCATAGACCAATATTAGTAACCACAATGTTCTATATCTTTTGCATATTTATGGTCCCAACATCTATGAGAATAAGCTTAATTTCAACCACATACTAATCAATCAATATCTACTTTCTACAGCTTCATACATCCATCATAAACATAAATGACAATCATCTCATAAAATGATTCAAATGAGTCCGTGTGAGAATCAACAAATTATTTCATATCTTCTATCAATAGTAACAAAAATCTACTAGTGATCATATGGGTGGTACGAAGAAAGTACATGAATAACCTACCACTTTTTAATATTTTTTATTTTGATAAATTAAAACCACTACATAATCACTAAAAAAATAAATTAATAATAAAATAACATATATTCAAGGATGTTCCATGTTATTGTCAATAGAAAAATTTCTCAACATGTAAAAAGAGAACAGGAATTAAGAACTGAGAAACATATCAATCTACTGTGGCCAAATATCCTAACATTTTGGAGTGAAAAATAGGGTCACCCAATGTTCAATCATGTAGTTGGGTCAAAAACATCAACACCTTCCCAAAATATTCATAACCACCTTCAAGGATCCACTTCCTTTAAAAAATAATGATATGGTAGAATAACTAGAGACTATCAATGATGTAATTGATTGGTTTTAACATGTAAATATATTCCCAAGGAAGGTGAAAAAAATAAAAGCCAGAGTTTATATAGAGTTCAAATTTCACACTATCAAACTTCCACTTTCTGATACTTAGATAAATTTACATAGTTATCTACTCATTAAGATATATTATGAAGGTATTCATCTCTTGATCCTCACTCTAGGGTTATAATTCCTCTTTATATCCCTACTTAATAACTGAGGTGTAATTATTTATCTTAATGTAATCCCCTGAATCCTCTCTATCTGATGATGAGGATTAATCCCCATAATATGATGATGAGGAGTGATCCTCACCAACTTATGGATTAGGGAAAATATGATGTTTTTATAATTTAATCATTGAGGATGTACTGATAATAGTTCTCCCCAACATAGAGTGATCTATACATTTTTTGGTATTCATGGGTTGTGGAGTAATAAATCCTCTCAAGTTGACAATTAAATTCATTCCATTTTAACACTCAAGTGTAGATTTTCATCATTTTTTTCACATAATTGATCAATTTCATCATGGTTGGATTCACTATAGTTATATTATGTCACCTATTATTACTTATGAATATAAGGAGTAGCATATGTGGTAAAATATCGGTTGAGCGTCCTTACCGGAATCCAAAAATCCAGATAAGGAATCAACATTAGGAATCATATATTGTGTCTATTTATAATAACCATCCAAATCCCTGTTTGGTGTGAGCATTATTGGGGACCCCTTACCCATATCCAACGGGCTTGATTGGGCATCATCTATCAATATCGCCTCCTAATGAGATTGGATATCAATAGGTTCTGTAAGGGCCACATGTTTACCTCTGTTTCTATCATCAAGATCCTTAATATCTTCAGGAACTAATTCTGTTTACCCTTTTTCCCTCATAATTGATTGTTATGGGTAATAGTTTATCAAATATTAGGTTCATGACTGCAATATTTGGGGGAAATGTAGCGACTCCAAGATTTCCTTGCCTGACCTTGGAATATTCCATGGAATATTTCATCATCTAGGCACTAAGATGACATTCAATTATGAGGCCTGGTGTTTCGTGAATAAATTTTATAAGAAACACTAAGTATTGTTATATTATGCATGTAGTAGAAAATGGGTTAGCTATGAAATGGTATCTCGGATCATAAATCTGAGGGCATAGTTGTGTATGTATCCCAGTGTTTACCCTAGATGGGGTATATATATTGTGGGCGCAGACCTTCTCTATAAAATGTTACCGAGGGAATTTTGGAAAATAAAATAAATTAAATTATTTGGATATCGGATCTTGAATAACATCAGAAAGGCGTATAATATTTAATTTATTAGGGTGCGGTTTCATTAAAATGCTATGTTTTCCTTAGACGTGACAGAACCTTTGGCCAAACAGGTGTTGGGTCGGATGCGAGTTAGGGCTTGAAGTAAAATGGGAGGAATTAACTTAATACGAATTAAATCAACCCCCCCCCCCCCCCTTCTTCCCTGTTGTTGCACACAGAACCATCCCCTCCCCTTCCTCTCCAATTATTTAACCAAGGAGGAGTCAATAGCAGCCAGTTTTTTATGTCGTTCATCACTGGATCGATAATAAGCATATCTCGACTATCATTTTGTACCCAAAGCTTCGGCATTTCACTCATGAGGTAGGAGGTTAATATTTTAATCCATCCCCCCCCCATTTTTTCCCTTCAAATGAAACAATCCTTAGATTTGATCCTATAGTAGTGTTGATTAGGATTTGAGGATCCCAGATCTCAGTTTAGATTTGAATTTGGAGCACCGTGGTGCTCCTGGTTGTCCGTGAAAGTTTTTTTATGTGGGAGGCGGCTCCAGTAGAAGTCTAGTATGTGGTGGTAGGGTTCCGGCCATGGGTGACAATAGCGGTCTAGCCGCATGGCAGCCACACCATGGGGAGGATGGTGGACCAACAAGTGTGGGATGGACCTGCCACAATGGGTGGGGTTTTTGTAAATTCCTCGTAATTTGTAAACTGTGTGTCCGATTTGAGAGTCGTCTATGTATAAATCTATCTTGAATCGATACAAACACTTTAGGATAATTTTATAATTTAAATAATTAAGTGGAATTGGTCTAGAAAACAATGAATTAATAATTATATTTTATTATTATTCAACTTCAACCAACCATAACTTCTGCACATAGTGGCTGATTGACGTACCTTCAGTGGAGTTATGACCCTTATGGTAAAGAAAATGTTCCTAATTAAATTTTGGTTTCTTAATCCGAAATCGGTAGTGGGACCCATATGACCTGTTTTGTGGTGTCTAAGTAGAAAACTGATTTTTTCACTAGGTTTTAGTTTTGTAAAGACGGATAGCCTATTCTTTGTGTTTTTTATAGAGGATCTCGAATGTGTGATCTATTTGATGTGTTCCAAGATCGAGGAACGGTCCCTACATGACCCATCCATTCTTGTCGTAGTTAATAGTTCCATTTTCTCTGGTTGTTCATTTCAGGTGAGTAAATAGACTATCATGTGCGTTTTTCAACATAAAATAGGATGGTGTTATCATTTTGGGCCTTATAGAAGTGAGGTGAAGTGATGTTATGGGTTTCTAGGATTACCTACATTTGTACCATCATCGATCCAGTGAGCTCCCTTAGTTTGTGCCTTTGTGGGTGTAATTGGTATTACATCCTCATTACATGATTGTAATACATCGGTATGATGAGTTGGATAGAGTTGAGGTATCCCTCTGGAGTGGCCAAGGTTGGATTCTCTATCTCATCATTTTCCCTATATCGGGTTCTCAGAATCTCCCTGACCAGCACTACATGGGTGTTGATACCCTATCTAGTGAGATAGCCATGTATGGTATGTGGTATCATTTTTTATAGGATCCCTTACACAGTGGATTTTTCTAGTTGATTTTCGGTGTCATCGGGTATATGATCAACTACTCAGCAGATGTTTTATATAGGGTTTACGGTATCGTGAAGTGTACGAATCCCTACTACAAGAGTTCTCCCAGATGGGGTTCATTGTATCGTCATGACCAACATTACATGGGAGATGATCCGTTATTTGATTGATATGATCTCCGTGATTTCAGATTGAGTTGTGGTATCCCCCTGTAGATCCTAGGTGTGAACCTCTCTCAGAGATATCATATGTTCCCAATTAGGGTCATTGTATACCCTAGCTGATTATAGGAGTTATCCTCTATCTAAGGATCTGTAATTTATTGTTTTATATTAGGTTTATTAGTGTACCCTATTTGATCCTTGGAGGGATCCTCTATATGAGGATTAAGGTCCGCTATGTTTCAGCATGTCATCCTTTGTGGAAATATTTGATGAGCTTTTTCTCTAGGTTATGTGTTGCCTGAGATCCTCAAGTAGGAACCTATTAATGGTTGTGGGGTCAGAACCCCATGAGGGTCGGTGCCTGAGATGAGTATTTGTTGTTGATTTATGGGGTAACCTTGTGGTGTTGAAACGTCTTTGATGACACGCCCTATGGTTTGAGATGACTAGTCGGGTATAGACGAGGATGTTCTCAAGGTGTAATTTATCTCTTGTTTTGTTTCCCTCTAGCTAGTATGAGTGGACGGTTTCCTTCCAATATCTCTTTTTCTTTTAGGGTTTTTGGGTGCCTATTGAGTATCTTTATACTCACCATGACATGGTATTTTCCCACACATGTTTGTTTATTGTACAGACCATAGGCCATTCAAATAGTTCCTAGGAGAACTCAGAGTAGGGGGAGCTTAGTGAGCTTTACTGACCGGGATGTTTACTAGAGCTTGTCCGAGGAGCATTTGGGCGGGTGTAGTTGACAGTTATCCCCTCCATCTAAGCAGGTTGGATGTTTTTTGTAGTTCTCCTTTGGTGGGACCTATATTTTACCTTTTTTACTTTTATTTGTAAGCTGGTTTGGGTTAGTTATTTTCATGAATTTATTTTTTGATTTATATATATATACGATATTTCATGCTTTTTTTTGTGGGTGTGTGTGTACAGGTACCATAGGCTATGGCCTCCCATGGGTGGGATATCCTACTCGGTACTAGTCTGCAGCCCCTGGCCTATTATAGGTGGGTTGGGGTGTTGCGACTCGAGCCCCGTTGGGTCAGGTCATGATAGAGTGGTATGAGAGAAAGTTCGACTTTGGTATCATAGTGTTAATAGATTTTTGTGGGTTTCATAGCAATTTTGTTAGAGTGTTTCGAGTTTAGATTTTAGGGTGGGGACTCCAAGGTCGGTGTGTCAACTAACGCCTCCATTCACCAGGACTCTGACAAATTACCTTTTTATCATGGGACATTAGAACACTATTCACAAAGAAATAATGTTACATGCATCATATAGGAATTGTTTTTATGTCATTTTCATGTCAGGTAACTAGATATACTCTTTAGATGTAGTGTGTCTTGATGTTTTAGTAGAATACGTCTGTGATGAAAGCCTGGAAGGGTTCCACGATGGGATTTTAGTGATGATCTGCCCCAAGTAGATTCATTAGAGCAAGTCATAGGTTCTGATGCTAGACCTCTAGGTGGTTCCCCTGTAGTGAAACCACCTATCGAGTCGTTGGTTGTGCTAGCAGTGCTGGACGAGGATGCATGCATGCTGAGTGTGTTGTACATGTTCAAGAGGCAGTGACCTCTGAGGTTCTAGGGTGATCCAGATGACAAGGAAGCTAATGAATGGATTGAGAAATTCACCTATGTATTCCTCTTATTGGGGGAACCTCTAGATAAAATGCTGGTCCTAGAGGAAAGCCTTCGGCATGGTTCGGTCGGGTGATGGTGGAGACTGGTGACGCAGTCCCATGGAGTTGAGACACATAGTTGGATAGATTTTGAGCTGATCTTCATTGAAAGTTTCTAACAGGTCATGCTAAGGATAGTACAGAACCAAGAGCCTTTGCATATTTTTAGGAGGGAATGATTGTGTTGATGTACTCATCATGGATTACATACTTGTCGCGCTACTCCCTAGATATGGTTCATGACCCATTCATTAGGCATAGAAACTTTGAGAAGGGCCTATGTAAAGAAATTCGAGCTAGTGTGGTTTCCTTGTGCCTAACCACCTATGCTCTTGTGACGGAGTGGGCCTTTGGTGGTGGAGATATTCCTAGAAGAGAAGAGTCCAATGTTAGTGTTGGGAATGTATGAGCCAAGACCTCAGTAGATGGTTCAGTAGATAGTATAAGACATCATGCTCAATAGTTAGGGGGTGTGAGACATTTCTAGAGGAGACCCCAGGATAGAGGATATGAGGCTTAGGGCTCCCAGGACGGTTCTAGTCTGTTGTTCGAGAGGCAGTGTTTTTCTTGTGATGGTTGGGGACATCTTGATAGGGGTTGTTCGGCCCACTATAGGGCTAATAGGTAGTCGGTCGACAGTCCCCCTTGTCAGAGTGTATGTCTCAAGTATGGAGGTCCATAGGGAAGCAGATGTGGTGGAAGAGCTGGTGTTGTAGTAGGTGGTTGTAGACCGTACGTGTTTCCACCACTACACCAAGGTGGTCCACACCAGGCTAAGGGAGATGGAGGACGGGGGAGAGGGAAAATGTAGTCCTTATAGGCAATTAACATAGAGGTTCCTTGGATTTATAGAGGTACACTCGGTTTCCTTTCTACTTTTTGTTGTAGTTTGGATAGAAACTGTGAGGAGGTAATCTTTTCTTTCGATTTATTTCTCGAGGTTTTTTCTGGGGGTTGGTAAGAACATGTGTTGGTGTTGTAAGTTATCGCTTCAAATTCTTGAGGAAGTGGTATCATTCCCCCATCGAGACATTTTTTTTCTGATATAAATAAAATTTTGTGAGTGAATCAATGCCTCCCAAAGAGGATACTGTTGAGGGGTGGTTGGAGATTCCCTTTGACTTGTGTGTGTTCAGGGTGGGGTTGTGTTTTGGGATGTTTGAAAAAAGGTCATGGTAAGACCTAGCTTGTGTTTGAGTAGACCTGTTGGTCCATTTTTACCCCGCATGTTGAGACACGAGGTTGTGGTTTGGTTCGACATAGCTTCGGGATCACAAGGATGAGGAATGATTTCCCCTGTAAGATGCATTCTTGAGATGCGATGAAAATCCATGAGAAGAAGTTAGTGTTTTCTAGAGAGAATATTATCGTGGTATGGTGGATAATTTCTTTGGACTTGGGATGTATAGAGTGGGATTTTATTGGAATCTATGTCCCATTAACGAGGGGCGTGTTCCGCAAGACCCGATGATATTAGATGGACCCGGTGCTTGGTGTTTCCACCCATTGCAGCTGAGGATACATGCTCCTAACATATCACATGATTTCATCTCAGTTGACCTAGACATGTGTTTTATTTCTCTTGTATTTCTCTTATCTGTGTTCTTTTGTGAAGCATGGGAATACATGGATGCTTTAATGTTGGCTAGGGTGATTTTGTTGGCATGGAGCCATACAAGGGAGCTCTACATTTTCCCTTGAATCTACCATTTTTATTTTCAGGGATGAAAATTATTATTGTGGGGAGGATGTAGTGACTCGGGTTTCTTCCTGTAAGAAATTGGAATATTCTTAAGAATCATTCTAGAGCAATGTTATAAGACGGCGTGCAATTCTTTGGCCTGATGATCCAGGAATAAGTTTTATAAAAATATTAATTAATTTTATACTATTCACAAGGCAGAAAATGAGTTATCTCTCAAATCGTAGATCATATCATAAATTGGAGGACGTGGTTGTATCCATAACATGGAATTTACCCTAGGCGGGGTATATTTTTTGGGGGTTCATACTATATATAGAGAAAGTTATTAAGGACATTTTTAAAAAAAATTAAATTTATTTACTTTGATGTAAGATCTCCAATAAAACTGTAAAATTGTCTCAGATAGAATTTATGAGATCATGGTTGTGTTTTGAATGTTGTGTTTACCCAAGGTGTGACATAATAATTAGTCGCACATGGTGTAAAGTCAGAGGCGAGTAGGGGAAAGGAGTTAAATAGGAGGAATTAATTTAATTAAAATTATATCAATTACCCCTCCCCTTCATCCCTGTTTCTAAAAAATGAACCAGCCCCTGCCCCTTCCTCATTGAAGATCAAAACAAGAAGGACACTCAAGAGGTCATATCTGAGACTGATCAACTCTTGATTGAGAATTAGCGTGTCACGGGCGTCGTTTGGCACCTGATGTTTCAGTGTTTCTCTTGTGAGGTCGGATGTTTTACTTTTAAACATGTTCCCTTTGTCATTACATTGAATTTCCAATAAACCATCACTTTTTTGTTATAGTAATATATAATAGGATTTCAGGATCCCAGATCTGGTTTCAGATTTGAATTTTGAGCACTGGGGTGGTCCCAGTGGTCTACGGATGCTTTTACGACAGGTGGCTGCTCCGGCAGCGGCTTGGTAGGTGGCGGCGGTGGTCCAGCCATGGGTGGCAGCTGCAGTCCTACCATAGGTCAGAAGAATCATGGGATGGGAATCATCACAAAATCATGGGGGCATGGAGCGTTGCATGGTGGAGGGCCAGCCCCGGCCGTGGTTGACTGGCCAGTGTGGTGTGGTCCAACCCGAATGGGACAAGGGTTCTTTAAATCCTATTAATTTGCATACCAGGTGTCTAATTTGCTTGTCGTCTATGGAAATTTGTCCCTCTCATCGAGAAGAACCATTTCAAACTGGTTTGAGAATTTAAATAATTAGTTTCACATCCTAGGGCCACAAAAAATTGAAAAAATATAAATAATATTTCATTATTATTGAACTTCTACAAGCCATAACATATGCATGGAGAGTCTGATTGATTCGTCATCAATGGTGTTGTGACCCTAATGATAATTCCAATGTTTCTAAATAAATATTATTTTCATAATCCCAAATCTGGGTGAGGGACCCACAAGGCCCGTTTTTTGGCGTTTGTGTTGAAATGTGACATTTTCACCGGGTGTCCATTTTAGACAGACAGATAGCCTTTTCTGTGTGTTTTTTTCGAGAGAATCACAATGGTGTGATCTGTTTGATGTGTTCTAGGAATTATTCCTAGGCCGCACATGACCTATTCGGTCTTGCAATTGTGAATAGACACATATTCACTGGTTTCCTATTTTGTGCGATTGAATAACCTATACTGTGTGTTTTTCCGCGTATAAAGTGATGGTGCCCTTAGTATTGGCCTTAAATATGTGAGGTGAGGCATTTTTATGGGTTACTAGGTTTAGCGACATTTGGACCAGTAGTGGTCGAGTGATCTCCCTTAGTATATGACTTTGAGGGATTTCGTGGTACTATGTCATCAATATAGGATTGTAATCCCCTTGATAGAATGATATGGATATTGTATTGGTATCCCTATAGAGTGGTTGGGGTAGGATCATCTATTGTGTAGTTTTCCCTAAATCAGGTTATCAGAATTTCTTTCACCAACACTATCTGGGTGGCGATCCCCTATCTTGTGGGATATACATGTAAAGTTTGTGGTATCATTGAGTATATGATCCCTTATTAAGTGGGAAGTTCTAGTAGGGTTGTGACATCGTCTGGTATATGATCCCCTACTCAAACATTTTTATATAGGTTTTATGGTATCGTTGGGTGTGTGATCCCCTATTGCACTTGATATCCTATATGGGGTTCATGGTATCTTCATGACAATCATTACA
The DNA here is from genome assembly GCA_963277665.1 of Viscum album. Taxonomy (NCBI): domain Eukaryota; kingdom Viridiplantae; phylum Streptophyta; class Magnoliopsida; order Santalales; family Viscaceae; genus Viscum; species Viscum album. Next base: position 642,783,987 of record OY728122.1, read on the forward strand.
TTGGAGATGATCCTCTATTTGAGTTATATTATTTCCAAGATGTCAAATTGATTTGTGGTATCCCCTAGTGGATCCAGGGTGTGATTTTCTCTCTAAGATATCATGGGAAACTGGTTAGGGTCGTGGTATACCCTAGAAGATTCTATGAGTGATACCCTGTCTAAGGTTTCCTAGTTTACAATTTTCCAGTTGGGTTCATATTATCCTGCATTGGATCCTTATAGGGATCCCCTATCGGAGGATCGAGGTCCACTGAGTTTCAATGTGTCATGATTTGTGGCGATATCCATCATGTGTGTTCTCTTGGTTATGTGTTACCTTATAGCCTCGAGTAGGAACCCATGACTAGCTATGGGGTCGGAACCTCATGAGGATTATTTCCTAAGACGATAATGTCAAGTTGGTTTCTAGGACTCCCTTTGGTGTTGTTGAATCTTCAATGACACACCATGTGGTTTGACCTGACTAATTGGGTATATCCGAGGATGGTCTCGAGGTGGAGTGTCTCTCTTGTTCGGTTTCCCTATGGCTGGGACGATCATATTTTTGCCTTTTAGTCGCTTCATTTTTTTGGGTTTTTGGGGAACCTACTGATTATATTTACACTCACCATTACATGGGATTTTCCTACACATGTCTTGTGTATTATGTAGACCACATTCCTTTCAACGGAGTCCTGGGAGGACCCATAGTAGGCATAGTATAGTGGGACAGACTGACTGGGGTGTTTACTGGAGCTTGGATGAGAAGCTTTCTGGTTGGTGTATTTTAAAATGCTCCCCTCTATATGAGCAAGTTGGATACATTTGATATTTTAATTTGGTGTTCAATATATTTTCCATTTTGTAATTCTACTTTTACTCTACTTTATGTTAGTTATATTCAAGCTTTTATTTTCAATTTTATATATCTCTACACTATTTCATGGAGGTGTATGTGGGTGTGCGCATACAGGTAGTGTAGGCTAGGTAATCCCATATTTTTGATAGCCTACTCAGCGCTAGTCTCCATCCCATGGCCTATTGAATACATTCATGGGGAGTTGTGGCTCGAGCCCCATTGGGTGTGTTCATGACATGAAATGCCAAAATATTTATAATTGATACAGTTGGATGGTAAATTTTCTTAAGATACCTCTTGATAAAATCTTAAATCACTATTTTTAATCCAAATAGAGGATTGAAGTGTTTAAAGGAAGTTAATTTCAGTGAAAACCTTCTCAATTTAGGGCCTTGAAATATTTTTGGTTGAAGATTCTAGTATTACGGGATGACCAATTAAGTTAGAAATTTAAAATAGGGATGCTCATTTGAATAGGTGAAGCGGAAATCCAATGAATCCTAATTTTAATAGTTCCACTTATTATATAAGTAGTTACATTATTTATGCATAAAATATACCTTTACCTATAAAATTTACATTTTCTAGTAAACTTATTTAACTATGTACGTTATTATATTATACTTATTTTACATTTATGAAAATATTTTTTAATTATTCTATAATATTATATATTGAATTAATAAAACATTACGATTTTAATTATATGATTCATGTGATGTATTTATGTTATAGACAATAGTATTATTCATTAAAAACACATTTATTTTTATTAATCATATTCATTAAGAATGATGTTTTCGTTTTGTAATTCATTGGTCATTAAAATTACCCCTTAATAAATTTCAATATCAAAATTTTAATTCAAATCCTTATTTGATAGTGCATGGGGAATATTTTATTTCCTAGAAACATTATATTCTTAGGTTTCATCATCACACATTTGTTTTCTCTGCATTATATTAAAAATAGAATTATTTTGTTTCATAGAATATTGTATAAAAGATCAAGGAAATTTACCCTTTTATCCACATATGTGATGTTAAGCTCTAGTTGTTGAAAAATTATTTTTAGTACATTTGACATGTACTTATTTAGGAGAGACACATGGTATACATTATGCACATGATATGGGAATGGAATATGTTCTAGGGAATTTTTCATAGGATCCATTTTATCAATAATCTCTGAGTGGATAACATACCATGATCTAAGCTTTAACTTCTTTCCAAACATCATTACTCGCTTCTTGGGATATATCTAATGGAATAAAATAACCACAATATTAAAATATAGGTATCATTGATGATTTCCAACATGTCACTTAAATCTATTTGGTATAGTTCAAATATGGTTTCTTATTATGAAGGCTTTATTTATAATTCATTATAAATTTTTAGTCCCTACAAACATTCATTTTCTAGATTCATCACAAATATGTTAGATTTCTATATATTTTCACACTTATTAAATCATATGGTTCTATTTGTCCACATGAGTGAAAAATGATCTTACATGAAAAAACCACAAGTATAATATATTGAACCTAGACTCTTTTGATCTATGTTAAGAAAAATCATATTATGTCTTCATGTGTTTCATTAGTTCTTTTAGAAATCCCATTTGTCTGAGGATGAGATTTTGTACTATATTTCCACTATACTATCATTGCATACTACGATCTCCACCATACTTTTGAGGAAAAACATTCAACTTGATAAAATTTGATCGAAAGTGGATCACCATATTTCCTCATCCCTTCATTGACATATATTTTGTTGAGTGTATCAAGAAATTAATATTCTCTATCGGTGAAGAAGTGATTGGTCTATTTATATCAATTCAATGTAACCAATATAAATATTTTTCCATTATTTAAAATGAAATTAAATGTTTGGAAATAAATGGTTATGGTCTCCCATTACCATATTGTTATGGGTACTAGAAACATTATCCCCATGGAATTATAAGTATCTTCCTTATATTTTTAGTATACCTTATTTTTTTAGGATATTGTACAATATCATCATTTATGTTCTATCATAAGATGTTTTCCCAAATATCATGATTCGTCTTAGTAAACATTAATCGATTTTGAAAGATAAGATATCTGAATCATCCAACAAATTTTTATTTATCTCTCATAATAACATCACACATAATCAAATTATAATCTAAATTACTACACCTTTCTAATTAGTTATTTAAGGAATATTATTATCCTAAGATACTTTAAATATATTTTTTAACATTAAAATATTCATTTTTCCACTTTTACTTTCTCTTAGATGGATGGTTTCACAATCAATTTGTAAGGTAAGATATTTTACCAAATTTTATGATTTCAATATCCATAATTTCAATTCCATGATGATCGGATCATTCTTAATCATAATCATGGTTAGGGTGGCATGATTATCTAAATAATGAGCATCATCAACCTATATTGATCTTCCCTGATAGATAGTGTATTAATAAATTATAGTGTTTCATACACTCAAACTATAATAATTTATTCATGTTCAACTCCATAGATATTAATATACACATTAAACTATTAAAATTAGTATATATATCATAAGTGTGTCAATAAATATAATGCCTCCAAATCATTAAGAAAAGTATTACTATTGCTAATTCTATTTCCGAGATGATGTAATGTTTCTGAAGGATCTTAAATTTTTGTGAGGCTAGGCACTCACCTTATAATTTTTCATGGGTATAAAACATGGGCCCTTCATTGAATTGTCGCTACATATGAGAGAGCATTCTATAGTTGAAGGTAGTATGAGTAAAGGGGAAATAAAATTCCTCTTACATATTCCTTTTAATATTATTCATTAAAAACAATCTTTACCCTATTTATGTCAACATGGTGAGATTTAGAATAATTATATTTTCCTTACAATGAAAAATAATTCCCATATAATTAAAGAAGATTATTAATCATTGTGACACTTGTTGTTCTACACCATTGTTAAATCACGTTTTTCATTAAATAGTCTATATAAATTCCATTTTTACTGATCATATTTTTCTATAGTATTAGGTTTTTAATCCAAAATCCACATAGATTGAATTTTTTGAACTACTACTTCTTTTATAAATTCTTTATCACAGCCCTTATTTTTTTCATTATTCTCCTTACTCTTGTAGTATATAGGAATTTCATTACTAAAAAAAACTAAAACATTTCAACGTTATTCTCTAAAGACTCTATTTACCATGTCCTTTATGATTTTTTTTTAAAAAAATTGGAATCCAAATCGAATCCTTATAATCTCACAATGTCTATATCGTAAATAGAAGGTCGTATTTTTAATATCTTCTCAATTTACTTTTTTGGTCATCTAATGGATCTTATGTTTTTTTATAATACATCGTGTTTTTAACTAGGTGGTGATTAATACAATAAATGGCATTAATTCTCTTAGTAATATAGGCCTAGGAATGTATATAACCAAAAGGACCAGAGTGGTGACTAACATAGAATTTCCAAAACCCACATTAAAAAAACACTTATAATCATCCTACAGATAATTTTCACAAGTCCTAATAGTCTTGACGTAGTTTCCATATTTTGTTATCATTGCACAATATAGAGCCCTTATTGATATGCACATGTACTCTAATCATAACAACCACCAAGGATAACGTGCCTCTATTAATTTGACACATCAGGTGACCAATGTTTTCAATAATCTTTATTTCTTCCTATGAGTAGCTACTCTAATATTGGCTGCAAGGCCATGCTTGACCCGATGGTCCAATATCCCAAATGTCTAGGATGAACCATAGGCCCAAATGTCCATAAGGTCCAATACATGTATTGAAATCCCAAAAATGATGAATAGTAAGTCATCTATAATATCAGTTAAAATAAATACTACAGTACTACTACAATAACATATAAATCAAAACCCACATAGATTTGATTGGAAAGGTCATCAATAAATTTTAGAGGATACATTTTCGTTATTGAAATCTTGATCATATCCTAGTAATTATTATGCAATAACATTTTTCCTGACTTTTTTATGATATAGATTTCTGAGTCACCCTATAGTGGTCCACTATAGACTCTAATTCTTCTATCAAAATGTTCTCATAGTTTCTTCTTTAATTCCTCTAATTCTATTTGGGCCACATTATAAGTCCGATATCATATTTGTGTAAAAATATTTGTATGTTTTATTGATAACTCCAAATCATGATATGGGGGAAGACTAATCAATAGTTCAAGGAAATAAACATTTTTTACCTCAAAATATACATGTCCTCAAGGATGAGATTTTAATTTCTGAAAACCATTTAAAAAATAAGTACTTTTACCTTGGGTATCTAGACCCATACTTGTGAAGGTGTTTTTATAAAGGTTCCATTTTTTGAATATAATAATGGGATTGTTTAGATATGTACCCAGACTACATTTTCCATAAGATATTGAGAACCTTTTTCAAGGACATCTGATCCACATATATTATAGCATCGTCAAAATAAATAGATGAATTACATGATTTTTGTGAAAGTTATTTGTAAAAACAATAATTATGGAAGATTCATTCAGATATGGTGAAAATATTTCAAAAATAATTATTTTTATCAGTATATTGTAACACACTAAGAATTTTCAATTTTTTATTATCATAAATAAATAATATATTAAATAGAATATTTGACATATAACACTGAAATAAAACTAACCAAAATACTTTTCACTAAGAATTTTTTTTTACAATTTAAGATAATCATAGATAAGTTATGAGAAGGAAATTAAAAAATATTAATAAATGTAAAATATGAATAAATGAATAAGTAAATAAAATACCATGAATGCAAAATCATTGTCCTCATGCTTTTCATGAATATCACCACAATGATTGAAACTGTAAAAGAATGGAAAAGTATTATAAATATAATATTAAAGCTAATATAAGCATAAATGAAGAGAATGAATTGTCGTAGTAAGGAATTAAATGTTATATGTATGTAGATATTTATGGTCAATGGATATTTATAGTCACTGGAATTATATATCATTGGGAATATATGGTCATTGGTATGATATAGCCTTCTGGTTATATATATGACGATATCATCCCAATAAATATGAATTATTAACAAGATAAATTAATAAAACGTGATAATTATAAAATATTCATTGTATTAGTGTGTATAAATAGATGTGACCACATAATGAAGTCTCTATTGAAATGAGAAGAAATGGAATCAATTTATAGAAATATTACTTATGATGTTAATATTTTTGAGCTTTTAAATGATGTACCATCACAATGGATTTCTTAAAACCATGCCCAATATGATATTTAATAAGTATAGATTGGGAAAAATAAATTATAATAGAATATCAAGATTGTGGAAAACATTAATTGATAAATACATGTTGAATCACTAACAAAAACATATACCAATAAATAAATTACCCATCAAAAATATGAGGAGGCCATAACGGTTTTTATGTAAAATCTACAATGATACGAACATATAATTATTAATAAACGATACATATATTTTTATTATTTTATTTGTTTATACTAATTAAGTATTTTTTATGAAAAATTAAACAAAAAAATTAATTAGATAAAAAATTTTGTTTTAAATAAAAGTATATTGATAATATTGAAAAAAATTCTATAGAATTTTACATTGTATGGAATAAGAATAGTTTAATATTATGATTAAATATTTACTTTTTTCATTATAAATTGTTTTAAAAAAATATTAAATCATATTAATTTTAAAAAATTTATATAATTATAGTAATTTAATATTAGGAATCATAATTTTCAAATTTTGGAAATTGTATAATTTTATTCTTAGATAATAGTTTTTATCGAGGTACGTGTTAGTTACAATCGTAAAGGTTAATGGGTTATTTAAATTTTTCTGAAAGTGTTTATTAATTATCATAAAAATAAAAATTGATACATTTTAAATGATTAATCTAATAGTAATTTTTATATACATTAAAAATAATTTAGTTACTAATTGATATGAAATAATATTAAGAAAAATTAAAAAATTTAAAATTAATTTTTTTACAAAAATATATTTTCTATATGATATATATTTCTATTTAAATACTAATATTATTCTACCTAGAAGTTTAATTAGAATATATATAGACCAAATTAGGAATAATAATTTAAAAATTTGGTAATAACTATCATCTTATATTTTTATTGAATAAATAATTTTCACGATTATAATTAAACATGTAAAAAATACTTAAAAGGAGCTAATATACCATGGAATATATTTTATTAAATAATCATTACACATTGAAATTATATTTAAAATTTTATATATTAATATCATACATACATATTTTATAAAAAATGTATTTACCTAACTCACATAACACCCATGTGATACAATCTTTTCCCCTATCCTAACTATAGAGTCCGATTAAATGTCAATCCTTTTAAATAATAAAAAGAGATCACTTCCACAGAAAAACAAATATCCTATAATTTAAATTAATGTTTAATAAAAATTAATTTTACATTGAAATAGCCCAATTACATATTTATAAAATCCTAGTCACCAGAAGTTTTTCCATGTTACCAATTCATAGTGTCCCTCTATGCGAAGAATAAATCCCTTTATAGGATTATGATCCACTCCCTAACCATTTATTCTCAATATTTTTTTATCCCCCTCATGAGAAATCTGATTCATCACCATATTAAAATCTGAATAATATAATTATACTTCTTATATAATCATATTAAAATAAACTTTTCTCTTTCATGGTCATACATTCTCAAATATTATAAGATGCTATTTTTTGGGTTGATTTAGAAAACCTACTTGAATGATGCTCTAAATTTCTATCATTGATGTATATGGAAAATAAATTCAATTAATATATTATATAATGTGGTAAATTATGTTATGAATATGAATTCGGAAGGGTAACATATATATGAAATGACAAAATAAATTGACTCCTTGTTTTTTCCAAATTACCCAAAATAAGTTCATCATGAATTCCATTATCACTATCCTTAACAATTACTTGTATCAAGTACAAATTAAACTAAAAAACAATTAAAAATAAATTATTCCACTATCTTGAATAATATATGAATAATTAATATCATAAAAATTTGAAAACGAATACCACAACTAAAAACCATATATAAAATAAAAAAATTAATGGAAACCAGTAATGTAAATAAAATAAAATTAACAAATATGTATGTAATATACTATTTCTTAAAAGAGGTAAAAAATAGATTTTTTTGTAAAACTCGTTTAGTATATCCCTTAAATAAAATTTACCAGTGTTTGAGGCAGGGAAAGAGGTTTACAAATGGATTTAATCGTGATCTAGGACTGGAAAAATCTACTGTAGTATAACTAGCTAGTCTACAGATACCCAATGGATAGCTGGCATCCAGAAGTGTGATTTTTTAAAGAGGAACTTTTTTCCTAAATTACCCCCCTCAAACCCATCATTTAACTATCCAACAGTAATTTTATCATCATTACATTCTCGTAAAATCAGGGGGGAACATGTTTCCCCCTCTCCGAATTTGATATCTCCCCCAATACATGGTCATTTGGTCTTTTTATAGAATTATTATAATTTTTTATGTAAATATAATACTTTATTCTCCTTACTTATACCATAAATAAGATATATATTATGATTCTTATATTTATAACTATTATTCCCCAATTTGAGGTATTTTTTCTACATCTTTATTTTATATCATTCCAAATAAATTTTGAGGCTGATAACAGACAAGGGGTCTTCTTATATCCCCAAGGTAGGTGGTCTATATAATTTATCATAATTATGTTGACTTTTTAAAATATTACATCCTTAAACACACTGGTATTTTAGAGTATTAAAACAATAATTTATAATACATCGATTTTTGTACTAAAAGATGACATACACATAATATGGACCTCCAAAAAATTCATTGGTTATTCCGAACCGCAACCCAAAATATCCCTCAAGGGGTGGTTTTCATAATTAAAAATTAAATGATACATAAAATATAACCAAAACATCCCTTAGGGTGTGTTTTTCATGGAATTTAGGAAAAAAGCATTTCACCTGATATGTAACCAACCCAAATTACCACTTAGGGTCCATTTGGGTGTTTTATTTAAATACTGGAATTTTTATTATAGGAATTTTGGTATGTGTTGGGTTAAATAAATATAGTTTAATTAATTAGGTATTCTTTGAGAACATTAATTCTTGAACACCATAATTTTATATAATTCGAAGAGAATTGACTAATTAAATTATGGAATAATGTGTGAACCCCAAATAGTTTGGTTTATTTTTTATATAATCTCTGACATGAGTAAATAAATTAACACATTTTGTTGTTAAAATGGATTCCTTTTTTATTATTTTTGACATTGTTAGACCATTAATGGTGAGACACAATTCATGAAATACGTGGATTATAACTTGGAATGGCTTAATAGAATTCATAATATGCCACTATATTTTTTGATGCAAATTCAAAGTGTTTATCCCACATTTTATTGGGTAGAATCTCTATCCTATGAATTACATAACCAGTCATTGTTGATTCATTTGAAACAAAAAAAGATTCAAAAATAAGGTTTAATTTACCAGGTCTTTCCTGATGTCCTCAAATAACAAACACCATGAGTTGGGCCATCAGATTTCAATTACATCCTTTAAAAATGAAAGTATACAATTCCTCGGTTAATTTATATTATCTTATAAGAAGAATTATAATTTATATTTTCATATATTCCAATAAAAACACATGATATAAACCTTAATGATGTATCACCATATGTTTTCTTGAAATCCATGATTAATTAATTCCATGGTTTCCCATGGATTTAACGTGAGTGGATTGTGCATGAATGACGATACTTGTTGTGTGGATTCGTTAAAATTATTTTTTATAGGATGCCTTTGATATATGAAAATAGTCCCATGGAAAATTAAATGATTAAATTATTAGAGATATCCATCATAGGTTGTAGTATGTAGGATTATTTGGTCATCCAAAAATGAACCAATATTGACAATGGATGTTTACATTATTAATTTAAATTTTTTTATCAACATACCATTACATTTTATATTAAATTAAAATATTTTCAATATAAACCATTTATGGGGTCCAACTAAGATTTATTATGATAGTATTCAGGAAGCAACATGGTACTTAGACAAATTGTTGAATGTGGAAAAGGAAAAAATGAAATCCACCTTGCTATGGACATATGATTTTTTCATAGTTTGGGAGCATTGGAGAAAAGGATCAATCTCGGACTCAAGATGGTCTTCGAGCTTAACAGATTTTAGGCATCATTATTTATTTTTCTATTCTAGTAATACTTGAATGAAACCTTCCCTAACATGACTGAATAATTTATATTACCTCTATGAAAACATATTAATTTACTTCATCTATATTTTCTTATGTATGTATTTATTTAATATATGTATATTTATATAATGGAATTCATATCCACTGTGTTTTCCATTGAAAAGGAGGGTGTATTTTATGCACCATTGCACCATAAAAAGTAATTTCTAGTGAGAAGCCTCAAGCATACGAGGAGGAACTCTTGAGGCCTTGTGGCAGTCACACTAGTTACTTATCAGTGAACCATGCCAATGACATCACAAAGTTCTGTCAATGATTTTTTTTCCTATTTTTGGTTTGTATATAGGAGACTAAAATTTATTTAAATGTGGTAATAAGCCTATTAAACATATTAACTAACCCATGTATTGGGACAGGACATGTATTCCGATATATCTTGATAAACAATATTTTATTAATACAACATAATACAAATAAATTATTAGAAACTTCGTTAACAATTTTTGAAATTTAAACTAATTATAGTTAAATATATCTAAAATTGGAACTTATATGGTTTATACCTTTATAACAAGGGAATGGAAAACTATATAAATGAACCATTATTTAAAAACCATCAATAATTCTAACTCTAGAGTTATGTTTTTTTTTAGTTTAATGGGATTCCAATTTAAAAATAAATAACCTTTTCTTCTCTATCATAGGATTAAAAACCCATATAACATAACCTTTAGGAATAAGGATTTAAAATTTTACTATATAACCTAACCATTAGAATGGGACATTGGGGTTAATATACATCCCTGAAATAATTATTTTTAAAAATTGATCATGTCTCATATTGGGAGTTTTATAACTTCTTTATTTATTACTTATGTGAAATTTTATCTCTTGTACTATTTTTATTTGAGGAATAATCATGGAATTATAGATACATGATTCCATGATGGCCAAAGGTCGAGCACCCGGAAGGTAATGAGGACCATGTTCCTGATGTTTTGAGGTAAGAACTGAATGTGGAAAAACTTGTAGTTAGTTCAGTTAAATATCCCATTGTACCACCAACAATGCATTGATTAGGAACTAATTCTTATTTTGGAGAGGGTTTTATGGGCATCGTACAGTCTATCGGGGGGAGATCCCCAGAAAAACATTACTATGTTTGAGTTAAAATGAAATTTTAGTAGTAAAGCCCTCCTATTTCCTTAGGGGAAGGTGGTACATAGTATATGGAGATTGGTTGGTGGATAATCATATGATCTTAAATAATTTGATGATGCCTCCAAATTAGTGGTTGAATCTTGGAGACTACATGCATTATGGATATTCCAAGATATTGAGGGTTGTTCTTAATAGTGAATATAAAAAAAGGCATGGTTTAGAGGTATATTGAATCTATATTTTATGATTACTTTTTTTAGCAACTATAATAGATGATTGATCTTGGGAATTCATACATATAGAGAAGGTTAATATATCATTTATAGTGTTTTTTGCTTGTTTCACTAACCTCCAACACTTTTCACCCACTCCTATAGGTGATAATATATCCATGGAAATATATTTTGAAGATACACATTACTTTCAATTAAATTATAGGAAAATGTATTTCAACTGAATACTCTCTTTGATATGGTGAAATAGGACATTATCACTAAGTGAAACATAAGGGAAGATGAAGTTACATGTATAGCTTGTTTGAATTCATGTTCAGGGAGTGGATCATCCAGTGGAAAGAGGCTTCACAATGAGACTTCTCTCTAGGGATGTGGTATCCAAGGTGTGTGCATTGGTAGTTCTCTTGTATGAAATCAGTGGGGTAGGTAGAGTTACATAATTCCTTATTGTTATAGGGACCGAATAGAGTTTTAGTATTATAAAAAATGGGCCATATTTAGATATTTTTAGGACCTTTCCACATTTTCATACTGAGAGCGTATTTTCACCAATACCTTAACACCCTGAGATCTGAAAATATGATTACCTTTAAATATGTAAATATGATCTGTAACATTTATTAAATACTACAACTAAGATAAAAAAATCCACACCATATTATGAGTAAATTGACAATAAATCTATAATAAACACAAAGATGGTAATTCATTTTTCATTATCAGCTTTATACGAAAAATACTTGATATGAGTTAATATTGAAAATGATGTTTATAATAAAATCCATATTTTTATATTATCTATATTATATTAAAAATATTGATTAAAATTTTTACAATTAATATTTGATAAATTAGTTTTTTTAATTCTCCCCAAAAAACTTATATTTGGTTTTATTGTTTTGATTTTTCAAAAAACATGAATTTATTGGTGAATAGTGAAAATGATACATTTTCTAATACCATCATTATTGTATTAATTAAGGGTTTTTAAATCATTTTTATACAAAAAAATAAATATTTTCAATTTAAAATAAAAAAATTTAAAATATAAATTCCATTTATAAAACCTTTAAATATCATTTTATAAAATGATGTAATATTTTATGAAAAATATATTTTGTTTGTTTCTATAATTAAATTTACTAATTAGGAAATTATTATTTTTATTTATTTTAATGTCAAATAATTCCTATTTAAAAAATTATAATATTTTAAATATTGATATAATCAATTACATTTATATTTTTTATACCTATACTTTATCCTTAAACTATGAATTTTTTTAAATAGGTTTTTACTCGTTACATATTCTAACAGTATGATTAATCTCCCAACATATATAATTTCAAACTGAAAAAATAATTCCTATATTTGATATAATATTTTCATATTAATTATTATGGCCAATTATCTTTTTGGGTACAAATTTTAAATTTTTTCAATTAATGCAAATTACCATTATTATGTAGAGTAGATATTATAAAATTATTGATTTATTTGTATCAGGTAATTTATATCAATTAAATTAAATTGAAATAAATAAAATAATTAATATAATATGATTTGTGAAAAAATTATTAAGTATATTAACACACATAATATTGTTAATGAATATGAAATAAAATTAACAATCCATAGTTGTTAAAATGCTATTTTTTCCTATAAAAAATATTTTTTTAGAGATTATATATTTTTAATTTAAAAGTTAATATTTTGAAATTTAATTTTTTTAAATAAAGGTAAAATATTGTTCCATTTAATATAAAATTGGAAATATAGGTTATCTTTTATTTTTTATAATACCTTAAATCACTTAATTAAAAAACAAGTTATTGAGTTAAATGTAAATGGGTAAAACATAAAATTTTATGCTAGAAGACCTATATATTTTTTAAACAATGTATAGAATGACATGGATAAGTTTATATAAACCAAAATATACATAAAAATCCATTATATAGTAAATCATGAGCCCCTAACCATGGAATTGTTTCATGGAATTATTAAAACTTAAACTGTGTTTCCAAAAGTACATTTTCTGTCTCTCAAGAGAGGCTCTCACTCTCAAACATTAAAACATAATCCTTAAATTTTAGTTCTCATTGAAAATATATCCAAATATCAACTTATATAATTCCACATATCATTAATAAGAACCATTTAAATCTAGTTTAGCATAATCCATTCAATTCCAAGAGGTTTTTCTAAGGAATGATATATTCTCAAATATAAGTATTATATTCTTCTTATGTTTTTCTCCCCAATCATTCTCTTCAAAATGTAATATATCTAAAACAATATAAAAAATAAATATGATAATTATAATGATATTTTATTATATTAAGGTAATAACAAATATTATTTCCCCTCAATCTATAAATAAAAACAAAAGCTCATTTGTGTGTTGCGTATACTACTATATTCAAAAAGAGTCATATTTTATTCAACACAAGTATTAAAGTATGATAAAAAAATATTCAAGGTAGGAATAATTATGATTTATATAATATATATTATTATTAATTTTTAAATTATCAATTACCATTTTTTCCTCAGATTCAATGAGAAATGAACAGAATAATCTCTCATATGTGGGAACTATTGCCTCCACAACAATGAGTTCACTTTGTCATCAACATGAATCTTGGATGGATTTAAAAATAAATTTAACAAGATTTTTTTTACATAACACTATTACATTTTTATATATTGTGAAGCTATTTTACAACACATTATACCAGAGTCCACATTTATAATGAGTTATGAAGAATTGACTAAACAAATTAAAGTAACTGACAAAAGAAAGAAAATAATGTAATAAATAAGTGGAATAATATAAATTTATTATTTTTTTAAATAAAAGTAATTGAATAATGTTTCGAAGATTGTATTTATTAATATCAATTTAATTATTCAAGATTTCATCTGGGTGTACAGAACAAATTTGGAACAAGGTATGTGTTTTCATCTCGAATTCCACTCTTTATGACATGTTTGGTATTATAAACCTAATATAATTTATGTTGAATATATAAATTTATTTTGAGATATTATATCATAAATTTTCTTTTTATAATTTTATATTTTTTAATTAAAATCTATCAACTTTATGTTATGTTGATTAAAGTGTTATTCAATTTGAAAGGCTTTTTATTGGATTCAATTGCAATTCTTTGAGATATAATACATTTTGTGCCCCATGATTCCATTTTATAGTGATTTTACTTTTGATGGATATTTCATTATAATACTTCATGATTTTCATGTGATATATACTATCCAAATAATGATCACATATTCAAGTGGTTATAAAAATATTTGTTTGTTCTGTAGTAAATATTTTTTTAACTCAAATTCACATCTATGATGTATATTGTTTTATCATGAAAATTATTCTTCTATAATTGGGTTATACTTCCCAAATATTTTATAATATGATATTTTATAATACACATATGAAAATTTATGTATTAATATAATTAAGGTTTTATTAATCTTTTTTACAACATGAGTTTTCAACAATGGTAATTTCTTGTATTTAAAATGTTCCCTTTCATAAAAAAATGTTTACGATATACATTTCATAAAGAAGTGTTTAGTTAATTTTAATTTATATATTATTGGATATTCATTTAAAGGAAAATGTTAATTAGTAATTTTTTAGTTCACCTTTTGAAAAATAATCTGGGAAGTGACCGATAACATCCACTTTTAAAAAAATGTAAATGTGTTGTTTTCAAAATATATTTTATGTCAATTAAATTTTGATTCACATTTTAAATAGTTTGTATCTTAATATTTTTTTTCATGATTTATCATCTAATTTGTATATGTTATAATTTTGGGTAAATGAACTCACGATACTAAAAAAATCAAATTCATGACTCTTTATTGGGTGTTATCGTTCAAGCATTATTTTTTCAGTATTTTTTCATCTATGTCAATATCCTTTTTGGATTAATTTCTTACACAAGTTATATATTATTTTGAAACCATTAACATTATTTCTATAGATGTATTATGATCATTTTTTTCGAACATTTTTTAATCTATATAAACATTACAATAAATGGTCTGGACATCGTGTTTTACATATTTTTCATTAGATGATGTTAACCTAGAAAAATGTTATTATATTGACATGGTTAAATATATTGGTGAATTGTATATTATTATTCTAGTATGGATTATTATTTGAAATTTGATTATGATTTTTTAAAACATCAACCTTATTTCTTAGGATGAGTTATGATCATGTTATCCCTTCTTTGATATAGGGAAAATTATTGATATTATGGATGATTATTTTTTGCTAATAATGGTTGATCATATTTTGATATTATATATTCATCATTTTTTAGATATCCATGATTTTAATAAGTTGAATGTTCCATATGGAATAGTATAAAATTTCATGTTGAATGTTTTGGTGAATTCAAGGGACTTAATAAATTGATGGGTGAGGAACCAAATTATATACCCCATCGATGAATAGATAGGTTTCATGGGATAAAACATGTTGGGATTTGGTGTGTTCATTTTCCAAGAACCAGATTGTGCCTTGTTGAATGGACTTGATTATAAGTTGTCTTTAATATGGTCTTAACATCATGTAAAGTGTCATGGTATATGAAATTTATTTCATGCTTTTGATATACATCATTTATTATTCCCTGAGCATGAGATCTATATTGTTCATATAAATGTAATCTTTTATATTTATGGGCATTTAATTATTTTAATTTCTTATTGATTATCATTCGTATTGTTTACTGATTCTTTTCATAATGTTTACTCGGTGTTTATTCAACTTTTACTTTAGTTATATATTTAACTTACTGAGATTTTGTGCTCAAAAGTTCACATGTTTCGTTTTAACCAGTTAATAGAGAAAAATAGGACACACAACATGTTCAAAGTCATAAATCAAGTGAAATATTTTGTGGGATCTATTAAAGTATTTTCAGGAATTAAATATTTTCCTATATAAAAGGAATGTTTTCAATATTATACTATGAACATGAGATATATTATTTTATTTCTTTTTCTAATTATCTAATGATCCAAACATGAAAGGGTCCTTTAAATGTAAGAGATAAAATAAAAAAAATTCTTTTTTCAATAATGATTGGTTATATTTAGGATTTTATAGCTATTATCCAAGAAAGTACATAAATTTGGTGTTTGTGGGAACTAGATTTTGTAATTCTATTTCATGAGATCACATTTTGTATCGAATGAATTATTTATTTAAATTCTGATAACAAGAATATTGGTGGGGATACATCAAGGGTTGAAAAGTTAAGTTTGATCGTAATTTGAAAGGTATAAATAACAATCAATGATAAGTATAAGGTTATATATTAAGGTAATAATAGAAATTTCATTTGAGTATTTTGGTTAAATAATAGTTGTGAAAAATCTATATACAAGCCTAAGTATACAGTGATATCTATTTGTTGGTACTTTATTGAATATGTGAGATTCCTTATAACACATCCCATTCTAGATATTCGCATCTGAATGTGGAATTAACACAGATTCACCATAGGATATTCACGTCCTGACCCAACCAGGAAGGGCTTGGGCCCCAATTCCCCAGGCCCACCTCTAATAGGCCAGAGGCAAGAGACTAGAGACGAGAAGTCATATCACTAACAAGGGTGGAATTTCCAAAGTAACTGTATGCACTCACACATATCCAAGCTCACAAAATACTGAAATGTAAATCCCAAAGGTATCCAATGCAGGCATACATATATATCTTATTACCAGAGTATAAGATAAGTACTGAACGTGTAAAAAAAGTAAAAAATGTCCACCAAGAAAATGTAAAAGCTTCCAACCTTTTTTGAAGAAGGGGGTCGTTGTTAACTACATCTTCCAGAATGATCCTCATCCATGCTCTGGTAAACACCTTGGTCTATCAAGCTCACTAAGATCTGTCTACCTTGGGTCCTCTATGGACTCCATCAAAAGTACTATGGACCACACAAAATAGAAAACCTATGAAGATATATCCCATGAAGGGGTTAGTATAAAAATAAATAGTTGGAACCCCAAAAATCCAAAAAGAAAAAAGGTGAAACTAGAAGGAAGATGTCTTATATACCTAGCTAGAGGATAACCTGATTAAGGGAGAAACACCATTTTTTACTTTCCTCGGATGTACATGACAAGTTATCTCGATATATAAGGGGATTAAATCACTACATGTGACAACACCGTGAGTATTCCTAGACTTCACCCAGATATAGTTGTCAAACACACTATGCTTTATGAGGTTCTAGCCTCATATCCAACAATAGGACTCTCATTGTAGGATCTAACCACAACATAAAACCTGGAAAACAAACACCGCAAGCTCATCCATCACAGATGGAACCCGTCTTATAGATTCACTCCATTGGGACAAACTCTACCATACGAAATGGTACTTCCAATTGAACGTTCTCCATTAGTAACATCATACAGTGTCCCTCTCAACTTTCCATCACCAGAGGTCCTGTCATTGCTACCTCGTGCTCTGTGAGTGCTATGGAAACCCAATTGAATAGGAATTCCCCTCACTACTACACATTTATGGGGGAGCACTACTCCAGACTATGCACTATGTGCATCCTCTACAATAATAGAGAAGAAATGGACTCATCCCTTGCCACTTCCCCACAGTTGAGGGAGTGTTGCTCATATAAACTTGTGAAATCTCTATCGCTCCTTTAATGAGTGTCCCACACCTCTGTTCATCAAGGGAGTACTATCTACTATCTAGGTATCGTTCACATCATGGGTAAGGGATTGCTCCTTGTAACTTTATCCAATAGATAAGGGAGATCCAACCCTAATGGAGGATCCACTCTATGCTGCTACTCAGATACAAGGGAGTAACACTCCCTATGTGAGAAAAAATACCATGATACAATAGAGGAGTAATCCCCCTGAAGGATTCACACCCCGATATTATAGGGGAGTATAACTTCAAAGATCAAGGACCCACACCCTAACCTAGTATGGGAGTACCACTCAGTGGATAGAGGGACCACACCCAAGAACAACAAAGGAGTACTCACTCAACCATATCAATAACTACGGGAGACCCTTACCCTAACATGATAAAGTTGTATTGACCCCATGCTTGACGAACTTCTCCCTAAAAATAAGGGGAGTACCAAATCTATTGGAACGACAGATATGGAGGACTCTTGCCCTGGAACTATAGGGGAGTACCGAATCCTGTAATATAAGACTTGAACCCTACCAAGTAGGGGGTTCCCCTCTATTTATACAGAATATATGGTGGGCCTGCTCCCTGTTCCAACAAGGGAGTACTGAATCCTAGGTTAGAGGAGCCACTCCCTGGTCCAATAGGGGAGTACCTACAATAACTTCAAGAACATCATGGGGAAACATGCAACCATGTTCGTCAGGGGATTAACACCACTAGAGGAACTAACAAAAGGTTATTAACCCTCTACCATCTGGGGAGTAACCATCCCAGAGTCTATCTATATGAACCACTTTGATCTCCATTGTTGGCTCAGTACCTCTCTATAAGAGTCTTTCTGGATTTACACCACCTCATATCTCCTAATAAAAAATAGAATCCAAAATTGCATCCTACATGGAAAATGACTTAGGATAGACTACTCACAAACATGAATCTAAGTCCCAGAGAAGGAGATACAAAAGCTGGAAGATCCAAGGATGATCTCCTAGTAGTACGTGGTTTGTACCGAGGAACACATGACATGTGAGACCACCCGAGAACCTACTGGTGTATATGGTCCACATGGGTTCCAACCCATATATGGGTACAAGAATTTTAGTGGAGGTACATGTCATGTCCCTCATCACTCCGCCCCTGGTTCTGTTCCTCTTCTACATGGATCAGCCAACTGTGTACCTCACTTTCCATGTATACCATAATACATAGTGTGTTTGGATAAATGTCCTCCAACCCATGTAGTTTTTTCATCTTCATGTACCAGATCTTGTGTTCGTGTATCTTTGTTATGTGTTAGTACACGACCATGTATTTTCACACATCTAACCCAAGCCATGTCCTGTGGTCACACAGATTGGGTCACTACATGGTGTGTAAAAATCATACACAGTGTGCAGTCTTAAATGTTCATCTTCCTCAAATAGGAATATATACACATTGTGTGTCACTAAACTACATGTTGTGTAGACAGTAAATCCAAATGGTCATTACCTGAAAAACAACCTAATTCACCCCTACTCAACCCAAAACCCATAGATCTACCTAATTTGGAGCAATAAATATGAAATAGGGATCTATGACTTTATAACAATGAAAAAAAGGGATCAGGATGAAAAATCAAATCCACCAACCATGTTGTAGAAAAACTAAATAATTGGATCATGATTGGTGCCCAGATCATTTTGGTTCTCGATTTAATGAGGATATATTTTTGAAACTGAGGCCTACAACACCTTGTTACATGGATATGGTGTTAGTTTCATCATCACCCCAAAGGAAAGGAGTGTACATGAGGGGGAGTCACTCATACTATGTGGTGTTCGCACCATAGTGAGTGGAGGGGATGGTTTTCGATTAGTTTTTAATTAATTATTTAATTAATTAATTCCACCTCATAATGCCCCATCACAAAAACACTACCAATCAAAACTCCCAGTGCATATAACTTTTTGTAACGCCTACGGAAAACATAACATTCTTGAAACTATCGCGATCTCAGAAATACGATTTGAGACTCCAAATGAGTGTTATTTAAGTATCAAGAGAAACTACGTGTGCATGATAAAATGTAATTAATATTTTTAATATTTCCACATGGAGGCCCCATGGGACCCAAATTCCCAATCCAACTCAGTAACCGGCATAAGAAATATTTTCTGAAATATTTTAGATCCTTACAGTTCATAACCTGAGTCATTACATTATCCCCACCCAAAGGATATTCATCCCCGAAAAGAGAAAGTCTATGAAATAGGGAAGAAACTGAGCTCCCCAATTGAATACCACGCCAATGAGCTCATTAGGGGTTCATATGCTACTTAAAAGAATGTACACAGAGGAACCACCAATATCAAACCCCTATTAAGTCCATATCATACCATACTAACACTGTGAAACAATAATAACACGAACCCTTTGCTGCGACATGAGGGAAAACACCAAGTACCATTTCACATCTACATTCACGGGGTCTAGAAGTACTCCACCTCAGTAAACTGACATAGATTCTGATGGAACCCTGCAGTTCACATCCACCCTTGGATAGACTATAAAACAACCTTCTCATGGGTTTTTCATTCAAGGTCGATGTTGAACACATGAGGGTATTCACAAAACAAATAGGTCTAACCAAGAGTAAACACTAGGTCTTACCAAGCACTTCATTTATAAACCACCGGCTATAACGAAGCTCACCAAAACAAAAACACAACCGAAACCACTAGTAGAATCCCAGCTAATTATGGATGGAAAGAAACAAATCCATACTATGGAAACATCATAGGGTTTTACTCTGGAACAACGTAATGATTCTAGGAAAGGCTATCCCTCTAACCATGCCTCCAATATAAAGGGTGTCGAGCATGAAAACTCAGCTGGTAGGGCCATGACCTACTCTAAAGCTTCATCAAATAAGCTCACCTTGAACAAAAAATTCTAAGGAACTCATCCATCAACCCACTATATTGTCCTATTTTGCTGGAACTTAATCACCTGCATGGTTTTGATCGTGTCACAAAAACATGTCTCGTTGGGTAAAGCATTCCCCATCACATGTGAGTACAAACTACATCAAAATGCACCACCTCCTCCTCAAGCGTGTCACGTAGATAGAAGAAACCAAATACACAAGGGTACCCAAGTAAAACAAATGGATACTTGAACACACACTGGTTTTTATCAGGGACTCTATCGCTACTACCAACACATGGTTCTATCGATGCCCCACGTCACCCTAGTTAAATCTCAAGCATGAGCATAAGGAAAAGATTACCCACAACAGTTTCACACTATTTCTACAATAGAAACTATAAAGGTCAAAAGTCATACCTATATTCATCCTCATACCATTCATGTCAATGGACTCTATGGCCTATAACTATCCTTACCCACATCTTCAAGCTCTCCACTGTTGGTGGGGACCACCTGGGGTGATGGTAGAAACACCTTGAACTTCCTATCACCTCATGCCACACTTCTAGCTCCTCTCCCTTGTCTACCACCTCACGAAACTCCTAGTTCCTTGAACTATCTCTACTAAGTTGGATCATCAACCATCTCCCTCTCAGCAGCATGGATGGTTTGAAATTCTCTAGCAAGATGTCCCGGACCGTCGCAGGCAAAACACCACCTCTCTGACGGCTGATGTAACATCCCAGGTAAATAAAGAATAAATCATTTTAATATTTATTAATATTTACGAATTAAATATTAATTTTACTTTAAAGGGGTTGCTATGTTTTATAGCGTACCCGATACGCAACAAATAGTTTCTTTGAAATCTTACGTTGCATACTAGTAATAAATTAATATTATTTTAAATGGTAGTTAACACGTAGCCATTGTATTGGCAGGAATGAATGGAAATAACTAAAATATTATTATATATGTATGTTAAATGTTTTTACATTTATACAATAAAATATAAAGGCTAAAAATACTAAAATAATTCAATTTTAGGCATATATACTCTAATTTTTAATAAAGGTCTACTTATCGCCTTTTGATGGTGAACCTTCATTAATTATAGTTTTGGTCACTCTTATACATTCTATTGGACCAAATAAAATTATTCTTTAGAATCGGGACATCAAAATTTACTTTGTGTGAATTTTTGGTATTTTTCCGATAAAGTTCATTTTTTAATGAATAGTGAAAAATGTTGTATTTTAATTCAAAACCACTTTTTAATATAATTTATTTATATGATTATATTATCTTTTTAATTGTATTTAAAGTTAAATTAGAATATATTTTTACCATTTAATCCAATAGTGGTTGTTGGAATTAATTTCACTTTGAAATTGGACTTAAACTAGTGTCAATCTTTTGATACTTATTGTTTCATATAAACATCTATTTGCTCTGACAGTGGAAATTAATTATTAAATTAATTAATGTAACTTATAGGTTTTGAATTTTTTAAAATAGACATCATTTTTGAATCCAGAATATCATATATAGCTTAGGGTGAAGTTTTGGTATTTTTCTAAAAAACATCAATTTTTTATGAATAGTGAAACCACTAAGTGGTACTTAAAAAAAGTGATTTTTCGTTTAAATGAAATTTTACCACCTCTGTGTTTTGAATTTCAAAAATACGACATACATGGTTTTCATTAGGAAGTAAAATGTGGTTCAATGGGATTAAAATAATTGTTTGTTGAATAGTAACTTTTAAGTTTTTAATCGCGATTAGAGGTAATTAGTGTAATTTTAGGAAAAGATAATGTTTTAATAATATGAAATGACCTTGAAACATGTTCTACCTTTATTTTATGTGTCATGGCCGACCAAGACAACCCATGGGTCGATTTGTGGGACCTCATGGAGCCACTTGGGTAAGACAATGACATTAATGCCTTTTATTTAAAGTAAAATTAAAAATGACACCAACATGCATTTTTTTAATAAAACCATTTTTACATGGGGTTATACAAGATAGATTTTTTAATATAAATAGTAATTGGAAATATAAAAAGATTTCATACATCATTATATTTTTTTTTAATTTTAAGAAATTAAATAAATTAAATTATTTATGACACCATGATGATGCAGTGATTACCTCATTATTTAACAATTTAAATAAAATGAAAGGATAATGTGAAATCTAAGACCTACACATGTCAAAAACCTATTGTATGGGTGTATTTTGAACTCTTATCACCTTATCAACGAAATACATCAATGTGGGACCTTTAAAATCCGAAACTCATTTGAAAATAAAGTAACCTTTTATAACTTTCCAAGAGTTCCCCTCCTCTCCTCTTATAAAATACCCCCACCTCTACCACCTTACCCACACCTCTCAAGCCATTGGATCGGCCAACCCCTGTCCATTTTTTCTCTCCACATCCTTATCTTTCTTCTTGAAGCCTCAGTTTGTGCTAACGTCTTCCCAAGGAAGCCTTTGAGCTCAAATCAAAAAGAGTTACCCATTTTAAAAGTAGTGTTTTCTCTTGTGTTCTTATGTTTTATTTTGTTTCTCCAACCCTCTAAACTCTTTTTATTACTTTATTTTGTAACAAAAAAAGTATCTTCAATATACTATGATGTTGTTATGTGATGTATTCGAGCTACACTTACACACACCTACATCTAATAGTTAAAGAACATACTATTTCGGTGGATGGAGAATTTCTGCCTCACAAAACGATGATTGTTCAACACTCATATAACACCTTAAAAGGTGGCCAGTAAGATGTCACTATATTTATATATGATATATGATATGTTTATTTTTTTCTTAATCTTCTGTATTTTTCCTTTATGGCATACCTTTATTGTTTCCATTGTGAGTAAACGTGATATCTTCATTTTAGGAAGTGCGGACTACCACCCCCTCAAAGTGATTTGATTCGTTAATACCATATGTGGTACGTATAATGGATAGATTTAATGATATTATATATGATATAATACTCGAATTATAATAATATTATGTATCATTACGTCTTAATTCCATTAAATATCAAATAGAAATGGAAGTAGCATTCATGCGTATGTATGGCTTACCGTCTCCATGAACGGTGCATTTCATTTCTTACCTCTAAATGTTATGTAATATTATAAATGCATGTATATACTGGATATATATGATATATATGATATCTAAATCATGAATATAATTATGGATATAATGGATATTTTTCCCCATTAACAACTTGTAATTATAAAGAGTTTATTTTTGACTCAAGTACCAATGATCGACAAAATGACCATTATTAACTTAAACAATTACATAGTGTTCATAAGATGATAATAAGTGATATAAAAGGAATAATGAACTTGAAAAGGGTTCTAAAGAAAGTATAAATTCACTCATGTTTGTTATTCAGGATGTTAAAGAACGATCGAGTCAAGTCGGACCTGAGGTATGGGAATTCACCTCAATCTCCTTTCATTGAGGAATATTATGTTTTACACACAATATTCTTTTATATGGTGTATAAACCCCTTTGACTTTTACGTTATCCAAAAAGAATATTTTTATACGAAGCTTTTTACTAAACGAAAAAAGGGAATGTTTTTGTCGTACGTATGTGGCGAAAATGAATTCTCCGCCGCCGTGACCATTATTTGAGTTTCGGCTTCCTCTACAAGCCATACCTTTTTTTAAATGAAAAATAAATACCATGTTTTACTTTTATTTTATTTTGGTATTGAAAATGCTTTTCATAATTTTTTTATATCAATGTGTTTTATTGATATCTTGTGATTGAAAAATGGAAATATAATGTTTCCTTTATTCTTGTTTTATGTGATACGATTATGTTATGGTTCTTGGGAATTATTATGAAGTCGGGTGGTTCCGTGATAAACTAAGGGCGGGTGAGCCCGATATATTTCTCCAATGCATTGGGTAACGCGAAGGAGTTAAATGTTAAGGTTTCTCCGAAGAGATTTAGGGAATATAGTGTGATGGGTATTCCAAACATGACCAAGAGGGTTACTCCCTACGTAAGAATGTTAGGAATGCCTCAAATTACCTTTATGTCATATGATTTCTATGATTTATTCATGATTTTATGAGTTATGTTAATGTACTAATGTTTTATGGGTAAAGTATGATTTCATTCTTATGTATATATGTACTCATGTTTCCTTTCCATATTTTTATATCCCTTACTGAGTTTTTTATGCTCATCCCAAGTTTTTGAAAAGTTTTTCAAAGGTCAAGGGAAAGGTACATGATATGATGATAGTGTCAAGGAAGTGTCATGATAGAATCCCTGTTTTATTTTAAATATACTTCCGTTGATGAGAAAAAAGAATACTGTCTTTTATGTAACCACATTGTTTAAATGTGGAATGTAAAGCATGTTTTATGATCTAATTCTTTAAAAATCTAAACCTGAAATGATCCTCAACATGAATTTTTAGAAGTAACTCAAGATTAAGTGATGTTTAAGGCTGGGGCCTTATAGTTGGTATCAGAGTTTCGTTTATATAACTTTAGAAGTTTGAATTTTATTAAATTATTATCCACAAAAAATTTTATGGTCAAATTGAAATGATATAGAATTTGAAGATTACCATGTTGCTTCATCAAAGACATGTTTGTTAAGAATGGTTTTCCGCAGAGATAACAGGGAAGTAGTGCTAGGAAAGCATACATAAGAAAATAACCTTCCGAATCAGCATCCTGAGATGGTCAGAATTGGAACTGATCAGTTTGTTGCAGTAATGGTGCAGTTGACTCAAGCGATAAATGGTGGTGGTATCCATGCATGAGATCATCCAGATCAACCACAGAGTAACATGTCAGTGGTGGAACATTTCATGAGGCAACATCCCCGATCATTCAGAGGATCATCTGACCATGTGTTGGCTGAAGGGTGGATTAAAGAACTGGAGAAGATTTCCGTTGTCATGGGGTGTTCAGACAATCAAAAGTTTAGTCTTTCTATTTACCATTTGGAGGGTGAAGCAGATCAATGGTGGTCGATGGTTAAAAATATCAGGGACGCTGATGAGATTGATGCTCTGGACTGGGATGAATTCAATGGTATGTTTCTTGAGAAATATTTTCCTAAGGCTTTTCGACTTAGGATGGAAAAAAATTCTTGGAATTGAGGCAAGAGGAAGACTCAGTGGCTGCCTATGAAGAGACGTTCACTCGATTGGAAAGGTATGCTCCAAATTTTATCTGAGACCTTGATTGTAAAATCAAACGTTTTTACTCTAGATTAAATCCAAAATATCGAAGGGAATTGGCTTCTCGTGAGTTTAAAAAGTTATGAAAATCTTGTTCGATGTGATGAGAAGGTGGAAATTGAGTTTCCCGATGATCAAGTGTTCTATAACAACCAGCAGAAGAAGAGACCGTGGTGGCAGGAGAAATGAAAGAATTCTTCAAAAAGGTCTGACGGTAAGAAAACTAAGTTCCCAGTTTGTGATAAATATGGTAAAAGGCATGCTGGGGAATGTATTCTGAATTCTGGAAAGTGCTACTGATGTGGTAAGATGGAACATAAGGCTTGTGATTGCACTAAAAAATATCAGGGTGATGGTAAGGCCAAATTTGATTTAAACTTAGTGAAATTTTTTAAGTGCAATGAGATGGGTCACTATGCAAACGAGTGTCCGAAAAAGAGCTCGAGTGATGGGAAGCAGTTAGACTACAAGCAGAAAGGGGTGGTGAAATCCTTTGCAACTGCTTCAGCAGATATCGGGCCATCAAATGAAGTGGTATTAGGTACTTTGTTTGTTTTTTCAGATTATGCCAGTGTGTTGTTTGATTCGGGGTCTATACATTCTTTCATCTCTGAAAACTTTTCTAGTAAAATGGGAATACCATCTCAAGAAATGACTCCTGAAATTTTGGTAAAAACACCTGGGGGAAATGTTGAGGAAAAAATAATTTATAAGAATCTTCCTATCCTTATCTTTGGAAAGAACCTACTTGAAAACCTTATTGTTTTACCTCTAGTAGAGTTTGATGTTATCATGGGTATGGATTGGCTCTCTATTTATCATTCGAAGATTTATTGTAGTGCTAAAGAAGTTTCTTTTCAGAAAGACTTTCAGTTTGTGTACAACAATGAACCCTTATTTTTGATAACTTATCACAAGGCCGAGAAACTTGTAAAAGATGAATGATACCTTGCACATACTGTTGAAAACAAGGGAACTATTCAGATTAATGATGTGCCAGTGGTAAGTGAGTATCCAGATTTTTTTCCAGATGAGTTTCCAGGAATAATACCAGATCGGTAAGTTGATTTTACTGTAGACTTAGTTCCTGATGCTAAGCCAATTTCAAAACCCCCTTATCGAATGGCTCAAATTGAAATTTTAGAGTTGAAGGGGCAATTGCATGATTTATTAGATAAAGATTTCATTCGACCTAGCACATCACCATGGGGTGCTCCTATTTTATTTGTTAAAAATAAAGATGGTTCTATAATACTTTTCAATGATTATAGAGCCTTCAATAACATCACTATTAAGAACAAATATCCTTTGCCTCATATCCATGATTTTTTTGATCAGCTCCAGGGAGATCAGTATTTTTCAAAAATTTGACCTGAGATCGGGGTACCATCAGTTGACGGTAAAGGATGTAGATATTCTGAAGACAACGTTTTGTACAAGTATGGCCATTATGAATATGTAGTAAGGCCTTTTGGGCAAACCAATGCACCTTCTGTATTCATGGACTTAATGAATAGAATTTTCCATGAGTTCTTGGATAAGTTTGCGGTTGTTTTTATTGATGATATTTTGGTGTTTTCTAAAAGTAAATATGATCATGAAAGGAATTTTAGGGTTATTTTGCGACCTTTAAAAGAAAAGCAATTGTATGGGAAATTCAGAAAGTGTGATTTTTGGTTAAAAAAAATTTCATTCATTGGTCATATTGTTTCAAAAGATGGGATAACTGTTGATCCTGCAAAAAAAGGTTGTGGAAGAATGTCCAACACCCACAAATCTGACTAAGATTCCTAGCTTCCTTGGTTTGTCAGGCTATTACCGAAGGTTTGTTAGAAGTTTTTCACGGTTATGTAGTCCAATGACTAAGCTAACTCGGAAAGGTGTTAAGTTTATCTGGACAAAAGAATGTGATGATTGTTTTTAGGAACTGAAAAGAAGATTGGTGAATGCTCTAGTTTTGGCACTACCTTCCAGGAATGGGGAGTTTGTTATCTACAGTGATGCTTCATTGAAAGGACCTAGTTGCGTCTTAATGCAGAATGATCAGGTAATTGCTTATGCTTCACGATAGTTGAAAACTCCGAAGGTAAATTACCCTACACATGATTTGGAATTAGTTGCTGTTGTTTTCGCTTTAAAAAATTGGAGGCATCATTTGTATGGAGTAAAGTGTGAAATATATACTGATCAAAAAAGTTTAATGTATATATTCACTCATAAGGAATTTAACATGAGACAGAGGAGATGGCTAGAATTAATCAAGGAATATGATTGTACAATTCATTACCATCTGGGAAAAGCAAATAAAGTGGATGATGCTTTGAGTCGAAAAAATAATGCTTCATTAACAATGTTGTGTTTGGAACGTGATCCTTTGGTTAAGGATTTGATGAAATTTGGCATAGAAGTTTTTGGTGCCGGATTTACTTATGTTTTGTTTCAGGTATCAGTGAAATCTTCTCTATCGAACAGAATTAAGCAAGACAGCGAGTTGTAGAAAAAGGTAGAGCGGGTTCAGAAGGGTAAGTTTCCTGAATTCAATATTGATAATGATTTTGTTTTGAGATTTGGGAAGATATTGTGTGTGTCGTGTGATTCACAGTTGAAGAGAGATTTGTTATGTGAAGCTCATAGTTCTCTGTTTTTAGTCCATCCTGGCAGTACTAATATGTACAAAGATCTGTGGGAGTATTACTGGTGGGATGGAATGAAAAGAGATATTGCTGATTTTACTGTGAAGTTTTTGACTCGTCAATAGGTTAAAGCAGAGAGGAAATTATCGAAAGGGCTGCTTCAGCCTTTACCAGTGCGAGAGTGGAAATGGGAGAATATATCCATGGACTTCATTGTGGTATTTCCGAAGACACCTCGAGGTAATAATGCAATCTGGGTTATTGTTGATTGCTTGAATAAATATTCTCATTTCCTTGCTATACGAGATAATTTTTCCCTAGATCAACATTCTCGTTTGTATTTTAAAGAGATAGTCAGGTTACAATGAGTTCCTCACTCCATTGTATCTGACTGTGATCCCAGGTTCACTTCTAACTTTTGGAAGGGCCTTCAGAAGTCGTTGGTTACTGAATTAAATTTTAGTACAGCTTTTCATCCTCAATCAGATGGGCAGTCAGAACGAACAATTCAAACATTGGAGGATATTCTATGTTCTTGTTCGATGGATTATCAGGGAAGTTGGGACCAACATCTTTCTTTGGATTAGTTTTCTTATAATAACAGTTTTCATTCCTGTATACAGATGGAACCATTTGAGGAATTATATGGGAAGCGGTGTCGAACTCCAGCTTTCTGGGATGAAGTGGGTGAAAGGAAGTTGATGGGACCATAATTGGTAGATGAGTTGGCAGAAAAAGTTCAGTTGATTCAGAAACACATGAGAACAGCACAGAGTAGGCAGAAGAGTTATGTGGATAACCAGAGGAAGGATCTATCTTTCGAGGTAGGTGATCATCTTTTTCTCAAAGTTTCACCATGGAAAACTGTGATTCGATTTGGTAAGAAAGGAAAGCTGAGTCCAAGTTTCATTGGACCACATGAAATTCTTGAGAAAGTTGGATCAGTTTCATACCCAGTGGCTTTACCACCAAGTTTATCTCAGGTACACAATTTTTTTCATGTTTTGATGTTGAGAAATTATATTCCAGATCCATCTCATGTTTTGAGCCCAGAGGTAGTTCAGTTGTAAGAAAATCACTCTTATGAAGAACAAACAGTCTAGATTCTTGACCGTATAGAGCAAGTGTTGCGGAATAAGGTAATTCACTAGGTAATGGTTTTATGGAAAAACCCATATAGTTGAAGAGGCAACATGGGAATCTGAAAATTCTATGAGAGATAAATACCCCCCACTTATTTTGATAAGTGAATAAAATTGCGAGGACGCAATTCCCAAAAGGGGTGAAGGATGTAACATCCCAGGTAAATAAAGAATAACGAATTTTAATATTTATTAATATTTACGAATTAAATATTAATTTTACTTTAAAGGGGTTTCTATGTTCGATATCATACCCGATATGCAACAAATAGTTTCTTTGAAATCTTACGTTGCACACTATTAATAAATTAATATTATTTTAAATGGTAGTTAAAACGTAGCCGTTTATTAGTGGGAATGAATGGAAATAACTAAAATATGATTATATATGTTTGTTAAATTTTTTTACATTTATCCAATAAAATATAAAGGCTTAAAATACGAAATGAATTCAATTTTAGGCATATACACTCTAATTTTCAATAAAGGTCCACTTATCGCCTTTTGATGGTGAACCATAATTAAGTATAGTTTTGGTCAATCTTATAAATTCTATTGGACCAAATAATGTTCGTCTTTAGAATCGGAAAATCAAAATTTACATTGTGTGAATTTTTGGCTTTTTTCCGATAAAGTACATTTTTTTAATGAATAGTAAAAAATGTTGTATTTTAATTCAAAACACCTTTTTAATTTAATTTATTTATATGATTATATAATATTTTGAATTAGATTTAAAGTGGAATTATAATATATTTTTACCATTTAATCCAATAGTGGTCATTGGAATTAATTCCACTTTGAAATTGGACTTAAACTAGTGTCAATCTTTTGATAACTATTGTTTCATAAAAACACGATATTTTCTCTGACAGCGGGAATTAATTATTAAAATAATTAATGTAAATTATATGTTTTGAATTTTGTAAAATATATATCATTTTTAAATCCGTAATATCATATATATATATTAGGGTAAAGTTTTGGTATTTTTCTGAAAAACATCAATTTTTGATGAATAGTGAAACCACTAAGTGGTACTTAAAAAAACTGATTTTTCGTTTAAATGAAATTTTACCACCTCTGTGTTTTTAATTTCAAAAATCCGACATACATGGTTGTCATTAGGAAGAAAAATGTGTTCCAAGGGGATTAAAATAATTTTTTTGGTGAATAGTAACTTTTAAGTTTTTTATCGCGATTAGAGGTAATTAGTGTAATTTAAGGTAAAGATAATGTTTTAATAATATGAAATGACATTGAAACATATCCTACCCTTATTGGATGTGTCATTTCCGACCAAAACAACCCATGGGTCGATTATTGGGACCCCATAGAGCCACTGGGTTAAGATAATGATATTAATGCCTTTTATTTAAAGTTAAAGTAAAAAATGACACAAACATGTATTTCTTTAATAAAACAATTTTTACATAAGGTTATACAAGTCATATTTTTGACTATAAATAGTCATTGTAAATCTAAAAAAATTTCCTACATAATGATAGTTTTTTTATAATTTTTAGACATTAAATATATTAAATTATTTATGACACCATGATGATGCAGCGATTACCTCATTATTTAACGATTTAAATAAAATGAAAGGATAATGTAAAATATAAGACCTACACATGTAAAAAACCTATTGGATGGGTGGATTTAGAAATCTTATCACCTTATCATCTATATTCATCAATGTGGGACCTTTAAAATCTGAAACTCGTTTGAATATAAAGCATCCTTTTATAACATTCCAAGAGTGCCCCTCCTCTCCTCTTATAAAAGGCCCCCACCTCTACCTCCTTACCCACACCTTCCATGCCTTTGTATCGGCCAACCCTTGTCCCTTTTGTCTCTCCACATCCCTCTATTACTCCTTGAAGCCTCACTTTAGGCAGAAGTCTTCCCAAGGAATCCTTTGAGCTCAAATCAAAAAGAGTTACCTGTTTTAAAGGTAGTGTTTTCTCTTGAGTTCTTATGTTTTATTTTGTTTCTCCAAACCTCTAACCTCTTTTTATTACTTTCTTTTGTAACAACAACAGTATCTTAAATTTACTAGGATGTTTTTATGTGAAGGATTCGAGCTACACTTACACACACCTACATCTAATGGTTAAAGAACATACTGTTTCTGTGGATGGAAAATTTCCGCCTCACGAAACGATGAGTGTTCAACACTCATATAACACCTTCAAAGGTGGCCATTAAGATGTCTCTATATTTATATATTATATAAAATATGTTTATGTTTTACTTAAGTTTCTGTATTTTTCTTTTATGGAATACCTTTATGGTTTCCATTATGGGTAAATGCGATATCTTCATTTTAGGAAGTGCGGACTACCGCCCCCTCAAAGTGATTTGATTCGGTAATACCATGTGTGGTATGTATAAAGGATAGATTTAATGATATAATATATGATAAAATACTAGAATAATAATAATATTATGTATCATTATGTATTAATTCCATTAAATATGAAATAGAAATGGAAATAGCGTTCATGCGTACGTACGGCTTACCGTCTCCATGAATGGTGCATTTCATTTCTTACCTCTAAATGTTATGTAATATTATAAATGCATGTATATACTGGATATATATGATATATATTATATCTAAATCATGAATATAATTCTGGATATAATGGATATTTTACCCCATGAACAACTTGTAATCATAAAGAGTTTATTTTTGACTCAAGTACCAATGATCGACAAAACGACCATTATTAACTTAAATAATTACATAGTGTTAATAACATGGTAATAAGTGATATAAAATGAATAATGAACTTGAAAAAGGTTCTTAAGCAAGTAGAAATTAACTGAAGTTTATTATTCAGGATGTTAAATAACGATCGAGTCAAGTCGGACCCGAGGTATGGGACTTTGTCTCAATCTCCTTTCATTGAGGCATATTATGTTTTATTCACAACTTTCTTTTATATGGTGTATAAACCCCTTTGACTTTTACGTTTATCCAAAAGTAATCTTTTTATAAAAATCGTTTTACTAAACAACAAAAGGGGATGTTTTTTCTTTTGTATGCGGCGACAACTACTTATCCGCCGCCGTGACCATTATTTGAGTTTCTGATTCTTCTACAAGCCATACCTTTTTTAAAATGAAAAATAAATACCATGTTTTACTTTTATTTTATTTTTGTATTGAAAAAGGTTTTCATAAGGTTTTTATATCAGTGTGTTGTATTGATATCTTGTGATTGAAAAGTGGAAATGTTATGTTTCGTTTATGCATTTTTTATGTGATACGATTATGTTATGGTTCTTGGGAATTATTATGAAGACGGGTGGTTCCGTGATAAAATAAGGGCGTGTGAGCCCGATATAGCTCTCCAATGCATTGGGTAATGTGAAGGAGTTAAACGTTAATGTTTCTCCAAATAGATTTAGGGAATATACTGTGATGGGTATTCCAAACGTGACCAAGAGGGTTAATCCCTATGTAAGAATGTTATGAATGCCTCAAGTTACCTTTATGTCTTATGATTTCTATGATTTATTCATGATTTGATGAGGTATGTTAAAGTGCTTATGTTTTATGGGTAAAGTATGATTTCATTCCTATGTATATATGTACTCATGTTTCCTTTCCATATTTTTATATCCCTTACTGAGCTTTTTATGCTCATCCAATGTTTTTGAAATGTTTCTTCATAGGTCAAGGGAAAGGTATATGATATGATGATAGTGTCAAGGAAGTGTCAAGATAGAATTCATGTTTTATTTTAAATATGTTTCCGTTGATGGGAAAAATGAATACTATCTTTTATGTAACCACTTTGTTTAAATGTTCAATGTAATGAATGTTTTATGATCTAATTCTCTAAAACTATAAACCTGAAAAGATCGTCAACTTGTATTCTTGAAGTAACTCAAGATTAAGTGATGTTTAAGGCTGGGGCGTTATAGCTGATCTGACCTTCAGTGCTGCTCATGCACTACCGACCCACATGCCTACGTCTAAGCATGGGTATTCCTCCTACACCATGATCATATCACCTATCATCTGACCTCTCCTATAGACACCTCAACATCATGACCACTAGTGCTGGTAAATCGCACTTATGCCTCATCTAGGAAACTTTCCACCAGCAGTTCTTGCTCTAGAACTCCATCATAGGTGCGAATGAACAGTGGAATCACATATTCCCTAATCTCCAAACACAAGCCCTACATGATGGTTTTTGCTCTAAATAAAGGATCGTAAACCCTATCAAAGGAGTATTGTGGAATCTATTTGAACCTCGTAGAACATTCTACAACTATCATTTTACCCTAACAAAGCTATAGAAACTCCTGGATATGCACTGATCTCAACATGGCTGGGTAAAAAACATCCCTAAATAGTCACTAGTACTCCTCCCAAGTTTGTATCTCATTTTCATAAGTCTGTATCATTAAAATCCTCCATTTCTCAATGGATGTCTATAGAAGGCTCACTGCTAGGACCACCAGGTGATCGAGAGGTGTCCTCTTTAAGCAGAAAACTCGTGTGACTACCTCGAGAAAGTCATCTGTTACCTAGGGGTCTAGATCACCTTGATACATCAGATTTATTTTCCCCTATAACTCTTGTATTTCACTCATCATGTGTGCATCATCATCCTGAATAGCTAGTAAAGAAATCTGCTCTACTAGCAGTGGCACCACCAGCACACCTCTTGAAGGTAATGCCTCTGAATCAGTAACCTTAACTGAAGCCTCATCACAGGGAGGAACATCATCACAATCATTCCATATAATCATGTTTTTTTGTCTTCATTGAGGCATCCAAAAATATATTCAAGTCGTATCATGGTCAAAGAGTATATATGTGAAGATGACTCAAGAAACATAAATAACAAAAACCCAGTCCTATATGGCTCATGTACAAATTATTTCCCAGTGACCAGTTGCCTAATGTACATAGTCAAATACTAGGTTATCAATGTCCTGGTGAATGGATAAATCAGCCAATGCACCAACACTAGAACCTATGGCCTGAGATCCAAACATAAAATATCATAACACTGTCTCTATGAAACCCAAACCAATCCCATGACACTATGGTCCCAATGGGGAACCAACCACCTCTGATACCCCTCTTTCATGACCTGACCCAATGGGGTCTAGGATGTAACTCCAAAATCCCACCTATAATAGGCTAAGGGATAGAGACTAGCACTGAAAAGGAATATCAATAACATCGGAATAATTTCCTAAGAAAAGATATGCACACACATATATCCATGATCACAAAATCCTAAAATGTAAAAATAAATGTCAAGAAATCCATGCATAAATATATATACCAAACCTGTAGTACAACAGAATTATTGAAAGGGTAAAACGTTAAAAAAATCCACTGAATAATACTGTAAAAGAATCCAACCTTCTTAGAAAAAGTTGATCATTGTCAACCACAACTTCCAGGAAACTCCTCATCCAAGCACTGGTAAATAGCTCAGTCTGTCTGTCTCGCTAAATGCCACCTGCCTCAGGTCATCCATGGACTTCATCGAAATTAATATGGTATGCACAATACAAAAAAAATGTGTGTGAAATTTCTATACATGGGTGAGTATACTAATACTTAGTAGGAAACCCAAAAACCCCAAATAAAAACTGGGAAAATGAATAGAAAAAAGTCTCCTCGACCTAGCCAGAGGGAGACCCAATTGATGGTGAAACTCTATATCGAACCCTCCAATGTAGTACAAAATAATTCAACTCAATATAAATGATATATAAACCCAAAAATGTAAAAACACCACATGGACTCCAATAAATCTCCTAGATATACATATCTCATACCCTATGTCTCACGAGTTTCCAACTTCATACCCAGAAATAGGATTTTCTTTGTAGGCTCTAACTATAACATTAAAACAGTAGAACATTCTCCACGAGATCAGTCATCCCATATGGCACCCATCCGAGAGATTCGCTGCATTTCCAAAAACTCTACCATTCCAAATGGTACATCCTAGAGGACTTGCTACATAAGGAACATATTACTAGTTCCTACTCTAGAGCCCAGAACCAGAGGTCCTATCATCTCTACCTCGAACCCAGGAAAAGATAAATAAACGAACTTTAAGAGTCCTTCCCCTATCCACTATAGACTATTGAGGGAAAATTTCAACAAACTATGCACCACATGCACCCCCTCTAATAAGAGGTAATGGAAGGTATAACACCTTTTCATTGCCCCACATTCGAGGGAGTACTGCTCCTACTAATATGTGAAACCTTTTTCACTCCAATAAAAATTATTCCACACCTTAACTTGTTATGTGAGAACTATCTCCAATATATTTATCATTCAATTCAAGAGAAATCCCACACTCTCCATAACAGTATCAAACAATTGAGGGATCTCCCACTCCAATGGAGGACCCATGACTTACTGCCACTTGGTGATGGGGGAGTACTAATCCATAAGTGAGGATCCAAAAACTAATCCAATAAGGTATTACAACTCATAATGTACCCAAAACCTAATATTATAGGGGATTAGAACTTCGTAGATCAAGGACCTACACCCTAACTCAGTAGGGGAGAACCACTCAGTGGCAAGAGGACCCGCACCCTAGCATTCCAGGGGAGTATCAACTCAACCAACTAGTTCACTATGGGAGACCCACACCCTAACATAGTAGGGGAGTACTAACCCCAAGATTGAGGACTCATTCCCTCACATGATAAGGGAGTACTGACTCAATTGGAAAAAACTGTTTGGAGGACCCTCACTCTGGAAGGACAAGGGAGTACCTATTCTTATAATATAAGACATGAACCCTACCCATTAGGGCAGTGGCCTATGTATTTATACATAAAATATAGATGACTCGCAACCTTGATCATTTTTGGATTACTAACCCCCTCGAAAGAGGACCCCTCCCTGTCCTAATA
Source organism: Viscum album (assembly GCA_963277665.1). NCBI lineage: Eukaryota > Viridiplantae > Streptophyta > Magnoliopsida > Santalales > Viscaceae > Viscum > Viscum album. Next base: position 642,821,168 of record OY728122.1, read on the forward strand.
GGGGAGTACCTACTCACCTTCACAAACATCACGAGGATACCTTCACCCTATTCCATCATGGGAGTAATGCCCCCAAATAAACAACCCAAGGGTAACGAACCAACAACCATGATTTGGGTGGTCGAATATCTACCTAAGTATAGAGGTAAGGAAAACTCCCTCCCAATTCCATCAGGGTAATAATATTCCTAGCACCTCCCTATATAAACAACACTGATCTCCATCAACATCTTAGTACCTATCCACAAGCATCTTACTCGATTTACAACACCTCATATCTCATAATCCATAATGGAGGCCACCATTGCATCATATGTGGAAAACCACTCATGATATAATACTCATAATACTAAATTTGAGTCACAAAGAAGGAGATATAGAAGGAGGAGGATCCTTTGTGTATCTCCTAGTAGTACACGACATGCACCGGGGCACAAACGGTGTGTGATCCTGCTTGAGCGCCTTCCTGTGTATCTGGTCCACACAATTTCCAACCCATGTAGGGGTGAACGACCTATAGAGGAGGTACATGTCGTGTCCCTCATCACTGAGCCTCAGGTATTGTTCCTCTTCTACAAGGACCGACCAACCATGTACCTCACACACCATGTATCCCATACTACATGGCGTGTTCATATAAATAGCCTCCTGCCTGTGTAGTTTTCCCGTGTCCCTGTACCAGACCATGTTTCCTTGTATCATGGTTGTGTGTTTGTACACAACCGTGTATTTTCCCATGGATAACCTAATACATGTCCCATGGTCACATGGTTTAGGGAACTACACGGCATGTAACACCCATACATGACATGTAGTCCCAAATGTTCTTCTTAGCTGAACATAAAAAGCTACATAATGTGTTTCGTTGAAATACATGCTATGTAGATGGTAATTGTTGTAGGGAATTACAATAAAACCCACCCATTTCACACTGATTCAACCCAAAACCTATATACATACCTAATAGGGACAAAAAACAAATGCAATAGGTCTCTAGAAACATAGAATATTGTAAAATGAAAGGGATTAGGAGCTTGCTAAAATCCACATTCCTTGTTGGAGAAACACCAAATATTTGGATCAAGAACGATGTATAAATTGGTCTTGTTCTCGATATGATAATGATCATCTTCAGAAATAGAGATTTATGACACCTCATTGGATGGATTCGACATTGGGATTGTCTTTACCAAAGGGAAAGAGAAGAAAGGAGGAAGATTAAATCCATCATTGTTTTGTGCACATGAAGATTAATGGAGGGGATGAGTATAGGTTATTATTTAATTAATTATTTAATTAATCAAATCCTCCTCATAACACCCCATCACTAAAACACCCCCATTAAAAAATCAAAGAATATACAACTTTGGATCATGCCTAGGGTAAACACAACATTCCAAAATCAATCGTGATCTCAAAAATTTGATCTGAGACTCTAAACGAGGGTTATTTATGTTTCTAGAAATATATTGTGTTCCTGAAAAAATATATTCCATATTTTTAACATCACTACACTAAGGCACCATGGGCACCAAATTATCATATAGACTCGTTACTCGGCTCTAGAAATATTTTCCAATATTTTTGGAAGCCTTACAGTTCAAAACCTGAGTTATTAAAAAAACCCATAAAAAGGGTTGGTTGAGAATTGTCTTAATAATCACACAAATACATGATGGGTGGGCCTAAGACTACACATTGGTAGAAACACTAAATGGGGAAATACTTTGGTTAATAAAATTCTCATTACTAACCTCTATAAATTATTTTAGAATGACATTAACTAATTAAGTTAGAGAACCAAATATTGAAAAGTTACCACAGATATCCATGGATTTAAATAGGGATTCATAAGTTGATCCTAAAGTATAATATATTATTAACAAAGGTATCTAAAAATAAGTTTAATTTTAATTCATTTTTTCATATTCATATTTTTAATATTACCATAACAATTTTTTATTTAGTATTTATTTGAAATAGTAACATGAATATGAATCTGATAAAGGAATGTATCTAGAAACAACTATGTATTGTAACTAAATATGTTAGCACACAAATTTTTTTTATTTTTTTATGCATATTATAAAATAAAAATTGAGTTTCATAGTACAAACTTAAGTAGTGATATTGATATAATCTAGAAACTCTTATTTATTTTATTGGGTGAGTGATATTTATCAATGATATTCTGGTATATTGTAAAGGGTAAGATGATTTTTTGGTCTATATAAGTGTTATTATTTAGTAGTTTTACTTTAAAGATTTGTTTTAATATATTAAATGGTACCAAAAACATTGGAAATTAATTTTATATCAAGGTTATATTTTGTGAATAACTATTGGAGAACATATTATTAAGTTTGGATGACACATAAGTTTATCATGAACATGATTATTGGGATAATAAGGGGTCGATTGATTTTGATTAAGTAAGATAGATAGTAATCGATACCCTTGGAATTTAAAATTGATTCCATACATTTTTTGATATGATTATCTCTCTTTTTAGGATTATAAAATATATTGACCATGTTTCACTATAGGATCAATTGGATAAAGCCGTTTGAGGGTTAAATATATGGTTAATTTTTTTAGGAATGTATAGTATTATTATGAGTTCTGGGAAATGTAATTTATTAAGAGTATATGATCAGGGTATAGACATACATGGGAATATGATTTTAGGAAGGGAAAATAGTTTTTGAGTTATTTTATGATTGCTTTTGACAGAACAAATTTAAATGATTATTTTGATTAGAAAATTTTATGAAAGATTATGATAATTTGGGATATCTATTTTATGGTTTAGGATAACTTGTATAAGATAAACCAAAACAAAATATCCTCAATTTAATCAATAATTATATAGATTAAACTAAGATTTATGTAGGTTGAACTAAAATAATTATAGGCCAGCTTAATGATAAGGTTATAAGTTTTTGTTTTTGAATACCTTCTATAATTTCTATATATTGTTAATGTAACATCCCTCAATTGAGCACATTTTTATTAATTAATATATAGACCTAGAAGGAACCATGGGTGCAAAGGACATTTTGTAGATCACCATAATGAAAAATCCATCAGAATGAGAAATTCAGTGAGGTTGTGATTATACAACTAAACAGTCGGGAAATATGATTAAGAGTGTGAACATACTCAATGTCCTAAATAGATAAAGGAATATAAATATATATTCTAATTAATGATCCATAAATTAAGATCTTGATGGTCATCAGAATCACAATTGTAAGAGAAAGGGAGAATATATAAAAATTTGTAGCTTCAATTCTGAGAGAGTTGTGCATTATGCGACTCAATGAACCAATCCATGTTCTAACAAGGGAGATAGTCTTCAACCACCATACGGATAAAGAAAATCCTACAAAACTACTAATAATGAAATTTTCAGTTGGTGTTCATTCTAGATTTTATTTTGACCTATTTTATTTGTGTCTTCCTTAACTGTTGGATGATGAGTTGTAATTAAAAATTCATAGGGTTATTATTATCATATAAATCATATTTTGGTTTTGTGGTATATTATTCTCTATGGATTTGGATTTAAATACTCAGTTTAATTCTATATGAAATTAAATATTGGTTAGGTCTCATGATAATTTTTTTTATATTAATATTTTCATATAGATAAATCTTTTCCAATATCCTAAATAAACTCATGATAATCTAGTGTTTTGTGGTTAATCATGATTTCCATATAGATATTTCGTTGAGTCAAAATTTGATGATGTAATTCATTTAAGGAGGGAGAATGTAACATCCTAAGATGAAAATATATTACTACCTTATATTAGTTAATGTGTTTTATATCTTATGTCACATGTTACACCCAATGGAAAAAATATAACAACATATTGAGATAAAATTACTAATAAATAATTAATAAACACCATGATTATAAACCATTAATATTTATTAACATGATAATGTAAATAATTAATATAATTTAATATTGAGAAGGTTATTTTCATTTAAATGCATTTTTATGGAATTATATATTTTATTTTAAAAAGATAAATATATACAGTTTATAATTTTAATTTGATAGATAAAAATTCAATTATTAATTCCAAAAAACAAAATTAGCTTTGAATTTATTCCTAGGTTTTTTCTAAAATAATTTATCTATAGGTGAATAGTAAAAGAAGGATTTCTCAAAAGCTGTCAATTTATTACCACTTACATATCTCTGAAAATAGATTGATATACAAAATATATATTTCTAAAATATAATAAGAATTAAAAGTACTATGTTAACTTATAAAACCATTTTATATCATTTTAGAAAATCATTTAATATTTTACGTAATATATTTCTCGATATTGTCGTTAAATATATTTAAAAATGTGGAAATTTTGTTTTGGATTTCCTTCTATGTAATTGAACTCTTATTTTAAGAATTATAATTTTTCTAATATATTTATAATTAAAAACATTGAAATTTTTTTTCTACAAATAGTTAATTTTAAAAAAAATATTTATTAAAAATTGTTTTTACATGTTAAATGCTCTAATATTAAGATTAATTTATCTAAAATTAGAATCATAATTTATTAAAATTATTCATATATCCGATCTCTCAATTTTAAAAATATTTAATATGGAAAATTTCATTTGTTGGTATAATATATCCATTATTATGATTAATAATAATAACTATGATATTAGTGCAACAATTATTTAAAAAATTATTTTATTAGTATCAACAATTTTATATCAAATAAATTTAAATTAACTACATTAAAAATGAATCTAATATTATGTATAAACATAAAAACTAATAAATTAACACTCATTAATTTATTAATTAGTACTAAATAATATTTAGAATCCATAATGGTCAAAATGTCATTTTTCCTAGAAAAATCTGGATTTGTAAAGATTATTTGTTTTTATTTTAAATTTAATTTTTAGGAATTTAATTTGATTATAAAGAGAGAAAATTTAGTTTAAAAAATACAAAATTTTTTATAAGGGTTATGTTAGATTACTAGTAAATCATAAAATCACTTTATTAAAAAAACTAAATACCTAGTTGAAATGTAAAAGAGTAAAATGTAAAAATTTGATGATAAAAACCCTAAACCATTTATAAAACTTCTGTGGAATGCCTTTTTTGAGCCTTTATAGACAAAAAGTAACCCATCACTTCAATATTTAATATAAATTTAACCCTATATATTTTAATAGTTTCATTCCATTGATAAAACATAAATGATTTTTCTAAAAGATATATTTACCTATCTTATAAGAGGGTGTCATTTGAACAATTTAAAACATGAACCTTACATTAAAATTATCACTGAAACTCTACCCAAATATCTTATCATAGATGTACCTCACAATTTTCTAAGACTATGGTAACCCTATGTTATCCTATTCCCTTCAATTCCATTGATTTTTTAAATGGAAATATCATGTTTACAATTAATGTATTATCTCATTAAAATGTTTTTCTTCATGGACTTCCTCTTCCAAATATATAATATCCATAAAGAAACATCATTCAATTTTTTCAAAATTGTAATTATTGACTGATAAAAATGATTTATGATATGAATAAATATGATTTCTATAATATAACTTCGATTATTAAATTTCATATCATCATTTAACGGCATTCCCTCTAATTTTTTGTGAAATTTAATCCTTAATCTTATGTACGTCTGATGTATCACCTCTCCAAGAAATGAGTTCCATTTCTCAAAAAAAAATCCGTCATGGAAATATTTAATCATATATTCACTATATAATTAGTTTTTACATAAAATTATTATGATTTTATTTTATGAATCTATTTTATAATTCTTTCTACCATGGTCATCATGCATAAGGAGTTATGAAAAATTGACTGAGTAACCACAAGTAACCAACGTAGGAAGAAAACATATATAATAAATAAATTGTGTATGATAATAATTGGTCGGTATTAAATTTTATACCAAATAATAAGGTCAGTAATAAAGAATCTAATAATATAAATTTTATTATTCAAGATATTAGGCCCTGGTGAAAACCAAATCTAGAACAAGGTAAGAGTCATCCTTTTAAATTCATCTCTTTGAGACATGTTTGGTATTTTGAAACTAATTTAATTTATATGGTATAAATAATAAAAAATTTAGATATTATATCACAAATTATATTTTTATCATTTCATGCTATGTTCACGTATAATCTCTCTCATTCATGGTGGTATGATTAAAGAGTTCCTCAAGATGTAAGATTTTTTCTCCATTAAAATTGAAATTCTAAGAGACATAACAAATCATATGCACTATGATTACCTTTTATTGTTTATTCAATTCCAATGGATATATTATTATCATAATCCTTTTATTTAATTTTATTTACAATATAAATCATCTTCCTTTATTGAAGTGGATATTGATATAGTTTTGTCCCTATTAGTAAGGATTTTTAGCCAGAAGAATCCATTTATTTATATTATAATATTTATCTTGAACATTTTCCTCCCATGAGTGGGTTCTCTCACCCCAATGTGTTATCATATTTTAATCTTAAATACTCTTTTTGAAAATTAAATTTCAATAAAAATATGGTTTATAACACTTTTTAAAATGTGTATTTTCAACAAAAATAATTTCAAGAATAAAAAAATATCCCTTTCATAGTCAGGTGTTTTGGATCCATATTCCCTAAATAAATCATTATTTAATTTTCAAGGCTCCATTTCTATATATTATTTTATAATAAAATGTTTTTAAAGAGCTTTCACTTCAAATTTTGAAAATATATTTTGGAAGTGACCCATAAATCATGCATTTATGAAATTTTTTAAATTATTTGCAAAAAAAATCTGATCTGTTTTCAATTCTATTTTCCAGTACATTTTCAACAGTTTTTTTCCCTAATATGGTTTATGTTTATTGAATTATCCACAAATATTGATATATTATTATTTGGGTTAATGGAATAATAATATTAAAAAAATCTTATACATGTTCCCTTCTTGGGTGTTATCATTTAAGAATTATTTTATAGGGATGTTTATCATATTTGAAAACATCCTTCCAAGATTAATTTTTAATCAAAGAAAAATGTGATTTTGTAAAAAACTACCTTCATCTCATAGATAGATTATATCAATGTTATTATATTATATTATAAATCGTATACCCATTATTCAATATGGTGTGATCATCACATTTTTCATAATTCTGATCGGATGATGTTCAACTAGAAATATTGTTATTTAATTTTCATAGGGAAAAGTTTTAAAATATCATATAATGTTTTTCCAATGTGGATGATTATTGGCATGTTGATTATGTGTGGTTTTACCATTGACATGTTTTCTCATAATGTGTTATGATCATGATCTACTTTTATTAAAATGGTAAAAGTGTTGAAATTCTTGAATACTATTGGATACTAAGAAAGGTTGATCGTGAATTAATATTTTATATTTTTCATCATATAGATATTCAAGGAATTATAATGTCAATGTCTCGTTAGGTAATGATATAAAATTTCTTGTTTACTCTTATGGTGATTTTATTAGTCTCAATCAAATGATGAGTGGGTCTTGTCATTATATATCCCCTCAATTCATATACCAATCTCCACAGACAATATCAGTTGTGTTTTTATGTATTCCTTTTCTAATAACAAAATAATGACTTATAGTAAGGTCTTAAGAACATGATATATTAACCATGTCTTAATTAGAAGAAAACTGAATTCACACAAGGCAATACTATAGGTTTCTAATGAATGGTATTATAGATTCCAATTGTTCTTAATCAATATTATTGATATACAGGTTTTCATTTATTATCATGGATGTAGAATTATTTCATGTTCGTATTGATTATAGTTTCATTATTTTAACTTATTCATCCCTTTATTTTTGTACCATATTTATGTCATGATTACTTGAGTTATATATTCCACTTACTGATCATTTAGAGCTCACCCATTCTTAAGATTCTATTTACTTTGGTTATGCAGAAAAGTAGTACATGTGACACATTTAAAAGGTTAAAACATGTGAAATATTTTGTGGGAGAAATTAATGAATTGTAATGAAATAATTATTTCAATATATAATAGCAAAATATTATATTTGTTTCAAAGAATAATTGATTTTTATGATTTCTATCTAATTATATAAATATCTAAAATTGAATATACCTTTTATATATAAGAGATTAAATAATTGTTCTTTTCAATTAATGCTTGTTATATATAGGATTTTATAGATGATACTTATAAATGTATGTATATTGTGTGTTTATTATCACTATATTCAAGAGCATGAGTTTAAGGAATCACAAGTACATAGTTTTGGAGAGGGATCTATGTAACCATTCTAGGAATGAAGACATTTATTACTAGACATTCATGTCCAAGAGATGGTCGAGGTTGAGAAAAAAAATGAAAAGTATTTACATCACCAATAGAGAAGAGATTCTCATAGAGGCTATTTTATATCCTATATCCATAAATCTAGAAAGCTACAAGAAAAAAATCCAATACTTATTGAACAAAGATATAGATCATATACAATTTGAGGTACGATCATAGTTTCATCAATATTTGTTTCTTCTTTTTTTTTGACATAGGTAATGAAGAAAATGTATCTACAACATTTATGAGATGAATAGGTTTATATATGGTGTATATGTATAAGGCAATTTCCTTGGGCACACCCCTTTGAATTTGATAAGAGGGAATTAACCATTGGTAGTAATGTCCCCTTGATATAGGTGACTATCATTTTATATGAAAAATTTTCATCATTGAGATGAAATGATTCATTAAAATTATCAGGATGGAATTTTTGATACCCATTCATGATTTTATTGACTATTATCCACAACAAGTGTCCTTATCTTAATCTAAGGAAGACAACCATATTTATAAGGGGTAAATGGAATTCCATGCAGGTTGTGTAGGATTAGAGAAGCATGGTCTAGGTGGAGTGTCAACCTAGATTACAAGAATCATATTAGATGATCATGGTGTACAATTGTTAATTTTTTCTCTTGTTGTGGAGATTTTAATGGTAGTAATCCCGGATAATTTTTGCAGGATAACCTTTGAGAGAGAGGTTGAGTTTACTGTTGATATTATTCTAAGATAAAAATTGGTATCCATTCTTCCATAGAGTATGGATCTAGTAGAGCATTTGGAACTCAATAGGTTGTTGTAAGACATGGAAACCAAGGGGTTTATTCAAACCATTACTTCACCTTGGGGCCCATCAATTCATTTTTTAAAAGAAGGTAGATTTCAATTAACCAATATGTGTTGATTATAAGAGGTTAAATAAAATTATAATGAAAAATTAATAAGGAATTTTTTATATAGATAATCCATTTGAAAAACTCCAGGCAGATGGGGGAATCATGATGACTTATATGAGATCATTTTATCATCAGGTGAGAGTTTGGCCCTCAGATATAATGCACATAGTGTTTCAAAGTAGTAATGACTTATATGAATATTAGGTAATGTCATTTGGCCTGAAAAACATACCTGATGTCTTTATAGACATAAGGAATTAGTTCATCCACCAATATATTGATTCCATCATAAACATTTTTTATGATCATATATTGGCTTACGCTTGTAAAATACTACAAGAAAATAACCTCATGGTTGTGGTTTAAACCACCACCATATAATTCTAGGATGGTTTCATAAAACTACTTCTAAATTGGGTGTTAGAATCCATCATTTGGAAATTTCCTTAATTTAGATGTTGTTTTTGGGAAGTTTTGTAGTAATCATATTTAGCGGTTGTTTTGGTGGTTTTAGTGGTGGTATCATGTGAAAGAAGAAAATGTTGTATTTAGAGGTGGTTTAAACTATTATTAAATGTTTTCATTTGTTTACATTAAAACCACCACTAAGCCACCATAACTACCACCAGACAATAAATCACATTTATTTTGTGGCGGTTTTAACTACCATGGATAAGAGAATATCATACATCAGCAATAATTTAAACCATTGAGAAATATGGTCTATTTTGTTAGTAGTGGTGTAAAACACTACTAAATGAAGATTTACAAGTAAAAAATGCAACAAATTCTATAGCCCTAGTACAAGTACACTGAAAAAAACCATGTGATGAGAATATAAAACCAAATAATCTAAACCATCTAACAATATTCAGTATTCAACAATTTAAAAACGTTTCATAAAAAACTACGTACATAAAACATATAACAGAATAATCTAAACCATAGCATCACAACAATCTAAAAATGTTTTATAGATCTAAATCTATCACTTTAAACTATATAAAACCAATGTATGATATATAATACTTATAACTACATAGCACAAACATATCAGATGTATTCTTGAGTCGTCCTAATATGGATGATTTATCTTAGTGATAAGGAAAACATTATTAAAAGAATTGGGTCTGACAACACTACTGATTAGTTTTAGTTTGTACTTTTTTTATACAGATGAAGTGATTAATCATGATTCTGTAATAGAATCTTGAAATCATATATGATAAATCCTATAATATAACACTTTTAAGAGGATGGTTTTTTCTCGATTTAGGTTGATGATTAATATAAGCATGTTATCCTGATTTTGGAACCACATTCATTAATGGATTAAGAAAGTTCCATGGAAAGTTTTTTATTTCCATAAAATGTTTCCCAAGAAATTCCTAAGGTGGGTAGAATGACAATTATTATGGAAACTCTATCCTTTCATGAAGTGGGACACAACTGTAATTGACCAATAAGAAATTGTCATAATGACTTCTTGAAGCAGACGAGTTGGTATATTCAATATTTCATATCTCAAACATGAAGATGACTTTTAAAATGTAGATTTGAGTTTAAACTAATTCTGGATGATAGATTCATGCTCAAGATAAATAAGATATCCATGAGTTTTACTAGTCGATAGTAAGTATATGAATTCATGGAAACATGATGGAAAGGCTTTTGGTTGATTACCCAACCAATGAACAATGATGAGATTCATTGTTGTAATTTTTTGTTTATGCATGGAATAACATGGTATCATTGGGATATATGATTGTGTGATGAATAACTTAATTAATACACCATATATTAATATGGGAATATCTTAAACAAGTAATGTTGGAGTGGATTGATTGATGCTTCAGTGATCAAATTATGAAAGGGATATGATCCTTCCATCTATACATCATGTTAAATTTGATGTGAACCTTTTTTGGTGTTACCATTGAAATATATACCATAGAAATAAAATGAGGTTTTTATGGAGTTCTAATGTGGTTAACCCATTGTTGTAACTAATCACATATCATCGAGAGATTTTCCATCAACTGTTGGTTCAAGGCTAGTATAACATTTTTTGATGGAATCTCTAGCGGATGATATAAATAGTCCAGTCAATATAATTTTTCAAAAATATCAGGATGTTTTTATTTGTGGACTAGGAATGGGTAATTTTTAGAAACATAGTGTACTCCTATTTTAGATTCAATCATTAAAAATATATTGACACCATCCTAGGTATGTTAGGAGAGTTTCTATATACCAATATAAATAATTAAAACCAATTTATTTTTTGTTTGGATGGAAGGAATCCATGGGAGTCTTACAGAAGGATTGATTTATAAAAATCATTAATATGTGGATTATAAATGTCAACTATTGGAGGGTGGCACTCATGTGAGTGTTAGATCGGCCATTGGAGTTTTGTTTTAGTTTTTGAGTTTCTTCATAACTGGAACTGGGTACTATTGTATTCCACATTGAGTGGCAGGTACTAGTTTAAATACATACTTGGGAGAAGCTCGATTATAGTAATTAGTCTTGGTATACCTTTTTATTATCTAGGTGTGTTGTATCAGAAATGAACTAGAATTTTGTTTTGGAATGTTCACATAAACAAGTATGATTCGGTAAGATCAAGAGATGTCACTGGATGTTTGTTACAAGATGTGGTGAGCATGGTCCATGTGATATTGGGGTACCTTAGAAAGAAAGTGTCAGAATTTGTCTTTATAAATGACGACTATTAAAGTTGAGTGTTCTTGAAAAATACATAACCAAAATTAGTCCAATATGATTAATTTCTAAAATTAATATGTTTTCTGTGAGGAACCCCTTCAGGCATATAGTGGGTTGAGATAGGTGGATTTTAATTGATTTTTGGTGCTGTTAATGGAAAATATATTGTGAATGGTTTGATCATGGTTAATTGGATTTCAACCATTTAAAACAAATTGAGGACTAGGGGTAATATAATCCTATGTTACATAATAAATGTGTTGGGAGAACCATTTGGACATTGAGGCCTTGCATAAATAGGAAATTGTGAAAGTGGGAGAACCGCAACATAGAATTAACCCTTAAAAAGTAAAATTTATTGTGGATATATCTATATGATAGTTGATAATAAGATGATTACAAGATAACATCTCTTACATATAGGCTCACTCAATGTTCTCAATTATATAGTGGTGTATCTCCCAATTTGGATCTTCCTCATCCTCCAAGTATTATTCTCCCCTATAGTGATGGCATGGGGCCAAAATAGGCTTTCCTACCATCTAGGGCACACACCTTAAAGGATCTCTTATGAGAAGTTATCATTCTCAGGTTTTGAATGTGTTTAATGTTTAACCCAAAATTTTTTTGGCCCCATCCTTGAATGAAACGGCTATGGGGATTGTGTTCCAACATGAATAAAATGAATCAAATAAAAAAAATAGTTAGTCCAAAATTCTAATATACACATCCTAACATAACCCAAATGAAACAATTAAATATCTTCATCTTCTATGTGGAAATAGATTACATCATACTCAACCAACTTCATACTTCACCGATTCTAGAATTAGTACCTTACTAAATAATCAAGTCATATCAAATTCCAATGTCTTTATCAATCATGGGGAATCATGAAAATTATACGCTAGGAATGTTTTAGGTGACAACTCTATTCCACACATGATATATGATATATGATATATAAACAAACCCACTATTTACATATTTTTTCAAAATATCAACAAGACCACTAATCACTGTCCGATAAGGAACACTGCTTGTCACCCTCGCCACCTCCATCTCTTCTTCTTCCTACTGGCACATGTGAGAAAATTATATTGAAAATTAAATAATGTTGTATATTTATATTTAAATGTAAAACCAATAAATGTATAAAAACTAAATGATTTTGAAGATTTGTGATTTTCCATCTCCCCACCCACCATCGATGCAATATCACAAGGGATAGATCTATTTTCCTTTTGATTTTAATCAACCAACACTATCAACAAAGCAAATATCTGAGCCCCATATTCCAGAATTTTCTTTTTCATTGAAACATAATGTCTCTGAGAATATCGACTAAAACCAAGAGTAGATGTTGATTCAATCCATAGGGGCCTGCTAAAGACTACATATGGTAAGGGTCCCAAAACCATCTTGCACACTCGACCAAGATTCTCCCTTCCATGCACTTTACCAATAGGGTCATCTTGGGAGACTAAGTAGGACTGCATGAAATTGGAATCCAATAGTTCTTTAATTTTTACCAATAAATAGAATAAAAGTCATATTAGAAGCAATATATGTTAACACATTGAAAATGTATATTAAGTTATTATAACAGAAATTGAATTTATACCCCAACTTCTTTGGCAGACTCATTAACAAAACTCCCATCAGATTTTTTATTAACATCAATCCACACTTCTGTTTGGGATGCATGGTACCCTAAACTCTGTGACTTCATTGAACAAATATAAATAAAAAATTTAACATATTAAAAATATAATATTGTCTCCTAAATAATGAAATTAATTAAAAAGTTACTAGAGTCGATCAGCTTCGAGAAAAACTCTTTGACCCTATAGTGTGATGGATGATTTTCTTAGACTAGCTCGATTCATTCTTCCTTGAAATATTATAAAATAAATAAAATTGAATTGAATTGTAATGTAGGAAATTTCATATCTTTTTCATATACGTGAATAAATATAAATTGATATTACTATAATAATATATATTTAAATACCATGTGCTTCTCATCATGACCTTTGTGAATAAAAACATTCCATTGCTCTCAAGGTATCCCATTGGGTACCTTTTCATACATATGTTGGGTTCTCAATGAAGTATCCTTCACATCACCCCATAATCTCCATCTAATGACTTTCCATTTCATGGATAGATTTTTCAATGTCTACATTAGTTCTATCACATCAGCAACCGTAAAATAGAAAAACATAAGTTCACAAAAATTTATTGAGAAAATATTAGAATTTAACAACATAATAACAATCAATTACACTATAATGTATTAAAATTACCTTTATTTGTGAATCAAAAACTACATTCATCTTAGATGAAGGCATATGCCTCTAATAATTACACGTAATCAGAAGGGAAACTGGCTCTATGGCCCGCTGACGTAGAATCTGGCCAAGTAATCCTGTAGAATCATCCATAGGGACCCCATAGGAATCAAATGGGGAAACTATCATTTGTCCAGTCAGATTACATACATCTGAAATTTTTATATTTTTCTCTATAGTTTTATTGTTTGTATATTTAATGAACAAACTAATATTATAAAAAAAATGTTCTATAAATTTATTCATGTTAATATTGGTACATATAACAGTAACACTTTAGTATCCTCGAAAAGAACTTGGAGTGGAACCCTGCTCCCTCACTACTGAGGTTTCTGAATGGGAAGGAGTCAAATGAGATGAAGATGTGATGCTCATGGACGGTGTGAGAGATGGTGTAAGGGGGAAAATAGATGGTGTCTATGATACTATAGGGAGGGATACAGATGGATTTTCATCGGTCAGGGTGGTCGATGGAATAATATAGTGCTTCCCCCTTATTATTCCAATCATTCAATCAAATACCATTAAATTAATAACATATAATTAAAAAAATTCAAATTGTGAGACAGTTTGGATATTCAGATTTTATCCTGAAATATCATGTTATATGTAGTTGATTTTTTTATGATTATCACTTTCTATTGCGATGAACTTTATTAATTACTTTTATTATAGTTAGTAATAGATATTGAAATTCCATTCTCTGATGGAGCTCTAATGACTTGTGGATACAATTGATGTATCATTGTAATTGATCAAAATAGGTGAGGTTAAGTGTTGGGGTAACTTGGTTAGCACCTAATGACCCAACATAGATTATGATGGACATGTTTTAAGACGAATTCTCTAAGATAATTCCCAAATGTCTCAGATGATATTCATAACAAAAATAAATATTATACAAGTGAAATTTTTTATATGGGAACCGAAGGTAATCATAATGAAATTAATAAATGATAGAGAAACACACGGTTTTCCATATATACACATTAAACATTATCTACATCATAACCATAGACATTATTCATATCAAAATAATAAACATTCAATATATTAAATGAATTTAAATATTTAATGTCAAAATAATATAATATTATATTTTCTTCATATCAAATAAATAAACATGCTCTAGAGGAAAACCTAATGCACCTTCCGCATGCACAATGTAATTTATTCTATCATACATTTATTTCCATCCCCAATAAACATAATACATGTGATTTTCATTTAATTTGAGATTGATAATTTTCAACCAATCAATAACTACTAGGAAACAAACTAGCCAATAAAACCTACATTTATATTTCTCATACCAACTCCATGCTCCTGCATCACACATCATCACCACAACCATGATCCTCAAACAACTATATCACACATCATCCAAATTCATATCTCATTCCAACCAACCATTTTTTCACTCCACAATACAATCTAACTAAAACCCAATTACCACTACTAATGATAAAATCCCCAAAGGGACCACATGAATCATAAAAAATTCCTCAATCACATTATCATAAAATTGGTATTTCATCATGTACAATACCTCATTTTAAAGGGGCCTCTTATGTTCCTAGATAAGAGTTGGATTAAGGGAGAAAGGGGGAAAGGGATCAAGATGGGATAAATGACGAAAAATCCTTACACTATATATATAAAGTTTATCATGTACATTTTATTGGGCTATGGGGTCCCTGGTTTCAATCTTAGGATACCCAAGATGCTTACAGGTGCAACATTAACTATTTTACTCCCACTGGGTACCCAGTGTCACCTATAATTGTAAAATATATGTGGAAACCCATTGTCGGTACCCTAAATCTCCAATTCACACACCAAACCACAAACCTCATTAAAAACAAATTTTAATGTAAACTCAATAACCTAAATCAATTTTGAATAAATTATCAAAACAATACACCTCAATCCAAATAAAAAATTGAAACTATGAATTTTTTCCCATTCAAATTTCCAAAATAAAACCATAAAGAATACATAATCTAGGTAATAATTTAAAAACATTATATCCTCCAAAAAATATCATTTTTCAATATATATATAAGTCTCTTCAACCATCAATTTAAAGACTCATTCCCTCTATATTGGAAATAAATGAACTAAGGAATCTATTATATCAATAATAATAATATTCAAAAGTAACCTCAAATACCGAAATCTAACCAGATCCTAAACCCAAATAGCTAAACAAATATCATATAAAAAATAAATAATTTTAAACACACCTCGAACCATATCCCAATTCATGGTTCCCATGTCTATGACATAGTTCCCAAATCATACACAAATCATTAAAAACACCAATACTTCAACATCGAAAACTATCACACTAATAAATATCCCTAAATTTACAATAAACTCTTATTGAATGGACACCAGAAAACAAAAACAATACTAAATCAACAAGAAACATCAATACTATACTAGCGGTGAGGCTCAAGAACAATAGCAAGGTGCGGGGAGGTGCAGTGAGTCTTGGGCCCGCCGGCGAGGCACGATGAGGGTGGGGCTTTAGGGGGTTGTGGGGTCAGGGGGGAAACAATGGTTGGGGGAGTGTTGGTTCGGGGGAGAAGTTTTGGGTTTTTGAAAAAAATTGTTTTAGCAATAGTTTTTAACAAACTACAGGTAAATTATTTAAAAAAAATAGCGAATGTTTGGTAAACCGCTGCTAAACACTGATTTTGGTGTAGTAACAGAAGGCCAAAATGAAAAATCTTGATGTATTTTTAAATAATCATTAAGATCATATTATGTTTTATGAAAATTCACAGTGTAACTTTTTTATTGATAGATTTAACTTTTTGTGTAACAATATATCAGAATTAGAGGTATTAGTAGATCAATTGAATGTGAGGTATTTTTTTCATGGGAACAACCTATTAATGTTTTTGATATTCAAATACTCATATGATTATATGGTTACTATAGATGATTCATTATAAATTTTCATTACCTTATAGAATCACTTATAGTCTTGTCCATAGAGGGTGTAGGGTTTATATGGTCTGATATTTAGAAAATTTTATTTTAGGATTTGGAAGAAAGATTGACCTCAATGCCAATAATGTTTATTATTGAGCTTGGTATATGGTACATTGTCTATTTTGAGTCATCGTGTGTTGGTCTCTAATTTGTATTGATGCAAGCGCAATGATTCATAGTTTAAATGAATATCCTGTTGAGGCATGATGAATGCAATTACTTGAAACATGATTATGGGTTAGAATAATTTTTTCATGCTCTTCATTGCTGGATACATTACATTATAGGAAATAATTTCATGGTATATATGTACCATGAGAGCCTAAAATATATATTTTATTAGAAGGAACTAATACTATAACTGTGGAGGTGAGTTTAATATCTTCAGTATTTTGATAATGAGATCTCATATACTATTGGGTATGGTACTACTGTTACAGATTCATTGAGATGAAAGACTCATAGTCATGTGGTTCAAGAATATAGTAGTGTGTAGTCGGTGATTTTTCAATTCTTTGATGATTTATATGTTATAGAGTTTCATGGACCCCTCTCTCAAATGATACTGTAATGAGGGGAGAAAGAGAACGAACCTTGAGTTCCACATCCCTTAGGGCCTTATTTGGAATCTAGTAATGATGGTATAAAAAATGTTAGAAATTTCACATACATTATGTGTCTTCAATCACTTAGGTTCCCCCTTATCCATGTCAAATCCATGAACTATCTAGATACCCAAGTCAGGAATCAGCGTTAGATGTTTTGAATTTCTCTTACAAAATGTTAACTTCATGCAGAAGATCTACTATAACCCCAACCACCACAAAAAAAATCCTACAACCTACCCCAGACTTATATAATGACCAAAATAAGAAATTTAATTTCATTGGAAGGAACATTCCATTACATAAGATACATGTAAAATGATTATCTACCTCAAGAATAAAAACCCAAGCCTAGAAGGAGTGGGGTCTAAACAACTACCCCTTGGGATACCTCTCAAGATTCTCATCATAACTCAAACACTATGACAGTCAAAACACACCAAATCATATGGACACAAACATATCACATAACTTAAACACTACACAGCCACACAGAAACAACAACCATCAAACATACACACATCCCAAACTAACATCCATCGCAACCAACTAACAATAATACCCCAAACATATGAATTATTGAATTCCATCTTCCATTTCAAGATATTTTCCACTCTGGGAAGAAATGAATAACCCACATGGGTTTAAATGCATTGTATTATAATTTGTCTCAATTAAGATTCATGTCCTTTCATTTTCATGTGTTGTAACATTATTACACATCTTACAAAACACAACACAATAATGGGATACAAAACATCTCATAAGACATCAAGGCCCAAAAATCATATCACAAGAAAAATAGGGAAAAAACTCAAAAAGAATTGGGAACTGGGAATGTATATGTTTGTCTCACTCTACAGTACTAGCCTCCTTGACTACATGTCTCTACAACATGTGAACCTAAGGATTTTTCCATCTATATAATTCCTTCTCATGGATATCCTATATATCTATAGGCCACCCCATGAAAATTAAATCATACTTAATATCCAACTTCCCCCAATCAATAGAATGAGATTCATAATGAAGATACTAATTAAGGTATCATATATGGAATACTTCTTGGATCCTCTCTATTTCTGATGGAAACACAACCAGATACTATATCTTAACAACTCAACCAAAATCCTAAAATGTCCAAAAAAACCTTGGAAAAAGACTACTCCCATATCAATCCTCCAATAACCACGTCGAGAGGAAACCATCAAGAACATGTTTTCAAAAACCATGAACTCGAAGGGCCTACTTCTGTAATCAACATAATACTTCTTCTAGTCCTACAATACTTTCTTCCTCTTACGAACATCCTGAAACATCTCTGTTGTTCTCTACACCACATCAAGTCCAAAATCATCTTCCTCCCCAACCGTTATCTAACTCAACATTGAATGGCATGGTCTCCCATACAATGCCTCAAATGGAACCACAAAAATTGAAGAGTGATAACAATTGTTATAAGAAATCTTATCAATGGGAATGTGTTGTAACCAAGGCCCGCCAAATTCCAATATGCACAATCACATCATATCCTCTAGGGTTTGGATTTTTTGCTCTAGATTCCCATCTATTTGAGGGTAAAAATAAGTTATGATATATAAATTAGTTCAAAAATCATGTAGTAAACCCATATAGACTCACTAGGTAAATCATGCATCCTATTCCATGAAAATGGTCCCCATAAATCAATGAAATTGAACCATCACATCAAAATACATATTCACCAATGAAACTACTGCACTAAGATCAATGGTAACTATGAAGTGGGTCAATTTTGAAAATCAATCCATGATCATCGTGAAATTATCATAACCTGACAGATCTCGATGTAACCCCATGAAAAAATCCTTCATGATTTCTTATTTTTTCCACATGGGAACATCCAAATGCTAAAAATCCACCAGGTACATGATGAATATCTTTTACCTACTGGAAAACCAAAAATCTCTATATAAACTCTTCTACTACCCATTTCATCATGGGCATCAACACTACATCCTCAAACAACGACACATCGTGGAAAATTATATGTGTACTACCAGAGGTGACTTATGAAATATATTATGGAATTCCTGAAAAATCACAACTAGGAAAAACTACCTCCCTAGAAAAATCATCTGGTTCTAACTATCCTCCGACCATCCCTCCAAAGCATCAGTATGGAAAACATGATCTCTCATTGCCTCTACCTCTATATATCCCCAATGAGACTCCTCCATATTACCCATTAGATAATACTACACCATCATATGAAATAAATATCACTTACAATAGTCCACCATTGAATCTACGTGAAAAAAAGAAAACTCCTCCATTGACCCCCATGAATCCCCAGACTCTCGAACAACATCTTCCCCAACTTCCTTCTCAAATCATTGGCCAAAAACATCCCTTTCCCCATGGTGTAGAATATCTAAAAATCATAATCCTAAAGAAAATCCATCAACTTATACATCCCCAAATTGATATCATACTGATAAGAGATATACCTAAATATCTTGTAATTCATGAAGTCCAAAAATCTTTCCCAAATGATGTAATTCCACCAGATCTTTAGCGAAAACACTACCAATTCAAGACCTAAATCCTGGGTGGAATATTTTCAATGATGGGGATGTAAATTCCTAGACCCATAAGACATCACTTCCCTCTACTTCATCAAAATTAATAACCATCCCATATAGGAAGCATCAAAAAATTCCTCAAACATCACACCCTCCCCATGAAACTGAATCACTGGAGCACAAAAAAACTCAACCTAATGGGAACCAAATGCATCCTTTCCCTTATTAGTCCACACAGATCCTGGTCCTTCCTATTTGGGACATTCAAAGTGGGTAAAAATTGAGATAAATAATGAAAAAACATCCCATTATTTCCTATAATACCAAGAATATTGTGAACCTCTTCCATGTTATTGGGTGATACCGAGCAAAAAAATTAACAAAATTGGATGCGTCCAGGGCCACATACTATTTTAAAACCACATGTACATGGTAAAAAACCGCTCGTTTGTGAAACATACACTTGGATAACATTTTATAGATATGGTTGTGTCGATGAACCTGGATGATAGCTCTATGATCGTGGACATTCTCCTCCATCGAATTCTGGTAGAATAACATGCCATCAATTAATATAATGATGAACAAGTCTAGGAAATCATGTAACATGGATTTCATAACTTTGATGATAAAAAATGGAACATTCATAATACCAAACATCATGACTATGGAAAAAACAGTCCAACATCTTTTTTTGAATGTAGTATATGGGTTATCGCCCTCTTGTAACCTCAACTTGTGATATTTAGGGAGTAGATTGATCATAGAAAACCAACCCTCCCTTCAAAAATGGTTGTAAATATAGTATATCCTCATAAGAGGGAAAACTTTCTTGATCATCATCTGATTCAGTGTCCAATAGTCTGTACCCAACCAATGACTATCATCTACCTTTATGGAGAAAAACAGTGGTGCATCCCATTATGACATTGTGGGAGAGATAAAGCCCTTCTTCATTAAATCATATAACTGAATCCTAAACTTTTAAAACTCATAAGGTTTAATCTGATAAGGATCCAGCAAAATTAGTGAAGCACCATGATGCAAGTAATTCCCAAAAACAACATCACATCGTGGTGGTAACATCATGAAATCTCAGGGAATAACATCTTGAAACTCTCCAATTATTCTAGGGCCCTCCACTATCCCGTCATCCACATATTCCTCTGACAACTCAGCTATTAAATAATGATGAGGCTCTTCCTGAAAACATACCACCTAAAAACCCCATTCTCTAATAAAAACAACTCACTCACAATACACAATATAGAAAATGACTATCCCTTAGAAGAAATCAATGAAACCATGTGTAACTTCCCAGGTAAATAAAGAATAAATCATTTTAATATTTATTAATATTTACGAATTAAATATTAATTTTACTTTAAAGGGGTTTCTATGTTCGATAGCGTACCCGATACGCAACAAATAGTTTCTTTGAAATCTTACGTTGCACACTAGTAATAAAATAATATTATTTTAAATGGTAGTTAACACATAGCTGTTATATTTCCGTTAATGAATTAAAATAACTAAAATATTATTATATATGTTTGTTAAATGATTTTACATTTATCCAATAAAAGATAAAGGCTTAAAATACGAAAAGAATTCAATTTTAGGCATATATACTCTAATTTTCACTAAAGGTCCACTTATTGCCTTTTGATGGAGAACCGTCATTAAGTAATAGTTTTCGTCACTCTTATAAATTATATTGGACCAAATAAAATTCTTCTTTAGAATCAGGACATCAAAATTTACTTTGTGTGAATATTTGGTATTTTTCCGATAAAGTTCATTTTTTAATGAATAGTGAAAAATGTTGTCTTTTAATTCAAAACCTCTTTTTAATCTAATTTATTTATTTGATTAGATTATCTTTTTAATTGGATTTAAAGTGAAATTAGAATATATTTTTACCATTTAATCCAATAGTGGTCGTTGGAATTAATTTCACTTTGAAATTGGACTTAAACTAGTGTCAATCTTTTGATACTTACTGTTTCACAAAAACACGTTATTTGCTATAACAGGGGGAATTAATTTTTAAATTAATTAATATAACTTATTTTTTTTTAATTCTGTAAAATAAACATGATTTTTGAATCCAGAATATCAAATATAGCTTAAGGGGAAGTTTTGGTATTTGTCTGAAAAAACTTCAATTTTTGATGAATAGTTAAACCACTAAGTGGTACTTAAAAAAACTGATTTTTCGTTTAAATGAAATTTTACCACCTCTGTGTTTTGAATTTACAAAATCCGACATACATGTTTGTCATTAGGAAGTAAAATATGGTTCAATGGGATTAAAATAATTTTTTTGGTGAATAGTAACTTTTAGGTTTTTAATCGCGATTAGGGGTAATTAGTGTAATTTAAGGGAAAGATAATGTTTTAATAATATGAAATGACCTGGACACATGTCCTACCCTTATTGGATGTGTCATGGCCGACCAAGACAACCCATGGGTCGATTTGTGGGACCCCATGGATCCACTTGTGTATGATAATGACATTAATGCCTTTTATTTAAAGTAAAAGTAAAAATGACACAAACATGTATTGTTTTAATAAAAAAAAATTACATGGGGTTATACAAGACATATTTTTGACTATAAATAGTAATTGGAAAGATAAAAAGACTTCCTACATCATGATATTTTTTTATAATTTTAAGACATTAAATAAATTAAATTATTTATGACACCATGATGATGTAGCGATTACCTCATTATTTAACGAATTAAATAAAATGAAACGATAATGTAAAATCTATGACCTACACATGTCAAAAACCTATTGGATGGGTGGATTTCAAACTCTTATCACCTTATCCTCGAAATAAATCAATATGGGACCTTTAAAATCTGAAATTCATTTGAAAATAAAGTAACCTTTTATAACTTTCCAAGAGTGCCCCTCCTCTCCTCTTATAAAAGGCCCCCACCTCTACCACCATACTCACACCTATCAAGCCTTTGGATCCATCAACCCATGTCCATTTTGTCTCTCAACATCCCTCTCTTACTCTTTGAAGCCTCACATTGGGAAGAAGTCTTCCCAAGAAATCCTTTGAGCTCAAATCAAAAAGAGTTACTCGTTTTAAAGGACGTTAAAGAACGATCGAGTCAAGTCGGGCCCGAGGTATGGGACTTCGTCTCAATATCCTTTCATTGAGGCATATTATGTTTTATACACAACATTATTTTATACGGTTTATAATCCCCTTTGAATTTTACATTTATCCAAAAGGAATCTTTTTATACGATGCGTTTTACTAAACGACAAAAGGGAATGTTTTTTGTCGTACGTATGCGGCGACAATGACTTCTCCACCACCGTGACCATTATTTGAGTTTCGGATTTCTCTACAAGACATACCTTTTTTTAAAATGAAAAATAAATACCATGTTTTACTTTTATTTTATTTTGGTATTGAAAATGGTTTTCATAATGTTTTTATATCAATGTGTTGTATTGATATCTTGTGATTGAAAAGTGGAAATGTTATGTTTCCTTTATGCATGTTTTATGTGATACGATTACGTTATGGTTCTTGGGAATTATTATAAAGATGGGTGGTTCCTTGATAAACTAAGGGTGGGTGATCCCGATATAGCTCTCCAATTAATTTGGTAATGTGAAGGAGTTAAACGTTAAGGTTTCTCCGAATAGATTTAGGGAATATACTGTGAGGGGTATTCCAAACGTGACCAAGAGGGTTACTCCCTACGTAAGAATGTTATGAATGCCTCATGTTACCTTTATGTATTATTATTTCAATGATTTATTCATGATTTGATGAGGTATGTTAAAGTGCTTATGTTTTATGGGTTAAATATGATTTCATTCTTATGTATATATGTACTCATGTTTCCTTTCCATATTTTTATATCCCTTACTGAGCTTTTTATGCTCATCCCATGTTTTTGAAATGTTTTTCATAGGTCAAGGGAAAGGTACCTGATATGATGATAGTGTCAAGGAAGTGTCAATATAGAATCCATGTTTTATTTTAAATATGTTTCCGTTGATGGGAAAAATGAATACTATCTTTTATGTAACAACTTTGATTAAATGTGGAATGTAATGCATGTTTTTTGATATAATTCTATAAAACTCTAAACCTGAAAAGATCCTCAATGTGTATTCTTGAAGTAACTCAAGATTAAGTGATGTTTAAATCTGGGGCCTTATAGTTGGAATCATAGGTTGGTTTAGATGACTTTAGGAGTTAGAATTATATTAAATGATTGTCCATAAATATTTTTTTTTGGTAAAATTGAAATGATATAGAATTTGAATATTACCATGTTGCTTCATCTAACACATGTTTTTTCAGAATGGTTTTCCGCAGAGGAAACAGGGAAGTAGTGCTAGGAAGGAATACAGAAGGAAATAACCTTCTGAATCAGCACCCTGAGATGGTCAGAATTGGAACTGAACAGTTTGTTGTAGTAATGGTGTAGTTGACTCAAGCGATAAATGGTGGTGGTATCCATACACGAGATCATCCAGATAAACCACAGAGGAACATATTAGTGGTGGAACATTTCATGAGGCAACATCCCCCATCATTCAGAGGATCATCTGACCCTGTTCTAGCTTAAGGGTGGATTAAAGAACTAGAGAAGATTTTCGATGTCATGGGGTGTTCAGACAATCAAAAGGTTAGTCTTTCTATTTACCGTTTGAGGGTGAAGCAGATCAGTGGTGGTCGATGGTTAAAAATATCAGGGACGCTGATGAGATTGATGCTCTCGACTAGGATGAATTCAAAGGTATGTTTCTTGAGAAGTATTTTCCTAAGTCTGTTCGACTTAGGATGGAAAAAAATTCTTGGAATTGAGGCAAGAGGAAGACTCAGTGGCTGCCTATGAAGAGAGGTTCACTTGATTGGAAAGTTATGCTACAAATTTTATCCGAGACCTTGATAGTAAAATCAAACATTTTTACTCAGGATTAAATCCAAAATATCGAAGGTCATTGGCTTCTCGTGAGTTCAAAATTTATGAAAAGCTTGTTCGATGTGCTGAGAAGGTGGAAATGGAGTTTGCCGATGATCAAGTGTTCCATAACAACCAGCAGAAGAAGAGACCAAGGTGGCAGGATAAAGGAGAGAATTCTTCAAAAAGGTTTGATGGTAAGAAAACTAAGTTTCCAGTTTGTGATACATGTGGTAAAAGTAATGTTGGGGAATGTCTTATGAATTCTAGAAAGTGATACCGATGTGGTAAGATGGGACATAAGGCTCGTGATTGCACTGAAAAATATGAGGGTGATGGTAAGGCCAAATTTTATTTATAGTTAGTGAAATGTTTTAAGTGCAATGAGATGGGTCACTATGAAAACGAGTGTCCGAAAAAGTGGTCGAGTGATGGGAAGCAGTTAGACTACAAGCAGAAAGGGGTGGTGAAATCCTTTGCAACTACTTCAGCAGATGTCGTGCCATCAAATTAAGTGGTATCAGGTACTTTGTTTGTTTATTCAGTTTATTCCAGTGTGTTGTTTGATTCAGGGTCTATACATTCTTTCATCTCTGAAAACTTTTATAGTAAAATGGGAGTACCATCTCAAGAAATGACTCCTGAACTTTTGGTAAAAACACCTGGGGGAAATGTTGAGGCAAAAACAATTTATAATAATCTTCCTATCCTTATCTGTGGAAGGAACCTACTTGCAAAACTTATTTTTTTACCTCTAGTAGAGTTTGATGTTATCCTGGGTATGGATTGGCTCTCTATTTATCATGATACGATTGATTGTAGAGCTAAATAATTTTCTTTTCAGAAAGACTTTCAATTTGTGTACAAGAATGAACCCTAACAATTGATAACATATCAAGAGGCTGAGAGACTTGTAATATATGGAAATGAATGTTACCTTGCACATATTTCTAAAAACAAGGGTACTGTTCAGATTAATGATGTTCCAGTGGTAAATGAGTATCCTGATGTTTTTCCTAATGAGTTTCCTGGAATAATACCAGATCGAGAAGTTGAGTTTACTGTAGACTTAGTTCCTGATGCTAAGCCAATTTCAATACCCCCTTATCGAATGGATCAAATTGAACTTTTAGAGTTGAAGGAGCAATTGTAAGATTTATTATAGAAAGGTATCATTCGACCTAGCACATCACCATGGGGTGCTCCTGTTTTTTTTGTTAAAAATAAAGATAGTTCTATGAGACTTTTCATTGATTATAGATCCTTTAATAACATCACTATTAAGAAAAAAATATCCTTTGCCTCATATCTATGATTTGTTTGATCAGCTCCAGGGAGCTAAGTATTTTTCAAAGATTGACCTGAGATCGGGGTACCATCAGTTGATGTTAAAGGAAGAAGATATTCCAAAGACCGTGTTTCATACAAGATATGGCCATTATGAATTTGTAGTAATGCCTTTTGGGCTAACCAATGTACCTGCTATATTCATGGACATAATTAATAGAATTTTCCATGAGTTCTTGGATAAGTTTTTGGTCATTTTCGTTGATGATATTTTGGTGTTTTCTAAAAGTAAAGGGGAGCATTAAAGACATTTAAGGGTTATTTTTCAAACATTAATAGAAAATAAATTATATGGTAAATTCAGAAAGTGTGAGTTTTGGTTGCAACAAATTTCATTCCTTGTTCATATTGTTTCTAAAGATGGTATAACTGTTGATCCTGCAAAAACAAAGGTTGTGGAAGAATGACCAAGACCCACAAATGTAACTAATATTCTTAGCTTCCTTGGTTTGGAAGGCTATTATCGAAGGTTTGTTAGAAATCATTCATGGTTATCTAGTCCAATGACTAAGCTAACTCTGAAGGGTGTTAATTTTATCTAGATAAAAGAATGTGATGATTGTTTTCAGGAACTGAAAAGAAGATTGGTGAATGCTCCAGTTTTGGCACTACCTTCCAGAAATAGGGAGTTTTTTATCTACAGTGATGCTTCATCGAAAGGACTTGGTTGCGTCTTAATGAAGAATGATCATGTAATTGATTATGCTTCATGACAGTTGAAAACTCATGAGGTAAATTACACTACACATGATTTGGAATTAGCTGTTGTTGTTTACGCTTTAAAAATTTGGAGGCATCATTTGTATGGAGTAAAGTGTGAAATATATACTCTTCACAAAAGTTTAAAGTATATATTCACTCAGAAATAATTGAACATGAGACAGAGGAGATGGCTAGAATTAATCGAGGATTGTGATTATACAATTCATTGCCATCCGGGAAAAGAAAATAAAGTGGATGATGCTTTGAGTCGAAAAGGTAATGCTTCATTAACAATGTTGTGTTTGGAATGCGATCCTTTGGTTAAGGATTTGATGAACTTTGGAATAGAAGTTTTTGGTGCAGGATTTCCTTCAGTTTTGTTTTAGGTATCAGTGAAATCTTCTCTATCAGACAGAATTAAGCAAGCACAGAAGCAAGACAACGAGTTGCAGAAAAAGGTAGAGCTGGTTCAGAAGTGTAAGTTGCTTGAATTCAATATTGATAATGATTTTGTTTTGAGATTTGGGAATAGATTGTGTGTGTCGTGTGATTCACAGTTGTAGAGAGATTTGTTATGTGAAGCCCATAGTTCTCTATTTTCAGTCCATCCTGGCAGTACTAAGATGTACAGAGATCTGCGGGAGTATTACTGGTGGGATGGAATGAAAATAAATATTGATGATTTTACAGTGAAGTGTTTGACTTGTCAATAGGTTAAAGAAGAGAGGCAATTACCGAAAGGGATACTTCAGCCATTACCAGTGTCAGAGTCAAAATGGGAGAATATATCCATGGACTTCGTTGTGGGATTGCTGAAGACACCTCGAGGTAATAATGCACTCTGGGTTATTGTTGATCGCTTGACTAAATCTGCTCATTTCCTTACTATACGAGATAATTTTTCCCTAGATCAGCTTTCCCATTTTTATCTCAAAGAGATAGTCAGGTTACATGGAGTTCCTCTCTCTATTGTATCTGACCATGATCCCAGGTTCACTTCTAACTTTTGGAAAGGCCTTCAGAAGTCATTAGGTACTAAATTAAATTTTAGTATAGCTTTTCATCCTCAATCAGATGGGCAGTCAGAATGAACAATTCAGACTTTGGAGGATATTCTATGTGCTTGTTCGATGGATTATCAGGGAAGTTGGGACCAACATCTTTATTTGGTTGATTTTTCTTATAATAACAGTTTTCATTCTAGTGTACAGATGGCACCATTTGAGGCATTATATGGGAAACAGTGTCGAACTCCAGCTTTCTGGGATGAAGTGGGTGAATGGATGTTGATGGGAACAAAATTGGTAGAAGAGTTGGCAGAAAAAGATTAGTTGATTCAGAAACACATGAGAATATCACAGAGCAGGAAGAAGAGTTATGCGGATAACCGGAGGAAGGATCTATCTTTCGAGGTAGGTGATCATGTTTTTCTCAAAGTTTCACCATGGAAAAGTGTGATGTGATTTGGTAAGAAAGGAAAGATGAGTCCAAGTTTCATCGGACCATATGAAATTCTGGAGAAAGTTGGATTAGTTGCATACTGAGTGGTTTTACCTTCAATTTTATCTCAGGTACACAATGTTTTTCATGTTTTGACGTTGAGAAAGTATATGCCAGATCCATCTCATGTTTTGAGCCTAGAGGTACTTCAGTTAGAATAAAATCTCTCTTATGAAGAACAACAAGTCCAGATTCTTGACCGTAGAGAGCAAGTGTTGTGGAATAAGGTAATTTACTAGGTAAAGGTTTTATGGAAAAACCATATGGTTGAAGAGGCAACATGGGAATCTGAAAATGATATGAAAGATAAATACCCCCACTTATTTTGATAAGTGAATAAAATTACGAGGACACAATTACCAAAAGGGGGAAGGATGTAACATCCCAGGTAAATAAGGAATAAAGCATTTTTAATATTTACTAATATTTACATATTAAATATTTATTTTAATTTAAAGGGGTTTCTATGTTCGATAGCGTACCCGATACGCAACAAATAGTTTTTTTGAAGTCTTACGTTGCACACTAGAAATAAAATAATATTATTTTAAATAGTAGTTAACATGTAGTCGTTGTATAGGTGGGAATGAATGGAAATAACTAAAATATGATTATATATGTTTGTTAAATGTTTTTACATTTATCCAATAAAATATAAAGGCTTAAAATATGAAAAGAATACAATTTTAGGCATATATACTCTAATTTTCACTAAAGGTCAACTTATTGCCTTTTGATGGAGAACCGTCATTAAGTATAGTTTTTGTCACTCTTATACATTCTATTGGACCAAATAAAATTCTTCTTTAGAATCAGGACATCAAAATTTACTTTGTGTGAATTGTTGGTATTTTTCCGATAATGTTCATTTTTTTAATGAATAGTGAAAATGTTGTATTTTAATTAAAAACCTATTTTTAATATAATTTATTAATGTGATTAGATTATCTTTTGAATTGGATTTAAAGTGAAATTAGAATATATTTTTACCATTTAATCCAATAGTGGTCGTTGGAATTAATTTCACTTTGAAATTGGATTTAAACTAGTGGAAATCTTTTGATACTTATTGTTTCATAAAAACACGCTATTTGCTCTGACAGTGGGAATTAATTATTAAATTAATTAATTTAACTTATATGATTCGAATTTTATAAAATATACATCATTTTTGAGTACGGAATATCAAATATGGCTTAGGGTGAAGTTTTGGTATTTTTTTGAAAAACATCAATTTTTGATGAATAGTGAAACCACTAAGTGGTACTTAAAAAAACTGATTTTTTGTTTAAATGAAATTTTACCACCTCTGTAATTTGAATTTCAAAAATCTGACATACATGGATATCATTAGTAAGTAAAATGTGGTTCAATGGGATTAAAATAATTTTTTTGGTGAATAGTAACTTTTATGTTTTTAATCGTGATTAGAGGTAATTAGTGTAATTTAAGGTAAAGATAATGTTTTAATAATATGAAATGTCCTTGACCCATGTCCTACCCTTATTGGATGTGTCATGGCCGACCAAGACAACCCATGGGTCTATTTTTGGGACCCCATGGATCCACTTGGCTAAGATAATGACATTAATGTCTTTTATTTAAAGTAAAAGTTAAAATGACACAAACACGTGTTGTTTTAATAAAAAAATTTACATGGGGTTATACAAGTCAAATTTTTTACTATAAATAGTCATTGGAAAGATAATAAGATTTCCTACATAATTATATTTGTTTTATAATTTTTAGACATTAAATAAATTAAATTATATATGACACCATGATGATGTAGCGATTACCTCATAAGTTAATGATTTAAATAAAATGAAAAGATAGTGTAAAATCTAAGACCTAAACTTGTCAAAAACCTATTGGATCAGTGGATTTAGAACTCATATCACCTTATCCTAGAAATACATCAATTTAGGACCTTCAAAATCTGAAACTCATTTAAAAATAAAGTAACCTTTTATAACTTTCCAAGAGTGACCCTCCTCTCCTCTTATAAAATGCCCCCACCTCTACCACCTTACCCACACCTCTCAAGCCTTAGGATCGGCCAACCCCTATCCATTTTTTATCTCCACATCCCTCTCTTACTCCTTGAAGCCTAAAATTGGGCATAAGTCTTCCCAAGGAATCCATTGAGCTCAGATCAAATAGAGTTACCCATTTTAAAGGACGTTATAGAACGATCAAGTCAAGTCGGACCCGAGGTATGGGACTTTGTCTCAATCTCCTTTCATTGAGCCATATTATATTTTATACACAACTTTCTTTTATATGGTATATAAACCCCTTTAACTTTTACGTTTATCCAAAAGGAATCTTTTTAAATGAAGCATTTTACTAAAAGACAAAAGCGAATGTTTTTGTCATACGTATGCAGCGACAACGACTTCTCCGCCGCCGTGACCATTATTTGAGTTTCGGCTTCCACTACAAGACATACCTTTTTTATAAATTAAAAATAAATACCATGGATTACTTTTATTTTATTTTGGTATTGAAAATTGTTTTCATATTGTTTTTATACCAATGTGTTGTATTGATATCTTGTGATTGAAAAGTGGAAATGTTATGTTTCCTTTATGCATGTTTTATGTGATATGATTATGTTATGGTTCTTGGGAATTATTATGAAGACGGGTGGTTCTGTGATAAACTAAGGGCAGGTGAGCCCGATATAGCTCTCCAATGCATTGGGTAACGCAAAGGAGTTAAACGTTAAGGTTTCTCCGAAGCGATTTAGGGAATATACTATGAAGGGTATTCCAAACGTGCCCAAGAGGGTTACTCCCTACGTATGAATTTTATGAATGCCTCAAGATACCTTTATGTCTTATGATTTCTATGATTTATTCATGATTTTATGAGGTATGTAAAAGTTCTAATGTTTTATGGGTAAAGTATGATTTAATTCTTATATATATATGTACTCATGTTTCCTTTCCATATTTTTATATCCCTTATCGAGCTTTTTATGCTCATCCCATGTTTTTGAAATGTTTTTCACAGTTCAAGGGAAAGGTTCATGATATGATGATAGTATCAAGGATTTTTCAAGATAGAATTCATGTTTTATTTTAAATATGTTTCTGTTGATGGGAAAATGAATACTATCTTTTATGTAACCACTTTGTTTAAATATGGAATATAATGCATGTTTTATGATCTAATTCTATATAACTCTAAACCTAAAAAGATCCTCAATGTGTATTCTTGAAGTAACTCGAGATTAAGTGATGTTTAAGGCTAGGGCCTTATACCATGCATGAAAAAATCTAGTTTGTGACAAAAATAAAATCATTTGGCTAAATTTATAGCATGAAAAGATCCACACTGGACTAATGTGGACCCATCATCAATATACACCCCAAACACCCATTAAACAAGTTGTTATAGTGTCCAAAGAGCACAGTCCACAATTAAGTCATGTATATACTCTCTTTGTCGAGTCATAGTTCACATAATATAGTGGGTTCAATAAAGAAGTGTGAAGCCATTGATTCAAACAAAGAAAAATCATGGGTACTAAGAAATTTGATCATACCTATAATGATCTTTATCCCCTATGGAACTACCACCTCTATAGTATAAAACTAACCATTCAAAGATCTACCACCTCTCTACTAATGACCGCCTCCATGAACATGCTTGGGTAGTGATGCTTGAACAAGTGAAATATCATTAGGTTGGCCACTACCCACTTTCCCTCCCTTAAAGGTGAAACATCCTACTTCCCCTAATATTGAAATTGTTTCACTGGAAACTTCTTTTGTGGTTGGAACTGGACTTGTCCACCTCCACCAAACTGAGCCCAGTGAACCACTTTTCACTAGTTTTGGTGATGTCCATGAACCCTAAAAGCAAACCACAATAGAATACTCTCTAGGAATATATCTGAAACCACTATCCCTAGAGGGATGAAGTGGATACTGTTGAGGATGAATCCCCATAGGTCGAAACCTTAATTCCCAGGCACCTAAGACATGCCACTAATAACTATTCTCTAAAAGGAACCATACTGCTTCCCATATCACTGAAAATATCCTTGTGACTGATTCCATTAAATCACCATCTCCTTTTTCTAAACCTCCAGATATGCGGGAAATGTAAAATGAGTAAATGTATAGTAGATAAAAATATATAGTGCATCCTCAATAAATATTGCATGGGACTCCTCATCTAAAAAAATATCTAGGGAAAAGTGTAGATGGACCATGGACATGAATCCCATGTCAAACACTAAAATACTTCAGTTATGAAGATAAATAAGCTCTTACCTCTTTACTATCTTCATGTTAAACGAAAGGAACTCTACCCCGAATTCATTATGAATGTTGAACCATGAATCATCTACCTCTTTACAATCCCTTTGATAGAACATATATGAATAATGAATAACTCCTCACATATGAATAGTTAAAAAAGTGACCCAATATCTAACCATGACATGGATTAAAATAAAAGTGATCTAGAGCTCCTCCATGTAACTCATTATCACCATATCTGAATCACTTCCCTTATACTTCCATAAATGTTTCTTCTAGATGGTATGAAACATCCTTTACCACTAATCGTCCTCCTCAACTGAATAAACTCCATAATGATAAAATAGATCTTCCTGATGAACGTCTCCTTCATGATCCACACAAGGATTATAAACAAGAGATATAACTGAAAGAAACAAGAATTTCCAAATCCCGATAGTATATAATTTAATTTAGATTCATTTTGATTCGCATGAATTATTTTTACCATCCGAAAACATCCCAACTCAAACATGATCACAAGTAATCATGAAGAAGGTACCTCTTATTTCTCTCTACCCTACAAATAGGGCTACCTTACTTTGTTATTCAGAAACCTCAGATATCGTGAACTGGATCATGAGGGGGAGGGGGTATCCCAGGTCTTATCTAGTCTCCCTAGACTATGTAACACCCCAAGGTCAACTGGAACTATTTATGTACAAACCTCTAAAAACCATATTTTTTCTAACTCCTATATATATCATATCTCTTTACCATAAACTCTGATATAACTTTTCCATGAACCTCTCAAACCAAAAATATTTCAATGAGAGGAGATAGATAATTCCCTTTCAAGTCCCACCTTCAGTAGGCCCTTGATTGGTGACTACAATAGATGGTACAAAATCTTATGAATGGAGATCCATTTCCCAATATAATAATGTAGTATTAGAGGATAAGATGAATCATACCTGAAAAACTCCATGTCATAATATAAAAGAAACCAAAACTATCCCACAATGCCTTTATAAGTAAAATAGATACAAATAAAGAATCCAAAATTAAATACAAAAAATAAAATACAAATTACTGAAACATCATCTATTCAAAGTCCTATTCTCATAATGTCCATAAAATTATATTTAATCTTCTAGGAAAATTGAAAATAGTTTTATATACATAGTGTGAGTATACAAGCATACTCAATATGAAAACCAATTTCACTTTTTCATAAGTGAAAGAAGAATACTAATGTACCGATGTGAAAGATAAAAAAATAAAAACACCTAAATTGTCCATCTATCCATCCCAACCTCACCAAGGCACTCTCTTAAAATAGTGAAATCCAATTATAGATACATGATATGAAGATTATCAATTAAGGGTACCCGAAACCACATTCCCATTATTTCTCCACTCTCACAGCAAATGTCGTGTGTCCTGGTGCTTCTATCCCTTTCGATTTACATATACAATAACCCCACAACACAGTCACTTCATATCACTCCTACAGACACATGGTCCACCACCCCACAACACAGTGACAACAAATCTCATCCATAGACACCTAGGTGATCACATTACAACCACTTCCATAAATAGAGTAGTAGGGTATCAGGAAAATGAAGAAAATCAACCTCGTTCCCTCATCATATAATGAAATACCCCAACTGTAAGCCACCCCATAGAACAAACATATCATATCTCCATAAAAAACACTTGAGACATCTCCCCACAACACGTTCAGGTCACATATCACTTGAAAACAACTCTTCCACAACCCTACAACAAAGTCATACAACATCTCACCTAAAAACACCTAGGAAATGACCTATTATAATAACAGACCTCTGACC
The DNA here is from genome assembly GCA_963277665.1 of Viscum album. NCBI lineage: Eukaryota > Viridiplantae > Streptophyta > Magnoliopsida > Santalales > Viscaceae > Viscum > Viscum album. The sequence goes on from OY728122.1 coordinate 642,856,334, forward strand.
ATAACATCATATTCATATATACTCACTTATAAGAGGGAGAGAAAAATATCAGGTATCCGTCCATCATCCTAATCACTAGGATGTTTGGAAAGAACATATCCATGTGACTAGACGGGTTTCTTCACATAAATATTGAAATTGGTGGGGTGTTTATATAAATCACGGGGAATAAAAAATTATATAAATATAGCTACAGACACAAGACCATCATATGGGTTTACAATAATTCACTAACCAACTCTAAAACACACCACATTATCTACCACCTCAAAATGTATAATGCCCCATAAGCCAGAATCCAAATTTCACATTTCAAACCAAGGACATTTTCCAACACATTCATTTAATTATTAAGTATCAACCTCATTTAACCACACATACCATAATTTATTTTTTCTTTAATAATTTCATTCTTATTACCCAAACCATAACCATCCATTTTAATAGTTATTAAACCATTATTCCATAACTACCTGAGCATCTATCACAACGCAACAACACATCAGAAGTTACTCATCATCTCCATCACACCATCATCTCAATACCCCAAAATCATAGCCTGAAAACCATCACCTTGCCACCCCAAAAGAACAACCAAAAGACTTCCACATCACCACCACAACAGTATGGCCAAACAACAACCACATCTCTATCCCAAAAGCTCTTCCAAACAATTAACACCATGCATCCCAAATATCATGTCAAAATTCCACTACCTCACTCACCCAAAAGAATGGCCAAAAAACCGAACAACCCCACATCACATTACAATCACACATTTTCTCCCCAAAAACAAGACAACACATCAAAACACATCAACGAAAATCTTATTGATTTGTGAAATGGTTTTTATCTCATTCTAGTATATTTTAGGGGAAATAGCACACCAGCCATAAATACTGTAGAAAAAAATTATTAACCAAATATAAATACTTTGCAATTTCCAATTTATAGTGATATAAACACTATCACAATAGACATAGATTTTAAAACAAATATCATCTCCTGAAAATAATTCCCCCAACGACAAAAATTTTTAATGGGGTATCAGGCATATACAATCCATTATATCAAAATAATATCATTGTTGTAAAAACATGTGAATCATTCCCCTTTCACCTCTTAATTTATATAAACCAATTATTAATCGTATATTAAGACAAAACAATCATCCCTCATAGATAAAAAAGAGTAAACCCTCTTACGTGTTAAACAATAAAGGGAAAGTATGGATTCCATATCAAACAAAAAAGTTTTTTCAACTCATTGTACACCACGTGACAAACAAGAAATGCCCACAAACTCCAACCATATGTAGAAAACATGGATCAACCTTCACCAAACCAGTAATTTATCAAATCTTATCCCAAATCACACCCCAAAAAAACATCACCATATGAAATCCTCATGAAAATAATAAGATTAAATCAAGGGGAAATGAGAAAGCACTCAATGTAGATCCTAAGGAAACATATTCTATAACTAACATATAAAAGCAGGAGGAAGGTGATATCTGATCCTCCCGAGGTGAATAGGGCCCACATATAATGTGAGGGGAAGAATCCTTGAATAAAATTAATTATATTAAAAACATAAAACTTATAATCCCTCTAGTTTCTTGTTGGGTAAACATTACACGTTGTGTAAAACTAATGTTTTAAAAAAATCAATATTTTTCTAGAAATAGTGTTTTCTATGCTTTTATATAATTCAAATTTTGAATTATACTTACATGATGTGTAATCCATCTCATAGATTCCCCCTTACCAACAAACAAACCATGAACCATCCATATACAGAAGTCGTGAATTATATTTAAAAATCATGAAATCTTCATACATGATTTGAACATTATAAAAAACTCAATTATAGCTCTAGACTCCACTGAAAAATCTCATAATCTCCCTCAAACATCTCCAACCATAAAAATCAGCAATGTGATGAGCCAGTAAGGCACATGATGTTACAGGGAGTGTAAATAAAAAACCTTTTCTCAAGACTTTATCATTGGTTACATCACCTCTGAATAAAACAAATAAGGTGAAGATTTTAAATATTGTATTCTTGGTCCCAAGGAAATGTATTTTGGGTCAAGATCCACAAACTTTTTAGGTTCTTGATGTGGATGAGATTATACATATCAATGGACATGTATGAGTCTTTATGGGCATTCAAATAGAACTAATTTGATTATGAGTATGTGGAAAATGAATTTGTGGGATTTCTCACTCAATGTCAATCATATCTATAGTGGGAATCCACAAACCAAAAACTTCTTATCCTATTATAATCGTTACCCATACTAGAATGTAAATGGGATGATGTCACTTTGGATTTTGTGATAGGGTTACCAAAGTCATGTTGGGGTACTTGAGGTATATTTATGATTAAAGAAAAGAAAAATAATGTAGTCCATTTATAGGATTCCATATAGAATTTTATTATGTATGGATGCATGTTTTACATCCCTATTTTTTGAAGGGATTTTGGAGTTATCTTAGTTCACAGGTTATCTTGAGTATAATATATCAATATTGCCCCAATGACTAATCTAAGGAGACTATAAATGTATTAGAGGATATTCTTCATGCATGTATCATAGATTTTGGGGGAAAATGGGAGAAATAGTTTCCTCTTTCTATCATTTCCTATAAAAATAGCTTAGAAGAGACAATTCAAATGTACATTTATGAGGACTCCTAAATTAGGCCATTCTGTTCACCTCTTCTATGGTTAAAGGTAAAAAAAATAGATCAACTAGGTCCCAGTCTTATTCATGATTCATCAGGATCGGTGAAACTAATTAGGAAGTAAAATGAAATATATTAGTGAAAGTATATTTCATTTTATTATTAGTGTCACTGACCTTTGGAGTTTATGGTGGGGAATCAAGTATTATTACATGTTTCTACTAGATTGGATTATTGATGGATTTATAGGTAAGGAAATATGGAACATAAATTTTTTGGACCATTAGAGATTTTGGATATGGTCAATGATGTATTTTTTCAACTACATCATCCTTAGTGGAATAACTCTGTAAAATATTTCATCTATATTTCTCAGATACTCTATTATTGTCTTGAATTGACTTCATTTTTTTCCTAGATGATGTTGAATTTTTTGTGGATGATTCATTTTGAGGAGTATCTAGTTTGTATAAATGATCACTGAATAAAGGCTCCCTGAGGTTGAATGGTTCCTCGTATTCAGTTATTATAGAAGCATAAATATAACAATATAGAGACATTGGAGAAGTAGTATAATATATGTTTCAATGGAATAAATTATTCTTAGATATATATCAATATTACTCAGAGCTACAACTAAATGACTGATTTTCTTAAGTAGAGGAGGTTTTATGATATCAGTTCTTAATCAAGGAACACACTCATTTATTATTAGTGAAACTAAATTTACTTTATTTCTTTATGCACGTTTTTTTTGTGTTGGAGGGATGTTGGTAGTCTTCCATAGGGCTTGGGTTTAGATATGAGACTAAAAAAAGTTTTTATAGTAGCATCAGATAGCCAGTGGACACAAATCAGATAGCCAGTGGCCTATTGGGTGATTTTTTTTAAGTGGGAAATTTTTTCCATTTTAACACTATATCATTTTCCATAACTATGAAACTCAAATGTTTTTCCCATTTTATCCTCATAGAAGTATGGTGGTGGAGCCCCATCCTTATCCTCTATCTAGGTGATAAATAATTCTAAATAGAGTGTTCGGTCTCTCTATTGAATTATTAGAATACTTAAGGTAAAAATAAGACAATTTAATCCTCCTTTAGTCAATAAATTAGTTATTGGTTCTGATCTGGGTTTTATGGATACAAGGCATTATTTGTGAGATTTCTCTATGGTTCATAATTTCCTATAATTCGAGCTCAAATATATAGAAAATATAGGATTTTTAGTCTCCCATGGGACCTTGTTAGGTGGTCTATATACATTTCCCTAAATGGTTATCCATTTATAAAATGTTTTTCTATGCCATATTCTAGTATTTCTAAGTGTCAACCCTAGAATTTATATTAATTTATTTTCATTCCTATGAAACAACATACATGTAATATAAACCTCAAAACACTATTTCTGTTTCAAAAAGACAACCCAATCTACCAATCCATGTGTTTATTTATTCACACCCATATAAATTGTACATTAAATATAACCAAAGCAGCCCTTAGGCTGTGTTTGCATTGGAATTTTGGAAAAACTTATATCATCCTTTATGATACAAACCCAAAGCACCACTTAGTGTGTGTTTGTGTGTATCACATAACAAATGGAATTTTAATATGATCATTTGGTAATTTATTGGGTATCATAAACATTATTAAGTTATAGAGGGTGTCGTGTATAACTCTAGAGTCCAAACTCCTTACTTTTCATGTAATTCCAAGAGGAGTGGAATAATTAAATTGCAGAATAAATGGATTACGTATATGGTTGTGATTTAGTATTGATAAAAGTGTTAATATGAGTACATCACTTGAAATTATTGATTATTACATTGGATACCTTAGTTATTAATTATGAATCTGTCCACACTATTAAAGGTGTGTAATACCTCAAGAAAGCCTTGGATTCCTAATTGGAATGCATTAAGAAAACTAATAAGATACCAATTGATTCATCAATGTGATGGAAAATTGGTAACCCTGCATTAGATTCATTTAGAATATTACTATTATTAATTCCTTAGATCATCTTCAAAAATTTATTTTTTACTTTTAAAATCGTCTAATGCATGATAGAATTTCACTTGTTCGGCATGATTTCCATAGACAAGGAACTCCTTTGTTTAGCAATGTGGATCCTACTCAAGATCTAAAATACAGTTATAGCGGAAAAGTATGTTTTTTTTCTAAAAAAATTAGTAGTATAATCCCATGGGTTAAACCTTTATATTCCACACATGATACAAGAGGTATAACATACATATTGTCCACCGTAATATGGAACATAGCTCCTGATTAAAGAATTACATGGGTTCCCTTGGATTCAATATAGTTTTGTTGTATCAGAATGCCTCAACAAGTGTCATATATTCCATTAAAATATTTACTTTTGGATTTCTTATATTCTTTATGTATCCTATCAAATTAAAATTTTGGGATTAGAGATATCTAGATTAGGCCAATGAAGGTAGGTTCAAGTGGGTACCCCATGAGAAACTGATATCGAAAAGTTTTTTTTACATTACTACATTAATATATTTTATGTTGACAAAATTTTATTATATATTCAAAAATAGTATTTTCATTAGAAAGTATTGGTGGTGTCCTAGTTAGAAGAACTCCAACTCTACCTAGGCCACCACTTGGTACCCTGGAATATTTCTTGGATGCATGAAAGGACAAAGGAAGGTACAATATTATGGAATCTTTGATTATTTTATATGACGAGAGTATGGGAGAAGAGGAACAAGTTGGGACCCATGATGATCATGGAGCATAGTAGTTTTTGGTTGTTTTTTTTCCTTTTCAATCCTAGTATAAATTGTATTATTTCTTCCAGGACATGACTGACGTATATTTTTTTATCTCCATGGAAACATTTGAAATTGTAACTGTTTTATTTCTTCATATATGTATTGATTTTTTATCTATAATTTTTTTATATTATTTATTTCTAGTGTGTTTCACTTTAATAAAGATGGTATTGTCTTCCAATCATACCACCATACAACCTTGCCGTTATTTAGCCGCCTATAGCGTATGGGGAGTCACAGTTAAGGCCTTAGGGCCCTCTGGACTTTTAAATTATTGGTGAACTAGCCCATAGAAATTAGGAAGTGTATAGTAAATTATTTTAAATGAATAGTACAAAGGTAAAAGACATTAATATGGTTCTTAAAAAATTAACCTGGAATGGTATTCGTATTATACATGAGGAAAGAGTGCATCTTACCAAGAAGGAATATGATGTAAGGTTTCTATCTGATTTTACTCCTTTTATTGAATAATAATCATTCAAATTTGAATATGATTTTATAGGATTAATTTCTTATATCCTATGATGATATTATATTTTATTAACTCTTTTTTTATAGGGAACTTACAACTTCACATTAAAACCATCATCTTTCATTGATTTAATTCTTTATAAAAAAATTACATTTTTATGAATAATTTACATCCCATATGATTGGTCTTTCTCATCCATGTATATATAAATTCATTCCATAAAATGTTTCCTATTTTATTTTGATAGATAAATACAAATTGTTTTCTAAATCTTTATAATTCTTTTTATTCCTTTTAAAATGTAAGTTTTACAACCTTTTCATTAAGGGATATTTTTATCTAAAAATACATAAAAAAACATAAAAATGAATTTCTGAGGTGCCCTGATCATAACATACAAAAATATTACTTCATTTTAGATGAATATTTAATAACTATCACAATTTTCCACATTTGAGTACAATAAAGGGGTTGTTTATTTGGAGAATCGATACATAATAACCTTATTTCACAAAAAAACTTCCATCATATCCACCAATGATTTTATTTTATTATCATTCTAGTAATATCATACTTATAACCATATATAAAAACCTGGTAAAGGAAAACATAATAAAGTGTCCTCTTAGATGCTCAGTAAGGGTAAACATGGGAGATATCAATCACATGAGAACAAAATTTGATCATAATTTTATGATAAAATACACAAGTTCATTATACCAACATAAGGGTTTAACTATAACGACCCCCAATTTTCTAACATAGATATTAAATATATTTTTTGAATATTCTTTACATTACACAAGAACATGTGTATGGATTGTAAAGTTATAGTTCCTTTGGAAACATGGAAACATAAAAATATTGTTTATAATATATTTATATCTTATCCATCTTATTTCATAATAACCACCACCCTATTTGTCTTATCATTCATAATTCATTTCTTTATATACTGGGGAAAATAAATCTAAGAAAATGGTGAGATTTTATGCTCACTAAAGTTAAACAATGGAGATTTCAATGATTACATAAGAATAAAATGAGAATATGGGAATAAGAACATGAAAATTAAATTTTAATATTATTCCTTTCATATCAAATATCTTAATCAAGAGTCATGGAATAAATATTGGAATTCCATAAGACATGAAATGTAAATGAATCAGATTACATAATCCATGATAGCATAACATAAGTCATGGAATTGTGGAATATACATAAGTACAGAAGATCATTTCCATTTCTTTCATTGTGGTATGGGTTCACTCCCCAAACCATCATAGTAGTCATGGTTCACTCCCAATACCATCAAAACGAACAAAAAACTTACTAAACTAGGTACAATCCTCATTCTAGTCAGGTCTATCTAATTTGATATAAATCATAACCCAACGCATTATAGGGATATATATGTCCCACCAATAACATAATAAAAACCATACATATTTTTTACACAAGAACATAAATAATTTATTATATAAGTACCCATGAAAAAAATAGTTTCATAAACATTTCACCATAACATAATACATTAAAAAGAAACTAGTTTCATAAACCTCATGCCATCATAAATATAAACCAACAAGAGAATGATTAATGATGATATACTTGGATAACATGTCAAGTAAATCAATAGTGAAATCAAATAATGAAATCATAGATGTAAAATTATTTTGAAATATCACTTGAAATAATTCATGATGAAAATATCCTTTCTATTTTCAAATCACTTATTTATTTAAAAAATTCATAATTATTTGAAATGAAAATTCATTGATTTTAAATAAACATATACCTTAATTATCACCTTTCATATTTCACATTAAAACTTCCAATATAATAAATATGGATTTATAAAAAAAATTATTCCATGTTCATCTATCTATAATTCCAGGTTTGATTTATTTATAACATCTTATCACTCATTAATTCAGAATGTGTTTTGAAAATCACTATATTGGGTGATAACCACTTGATTTTCCAAGCATTTTCTATTCAATAGTCTAGGTCATTATACGTTGATCATAGAATAATAAATTACTGATTTTTAAACATTTTTTATAAATAATATATATTGATTTTATAAATAATTATAATAATTCATAAACATTAGATATAGAAAATGAATTACACCTTTAATTGATATGATAGGTCATATGTATTCATATATGTCGTTTCCATTTCATGAAGGACTGAATTCAAGAAAGATAAATAATAATTCAAATTTATAGAAATATTATTATGTCATATATATCATATATATTAATAAAATTCATCCTTATTACCATACATGTGAAATATAAATGAAAAATGAATCAGATAACATTGTGGATATGGTAGTCTATACGTCTGCACGAACAACATTACTCTTTCAAAAAGATAGGATGATAAGAATTTATACATGATATTATCATTATAAAAGAATAAGTATGTTATAAATATTTTATATTAACATTAAACCCATCATAATACCATACCATATGGAGATGAAAAATGAAATGTATCTCAACATGGATATGGTAAGCTATACGTATGTACGTGTGATAGTTTCACTTATTATTTGATGGGAATGGGGGGTTTATATTGGTTTTTTCATAATAATATTAAAATATAATCATATATATTATATTTAGTTTATTATTTCATGATAGATAACATATATTTTGAGGAGTTATATAAGATAATAAAAAGATAGTGATTGGTTAGTGTGATTACATGTTCTTCAGAATGACTCCTTTAGATATCCTATCAAGGGAACTAGGTTTGTTCTTTTGGAAAGATAATTACATATATAATGTGTGTAGTAAAGTGTAAAATATAATTTTAACATTATGGTTGATTTATAATAATAAATGTGTTGTAATTAATTGAGGGATTTTGTGTACATTTATAATTAAGGTGAGGTGACCGTTGGAATTTCTAAAAGGATTAATTTATAACAAGTTTATTCTCAAACAAAGTGCCTGAATATTAAAATGGATTACAAGTTAAGGTGGGATGGGGTTTTAATAACATAATACAATAGAATTTAGTCATGTTTTGATGTAATTTTTTTTAATGTATTGTATTTTCCATGTATTATTTTTATAAATTATTTCAAAAAATTCTCAGACCAGGCGCTGAGATGACATGCCATTTCGTGGCCTAATATGCCAGAAATATTTGTGGGAAAATTGTAATTTTATTATATAATTTACATGATTTATTACTGAATGGATTAATTTCTCTTAAATGGGTGGCTGGATTAGAAATCTGAGGGCACCATTGAGCTCATAATGTCGTCTTTACACTAGATGTGAGCTAACATTGGTCTTTGTGGGTCATCTGAAGAAAAAGTCACCATGGAAATAACCCTAAATAAAATAATTAAAAATAATTATTTAATTTTAAAATCCAAATAACCCTTGAATAGTGACTTAGATTAGATATTTGAGACCACTAATGAGTTCGTAATGTGGTGTTTTACACATGAAATTCCTTACATCAGCCGATGCAGGTCGGTAGTGAAAAATAGTGTTTGGATGTTTTATGGAATAAAATAAATTATGAGTTTATTTTATTTTAAATTTATGTCGAGGAAGTGACACTATTTGTTTTATATTAAGAGGAAGGAAGGGATCCAGGGTTAGGCTCATAGCCCTAGAAATTTCATGGAGGCTCTAGAGAGAATCCTTAGGGAATTCTCTTGGTAGCGACGATAAACACCATGATTGATGATCTTTCTTGATGGATCTTGAACAGAAATCACTCCTCGAGAATAAATGATCCTTATCCTAGGTAGGGTGTTTTATTTCTAATTAATTTTCTCTGTAGTTTATTTGCACGACGAACACAGTTCAATTCACAAGCAGATTGATGAACTGTCTGATCATTGTGGGGGGATGGGTTGTTCTATGGTATTATTAGGATATTAGTTTATCCTCTTAATTTATCCTTCTAACGAGATACAATTTATGCCAACATGAAAAATGGGAAATTTTAATTCTTTGGGAGTTTTTGTTCATTCTCTCCCCTATTCTTGTTGTTCATCACCACTAGATTCTAATGATTAAGGCTCAACTTGCCGGGAGGCTCCAAACATGATAAGACCTCTCGAATTGGAGTCAAGATGAAACATAGTCCATATCAATGTAGATTGGGACCCAAGTATCATTGAGGTGTTTTCTTTTTAGATATTGGAGAACTGAAGGATGAAAGGAAGACCATAAAAGGATGTGTGTCGGTGGGGCGACATTCATCATGGGAGACCATGTGAGTAGGACTAACCTAGCAAGGAGAAAAAATTTAGCGAGTGGGTTGGGGATAGTGGGCTAGGTTGACCCAGAATATCGGGTCAGACCTGGTGGGTCGGTGTAGACTTGGTGGATCGGGTTGGACCAGGGAAAACCAGGTTGAACCACAGTCGATAGCAAGTCATGGTCAAACAAGATGTCACACGACCAAGATAGCTGGTTGTGAGGTCGACTGCCATAATAGCTCAAGCTTTCATGGCATGGTCGACAGTGGTGGTCGACCCCCACAGTCGGTGGACTGACCACCCGATCTGTCAATGGGACCAATGACACCGTTTTAAAAATTTGAAATGGCATAACTTTTATAGTAGACATCCATTTGAAGAGTCGTCTATGATATTGGGGACCTTACAATGGGATGATCATTTTAATATATCCTAATTTCATTTAGGTAGGATTGGGAATACTACCTAATTGATTGCGTAATGAGTTCTCCTAGAAAGAGTGCACTTCAAGAAAAAAAATTTGTGGCTGGCTATGACCTGGAGATTATGTGTCTTACTGAGACTATGTGAATTATGGAGACTGTGTGTTTTATGGAGACTATGTGTCTAATAGATATTATGCGTCTTATGGAGACTATGTGTCTGGTTGAGAGTTCATATATTATTACATTGAGTATATCATGATGTTCATGATATATTTTCTATTGAAATATATCTATTTGAAGCTGACTATGGTTTCCTTTTTTGTATTACCTTTGAAATATTTTTTTTGGTGTTGCCTTGCGCTATTCATTTGTGGTATTTACTTTTTGTTATTTCCTTTTTGGTGTTTCTTTGTGGAATTCCTTGGTTTTATTCCTTCATGGAATTTCCATCATGAAATATCCTTTATGGAATTTCCTTTGTGGTATTCAGGTGTCGTTTCGGGGTGTCCTACCAAGTGTTGTTTTACTCACCCCTACACAGGCATTATTCACACATGTCAAGTTTTTTACAGACAATATTCTCATAGATTATGTTCTAGGAAGACTATGAACAAGAGGTACCTTATGAGATTGGATATCCATGGTGTGATCCGAAAAATTTTCTAATGACTATCCCAATACCTTTTACTTTACCATTTGGATGTCTGGCGGCAGACTCCTTTCTTTTTGTGGGCATGTTTTTGCCCTATTTAATTTCTAGTACTTTTAATTTTGAAATCTGGCTGTAGGATATAATGGTTTCTAGAATTTTTCTCTTAGTTCTTTTATATTTCAACATTTACACCTTAGAGATGTGTTCATGCATACATGTACTTACGAAAATGCCTCCCATTTTGGGATATGTCTAGTCTGTACTAGTCACAACCCCTTGGCCTACTGGATGTGGGATTGTTGTAGTAATAGTATGGGCGCCTATTTTACGTGTCGTAATAGAGTGGTATTAGAGAAGGTAGGTTCTACTTTTGGTCTAAGAGTCTGTGAGGTTGGTCTGGGGAAACAGTGTTAAGTGTTTCGAGTTTGGATTTTAGGACATGGAATCCAGTGTTGGTGAAATAGCCGAAGTAAACGAACACCAAGACTCTGGGAACCATCTTTTTGACTCAGTACATGAACGAATTGGTTTTTGGGAATATAATGGTACATGAATCATATATAAATGGTTTGTTTCTTCAATTTCCTTCTTGAATCAACTCTCTAGATATACTCTATTGGTCATGGTACATATTTTTTATTACATGATGCCTCCATACAGAGAACCAGTAAATATTCCATTGCGTGACAATGATTGTGATCCACCTAGTGATGAGGCATCGATACATGGGCCTATACTATATATATATATCACATCCTGGTGGTTTACCAACAACACCACCACCCATAGAACAGTATCTTCTAGTAGCACTACTAGTTGAGGATTCATGTAGACTGGTCATGTTCACCACGTTTTAGAGGTAGTGACCTCCTAGGATTCAAGGTGAGCTAGACCTCCGGGCAACTGAGGATTTTCTGTAGTTTGTTACCCATGCCTTCCTCCTTGTGACGATGCCTTCTGACTAGATGGCAGCCCATGTTGCGAGTATTTTCCAAGGCTCTATGGGGGAGAGGGAAGATCTTAGTGACCCAGAAACATGTTGAGATGACTATCTATTTGGTAGATTTTGATAATATCTTTTGAGATGAGTTATTTCTAAATACATTGAGGTAGGTACACATACAGGAGCATCTATATCTCCAACAAGGTAGCTAGACTATGGTGGAGTACTCAGTGAGATTTACCAATGTTTTGTTCTAGTCTACGGATATGGTACGAGAACCATTCTTCAAGGATCATACCGTCTAGAAGGGATTACATCAGAAGCTCATGGAATCCATGATATCCCTTAGCATTGATCTATTAGTTTGTGTACTTGTGTGATACCTACTAGTGGAGATATTTCTAGAGGAGTAGGAACTGGTAGTGGGAGCTACCAATAGGAACCAGTTAGATTAGACCTTAGCAGCAGGTAGCCGACAATAGTCATAGGGACCCAATTTGGTTAGTTGTTTCAAGGGATGATCCTTGGACTTTGGATCCACGGTGTGGGGATCAAAACGTAGAGAGATTCAGTAGAGGGATAGGATATGATACTTGTGTAGTGGTTGAGGATATCTAGCATGAGATCTCCCAAACCATTATACAACCGATCAAGAGACAATCTAAATGGCCACTGAGGAAGAGGTGGAGACTGAAGCAGGTTGGTTTGCTGGGTGGAATACATGGAAGGGGAGTAGGAAGGGTATAAGGAGGTGGTTGGAGACTCATTCTATTATGACCATTTCCTCTAGGGGATCCACAATAGGCTCAGGGAGCTGGTGGATAGGGACGAGGCCACCTATAGGCGATGGGGGCTTTTGACCCTAACACTCTACGAATGATTACTGGTATGATCTATTTCTTTTGAACCTTAGTTATAATTTTAATAGACATATTATATAGTAGTTATTTTATTTCAAAAAACCATGTTCAATACATGTAGATTCCATTTGAACCATTGAATTGACCCTTATTCTTAGAGACTCCTACGGGAGGAGATTAGATGATCAAAAACTAGTTCTAAGAGTGTGACCTTACACTTAGAGGCAAGTGTTTTAGTTGGGATCTCTTGGTAGCAGCGTCTAGTCCTTACGTTATTACTCTCGGTATGGAATGGTTATCCATAGTTAATGCTCATATTAACTATTTTTGTAACAGAATTCAGTGTTTCCTCAATGATGTGACCCGTTTTTTTGTTAAAATGTAATGTAGGTAGTGCAGGATGGACTCACAATATGAGGGTACAAAAAATAACTCATTAGTTGGCTAGCCTGACCCTCGATGAATTGGATGATTTAATCCAACGGTTTCAGGTAGTGGTGGAAGAGTATGAGGAAATGTTTCCTGGGGATGTTCTTGGATTACCTCCTCGTAGAGAGGTATACTCCTACATTGATATATTCCTTGGGATGGTGTGGATATCTACACCAACATATCTGATGGCTCCCATAGAACTTTGTGAGTTGAGGGTGTAGTTGGAGGAAATATAGAGGAAGGACTTTATTATAAATATATTTACTAAATATATTTTATTCATAAATGATAAATCATATTAATACTTCCAGCCATTTTATGAAAGAAATTGTCATACATGTGTATGTGTGGACTACTGCCTCCATGAAATGAATGTTTTTCATTTTTATCTTCACCACCACATTACATGGATTCCCATTAGGATGGTATTAAAGGGAATATATTATATTTATGATATCATTATGGTTTGTTAAAACCAATTTTGAGGACCATTTATTGATATGATCAACATTAAAATTACTGTTAATTTAGTCATTTAAAATTAGTGGATAAAGAGGAAGTTGATGTCCTCATTCTGTGTAATGAATTTATATAATATATATCTAGATTTGACATATTTCAATTTCATATATGTAAAAATAATAGAAACTAAATTATTTCATTATGATTCTCATATAATTATATTACAATGAAACTTTTTCATAATCACCCATTAATCAATAATGGTATATTTTTTTGTCCTTTTATCAACCTAATCGAACAATAATATTAATTTATATCATGGATGAATACGAAAAATTATTTTATAGTTTAATATTTTTAGAATTATTATTATTTATTATGGTAATGTATTATTAATATTTAACTCACTAATTAACAAATAACCCATTATTTATTAAGAAACAATGAAACCAGATCATCCCTATTTTGGAATACATATATCATAAAAAAAATACTTTGAAATAAAATTAATGTTTTATAAAAATTATTGGAAGATAAATAATATTACATTTAATTATCTTTTAATTAGAAACTATTTCAAAGCGATAAATATTCCATACACCCTATGTTGAAAATAGGAAGAAGAAAATTATATTTATATAGATAAAATGATTTTAAATGAGAATTATTGATGGTTATAGTTTTGAATATGTTTTTTGGGTATTTATTTAATGAATTTAATTTAATTTTTTGAGATGTTTGATGAAATTGAAGAACAAATTTGGATAAATGTAAGAGCATTCATCTCAAATTCCTCTATTTGAGACATCTCTGGTATTACATACCTAGTTTCATTTATGTTCTTTATATAAATCTAATATTTGATATTATATCATTAATTAAATTTTAATTATGATATTTCTTGTTCAATTACAATTCATATATTTCAAGGGGTATTGATTGAAGTCTTAATCATTCTATAAAGTTATCTTGGTCTTAATTCTGAATATTTAAGGGATTTTACATGTTATTCATCACATTTCTTTTGTATTGTGTTCTATTTATTCAATATTTCAAGAATATTATAAAAAATTATTCCATGAAACCAATGTGATAAACTATGTCAAATCATGTTCTTTTATTAAATTTTTATTTGAAACAATAGTTTTGATAGTCATAAGAGTTATTTGTAACTCAATTATTTTTCATTGAGTTATGATCAATCACTTGAACTTACTCCATATAATTTGGGTACACAGTACCCTTGATTATATTTATTTATTTCCTCTCAATTTTTATTCTTATAACACATTATTACCTTTCAATGTGTTTCATTCTTCAGGAAGTATACTTCTCACAAGGGATGTTGATAAATCTGGTATCCTTTCCTTGAGTTATATTGTCTAATCCTGAAATTATTTATTCCATGCTTGGGATATTCCCCCCAAATATTTTTATGATATTTTATTTTATAATATTCTTTGGGAAAATAATGTATCAATTAAAAATAATGATATTTTACTCTTTATATAATGTATTTTTTGAGCAGAGTTATTTTAAAAATAAATAAAATTTATTTTAATTTAACTATTATATGTTTTTCCTTCCTCTACTCAATTATTGAAGAAAAAATTTATTCCTTTTATAGGATTTATTATATGATATTATTTTTAAAATATTTTTTTTCTAAATATTTCAAATAACCTTTTAAATGTTACTTTAAATGTGATATTTAATTTTTTAGTTTACATCATTATTAAAAATGTGTTCTTACAGATGTTTTACATTTTAATTTCCACATCCCATTTAATTGTCAAAAGGAATTTATTGAATAAGTTTCATGTTTCATGATTTTTTTAATAATATATATGTCTTGTCATTTTTTTTATTGAACACACAGTATCAAATATTTCAATTCTTCATATCTTTTTTTTATACCATTTATGACATTTTTTTCATGATGTTTTCCATCTATGTCCAAAAAAATATTTGTTTCCATTGTTATAATGATTTTATTTTATTTTGAAATATTACACCTTATTTATTATTTTTATTTATGATCATTTCATTATATTATTGACATATTAATATAGATATTTCTTCATATTATGTCCACATCACATTTTTACATAATTCTAATTGGATTATGTTCAACTAGAATAAATGTTATTCTATTGACATGGGTAACATTATTATAGTTAAAAAAATTGTTTTCTAAAAAACAAGACTGTTGGAAAGTATATTTTGTATTGTTTTAACATCTATTTTTTTGAGATGGGTTATGTCTATGTTATCCCATTTAATTACATGGGAAAAATTATTCATATTCATTATGATTATTTATGTCTGATTTTGGTTGAAATTTTATTGAATTTCCTTATGATTCATTATATAGATGACCATGATTTATTCAGTATGTGGTTTCTTAAGGAATGGTATGAAATCAATTTTTGATAAATATAGTGAATGAATTGGAATTAAAAATGTGACATGTGAGGATTGAAATTATATTTCCTCTCGATTCATAGATAGGTCACATGAGACAAAATATTATTTGGAATTTTGTGTACTCTATTATAATTCATCATGATGTCTTGACTATAGTCTTAATGAATAGTACATATATTATAATAAGTCCTTTTTTGTCTGAAATTTAAAATTCCATCAGTGTGAGATTTATAATATTGATATCCAGGTTTTATTTGTTATTATGTATAAAACATTATATTAGATTCAATTGACTAGGTATTCCTATTTTCTAATTATTCCAAAAATAATATATATGACATTTTTTTGATATGAGTAACCTTTTGGTTTGTTTTCCCTTACTAATCATTTCTGTTCACCCATTATTATGTTTCTATTTCACAAGGTTAGGGAGAAAAGTTTCACACACGATATTCTTAACAAGATATGTTGTGTGGATAATTGTTTTTATATAATTTTTTGACTTATTATAGATTAATATTTTTATTTTAGAGTGATAAAATTTTCAATTAGTTGTTAAATACACGAGCTTTAGTAGTTTAGGTTTTTTTCAAAATTATCTAAAACTCGGAACCTAGAAGGTCTTGGGAGTGTTTATAATAAAATATTTTCTTTGTTTCATGTAATTATGTGATATAAATATCTATGTATCTATAGTTGATAATGAAGGAAGTGTGTAAAGTGTGTGTCTCTGGGAAATATATCTAGGAATATGGATCTGAGGTGTCATAGTTCATATCGATGAAGTTTTTAGATAACTGTGGAAATTGTGATGTTTTTTGGACAATATAAGTTCTAATAAAATAAGGCTAATCATAATTTCATGGTTATCTAAAACAAATTATGTTAGTTGATGAAGTATTTAATATTATGAGAATTTGGATATGAGAAATTTAGTGAAAATATAAAAAATATGTCTATGTATAGGATGAAATCATGATGTTTTTGTAAAATATAGAATATTTGGTTTTCCTATAAATTATATCTAATTATAGATAATATAAGTTGATCATGGATATGGATTATATGTACAAAGGGGTAGTATCCATCAATAGCATGGAATAGGTACTAACTCTATTGTTACCTCGGAAATGATGATGACGCATAACTACACACCTGGTTTTACACTCCTAAGTAATATTATTTGGTCAATCACATTATCTTTATGAACCATTATGAGGGTTTTAGGATAGTGGTTAAAAAATATGTTGTTGACAAAAATAAAAAAAAATTACATGTATAAATAATGATCAGACATAGAGAGGTAATGGTTAATTCCAAAGAATGGATTTTCATAAAAAAAGTTGATTTTTGAGTGAAAAAATATTTATAATTATATTTTTGTATTCATGTTTTGGATTTTATCATAACCATATTTGTTTTAATTATTATTTTTATATAGGATACCAAAAATAAAATTGAGAAAGGAATGCATCAATAAACCACTATATCCTTTAACTAAATAATGGATCATTCCTAAATAGTTGAGAATTTGAATGTTTGATTGTTTTGACAGAAAAAGTGAGTTTCCATGTCTTAATTATGTTAGTGATGCTGATATCAAAACTGAAATTAATTATTAAAACTCTCATCGATTGTAATTAGTGAAGGGATAATTATCGATGACATTTTGGTATATTATAAATGTTATTTTAGATTATGTGAAACATGAAAGGTTTATTAATTATATGTTTTTAATTAATGGTTTTAATTCATATTTAAAATTGTATCAATAACATTGGAACATGATTTTATGTAAATGGTATTTTTTGAAGGTAACAACTATGGAAAACATGTTTTAGAGGTGGATATGTCTTATGTTTCGTATATGATAATTTTTGGATTGATTTTGATTAATTAAATCCAATATCATTTGTAAAATTGGGATTCATATTTGATTCATGAAATTTTTGGTGCAACTGACCTCATTTTTGGGATTGTTACATTAATTCACATGTGTGTTACTTTATGAACTAGTGGTTGAAGGTAATAGTTATTTTTTAATAGAATATATGATCTTGTTGTGGTTGAATTTCTTTGAGAATCAATTGGTTTTGGGAAAGTAATGTCATGGAAAATATATGATTTTGGTATATATATAATTGTATATATAATTTTATGAATAATTAATGTTTTTAAGAAGGTTAATTTATTTTATATAGGATACGAGGGGAATGTAGATTCCATATTAGAAGTAATATCCTGAATGATAAATATGGAAAGAATACACTCACCTTATTTTATCAGTTAGTAATAAAAAAATTAATGGAATTTAATTTTTCTAAGAGGAATGGTGGAATGTGACACCCCATGATTTTAACATATTATATCCTTTAAAATATTCAAATAATTTTGATATCATTCTCCACATGCAACACCAAACTGAAATAAAAAAAATACATTTTAATAAAAATATAAATATAATGTATGATTTTTAACACTTGTAGTTTGAATTAGAATAAAAAAAATATGTGTAAATAATATGTCAAATATTTAAAGAAGAAAAATATTTAAATTTTTTAGATTAATAAATTAAATTAATGTATCTAAAACAAATAATAATTTCATTTTATGATTAAAAATATATATTTTTCTTAAATTTATATTTTATATCAACAAATTTAATATATGGTGACTATATAATAATAAAATATATCGATAATAAGAGTAATATATTAATTATATATTAATTATTAATTGATATAAAATAATGATAAATAATAGTTAGCATTTTTAAAATGAATTTTCCAATATGAATAGTTTTCCTCTATATTTTGGAATTTTATTTAATATTTAACTCTCAAATTTAATAAATTTAAATTGAAAAAATGAGCAATTTTTGGTTTACCCAAAATAAAATAATATTATTTTAAATTTTTTGGATTTTTCTAAGATGTATGATTTTGAGGTGAATTGTGAAATTTTTTTTTTTTAAATATGATTTCTTTTATGAGATAATTAATGTTTAAATTTGAATAATAAATTCATGAAATATTAATATATGATCAAATATGTATTTTTTGAGTGAATTTATAAATTTTTTTAATTTAAAATCTATATTCTATAGTTTTTATCAATAAGTTATATTTTCTATAAAATTATTTTTAATACATTATACATTTTTATTTTAAAATTAATTTTATAAAATTTATAAAATTAATTAGATATAAACTTATAATCACTGGTTAAAAATAATATAATATATAAAATTTTATATTTTGGCATAAATAATATGTTACAGTGGGTTAAAACTAGTTTCAATTGTAAACGCAAAATGATAAAATTAAAAGATCATACCGTAAAAGAACCCAAACATGTTTAAAACCATTGTGGTAATGTATGTAGGAGGCATTTCAAAACCATAAAACTTATACTCTAAATTATTTATCATTTTTTTGAGATTCTTTTATTTATAGTGACTTCCCATTATTCTAAAAGTTTTGGAATTTACAAGAATGCCATCCCTTTTCACTTATAAAAGGGGAACTCGTCTCCTCACTTCCCATCTCACCAAACCCATATTAGATAAGACAAATAAATCACCAATAATATATTATAAACTCCTATAAACATTAAGTTTTCTAATTAATTGTAAAAATACCATCCCACAAATTCATAACCACATTTTAATAGAAGATAATCAAATAAGTGAGGTATAAATATATAACCTATTATTTCTTATAAAATTTAATTATGTTCACTTATTCATCATATAATTGTATTCTACCATAATAAAATGATAATGTAATTATCATTATTAAACTTTTATTTTATTATAATTACAAAAAAATAATTAATTTCCCTCCTCTTTTCCATTAATAAACATAACAATGTGAATCAAACTCCCTGAAAACTACCACCTCCTTGATGAAACATCTTTCATTTTCCATCACCACATCACAAATATTATCATAATATGAAATTTAATATATAATAATTATATTTATAACATATTTTAGACTCTTAAATTATAATCTATATTACTCCTTCAATCCATTATGTAGAAAATGAAATCATCATCCATGCAAACGTTTAGGCTATCACCATCATGGAACTGATGATTTTTTTTATTTTCATCACCTCCTTATATAGGTGGACTTAAGGATGGGATTAAATTTTATACATGATTATTATGATATCATTAATGTTGTTTTTTGATTAATTGGGAAACCTATTATTGATATGATCAACACATGATTGTCATTATATCTATCATTTAAAATAAACAAGAAAACGGTAAAACAATAACTTATTTATATGTAATGACTATATATAAGTTTTAATTTATATTTATTTAATTATAATTAAGGTATATAATAATATAAGAAACTTCATAATATAATTATTCCTATAGTATAATGATATTATAACAAAACCTCCTCATAACCACCCATTAATCTTGTTAGCTTCATGTTTGCGTTAGTATAACAATCCACTTGAACAATACTATGAATTTGTATCATGAATAACATTGTGAAAATATTTTATATTTTAATATCATATAAATATTTATATAATGTTTTTTGGAATGGTTATATGAAGTTTTAACAGATTATCGAATAAATCAATATACTTTCATTAGGAAATAACAAAACTTGTTTTTCACTGATTTCAACCACATAGATCATAACCAAACCTACTATGAAATAAAATTATAGCGCTATAATGTATTTTTGATAAAAAAAAATTAGTACCTTTAATTATCTTGTAATTATAAGCTTTGCAATAAAAATAAATAGAAACCTTTTTATGAAATTTGTTTAAAGGTATAATGATTACAAACACCTGATGATGAAAATGGGTAAAACAAAAAAAATATTTATAGAATTATTTTAAATTTGGATTATATAAGGTTATAGTTATGAATTATATTATTGGGTATATATTTAATGAAACTAATTTAATTACTCAAGAAATTTGGTGGAAGTGTATGATGAATTAGGAACGAGATATGGGTTTTCCTCTCATATTCTACTTAATGAGAAATGTTTTTTATTATTAACATATATTCTAATTGTTTTTTATATACTAACTATTTGATATATCATATTATGAATTATACTGTATTCATTTTTTTAATGATTGATTATAGTACATCTCTTTCATGTTGTTCTTATTAAATTTTTACTCATGTTGTAAAATCATTCCTTGTCTCAATTATAATTTTTTGAGATATGTTTCAAGTTATTCAACATCTTTTTTTGTATATTTTCCTATTAATTAAATATACCATGAATGTTTTATATGTCAAATCCTTGTAAATAATTGTATAATATAATACAAATCATGTTCTTTTCTTCAAATGTATTTAGACTCAGGTGTTTCCCAATCGTATGATTTTTTGGGTACTCAATTGTATTCATTGAGTTATGATAATTAACATGAAATTATTTCATATATGATGCATAAATACTACCCTTTAGTTTATTAATTTCTATTCTACCATTGCTTAAATTTTCATCACATAAACCAATTTCCTTATGTTTCATACTTTATGGAGTATGATTACCATAAAGTATAACTATAACTGGAGTCCCATTTCATAGAGTAATACTACTTCATCATGAACAACTTTTATCTATACCTAGGTTATTCCACCCTAATATTTTTTTATATGGTAATTATATATATTTTTTTAATAAAGCTATTTTTCGAAAATGTATTGTTTCTTTCACTTCTTAAAATTTGAGTTGTAAACAATGGTATTTCGAAAATAATAAAAGGGGTTTCCTTTTATTTTGATATGTTTTATATTCTAATAATCAATTATACAATATAAATAGTATATTATTTCATGTTTCTATTATTATAGATCATTTTTATAAGTATGGTTTTAATAATATTTCACATCTCCTTTTCAAAACCTTCCATTGAATGTAATAATTAAATTTTTATTTTTCATAAATGATAAATTTTTTATCTCAAATATCATTTATGTTTTCATTTCCACTTTAGTTATTAAATTAAAAATTATTTATGCTAATGGGATTTAAGTTTCAGTGTTTTTCCTCTAATATATATATATATATATATATATATTATCATATGGGAGATTGATTTAGAAATATCATATTGTTGATATTTTATATCTTATTTTTTTGTACCATTTAAATTATTGTTTTTATAGGGATGTTTTTCTTTTATATTAATAACCTTCTAAGCATCCATTATTACAAAGGGGTTATTATATTTCAAAACCAACAATCCTCTTTCTATATATTTCATATTATAATGATTCTGAAGTATTTTTATAGCCATATACTCATTTCTATATAATGTTTGAATATTATATTTTTATATAATTTATATTGGATGATGTTCCCCTAGAATGAATTTTATTCTGTTTTCATGTGGAAAATTATTCCCATTTGAATGTTATTATTCGAATATAGATGATTATTGGAATGATGAATATGTGTGTTTTTGGGCAACCACCTTTTTTCTCAGGAATGGGTTTTGACTATTTTATCCCTTTTATTTATATGCATGTAATTATTGATATTATTGGTTATTATTAATGAATAAGAAATGCTGATCATCTAATGGATTTCTATATATTTGAATATAAGGATAAACATGTTTCATTAAGTAAAAGGTTCCTTAGGGAATATTATGAAGACTCTTGTTGAATATTATAGTTAATTCATTGGACATAAATAAGATATGGCTGAGGCTCAAAATTATATATCCCCCTAATTCATATATAGGTCTCTCGAGAAAAAACATATCTTGGTATTTGTTTTATAGTTGATCAATTCAAAATGATTTCTATATTATGGTCTTGAAAACAAGTATTAGGAACACAAAATTTCCATGGAAGTACTTTTTTATATATGAAATGATGAATTCCATTAGTATCTAATAATTTGTATTGAAATATATTTTTTAATTTATTGTCATGGATATAGCACGATCAAGGTTTTTTTTGGATTATGGATTCAAGTTGTTTACATATTCATCCTATAATATATAGTCCAGGTTTAGACCATGATTGACTCAATTGTATGTTTTACACTAATGAAAATTTAATATTACCATTTATTATGTTTTTATTTCCCCATGTTATAAAGAAAAGTATGAATATTGATATGCCTAAAATGTGGTTTTGTCTGTAGAATTTTTTTAGGGATATTTTAACGTCTTATTATAGATTAATTAGTTTTTTATATAGTGGAAAAAAATTCATTAGTAGATAAATAAGAATTATTTATTAGGTTATGTTTTTTCCTAATTATCTAAATCTATACAAATCAATTGTGTCGGGAATTTATATAATTTATGATAGTTATTTTCAGGAATAAGTACATATTATCAAAGGATGTGTGTTAACTAAGTGTATATGAGCACCATATCCAATAGTGAGAGTCTGAGGCATAATTAAAATAGTAATTCAATTGTTATAACATAGGCATGCAACATTATAAAAATTAGAGGATATAATTTTGGGAGAATATCAATACTCAGTTATGTCCAAACATAATAATTTGAGTATAAGTAGTAGAAAAAAACTTATATGTCAAAATGTTAGATGATTGTTAATAATAAGGTATAAGAAAAATATGTAGAGTATACCAATAAGAAATCATGATCACACATCAAAATGTGAACATGAATATTCACAATCATGTTTTTACTTAAAATCATACTCTTATGAGACATATATAAAACATTTCCAAATTTATTATAGGGATTTAATAGACCCAACCATTGCATAGTCACAATCCATTCATATGTATAACCTAAGGTCATGAAAAAAAGTTATCTTTTCACCATGGCATTAAGCATTGAAAATAAAATAGTTTTTATAAATATTTCATAATTATAGTCAATTACTATAAATAAAAGTAACAATGATGGTATCAATTGATCATGTCCCCAGTGAAGTATAGGTAATATTGATGGATTGTTTTACACATAAAAATACATTTAAAACACTATGGGAAAATTTCGTCAGTAAAATATACATTTAATTTTTAAATTTCTTCTTTAAATTATTAAAATAACTATAATATTAGAGAATTAATTAAAATTAAATGAACAATGGATTAATATAAATTAATATTACCAGAATATAGTTCTAATGACGATGTTAAAAGTTGTTTGTGTAGTATTCATTAAGGAAAATACTTGATTAACAGCTTTGAGGAAAAGTTCCTTATTAAGAAAAT
Source organism: Viscum album (assembly GCA_963277665.1). Taxonomy (NCBI): domain Eukaryota; kingdom Viridiplantae; phylum Streptophyta; class Magnoliopsida; order Santalales; family Viscaceae; genus Viscum; species Viscum album. The sequence continues at coordinate 642,880,956 of OY728122.1, forward strand.
GAAATGATTTTTTTTTTAATTATATGTATATAAACTAATATATGGATAAAAATTAATCTAATAAATCATTTTTGTATAAAAATAAACTTTAAAACATTTTAATGAAAATATTTACATGGATGAAAATGTTTATCGATGGAAGAGGAAATATGGTTGGTTTTTCTAAAAACATTCTCATTCATTTTAAGTAAAAATGGGATTTAAATGATTAAATTTCATGGAAATGTGATGAATTAAAATAGGAGAAATAAATATATGGGTTTTAAAGTATAATAGCTATATTATTTCACTCAATGTAAATTTAATATTAAATCCCATAATGATAGGGGATTATAATGTAAATCTCATACCTCAAGTTCCATCATGCATAATTTGAATTCGATCATCATATATAATAAATATATAATTATTATTAATCTATTATATAAATATATTCATACATATATTACTAGGTATAATTCAATTTTAATTTCCAATAATACTTTTATTAATAAATTAATCATTAAAAAAGATATTCTTGTGAAAATATGTCCATTTTCCATGTGTGTTTCTGTTCGATTATTTCGGTCCATGAAAATTGGTCATAGTTTCATCGTACTAAGAATACTAATCTTGAAATAAAAATAAAATTTATTCATTATATATAATATTTTAACCATTCATATAAATGGTGATGAAAAATAAAGTACATCACTTCGTTGAGTTGATAGTTTGTACGTGCACACTAGTGATGTTTTCACATTTCAATTGATGAAATAAAAGAAAGGTAATTTATAATATAGATTTAAAAAGAAATTTTTTTGTCAAAAATATCATATATATTTGATAAATTTATCTTAATTACTATACATTTAATGTGTAAGTGACTAAAAAATCACATTTCTTCATGAAGGTCCACATATACGCAGGAGCATTTTTATCATTTTCCATTGAATGAAAATGTAAAAATGTAGATAAGTTATTATAATTTATGATGAATATTTATTTCATAAATAATATTTATAATCCTTAAATCAATCTAAATAACTAACCACTAATGATGGCTATGGAGAAAGAATCTTATTTCTACATAAAGGTGGTAGGCCACACAAATGCATGACTGATACTTTCATTTCCCATTTGATGGAAATAAGGTGGAGAATGATTTTCAAAAAACATAATAACCAAATATTGTATCAATTATATGAAAATAATTATGTTAAAATGAATAAAAAATATTTTTAAGAGGTTGAAGAAGAATGAAACATGAAAAAGATTAGCATTAACACATACATATTCTTCAAGAAACCTCATATGAATCACTTCTTAACGAGCATCGGGTTGATCTATTTAGAATACCACTACCTCTATGTCTTTTATATAAAATAATAGAAGATATTTGGGTAGGTTTTTGTTGATATAAAGCGCTCAAATTTGGTGGATAAGATTTGATAGGTGTGACTATTTATATATGAGGGAGTGAAATACTTTCCATTATTAAAAATTAAAATATAATAAAGTAAATACCACTTGAAATTGGACCCAAATTAGATCATGTTAAAATATTAGATGATATATGATATAAATTAACTCATCCTATAGGGTTTGTGTAACATTCCTGGTAACTGAAGAATAAGTGACTTTCATATTTATTAATATTTTTGAATTAAATATTAATTTTACATTAAAAGCTTTTCTATGATCGATAGCGTACCCGATACACAACAATGGGTTTCTTTGAAATCATACGTTGCACACTAATAATATAATATTGTTATTTAAAATGGAAGATAACTCCTAGTCATTGTATTGGTGGGAATTAAAATAACTAACTACAATATGATTATACATGTTTGTTAAATGTATTTACATTTATCCATTAAAATTTAGAGGCTTAAAATGTGAATGAATCTAATTTTAAGCATAATTTACATTAAATGGTCGATTTACCACATTTTAATGGAGAACCCTCTTTAAATATAGTTTTGGTCACTTTAATAAATTATAATTGACAAAATAAAATCCTTTTTTTGAATGGGGACATCAAAATTTACTTGGTGTAAAGTTTTGGATTTTTTTCGATAAAGTTCATTTTTTTAAAGAATTGTGAAAAATATTGTATTTTAATTCAAAACTGTGTTTTTATTTATTTATTTATTTGGATATATTATCTTTTTAATTGGTTTTCAATTTTAATAAGAATATATTTTTACCATTTAATCCAATTTTGGTCATTATAATTAATTTCACTTTCAGATTGGACATGAACAAGGGTCAATCTTATGATAATTATTGTTTCTTAAAAACACGCTATTTGTTTTATCAACGAGAATTAATTTTAAATTAATTTATGAAACTTATATGTTTATAATTTCATAAAATAGACATCATTTTTGAATTCGTAATATCAAATATATATTTGGCTGAATTTGTGGTATTTTTATGAAAAACATCAATTTTTTAGGAATAGTGAAACCACTTAGTAGTAGTTAAAAATTGTCTTTTTAATTTAAATGAAATTTTACAACTTCTATTAGTTGAATATAGAAAATATGGAATACATGGTTGTTATTAGTAAGTAAAATATGTTTCAATAAGATTAAATAATTTTTGGTGGATAGTAACTTTTGATTTTATTTACCGCGGTTAAAGGTAAATAGGGTAATTCAATGTAAAACGAATATTATTATAATTCCAAATTACCCTAACACTTGTCCTAAACTTATTGGATGTGTACTGGCAGACCATGGGCATCCTTGGGTTGATTTTGGGACTCCATGGAGCCACTTAAGAATGATAACGACACTTTAGAATAATTAATTTAAAGTAAAGGAAAAATTGACATAAACAAAAATCATTTAGTAAATTAATTTTTATATATTGTTATATAAGTAATATTTTTGACTATAAATATTAATTAGAAATATAATAATATTTCTTACATAATGGTAATTTGTTTTATAATTTTTAGACATCAAATAAATTAAATTATTTATAAAAAAATAATGATGTAGTGTTTACCTCATTAATATATCATTTAAATAAATAAGATTATAAATATTACAATTACATCAAGAACCTACCCAATTATTATAGGATGATTTTATTTCGACAATTATTCGTCTTATCTTTGACTCTAATGTTTTTGTATTTTTAGAAACTGAATATCTTTATATAATAAAATAATATTTTCACACATTCCTAAAGAGACCCACCTCCCCCTTATAAAAAAGACCATTTATAACCAATTCCTCACACCTATCAAGACTTTTGGCTCATCAAACCTATAAAAAACTAAGATCCCTACATCCCTCTATTCCACCTATAAGCTTTACCTTACATATAAGGTACTTCAAGAAGTCATTTTTGTTCAAACCAAAGGAAGTTACCCAAATTAAAGGTAACCATTTTTCATAACTTCTTATTTTTTATTTTACTTCTCCAACCCCTAAAATATTTTTATTATTTTATTTTATAACAAAGAAAACATCCTCAATATTCTAGTATTTCTTTATGATAAGGATTTGAACTACACATACACACACGTCCATCTAATGGGTGAAGAACATAATGTTTCTGTGGATGGAGAACTAACACCTCACGAAACGAGGATTGTTCAATTACCTCCTACCGCCTCTCATGGTGGCCATTATGATGTAAATCTACTTATATATGATATATATTATGTTTATTTTTTCTTTATTCTTCTGTATTTTCCATATATGTCATACTTTTATGGTTTCCATTATGGGTAAATGCGATAATTTCATTTGAGGAAGTGCGGACTACCGCCCCCTAAAAGTGATATGACTCATTCATTCCATATATGGGATATATAAAGGATAGAGTTAATGATATTAAATATGATATTATACTGGAATTATAATATATAAATGTATCATTATTTTTTAATTCCATTAAAATAAGAAATAGATATGAAAGTAGCATTCATGCGTACGTACGACTTACCATCTCCATGAATGGTGCATTTCATTTCTTACCTCAAAATGAAATGTACTATTATATATATATATATATATTGGATATATATGATATATATGGTATCTAAATAATTAATTTCATTCATGATACAATAGACTATTGAGGACATGGACAACTTGTAAATATAAGGTGTTCATGTTTTACTCAAGTTACAAATATCGACAAAACGACCATTATTAACTTAAATGATTACATATTGCTTATATCCTGGTAATAATTAATATAAAAGGATTAATAAACTTGAAAACAGTTCTTAAGAAATTATGAATTAACTTTAGTTTATAATTTAGGAGATTAAAGAACGAACGGGTCAAGTCGGACACGAGGTAAGGGAACTTCTTAACCTAATTTCTGTTCTTTTGGATGATTTTCTACTTATTGATTATGTCATGACATGACTATCTGTGAAATGAATTTTAATATCCTATATTGTAATTATACATTTTTTATGTGTACATATAGTGATTACTCACTATTGATCTATTTTCATTATAAAATGATCTTTGTAAGGAACTTCATCTCAATCTAATTTCATTGAGGAATATTTTGTTTTAATACACGACTTTCTGTTATATGCTGTATAATAACTTTTGACTTTTACATTCTTTCAATGGGAATATTTTTTCTATGAAACATTTTACTAAACAACAAAAGGAATGTTTTAACATTTTCAGTGAAAATGACCTCTCTTCCGATGTAATCGTTATTTCGCTTCCTCTATACCCCTTAATGTTTTTTTAATTGAAAAGAAATCCCTTATTTTGTTTTTTGGGGGATTTGATATTGAAAATGGTTTTTCAAAATTATTGATTACTTCGATATCTTGAAATTATTTCTCTTGATTTCAAATTAAATGTTATTAGTGGAATGTTTATATTTGAAATATTTTATGTGTTGTGATTTTATAATGGTACTTGGACATTTGATGGGTGGATACGTGATAATCCAAATGATGGGTGGTGTCGTGATAAACCGGGATGGGAGGTTACATTATAACCTCCAACGCATTGGGTATGGAAGTCGGTCGTAGGGCTATTCCATTTAGTGATATGTGTGGAAGTCGACCATATGGTTATTCCATTTATGTAATTTTATGTCCCAAGTTACATTTATATGTTATGTGTTCTTTATATGGGTTATATGGTAATATTTTGGTTAAAAATGGGTAAGTAGTGATCTTTTATTCAGTGGATATTATTTACTACTTCATAATGGAGAAAATTATTACTTATGATAAATTATTCATGGTATAATTGTTGTTTTGAAAAAACTAACAGTTTTCCTTCTTTGTGTATCTCTTACTGATATTTTTATGCTCATACCAGGTTTTGAAATGTTTTTTACATGAATTAAATAAGAATAGGGTCAATGAGGGGATCATGGAAAAGTCATGATATCTTAAACATAGAACTAAACATGACTCTTTTTTCAAGTGTTTTTGTTTTGTGAAAAAAATGGAAACTGAGTAGAAGTTTCTACATTGTAATTGTTTGAGAATAAATGTAATAGTTATGACCTATTTCCCTAAAACTCTAAACCTGAAAAGATCCTAAATGTGAATTATTCATTGTATTCAATATTATGTAATGTTTTAAGGTTGGTTCCTTATAGTTGGTATTAGAGGTTGGTTTATAAAACTTTAGGAGTTAGGGTATTGTTAAACAAATGTCTATAAATTAATATATGTTAATGTTGGAATGATATAGAATTTACAGATTAACATGTTGCTTCACCTAAGATATTTCTATGTTGAGAATGGTTTTTTATAGAGGAAACATGGAAATTGTGATGGGAATTCATACAGAGGTAAATGACCTTCCAAATAAACATCCCGAGATTTTTAGTATCATAATTGAATAGTTTACTACAGTAATGGCTCAATTGATTCAGGTGATAAATGGTGGTTGTGTTTATTGGTGAAATTTTGGTTTATTCTAAAAGTAAATAGGAGCATGAAATTCATTTAGGGGTTTTCTTGAAAACCTTAAAAGAAAAGAAACTATTCGGGAAATTAATCGAGTGTGAATTTTGGTTACAACAAATTTCATACCTTGGTTACATTGTTTCTAGGGATGGCATAACTGTTGATCCTGCAAAAAAAAGTTGTTAAAGAATGGCCAAGACCCACAAATATAACCAGTATTCGTATTTTTCTGGGTTTGGAAGGTTATTACTAAAGGATTGATGAAATTTTTTCAAGTTTATCTAGTCCAATGACTAAGTTAACTCGAAAAGGGTTTAAGTTCATCTGGACAAAAGAATGTGATGATTTTTTAAGGAATTGAAAAGAAGATTGGTGAATGCTCCGGTTTTGGCATTGCCATCCATAAATGGTGAGTTCGTTATTTACAGTGATACTTAATTGAAAATACTTGGATGTGTCCTTATACAGAAAGTTCAGGTAATTGCTTATGCTTCACGTCAGTTGAAACCTCATGAGTTAAATTACACTACAAATGATTTGGAATTAGCTGTTGTTGTTTTATCTTTAAAAATTCGGAGGCATCATTTGTATGGAGTAAAATGTGAAATATATACTATCCACAAAAGTTTAACGTATATATATACACTCAGAAAGAATTGAACATGAGACAGAGGAGATGGCAGGAATTAATCAAGGATTATGATTGCATGATCCATTACCATCCGGGAAAAGAAAATAAAGTATCTGATGCTTTGAGTCAAAAATGTAATGCTTCATTAACCATGATACATTTGGAATTAGATCCTTTGGTTTTTGATTTGATTAATTTTGGAATAGAAGTTATTTGTGTAGGAAATTCTTCTGTTTTGTTTCTTGTGTTAGTGAAATCATCTCTATCAGACCGAATAAAGCAAGTGCAGAAATAAGACAGTGAGTTGCAAAAAAATGTAGAGTTGGTTCAAAAGGGTAAGTTTCCAAATTTTAATGTTTATAATGATTGTTTTTTGAGGTTTGGGAAGAGATGGTAGATAAAGTTCAGTTGATTCAGAAGAACATGAGAACATCTCATAGCAGATAGAAAAGTTATGCGGATAACCGTAGGAAGGATATTTCTTTTGAGGTAAGTGATCATGTCTTTCTCAAAGATTCTCCATGGAAAAGTGTTATTCAGTTTGGTATGAAGGGAAATTTGAGTCTGAGGTTCATTGGACCTTATGAAATCTTGAAGAATGTTGGATTAGTTGTGTACAGAGTAGATTTACCTCCATGTTTATCCCAGGTACACAATTTTTTTCATGTTACGATGTTGAGAAAGTATATGCCAGATCCATCACATTTTTGAGCCCAGAGGTAGTTCAGTTGGAAGAGAATATCTCTTATGAAAAACAACAAGTCCAGATTCTTTTCTGAAGAGAGAAAGTGTTGTAGTATAAGGTAATTTTCCAGGTAAAGGTTTTGTGGAAAACCCATATGGTTGAAGAGGCAACGTGGATATCTAAAAACGCTATGAGGGAAAAATACCCCCACTTATTTTGATAAGTAAATAAAAAATTTCGAGGACACAATTTCCAGATGGTGGGAAGGATTTAACATCCCAAGTAAATAAAGATTAAAATATTTTCATATTTATTAATATTTGTGATTTAAATATTAATTTTACTTTAAAAAGGTTTCTATGTTCGATAGCGTACCGGATACGCAGCAATGTGTTTCTTTGAAATCATACATTGCACACTAATAATATAATAGTATTTTTCTAAATGGTAGTTAACTCCTTGTCTTTGTATTGGAGAGAATGAAAAAAACTAACTACAATATGATTATACATGGTTGTTAAATGTATTTACATTTATCCATTAAAAGTTAGTGGCTTAAAATGTGAATGAATCTAATTTTAAGCAATATTAACATTAAATGGTCGATTTACCACCTTTTAATGGAGATCCCTGTTTAAATATAGTTTGTGTCACATTAATTAATTCTAATTGACCAAATAGAATCTTTTTTTAGAATAGGGACATCAAAATTTACTTTGTGTAAATTTTTGGAATTCTTTCGATAAAGTTCATTTTTTAATGAATAGTGAAAAATATAGTATTTTAATTCAAAAATGCGTTTTAATATAATTTATTTATATTTTTAGATTATCTTATTAATTGGTTTTAAATTTTAATCAGAATATATTTTTACCATATAATCCAATTTTGGTCATTGGAATTAATTTCACTTTGAATTAGGACATGAACAAGTGTTAATCTTTTGATAGTTATTGTTTCTTAAAAACACACTATTTGTTTAAACAACTAGAATTAATTTTAAATTAATTAATGAAAATTATATGTTTATAATTTGGTAAAATAGACATAATTTTTCAATTTGGAATATGAAATATATCTTAGGCTGATTGTTTGGTATATTTCTGAAAAACATCAATTCTTGATGAATAGTGAAACCACTTAGTAGTAGTTAAAAAAACTGACTTTTTCATTTAAATTAAATTTTATCACTTCTTTGAATTTAATTTCGAAAATAAAATATACATAGTTTTTATTATTAAGTAAAATGTGGTTCTATTAGATGAAAAAAAAATTGGTGAATAGTAGCTTTTGACTTTTATTTACCACGGTTAAAGGAAAATAGGGTAATTTAAGGTAAAAATAATATTATAATAACACAAAATTACCATAACACTTGTAATAACCTTGTTGGATGAGTAATATCCGACCATGGTCATCCTTGGGTTTATTTTTTAACCCCATGGTGCTACTTATGAATGATAATGACACTTTAGATTAATTAATATAAAGTAAAGGTAAAAATGACATAAACAAAAATATTTTAGTAAATTAGTTTTTATATGATTTAATATAAGTAATATTTTTTTACTATAAATATTAATTGTAAAGATAAAAAGATTTCCAACATCATGGTATTTTTTTATAATTTTTAGAAATTGAATAAATTAAATTATCTATGACACATTAATGATGCATTGTTTGCCTCATTAATAAGTCATATAAATAAATAAGATTATAAATATTAAAATAACATCCAAACCCTATCCAATTTTTATTGGAGGATTTTATTTCGACCCTAAGTCATCTTATCTTACACTATAATTATTTTTTTACCTTTTGAAACCGAATATCATTATATAATAAAATAATATTTTCACACTTTCCTAAAGAGACCCTCATCCACCTTATAAAAGGAGACCATTTCTAACCAATTCCTCACACCTCTCAAGCCTTTTGGATCATCCAACCTCTACCTAATTAAGCTCCATAAATCCATATCTTCCACCAAGAAGCCTTAACTTAGCAATAAGGCACTTTAAGAAGTCCATTTGGTTCAATCCAAAGGAAGTTACCCAAATTAAAGGTAACAATTTCTCTTAACTTCTTTTATTTTATTTTACTTCTTCATCCCCTAAACTATTTTTATTCTTTTATTTTATAACAATATAAGTATCCTTAATATACTATGATGTTGTTTTGAGATTTATTATAACTACACTTACAAAAACCTCGATCTAATTGGTGAATAACATAATGTTTCAGTGGATGGCAAACTAACGCCTCACAAAACGATGATTGTTCAATTACCTCCTATAGCCTCTCATGGTGGCCATTATGATGTCACAGTATTTATATATGATATATATTGTGTTTATTTTTTCTTTATTCTTCTGTATTTTCCATTTATTTTAAATTTTTATGGTTTCCATTATGGTTAAACGCGATAATTTCATTTGAGGAAGTGCGGACTACCGCCCCCTCAAATTGATATGACTCGTTCATGCCATACATGGGACATATAAAGGATAGAGTTAATGATATTATATATGATATTATACTAGAATTATAATATACCTATTTATCATTATGTTTTTGTTCCATTAAAATAAGAAATAGAAATGAATGTAGCGTTCATGCGTACGTACAACTTATTGTCTCCATGAATGGTGCATTTCATTTCTTACCTCCAAATGATATGTACTATTATAAACATATATATATACTGGATATATATGATATATATGATAACTAAATAATCAATATCATTCTGTATGTAATGGACTTTTGACAACATGGACAACATGTAAATATAAGGTGTTCATTTTTGACTCAAGTACCAAATATCGACAAAACTACATTTATTGACATAAATGATTACATAATGTTTATAACATTGTAATAATAGATATAAAAGGATTAATAACCTTGAAAATTGTTCTTAAGAAATTATAAATTAACTTTAGTTTATTGTTCTGGATATTAAAGAATGAACGGATCCAGTCGGACACGATGTAAGGTATCTTCTTAACCATATTTCCGTTCTTTGGGTAAATTTTCTACTTATTGATTATGTCATGATATGAATATGTGTGAAATAAATTTTTAAATTCTATATTGTAATTATAAATTATTTATGTGTAATTATAGTGATTACACGTTATCGATCTATTTTTTTTAAAAAAATGACCTTTTAAGGGACTTCGTCTCAATCTCTTTTCATTCAGGCATATTTTGTTTTAATACACAACATTCCTTCATACGCTGTATAAAAACTTTTGACTTTTACTTTAATTAAAAGGTAATCTTTCTTCTATGAATCATTTTACTAAATGAAAAAGGAATTTTTTTAACATTTTCGGCGACAATGACCTCTCCTCCGCCATAATCGTTATTTGGATTCCTCTATAAGACTTAATTTTTTTTAAACGAAAAGAAATCTCGTATTCTGTTTTTTGGTGTTTTGGTATTGAAAATGGTTTTGAAAAGGATTAATTATTTCAATATCTTGAAATGATTTCTTCAAATTTAAAATTAAATGTTATTATTTAAAGGTTTATATTATCAATATTTTATGTGTTATGATTTTATAATGGTACTTGGACCTTTTACGGGTGGTTACATAATAAACCAAATGATAGGTGGTGCCGTGATAAAATGGGATGGGCGGTTACGTTATAACCTCCAATGAATTGGGAATGGAAGTCAACCGTATGGCTATTCCATTTAGTGATATGTGTGGAAGTTAACCATAGGGTTATTCCATTTAAGAATGTTTATGTCCCAAGATTCCTTTCTATGTTATGTGTTCTTTATATGGGTTTTATGGTAATCTTTTTTGTTACAAAAGGGTAAGTATTGATCTTTTATTCAGTGAAGATTATTTAGTACTTCATAATGGTGAAAATAATTACTTATGATAAATTATTCATGGTTTACTTGTTGTTTTGAACAAAAACTAACAGTTTTACTTCTTTCTGTATCCCTTACTGAGCTTTTTAAGCTCATCCCATGTTTTGAAATGTTTTTCATAGAACTTAAAAATAATAGGGTCAAATATGGGATCAAGGAAAACTCATGCTATATTAAACATGGAACTATACATGACACATTTTTTCAAGAGTTTTTATTTTGTGAAAAAAATGGAAACTGAGTAGAAGTTTCTACTTTATAATTTTTTTAAAATAAATGTAATAGTTATAACCTAATTCTCTAAAACTCTAAACCTGAAAAGATCCTCAATGTGAATTATTAATTTAATTCATGATTATTTTGTTTTTTTAAGGCCGGTACATATATTTTGGACATGTTTTTATGTGTTTAACCCTTATCTCTTCAATTTTATCTCTCGTTAACACCTGTTAAACATTACATAATTAATGATTTTTTCCCTCTATTACTATTTATAATGAAAAAAATTATGTTTTACTTATTAAAAATTATTTTTTTTTGATAAAAAATATTTTATATATTTAATCAAATTAAATCTTCATAGGTGGAATAAATTAAATTTATGTAATCATGAAAATGAAAAGAACCCTATTTTTTAAATATATGTTTAATAATAAAATTGAATTTATTCATATTAATAATAGATTAAAATCCAATTGATGAATGTTAAATATATGATTCAATATATTATGTAAAATTTTAATTAAAATATTTCATTTGAATAGGTTAATTTTAATTTTTATGATAAAAATACATTTCTCCAATAAAAAGTTTTTTGCATAAAACAGTTTTTTACTTTCAAATACTATTATTTTCCTTTCTAACCAATTGATTAATAATATATTCATTTTATACATGTCTAAATAATAAATTTTCATAATTTATTTTTCCCCAGTAGTACCCACCAATCATAAGTCTCGGTGATAAATTTCATATTAAATAATAATAGTTCGATCAAATATCATCAATTGCTTAAAAATGATGTTTCATGTAATGATATTTATCATGGAAATTATATTTTTTTTAAATAAAATTGTATCTTAAATTCTCATGGTGTTACATTATACCCCCATATATAATTTTTCCTCAAAATTATTCCATTGAAATATAAACAAATGATGATACTTCTCCCTCACAACATCGTTGATTACCCATGTGACTTCACTAAATTTATGGTTTCAAAAAAATTCAATGATCTTGTGAGTGGAATTATCCCCATGAAAATTCTATTGATTATTCAGAATCTCAATCAGTTGTTCATAAATAGAGAAATAATTCTACGGTTTTATGACAGATTTGTTAAATACATATGAAGGACAAAGAATTTACCTCCTCAAGAAAGATACAGAGAACACAACATCGACTTGAGATATGTTTACTGTAATTTCAAAGATATTTTTAACTATAACAATATTATATAGAATTTAATAGACCAATAAATATTATATTTATATTTCCCTTCATTCAAAATTTCGAAACATTATTCAACGTATTTATTCATAAGAATAATTTTTCACCATCTATAAACTATAGATCAGACATATGGTTTTCAGTATAAATTGTTTATAGACTATAATATTTCATGATGTGATGTTAAATGACTCTAAAAATCTCTTACATTTAATCAACTCTCAATGTTAAAAATTTAATTATTTCCCTAGCTTCATCCCAATATGTTGTAGTTATACACTTCTTACCATAATGGGATTCATTAGGATACATCCGAATTCTCAACTGAATGATGTAATTGTATTAAAATTCAACCATTTGAAATTGTTAGTACCAAAAACATTTTAAATTCATTTAAAAATATCTCATAATAACCTCTATGTTTTGAATGGTCCTATATATCTGACAATCCATATGAGGATGATATAAATTATTTATTTTCAACTCCGAATCTATTCTTGTTGAAGAAAAATCTAGAACATCAATGTAAACCTTAGATCCAAATGTAGTATAATATGATTTAGTAATCCCTAAAAACACACCAATTTATTAATTTTTATTAGTGAATTTTTATAAAGGGATAAATACTCTATAATTTAAAAAATTGTACAAAATTTATATGGTGATCAACTATAACCCTAATGGCAGTGTTCCCTTAAGATGATTTGTGGATCACGATGTTTAAATCCACTATAATATTTTATTTTATCAATTTTGGTATGGGTAATGGTTGTCCAAGAAACTAGAATTTAGTCTCATATCCATAACATTATATCATACCTACAATCAATATATATATTCTGTAATATCAATTTTATTGAAATCCCACAGGAAATACACTTTGATATATATATATATATATATTTATATGTATATATATCTTTATAATAAAATTAAGAATATAGAAACATGAACTATGGGTTTCTTCCAATATATCGTTCTTATAGTATTTTATTGATAATACACATACCTGATTCCTAAATGTTATCACTCCCTCACAATCAAGGGTGATATCTATAACATTTATCAATTTCTTTTTAGTTTCACAACCTCTATTTTTTCCTATTTTCTAGTCATATGGATAGATGGTTGAAAATTCATCTAAAAATTATAGGATCTTTCCCATTCCTCCTAATTTCAAGGTCCATCTTCTACAGATCCATAAAAAATGGATCTGTTTTAATCCACATCATGTAAAAACATGGATGGTTATTCTGACTCAAATAATTTTCCACCATGTTCTCCTTCCATGGGTTCTAGTGTGTTGAGTGGTAATAATCCTTAATAAATTCCAAAAATATAAATTGGAACATATTGAACAATTTTATGTGAATACATAGTTTAAAATTTTATGATCCCTTTATATATATAACACCATTCACTATAATGAAAATGACTCTATATTTTCAATGAAATTTTTTTCACAGCATGCTCCAATGTAAGAGTTGGGTTAATTTCTCATTAATTTTCAATTTTCATGAGGAATAAGTTCTCACAATTTTATTAATCATGAGGATTAATCCCAATCTCTTATTTAATGCATCATTATAGCTTCCAAACCCTTCTCCACTATATGGTTGTGTATTAATTGGTGCACTAACCAACCTTCTATTCAGATCCCTGAAATTTTTAGGACATTAATCTATCCATGTGAACCTGTTTCCCCTAATTATTAATAAGGTTAGTGGATTAGATTTCCCTGTGAATTTTTTTAATTTTTTTTTATAATATCCATCCAATCGAAGAAAAATATGTATTCGAGTTTCAATTCATGGTCTAATAACATAGCAATAACATCAATATTTAAAAGGGTCCACCAATATACCCTCATTTGAGATTATATGATCTAAGAATGAAACCTTCTGTAGCCGAAATTCGAACTTGGTAAATTTTCAATAAATCCTCTATTTCCTATGGGTCATCAAAAAAATATTAAAATGCTATTCATGCGCAACCATTGTCTTTGAATACATAGGAATATCATCTATAAAGACTAACATAAACCCATCCATGTAATATATAAATATTCTATTAATTAGATCCTGGAAGATAATAATAGCATTACTAAATATAAATAGAATTAAAATAAATTCATAATCACCATAACTCGTATGGAAGAATTCATTTTTTATATCTTCAACTTGACTATAAATTTATGATATTAAAAATGATGTCTAATATTTGAAAAGTATTGAACCTTATATATTTGATAAAACTAGTCATCAATGTAAGGTAAATGATATTATTTGATTACATTGATCATTTTAATTCATTATAACCAAAATAAGTTTTTATTTAATGAATAAATATTTATGAAAAAGTTGGAAACCAACAAGGTCATATTAAAAAACATAAAACAAAGTATGGGAAAACATGTCCATTCCAACAAAAATTAATATATTTGGATGAATTAACTATACATAATTACCAACAGACAATGGTTAACTTCATATCTGGATATTTCTTGATGAGATTGTAAAATTTTAAGTACACATTTTCACATGTCTATACATGTTTCTCTAAGATAATCTTACCCTTATTGAAGGAAAATATCAAAATTTGATTATATTTATCGATCCTATAAACCTATTATTCATTAAAGTTGTATTTTGAACATTATTTGAGAATCCTCTATATAAATTTTGATCTTTAATGAAAAAACATGAATTATTTCATTTTAATTAATAAGAGTATCGTGAACATATACTTCACCAAAAATCTCCTTGTAGGCACCCTTTAGAGTATATACAATTGAAATTGTTTTCAGGTCCGGGGATGGGTATCCATCAACCAGAATTCCCATCAAAATCACTACATATATACACATTCCACCTTGTTACTCCCCATACATGAAACTATATGTGGTGGATTTATTTCCCTGTATTTTAATATTTTGGGAAAAATATTTAACACATATTGATTCAATCAACCTTATCTCTACCACAACATTTTTAAAATTACAAGAATATATGGTGACCACAGGTTTTTATAGATTAGTGTGTTCTTCATGAGGTTTTTATATTTTTCTTTTTGATGACTGAAAATTTTCTATAAATAAGTTTTCATTTATAACAATATCTTGTACTGAACCTGGAACTCATAATGGTGTGGGTGTCTTACATTTCAACTGCCATTGGTTGTGTCTCTATTTACTTCTCATATAGTCCTGTATCCTTAATGGAATTTTCTAGAGAATATATTATTTTACCTTTTCGAATATATGTAAAGCAAGCTTCTTGAACCAAATTGCCCTTTTGATACTCATTTAAGTAGGATAATACATTTTTGTTCTGTATTGACCTCAATGGGGGATTGTTGTCTATGAGAACTCTACCTCAATGAAACATTAGACCAAGATAAATGTGAATTAAATAGAGTGGGATTGTAGAATTTGGAGTTTTATTTCAATCCACCCTTCTCCCCACTTCTGGACTAATCTCATTACCCTTCCCCATACTTGCAACTTTCAATATGACAACCCTTGTCTTTATTAAACCCTAAAACATGATTTATAACATAAACATCACTTGATACAACATATAATAATGAGATTTATAGTGTATTTGTAGCTTAGGATCATTACATAACAAAATAGAACAAAAAACATCCAACATATTTATTTAAAACATCCTTTACATGACCACTACATTCCCTCGTACTTATTATTGCATATGATAACCTGAGGAAATGCATAAGAAAATGGTGAGCTATAAAGCCCAGTAAGGGAATAAAAATTGAATAACATGAGGAATATAATACATGTTATAAAATAGGCATATAAATGGTTAACAAGAGATACATGAATATACAGTCATGATAAATCATGATAATCATAACATGTAAATGTGGGAACAACACTTAACATGGAATTTGTATTTGTCAAGGCTCATTTCTCATGAAGCATGAGTAAACCCTCATTAGTCATGAAGCATGATTAAAACCTCGTTGCACATGATTTATCATGATTCAACACCAATCTCACATGATGTATCATGATACTATACTTTACCCAATGCATTAGAGTGCTATTAGGACGCACCCTTCTTAAACATTTCATTTCATGCATAAGAGTGCCACATGGATCATATAACATGGAATCAATCAACATCATAAGTTATTCCATGATTATGTAATGTGGAATAAATACATGATTGTACCATTAAATATTTATATGTTTATAAAGGTGAATACCCTTGATAGAGACATGGGTGTGGTATTCACTACACAATGATTTAGGCTTTGAAAAACGAGGTGCAATTTCAAGAGCATAACGACAAGACATAAAGATTCATGAAAATTGTTGATGAGAGATAAATGGGTGTCTCATCATATGTACATGAAATGGAAAATAAGGGATCATATAGATTCATGTCTCAAAAATCTTATTGTAATTTAGATGTATAATACAAAATAATTACATGAATGTAAAAGAGGAGAGAGAAATCCCTCAAGGAATTTCAGCATGGTAACAGATGTACATGGAAGGAATTATTGAAAGAGAAACGAATATCCCATAATCAATAAATAAATAGGGAAGTATGGGGGAGGATAAAATTCATACCCCAGCATTTTTAATTCAAAACAAATGGAATAACAACTTAATTAAAATTTGACAAAAATGAGAAAGAAAGAAATCCCTTACTTGGATGTGTTATACCAAAACATTGGAAGAGGATTCATAGAGGCTTCTTGGAAGCTTGGGGAACCTTGGGAGGATTTTAGAGAGGGTATTTTAGGGTTTGGTCAGACTACAATGTCTTTGAGTGAAGAGTATATGGGAGCTTGGGTGGGTTTATATAGGGAAGGAGAGCGAATTCTTTATTATTTAGGTTTTGGTCACCACACATTTATCTAATCAATACCACAAACCATCCCAGGGTTTTTGCCAATGTTTTTTCTGAAATGGCAGTGTAAAACAATATTTTATATGGCCAATGGCCGAACTTCTTAAAATAATAGGGTTTCTTATGTCGAGGTGTGTCGCACTCTCTAGGAAAAAAATTTAAAAAGACAAAAATGTTTTCTAAGCCATGGAGGGTCCACTAAAGCTTTGTACAATAAATAAAAAAATCTAAAGTCAAATTATTTTAAAGATAAAACAAATATAATCCTATCATAATGTTTATAGTATTTTATTACATCACTATTGATTCATTATGATGTCATAAAACACATTATATATCTAAATGGTATTTAATTTTTACCCGAAAATCCGACTGTCTAAGAAAATTAGGAAAAATTCATAGTTGGATAATTTTGACGTCATGATACCAAAAATAATATTCATTTTATCTAAATATTTTTATAAATAATTTAATTTTTTATTTTAATATAAAAACCTATATTTACCTAAAATTCATCAGTTTTGACAAAAATATTTTCCAAACATTATTAAAAATTACAATTGTATTCATAAACTTATATGATCATTTATAATAATAAGTAATTTAATAATAATAATATATTATTAAAATATTATTCAATTAAAAAATCCATTAATTCATCAAAATATATTTATTTGATGAATATTAACTAAAAATACTATTTGAGCTTTAAAAACTATTTACAAAGTAGCAATAATAAAATGAATGCACATTCTTTAAAAAAACAATGTAAAAATTCATAGTGCCAGGGTATTGTTACATAACCCCTTATAAATCCCGCATAATACTAAAGGGTAAGGTGTGCGATGGGGACAGACTCTGGGGGTGGCTCGGATAACATCGCTCTGGTGGTAATCTCTATTAACTTCCACTTCTATCATAGTTGGTTCGACTCAAGCTTAACGTGTTCATACTCCGCTTGGGCTTGGTTAAGAGTGAAGCCCAATGACACCACCTTCTTTATGAGCTCTGGAAAATGGGATTTGTTTGGGGAAAGTCTAATGGATGAGGCCATTTCATCCATTGTCTTAGTAAATGTGATTTTTTAAGTCCCTCTATTAATACTAATCATGTTATAACTATTCAATGTCTATATTAGCAACGGTCACAATTCATAAAGATATTTTAAAATCTAGAAACATAAGACCAATGAAGTTCACATTTTATATAACAATAATAATACATTTAATTAGATCAAGTGGAATTTCCATTAATGAATGTTTTGGTTGTAACATTCAAAACATCAGTACAGGAGGGAGGTTGGGTTGGGATCCAATGTCTCTAGGGACATGCAATATCCATCTAGAGACACCCACATATTGTTTGAATCTGTTAAATTTATCCACCAATTTAGGATAAACAAACACATTTCTATATATTTTTAAATAAGAGCAGCATTGGGGGCCTCTCTGAAATTCAAATTTTCAACAGAGAGGGATGCAGGATCAGTCTCATTTTACCTGGGGCAGAAAGAAACCCCTCTTAAAGGTCCTTATCTTCTCACTAGAATAAATGGGATAAGTTCCTTGAGAATTAAATGATAAGAAACAACATGACCATGTATCGAAGACAACTAGTTTTTTTAGAGAAATTACTCCCCAACAAAGATCCACTCCCAATCCACTCAGTGTTTAAAAAAATATACTTCGATATAAATGTGTGGGAGATTGGATGAAAGATAAAAAAATTCTATTTCCCAAAAATCATCCAATCACATTACCTATAATGTAGATAGTTTAAGGTTTTTAAATATAAAATGATGTTTCATAATGCTTACCCAAATTTTTGTTTTTGGGGAATCCCATTTCATATGAATATCATTGGACCATCAAAAGAGGAAGAAATGGGACCCATTTCTAGTTCAAGGAGATCAAGGTCAAACAATGATTTAGACATCCTCTAATGAATTTTCAATGAGTCCAATTGATTACCTCCCATGTAGACACCAATATATGTGTAAAAATATGTCAAAATAATTAACTTATGGGAATCTAGAGTTTAATTGAGACACCATGATTTGGTGCTGGAGAGACGACGCTTCAGATAACTTCAATTTCATAAGTGCGAGCAGAGGATATCCATTAAGAAGATCAAAAACATTAGGGATTATCATGATATCAAGGAAATATATGAGGAATTCAGGGTTGTATAATTGGAAAAAAATGGATTATGAATCCCATAAGATGGGTGTCCCTCCCCCTCTAATGATGGATAGACATGGATGGAGCCATAACCGCCTTGGGTGTGACTACTAGAATCCAAAAGCCAAGAGAAGAAGTAATTAATGTATAACACTATTATCTTTTTCAGTAATCAATAATAAATAAAATGACTCATTAACACATATTCTTTAATAATTAAAATAACTGGTGCACCTCTTGGTAATTGACTTTGATGAATGAATCCCTTGTCTATATTCTCTTGGATTTTGTTTAGTAATTACTACAAATCAATTGTGGTTTTGGAATAAGGATTCACTAATATAGGTGTAATACATGGTATGATATCTATTTGAAGATAAAATTCATGATTCAGTGAAATAATAGGAAATTATTCTAGAAATACATCATAATATTTCAATAAAAATTAACCATATAATTCTTGTTGAGCTCCACCCCAACCATTTGAGATAAATATTGATCAAGAATATGTGGTAAGACCCACATTATGGAAGTAATTTCAAAAATATGTTCATGTTCATTATCACATGTATAAAAGATCATATCTTGATTCAAAATATCAAAAGTGATATCCTTATTCTAACAAATTATAATGGATTAATATAGATAGAGATAATAAATTATCAAAATCAAAACAAATTCAAGTAAAGGAAATATTAAAATATTTTCATTAGGAATTTTCTTACGAAAATAACATTATATCTTAAGGTTTGGAGTAGTGGATAACTTTCCCATAAAATGATGATCCACTTCAACAATTTACCTAACATAGGTCATTCATTAGCCTCTGTGATTCCATTTTATTTGGGAATTATGTCAAAAAATGATATCTCCACCACACATAAGACACTGAGATATAAATAGTACCTTGGTAAATATTATTTATCTAGTAAAAATCATCATTTTCCATTGAAATTATTTTCTCTATAGCTTAATTTTTCTCAAAAACATCTTTAATTCCTTTGAGACATTCATATGGGTGCTTATTTCTACATTCATGACATTTAGGAAGCTTAATAAGAATTCCTATATGGTCTTTCTTACTTAAACACCCTTGAAATTCCCTTCTATTGTAATTATGTTTCTCTAAAATTTCACCAAAAATTGGGGTTATTTAACATATATAGAAATAGGTAGTTAGGAATAATAATAGTTTTTCTCGTTCCAAATTTTACATTATTTAGATTATTAAAAGGAAATTCATTTAATTGTACATCACATGCATTATTCACATGACTCCTACTGGTTTAAACCATTGACTGAACCAAAAAACCTAGTGGGAGTATCAAACATCAATAAATTGGAAGGAAAATCATATTTATATGAAAATAAATCTTATTATATCTGAAGTCATGACACTATCTTTCAACCAATGAAAATTTTAGTTCATCTCATTTCACTATGGGGTATCTTCAGTTGTCATAGGTTATACCCTCTCAATCATAATAATGGTTCATAAGTAGAATGTGAATTAATGTGTTGGGATTTATTTAAAATATTTATCAATAATTGGTGAAATATGTTTTCTTTTTATAGTGATCATATGAATTTTTTAATAATAAATTAAAAGAATAATTATCGCATTTTCTTCATAATAAAAATAATAGGTACGCCACATGGTTATATACTCGGGAATATGAAAACATTTTATAGATTCTCCAATTGTTTTTTTCTTAATTTCATATAAACCATATGGGTTCATTATATAAGGATCCCTTAAAATAGACATAGAACAATATATGTGTTATATTGAAAACTATAATTCAAGAATTAGTTGAAGACTTGTAATGTATTCTAGAAATACAAATGTATATTCTAGAATAGTGGGAATATCTTCAATGATTATTTTTACTCTGAGTATTTGTTATACTTATCCCCCATTAATTGGTAGTATGACCCAATCAATGGATTTAATTTCTAGTATATGTTTCAATCTATAAAATCACTAAAAATATAACAATGGGTTGATTAAGAACATAAAATGTGAGGTCCTAATTCTAGAAATTATTGGTCATATATTTATAGTGAGCTAATAAATGAAAAAAAATCAATTAAAATTCCACTAAAGGATGAACAAAAATATTGTAATAATGCATATTCTAACAATCATAAATATGATATCCCCAAATCTAGATAGAAGGATAATTGTTTCTTCACCACCATGATAATAATTAGCTTTTGAGATATCACTAATTAGGATACATCAACTGTGAGGTATTTTGTGATGAGATATCCTTAGGAGATTCACTTGAAAGATTTCATGAAGGATGGAATCTGGTTATACTTTTCCAAGGATAGATGATGGTCCCATTCCAATGTGGGAGGTGGTGATGTGAGAGTTTTACACTTCTCCTTTGGTTGCACATCACAAAATTAGAAAGATGTACAAGGACCATCAGTGGAACTTCTTGTGGGATGAAATGAGATAGAGCATATTTGAGTTCATTTCCCATTGTTACACATGTCAGTATGTAAAGGGAGAGCACCAGGTTCTGATATATTTATTTTGGCCCCAAGAGATCCCATAGTGGAAATTAGACACAATATCCATGGATGTAGTGATAGGGTTATTATATATGGGGAAGGTCCACAATACCAAATTGGTGATTGTTGAAAGACTCACAAAGTTTTCACACTTCCTAGCTACCAGGGAGAAGAGTTTGTTGGAGAGTTTGGGCATGATTTACATATGGGTGATTTTCTACCTCCATGGGGATTCCTTGACTGTTGTCTCTGATTTAGAAGTGTAGTTTATATCATAGTTCTGGATAGGTATGTAGGAAGAACTCATGACCCAGATGAGGATGAACACAACCATTCACCCCCATACTGATGGTCAGACGATGTGCACTATCTAGGTGTTGGACGATATGATGAGGAATTTCATGTTAGAATTTTTCTAGATCTGGGAGTTTTACATTATTGTCGATATAGTTTTCATCCAACAATATCTTCTACTATACATTTTGAATAACACCTTTTGCGGCCCGATACAAGAGATGTTGACTGTCACCCTTATGTTGGACAGAGACCAATGACGTATCTCTTGTTGGACCATAGATGTTGCAGGTAATGACCAAGAAGGTCCAACTCATCTGTGAGTGGATGGGGATAACCCAGAGTAGGAATAAATATTATGCATATTGACTCATAGGCCCTTGTTTTTTGAGAATGGAGACCATTGTTTCGTAATATTATCCCACCAATGAGATAGAGTATAATTGGTTGAGGAGGAAAGTTATCCCTGAGGATTATCAGGCCTTTAGAGATCTTTTTGAGGGAGGGAGAGGTTTTTTATCACCTCTCATTACCTCCATAGTTTGAGTAGGACAATGGCATCTTCCACATGTTTCACATCATGATAGACGTGTACAACCTTACACACATTTCTTACTACGGATATGTGGACATCAAGGATGGAGCCACATTTTTGGATTACCTAGTGGAGATATCATATAGTTAATAGAGGACCCTTTATGGAATGATCATCCCCTTGGTTCATGTGTTGTGGTAGCACGGGGGTCTGTAGGAGATCTCATGGGAGAAGGACAACCACATGCGTGTTCATTATCACGAGATTAATGTCTTAATTTTTCCTTTTCTGGATTAAAATAATGATGTATGGAATGACTTAGAGAACATTTTTCCCTAATAAATCTTCAAAACAATTATATATATATATTTAGAGAGATGTGCTGAGATGACGTGAAATTTCAAGGCTCGGTGTGCCTGGAATTTAATTTTTTAAAATATAATATATATATATATATATATATATATATTATATTAAACATGTGTACTATATTAATGAAAATGTAATAACTATAAAAAAATTACCTGATTAGATATTTGAGAGCACAGTTGAGTCTGTAACATGATTTTTAAAATATGAGAGACCGAATGTTAGTTGGTGTGAGTCTTTCATATATCGTGATCATGGGTGGGTGAATTTAAATTAAATTAATTAAATAATTTAATTACCTAATTTATTTGAAAAAAATAGATTTTTATAAAAATTACATGTCATGAAAAATATACAGGTTTAGTTTCATAACCCATGGGAGAATTGAGAGGTCTTTCTTTCACCTCTCATTGGGGAATGAGAATCAGAAAAAGACAGAACTCTGGATCCAGGAAGATCGAGGTAAAACAAACTAAATAACTACTCTTATTTGTTGGATAGTAAATTATATATTTGAAAATGATCTAATTGATTTAGGAATCATCAATTCATGGGGTTTTCCCTACTGATTAGGTTTAGTAAGCATTATCACCCTATTTCTTTGATCGGCACAAATCAAAATCATTTACATGCGTAGGTGTACAGTTATAAATTTTATATTCTAATATTTCTCACCATAGATATCCCAGTTGGGTTTTTTGGACAATAACACTTCACAAATGATCATTTCACCCCTTTTATTGTGATTTTATTCTATTAATTCTTCATGTTCTTCACTAATTTCCCTAAGGATCCATAGTTCGATATTCTTTAGTGTGACCAAGATCAATTGGACCCATGGATCCAAATAGGATTCATGTATGATGAATGAAATGAAGAATCAGGTATGGATTCAGATTATTTTTGGGATATGGGTTATTCCATCAATGATTATAATACCAATGTTTCATTGAGAGTGATGAGAGATACATAAAATGTGTTCTGGTTTCCATCAAACCATCAAAGATTCCACATTCATCCATTAGAGGGCAGGAAATGATGAATAAAGGCCTCTCCTAATGATATTGGGAGTCAAGTTGGTGTGATTAAAATATAAATACTCATATATAGAGGCACATAAAATGATATAACTTTCTATAAAAATCTTTACTACACGTCAGGTAGTATGAAGAATACACACTGGGTAGGGCCTTGCTTGTGACGAATAGGGTTTCAATACATTATTAGTGTCACTTTCCATGTCAGACACCCACATACCCTATGAATTTGTTCTAGTGACATGGTGTGTAATTAAAGAGTATAAGGTCAAGTTCACATCAAGGTACACACTATATTCCAAATTACATAGACATGGGAAGAAGTACTTGAAAACAACCAGGAAGCACAAGTACGACCCAATGTAGATGAGACACATTGTGTAGTCCATATACACACCATGTATGGTAACATGGGAAATGATCTATGTACTAGAAGGGACACGAACATGTGATAGAGAAATATAAAATTCCATCTAGGTCCCCTTACACACCATGTACCCCTTTTTCCCTTATGAGGAAACATTAACCTCTTGTATCTCTATTGTTTGGACTCATATTTTAGCTTGTGGGTAGCATGTCCTGAGTGTTTTTATCAATTAGAATGTAATTGTGTATTCTGTTGTGTATTTTGAGATATATTATAATATTTTCATGCCATGTAACTTCTTTATGAAATGCCCGACAATGACAGTGATCAGGCGGGATCACCATGGGTTTATAGTGGAACCCCCTACTAGGCATGTTCCATGTGCCTATATATAGAGTGGAACTATCATGTGAGAAAGGTCTTGTATATAATATCTTTACATATATTTAATCCTTCCTACTAGGATAGGACAAGGTTCATCTACCAATCCACCAATTGGAACCCTCTTTGAAAATTGAGGTATGATTCCTCAAATATAAGAGTGGAACCCTCTAGCTCGGAATGGAATGCTACCTCTATATACAATCTGAGTGTCGCCATCCGGTAGTACAAGGGCATGGATCCTAGACTACTAGGCTGGCACCCTATAGCTATTCTAGGCTTGGGTCCTCTATCGACTATTGAGTGGAACCCATTTATAGATTTTGGGCACGGTTCCTCATAAATCAGTGTAGTAACAGATAATCAAGACATGGTATGGGTCCTCTAGCAATCTAATGAGTGGTACCCCTAGAAATACCGTTGTTAAAGTCCTCTATCTATTGATTTTAACCCCTATTTTATTGGGTATACATCCTCCTTACGCATTGTGGTACCCCCTGATACACTTGAGCGTGGTTCCTCTACTCGAAGATTGTGCCCCGTTGATGGTGAGTAAAAGTGATGAGGCATGGGACCTATACGAGGTTATTTATACTGACTACAAGAGTATAACCATGTATCTGGTAGGGGTATGGGTCTTCTATAAATTACATGAGTGTAACCATACTTCAGATACATGGAGTGGGTCCTCTAGCTATTTACCAAGTGGGACCCTCCACTTTTGCAAGAGCATGTGTTCTCTAGTTATAGATTGTTCCCCTCAACTATGTGGAATGGTGGGAGAGTGTGTCCTAACATGTATGATTTATTTTGGATAGTTATGAAAGATGTTGGAAATCATTTATGGACATATAGAACATATGGAACTCTATTCATGGGTTGGAATGTGAGATGGAGATCCCATTATCTCTCGTTTAGGGTTTCTTTGGTTTGATCTATATATTTATATATCAATGTTTTTTTATTTGTACCCTATTTATTTTGGATGAGTTTTCTACTATCTACTCCTATTGTTTCTCTTAATTATCCCCCTTAAAATTTTTGTGAATCCTACTAGGTATGTATATAATGAGCCCGTCATGGGGTTTTCCCACATGTGTCATGTCTTAAGCAGATGATTTCCATGTTGGTGGTGACTACAGAGGAGCATAAGGATACCTAGTGCGTTGGTCGACATATGACAGTTATTGCATGAGAATCATTAGTTTTTCTCTCTCATAACCATTACATTCATTTTTTTGGGTTGGTACATCTTTTTGGTTGGCAATTATTTTTCTACTTTATATTTATCTTTCATTATCGTACTCTTGTACATCCTAGAGGTTTTTATATGAGTGGTTATATTCTATATATTTAATATTTTCTTATTTTTTTTCTCTACAATTATTTCTTGAGATGTTTAGTTTTGTGAAGACATGAAAATTTGGAAAAGGTATCCTAATTAGGTTAGTGCTTTTAGAACTTGTCCCCACCCCTGGTCTATAGAGGTGGGCTTGGGGTAGTTGTGGCTCGAGCCCTAGTTTGGTCAGGTCTTGACGTAAGCAACCTATCATATAATGTGACTAAAATCTATAATAATATAAATACATATTATAACATTTTTGATGAATATTAAATACATATAACAATTTTAAACTACTAAGGACTATAACAATTTAGTTTCTTTGGATACTAAAAATAGAATGAACTTATTTCATAAAGAAAATTCCTCATATCCAATAATTTTCATTATATTATTACCATTCTTGGTGTATAATAAATAGAACCATAAATAATAATATAAGGAAGTAAATCATAATAATGGGTGTGAATAGATACTTAGTAAGGGAAAATATGGAGATATCAATCAGAATAGAGCATAAGATAATCATAATTGTATGATAAAATAATCATGTTCATTTTCACAACAAAAAATATTCATACCCAAAAATTCTTATATCATAAACTATAAAATATTTGTACATCCAGAAGCATGATTAACAAAATTTTCAAAGTAATAGTCATAATTATATAATGAAAACATCAGCATGTGGCATCTTAATCATAGTTAATGATAATATTATGAACATATCTATTCGTGATCATTTCAAAATAAAATATAGGGATAAGATATAGAAGAAATCATACTTACATATCAAAATGTGATCATAGATTTTCAAAATCAAGACCACATGTAATCCAGTGAGGTATCTAGAATGAATCATACTCATTCACCAAAATGTGAACGTGGATCTTCAAAAAAAATTCATTTTTATCCTCATCATATCATGATATATCTATATAGCATTACCTATTAAAATTTAATGATTTAAATGACCCACCCATCATTTAATGAAATCCATACATATGTGTACCACACACAACAATTTATCATAGAATAATATTTGGTAAGGATATAAGATTTAAACATTCAATCATTTTATCACAGTAAAACCATTGGAAGATAAATGGGTATAATAATTTTTTAAACATAAATAATTAACTTTCTAAAAGGTACAAGTATCATAGAATCATCCATATATAATTCTAACAATTTAATTGAAAATATGAGAATAATATCATTGTATTTTAATATTATTTTAACTAAAATAACCTAGAATATTGGGAAAAATGTTTTACTTGAAAATAAAATTAGAATATATAAATTATCATTCATATAAAATAAAATTCATGCTAGATGGAAAACCTATTAATGCGGTAAATTCAAAAATAATGAATTTTCCCCCTTTTAAAAAAATCATAAATAACCATTTTGGAAAAAAATTCTCAAAAATAATTTTTAAACCATTTCAAAGAGAATAAAAAATGCTTAAAATTTACATTAAAGAATCATTGGATTATAGAAAATAACATTCTTGAAATCATTTTAAAAACATGGATGTGGAATTAAAATTCCATCGAAAAAGAGGAAATAATGCCAATTATTAGGAAAACATCTTCAGAATGGATTGATATACCAATGAGTGGAGAATTAAATGAGAATATAAAAAATCCAAAAATAACCCTATAATATTAAAATATATGTTGTATAATGAATAATGATCATAAAATTTTAATAAATGGAAATATAATATGAAAAATCCAAAAAAAAATTAGATTGTAACATAAATCTCTTATGGAATTGGAAACTATTTGATTATAACACCATTTATTAAAATTAATTTAAATTAAACATTAAATTACGTTAATATAAATATATTATTGATATAAAAAATTAATGGGGATGTGTATATTCCATATGAAAAAAACAGTGAGTAATAAAACAAATGTATCACAGAAAGAAAATTCACACGAGAAAAACCGTAGATATTAATCCATATTTTATATTAAGTGTTCAAAAATCATGTAAAATAAAAATAGATATATTATACCTATATTAAAATATATTATTTTTTTATGATTTCTAATTATCCTTTCATTAACCATTTAATCATTGAAATTAACATTCAGTTTAAAACTAGTACATTTTCCATGAATGTTTTGGTTTGATGGTTCTTGTTCTAGAATAATGGTAATGGTTTTATCAGTTACAGAATATTCATAAAGAAATAATTGTAAACTTTATTAATCATATAATATTTTATAAATATTCATAAAAAATTGTGGTGAACATTTAATTACATCACTTTATGGAGATGGTTGTTCGTACATACGCACGAGTGATGTTTTCAATTTTCAAAATATTGAATATAAGAAATATAAATAAGCATTCATATATACATAATAATTATTAAATCAAAAATATAAGAAATATAATTTAAAATATCCTTATTAATTACAATTTAATATAGAAATTACTAATGATTCAAAATGGTTCATGGAGGAAGAATTGCGCAATTACACAAGAGCGACATAATCAGTTTCCAATGGATAGCTATGTAAGAATATGTAATATATTATAATTAAATAATAATATTTATATCATAAATATATTATATATACATTAAATACAATATATTAAACATCCATAAAACATGGTTATAGAAAATAATCACATCACAATATGGAGGTAGTAGCCAACACATACACACAAATGATACATTCATTTACCATTTGAAGGAAATGAGGTTGAAAATAGTTATCCTATAATCATAATAAAAACTCATTATATTAATTATTATGGATTCATAATTTTATTATTTCTACAAAAATATTAATAGGAATTATAGGAACATATAATCTTTTAAAGTGTCTATTAAAATGAATACTTCGTCTTTAAGATTCCTCATTTGGAATACACATATTCCTTCCTAGGATCATCATTGGGTAAGAATATGAGATCAATAAAAAATTAATGGAATCTAGCAAGGTTTTTGGGTAGGTATTTACCAAGATATAGGTTCCAAATTATGTTAATATGGGTATAGAATAGGTTCTATTTTATAAGTTAGGGGAGGTACAGACACACTTAACTACTTAAAGAATTTAAATAATATTAAGTCAGTATCTTTTTAAAGTGGATCCAAATGTAAAAAATATTTGTGTTATTATATAATATATTTTAAATTAAAAATAATAATATTTAGTCATTTTCTTGTGAAATATTCCCCTATTTATTAGTTTTTCCCAAGATAATCCTATTTTAATCCTAACAGTGTTAACCAAATTTTACTATTTTTTCTATTCACTAAGGGAAAAAATTATTTTGATATTATTAGATTATATTAATTATTATTCATACCAATAATGAATATATATTAAAAGATTCAATTTCAATAAGTTCAAAAAATTTATTCTAAAATAATTGTGTTAAATAAAGTTAAACCGTTTTTTGGAAAACAATTTTTTAAAAATATAATTGAATTTATTATTATTACATGCATTGTAATAAATAGAGGACTATTTAATTATATTAAATAATATATAATTTTCACATTTCATTAAAATATTTAATTAATATATTTTAATTTAAATCATTATGATAAAAACACATTATGTGCATAAAATAGTTTTTTAAAAACATTACGCTTACCGATAAATTATTGAATTTTAATTTCAATCCAATTGAAACAAGTGAATTCATTTTATGAATGTATTGAAAATAAATTTCCATAATTTATGTATTTATATTCATTCTTAAAAACCCATGGACTGTGTAATGACTACCACATTCAATAGTAATATCACAAATGTATATAACGGTTAACTCAAACAGAGTGTTTTTTATAAATAAATATATCAAATATAAAATTTATTTAAACATAAATATATCATAAAATATCTAGGTGTTAATATTTCATTTCAATTTCATCAATTTTATATCTTCCCATACACAATTCCTAACATGACTACCATTTCCCATCAATGTTTCATTTTTGAGGTCTCTATAAAAATATATTTTTTCAATGTCTTATTCTCACATTCTCAAAAAGTATTTCAAATAGTTATCTATATCATTTAATTTAAAAAATACTGTTGAAATGGTTTTATGATATCTACTGTTATATTTTTTTTCTATTTTAATGTTTAAACTCAAATGATCTACTCATTATATGTAATGTTCATGATCACTCACTACAATATCTTTTGATATATTTATTTTTAGTGATTTAATTTTGGTATCAACATATATATATCTTGATGTCATTTTATTTAATACCATTTCAAAAGGGTATGAAACAAATTTTGTTCAATGATATTTTAATTATATGATGTATTATTGATTTCTTGTAGCACACATAGGATGGTATTAATATTATAAGATGGGTGGGACCTATATAACCCTTGAATGTATTGTTTAAATATTTATTTCTCAAAGATAACTATAGAAAATGAGTTGTAATGATTGATCTACAATTGGAAATGAATTGTTATGCATGATAAACTAGGGTAAATAATTTTTTATGCTTATTACACAAATGGAAATAGGTAGTGATGCCTGGTTAACTATGTTATGATATATATGCTTATGTTTCAGACACATTTCTATGTTATATGCCAATTTTATGTTATATATTGGTCAATATTATTTTCTTTTTTAGTACTCAAAATCCATGGTATGTGTTTGACCATTTATAGTTATATATCTATATATTAGGATTTATGGAAAACTCTTATAGTCCCATGATACTTTTATTTAAATATTTCTCCCATTCTCATGTTTATTCCATTATTATGATCTATTACATTATGAATTATTAAAATTATTTCACTATATGTACATTTTAGCTCACACTCTCATTTATCTCCACTCCACTAGTCAATTTTATTTAGGATTTTGTTTATAAGGAAATAATGTGGGGAGAACATTTTGGAAGATCCTGATGAAATTATTTGTAACAATATTTTTATTTTGAAACTCTCAAAAGTTACTAAACATTTTTGGATTTAGGATTAGGTTATTATCTATGACATGTAATGTTCCAATTATTAAAATGGAATAATATATATTTGATAGATTTTGGTTACCTCAATTGATATTACATATGTGTTTAGTTGTTATTTGGGGGATTTAGACTAGAAACATAAGTGAAATTCTTAGGGACAAGACAAAATATATGATGACATCATAAAAGTTCAGTGAGGTATAGATTGTGTGGGTTCTCAGATATAAAATACATTTATTGATAAAAAAAAGTAGGTGTATGATTTTTATTATATGAATATGTGGGTAATAACCCTGAAAAGGTTGGTTGGTTGTCAACTCTATCCTCAATCGGTGCCAAAAAATGGGCTTAACTATAAACCTAGTTTGAAAAACCTAGGGGATAAGATTTGGTTAATTTTCACAGACATCTTCAACCATTATATGGATTCAAAATAAATTTGATGTTTTAATATATAATTATTGGGGGGGGAGATAAACTAATAAAAAAATGACCATGGATTAGAAAAATTTAATCCTAGAAACTCATATATAGGTTATAAACATAATTTATGGGTTTTTTAACCTAATTTTTTTTGTTTTAATTTTATAAATTTCTTAATATAAGTATTCTAAAAACTGATATTTGTATTATTTATTGTGATTTATGGATTTAGGAGGATCTGATTTAGCAATGGGAGTAAGGTAATGTAAGGTGATTTTCCCGATGAGAAACTATAGAGGAAAGTATTTGGAGGGGAAAACATTTGGTTATTACTAGACATCTATCTCAAGCGATGATTTTCATTGAAAGACGTGAGGAATTGAGATTACCAAACCTGAATTCAAGTATCACTAAATAGGGGAGGGCTAGAAGCAGATATATCTCTTTCTATTATTACTCCTTGCTTATGAAACTACATTTTCCTCCTAATAATATTTTTTTTCATGCTTAAAACAAGTGAAACATAGATCCACTTGAACATACGAATTTGAATGGTTCATTACTCAACAGGAGTATCTAGTTCTTGTTATGGTTCAAAAACAATTCAATACCACAAAATACACTAGATAAAATCTTTTTGTGTGGAATAATACAAGTAGTAGATGCCCTTACACTCGTATATCACTATGTTCAAAGCAATAGTGCATGTGATTCAAGTAGCATGAAATGATATAATACAATTTTTTGTAATATGCATTTTATGGTGCTTCTTGATCAAATATGAAAAATATGATCTTCCAAAGTAATTCTTCTTTTATTTATCTTGATGCTGGTAGGAACAATCTAGGCTACATAATGATTCTCAATCTAATATCGTAGTCTAATTTCCAAATCTGGTTGCTCAGAAAAAAAAAATCCCACATTGTCGCATACTGTTGGTTTGCATAAATTTCTTTCGCAAATTCTTTTAGTATCTTGGAAACTTCCTTGTGCCCACTATGAATTTTCCTATATCATTCATGAAAATCCTTACACCATGTGTAGTGAGTTCTTCATGTAAAACTCTCTTATTTTTCAGACAGCCTCGGCTTCATAAATGGCTGATGCCCTGCAGACTGCTAATGCTTTGAGGCCCCTTTTACATTTTTATAAATTGAACCCCATAAACCTATTATGTTAATATAACCATGAACTATATCCTTCATGGAAAATATTTCCTATTAAATACTCTCTTTTACATAATTCTCCCTCGTGAACTTCTTTTTCTTCCATTAATTCTCCCACGAAAACTATCTTGGACTTAAACAAAATTATACTTGCAGTAATGATCTCTTCCAATAAAACTTTCTAAACCTAATGATCTGATTAAAGGTATTTTTATAGGAATATATATCTAAAAATCCTACTAATCTGATAAAAATAAATCATTGAGGTGGAAAATCATTATCTTAAACTACAATGTGGTCCACATAACACCTTAATCCTTTATTGTGGTCGATGTCATATACAAATGAAAACCCTTTGTATTAGACTAAGTCACCACCTCATTTAATAAAATACTTGTCTCTCATAAAATGTGATCATTACACAAAATATCTCTCCCTACGTGGTCCATGTAGTTCACTTCTTAGTCTACATAGCGATCCAATGCAAAAATATTCCTTTTCATAGTTTCCTTTTCCATTTTGTGTACCTTCTTTGTGGTCTATGAACTATGCTTCATGGTCCATTAAGATTCTACTTCAGTAACACCAACCATATGATTTGTGGACATATGGATTTTTAAACAAAATAAAATTGATACACCATTAATAATTCAAAAATATTCCCCAAAAAATTAATTCTTTCAATTCATATAGTTACCATATTTTTAATCAACACATACTCTAAGCCCATATAATCCATACTCAGTTTGAGAAACAAGAGTAACCTGATTCTTTAATCAAAGAATAAATTTATTTAAATATTACTCAACTGATTTCATCATGAACCCCATCATTCATGATATTTAATATTTGATCAATCATCTTTAGCATCATTAGATTTACCATGGAATGAAAATTAACTTTCATGTCTTCTTGGAACATCATTATTTCTTAATCAAATAGAATTTCTTATAAATTGGGAGTCTGATTTCTTGAATATAGTGGTCAGTTTAATCATCATCTTCTTCAAAGTGATGTGATTTATTTTTTCTCAAACTTCCTAGAAAACAAAACCCAATACTTGAATTTCATAATCAGCTTTATCAAATTGGTATTAACATGAATATCCAAACCCAAAAAATTATACAAGTTGTTTTTCATTATAATTTATATAATAAAGACCATATAGAAAAGAATATTCAACTACCCAAGTGTCATGTATTTATGAAGAATCACATATATAAATTTCTTAATAGAACATGAAGATGTTTCAATTAGGAAAATGATGGTAATTGGGAAAAAACATCATAAGAAAAAGAAAGATATAGATAAACATGATGGAGGGATTGGAAGATCACCATAAGATACCACTTAATTTTTATTGATTTAAATGTGGGGATTTTAAGTATTATGAAAATCAATTTCCCAATATAAAGTCTAATTAGGATAATAAGAATAAAAAATATCATATAACAGGGGAACAAGGAAGGGATTATACAGTCACTATCATTGAAGTGGAATAATATAATGAATTTAATAATGTAAAAAATATTCTCCACTCAATATATCTGAATGTATTATTTGATTTTTTTTTATCTTCACATTCATTCATATCATTGATGTTTATTTGGAATAATGATTCACTACCTCAAGATCTTTTTTAAAATTATCTGTAAAAACACATGGTGTTATGTTAACTGTATACATATAAGGTATCGACCATAAAACATTTACATAATCTTGAATTAAATGAATAATTCATATTGAGGATATTTTCAGGTTTCGGGTTTTAGAGAGATATGCCATAACTATTACATTTCAAAATATTATAAAGTAGAAAATTCTACACAGTTTCAATTTTTTTCATAAAATAAAAACCCTTGAAAAAAAAGAGTCATGTCTAGTTCGATGTTTAAGATAACATTACTTTACCTTGATCTCATCCTTGACCCTATTCCACATTATGTCCTGTGAAAACATTTCAAAAACTTGGGATGAGCATAAAAAGCTCAGTAAGGGATACACAAAGAAAGAAGATAGTTAGTTTTTCAAAACAACAAGTGAACTATGAATACTTTAACATAAGTAATACTTTTCACCTTTATGAAGTAGTAAATACTCTTCAAAGAATAAAAGATCATTACAAACCCTTTTGAAACCAAAATATTACCATAAAACTCATATAAAGAACACATAACATATAAAGGTAACTTGGGACATAAACATACTTAAATGGAATAACCATATGGTCTACTTCCACACATATCACTAAATGGAATAGTCATACGGCCGACTTCCAAACACTATGAATTGGAGGTTATAATGTAACCACTCTTCCTGGTATTCACAGCACCACCCGTCATTCGGTTTATCACGTAACCACCCGTCAAATGTCCAAGTACCATTATAAAATCATAACAAAAAAAATTGTAAAGGAAAGAATACATTTCCACATTTCAATCACAATATATCACTTAAATATATTTACATAACAAATCCATTATCAAAACCATTTTCAATACCAAAATATATAAAAGAGTATGTGGTATTTATTTTCTTTTAAAAACATTACGGCTTGTTGAGGAAACCAAAGATCAAATAATACTCGTGGTGGCGGAAAAGGTCATTGTCACCGCTTACGTTAGAAGAAAAATTCATTTTTGTCCTTTAGTTAAACACTTTGTAGAAAAATATTCCCATCGAAATGTCACTGGTGTTTATACAGTGTATAAAATAAAGTCGAGTATTAAAACAAAATATGCCTCAATGAAAAGATATTGAGACGAAATCCCTTACAAAGATCATTTTGTAAATAAAATAGATCTATTATGTGTATTCAATATAAACACACATAAACCAAGTATAAATACATAGAAATTCATTTCTCACATAATCAAACAATGACATAAACAAGAAAGAGAAGATCAACCCAAAGAACGGAAATTGGGTTAAGAAGTTCTCTTACCTTGTGTCCGACTTGACTCGATCATTCTTTAATCTCCTGAATAATAAACTAAAGTTAATTTATACTTTCTTAATAACATTTTCAAGTTTATTATTCCTTTTATATAACTTATTACCATGTTATAAACATTATGTAATCTTTTATGTTAATAATGTTTGTTTTGTCGATATTTGGTACTTGAGTCAATAATGGACCTCTTATAATCACTTGTTGTTCATGTGGCCAAAGGATATTTTATCCATAATGATATTCATGATTTGGATACCATATATATCATATATATCCAGCATATACATGTATTTATAATATTACATAACTTTTAGAGGTAAGAAATGAAATGCACCGTTCATGGAGACGGTATGTTGTACGTATGCATGAACGCTAATTCCATTTTTATTTCATATTTAATGGGATTAAAACATAATGATACATATCAGTATTATAATTACAGTACTTTATCATATATAATATCATTAAATCTATCCTTTATATGGACCACATATGGTATGAACGAGTCATATCACTTTGAGGGGGTGGTAGTCCGCACTTCCCCAAATGAAATTATCTTGTATACCCATAATGGAATCCATAAAGGTATGCTATAAAAGGAAATTACAGAAGCATAAATAAAACATAAAAATAATATATATCATATATAAATACAGTTCTATCATAATGGCCACCATGAGAGGTGGTAGTAGATAATCGAATAATCATCGTTTTGTGAGGCGTTAGTTTTCCATCCACAAAAAGAAAACAATTTAAGAGAAACTGTTACCTTTAATTTGGGTTACTCCCTTTGGTTTGAACCAAAGGACTTCTTGAAGTTCCTTATGCCTATGGTAAGGCTTCTAGAAGCAGGAGAGGGATGTAGAGAGATTAATTTTGAAGATTTTGGACAAGCCAAATGGCATGAGAGGTGTGAGGAATTGGTTATAAGTGGTCTCCTTTTATAAGGGGGAGGAGGGGCTCTTTAGAAAAGTGTTAAAACATTATTTTATTATATAATGATATTCAGTTTCTGATGGTCCAAAAATCATTATAGTAAAAGATAAGATGACTCATGTCGAAATTAAATCATCCAATATGAGTTTTATAGGTTTTGGATAATATTTTAATCATTATAATCTTGTTTATTAAAATGTTTTATTAATGAGGTAAACACTGCATCATTGTTGTGTCAAGAATAATTTAAATAATTAGATTTCTAAATATTATAAAAAAAATACTACCATGTATGAAATATTTTTATATTTCAAATGAATATTTATAGACAAAAATATATTTTATATAACCCCTTCTAAAAATTAATTTACTAAATGATATTTGCTTTTGTAATTTTTGCCTTTACATTAAGTTAATTAATCGAAATTGTCATTATCCCTCCCAAGTGGCTTAATGGGGTACCAAAATCGGTCCAAAGATGTCCATTGTCGTTAATGACTCAACCAATAAGGTTTGGAAAAGTGTTAAGGTAATTTTGAATTATTATAATATTCTTTATACCTTGAATTACCCTATTTATTTTTAACCATGGTAAATAAAAGTCAAAAGTTACTATTCACCAAAAATTATTTTCATCTTATTGAACCAAATTTTACTTCTAGATAAAAACCATTTATGTAGGATTTTTGAAATTCAATTCACATAAGTGGTAAATTTTCATTTAAATGAAAAATTTAGTTGTTTAACTACCACTAAGTGGTTTCACTATTCATCAAAAATTGAAGTTTTTCAGAAAAATACCAAACATTCAGCCTAAGCTATATTTGATATTCTGAATTCAAAAATTATATCTATTTTTCCAAATTCAAAACATAGAAGTGGAATTAATTAATTTTAAAAATAATTCCCGTTATCAAAACAAATAGCGTGTTTTTAAGAAACACTAACTATCAAAAGATTGATACTTGTTTATGTCCAATTTCAAAGTGAAATTAATTCCAATGACCAACATTGGATTAAATGGTAAAAATATATTTTAATTTCACTTTAAAACCAACTAAAAAGATAATATAACCACATAAACAAATTAGATTAAAAGGAACTTTTGTATTAAAATAAAATATTTTTCACTATTCCTTAAAAATGAACTTTATCGGAAAAATCCCAAAAAATTTACCCAAAGTAAATTTTTATGTCCCCATTCTAAAGAAGGATTTTATTTGGTCATATAGAATGTATTAAAGTGACCAAAACTAGATTTAAAAAGGGTTCGCCATTAAAAGGCGGTAAATCATCCTTTAAATGTAAATTATGCTTAATATTAGATTCATTCATATTTTAAGCCTCTAACTTTTTATTGGATAAATGTAAATACATTTAAAAAACATGTATAATCATATTTTAGTTAGTTTTTTTCATTTCCTCCAATACAACTTCTAGGATTTAACTACCATTTAAAATAATAATATTATATTATTAGTGTGCAACGTAAGATTTCAAAGAAACTTGTTGTTGTGTATAGGGTATGCTATCGAACATAACAACCCCTATAAAGTAAAATTAATATTTAATTCAAAAATATTAATAAATATTAAAATATCTTATTCTTCATTTACTTGGGATGTTACATCCTTCCGCCCTTTTAGAAATTGCGTCCTCGCAATTTTGATTCACTTATCAAAATAAGTGGGGGTATTTATCCCTCGTAGCTTTTTCATATTCCCACATTTCCTCTTCAACCATATGGTTTTTTCACAAAACCTTTACCTGGTTAATTAACTTATTCTGTAACACTTTCTCTCTATGGTCAAGAATCTGGACTGGTTGTTCTTCATAAGAGAGATTCTCTTCCAACTGAACTACGTCTGGGCTCAAAACATGAGTTGGATCTGGCATATATTTTCTCAACATCGAAACATGAAAAACATTGTGTACATGGGATAAAATTGGAGGTAAATCCACTCTTTACGCAACTGATCCAACTTTCTCCAGAATTTCATAAGGTCCAATGAACCTCAGACTCCACTTTCCATTCTTACCAAAACACATCACAATTTTCCATGTTGAAACGTTGAGAAATACATGATCACCTACCTCATAAGAAAGATCCTTCTTCCGGTTATCAGCCTAACTTTTGTGTCTGCTCTGAGCTGTTCTCACATGCTTCTAAATCAATTGAACTTTCTTTGTCATCTCTTCTACCAATTCTGGTCCAATAAGCTTCCTTTCACCTAGTTCATCCCAAAAAGCTGGAGTTCGACAACACTTTCCATATAATGCCTCAAATGGATCCATCTGTATTCTAGAATGAAAACTGTTATTATATAAAATTTCAACCAAAGAAATATGTTGGTCCCAACATCCCTAGTAATCCAGTGAACAAGCACGTAGCATATCCTCAATGGTATGAATGGTTCGTTCTGACTTCCCATCTGATTACGGATGAAAAGTTGTACTAAAATTTAATTCAGTACCCAACGACTTCTGAAGGTCGTTCCAAAAGTTTTAAGTAAACCTAGGATCATGATCAGATACAATGGAGAGGGGAACTCTATGCATCCTAACAGTCTCATTAACATACAATCGAGAAACTTGATCTAGAGACAATGTATCCCGAATAGGAAGGAAATGAGTAGATTTAGTCAGTCGATCAACAATAAACCCGATTTCATTATTACCATGAGATGTCTTTGCTAATCCCACAACTATGTTCACTGATATATTTTCTCATTTCCACTCTGGCACCGGTATAGTCTGAAGCATTCCTTTCACTAACTTTCACTCTTCTTTAACCTTCTGACAAGTCAAACACTTCACAGTAAAATCGGCAATATCTATTTTCATTATATCCCACCAGTAATACTCTCGAAGATCTCTATACATCTTAGTACTGCCATGATTAACTGAAAACGGGGAACTATGTGCTTCAAAAAACAACTCAGTCTTCAACTGTGAATCACAAGTCACACATAATCTCTTCCCAAACCTCAAAACACAATCATTATCAACTTTTAAATTATGAAACTTACCATCCTGAACCAATTATACCTTTTTCTTCAACTCATTTTCTTCTTTCTGTGTTTGCTTTATTCTATCTGAGAGAGATGATCTCATTGACACCTAATACAAAAAAAAGATTTTCCGGCACCAACAACTTCTATGCCATAATTCCTCAAATCAAAAACCAAAGGATCTCGTTCCAAACGTAGCATGGTTAATGAAGTATTACTTTTTCGACTCAAAGCATCATCCACATAAGTTTCTTTTCCCAGATGATAAAGGATCATGCAATCATAATCCTTGATTAATTGCAACCATATCATATGTCTCATATTCAATTATTTCGAAGTGAATATATACTTCAAACTTTTGTGATCAGTATATATTTCACACTTCACTCCATACAGATGATGCCTCCGAATTTTTAAAGAAAAAACAACCACACCTAATTCCAAATCATGTGTAGGGTAATTTAACTCATGAGGTTTCAACTGACGTAAAGAATAAGAAATTACCTGATCATTATGCATAAGGACACATCCAAGTCTTTTCAATAAAGCATCACTGAAGATAACAAACTCACCATTTCTGGATGGTAGTGCCAAAACTGAAGCATTCACCAATCTTCTTTTCAATTCGTTAAAACAATCATCACATTCTTTTGTCCAGATGAACTTAACACCTTATCAAGTTAACTTAGACATCAGACTAGATAACCATGAAAAATTTTCAACAAACCTCCTGTAATAACCTTCCAAACCAAGAAAACTACAATTCTCTGTTATATTTGTGGGTCTTGGCAATTATTCAACAACTTTTGTTTTAGCAAGATCAATAGTTATCCCATTTTTTGAAATAATGTGACCAAGGAAAGAAATTTTTTTCAACCAAAACTCACACTTGTGAATTTCCCAAATAGTTTATTTTCTTTTGAGGTTTGAAAGACAACCCGTAAATGACTTTCATGTTTCTCCTTAATTTTGGAATAAACCAAAATATCCTCAATGAACACAACCACAAACTTATCCAAGAACATATAGAAAATTCTATTCATATGATCCACGAATACAGCGAGTTCATTGTTTAACCCAAAAGGCATAACTAAAAATTCATAATGGCCATATCTAGTACGAAACGCAATCTTCGGAACATCTTCTTATTTTACTTTTAACTGATGGTACCCCGAACTCAAGTCAATCTTCGAAGAATACTGAGATCCCTGGAGCTGATACTACTTCATTCGATATCCCAACATCGGCTGAACTAGATTCAAATGATTTCACCACCCCTTTCTGCTTGTATTCTGACTTCTTTACCCAAGTTGAGATCTTCTCTAGACACTCGTTTGCATAATGACACATTTGATTACACTTAAAACATCATACTGATGCGTTTTCATTGCCTTCTTGATCATCTTCCTTATAGTTACGAGCAATATGACCAAACTTACCACACCGGAAGCACTTTCCATACAGTGATAAACATTCTCTGGGATGCTTTTTACCACACTTCTCACAAGATGGATATTTAGTTTTCTTACCTCTAGGATTCTTTGATGAATTATTCCCCATTTCCTACCAACTGGACCTCTTATTCTGTTTTTTGTCAAAAAATAATTGATCATCGGAAAACTCCATTTCAACCTTCTCCGCACATCGAACAAGTTTTTCATAACTTTTGAACTCAAGGGAGGCTAACACTCTTCGATATTGTGGCTTCAGTCCTGAGTAAAATCGATTTATCTTACTATCAAGATCTCATATGAAATTTGGTGCATAACTTTCCAGTTGAGTGAACTTCTCTCCATAAGCAGCCACTGAGTCATCCTCCTGCCTCGAATCTAGGAATTGTTTTTCCATCCTAAGCCAAACCACCTTAGGAGAATATTTCTCAATAAATATACCTTTGAATTCAACCCAATCAAGAGCATCAATATCCTCAATATCACTAGTATTTTTTACCATCGACCACCACTGATCAGCGTCACCTACAAAACTGTAAATAGCGAGACTAACCTTTTGATGTTCTGAACAACCCATAACATCAAAAATCTTTTCCAGTGCTTTAATCCCCCCTTCTGCTAGAACAGGGTCAGATGATCCTCTGAATGATGGGGGATGTTGCCTCATGAAATGCTCCACTTTTGACGTGTTCCTCTATGGTTGATCTGTCTGATCTCGTGCATGGATACCACCACCATTTATAGTCTGATTCAATTGTGCCATCACTGCAACAAACTATTCAGTTCCAATTCCGACCATATCAGGTTGCTGATTTGGAAGGTTGTCTTCCTCCTGATGTTGTCCCAATATAGCTTCCCTTGTTCCTCTGCGGAAAACCATTCTGAACACAGAATTATCTTAGGCAAAGCAACATGGAAATCTGTAAATTCTATATTATTTCAATATTAACATAAATAACTTTATGTATATTAATTTAACAATACCCTAACTCCTAAATTTGTCTAAACCGACCTCTGATACCAACTATAAGGACCCATCCTTAAAACATTACATAATTTTGAATTAAATGAATAATTCACATTGAGGATCTTTTCAGGTTTAGAGTTTTAGAGAGTTAGTCCATAACTATTACATTTCAAAATATTACAAAGTAGACACTTCTACACAGTTTCCATTTTTTCATAAAATAAAAACTCTCGAAAAATAGAGTCATGACTAGTTCCATGTTTAAGATAGCATGACTTTTCGTTGATCCCATCCTTCACCCTATTCCACATTATGTCATGTGAAAAACATTTCAAAAACTTGGGATGAGTATAAAAATCTTAGTAAGGGATACACAAAGAAGGAAAATAGTCAGTTTTTTAAAACAACAAGTAAACCATGAATACATTAACAAAAGTAATACTTTTCACCGTTACGAAGTAGTAAATACACTTCACTGAATAAAAGATCCATACTTTCCCTTTTGTAACCAAAATATTACCATAAAATCCATATAAAGAACACATAAAATATAAAGGTAACTTCAGATATAAACATACTTAAATGGAATAATCATACGGTCTACTTCCACACATATCACTAAATATAATAGCCATACGGCCGAATTCCATACCCAATGCATTGGAGGTTATAACGTAACCACCCATC
This sequence comes from Viscum album, assembly GCA_963277665.1. Taxonomy (NCBI): domain Eukaryota; kingdom Viridiplantae; phylum Streptophyta; class Magnoliopsida; order Santalales; family Viscaceae; genus Viscum; species Viscum album. The sequence continues at coordinate 642,924,006 of OY728122.1, forward strand.
CTGGTATTCACAGCACCACCCATCATTTGGTTTATCATGTAACCACCCATCAAATGTCCATGTTCCATTATAAAATAATAACACAAAACAATTGTAAAGGAAAGAATACATTTCCACATTTCAATCACAATATATCACTTAAATATATTTACATAACAAATCCATTATCAAAACCATTTTAAATACCAAATATATAAAAGAGTATATGGTATTTATTTTCTTTTAAAAACATTACATCTTGTTGAGGAAGCCAAAGATCAAATAATACTTGCGGCGGTGAAAAGGGTTGTTGTCACATATTATGTTAAAATAAACATTACTTTTTTCATTTAGAAAAACACTTCGTTGAAAAAGATCCCCTTTGAAAAGTCAAAGGTGTTTATACAGTGTATAAAACAAAGTTGTGTATTAAAACAAAAAATTCCTAAATGAAAGGATATTGAGACGAAGTCCCATAAAAAGATCATTTTGTAAATAAAATTGTTCTATTATGTGTATTCAATATAAGACCACATAAAGAAAGTATAAATTCATAAAAATTAATTTCTCACATAATCATAGAATGACATAAACAAGAAAGAGAAGATCAACCCAAAGAACGGAAATTGGGTTAAGAAGTTCCCTTACCTCATATCCGACTTGACTCGATCATTCTTTAATATCCTGAATAAAAAAAAATGTTAATTTATAATTTATTAACAACCTTTTTCAAGGTTATTATTACTTTTATATCACTTATTACCATGTTATAAACATTATGTAATCATTTAAGTTAATAATGTTCATTTTGTCGATATTTGGTACTTGAGTCAAAAATGAACTTCTTATAACAACATGTTGTTCATGTGGCCAAAGGTTATTATATCCAGAAAGATATTATTGATTTTGATATCATATATATCATATATATCCAGCAAAAACATGTATTTATAATAGTACATAACATTTAGAGGTATGAAATGAAATGCCTCATTACTGGAGAAGTTAAGTCGTACGTACGCGTGAATGCTACTTCCATTTATAATTCATATTTAATGGAATTAAAACATAATGATACATAGTGGTATTAAAATTACAGTATTTTATCATATATAATATCATTAAATCTATCTTTTATGCTTACCACATATGTTATGAACGAGTCATATCACTTTGAGGGGGCGGTAGTCCGCACTTCCTCAAATGAAATTATCGTGTTTACCCATAATTGAATCCATAATGGTATGGTATAAAAGGAAATTAGAGAAGAATAAAAAAACATAAATATAATATATATCATATATAAATACAGTTCCATCATAATGTCCACCATGAGAGGCGGTAGGAGATAATTAAACAATCATCATTTCATGGGGCATTAGTTTTCCATCCACAGAAACATTATGTAATTCATCGATTATATGGAGGTTAGTGTAATAATAGTTCTGGTAATTCTCATAAAAATATCCTAGTATAATGAGGATACTGGTGTTTTTTGAAAATAAAGGAATAAAAAGATTTTAGGGGTTGGAGAAGTAAAATAAATGAAAACAATTTAAGTGAAACTGATACCTTATATTTGGGTAACTCCCTTTGGATTGAACCAAAGGACTTCTTGAAGTGCCTTTTTCCTAAGGCAAGGCTTCTAGGAGGAGAATAGGGATATAGGGATATTAATTGGGAAGATTTTGTATGATCCAAACGGCTTTATAGGTGTGAGGAATTGGTTATGCGTGGTCTCCTTTTAGAAGGGGGGTGAGGGGCTCTTTAAGAAAGTGAGAAAAGATTATTTTATTATATAATTATATTCAGTATCTAATGGTCCAAAAATCATTATAGTTGAATATAAGATGACTCATGGTAGAAATAAAATCATCCAATAAAAATTGTAGGGGTTTTGGATAATATTATAATCATTTTAATCTTATTTATTTACATGTTTTATTAATGAGGTAAACACTGCATCATTATTGTGTCATAAATAATTTTAATTATTAGATGTCAAAAAATTATAAAAAAATACTATAATGTAGGAAATTTCATTATCTTTCCAATTAATATTTATAGACATTAATAAAATTTATATAACCCCTTCTATATATTAATTTACTAAATGATATTTTCTTTTGTAATTTTGGCCTTTACTTTAAGTTAATTAATCTAAATTGTCATTATCACTCCGAAGTGGCTCACTGGGGTCCCAAAATCGACCCAAAGATTCCCATGGTCATTAATGACTCAGAAAATAAGGTTTGGATGAGTGTTAAGGTAATTTTGAATTATTATAATATTCTTTTTACCTTGAATGGCCCTATTTACTTTTAACCGCGGTAAATAAGTCAAAAGTTACTATTTTCCAAAAATTATTTTCATCTTATTGAACAACATTTTACTTATTTATAACAACCATGTATGTTGGATTTTCTAAATTCAATTCACAAAAGTGGTAAAATTTCATTTAAATGAAGAAGTCTATTTTTTAACAACCACTAAGTGGTTTCACTATTCATCAAAAATTTATGTTTTCCAGAAAAATATCAAAAATTCAGCCTGAGATATATTTGATATTTCAAATTAAAAAATGATGCCTATTTTTCCAAATTCAAAACATATAATTGGAATTAATTAATTTTAAAATTAATTCCCATTATCAAAACAAATAGCACGTTTTTAAGAAACCATAACTATCAAAAGATTGATACTTGTTTATGTCCAATTTCAAAGTGAAATTAATTTCAATGACCAACATTGGATTAAATGGTAAAAATATATTTTAATTTCTCTTTAAAACCATCAAAAAAGATAATCTAACCATATAAATAAATTAGATTAAAAGGAACTTTTCAATTGTAATTCAATATTTTTTACTATTCATTAAAAAAATAAACTTTACCGAAAAAATCCCAAAAATTTACCCAACGTAAATTCTGATGTCGCCATTCTAAAGAACGATTTTATTTGGTCATATAGAATGTATTAAAGTGACCAAAACTAGATTTAAAAAGGGTTCTCCATTAAAAGGCTGTAGATCAGCCTTTAAATGTAAATTATGATTAAAATTAGATTCATTCATATTTTAAGCCTCTCTATTTTTATTGGATAGATCCAAATACGTTTAAGAAACATGTATAATCATATTCTAGTTAGTTTTGTTCATTCCCTCCAATACAATGGCTAGGAGTTAAATACCATTTAAAATAATAATATTATATTTTTAGTGTGCAACGTAAGATTTCAACGAAACCAGTTGTTGCGTATCAGGTACGCTATCGAACAAAGGAACACCTTTAATGTAAAATTAATATTTAATTAAAAAATATTAATAAATATTAAAATATCTTATTCTTCATTTACTTGGGATGTTACAATTCAAGATACAAAACTCTTATCCAATTAAGGTTTTTAAAAATATACACTATGAAGATATAGTTCATCATCTATTGGTAGAAATAGATATGATATTAGTTATAGATTGGATCTCCTTATATAATTATTCTACCAATTTTCAAGAAAATTAAATAACATTTCATATCGTAAATCTCCAAATTATAAAATATCAATGAAAAAATTGTTATAAGATTCTATTAGAAAAAAAACCTTAATATGAGTCTTGACACAAAATAATGAGGGTTACATGGCACAAATAGTTTTTTAGGAACTCAATATTGAGTACATGATAATTTTGTTAGAGTGTAATGATTTATTTCTCAAATAACTAAATAGTATTTCCATATAATATAAAGTGATGTTCCATACTAATCATACTAAAAGTTCACCACAAATATTACTGAGTTAATAAAAATCGTATCTATTAAATTTAATAATAAATGAATAAAATTTAACATAATCATGAAAAGGGATTCATGTTCCCAGGGGAATTACCTTGGGATTCACCTCTCATCTATGTTAAGAATAAGGTTCGAGCACTATTCATTTTCATTGATTATCATGAAAATAAAAAATTCTTGATACGTAAAAAAATAACCATTACCAAATATTGATGATATTCTTGCTCGATATAGTGGGGCTAAATAAATAAGAAATCTAGATCATTGATATAGGTAAAATTAATTATTTATAAAGTGATAGGATATATCCACTATAACATTGCATTTGATATATGGACATAATGAAATCCTATTGACTCCATGAATAATTATAAATGAACCAAGAATCATTATGGACCCCATTAATATATTATTGAGTGATTGTCCTGAGAATGTTTTGGTATTATTTGTTGTTGATATCATCATATATTACAAGGGTAAGAAATTTCATAATGATTACATGATTATTATGCTAAGTAATAAATGGAAGGAGAAATTGTATGAAATGTTCATCCTATGTGAATTTTGAAAAAATATTATTCTTATTAGGTCACATAATCATAAGTGTGGGTATATTTTTTGATCCCTCAATGACAGTGTTTATTATAGAATGGCCAAAAATAACCACTATTATAGAAATCCATAGTTTTCTATGATAAACATGACACTATCAAATCCTTGTGACAAATATCTCAAGTTAATATATTAAGGACTCATATCCCTTTAGATAAAATAATGTGAAAATAGATTTAGTGTTCTTTAAACAATATTGGTCAACAAAATTATTCTAAATCTAATGTTAATTAAACATTTATTTTTCATATATAGTGATTCTTAAATTAATAGATTGTGATTTGTCCTTATAAAAAATTATAAGTTAATAGATTATTCTTCATGTAAATTAATTTCTTGTTGAAAATTTAACTAAATCCTAACATGGAACTATTAACATTACTCAATTAATTAAAAAATTGGATGAATTACCTATATGGAGAAATGTGTGGTATATATATCAACCAGAAGTTTGTAATGTATATATTTACTCAGAAATAAATGAACATGGCACAATGGATGTGGTATGATTTAATAAAATACTCTTATTTTTCAATAAAATACAATATAGGGATGGAAATTAAGAGGGTCGATTATATATGAAAAAAATATCATGCAACCCAATCCTTGATGAGGATATTAAGGGACCCAATATTCTTGTATATTCGTTGTATAGATATAGAAATCATAGGGGAATGGTTGAAATCTAACCTTTGTGAACTTTTTTTCTGAACATCCATATATTTGAAGGTAAAGGGTGTAACTCCATAAGATTTAGTATGAATTTTACATTAAATAAATGTTATGTTGAATAGCATACTTCACACACAACACTGAACAAAAACAAACTTCAAAACATTTTTTAACATAAATACAACTATTATAATCTAATTGTTTAATTAGAGGATATAAGTAAAGTTAACCTCATTTAAAAGATATATATTTATATATATAAGGGTCAGTTTTAATAATAATTCACATAATTTATTGAATTACCATAACTAAATAACTAATAAGATCATTTTATGAAAAATGTATTTTTTTTCTAAAATATGATTTTTTATACGCTTTATTTTTAAAAAACAGATATATTATAGATAATTTAAATGGATGGTAAGTATAATATATCATAACCAATATAATTAAAAATGGTATAAAATAAATAAAATAATTGTTAATAATTTTTTATGGTTAATTTCTATAAATTTATTCCCATATTATATTTATATTTTAATTTTGAGGATAAATTTGTAAATTTTAGAATTTAGTTTTAACAAATTATTATTCATTTTTTTATTTAAAATAAAAAAACATCCTTATGCTAATTGTTTTCAATAATTATTGATGTTTAGAAGATTAATAATACAAAATTTATGCATATACCACAGCTTTTATGAAAATTTGATAAACTAATTCTGATGTTAAAATAAGTAAAGCATTTTTTAAAGATAGAGACGTATTTATGGAGTAAATTTCTGATTTTTAAAAACATTTTTGAATTTAAAAATCTCATGTTTAACATTTTTAAGCTTAATTAATCTATTATTTCATTAAAAATTATTTCTCATTATATTCATTTAATTAAGTATTATTAATGTTAAATATAGTGTTTAATTGATTTAAAAAACATACCACTCTAATATGTTAAATAAAAAATCACTTTAATTTAGGTAAATAAACAAAATTGATAATTTTCTCCTAAAAAATTACTATTCTTAAAAATATACTTTTTCTAAAAATGGTTTTTATGCTTTAATGTGCTAGTATTATTAAACTCTTTATCACCCATAGATATTTTATATGATAAAATGGTTTAAAACTTTTAAATATGAAATACCAAAATATTTTATAGGTTTTATTATTTTTAAGATTAAAATATTTTTCCGAGGTAAAAAAATATATTTACCACTATAAATACAAATTATTGTAGAAATGGTTTAAGGGAAAGAGACCAAAATTAGGTTAAAAACATGTCTCACAATGAGTGTTTGTGGTTTGATTAAACAAAATATTATCTAATATAAAATAATTTTGTCTTTGGAGTCCACATTCCATGTGAAACAATTTCTCCCCTTATATTAAGAAGTTATATTTACAAAAAAGTCATTTGTTTCATGATAAAATATAACTTCCACAGCCCCTGCAAGGCCACTCAAATAATTATAATTCCTCATTTAATTGTTCACATATAACTATCCCAAGATTCCTAATCCACCACTTTAAGATTCTAGAAACATGATATTTTTATAATTCCAGCATTTCTATGATGTCCTCCAAGGTAAATCTCATATAATCAATATGAGTATTAATCTCAACCTAACCTATTTTTTATCGTATATTTTACATAATAGTATATTTTTCATATTTTTATATATTTTAATAATTACTATTAATTAAATTAATTTTATTATTTCGAGGGAATATTTTTTACACACATTTCCCCATTTTCCATGAAAAATGAATATTTCATTCGTGCATGCATGTGGGCTACCGCCTACAAAAAGAAACATGTTCAATTTTCATTCATCAACAACAAAATATGGTTAAAATTTTATATTTAATGAATAAATCTGATATTTATAACCTTAAAAATACTCTATCAAGATAAATTAACTCAAAATTATTTTCGTTATACGAAACTTAAAAGCATAATCAATATGTATGGGAAGACTACCAGCTTGATGGTGTGATGTGTTATGTTTTTCATCACTTCCATACATGAAGGGGTTTAATATATATTTTATGATAAAATATACATTATATTAAATTGAAATATATGTAACTAATGTGATCTTGAATGTATAATATAAAAATTAATGATCATTATAAGGTAGTCCATTGATATTGGTAAATTACCAGAAACATGATCATTACAGATTCCATTCTCACAAAAAATACCCATAGATTCCATCAACTGAACATGAGGATTCCCAAATAATTGAGACAAAATTATTAAATGTATTTTAATATTTCAGAAATAAAATATTTTTATTCTGGAATGAGGTTCCATGTCTCTATTATTAATCATTTATGAGTCAATTAAAATTACTACCTTCCATTGATGAGAAAACATGAATGGGATAGAGAATGAAAAATTAATGATTATAGTTAAATAAATTAAAATGTAGAAAATATTAATAATGTTATTAAATAGGTGATTAATGTGGTTATTCATCTGATACTATTGAATATATTACATTCTATTAAGCCAATAGTAAGGTAAGGGTTTTTTAAATAAATTTTTAATTCATTTAGTTATTAATTTTATTTCAAAAATCATTCTCATAAGTACAGAATGTTGTGAAATATGATATTATTACCTTTAATTTCGTATTTATGTTCTTGGTATGTATATTTTATCCACATAAACTATTTTTAAAATGTTTCATTCTTTATGAATTAGGATTTTCCCAAGAGTTACTTTCCAATATCACATGTCAAATCAAGACACTTCTGAATGAATTTATATATTCGGGAAAATATTGATAATATTATGAATAAGATGCCAACTAGTTTCTTAAACATTTAATATTATTAAAGAATTATATATTCTCTATCAATTTCAATTACATTAATAAAAAATTTACCCCATGTGGAGATTGTGTGTGAAATTACATTACATCCTATTTTTGGTCCATAATATTCAACCAAAAAGTCATTATTAATTAAATTATTTTTTGAGTTACCATAAATATATTTAATTAATTGATTATGTTCTTTTCCACACCATTTTTATATTCTATATTAATTTTTTAAATTAAACCTTTTATGTTTTGATAATGGGTTAGTATGATAGACTATTTATATGGTTTTTATATAAACACATTCTTTCACAACTATAATAATTCTGGTTTATGAAGAGTATGGTCCATGTTTAAAAAGGGTTTTCCAGTTAAATTTATTTATTAATTATTTTCAAAAGTGTATTTGAATTATTTAATTTTTTAACTTATTTATTTATGTTTTTTAATTTTTTTTCATCTATCTTACCCTCTTTTGTTGTTCTATATGATACTTGAAGCGATAAATTTTGATGATACCATCCAATTTCATTCTCTATATTGTTAAATAAATTTTTTGAGGAAGGCCTTTTGAATCCTTTCAGTATATATGGTTTAATTAAGAGATTTGTGGAAGTATAATGTTTTCATATTACATATATATGTCTGGTTTTTATTGTATGATAGTCATACTAAAAATTATATGTATTTACAAAGCATTTGGTAAAGATTGATATTTCATGAGATAATTATTTCTTGTAGGAACCTAAATCCAAATGGACTATGTTAGGTATTTTTTAAATGTGGTTCCTGATATATTATTTTATGGTGGGCAGAAATTTGTTTCCTTATAAACTATGTCATGACATATAAGAATGTGATTATAGATGTACTATGTTTTGAAATGTGGTAATGTGATTCTAGATTCAAAATTTCATGGATGTCTGGAATGAAATTCCTAATACACTATGGTATGAAATGAATCATTATGATTCTTGATTCACTAGTTTTTTTATTTATATGGTTATTTTTTCATAGTTAATCATTACACTATATTTTAATGACATGACACATTTAGTGTCACGTTCCAATGAATATACCTTATAGATCATGTATAATTTATCACACTATTATTCCATAGTATATGTTTGTTCATTTGAGATTATATATCTTTATTTTAAGACTTATGGATAACTCTTATTGTTCCATGATATTTTTTATAAGATATTTATCCACAACATATTTTTATTGTTTTATTAGGATCAATCCTTCAATACATGTTATTAGCTTTCCATTAAAATTAATTTTAGCTCTACACATTGTTTTGTTTCCCATAAACAAGATTTTAATATGACTATATATTATGATAATTATAGATGTTTTCCAATTGTGACTTAATTTTTGAGAAATGTTAAAGACTATTTTAAAATATCTAGCTTTTTCTGAAGATCCTCAAAGGAACTAATTATTAGTTATTTGGATTTTGATACTATTTTTTAAATGTAATGTTTTCTTTTTTAAATGATGTAAAAAATGATATATTTTGTTTTTTTATCATATTTTTGTCAAATATAGTTATTAAAGACTGTATTTTTAGCACCAGGTATGGGTTTGCAGGGTGAAGGTGTCTCAGTTACAATGAGAGTCATGTTTAGTTATTTTTAAAGATTAGTTTATTATTTTTGGATGATTAGGATAAGACAACTATAATTAAAAACCTATATATGATCCCAAGTATAAATTAAGACTCATAAATTCTGGCACACTTGTGAGAATGTGGTTTACCTGGAAAAGGTTCCTTATTTTGGTACTCGGAGTTGATGTATGATCTGATGATATAACTAGGTGTAAAAATATTGAAAAATATAGTTGGGTGTTAACTCGATCTTCATATAGGGAACGAAAAAGTGGCCTAACTTCACATATTATTTAACACTACAGGGGGTTACTCTTTAGTGATTTACCCGAACTTTTATGAAATTTTATAAGTTATTTATTTCCTAATTACTTTTATGGATTATGTTAAGAATAATGATATACCCCTACATAATTTACCTAGGTTGTACCAATATTGATAAGGGTTTATATAAAAAAATATAGTTTAACATTTTGGAATCATAGAATAATGCATCAAGAGGTAAAATTATTATATTTTTATTGAATATCATTATCTTATGATATTATTAATCACATAAACCCATATTTTTATTTTAATATCTTGATTCACAGTAGAAATTTCAGGGGAAAAGTGAACCCACTCCTACGAAATTTTATTATAAAAGAGAAATCCAGAAAGACAAGCAATCTACACCCACATCCAATGATTATAAATCATAGTAAGTGAAATATATCTCATGACCAAACACATCTACAGTTTCCCATTAAGATGAAGATTTACCTTTTATGGTGTATATAAATGCCTCAACATCACCCTTCATTAACATCTTTGAGAATGACCTGGTCGACACGTTCCATGGTATGCTGGAGTGGTCCTTCACCAGCCTTCGCTTAGGTGGAGAATAGTCATTTTGTTTCCCTTGCGTGGTGACATCCTAAAATGAGGAATTATTTTTAGATGGATTTCCATCCATTTCCTAGTCATCATCGCTAAAATTCTCTCATTGACTAGAAACATGGGATTATTTATAAAGATTTTGAATCTTCTCGTGAAAGATAGTATTACCAACCTAATATCATGAAGAACAAAATGGTAGAGAATCTGGTCGTGAAAATCTTTTTATTATTACCATCCAAATATCATTATTTATTATGAATACCTTGATTATTTCGAAACTTTTGAACACCCCAAAGAAGTGATGTATGGATTTTCATAGAACATGAGGTGATGATGATGAATATTAAAATAAGATTAAACTTCTGACATGTCAAAAATGTGGGAAGAAGTACTAATTGGAATTTATCAACGTAAATAGAAGATGATTCCTCTATATTAATGGGAGGAATCAATTAAAATTAATCCCTGAAAAAATAATGTGTTTTGTAAACATGATGACCAGAAATAATTTTCATAGAAATTAAATTTTTTAATTTAGAGGGAATTAAGAACTATAGGAATTATTCCACTAAACCAAGGTATTAATAAAAGAATCGATAATATTAACCAAAATGACCATGGGAATAGTATAATTCTACAAATTAACTAATAATTTAGTGTATAGTGATAATTTAGATGTGCTTGGTATAATTAATAATTTTGTTAGAGTTACAGATTTCTTATATTGGTATGTTTTCATAAACAATTAGCTATTGAAAAAGAAATAAAAAGTACTTTTTGAATCATTATTATAACAATGGTATAAGTATCCCCTTTAAGGTTTGTGGGATTATCATTTTGGAATGTCTTGTTATCCATTAATTCAATGAATTTGATGTTAATTTGGATATTTATTTGCTATCTCCATAAATATTGTATGGTAATCGGTGAATTAGGGAACTCATATTTCATTTATCAAATCAAATTAGGATTATTTATCATTTCTTGGTGGACTATGAAATCTATAGTGATAAATAAATTAATTATATTTAACATAAAAACAAAACATGAGTGGGATTTATCTCAAATGTGTGAAAGTAAACTTGATAATGGTATATTCATATTATTATATAATACATTATTTTCTTAGTGTCACCCAGGATAGTAAGTTAGATATTTTATTTGAAATTATCTCTTGATTCATGTATACATTATAGATACCATTAACTATTATTATTCGTGAGTGAAAATTAAAAAATTTAGGTTGTTGTTTATTTATTTGGGGATATTGTAAAAGCCTAAGATATTTTATGAATTTTATTTTAAATAAATATTATGTTCAATATCGTAATTCACACAGAACTGTGAACTAAAAATAATAGACACGTTATATTAAGTTAAATATAAATATTTTAAAGTAGATGTCAAAATATTGTGTATAATTAAAGGTAACCACATTTTAAAATATATTTATAAAATATGATAACTTTTAACACTAATTCGCCGATGAAGTTCAATTAACACAGCCGAATAACTTATAATATATTTATGTTAAAATAGTTTTTTTTCAAAAGAATTGTGTTTTCATTCACTCGATTTTAAGAAACAGAATATATTTTTGATAAAATATATAATTGATAAGAATAATATATTAAGACCAATATGTTAAATAATTGGTGGGAGATTAGAATAATAACAATTGATATTTAAAAATGTTATTTTTTTATGAAAAGGTCTCCAATGTATTTTTATATTGTTATTAAAAGTTTATTATTAATTTTAGTGATTTTAATATCACAAAATTATCTTTTTTTTTAATTTTTACAATAATAATATCATAGGGTGAAATTTTAGGATTTGTTTGGGAAAGTTATATTTTTTTGAACAATAAAAAATATTTTTTTCGTCTGTATCATATATTTTAGGACATTATCATAATCTAAATATGATTTTAAAAAATATAAAACATATTCGATGAAAAAAAAATTATTTAATGATAAAATTAGGAAATTAAAAAAAATGTTTAATTTTTAAAATACTTGTTTAATATTTTTAACCTAATGGAATCATTGATGATAATAAAAGATCTTCTTTGTACTATCATTTTAATTATGTTATTTAAATTTGAAATTTATTTTTGGGTTGATTTTAAATCCATATAACTCTTGATTTTTTAATAATTGACCAAATAATTTTCTTCAAATCCTCAAAAATCATAATTGAATCACATTTTTTGTTATAAATACACAATTCAAAAAAATATTATTTTAGGTTTAATGATAACTAATATTAAAAAATAAATTTTTAACCCAAATAATGTTTATTCTATAAATGTTTTAAAAAAATTTAAATCGTAATTTTCATGTTATTCAATATGCTATTTTCATTTCTTAATCATAAAAATTAGTTATCGATGATAAAAATGTAGTTACCATAGTAAATGAAAATTAAGTGGAAAGGTTATAAGTAAGGATAAGATGTAGTAAACATGTTAAAAATGTATTTAGATTATTTTTTAATGTTTTTATTGACTAAGAAATTTCACCTATTATTTTCCCCCTTGGAATATAGTTTCCATGTGAATCATGTTCTGTCCTTATATTAATAATATGTAAAACAATCCCTTTACTTAAAAAAGGGGCCTTAACCATGCCTTAAAGGACACTTAATAATTCAAATTCCTACTAAATATATCCCTAGTTTACATATATTATAATCCTTTTACATAGTCATCATATTTTTTTCCTAAAAAATTTCCCTAATTCCACCATTTCTAATAAGTCGACCTAAGGAAATATCAAGTTCTTAACATGAGTAATAATCACTCATAAACCCCTTTCATGTTATATCATTGAAAATCAAATATTATTTAGAAATTATTATAAAAATAAATTATAAATATTATTTTTCTCAGTGTTTTTATTTTGAGTTAATAGAAATCATCTTTCATTCGTATGTTACCATAGAAAAATGAAAAAACAATTTATTTGTAAATGCAAACTACGCCACCGAAAAGTGATGTTCGTTGTTTTTGTTCATTAACATTAATTAATGGTTTAAAATGGAAATTTATTGAATTAATTTTATATTTATAATATTATTATGATTCTAATAATATAAACTAGCTCCAAACATAACTATGTAATATGAGAAATGAAAATTTCATTGGTGTATATGTGTATACTACTGCCTTCAAGGAGCGATGTGTACTGTTTTTCATAAACAACCTACATGATGGGTTATAAAGTAAATTTTGTGAATATATATATATTAGTATGTTGAAATATATTTTATGAATATGGTTATGAAAAATTTTATGAATTCTATGGGATGTTTAACAGTAATTCTTCGATATTGGTAAACTACCCAAAACATGCTTGTTAGGAATCTCTTTCTCATGAACCAGACCCATTTATTCCAAAAAAAGTACATGAGGATTCAAAATTAATTAGATAAATGATTAAATATATTTTCTAATATGGAAATTATGATTTTGGTATCATTGAACAGGGTTCAACATCAGTATTATGAATCCTTTATAAAACAATCTAAATTACTAACATCCAATAATAAAAATAAAAATTAACAATATAATAAAAGACTAATGAATGATTAAAATTAATGTGTAGATATGATATTAGATTTGAATATTGTTTGTAAATTTGAGATAATTTTTGTTATAATAATGATATAAGAGTTAAATGTACTTTCACATAAGATGATATTAAATGTATGAGTTTTTTGTAACTCTCTTTTCATTCATCGAGTTGTGGTTTTTCTCCTTAAACTATAATCTTATAAGTATGGTATATTATTCCATTTAATTTTATTTTTTTCAATTTAATCTTATATTATTGTCATTTACTGTTCAATCATATAATACCCTTTCTAAATTTTACCTTGTCCAGGAATTATGATGTCTGTTAGGATTAATTTAAAATTTCATAATTCAAATCATGGTTATTTTGAATGAACATCCATCTAGAAAAAAAATTGATGGAAATTTAGCTCTTAAACCATAAAAGTTTTATTATTATCATTTTATTATGTATTTTGACATATTTTATCTCAATTTTCATACCTTTATATGAAAATTTACAGAATGTGATTCGTGTAAGTGAAACAACCCCAGATCTTCTATCTAGTCTTGAATAATCCTAGGTTATTTATGTATTCATTAAATTATTTTATAGATATAATTAAATATGAATAGTTAATGGATTAATGTTATTATTATTATTTTCAATTTCATAAACAATTTTTTAGAGGAATAATTTAACATTTTCTTCATGGGGGTTTTGGAAAAAAAATTGAATTCTTTTCACGTGAACAAATTTTTTCACCTTTATGGGAATTATTCTTTGTGAAGTTTCCATTTCAATTGTTAAAAGCATTCTCTAAATGACTTTAGTTTAAATATAAATTCATAAAAAAGGATTATTTTTTCATATTTTTAAATTTGAATCATAAAATATTTTTAAGAGTGGTTTCCCTCAATGTTAACACATTTTTTGTTCCTTATGATATATATGGGTTATGTTCTTATGGAACTATCTAATTTATTTCTCTAGTTGGATCATGAAATTTTGTATGTTTGTTTTTATAAAATCTTTCACTTTTATATAGTTTAATTATGTGTAATGAGCCACTTATTCCCATTTTCTAGAGAATACAAGGAATCATTGCACGACCTAAAGAGATTTCCCCAAGACACCAAAGGCTGGCACAGTAAATATAGAAGGGTGTGAAATGCTAGTGGTGAATGATTTACCCTTGAAGAACTAAAATTATTATCATAGAAAACCATAACCAAACAAATAACCATATGATGCATGAATAAATGAAAGAAAACCCAACCATGTCATTTATATCAAAACCACTCCATAGTGTAATACAGCGGAAGACAATGCAAATATCAAAGTAAAAGGCGGAAAGACAACAAAACAACTCAAAGACTACAATAAGAATCCACGCTCCAATAGATCTAGGTTCTAATCACCAAACAACTTAAATATCATGAGGTGGTGCAAAATATATGTGATACATTACATTTACCCATGTCCCAAAAGATAGCATCTGAAAAATCACTAAATCTCAAAATCCTGGGTGAGTTTTAAAATCAGTAGGGTTTCACCAATGACTTCCCTACTCATGCCACTAGGATAAAAAGGATATAAACATTTATATAAAATAGTTTTTAAATAAAATTTCCCAAAAAAGTTTATAACTAAATTTAAATAATTATCAAAACCAATTAAAATCAAATGTAAAAAATTTCTATTTTCAACCAATTTCCAACAAGGCACATTTTTAAGAAAAAATAAAACAAGTCTTTAAAACCATTTCTCATATATGTTTTGGAATAACCTATCCACTCCCCTTATTCACACATTCATCCATGCATGCATCATTATGACTGTTCTATACTCATGAGTGGTCTCTTGTCTAGTCAACTTTTATCCCAATGACACACACCTTGGATCTAGGGTCACACAACATGAACCCCAATGGTACACATCTCTTATTCATGGGCACATAAATAATGAAATAACACAACCCAGTATATTTCAAAGCATTCTAAATCATCAATAAAATCCATTTCAATACAAATATACTTTTATTGAAAACTAATGAACGAACCAATTTCAAAGAAGCCATTTCGTTTCAATAAATCATTACCATTTATTAAAAATATCTAATCAAATCCATGTTCCACAGTTCCATCAAAATCCCCATTTTAATATCCATATATTAAAAAAAAGAACAAAATCATTTTATTCAAAACACCCAACATTCTAGATTTCTAATTTTTACCAAACTATCAAATAAAAGGATTACAACAGTTAATAACTGGAAAATTCACAATAAATTCATTAAAAGTACACTAATTTGAAATCATTTGGGTCATTTCTATCCATGAGGAGTTGATTGGGAAGCCACCTACCTCAAAGGTTTTGACAAATACTGAAAACGGACTAAGAACGCTCAAGAAAACAATGTTGATTCTCTACAAAACAACCATAGGTATCTTCTCCTACCATGAAAAATTTAAAATATTACCATATTGAGAATCATCAATCATAGATATACCCATAAAGGACTTATATATAAGAATTTCACAATAAAGGATAAGTAGATCTAAGTATATCTATTAAACCTATCAAAAAACGATGAAGAACATTCAGAAAACTCAAGAATCCTTCTTTGAATCGCCAAGGGAAGCCTTCATATTTCTTCTAGATCGATAGAAGAACCTTATTTGTCCTTATGAGAAGAAAAATCCTGAGTTAGAGTTAGTTTGGGGGACAAATTAGTGGATTAAATGCAATGTCGTACTACATCCACTACTCATGGAGGTGGTTTTTAACTCGTGCATGGTTAGTCTATATGGATAGTGAAACCATTAAATAACCATGAATTATCTACTAACATACAGATCACCCTTCATAGAATCCTCTAACGGTCTCCCTAACCATGAAAATATCGTACCGAAGCTACTATCGAGAATCTACAACTTTTTATGGGTTCTACTAGGATTTCCCAACAGTTTGGACAAACCATGCACATACCATGCACCTTTTCTTTAGCCCAAAAAAACTTATTTAATGTTCGAAAAACTCTACCTTCCTTCATCCTTACACTTTATAAACATTAAACTCATAAAATAAGGGTTACATACTAGAATCCATGTGTACTAAATTCTCAAAACGGTTGGTCTCTCTGTCCTCAAAAACATGAAAAGCCTCACTGGACTGAATGATTTCCGACCATTTCTCTTTCATTTAATCCTCATATTCCCAAGTCTCTTTCTGAATCTGACCATGTTTCCATAAATAACACACTATAATGATTTTTTTCCATGAAAGAATTTATATTTCCTATCCACAATCCACATCAGGATATGTACCAATGAAGAATCTGACTCTAGGTCAATGTGATCCCATCGGATCGCGTAGTCCAGATCAGGCTGATACTTCTTTAATTGTGATACATGGACCACATTATTCTCTGAACCGAACCATGGTGTAAATGAAAACCATTGTGATAACCCTCCAACCCATTCTAGTATCTCAAAAGGGCCTATGTGTCGAAGAGAAAACATTCTCTACTTCCTAAAACAAGGATGTCCATACCTTGGATAAGTCCACAAGAACACATGATCACGCACCAAAAATGACAATGTTCATCAAATGAATCTTCATAGATTTTTCTTGGACAAGGATTGACCCAAATAGTGAATCCTCACATGTTTCCACACAAAAAAATTGGAGAACGTTAAGGATGTCCATACAATGATTCTAAAGGATCCATATATAGGGAGGCCTAATAGATGTTATTATATAAGAATTCCACTAAGGGTATATTATCTCTACATGAGGCACAAAAATACATAGAAAAATCACACAACATGTATTATAAAGTTTGTATCATCCATTCGAATTTCCCTTCCATTTGAGGATGATACGCCATTCTCTTAATCAACTGATTACTAAGGGATTTTTGTATGGATATCAAAAAGGATATATGAAACATGGATCTATATTTGAGACTATCGAGACTGAAATTCCATGTCTCTTTACCACTTGTTGGATATAGATTTTGGGTAGATACTCCACCATATGAGTTTCAAAGATAGGTATGAAATGGGATTACATAGTAAGATGATCCACTATGACCCATAAGTAATCAAGTTTACAAACCATTATTGGGAGACCTATAACAAAATCCATTACTGTCATCACCCATTTCCACCCAAGAATAGGTAAATACTACAACATACCTGCTGCCCTATGATTTTATGCCTTATCTTTCTAGCAAGTTAAGCACATTTGAAATGAATTAACCCACTATCCATATCATATCGCTCCCCCGAAAATGCACCTTTACCTTCTTATACATCTTATGTATGCCCAGATGAACAACCCATATCAAATGGTGGTATGTATGAAGAGGTTTTTCCTGAAAAACCATAGGTACAAACATCCAATCTCTGATTCACAACACTAAACTACCATTATGTTTCCAGACCTTAATGGTATCCCCTCCATTCAGTTTTGAGCACATAACCAAAAATTATTCATCATATGTTTGTGCGTGTTTAATTCTCTTAACCAAATCATGAATGATAGAAACTGGAAAAAAACACAACATCGTGCTAGTATTCCCATTCCACATTGATGTCGTTTAGGACCAACATCAAATACCACTCATCTGGAGACACATTCTCCAACTGAGAATGGGTTATTCTGGTTAATGCATTAGCCATAGAATTACCATTTCCTGGTGTATACATCATGTCATAGTCAAATATCTATAGATACTCCATCCATATCCTTCGCCTCATATTTAAATTTCACTATGAGAAAATGTGTTTCAAGATAATATTATCCATAAACATAGTAAATTTCTTACCAAAGAGATAATGACGCCATGTATTCAAAGCAATAATGATTATAGCTAACTCCATGTCTTGTGTTGGGTAACTCTTCCCATTTACTCTCATCTTCCTTAAACCATAAGAAACCACATGGTCTCTTGGAATGGGAACACATCCCAACCCAAATCCCAAGGCTTCCTGGTATACCACATACCCTTGTCCTAATTCTAGAAATATCAAAATTGGTGCTAATGTAAGACGATCTTTCAACTCTTGATAAGGATTTTGGACTTCATCATTCCATCGAAATAGAAAATTCTTATTTTTCATCTATCATTAGATAATATAGTCATGATAAGTTGCGAAAAAAGCATCAGTAATAACCATCTATACCAAGAAAAATTCATATCTCAAAGACATTCTTCGGTGGTTTCCAAGAGATGACAGATTCTATCTTTTCAAGATTCATTGAAACTCCTTGTTCAAAAATTAAATGGCTGAGAAAGGATAACTATTGTATCCATAAATCATTATATGATAATTTGGAATAAAAATTATGATATTTCAAGATTTTAAACACTATATTCTTGTGTTTCTCATGATGAATCGTTTTCCTTGAATACACCAATATGACTTCCACAAACACTACAACAAAAGAGTCCATATATCCCTAAAATATCTGATTCATCAATTCCATAAAGAACGATGGTGCATTCATAAGACCGAAAGGTAGGACTACATATTAATAGTGGTCGTATATGATTTTTAAAGCTGTCTTAGGAATAACTTCCTTCCGAACTTGCAATTTATGATATCCTTTTCGCAAGTCAATTATAATGAACTAATGATCTCCCATCAATTGATCAAAAATAATCATCAATTCATGGATGTTGATATCTATACCATATTGTAACATGTATAAGCATACAATAATCCACACACATCCTTTGAGTACCAAATTATTTATTTACAAAAAAGACTTGGGCTTCCCATAGATACGTGCTCGGACAAATTAAACCTTTTCTTTCCATCTCTTCCACCTACAATTTTAGTTCCCCCATATCTTTTAGTTCCATACTCTATGATAGAGTAGAAATAGTACTGGTCCCTAGAAGTAGATTAATCATAAGATACACTTCCCTTATATGTGGTATACATGAGAAGTTCTTGTGAAATACATTTACAAATTTATCCAAAACTATAAGAAAAATACCTTCATCGATCTCTTCCATCGATACTAAAGTTATAACCCCAAATTGGTAAGAGATTGTTACCAATACTAGTACCAAAAATAACGTTGCATCTATCTTTACAACCCTTCCTCCTTTAAATAGTTTCTTAACACCATCCTCAGTTCTGAAACTAACTATTCTTCTATAACAGTTGATGTTAACCTTGAACATTGTTACCAAATCCATACCCAGGATTACATAAAAGAAATTCATCTCCAACCCTAATAAGTCCCACTTTATATTAGCTCCACCACCCATTAAATAACATTATCTACACACAAAGGCATCAAAATATCTTTCACAAAGAGGAGTTTGAAGTTTTAATAAATAATAATTTATCTTAAGTTTTAAATATTCAAAATCAACAGAATGAGAATAATGAAGGAATTCTATGCACTAGTAACAAGAAACACTTTCATAAGGGTTGAATTCAAAAGAATCATATCGTTCATTAAAGATGGTACAACATGATCATCTAAAACCATATTTTTTTATCCATATAACTACTTCATCATTTCACTCATCTCCTTGTTTACTTAATAATATTCACATAACTAAGGAGTCATGGTGTTCCTAGAATCACCATGGGTATCCCTACCTACTGTGAAGACTGAGTCTTCTACCCTTACTCATCAACGCATAAGACACTTAAGACACAAGATAAGTGTCTGGAGCACCTGACCACAGAGAATTGGGATAATAACACTCAAGATGGACCATTTTCGTGTAGTTATGGTATGATCGAGGTTTTTCTATGAAATATAGATTTATGTGGTCAAGAAAACCACATTGTAAATATCCCCCTTTTCACATGGGTTGTGGAGGAATGTTCACTAATCCCGTCATCTAATTTTGATTCATATTTCCACATTGGAAATAGTGGTCCTTCTTCTTTTTCCTCCCAGTGTTCGGGTTCCCACCATTTCCCTTATGTATCATCATACTTCCTTCTCACACAATTATTAAGATATCACGTTCAACCATTATTTCTATGTTCACAACCTATATATAATCCATAATACAATGTACCACAATCTTTGATCGAATCTCCTACCTTATCCCTGATTCGATGATGCGTGCCTTCAAGGATTCAATAGCCACAACCTCTGGTGAGAAGTTCCCAAAATGCATGAATTTATCCACAAATTCTATGATAAAGAGACTTTATAACTTCATGCTAAAGAAGAATTTCATTCTCTACATCCTAAACATGTGAGGATGAAATTGTTTGTTAAATAATTATTCAAAACCCTCCCAACTAGGAACATTATCCAGTTTATCATGCACCATAAAATCCCACCACTAGCATTCGAGATCCTCGACAATATAAGTCTCCATCTTGAATTTCTACTTTGATGGTGTTCTGATGAAATCGAAGATAAAATTCATCTTATTTAGCCACTCATCCACCTTTTCAGTTTCAGAATCAATCAAAATGTTGTATGGATTCTACTTCATGAACTGGATGGAATGATCCACATTACCTAGATTATCACTTTGGTACCCCATGTCCATAGCTTGAATTTTTTTAATGATACTCTGAACCAGATATTTGTTTACTAGTGGTTTATGTATAACCATACTTTCCCCAGCTTCTTTTGGTTTTTTTCTATGATGCCCACTGGGTTTCATTTTATAAACCAACAACAAACTCTATAAGTCTCACCCTCTTGAAACTGATGTCTTAGAACTTCAAATTATATCACATCAACTATCACAAAATTACATACCAAAATCAACTTTTTTCCACGTTCAATCATTTTTGAAAAAACCATTCATTATTTCTAAAATAAAACCATTTTCAAAGTGCATTGACCATGATTTTTCAAAGTCTTTCCTTTGAAATCAATTTCAACATTTTTTGAAAAATTATACCTTTGCACAAAATCATAAATCATTACTCCAAATGAAATATGACATATTAGTGGGAATTAATTCCATTTCAATGCATGTTATGATCATTTTATTAGCTAAACCCATGCCAATGTGATTCCATGATCCTATAAGTAACTCCAAAACACTTATTTACCCAACTCCTCGGTAACTTGATGTTTAGAAAAAAAATTATGGCTAGGCCATTTTATTCCATATAATTAAAGTCCCGAAAATCCTACTCATTTCTAAGATAATAAGAAAAGGAATAGAAAAGAATGAATTTCAACGCCATGATAGGGAAATTAAAGACCACTTGGTAGGAAATGACCGAAAAGATGATACCATTTATCTCAAAGAAAATTCTAGATCAATCAAACTGATACCATTTGTAATAACCCACTTATTCCCATTGGTTTGAGAATACAATGAATCATTACATAGACTTAAGATACATTCCCAATATTCCAATGGATAGAAATAAATTCTGAATAGTTTCATATACAAGTGGGGGATTATTTACCCTTGAAGAACAAAAACAATTAACACAACAAACCATAACCAAAAAACTTGCTATATTATGACTAAATAAATGAAAAAAACCATCCACTTTATTTATATCAAAACCTCACCAAATTGTACTAAAATAGAAGACAAGGCAACTGTAAAATTAAATAGTAGAAAGAAAACTAATGAACTCAATGATGAAAATAATTCTCTATTATCCACCAGATCCATTCTCCAATCCCCAAACATCCCAAGTATCATGAGGTGGTTCCAAATACATGTGATACTTTACCTTTACCCATGTCCTGGAAGATAACATCTGCAAAAGCCCCAATGTTCCAAAGCAGGGGTGAGTATAGAACCCAGTATAATTTCTCTAATGACTTCCCTTCTCATGCAAGTGGGATAGAAAGGTTAGCAACATTTACATAAAATAGTTTATATAAAACAATTTCTCAAAAGACATTATAAATAAATAAAAACAAGTCTCAAACCCATTCAAAAATAAATATAAACAAGTATTATTTTTAACCAATTTAGAGAGAGCCATATTTCTAGGAAAACAATAAAATAAGGCTTTAAAACCATTTCTAGTCCACGTTTCTTCATAACAATTCCATTCAAATTATTCACACATTTAACCATGCATTCATCATTATGAAAATTCCATACTAAGGAGCGGTCTATTGTCCAATCACCTTGTGTCCCAATGACACATGTACCCGATACAGGGTCATGCACCTTGTACCCCAATGGTAAACCTCCCTTATTTAGGGACACGTCAAGCAATAACTCACACTAATCAGTATAGGTCAATCTATTCTAAACCGCCAATTCAAACAATTTCATTAAAACTATAATTTTATTTAAAACTAATTAACAAACCAATTTGAAAGAAACCATTTCAATTTAATAAAACAATACATTTTATTGAAAACATCTAATCGAATACATGTTCCATAACTTGAATAAATCCCCATTTTAAAATCCATATATTAAATCAAAAAACAAAATCATTTTATTCAAAAAAAATAAGCTTTCTATATTTTCCATTTTACTGAAACATCACAAAAGAAGGTTTACAAAAAATCATAACCAAAAAATTCACACTCAATTCAACATAAGGAATCTAATTTGGAATAATTAATATTAGTTATATTAATATGATCCAATAGTGAGGCCCCGTAACTCAAATGTTTTGGAAAAAACTGAAAACAGACCAAGAGTGCTCAAGAAAATAGGGTTGATTCTCCATTAAACTGCCTTGGTCTCTTCTCCTACCAACAACAAGACCAAATATTATCATATTTGGAATCAAAAATCATATATCTATGCATAATAGATGCAGATCTATGAAACCAAGAATAAAGAAGAAGTACATCTAAGTAGATCTAGGAAACTGATCAAGAAAGATGAAGAATGATCACATACCTCAAAAATCCAGCTTCCAATCACCAAAGGAAGCCATTGGATTACCTCTGGATTTTTCGGAGAACCATATTTTCCCATAGGAGATGAAAATACCCAGATAGAGATAGTTTAGGGGAATATAGTGGATTAAAGGCATGCCCTACCTAGATCCACTTTTTAGGGAGGTAGTTTTTAACCCAATCCCGATTAGTCCACACGGTTAGGAAAACCATGCGCTAACTATAAATTAGATATTTCCTTGCAAATCACCATGTATGGACTCCTCACATGGTATCCCTAACTGTGTAAACACCATTCCAAAGCTACTATCTAGAATATGCGACATTTTATGGTTTCTACAAGGCTTTTTGCATGGTTTGGACAAAATGTGTCCATCCTACGCACCTCTTCTTCGACCCCAAAAACTTATTAAAAGTTAACCAAACACTCCCATAATTCACCCAAACACATTTTAAACATAAAAGGCACAAAATCATGGTCACATACCTGAAATTTGGGTACTACATTTTGTGATGGTTTAGAGATGAATATATTCATATTCCACAAAAATATGTGTTTTTCAATATGTGATGGTCTGGTCAAAATAGCATAAACCTCCAATTATTTGGGTAATTTATGATACATCACAAGTTAATTGTGTTAGGGAGGAATGTGATTCATGATTCTCTATGTGTTGAAAGTAATGAATGTGATTATTGATTCAAAATGTTGAATGAGGTAGAATTGTGATTCATGGGGAACTATTATATTATAGAAAGGAATGTGATTCCTGATGTGATATGTTATGGAAGTTAGTAACATGGTTCTTGACGAACTATGTTATGGTTTATATGAATTCGATTCCATGTGATCTATTTCATGTAAGGAGTGGTCATGATTCCAAATTCACTAGGATATGGTTTTTATGGTTTTTTTCTTCAATTCCTTGTTATACCAAATTTCAATGACAGGCCACATTTAGTGTCATATGTCCATGATTATATTCTATGCTTCATATATTATTTTATCAAACTATTATTCAATGGAAAATGATTATTAATTTGAAATTACATATACATATATTGTGATATTTGGATAATCATTATTGTTCAATTTTTTGAATATGTATTTATACCCTTCTCATGTTTTATCAAATTATGATAATATAAAAATGGATGAAATATTGATGATTTTTTCCATTACTACGAATTTAAGGTCACCACTTTCATAGTTTTTCATTCCCAGGTTATTAAGATGTGTATATATTATGATAATCCTTAAAGGGGGCCTACTATGGCTCTAAATATAGGCTAATATTGAAAAGCATTTTAAAATAAGGCTCTTGTACAACTAATCATGAAATACACATAATGATTAGTTCCTAGAATAATGAAATTATTTGAGAGATGTAATTTTAAAATTAAAGAAATGATCTAATATAATGATATATTGAGTTTTGTTATTCTTGGTTTTTATCAATTAATGAGTTTAATGAATATATTTTTAGAACCAAACTCTCGAGTGTGGGTCTATGATACCATAAATGATGCTGGAAAATATAACATGGAACTGTGGAATAATATTTAAAGTATTATACAATTTAACAAATATATTTTTATAGTTAATATATCCATGAATTAAATATGTGTCCCTTTAAAAATAAAATTAATAAAGGATTTTTTAATTATGAACATATCACCTAATTCTCTATCCTTCCTCAACGCATAATGTGGTATTAATATACTATGAATACATTAATTTAGACAATATGAGAAGTGAGATTGTGGAGTATATATCATGAAGCATGGTTAGTTGATATGTCAAGGATGTACATAATAAACCTATTGGAATTTTGCAACCATTACCAAAACTAATATAAAAAATGGGGGAACATCAACAATTATTTTATCACTAATCATGTTAAGATTTTTATGGAAATAATATCATATATGTTTTGGTTGATAGAATTATATAATATAAAAACTTACTTTCTATTTATTCGGATTTTCACATGAAAAACATTAAATTTCATACTAAAATAAATTATTAAGGCTACATAGAGCACCATCATTAACTGAATCTGATTGAGATCTATGGCTCATATAAAAATTTTAAGAGAGTATTCAGTATGAATTTGGATATAGATCGTTTCTCCAATTGAATAAATAATCATTATAGTGAGATTCAATATAATAGGACCACTTAAACTCAAAAAGATATACTAAAATCTTACTCGATAGATTTGAACAGTATTATGAATCAACATTTTCGTCTGGTTGATTTCTCAGGTAATAATAATAACCACTATGTCATTTAAATGGATCTATATAATGATATATATGAGAATTGATGTTAATCTCCAATATATTGGTATGGGGATGGAGAGACGAATCTATTATTCCATGATCTTGTCTATAAAATGACTAGAGTGGTTCAATCCACGAAAAAATAAATGTATCACAAAGTGAAATGAAAAGATATGCTAATAATAATTGATGAGATCTTGAGTTTGAAGATAGATATTAGTTTTTCCATAGAGTATCACCATGGAATATGGAAAATAGATTCAGTAATAAATAAAATATTATTCCAATAGACATTGACCCCTTACATATTCATTATCATGTGGAGACTATATCTTTTTTCTTAAAAATTACACAAAACCTCTAATTGGTGCATGATGTGTTCTATGTTTTTTATTAATAAGTACATGCTTTATTCATTATATATACTAAATTTCAATTAAATTTCATTTGAACATGATCTCTACCATATGGAATAAATAATGGAGGACTTAGATCTTAGAGATAAATAATACTGAATTATTAAAAAACACATGGTAAATGTTTTGTAGTGAAAACATATGTTTAATAACTCTATGTGGGTACCTTAAGGAATAATTTGAAAAAATTACCCTTATTTATTCTTACATAAGTAAGAAAATTTTGATGGAAAAAAATATTTAAGGGTGGTATAATGTATCACGACATTATTTTACTATTTTTTATTTAAAATAAATTAATTCCTGAAAATACTGTTTCATACACAATATTGAACAAAAATGAACCAAAATACATTTTACTATCATAATAGGGAAAAATTCAAGATAAAAAGTAATACATTATGATAATTTAATATAAAAAACATTTACAAAATTAGATGTCGAAGAATTACACATGTAAATAAAAAACCATGAATAAATAATCATTATCGTTGAGGTTTTACATAAAGATCATTACCCTAATTGCAAATAAGGATTTAAGGTAATTATTTAGAATTAAATTATACTTTTGGAGATATAATTAAACAAATAATATGAATGGTTTATGTATTGAATTTTTGGTTATAAATTGGAATATATATTATCATTGGGAATATATGGACATTTAGTATATATATCCATTAGGATTATATAATCATTCATCATATATCCACATTGGTATGATATAGTTATTTATTACATATTATAATCATCGTTATATATATGAATAATTATTGAGATAAGTTATAAAAGAACTTTTTTTATAACATAAACTTTAATTTTATATTCATAAATCGTAGTAGAATCATTGTGAAATTTATATCGAAAGGAGATGTATTGGAATAAATTCATAGAAGTTTTTATTATGTGGAATTATTTTTTGATCTTGTAAAATTTGAAACATCACCATGGTTTTCTATAATCTAATCCAATTATGAACTTAAACATATAAAACTTGAGAAAAAAATGGTTTTGAGAAAATATCAAGCTTATAGAAATCACTATGATATCAATACTAATAGAATCACAAATTGATACTTCCAAAATCTCTTATCATACCATTAGTTCAAATATAAAGGTCTTAATTTTTCTATTAAGTAGAGGTTAGAATGATATAAACACATAACTGTTAATAAATGATACAAATATTGTCATTGTTTCATATATTTATATACATTAGTAAGTTTTAGAAACCATACTTTTAAATATTGAATTGAGTTAACATAAAAAGGTTGTATAAAAAATATTAACAATATCGGAAAATAAATAAATAAAAATATTATTCTATCTAAAAAGGAATAAAATCTAATAGTTTTCTGAATAAGAATTTTCTTTTATATAAATTTGTTATGTGTTTTTATAATTAAAATCAAATTTTGTTACTTTTGGAGATTGAATCTAATAAAATATATTTATTATTTAAAATATTAATATTCATATTATGTAATATTTTAAATTTTAGTTATATACAAAAAAATAATTTACCTAGGTGAGTGTTTGTTTATGTAACAATGGATGAATAGTTTCCATCAATGATTTTTTAATTTGTATTGTGTAATTTTTATATAAATAAAATAAATTTACTTGATTTAAATCATTAACTAAATTTAATTTTTTATATAGATTGAAACTCATTTATTTAGTAATTGTTAAGAAATATGATTTTTAACATTTAATATTTTAAAAATACATTTTTATAAAAAAAATTCTATATATTATTTGTTTTAATTTGAAGTTTAATTTTACTATATTTAGAATTTCAAAAAGAGGAAATTGAGTCCAAATTATATATAATCTTGTTGGATTTTTTTATACTGGCCAACTTATATTTTTAGTGAAAAAATTACTGTGTTAAAAAATTAAACAAGTAAACAATGGGTAAATTGAGGTAATATGTCATGGATTGAATTTTATAAAATAAAATTAACACTCTAAAATAATATAATAATATTTATTTGCAGATTTCATACCCATTTATCTGAGAAAAATTATATTAATGACTCACCACACTCTAATGTGATTGCATTTTTATACCTCAACCTAACCATTATTTCTAAGAAAATATCTCCCATTTTCACCTATAAAAGAAGATAACGTCCAAATTCACAAAAACAATCCTATATTATCATAGTAATATAGAATCTATAAATATTTTAATTCTCTTATATTTATCTTCCACATGTATAAGCATCAATTAACAAGAATGTTTCCAAAGTTCTAAATTGTCAAGACGCCTTTTATGTGTAGAATTCATCACTCAATGTGATTATAATCCACTCGCTAATCATTCCATATCTTTCAATTTTAATACAACTCTTATAAGATATGATTAATATGCTTAATTAAATCTCAAAAATATCATTATAATTATATTATAATGATATTAAAATAATATAATCCAATTCATTGTCACAGTCACCCATACATTATAACGTGTTCTTATTTGGGTTGTTTTAACCACTTACAAGAATGATGATACAATTTTATATCATGGATTAAATTGTAAACATAATTATTGTTAATATATGATAATAAGTGTTAAATTATATTATTAAAATATTCTTATAAGGGTATCATAATAAAATTAATGATCTCTATGATGTATCTTTTTATTATTAATAAATTACCCTAAACAAGTTCACGAGGAATTCTATTATCATTGAAAATAAGAATGACTTCCATAAAGGCATAATGGGAATACATAAATCATTAAAACATAATTATTCCACTATATCTAATAATATTATAATTATGATATTTTTACCAATAAAAAAGAACCAACATATCAATTGCAAAAAAAATGTATGAAATAAGCAAAATTACCAATGTCTGATGATGAAAAAAGACTACATCTAACTAATATATGTAATATATATGATTATAAATGAATTATTTAAAAGTTAAAATACATTAATATGTTATTATATAATTTAATAATATTTTATGCATATTATTTAAGAGATTAGATTGTATCTGACCAAGAAGGAATCCAACATAAGGGTTTTCCAAAAGTTAACTCATTTCCTCAGGTCATAGCCATTCCTATAGGGATATGATATCACAATATTGTTTTTTATATCATATGATGATATTTTATTTAGGTATTCATTTTTATGTTACATTTATGGAATAAACATTTATTATTATTTGATGGATTTATTTCTTCATAAAAATATGACATTGTTAAGAATAATTATGATCATGTCTAATGTCTCTTTCTACTCCATATATGTATTATTTTATTCAAAACATTATTTCTTATTATTTATTGAAATATATAAATTTATTATCTTCTTTACTCTTCATATATCTCCTAATATCTTTTCAAATAAAATTTTCATGACTTTTTCATCCATGTGCGGTTTTCTAGAAAAATACCTAAAATTATTTAAAATTATTTTCATTTACCTTCATCAATTTTTTATCACCTACTTAATTATTTCCAACATTAAAATTATATATTTTCATGGTTACCTTATTTTAAACCCAATAAAATAAATTTTGTCAAAAATTATTATTCCCACCCACTCAAACATTATTTTTGAATGTGACCCATAACTTCTGTTATTTACAATAATGTTAAAAATGTTTTATGAAATCATATTTTATGATTTCGCTTCTATTTTCATATCTATATATGAAAGATCGAAATATTATGGGAAATGTTCATTATCACTCTCAAAATTACATTATTATATACTTTTTTGGGTATATTTACTTTTGGTATCAACTAATCCAACTCATGATTTCATTTTAAGAAATACCATCTAAAAATAGGGTGCATTACATTTTCATTACTTGAGTTTGTTTACATATGATGTATGATTGATTTTATATGGAAAACATATGTATTGTTTATCATTATGTTATTGGTGGGCCATATAATACCCTTTCATGTATTTGGAAAATTATTATACATCATTCTATGACTATGTGAAATGAGTGGTGATACTTGATAAACTAGGGGAAACGATTTGTGATTCACGACAGACCGAGGGAAATAGGTTGTGATACATAATCCACATATAAAAATTTGAAGTAATTTGTGACCCATATTTTTATAATTTTATTCTTAGGCTTATTCCACATTTCAATGTTATATTCCTATATTATAATCTATGGATATATATTATTGTCTCTTATTTACACACTATTACACCATGATTATGTTCAAACATTTTTCGTTATGTATCCTGCAAATACGATTTATGGAAAACTCTTTTAGATAAATAAACTTTTTGATCATATATTTCTACCATGCTCATACTTTCTCATATACTTTTGATTTTACAATTTATGAATAATTGATATGTTTTCCATTACTAATTATTTGTGATTACCCCATAATTTTTTTCCATTTCTCCAAGTAATTATATATATAATTTTATTTGAATGATGTAATGTGTGGATAATGTTTTGGGAGATATTGAACAAATAATTTTTAATATGATGATTATGTGTCCAGTTTCATAATTGACTAAACCATTTTGGTTCTAGGATAGGGTGTTTAATTTTAAAAAGTAATTTTTAAATTATGAAAGTGATGTAGGATATATGGTTGTTTAGTTTGGGTCATGTCATATCATTAATGGAAGGTGATGATGAGGTGATTCAATAATTATGGAAAACATGAATCAAATGAATGGATAAGTCAATAAAAATTTAAATAATGTTTTATTTTAATTCTTGCGTAAATAGTAAGTGTAAAGTTCACCAATTCATTTTTCTCTCCATCAATATCAAAAACAACAATGGTTATGAGAAGAAACCGAACAAAATTCAATAATTCATGGATGAATCAACATTTGATTTAATGATTCTATCTGATATACACAACTTTTGAAATACCTTACTTTAATATTGATCATATTTTCTATATAACATTATTACCATGTTAACTAAATCTTACAATAGTTGAAAAAATTGTGACCCATTAATCCCATATATAATTAATAAATAATTTTATTGAAAAATATAAAAAATATTACAAAACTATAAAGTTATAGGTTTAGTGTCATGAATAATTTTTGGGAATATTAATTTATAGATAAAATTTTCCATATTTTTTAAAAAATGTCACCATTATTGTTTTCCTATACATTCCAATGTATTCTAAATGTATATGATAACCTGGGGAAATATCATATAAAAATCGATTTAAATTCCACAGTAAGTGGAGTAATAATTGGATTTATAAGGAGTCATGATTCAATATGAGTAAATGAATGAGAATAATAGTTTTTTATTACTTCATAAGAATTTTGGAATCTTAATAATAATTTTGATGTCATGGGATTGTGACATTGAATGTCGAGCATGTAAAATATTGAATAATCATAGTTATATGTAAAGGATTACTAACAAGAAAACCAATCAATATAGTGATAGTCTCCCTTACCATGCATGATAGATAATTTATTATATGATAAAGTATTTACCTAATTTCTTTAAAGGATTTACAATTCTTAGACTACACATAACATTATAACTTGTAAAAAATATTATATCAAAGAAAAAAACTTTGATATAATTATTATATATAAATAAATAATCATAACATATAGTACCCATAATGAAATAGAAATGGGTTTTAAAAAATATCATAAATTATAAAATATCATCAATATAGAAATAATCAATAGAAATAAAGGTAATTATTCATGTGGTTCAATATAAATTGTTATGAATATTTTGAGTTATAAATATATTTAATTATAGGCATTTATAAAATACATTAATTAAAATTAATATTTATGATTTAATAAACAAGGGAATTTAGAAGATTCCCTATGAAAAAAATCATAATATTTATATAATGATGAAAATAATTAGGAAAATATGTTATTGACATGTAAATCAGTAACACATAATGATAAAGATTACAAAGTATGTTAAACAGGGAACAAATATTAATTTTTCATGATGATAGTGATATATAATGAATTTTATATTGATGAAGAAAAACAGATTTCAAAATAATGTCATGTTAAACAAAAAGGATCAATGAAATTATATAAAATCCTAAGAAGAGAAGATAAATGTTCTATTAATCACAAACACAGTAGTGACATGAATTTACATATAGGGTCCTACCTAGATGGTGGTATGTTTAGTGTGAAACCCTAAACTCGACTCCAATATGCATGGGGTTGATAACTATAATCATGTATTAATATCACACATATGGGAGGTCTTAGCCTAATTGAATTTTACATATGTATACATATCCAAAAAAACTAGTGTAATACTAGAACTAATCAACTTGGACAATAAATACATGCACAACCTCTAATATCCCACAATCATTTAAGGAAATACATTAAGTATCTTTTTCTATTTTTTTAATGGAATCTGTATTTTTTTCATCATATCATGTTGTTAATGTTTTTTTATCTAT
Source organism: Viscum album (assembly GCA_963277665.1). NCBI lineage: Eukaryota > Viridiplantae > Streptophyta > Magnoliopsida > Santalales > Viscaceae > Viscum > Viscum album. Next base: position 642,956,914 of record OY728122.1, read on the forward strand.
GGTATGAATGGGTTACTCAAGTTATTAATAGAGTTTTGATATTATGTGTTGGAGGATTATACTGATGTTTCCTAAAACATGTTATGAAACATTCTGTCAGTCACATGATTATATACTAATATTCTTGCTTCTAACATAATGAAGAAAGTAATTGTCCATGATAAGTTTATACAAAGGCCAAGGACATATAATGTTATCAGATGGACCAAGGATGATGCTATTAAACAAAACATTTCACGAAGTCTATGTTACTGTTTTTTTATTCATACAAAGTGATAGAGGTAAAAAATTACAATGATTACAAAGTGTAAAAATTAAAATTTTTAATTGAATTATAATGTTCTAGATGAATATATGGTCGGATAGGTTGATAAAGTTTATATTTTATGTGTTACGGACATGAAGATGAACACCATACAAAGTTCCAATTTATAAAAATCAGGGAAGATGTTTCTAAATAAAGGATATCAGATCATTTCCGTCATATTAATATCCATCATATATATTTTTAATTTAAATAGTCTATACTACTCCATGCGATAAAGAGTTCATAAATAAATATAAATTTGTCATCATGTAGACATTCTCTTGGTTTATTTACCATACATATATAAAGGCACATAGTTTGAGTTATTCTAAACAAAATCAGATGAATTTCATCATATTGAGATTTCATTAAAATACATTTATTGATTACTATAATATGTACATTATGGGAACCAAGATTTATATGTTCTTAGATCGGGTCAATTCATCATATTTCCATCTATTGAATAGGTTGATCAACCATACACTATAGAAAGATTCATTCACAAGTATACATCAGATATATCAAGACAAAGTCATTAAATATATAATACATTTAATTTTTACTTGTATATTCTTTGTGAATCACCAAAAAAATATTTATCTCAAGAAGTATTAAGGGATAATTTCATAAAATTCATCAGTTAGTGTTTTCTTATGATGATCACTAGATGGAGTGAATCCAAGATTACAAAAATGAGTCAGTCAGCTGATGTTGATCAGAAATGGGTGTGATGGATAGAGATGTTTCCTATTATTGAAAATATTGTGTGTACACAAGACATATAAATAGTACACTGGATGAAATTTTCTTATGAATACATCATACTTACATTTACTAGCCCATGTTTTTGAGAAGCATTATAAATCATCGTAAATACCATTATAATAATGATTCTATATTTTTCATTCAAGATTTTTTTTGATAATTTTAAGGATGTATAAAGATATAAATATGGTACCAATTTTTTAATAACATTCAATAATATTATAGAATATTTTATAGTTGGAATTTGAAGTTGATTTTGGAGGGATATTTAACATTTGAGTTTTGGTTGAGTGGGGAAACACATTTGAGTTTCGGGTATTTTACCCCAGTTACATGTCAATAAATATTGGTGTATAATGAAATCATAAAAAACATTTTTCATATGTTTAAAAAGGAAAAGCATGAGATAATTATGATTAGGTTGAGTTTCCAGCTTAAGAAACACCAGGTTGAAGTATAAGTACACCAGAAATAGGTGTAATGAGAAGTGGTGTAAGAAAAATGTGTATATTACAGACAATAGTAATAATAATTGGTTAGTGATACAATACAAAGGTTGTAATAGACTATTATTAAAAATTGTTTTTGAGGCGTAATTTTTTTCATCGAATATAGCATAGATTAGAGGTGTCGTCTCGTAAGGAACACATTTTAGAGTATACCAGATGGAAGAAGAATATGAACTAGATATATATACATGTATGAGAACATCTAGTTGAATTTTATGAAATTAAAATACAAATATGTTCAAATCATGATTTTCTAATGTTGAAATAATAGAATATGGTTAAATCAGTGAAGATGAAAAAGCTGGAGAAACCTATAGAAAATATAAGCTCAGATCAGATCTCATGTCTTTTATGGAGTAGAATATAAAACTAAATAAATAAATTATAATATTCAATAAATAATGTGAGAAATAGAATACAGGAAAGGAATATTTCCTTAAAAATCCAATATGTGAACATTAAGAAAATTAACAACCTCAAAATGAATGTTTTAGAACAAGTAAATATTTTAAAAATTCTTAAAAAGAATCTAAATTATAAGTATGATGCGGCATGAAAAATCCAATTTAGAATTATTGAGTTTGAAATTAAATTTAAGAGGATGATTGAAAAGTTTTACAAGGATTTATAGGTAATTTTTGAGACATATCTTGATATTGAGACAAATCATTCCAAGAATCAATTCATGTCGACAGCCACAAAATATTATAGATTATCTTGTTATACTACCAATTTATATGTTTGAAAAAAATGTTAGGAAAAATGTACTGTGAAAGGATATAAGAAGAACATCATATCTAAATATTTTGGAATCAAACTCAATAAAAAGTTTTCTATGTGAATTTCAAAATTTTTATTTGAAATTATGTTAATCCCCAAAAAACATATTAAAGTGGAATGTAATTTTTATAAAAAAATATCATGGTTATGTGGATTTTATTGGTTATTTGGTGTATATAAGAAAAAATAATAAAATTTTTGGTATATATATATATATATATATCTAAATGTAATTATTCATGAGGTCAAGGGGAGAAATGGTTGATGAAAATATAGTAAATTTCAGGAGTTGTAAGATGAAATATACCCAAAGTCACCAGATTATATAATGTTTTCTAAATTAATTTGATTTTCTGGAGGAAGTGTTTTAAAGATTTTTCCAACCAGGTGACTACGTTGAGGGTAGTATGAAAACACTTCTAGGATAATTATCATGTGATAGAAATGAGAAGTATTCTTGGAAGAATAAAATTAGGGAAAGGGATTTTTTAAGACTAAAATCTAGTAGATAGAAAAAACATTATATTCAACATATTGATGTTTCTTAACATATGATGGATGATATAATAATTTTCAAAGATATTAAATAATTTGATGAAGGATCAGTTACTTTGTGAAATGAATGTTCATTCAAAATCATAGGGATATGGGTGATAAATATTGAATCCCAGAAACTAAAATTGTATTATGTATTGTTTGTTTATGGGAATAAGAAAATATTTCTTAGTTTTATCCAGTTTTGTGATAATGTTATAGAAGTTAACTTCAGAAATGATTATTGCATCATAATATTTTTTTAAATTATTTAAAAGTTATTACTATGATTAAAAGAACCATAAATAACATATTCTAGTTTGGAGATCATCATAACTCATGTTACATTGGTAATGAGGATGAAAATAATTGGTGGAATCAGAGACATGGTAATTTTGGGTACAAACGTATTGGAAAACATTTTATAGAACTTATTTGAACAAATAAATCATAACTGAAAAAGAAATGTTATCCTTTTTTACATCTTTCCAGAAAAGAAGGATTATTCGTAACATGCATAATAAATTTGAAATCCAATCCACCTAACATCATGATTTCATTAAATCTAATATTTGTGATATTATGAGACTTTAATAAATAAAAGGTGATTTTTTAACTTATTAAATTAATTGAATAATTCTCTTTTATGGCCAATATAATATTTATGAAACCTAACTAAAAACTATATATATGTTCATATGTTTTATGAAGGTATGTCAATAATGAATGATGTGTTTATATGATGAATGTAAAATCTAAAAATTAAAACGAGTTTATAAGAAATTATTTTGAGTCATACATGATGATATAATGAATTATGCACAAATTTGTTGCACTATACACTCCACAAGAAAATAGAGTATCAGAATAGAAAGGAAGAAGCGTATTTGAAATTGGTAGAATAATTCTTATTGAAAAAAATTCTAAATTCTTATAAATATAAGATCTAATTATAGCTAATTAGGTCAAAAATAAATTTTTATTATATCAATAATAAAAAATCACTTCTTAATACTTTTCTCATAATAAAATAAAATAAATTAATTATTTCTATGATTTTGAAATTCCTTCTTATATAATGATAAAAAAAATAGCTAATTGGATATTTTATGAGAATGTAGAAGAGGGAATATTCATGGGATCTTGAGCTGGTGGAAGCTGTTTTAACTGTAATAATTAAAATCCTAAAATGTTGGTTGATTCATATGATATGGATGTTATTGTTAATTAAAAATCCATAATAAACATTATTGGAGATGATACTTAAGTTATTGAAGATTAAAAATAGATAACATTCAATTGATATAATAAAAGTTAAGATAAAAAACCGACATGTTTATAAGTAGATTTAGATCAGATATGTGATGCAGATAGTGATTCCTAAAGAAAATATTATAATTTTCATACATTACAATATTATTTTGAATGTGAAAAGATCCTTGTAAATTTGAAAGATACAACATAGACAAGAAGTAAATAGAGATTAGAGAATCAGACATCACTTATCTCACTGGTGGAACATCAATATATTTCTCAGACAATTGAACATTCAGTGTTGTAAAATAATTTTAATTAAGAGTTTGATCAAATTAGGAAAAATAAAACATAAATTTTTTTATAGGAAAACCAATAAATAGATTAATTTTTATAAGGTGTTATATAAAAGTAATATCATTGAACATTGATAAATTTTGAGAAACAAATATCATTTTTATTTGGAATGGATACTAAAATGTTGAAGGTGTTAAATTTGATGAAATTATTTACATTTTTAAAATAATTTTTATTATAAGAATGTTCATGGTATTTTTTTAAATAATTATTTCAATGACCCTAAAATAGATTTGAGGTCATGTTTCTTAAAGAGGGTAATTTAAGAAGAAGTTTATATTTGGAATACTAGTGGTTTATTACCTTGTATGGATGGTACAATTCTATCTAAGAAGAAGAAATATTTGTACGTGTTAAAATAGGATCCTCAGGGATGGTTCTCTAAACATGAAAATTTCTTGAAGTTGTTGAACATTTTCAAAGGAAATTTTTATTGAAACCTATTTGTTAAAGAAGATCACATAATAAACCTAATATTCATTACTTATATTGATGATAATTTTTTTCTAGGTGACCAACATAAAACATGTGAATAATTTTATAATAAAATTATGAAGAATATTTAAATATCTATGTGTTGGTATTTAACCTTCATAATGGGATTAAACGTTCATTAAAAGTGAGATACGCCTTTCTGTATTAATAAAAGGATCTAAATGATTTATTATAATAGTTTTTTAAGATATATTACCAGGAGTTTACTACTCTTATCTTTATTAGCAATATTTTGAGTATTGATGATGCTAGAAAATGTGTGAATCAGAATGACTTCCAAAATATGATATTAAGGTTACTCTATGTTACATATTCAATACTATACATTGTGTATTATATTAATTTAGGTGAAAGATATATGAGTGATGCAATGGAATCACACATTTTTTCACCTAAAATAATTATTAGTCCTATTAAATGAACAATAATTAATAGTTGATTTATAAAAAATAGTTGGATGAACATTCATTAGTTTACTAACTTTGATAGGGATGGTGGTTCAAATGACAATAAAAAAATATATGGAATAATATTATTTTTGTGAGAATGTTGTGTGAGATGAAATAGTAAAAAAAAGATCTATTATTTTGGGTATAGAGGAAGTAGAATATGTTGTTTCCACCCATGCCTATAAAAAAATGGTGTAGTTGAAAGTTCAGCAGGAAGACGTGAGAGTGAATGTTTGTAAACCATTAAAGAATCATTATCAAAATCAATTTTCTATTGATATTTCCAAAAAAACTTGTTTAACATTTAAGATAAATTCTCATTTATTTTCTATATCATTTCATCAAATAGAATTTTACTGGTGGATATGATATATATTTCAGAATATTTAAAAATGTATCAAATTTATTAGTTTTTAACTAAATCTAAGCTAATGAAATTGTTTGAGGAATTTAGGCAGCAAAAAAATATTCATCTTCCACTAATAACTTTATAAAGTTCGTATGGAATTGGTCTATCAAATTACTTATGTTTTTTTATCAATGGGGAAGAGAAAGTAGAACATTCTAATAAGGTGAAAAAAATTAATTTAGGAAGTTGAAGGCATTATTATCCTAAAATTTTATTAGTGAAAATTAATAAGCGTGAGTTTATCTAATCATGCCTATAAAGTTTCTTATCAGTAAGGGATCAAATTCATTCAAAACAAATTCTTTATAAATTTTTATGTATTCATAGATGTCTCTATGATAATTTATATGTTTTTTAGAAAAGTTGATAAATGTTTTTTTAGAAAATTTTAATGTTTTTGTGAATATTTATACAAAATTTAAAGGGGGATATTAAATTTAATTTAGGTTGATTTTATAACTTATTTTTTATTTATATTTAATATATCATGTTGATTATGTTTTTTGTCTCGTTTAAGAAACAGTTAATAGAGTTGAAAAATTTTATTGTTATGATTTACCGGATGAGGATAATGAATTTTCCTTTACAATGTTTGGAAGCCTTCTTAATTCTAGATGACGTTGTTAAAATCCTTATGTTGTTAAAATCATTGAGAAACATATGATACATGCTAAGTTTGTACCAAGGATGAGGTTGTAAAATGTTATTTGATGGATAATTTTTTATGCTATAATATAGATTATTTTAACTTTTCCATGTTTATAGTTTTTTACACATTTTTATAAAGTAGTAGAATTACAATGGATTAGTCGTACAATGTGTAATATTTCGAAGTTAAATAAGAAGTGAAAAGATAATGTTAAAGTTCAATATGGATATGGTGAATGATGATTAATGTTTAATTATAAAAAATATGAATCTATGTGCTATACATAGTTTTAAGTTATGAAAAACATAGAGTATGTTTCTAAATGATGGAAATTATATTGACATTGTCAAATAAAGTTCTATTAGAATGATTTTTTTATGGAAGGTTTTCTAATCCATGTGAAGAATATTTTTTAACGACATTTACAATGAACATTGAATAGGTAGACTCAGTGTGGTATCATATAGATATATATGAAAGAAAGTTACTTGTGTTATCATAGATAGAAGTAGATGTAGGGAAATATACTGTGTTTTTGTTAAAAGATAATCTTAGTTCAATGTCATATAATCATAAATGATGTTGGGGTGTATAGGATTCCAAATGAATCCATCAATCCATGTTTGTTCAATCGATCAAGTTGATTGATCAATAACTATTGAAGGATTTATTGGAAAGAGGCATATCAAATATATCAATAAGATATCATTAGATATATAAACCTATAATGTTATATATATCTGTGATTTTTTAATCATTTATGAAGTTTTATCTAATATTGGGTAACTGGATGAAGATAAAATAAATCATTATTTAGAATATTCAAAATTAATAGAACCATATGGATTTTGTATGATATTACCAAAATGGTTCAATTGGTTGAACATGATTTGTTAGAGTGAATTCAAATAGAACAATTCATAGGATGAAGAAAATGTTTATGTAGACCAGATAGAGAAAAAGAAAATTGTTTGAAATGTTCACATGCAGTCATTGAACACAAATTTACAAGTCTAACTTTTGTGTTTCTTTAAATATATTTATAAATCATTTTAAAATTATATCACTATGAAATTAATTCAATATTAGTTTCCAACCATGTTTATGTATGTTTAAAAAAGTTCTTTAATGTATAGTTAATATACATTTGAAGTAAGGAATACCGTGTTGAGTTTGTCAGAAGATTCAATAATATTATTGAAATTTCTAGATGATTCCAATAATGTTTAAGAGGGTGAGAGATTAAAATTTTATGTTTTGGTTGATCAGGAAATTTTTTTGGATTTCCTACCCTTTTTCCTACAGTTCATTTCTATTTAAGGTGTGTTTGTACAACTCGTAAAAACAATGTTCCTACCCACTGAAAGGCGATGTAAAGAGGAATTGCGAGAATTATGATTTTCCAACCATGGAAACACATGGTATATGTAGAATTACATTTAATTGAGTTGTCATAAGATGTTATGCTAGATAAAGGTGTTGATTAGAGACACCATTTTGAGGCATTTACAATGGATACTAGGTAGATATCTTACCCAAGGCTGCTTTTTAATTGGTTGTGGGGTATAGTTGACATGTTCCATGCGAAAAAGAATACAATAGAGGCACAATATCATGATATACAATAGATTTACTATATTATATGAACATTGGTGGTGCATCAAATCCAGATACTAGATTGGGATGTTATACTGAGAAGTTATTAATGAGTTTCATTGATATAAAAATAAATTTTCCTACCTAAATTTTTTCTATGTTTCAAAAAAATAAATTTTAACTCATCGGATCTATCTGGATATATAAGGATTCTAACATGAGTTGGATGAAACCTAAATCACTTCATTTTACTGTGGATTTCCATGTTTTTATGGTAGTCTATATGGAAAGGATATAGTCACCCACACTAGGGGGAAACATTGTAAATATCTGTTACTTCTCCTTCCTTTCCAATCTTTTGAAAAATAAATATGTGGTTGACTTTTATAAATTTGAAAAGTATATAAAAACTAAAATGATAGAGGGTTTATTTTTGTAAGAGATAATAATGTTAAATATATCCACAATTATCCAACCACCTTTATCTATTATTATTATAATCTTGATGAACATCAATATATATATATATATTAAAAATGGAAAATGTATTGGACCAACAACCAACAAGTAGGTCCAACATAAAAAAGAGAAGGGAAACATTCTAAAAAACCTCAAAAATCTGACAGTAGTGTTTATACCACATATTAAAAGCACAACTAAGAACCAACAAATCCACCGCCTAGATATCCATAAAATAGAATATTTTCTGAATAAGAATGTACATGTGCAGAGAGAGGCCATTTAGGGGTTTATTATAAACAGACCCAGTATAGCACCCTGAAATAACCAAGATGTATAGAATCAAAGAATGAGAGTTTTCTCAAAACCAGAACCAAGAGGGAGAAGAAAATATGAAACCCAAATATACTCAATTGAGGCCCTCAAGTCCCAGGGTACAGTATAAACTCTCAATTGACCAAATAACTCTGAATTCCCAACTTCTAATCAAGAAGCCTCGACAAATATTCATTATAATTCTCTTAGATGATTTTATAGGATCATATTCCAATGTCCATGTTTTATATAACGATTCTAGTAGAGGATAAATGTCCCATTCAGGCTATATATAAAGGTAAAATATCATATTTCAAAAAGAGTACCATGCCCCATAATTTGTATGAAATTACGACTCTATCATATTCTTCAAGTAGAGGATCCCAATGCGATACTAACATAGGTGAAATACCAACACCCCAGTAGGATCTTGTTCCCAATGGGAGAGGTATCAAATAAACCTGGGAATTATATAGGGTATGTCCACACTTTAAAAAACTATCACAAAATGAGGAAGACTATACGTCATGTTTTATAGGTGGTTAATGTATTGCCTCTGTTTATCCATCGTTTCATATTCTTCTATTCCACATGGTGTGTCTCATCCCAAATACAAGGTGTATATTGGGGTCACATGATGTTCCATGTCAATGAAATTAATTTTTGTGTACCATATATACATGACTCATGTACTTCTAAGGGTGCACTGGGTGTGGCCTAGCCCACCTTATGCATGGGGCCACATGGGTCCCTAGGTTTCTAATTTCTATACATGTTAAACTAACAGGGTGTAGTTAAATGTTACCTTAGTTAGCTAAATAGTTGTATGATCCCAAAATCCATCCAAAACCCTAGAAATACATAAATGAAACTATACATTTTGTGTTTTTCCAAATCTCATGATGTATATTCATTAATGTTTAGGAATCCAAGATTTGTTATGTGTTTTATGATTTCGATTCCACCTTAATATGTTTTATAGAAAATCATGTTTGGAACATCGAAAAACTTGTTTACTATAATAAAAGCATGGATGAAAGTAATATTATAGTTTTACTGCATTGTTAAATCTATTTATCACACCTTATATAAAATTTAAATCCACACGAAACATCAAATTATGGTGATGACCGCCCCCGATCATTTTTTAGATTTATGTAATTTCCATCAAACATATATCTTATCATATTCCATGATAAAAAACAAAATAAATTTGGGCAAACCATGATAGATCATGAAATAAAATGGATATTCCAAAATGATCATTCCACCATATAATCCAATACCCTTGGTGAATGCACACTAAATAGTGGGAGAAATGCAAAAAACGCCAAAATGTGAGATAAAAATGATCTTGTTCAGTTTGGGTATTATTCATTGATGGAATTTGAGGATGTGGAATGAAAACAAATAAAATTTATATACAAGAACATTAATTATAAAAAACATAAACTCATAGTATTTGAAATGATCAATTATTGATTATATTTTTGGGAGATAATCTATAATCCTAATGAAAAACATAATTATTGTAAATTCTCAAATCCCATAGCTACCAAAAAATAGATAAATCATTAGGGAATAACACATTCACTCTAAATATCTTTAATGAAGTTTCTATTTTTTTCATTTAATGCATAATGATCCACAATTTATTAGTGAATAAGAGAATATTGCATTTGCGGTGATGATTGTTCCTCGATCCTAATCCACCTACCAATACCAACACACACCAGATTTTCTATTTACCAGCACCAAAAATTCTATTGTTAGACGAATAACAAAAATGAATTTTTATATATGGGATAAAATATGTTAATCGAAGGTTAATAGAAAAATGAAATAATCTATGTAAAAAATAATTATTTAATTTGTTCATTATAATATATCTTGTATGCATCATACATAATAGAGATGAGAATACAAAATATATCATATATATTTTTAAAAAAAAATATTTTTAGATTTAAAAATGGTTTCAGTTTCACCATATGAGGATCCATTCAAGAGGTAACATGTAATTTCCAAAATTATGAGATAAAGCATGTTAATTTATTATAATATTTTAAATATATCTACACTGTGGATATAAAACATTAGAAAATCTACCCTTACCACTATAATAGATACCAAAATAATATTTAAAATATCTAAAGGTTCATGTTATAATAAAAAGAACCATTAATCTCTCTTCACATTTATGGATTTTTACCCCAAAATGAAAGAACTACTCAAATAGCTGAGGGTACAAAGCTCAAATCTTGTCCTCATTCTGAGGATCTATCTTGAAGATTTATATTCTACTAGGGAACATGATCAAGGAAAATCATTGGTTCATGATAGATCTAAACCAGACTATACTCATTCACCACTAGGAACTCTGAAAATGTGGCTTTATCATTAATGTCTTTCTCACCTCAGTCAATAACATGGGATTGACCGTTCACATACATTCTCAGTTATAACACATGGAAATACTTCTTGAACTCAGTCCAACCATGGATGTAGCTCCATGTGGTATGAAACATCAATTATCATATAAAAAATATATAATTAAATGATGGTCCTGAAAGATATCATGCCACCCCATCCAAATCCATATAATCTTCAAAAATGTGTGACCATCAAGAACCAATGGCTCCCATGCTAAAATCTAAAGGCCTATATCATTGGTCAGTATATGTATTTTAATGTATCTATGATATCCCTATCATATTTAATATGACATAAACTTTCTTATTCATTATTCAAACCTACATAGAATCTATTATTTCTTGTTTTACCTACTATGTTAAACACATTGATGACCAGTAGGGTATCCCGTAAGGGGCCTCAAAATGAACCTCTAAAATAGTCTAGTGGTATATATTATTGTATGAAAAATATATTAAGGTAATTTGATCCTATAAAATTTCGACAAATACTAACATATAAACATGATAAATTTCCTCAAAGACCAGAATTGTCTCATTGTCCTGGCCATCTATCTAGAAGTTGAACATAAGCCCCATCCATAATTGAGTTTCAAAATATGTTTGTAAGAAACTCCAATAATATGAAATGAAGAGAGAATCATGTTCCATCTATATATTAATTAATAAATCATTGATCTAAAAAATATCCTACATATAAAAACATCTAAATATTTCAACCATACCCTTCTCTATGATGGGGAGGATGTGGGTTATGTTTTTGAGTCAATCTACGATCACCAAGATAGAATTTTGAACTCGAAAACATCATGGAAATAGTACCATGAAATTTATAGATATACCATCCTATGTCAATTCATACCCCTCTAGAGGATGGTCCAAAATCATTGGTATCTAATTCTTGACCTTTGAAAAATGAAAATTGAGGAATCAAAAGATGATATCTAAAAAACATTCATTATACCTAGATACAAAAGAATCCAATGAATGAAATAGTAAATATTTTATTAAAATATATACCACTAAGGTAGTTATATAGAACTCTCCTAATACGTACACTCAATTTATTATTGGTACAACCAATTAGCCTTTCTGGATGATTACATACTACTCATCTTCTAAAAATAACGTAAGTCAATATCATATGAAAATCTAATCATCCACTACTTCATATTCACCATCACCAAAGAGTGATTCCCTTAGGAACTGTTGATGTGGAGGAATCAAAACCATTGATAATTGGTATGATTCACCTCCCTTATCTATAATGGATAATAAAAACAAGGTCATATACTCTAATACATCACCTAGAAATTGAGAATTATATTTTTTAATAAGATCATCTTCCATAAAATTCCTATTCATAGGTATGTAGAATATATCAAAATCATCTTCTTGTAGGAACTGCATATTCTCTATCTATATCTGGTTTTTATCTATTATGGAGAAGATATTCATGAGTCTCTTATAATTAGAATAATGAAAATATCACTCACTAAGATGGTTGTGTCATCATTTTATCAGAGAGAACACCATAAATTCCATATCTTTCATAGGGGTTGCAATCTTATACTAATGGGATCTTGAATTCTAATACCTATAGTCTATAATTACCAACCACTACATCAACCCATAGCCAATCCCAACTCCAGAGATATCACTGAACACTATGCACTCAACCCCTTCTATTACCTACCTCATTACTAGAGCATTCAACAACTTCTACCCTAAATCCTCAAAGGAAATTTGTAACACACATGAATAGGTAAATGGATATCCATTTTAATTCAAGGTCATAATGTTATTAAATATCATAGATAATTTAGGAATTAATCACTGATAAGTTCAATTCATCTTGAGGAATCTCTATATGTAAATAATGCTCTTGGGTGGCTCCCAAGGTAGCAATACCTTGATCTTTGCTATGTGAATCGCTACTCCCTCCTTTGAGGTGATATTTCCAAGAAAGTAGACCTATATAATCAATTACATTAACTTTGATATTTATATATAGTTTATTATCTCAAATTATATCTTGGACCATCCTTAATTACTTTGCTTACTCAGCCTCTGATGTCGTGTAAAAGAGAATGTCATCATTTAAGAGTTCCGAAAACCAATCTTGGGAAGGTTGAACATCCTGGTTGATGAGATACATAAATAAAAAAGGTTCATTAATTTTCCTAAATGGAGTCACAAGGTACTCATAGTGAGTTTAGAAGTATCATAACGTCCTCGTAGGTATTTTATCCTCAAGAACCCACTACTGGTGATAACCTCACCTTCGGTCGATCATTGAGAAATACCTTCACCATTGATCTATTCCAAAAGTTATTTGATTCATTAAATAGGATATTAATTAAAATTAATAATCTAGTTTACCTGATGCTAATCCATAAAAATACTCATGGTTAAATCACCTTCTTAGTGAACAACATGGTGGATTCCCATGGGGTCACAGTAGGTCTAATAAATCCCTTACTTTGAGAGCCATGTAACTATACCTTGTCCTCTTAATTCTATGTGGGAGACATATGATATTCCATTGATGATATCAGACATGTACATGGATTCTAGTAAGTGCAGATATTAACCCCTGATGAGAATTTAATCAACGTATGTCTTTATTAAATATATCAAGGTACTCTTACACCCCTACATGGAACTAAACATCCACTAAATTTCATGTAGAAAGATTCATCCAAACAAATTGATGATATTTTGAAAATTCATTCCTCAAATTTAACCTAGACTTCTCTAAATTAAAATCATTCTCCCATTTAAATGAAAATAAATCCATCCACATGCTTCCACTGGATTATCTAGGAGAAAAAATGAATACTGACATGGAGGGTGGATGGTCATTCCATACAAATAATGACATCATATAGACTCATGATAACTATGGAATGGTCCCCCATGAATATATGACCACAATGATCAATGTACCACTACTCTTAGACCTGTGTGATCATGGAATCCCCTGATGTTGAAGTCTCCAACCATTGGGGTCATGATAAAGGTTATGGTGGAATATTTAGTTCTCAAAAAGGGATAAGGATATAAAATAATTCCTCAATCTAGTTTCTATAAAAACTGAGTATAGGATAGGTAAGAAAAATATTATACCATGGATAATGTTGGGATCCTATAGTCTATAAGAATCATTTATATACAACTAAACGTGTCCCTACCTACAATCTCTATGAGCTTGATGGGGACCACCTGAAGGTGGTAGAGGCAATATCATGTTATAACATCATAAAACTCGTGTAACTCTCCTATAACCTCTACTATAATTGCCAAACCATGTTAAATAATAATTAAAACACCTAAAAAACCATAGAGTCCCTTCCAATTTCTATCTTTCCACTACCACATGTCGGGGCAGATAGTCTTATGTGATATTAACTTTCCAGTCATAGTTATTAATCATGTATCCATCAGATAACTAGAACCTATTTGGGATACCTGGGTTTCAAACCCTTTTGTACATGGAAATATGTGATTATTCTCATATTATCTTGTCTAATATGTCCAATGCAATCAATAGAGTGCCAACTTATTTGATCATAGGTGGAAACTTTCAGCACAAGATGTCAATGACTGCTCTATTAAATATTATCTCTACCAGTAAGGAATGATCCAACATCCTTATTTATGTGGGTATTAAAAGGGAACAAATATATCTTAGATATCCCTATAAAGACCATGAATTAATAACCTTTTAAGAAATTATACATCATAAACCATTTCTGGAGAGTATCGGGTGAGGACGGTGGACATCAAATAATACTAAATCACTAACATGAATCCCCTATGAAGCTCAATAAGATCCTAGTTGTTCATAAATCACCAGAGTCACTGAGAAGTAGTCCTTCTAATAGAGGCACTTCAAATCGGTCTAGGGACGATTCACCTGATCAT
The DNA here is from genome assembly GCA_963277665.1 of Viscum album. Lineage (NCBI taxonomy): Eukaryota > Viridiplantae > Streptophyta > Magnoliopsida > Santalales > Viscaceae > Viscum > Viscum album. The sequence continues at coordinate 642,972,154 of OY728122.1, forward strand.
TGGTTTACACAATCAATCTCTATGAACAACCTATCATGCATTAAAAACAACTCACCATGAGCACAAATATATAATCTGAATTGTATTAGTTGATACATAATAGTAAAATTGTGGACACTAACAAGTTTTATACTGCCTATGGATATGGATCACCCAAGAACCTATGTTTTCTCTCTCCCTCTCTGTAAAAATAATTATCCACACTCAGCTTATATGCATTATCATCCTACATGGTTGGAATGATCCACTACCCAGAAATTTGTACAACATCTTCCCTTTCTACCTAAGGATATTTTACTAATTGAGAGATAAGTAGAAGTAACCCCCACGTCCCTCCTAGAAGTAAGACTTCAGAAATTAGACATAGAATTGATGGCTCGTTGATAATTTGACCTTCATTATGATCCTACTATAGAGTTTTGGATTGATATCAATGTAGATTCATCCTAAAATAGTTAAGATGTACAATGGTTAATATATCATTTTAGGGATCATAATCAAAAGTATATTGATACCACGACTCATTCCTATAACATCCTTGTATAATTTTATTCATTGCAACTAGTGCCAATATGTTCTATGTGGACAAGAGGGTTATCAATGTCTTGTTGTATGGATATATAGGCTACTAAAGAATAACTTGGGTCATTTGACCACGAACAGAACTCAAAAAAAATTAAAAAACATTTCCCCATATCTCATACCCATCCTCACAACTACTATATCAAAAAAATTAGTTATAGGTAAACTGGATTTGATACCACTCAAACACTATGTTATCCATTGGACCCTACTTGAATGACGGTAGGACAAGTTTTCTCCCCCAATCATTAATCTAATAGGACCAACTCTAGTAAATATAACTGATTAAATATGTCCCATATATGGGAGGCCTTAGCCTAATTCACCTTTACACATGGACATGCATCCTCATACAAATTGGAGTAAGGTGGAATGCAAACAGATGAAAAAAGAAATGTATGCCCAACCTCTATTATTCCACAAGAATGTATAAAAATCCACAATTGATGTAAAAATGGGAAAAATAAATTTCCAATTCCATAATGTATATCCAACCTAATAATGAGAAGATAAACTATCTCTGGACATAACCATCAGTCCCACAATTGTATATTTATTACAACCCCTAATTACTATTATTCACCATCCACATGCGGTACCACTAGAACTCTATCCAATAACCGATGATTTTCATAGGACATGAACATGTGGGAATAACCCATACATTGGGGAGTATATACATACTGAGTAGAACACCCCAAAATCCATATATAGTAAACAATCAATGAATAGAAGTCACCTTGAAACCATAACCCAGATTGAGGATTAAAGATAAAACCCAGATTATAACATAATAAAATTATAAAATAATAACATATTATTGGATATTGTATAAAATACACAACACTAAGATTAAACTACCCATAAAATATATTTCATAAAATTTAATCTTTTTGAAATCTTGTGAAACAGCCAACCCTGATTCTAAACAAACAGTAATATATTATACTATTATAACCTAGCTTTTAAATTGGAAGGTTTTAATAGTATTGAATAAATTATGAGAATTTTATTTTTTACACTTGAAAAAAATATTCCTTGGTAATATATCTATTTTAAATAATATAAGTGTCATTTAAAAAATGAAATGCTTTCTAAAAAACTATGTTTTTTCAAAAAAAGGATTTAGTTGCGCATTGCGTATATAATTTAAAATTAATAATTACCAATTTTAGAAAATTTCTTTGATAAATTTTATTTCTTTTTTGAAATCATAATATAAAAATTATATTAGGTTTATTTTTTGGTATTTTTCTGAAAAGTTTCATTTTTTGATCGGTAGTGAAAAATACCGAATATTGTTCATAAATTCCATTTCATTTAAATAATTTACATTGTAAAAATATATTTTAAATTGTTTATAATGTAATATATGTTCAATTATTTTAAAAGTAAACTAAATTATTTTTTTAAATATATATATATATTTAATTTTGATATTAAAACATTCTATACATAATAGAATTCCCTTTTTTAAAACATGCATTTTCATTATGTTTATGGGTTTTGTTTTAATTTTAATATTCAAATTTTTTGAATTTTATTTTGAAAAAGTGATTACATAATTTTAATTAGAATAATTTATATTTTATAATAATTTCATCCTAATTTTTATCCATAATTAATTATTAAAACACTAAAAATTAATTACCACGGTTGAGGTAAAAATGTATTTATTAAGGGTTAAACAAAGAAGATAAAAGATAAATTGTTCTAAAAACATGTAAAAATTTTAATCTATGGCCATATATTTACATTATAATATCCAAAATTAGAAAATAATTTAAGTTTTATGCATTGTGAAATTCAATGAATTTATCATTTTTAATTATTTTGGGAAATTTCCACGTAATTTCTAAGAGGGTTCCCTTTCCCCACTAATAAAAGGAAAATCACTCCCTTAAATTATTCACATATCTAAAGCCTTTTTCATGAAAATAACATTAACAGTTATCTCTAAAACATAATTATTCACACTAAATACCTCATGGTCCACCTAAAATACATTCCATAGGATTATTAAGAGGAGATCAAAATGTGGTTTCTCTAAGAGAAAGTAATTGACTTAATGAAGCAATTTCATTTTAATTATACTATATCCACCATTAATTATGTAATAAAACTTGGAAAATAATATAAAATGTATTTTCAATATACTGATATTTTATTTTTGGATGGAATAATATTTATCCATCTCCTCTTATACCAAATTGGAAACGAAATGGTCGCTTTTGTGTGTGGCGAACTACCGCCTTGCGGACCGATTTAATTCTTCTTCCAACACCTCCATTCGAGGATGAATATATTTATGAATTTAAAAAAATATTATATATAGGATATTATTATAATTTTTCAATTTTAATATCATATATACCTTCTTTAAATATTTTCCATTTAAAATGTGATATCATAGCTCGTGTGTTCGGTGAACTACTGCCTCGCAAAGCGATGTGACTTTTTTATCTCAAGAAAATTACATTGAAACTAGTGAGGATAAATTTATGAATATTTGTTACATATATGACATGATATTTGTTCTATTAAATTAAAATATCACTGAATTCCTTATTATTTCCCTCATTATTGGAATGATATCATCCCTCGTACGTTAGAACGGCTTACAATATCTATGAAGAGATGTCCTTCATTTTCCATTTATAACAATCCAAAATGATTGTAAAAAAATATACAATGGGTAAATATGATATTTTTTGCATTAATATATTTATTTATATGATGTATCCGTATAATTTACACAAGAACAAAATATTTTATGACAAAACCCACTTGATAAGACAAGGAAATTAAAACAGAAAAAACTATAAAGAATTAAATATTTTTAAAAAAATGAGTGGTAAAATCATATAATGGTATTATATTGGATTTTAAAAATATGAATATGGTTTTTTTATAAATTAAAAAAGTGGTTAAAACCCTTATAAATGATGTCTAAGCATTTGAATCAAAAGTATGTATTAGGTAAGAGACTTTGTCTCAATTTATATTCATTATGGCATATTATAATTTCATGTGCCTAATATTATTCTATAGTGTATATAATAACCAATTTACATTTAAATTCATTATTCCTTAATAATTATTGGTATTTTATGTCTTAATTTTAATTACATAATCAAAGGTAATTTTATATGAATGTTAATAAGTGGTAATGAATTTTATAACTCAATTTCCTTTCATTAGACTACATTACTTTGTCATTTTCTATTGATATTATAAGATTATTTGTATAATGTCTCTTTATAATAATATGTTCCATTTAAAATTTCTCTATTAATATTAAAATTTTATAAACATAATCTTTTCATTTATTAATTATCAGTTCAACGTTATGATCTTTATGAGGGATTATTTCACCATATCATTTTAATCGGGATTGATTATAAATGAGTTTATATTGAAGAAAATTAATTAATTATTTTATAATAAACCCATTTCATGTTATTATCACATATTTATTCAAGATTTTTTCATGTAATAGTAACATTTTCATAATCTTTGGTACCTAAAATTATTGAGAAATAGTTTTTAGTAAAATTTCAGTTCATTTCACTCTTCGGTAAAAAATAATTTTTTTCAAAAACCATGTTTTCTAAAATTATTTCAATTTTTTTTAAAAATCATTGAAATGCTTTATTAATTTATTTTTTACCCATGTTTTAATTTTTTATTTAAAAATATTATGTAATATTTTATTTTATTTTTAAATAATTATTAATTGGATTTTACTAAAAAAATGAAATGAATCGTTATTTTTATGTTTATTATATAAACATAATTTTCATTCATCTTTTACAATAAAATTATTTAATGGATACTTTATATGTTTCAAATATTATTTTCAAAGAAAGTTATTTTCATAATGTTTTATGAAAATTTAGTTTTAAGTGGTTATTTTCAAATTGAAAAGGTTATTTTCATCAGGAATGTTTTAAAGGATCTTTTTATGGAATTTCCATTCATAAATGTAAACAACCATTATTCTACTTGTTATCCAATGGGTCAATATTTTATTAATACCGTCTTTATTCATTATATGGATGGTTTATCATCACTTTTTCCATGGAAATTTTTTAAATTCACTTTTATGATTATTTTTTAATTCCATTAAGATTCCATTGAAATATTCACTATATTGTAATTTTTTGAAACTAAATTTCCCATAAATTACCATATTATTTATCATGTTTATGTTTACTTATTTATCCATATATCATTTTTACAGACAGTTTTCTACATTCAAAATTTTTTTTTATCTGGGGATATATTGATAAATTTGTATTCTTTACTCAATATTGATATTTGATGATATGGATCATTTTTCATGAATTAAATCAATAACTTAATATATGAGGAATTTTTTAGTAATGTTGTGGTGAATGGGGCTCAGAAACATAAATCCCCTCAATACATTAGTATTCTCATGAGGCGAATCAGAAAGCTATCATTAAATTATTTTCTACCTATAGTTTAAACTATCATGTGAAAGGTCTTCATATTTGAGATATAATATACATGTGAACATGACATCTAATATTTAGGCATTGTCATGATTAAGAATTCAGTTGTTATTATCCATTAGATTTTCAGAATGGTATTATATGTGGATTCATTTCATTATTAGTTTTTTGATTAAATATCATGTGTTCTCAGTTATTTACAATTCCATATTTATTATGCTAGTAAACTTATTTAATTGGAAATTATGTTCAGTTACATACCGTACTTTGACTATACTTATTGATTCATGATGCTTCTAATGCACTTAAACCTTATTCAACATTTTGGCTCACTGTTATGTTGTTTCATTTCCTAGGAATCAATGAGGTGTACTTTGATCTATATACAAGGATATTATATATTGAATAATGTTATTCTAAGAGAAAATTTTATGTAATATGTGTAATCAAATGTAATATGGTAATTACGTATGTGTCAAGTTTACCAAGACTTATAAACTATTTTGTTCATCAAGATGTTATACCTTTTATTTTATGATAATGTAATAAATAATGAAACAGACTCTAAGCTATGTTGGTTAGGGTCACTACATTTGGTTTCTGAGGATGTTTGGTAGAAACCATTAGAACTAGAATTAGGAACACATATATTAGAGATCACAACCCTATGATATACATTGAGGGTATGTATAGATGAAGGTCATAGTGTTTTAATAACGAAATTAATATATGGTTTTTCTGATAAATAAAATCTTATTTATATACTACACGTGGATATGGTTCTGGAATAGATGTACCTAAGGGGTAATAACTCTGAAAACGGAATCATAGGCTTGTCCCAAATGTCGCTTTGTGTATGAAAATGGGCATACTGTACCACAGGTTTGACACACCCAATGAATATGATCAGAATAATTTACCTTTTCCTTAAATCCCACTATAGAGTATTTGAATATATTATTATACTGAATAACCGAGGTTAATCATATGGTGTCTTAGATTGAAAATAATGTGTCATTATTTAGACATCCTATAGAAGATTATATGGTTTTCCCACTATGATTATTTTTTCTGATAATATGTTTTTTTGTTTTAATTAATGGATTAAACAAAAATGAATCATTTATACATTTAATATGACAAAAACTTGGGTGAATATGATAAACCAAATTGGATGATTATATCAGTATTGGATATCCTGGTTATTCCTAACCACTTGTCCTAAAATATGATTAACAACATATACCTTAAAAAACTTTCGAACAAACCAATAAAGATAAGGATGGAGTTTTTAAAGGTCTAGAGTGGTGAATACCATGAATGAAAGATGGTTTGATACAATCATGTGAGAAATGTGGAAATAGATACCTGAGAAAGTGTCTTAATGGAATGGGAAAATGTTTTATGTGTGGAATAATAGGGAATTATGAAATGAATTGTCGAGGAAAAATGAAAAGTATAATGGATAGAGATAAATCACATCCTAGGGATCCAATTTTAGTATGTTTCTTATTTTTGGAGAACCTAGGAATTATCCATGTCAATTAATTAATCTAATTGTTAACCCCTAGACCCAAGAAAGAACTACATTTAAATAAAATAGGTGAAGTATTTATGTATGGGAAATAAAGAATTAAATTGTATAAGTATTATTATTAATGGTAATTTGGTTATATGAATCATGAATCATCTGAGGAATGTGTTAAATTTTAGAATCATACTTGTCTAAATAAATTAATAGTTATGGATACCATCATGTGTTTATGAGTTTGAGGTTGATTCAACATTTAATTTATTAAACACCCATTTTTAAAATTTGTGTGGTTGGAATATAAAATGATTAAGGATATTTTTGGAAAATATAAATGAGAATAAATACCATAGGTTTATTATATGAAAATTTTAATTAAGGAATAATTCCATTAAATTTTGGACATAATGTTAAAGGTATTAATAACCATCAAGGATTATTTAATCTTTAATATTGTATAATGTATAAGAAATAAAAATTTGGGAATGGTATAGTAATTATATTAATATAAACAACACATTCAATCTTGAAAAGTCCATGAGGATTAAACATGCACCCTGAGGAACGATAATGGTATAATTACCACCGCTAGCCTATGTGATATTAGTCAATATGCACTTATTATCACTTAAAATATTTTAAAATTAAATATAAATGATGAAACCACGGTGTTGTTGATGATTTTTAGAGATTAATGTATTATTTAAGATCAATTTTTCTAACTATATTGGTTTTAGAAAATATTTAGAGATAGATGAAATGAGTTTTAACTATTTTATGAATCTTATGATTCATTAATAATAAGTTTTATTGGTTTAGGCATAAAATTAAATTTTTTATATTCATTTTATAGATAAATAAATGAAATTGAAATTGATAAAATTACAACCAAATGATGAAATTTTTATTATAAAATTTAATTTTATCAATTAATTATATTTTCTTATGTTCATAGTCGAGATGGAAAATGAATTACACAAAATTTTCAAAAAGGATCATGAAATAATTCCATACCATTACCTTCATATCCGATTATTCAAAATCACTTTTAAATAATTAAATAATTATGGTGGTGAGGTCTTTCACATTAAATTTATAATTTAATTTCTTGGGATCAATGATCTCTGTCATTCTCCATAATTATTTACGCTTTTCTACCATATAAATATATTCACTTGCCATTAATTTTCTACTACATAAAAACCAAGTTATGTGTTATTCCATATGACTTATTATATCCCTTTCTCTATTATCAATAGGATGTTTTATTTACCCTATTTATTATGTGTCGTTTTTATAAAGCAATTTTCAAATAGAAAACCCTTGATTTCAGAGTGCAAGTTAAAATTGTGAGGATGTAATTTATTTAATTCGGGGATAATCTAACACCCCAAATATTTTAAAAGATGAATATTTTATTTGATAGAATATGAAACATGAAAAATCATGCATGAAAACCCCATAAAATATATATATTTAAATATTATTTCTTCCATAACATTCGGAACTCATAAACTCGAGTGTAAATGAAACAAAATATAATACACAATTTTAACATAGCTTTCAAATTAGTGGGTATGAATAATACTAACTAAATATTTAATTATATAAGGTTTAAATATATAAAAACAAATTCCTTGGTAATATATTTATTTTAATCAAAAATAATACTCATTATAAATAAAAATAAATATTTTCAAAAAAACAATTTTTTCTAAAATATGGTTGAGTCACACTTTGCACACATAATTTAAAATAAAATTTACCAATTTTAGAATATTTATTTGTTAAAATGTATATAATTTTTTAAATAATCATATAAAAATTATTTTATTGTGAATTTTTAATACTTTTCTGATTTTTTTATTTTTTAAGAATATTGAAAATACTGATTGTTTTTAAAAAACATCCTTTTTATTTAAAATATTTACTTGGTAAAATTACATTTAATAATTGTTTCAATGTAAAATTAGTTAAATTATATTAAAATTTAAATAATTTAGGTTTTTTGAATCAATTTATTATTAATTTTAGACATTAAAACATTTTATTTTTTTGAGAATTATCTTCTTGAAAACACACTTTTTCATCATGTCTGTGGGTTTTGTTTTATTATTTTCCCCAACTTATGTGAGTTGAATTATGTATAATGGATTCCATATTAGGAATCATAGTAATATAAATTTTTAATAAGTTCAACATAATTTTGGATCATAATCAATAGTGATAATTTAGAGACCCTCGCTTTTTATACATTAACATTGCACGACTTTTGTAGAATACATAATAAAATTTACAAATAGACCACCAAAGATCGTATTACATATGTAAATTTACAAAAATGGAAACATAAACACTATTAAATAAAAGATATACATTTTATCCCATTAGATTATTCAATACTAGAACCCCTCTTATACATTTCATACCTGAAATAAATATTTATAACATGGGAAATTTTATAGAAAAATGGGTGATCTCAGATGATTAGTAAGGGTAAACAAGGGAGACATGAACTAATAGACATGAAAATAGGGGTTTCAGAGTATTATCATAACATTATATGATCATGCAATTCATATTAAAGATCATAAACATGAGTAATGGGATAAATCATGGATGTTCAAAAGACATGAATCATATGGAAATAAACATCTTGATCCATATAATAATAACTGAGTAATAAGAAATAGAAATTGTAGTTTTCATATTAAAGGAACCCAGAACACCTTGAGTGGGGAGGGGTGAATTAGGGTTTCAACTTTTTCTCTTTAAAGTTGTGTATCTTGTTCCAACCTTGGTAGGAACCTATTAAATCTATTATTCAAATGAATGAAAGTATATGACACAACACTTTTACTTGGTTCACCACAAAGGGATTTTTCTGAAGAGTTTACTCCAATAGTGCATCGGTCATACCTAAATCCACTAATCTTTTCTAGTTGTGGAGTAAAATAGTTTGGTCACAGTTACTCTGTTCCAGTCACAATTCCCTTATAAAATTTCAGGGATGTATCACTACATCCCTTGAAACACTTCCATAAACTCCCCCAAGATCACTATTGTGTGAGAAGCCTAAATCAATTTATCGACTATAAGGTTTCTTCGAAAGAATGGAATTAAAGTCTTTATATCTGTCCATCATGAGACACTACTTGAATCAGAGACCTGAAAATATTCTCACTGAAAGTCGTGACCACTCAACTCTAATACTCAAAATAGACCTTCATAAATCCCATTCACAATGCTCAACCTTTCGTAGAGGACACCACCTCATAGAGAACTACCTTTCGGGGAACTCACTGCCTCGTATTGAAAACCCCTTTGTGAAGCTCACTAACTCATAGGGAAACCTTCTTTACAAAGATAACTGAGCCAACGTAGAACTCCCCATCTTCACAAATCTCATTTGGCATAGAAGCATTGTCATCATTCATGAATTTAAATGTATATTAGTGTTTCTCAATATCACATAGAACAACATGCATCACAGAGAACCCCTTTCTTCTATAAGTCATAGAGACCATATATTTCCTCTCTCAAAATCGTTCATAATGAAGATGTTTATCCTCTTATTTATAGGAATGGCCGAATGAAAATCTCCTCTTGTTCAAGAGTGAAATACGGATCAGTCAAAACATCTATGAAGCACTTACTCCATCTTAAAAATCCGGCTGAAATTTCTGGTTTGCAGAGCTCATCGTAAATACAATGAAACGCCGTGTCAAATTGCAGAGCTTCATTTCTTCGAAATATTCATGCCAGTCTTTGAAAAAACCATACCTTTTGTATATAAATGAAATGTTTATTCTAGAAGAATACCTTTCATGAAGCTCATAGATCAAACTCTCGTAATCGTGGAGAACACTGTCACAATATTTATTGTCTTCACGAAACATAGTTCATGAAGCCCATCTCTGAGAAACTCATGCATTTAACATATTTTATTGAGGCCTTTAGAAAACCCCACTTTTCACAATGATTTCCATTCCCAAAATATAGGACTCCAAAAAATTGGAAAACAATTGGAAGTGACATCACCTTCAAAACTACTTATGCCTTGAACTGTAAGATCCATTTCTATGAAATCTCCATATTTATCCATGATAGGATTGACAAAAAACACAATCCATGCTCATTTTTTATAAAAGAACAGCCTTGGTTCTGACATTATCTCCCATTAGGTTTTTTGGTAATCTCTAGATAAATTCAATAGAGCACCAGCTTCTAGAAACATCTGTTACGCAAGAATCAACTAATCCAACATTATAAGTCTAAGTGAGTAATGATCAATGTAGAAAACAAGAGGTAAGACATGATTCGTGTCCTCAGGGGTTCGAATGAATGTTCTAACTACATCCTCATGACACCAATTCTCCATTTTCCTACAAATTCCTTCAATCATAAAAACAATTTGAACTTATCCTTTTTTCTCCCCCATTGGAAAAAACCCAATGTATGGTATTCGAACATTATAGAGCTCAGAAAATTAAAACACCCCCCCCCCCTAGATCATATCTCTCCCATAAACCTGCATCACTTCTACTAACAGATTAACACAGTTAAAACAATTTGGTAGAGGTTAATTTTGTAACCTCATTATGAAATGGGATGTTACTGAATGCTAAGGTTCATCCGATGATTCTCAAACATAGGTGTTGATAATTGCTTGGTCATAATGACAGCCACTTTCACATCGGTCCGCACATGGTCTATTCTGATCACTCCTTGTTCAAATTTTTCCTTGATGAAGTGATAATATATTTCAATATTTATTGTATGAGAATTATGAATATGATTCTTCATAAGATCAATTTCACTCTTATTGCCATAGTAAATTACCATTGGTTATTTCACCTCATAACCTATGTTAGTTAGTTGTTACTTTAACAAAAGTAACCAAGTGCATGCCTTGGTAGCAGACATATAATCAGATTCAGCAGTGCTATGTGATGTAATTTCCTATTTCCTGCTCAACCATCCCATGAATTTCTTCCCAATATAGAATGCTCCACCAATGGTGGACTTCCTTCCCACTATATCTACAGCCTAGTCAGCATCATAAAATGATTATAGTTCACTATATCTTCTTCCATCAAAGTATAACCTATATCTATGAGTACCATGAATATTCATTATGATTCTTTTCACTACCAATATATGTTCTTCCTTTGGATTACACAGAAATAGGGCCACATTGCATGTTGAAAATACAATATCTGGCACCATCACTATCAGGTACATTAGGCTTCCTATGATTCTCATATACAATACGAGATCCATAGAAGTCACATCCCCATGCTTTCTGAGTTTTGTTCCATCCACAATCCGTGTCACCATTGGTTTGGAATCTTGCATATTGAATTTCTATAGGAACTCTCTTGTATAAGTTTCCTTAGAAATGAATGTGTAATACTTTATATGAAGCTCGTGTAGCCCTATAAAGTGTCTGAGTTCAATAATCATGGTCATTTAAATTTTTATTTCATGTTATTAGAAAATTCATCCACTGATCCTTTCTTGCTTCCAAAAAAAATAATATAATCCACATATACCAAGACCATGAACTAATCATTTTTTGAATTCTTCACAAAGAGATTGTGATCTACTCCACCTCTTTTAAACTCAAGCATTCTCAGATAAGAGTCAAACTAAGAGTACCATGCTCGTGGTGCCCGTTTCAATCCATAGAGATCTATCTCTAATTTTCAAAACAATAGTTCATCATTTCCAAGAAAGAACCAGATGGTTTGTTCGATGTGGAATTCTTCTTCTAAAACTCCATTTAAGAATGTTGATGGGACATCCATATGATAGTATTTTTGAGCTCTCTGGATTTCCATGGCATGAAATAACTAGATTGACTCCAATCGTTCTACTTGATCAGATACCTATTCAACATCAATGCCTTCAGTTTGTGAGTATCCATTACATACCAAGTGTGCCTTGTATTGGACCACGTTTCCATGCTCTTCAAAATTATTGTTGAAGATCCACTTTTAACCATTAAAATTGTGAACTTCGGGTATCTTGACTGGGTCCCATGTTTGATTCTTATCAATCTGATCTAAATCTTAATTCATGGATTTCACTCATGATTCATCCTTTACAGCTTCTTCAAATTATGTTGTTACCACAACTAATAAAAACACAGATTATGAATTATTCCTCATTCACCTCGTCTATGTTGGTGTAGTTCAATCCCCAATAATGTTGGATTGGTCAATTTATGCTCTTCCATTACTCCTTTGAGATTCAACTGAATACTCGCCAGCCATGTTTTACTCTTCAGATTATTCTTTTAAGTCAACATCATGTTGTGGATCCTGATAATTTTGTACACCTTCCACTATTTATATATTTTCATTTTCTATATGTTCACCTTCTTCAACATATTCTACCACATCAGTATTTGAATTCCTCAAAGAACTTTTGGTTTTCTATTCAGTGGTCTTAGCATCACTTATTTCCACAATCCATCGCAAGCTCTTGTTGAATCACTTGTAGGATTTTCTGTACATTGAGTATCCAAGGAAAACTCATTCGTTAGCATTGTAACCCTAATTCCCCTTATTTTCATCTTCTATTTTGATGAAAAATTTAATTCCAACAAAATGACAGTATTTCAAATAGGGATTCCTTACATTCCATAATTCATATGGTGTCTTTGTCTCAACCATTTAAATCTCTATTCAATATTTAATATAAAATGTTTCTTGAACATCCTTTTCCAGTAATGTCAAGGAATACAACTCTCAATCAGAATAGTTCATCCCATATTGTTTACCTATAGATTCATGCACTCACTAACTCCATTTTTCTATGGAGTTCTAACAGATGACACCTTATGTGGTATTCCATGCTTCTCTAGGTTATTTTTAAATTCAATGGACATGTATTACCTTTTTGTTTCAGATCGAAGGACATTGATTTTCCATGCGGTATAATTATCATTCATTCTTCGATATGTTTTCATGAAATCAAGCACTTGTCACTTACTGTGTATAACGATCCCATATTCCATTCTACTATAATATTCAATGAAAAGAACAATGTAACTTTCTTCATGTGTATTGGAAACATTTATCGGGGCACATACATCTTTATGGATGAGGTTAAGTAGATTTTATGTGCTTTTTTTCTTTGTCTAGTAGAAACTGCACACCAGTTTACCTCACATCCAAGCATCACAGGTCTTTTCTCATTCACAATTTAGATTAGGGATGCCCATGACTATCTTTAACTTATATATTTGTTCCATGTATTGTTTATTGATGTGTCCCAATATTTTATGCCACATGTTATTTTCTTCTTCAATAGTCACGTATAAAATGTTTTATTTACTATCAAACTGATACAGGTTGCCTTCTTTTCTACATCCTTTCATAAGTGAGTTTCCTTTCATTCCCTTAATAGTGATTTCTTTATGATTAAAGGAAACTATAAATCTTGAGTCACATAGTTGACTTATGCTGTGGAGATTATGATGTATTACCTCCACATAGAGGACTTTTGTTTTATTTCTCTCCCCATTGGCTAGTTCAGTACATCCACTACCATGGATTTTCATAGCTCCATCATTGCCAAACTGTACTGTTCCTTCAACCCTCCTTATGAAATTCATTAACAAGTTTTTATTACATATAATATGAGACGAATATAAGCCACTAAGAATCCAGGTGTTGTTGCTTTTTGAATATTTGAGGGCTACCTCTGCAATGTTGTATTTCTCAATTTTCTTCTTCTCTTTCCAAGAGACATTGGATTGAGTATAGGACATTCAAGACCTTTAAATTCTCTCTTCCATGAACATGGGTTCTTCATAGTCAAAATATTCTTCCATAGGATCAAACCTATTTGAAAGATCAAAACTATCTTGATGAGGATCTTTGAATTATATCTGACTTTGATATGAGGAGTCCATGTCACTCTTCTGCCTGCAATAAATGGAGTTATGTCCATAGTTAGAAAAATGAAAACAAATCCAAATAAATTGTTTCTTATGTATGTAGTAGTATATGAATTTATTCTCTTATTTTGAAATCCTATATCTCCCCATTTATATAGCTCTTTGCCTCTTTTCAATATGACATAGTATGGCCCAGATTTCTGCAGAACTAACACTTTATGGGATGAAATATCTTCTCACTTTTATTTTACCACAAGAATTATTCCTTGGGAAAATTTTTTGACTACCTCTTATTCATGGAATCTCGAGGATAGTATTTTTCTCTCATTTACGTTTGATTTAAAGGTCACTTTTTCATCACTTATAGAAATTTTAAAACATGATCAAAAATCATCTTCCATTTATTCTGGTCCACTTTATTTGCAGAATTTGATGTTTTCGAATCACAAATAATTCCACTATTTCCCCTATCTATGGGTCTTTGGTCACTAAAAATCTTTTCAACTCCATTATACCCTCATTATTATCTCTCTAGGAGCTCTCCATCTGAGAACCTACCAAATTTAATTTTATTCGTTTCTTCTTTTGAACTTGATTCACTTGTGAGCATACTCCTAATAGTAACAACTTCTTCTTAGAGACCCCCAATAGTTTTGGAATTCTTCTCCAATCTCGAGGTAAGGTCCATGATGACCTTTTCCTATTCTTTGATTCTGATCTTTAGTTCCATTACTTCATCTGTCCTTTCAAGGATTGATGAATATAATTTCACCAGTTCATCTAGTCATTCAATTTTAGATTTAAGATGATCTACATTTTTGATGATTCATGCACAATTTCATTCCACTTATTTCATATCTTACACTTATTCTAAATCTTACCAAAAGATTCCTTATGTTTCAACTTGTGATCGGCATTAGTTTTCCTCTGGTTATCTCTATATTTTTCAACTGATTGTTTTGGATTTTCAATGGTGTCCATCACAGAATCATGGTCCCCAGTTTAAAATTATTGTTCTTCTTCTTCACAGAATTCATTATCATGTATTCCTATTCACAAAAAAACTCTTCTTCTATAATTTTTTCTAGATTTGAATTCTCCCTTTTTGAAAAAACTTTTTTGAGGCTTCTCAATGTTTTCACCTTCTATTTCTTCATCTTCAAACATTCTGGATAAATGAGAGGAAAGGTGCCCAATTATTCTATAATTAAAGAATCCTAGAGTTAACTTCCCTTTAAATTTACCTTTTCCCTTCTGGAACTTATTCGAAACTTGAGAAACAATTTATTTTCCCTCATCATCTTCACCACTATTATCTTTTAAAAAAATTGAGTCTTTCCATAGCTTTGAATGCCATTTCCTTGATCATTCATGTAATAGCTACTTCTAGCTTGACTCTCATTTCATATGCCACCTGGCTGCTCAATAGATCATCTAGAGAAAGTTTGGAAAGATATTTTTCCTCAAGGGATGACACCTTTTCATTGTACAGGGGAGGAAGTCTTCTCATTATTTTATATAAAATATTAGCACATTTTAATTCATCACCTAGACAATGAAATTCTCTAACCACTTCAATAATTCAATTGAAGAATGAGTCTATATTCTCATCATGATTTATCTTCATATCATCAAACCTATTGTGATGGGCTTTTAGTTTTTCCTCGTTCACTTTGCTATCTTAATATTAAATATTTTCATGTCTATTCCATGGGTAATTTGTAGAGGTGAAACTAATCACCTATATATTGATATGATCATAAATGGATGTGGTGAGAGTATTTTTTTTCTTTACCATCAGCATACAATATTTTCCTCTCCGCATCCATCATAGCTAGCGCTATGGGATCAGTATCTTGTATTCTTTACACAGTAGAAAGTACGAATTTCATTCCAAGATATCTTAGATGAGATCTCATTCTGTTCTTCAAATCTGAAAATTAATTCCATCGAAGAGGGGGACTCTGTTGAAATTGTTTGAATTCTCGATAATGTTAAATGACATATTGAGCACCAGCAACATCCCTCTGATACCACTTGACGAACCTTGAAACACCCTAAGAGGGGTGGGGTGAATCAAGGTGTCAACTTTTTCTTTTTCATGTTGTGGATCTTGTTCCCACGTTGGTAGGAACCTATTAAATATGTCATTCAAATGAAAACAAGGAGATGACACACCAATTTTACCTAGTTCCCACAAATGGCTACATCTAAGTAGCATACGCTGATAGTGTTTTGGTCATACCAAAATCAACTAGTATTCACCAGATGTAGAGTAAAAGAGTTTGGTCATAGTCACTCAATTACAGACACATTGTGCTTTCAAAATTTTAGGTAAAGTTCACAGCTTCCCTTGGAACACTTCCATAAACTTCCCCTATTTTACTACTGTGAGAGTAGTCTATCTCAGTTTATTGTCTTGTTGTACGCTTCAATAGACTAGCATTGAAGTCGTTGTCTTTGTCTAGAACAAGACACTACAAGCATTAGATACCTGAGTATATGCTCACTAAAATCCCTAACAACTCAACATTAATACTCAAAATAGACCTTCACAATTCTCAACCCTTCGCATATCACACCACCTCATGGGGAACAACCCTTAACGGAGCTCACTTCCTTGCAGAGCACAACCCGTCGCAAAGATCACTTCCTCACAGAGCAACCCACTTCGCAAAGTTCACTGATCCAACATGGAACTCTACATTTTAGTGAATCTCAAATGACTTAGAAACATTGGAATCATTCAAGACATTAAAATTCTCTTCGTGAACCTCAAGATCAATTAGAAAAACCTTCTTCATGGAGCACCCCTTACATCGCGAAGTCACAACTACCATAGATTGTTTCTCTCAAAAATGTTTCAAAATGAAGAGGGGTGTCCTCTTATTTATAGGCACGGTCGAACACGGGGCACTACTTATTCAAGTGCAAAATCCAAATCATTCAAAAAGTCTCTACAATGCTTCCTCCATATCACAAAGCTCCGCTAAAATTTTTGGTTTGCAGAGATCATCGTAACAAAAAAGAAATGTCATCTCAAATCACAAAGCATCGTTTCTTTGAAATCCTCATTCCATTATTGATGAAAATGTTTCTTTTTCTATATAAATGAAATGTTGATTCTAGAAGAATACCTTTCACGTTTCTCAGAGATCAAACTCTTGTGATCGTAGACCACACCGTCACAATATTCATTGTCTTCATGAAACACCCATCATGAATCCCATCTCATTAAAACTAATGCCTTTTCCATATTTTCTTGAGGCCTTCAAGAAAAACAACTTTTCTCAATGCTTTCCATTCCCAAATTTTGGACACCAAAAATTTGGCAGACAAAGGGAAACAATGCTACCTTCGAAACTGCTTATGTCTTGAACTGTATGATCCTTTTCCTTGAAATATACCAAATCCTCTATGAGTGGATTGATAACAATCACAACCCATGTTTTTTTAGAAAAGAACAACCTTGGTTCCAATAATCTCTCCCTTTGGGTTTATTCACAATCTATAGATAAATTCAATAGAGCACCAGCTACTAGCAACACATGTTACTCTAGAATCAACACAACCAGCACTCTATGACAATCTGAGCAATGTTTGATGCTGAAAACAAGAGGTAAGACATGAGTCTTGTTCTCGTGTGTTCGAATGAATGTTCTAAATGCTTCCTCATGAACCCAATTCTCCAATTTACTACAACTAGCCTGTAATAATAAAAACATTTTGAATTAAGACATTTTCTTCCCCATTGGAAATAAAACCAATGTTCGGTATTCAAACATTGGAGTGATTAGAAAAAACACACCCCCTAGATCTTATATCCCACATAAACCTACATCACTTCCGAAAACAAATGAACATAGTTAAAAAAATTGGGGAGAAAGGAATTTTGTAACCTCCTTATGCACTGGGAGGTGGCAGAACACCGAGGGTCAATCGATGTTTCTAAGACACGGCCTTTGATAGTTGCTTCGTCATAATGTCAAAAACTTACACATCAGTCCCCACATGATCCATTATGATCACACCTTGTTCAAAATTTTCCTCGATGAAGTGATATATGATTTCAAAATGTTTCATAGGATAATTTTGAACATGATTCTTTGTAAGATCAATTTCACTCTTTTTATCACAGTAAATAACCATTGGTTGTTTTAATTCATCACTTATGCCACTCAATTTCTACTTAATCCAAAGTAACTAGGTGAATTTCTTCGTAGCATAGATATATTCAGCTTCAGTAGTACTAACTGATGTAATTTCCTATTTCTTTATTAATCGGCCCACACATTTCTTCCCAATATAGAATGCTCCACCACTTCTAGACTTTATGTCCACTACATCTCCAGCCCAGTTAGCATTAGAAAATGATGATAGTTCACTAACTTTTCATGTATCCAATTATAACCCATAACTATGAGTACATTGAATGTACCTCAAGATTCTTTTGATTTCCGACATATATTCCTAATTTGGAATACTCTAAAAGAAGGCTACTAGACATGTTGCAAGGATAATATCTAGATGTGTCGCAATCAGTTATTTTAGGCTTCTTATGATTCTCTTATACATTGTGGGATTCAAAAATTTCTCATCCTCATTATTTCAATGTTTTGTTAAAACAGTAATCAGAGTCACCATTGGTTTGGAATCTGGCATATAGATTATCTTCAGCAACTCTCTTGCATACTTTTTTTGAGAAATGAAAGTGTAATCCTTCTTCTAAATCGTTTTAAACCCTAAAAATATTGTGAGTTCATCAATCATGGACATTTCAAATTCTGATATCATGTGATTGGAAAATTCATCCACTGATCCTTTCCTACTTCCATGAAAAATAATATCATCCATGTATACCAATACCATAAATTGATCCTTTTAAGAATTATTCACATAGATATTGTGATCCACACCTCCTCTTTTAAACTCAATCTTTCTCAAATAAAAGTCTAACCAAGAGTACCATGATCGTGGTGCCTGTTTTAGGCCATAGAGAGATTTATTTAATTTGAAAACCTTTAGTTCATCATTACCATAAATGAACCCCATTGTTTGTTCAATGTAGATTTCTTCTTCCAAAACTCCATTTAAGAATGTGGCCATGACATCCATTTTATAAACATTATAACCTCTATGGATTCCCATGGAATGAAACAACCTGATCAACTCTGTTATTTCTAATTTAGAAAATGTATCTTAAATATCAACACCTTAAATTTGTGAGTATCTTTACAAACCAAGATCACTTTTTTCTGACCAAATTTCCATGCATGTCAAACTTTTTCTTGGAGATCCATATTGTACCAATCACATTTTGACCTTTGGGTCTCTTGACTAGTTCCCATGTTTGATTCTTGTCAATCTGATATAACTCATCATTCATGGATTTCACCCATGAGTCATCATTTCCTTCTTATTCAAATGAGGATGGTTCCACAACTTATATAAACGCAGATTTTGAATTATTCCTCATTATCCTCATCTGTGTGGGTGCAGTCCAATCCCCAATAATGTAGGATTGATCAATTCTTATCTTTAATTCCTCCTTTTAGATTCAACTGAATTCTCTTCATCCATGGTTTCCTCTTCATATTCTTTTTCTAAGTCAATATCATGATGTGGCTCCTGATATTTTTGCACACCTTCCTCTTTTCAATATTTTCATTTTCTCTATGTTAACTTGCTTCCTCATCTTCTACCTCATCAGCATATCAATTCCTTAAAGCACTTGTGGTTTTCTCTCCAATGATCATAACATCGCTGCTTTCCACAATCCTTCAAAATCACTTGTTAAAACAATTGTAGGCTTTTTGGTTCATTGAGTATCCAAGGAAAATTCCTTCTTCTTCATTGTCATCATACTTCCCTGGATTTCCTTATTTGTTTCTAATGAAACATTTACTTCTAAAAACGTAAAATTATTTCAATTATGGATTCCTTCAATGCCACAATTCATATGATGTCTTGGCCTCACCCAAATAAATCCATGTTCGATATGGAACATACAAAGCTACTTGAATGGACACTTTCCAATAATTTCAAGGAATATGATTCTCAATCAGCATAGTTTGGTACATGTAGTTTACCTATCAATTCTTACGCTCAACAACTCCATTTTTCTATGGAGTTCTCACAGCTACCACCTCATGTTGTATTCTATGATTCTCTAGGTAATTTTTGAATTCAATGGATGTCTATTCCCCTCCATTTTTAGATCTCAGTACTTTTATTTTCCATCCAGTTTCATTATTTATGCTTCATCGACAAGTTTTCAGGAAATCAAGCACTTTTTCCAACCTATGTATAACAATGACACATGTCATTCTACTATAATAATCTATGAAAAAAATTAACCATTCACCATGTGTCACAGAAACATTTATCGGGCCACATACATATGTATGGATGAGGTCAAGTAGATTTGATGATCTTTTCTTCATTAGCTGGTAGAAACTACAGACCAGTTTCCCATGCGTTCTAGCATCACAGGTCATTTTGGTTCATACTTTAGATTAGGGATATCCCTGACTATCCTCAGCTAAGATATCATTTCCATGTCTTGTTGATTGTAGTTTCCCAATCTCTGATGCCAGAAGTTATTTTATTTTTCAACAGTAATGTAGAAAATTTTTTCTTTACCATCAACCTGATATAGGTGTTCTTCTGTTCTGCATCCTTTCAAAAGTGAATTTCACATCTTTCCCATGATAGGGCATCATTTCAAATTAAAGGAAACTATAAGTCCTGAGTCATAGAGTTGACTTATACTGAGGATATTATGATGTTGTTCATCCACATAAAGGACCTCAGTTTGCTTTAGCTCTCTATTAGCAAGTTCATTCCTCCATTACCTTTGATTTTCAGAGCTCCATCATTACCATACCTTATTGTTTCATCAACCCTCATCT
Source organism: Viscum album (assembly GCA_963277665.1). NCBI lineage: Eukaryota > Viridiplantae > Streptophyta > Magnoliopsida > Santalales > Viscaceae > Viscum > Viscum album. Next base: position 642,993,565 of record OY728122.1, read on the forward strand.
TGACATTCATTAAAAAGTCTTAATTACCTATAATATGAGACAAAAAAAATGCTGTCAAGAATTTAGGTGTTGTTCCTTTTTGAATCTTTGAGCTCTAACTCTTCAAGATTGGATTTCTTAATTTTCTCGTTTTTATTCCATTAGACATTGTATTGAGTGTAGGACACTGGTGGCCTTTAAATTTTTTCTTCCTTATACATGGGTTCTTCATAGTCAAAATCTTTTTCTAAAGGGGAAAAACTATTTGAAAGAAAAAAACTATCTTTTTGAAAAGCTTTGGCTTGTCTCCAACTTCAGTACGAGGTGTCTAGGTCAGTCCCCTACTTGCATTAAATGGACTTATTTTGAAATTTAGAATAATGAAAACAATATCCATAGAATTTTTTTCTTCTATAAGTAGTAGGATATGCATGTGTTCTCTTCTGTTGAACTCCTAGCTCTCCCCCAATTGGATAGATCATTGCCTTTTCCCAATATGACATAGTATGACCCATATATCCATAACAACTGATAATTCATGAGAAGAAATGTATTCTCGCATTTATTTTTCCTCATACCATCTTCCTTGGGAAAATTGTTTAACTACTAGTTATTCCAGGATTCATGAGGATAGTCTATTGTTCTCCTTTCAGTTTGATTTATGGGTCTCTTTTTCTGTACTTCTAATGATTATAAAACATTATCAACTTCCAGCTTCGCTTTATTTTGGTCCAATTTATTTGTCACATTTGATGTTCTATCATCATAACTGATTCAACTATTTCCTATTTTTGCGGGTCTTTGATTACTCAAAATCTTTTCCACTCCATCAGACCTTCATTTTTCTCTCTCCAACAACTCATCAACTATGAACCAACCAAATTGTATTTTCTTATTTTCTTCTTTTAAAAATGATTCACTTTTTAGCTAAGAGTAACAAATTCTTCTTCGAGTCCCCCAATAGTTTTGTACTTCTCCTATAGTCTTGAGGTAAGGTCATTGATGACCTTTTCCTGTTCTTTGATTTTGATGTTTAGTTCCACTACATTATATGTCCTTTTAAGGATTGATGACTGTACTTTCACTAGTTCTTCTAGTAGTTTAATTTCAACTTCAAGCTGATCATCATATTCTGATGATTCTTCCACCATTTCATTCCACTTATTGAATCTCTTACACTTATTCTCAAGCTTACCAAAATATTCCTTTAGTTGCAACATGGGGGCAGCATTAGTTTTCAACTGGTTATCTCTAGCATTGTCTAATGATGGTTGTGGATTTTCAATGGTAGCCATCATGGAAGCATGGTCTCCGTTTTTAAATTCTCATTCTTCTTATTCAAATAATTCATTATCATCATCTTCCGCTTCAAAGAAAAAACACTTCTTTTTTACTTTCTTTCTAGGTTTTAATTATTCCGTTTTTAAAAACCTTTTTTGAGGCTTCTCAATGTGTTCGCCTTCTCTTTCTTAATCTTCAAACATTCTTGATCATGAAGAGGAAATGTTCCCAACTTTCCCACAACAAAAAAAAATAGAGGTAACTTCCCTTTAAATTTCCCTTTTCCCTTATGGAACATCTTTCTAATGAGATAAAGAATTTATTTTTCATCATCATCATTACCACTAATATTGTGGTAGATTTTCACTTCTTCCCTAGATTTGAACACCATTTCCTTACTCACTCGAGTCATAGCATCTTCTAGCTTGACGCTAATTTCATATACCACTGTACTATTCTTCAGATCATCCTGAATATGTTTGGAAAGTTATCATTCATCAAGGGCTGACACCTTTTCTTTGTAAAAAGGTGGAATTATTCTCAATATTTTCTTTACAATGTCAAAATTATTGATTTCTTCGCCAAAACCACGAATTCCTCCAACCACTACAGTAATTTGATTGAAGAAGGAGTCTGCATTCTCATCAGGATGCATCTTTATGTTGCCAAAACTATTGTTCAAGACTTGTAGTTTTGCCTCCTAAAATTTTCTTTATCCTCCATAAATATTTTCATGTTTATCCCACATGGACTTTGCTGAGGTGAAATTCATCACCTTTAGATAGATCTTATCAGAAAGGGATACGATGAGTGAATTATACACTTTATCATTTCCGTCAAGAATTTTCCTGCATGCATCAGTCATCTCCAGCCATTTTGGATTAATAACTTGTATTCCTTACACAATAGAAAATAGGAATTTAATTCCAAGATATCATAGATGAGATCTCATTCTGTATTTCTGGATCTGATAATGACTTCCATCGATGAGGGGGACTCCTTTGATATTGAATTAAATCTCCATAAAGGTAAAAGATAGATCAAACACCAGCAACTTCCATCTAATACCACATAAAGGACCCAATAACACCCTAAGAGTGGTGGGGTGAATCAGGGAGTCAAATTTTTCTTTTTAATGTTATGGATATTATTTCCACATTGGTAGGAACCTATAAAATCTGTCAGTAAAATGAAAGAAAGGATATGATATGACACTTTTACTTGGTTCACCACAAAGGGCTACATCCATGGAGAATACACTGACAATGTGTCTTTCAAACCTAAATCAACTAATCATCAATAGCTGTGGAGTACAAGAGTTTAGTCAGAGTCACTCTGTTCCAGACACACTTACCTTACAAAAGATCAGGGATGGATCACTGCTTCCCTTGGAAAAATTCCATAAAATCTCCCTAGCTCACTTTTGTGAGAGAATTCTAACTCAATTTATCAACTTCAAGGTCTCTTCCATATATTGTAATTGAAGTATTTGTATTTTCCAGAAAGAGACACTTCTTGCATCAAAGACCTGAGTAGATGCTCACTGAAAGCCCTGAACACACAACACCAATACTCAAAATATCCCTTAACAAAGCACCTTCACAAATCTCAACCCTTCTCATAGAACACCACCTGGCAGTGCACAACCCTTCACCGAGATCACTGCCTCACAGAGCACAACTCTTTACAAATCTCACTGCCTCATAGAGAAACCTACATAGAAAATCTCACTAATAGAACGTGGAACTCCCCATCAGCACGAATCTCATATGACCTAGAATCATTAACATCATTCAATATTTTTAAAGTCTCTTCATGAAGATAATGCTCACATAGAACAACCTTTTTCACGGAGCACCCCTTTCTTCCCGAATTCACAGCGACCATGGATTTTCTCTCTCAAAATCGTTCAGAATGATTAAGGGTAGCTACTTATATATAAGGGATGGTCAAACATAGAGATCATCTTCTTTATGCGCCAAATCTAGATCATTCAAAATGTATCTACGGTGCTTCCTCCATCTCGTAAATATCCTCTGAAATTTCTAATTAGTAGATCGCATCGTAACCGCAAAGAAAAATTGTCTCAAATCGCAGAGCTACATTTCTTAGAAATCATCATGGCAGTCTTAACAAAAACCATGCCTTTTTCTATATAAAATAAATTTTTATTATATAAGAATTCCATTCAAAAAGCTGAGAGATCGAACGCTGGTAATCACAGGGCACACCTTCATAATATTCATTATCTTCTCATAACATAATTCATGAATCCCATCTCTATGAAACTCACACATTTTCCTAATTTTCTAGATGCCTTAAAGAAAACCCAATTTTCACTATTCTTTCCCCGAATTTTAGAATTCAAAAATTTGGAAAACACTGGGGAATGAAATCTCCTTCAAAACGTATTAGGGCTTGAACTGTGTTTCCCTTTTCGTACAATCTCTCTGATCATCCATGATAGGATTGACATAAAACATGATCCATGATACTTTTTCAGCAAAGAACAGCCTTGGTTCTAACACATAAATGAATATAAAATCATATGTCAAGGATGCCTACCAAGAACTTTATATCATGTTAGGTTTGGGCTATGATATGTGTACCTATTTTGGGATTGGGTTAATAACCTATGTACCATATTACATTTAGTCTTGTGTTACATCCCATGTACCTTCTTGTTTTCAGGCTTGGGATACAACCCATTTACCATCTTGCTTTCAGGCTGGGGCTACAACTCATACAACTTATTGTTTTCGAACTTGCACTACAACCCATGTTCCTTCTTGTTTTCAGGCTTGGGCTACAACTTATATAACTTCTTCTATTCAGGATTGGGCTACAACCCGTGTTCCTTATTTTTTTGGTCTTGGACTACAACCCTTGTACCTTCTTTTTTTCGGGCATTGGCTACAAGCCTTGTACCTATTTGTTTTCAGGCTTGGGATACAACCAATGTACCTTCTTGTTTTTTGGATTGGGCTACAACTAGTGTACACTCTTACTTTAATTCTTGGGATAATGCCCATGTACCTTCTTTATTTCAGGATTAGGCTACAACCCATGTACCCATTGAGCTCATATAAATCTTATCATTACCCAATGCATTGGAGGGAGATATATTTCCCACCCATCTCATAATAAAATCATCAAGACATGTTATAGAATATAATAAAACATTAATCATATCATGAACCATAAAATGAGATTGGTTTTATAAAATTTAAATCATAACCCGTGAAATGAAATGGGTATCATTAACATTTCATCACATCATCACCTATAAAAAGATATAGGTTTCATAATCACTTCATGAAAGCATAACTCGTGAAAGAGAAACAGATTTCATAAATATCTTTCCATCAAAAAATTAACCATTCATAGAATGAATATTAATGTAAACATTCAATTATTTCCGCAGAAAGGCATGAGTAACACCAATAGATGTCATATTATAATGGAAATAATTTAGAAATATATATTAAAAAAATTATTGGGGAATTTATCCTTTCTCTTTTGAAAAATGATTCTTAAAACACAAAACCTTTTGAAAAAAACTTCTTTGAAAAGTATATTTTAAAAAAATATTAATAATTAACCATTAAATATTAAAGGAAAGATTTAAAGGATTTATGGTGGATAAATTTTTACATGTCGTATGAGGTAAGGAGAAAATTCATTTTGTATGATAAAAAGGATTGAAAGACTCCTCGTTCGGAAAGAGAAAATAAGATTCATTTGCAAACATCATTAAAAGAATAAAATGGAAAAAAATATTTGAAAGAACATAGTATATTATTATAATATTCTTGGAAACCCTTTTTATAAATCATGGTTTTTAAAGAACATTGATTTTTGACCGAAGAGGGCTAAAGTCTGGATTTCATGAAAAAACATTATTAAAAATATTGTATAACAAAGATTGGAAAAATGGTACCAATACATGAATATATCATGAATAACTAGATTTGAATAAAATTCATGTGTGTTCTTATGGTATGGATCGTAATATTTCATCAGTTGAAGCATAAACATAAACAATCTCAAAAAATGTTGAGATTATTTCAAAACATTTTTACAACTTGGAAAATTTGAAACATGCCCCCTTTTTAATAAAATTGAATTCCTTGAATCACAAAATATCATGAAAATAAAAATATTCATGAAAAAAAAAATCATGTACAGTATATACACCTCATGGAAAAATATAGTTGTATAACATGGAATGTGACTCAACGAAGGAAAATTGATACAAAATTACGTTAATGATTTGGAAACTTTTGAAACATAAAATAAATGTGATAAATATCATAAAATAGATATTTAAATACCCATAAATTTATGTATAATAATTATATATTACATCCATGGGTTGTATACACACAACACAAAATGAATGGGTGCTGAGTAAAGCTTGTATCCCTTGGAAATAAAAAGGGAGATGAAATTTCCTTACCCTGTGTCTTGACAATCAGTACACCAATTCAAAAAACCTATATAATAAATATAAATTAATTATAAATATTCTATATAACCATATTATTATATCTATTAGAATATATATTTTTATTAGGTTCTTATATTACCCTCCTGTAAACTATCCTATTTTTTGTTTCACTTCAGGTAATATTCTCTTAGTTCTTTTAATGTGTCTTAATTTGATATATATTTGGTCATAATAATTATTTCCTGATTTAAATAATTTACCTCAAGATATAAATATAATTTATATTCCGTGTATGTGTATTATCATACTCAATAAAATATATAATTATGAAATTGAATACACCGTTCGTGGAAACGGTAAGTCATACGTATTCATGAAAGATGTTTTCATTTTTATTGTTGTATTGAAAGAAAGAAGATAAATTAAAGATATTTATATGTATTTATATATATATATATAATTATTAAATTAGCTTTATTATATCATTTATATCATATATATTCCCAAGTATCATCCTTAATTCATGCCGTGATTTGTGTGAACAAATCACATCGCTCTGTGGGGACTGTAGTCCACACTTCTTCAAACGAAACTATCGTATTTACCTCAAATCGAAAGTATAAAGATATGTGTTGTAAAATTATTAAATAATATTAAAGATATAACAAATATAATATATATCATATATAACTAGATCAGCTATAATTATTTATACTATGAGAGGTGGTAAGGAAATATGAACAATCATTATTTTGTGAGGATGTAGTTCCCCACACACATAAATAATTTTTCTGTTACCCATTAGATGGATGTTTGTGTAATTTTTGGTAGAAAATTTATCATAAAAAATTTCTATTATAATTGGGATACTTTTGTTTTAATAAAATTATGTAGTAAAGAGAGTGGAGGGGGTGGAGAATGAAATTAATTGGAAGGATCTTGAGAGAATACATTACCACATAATCATGTAACTCCTTTTGGTTTGTGCTAAATGTCTTTATTGGATTTATTTATACCAAAATTTAGGAATCAAGTAGTATTTGAGGGATCTTTTTAAGTGTATTTGGTAGATCCTGGATGAACCCATGTGGTTTGAGAGGTTTGAGGAAGTGATAGGAGAGGAGGGATATCTATATTGGTGGTTGAGTGGTACTCTTGTAAATATTTGAAGAGAAACTTTCACCCATTATTTGAATGATTAAAGTGGATTAAATGATATAAAAAGGTCTATAAAATGGATTATAGGGTTGAAATATGTCCATAAAATTTCTCCTGGACAATTTTCTAGGTCATCTGAACCATTAAGATTAAGGTTTAATCCATTATTAAGCTTATTCTTATCATAATTGTTGAAATTAATTTTTATTATCTTTGCTAAATTTTTTTGTAAAAAAATAATTTGAACATGGTAAACAATATAAATTATTCAAATTAAAAATATGGAATCTATTTTTATAAATTCTAATAAAATAAGTGGAAGAAATTAATTTCAAATTAATCCCACTGATGGGACAACATTACATGTTTTTAAAGTAAAAACATCCAAAAGTTTGTTACGTTTTCTACTCAATTTAAAGTTGTAATTGATTCAAATGACCGAAATTTGATTAATAGATACAAATATTATATAATTAATCTTATTAACCAAATTAAAATATAAAATTTATCCTTATAATATAATTAAACAAAAATAAAGTTTTGAATTAAAATATGGTGTTTTTCACAGTTCATTGAAAAGTAAAACTTCACTAAAAATAAAAAAAATCACCCTAACCTTATTATTATTTTAAACATTAAAATATTATGTTTATTGTGACATATTAAATCTAAAAAATTTGATTAATTTCATTTAAGATGGGTTCTCCATTAAAATGTGGAAAATGCCTGAATAAAAATATTGGGTTTTAAGCATAAAATTAGTTTTGTTCTTATCTTCTGTATACAAAATATATTGGATGAATATCAAAATAATTTTATTAAATATATAATATATATATTAAATTAAAATCACTCAATAATTATAATTAGTTTAATTAATTATTGTAAAACATTTTCATGACCATAAAAATAATAATATTTCCATTTATATGCAATCAGATTTTGTATTCATTTATAATTAATTGGTAACCTATGAATTCATATTATATTTTTTTAGACTTTATATTTTCATAAAATACTTAATACTATTTATAACCTCTAATTTAACAGCTATTTTATTTCTTATATTATTATAAAATTTCATTTTAATGGTATAATATTGATCAATTAAACTCGGTCTTATGTGTCACACAAGCCATAAAGGAATGTCAGTGTTGCAAGTAATAAAAGATAAACACAATGCTCAATGTAGAGAAATGTTATATTTATGTTTAATTTTTTTCATGATTAACTTATTGTTTCTTATAACGCAATCCAAACATATTTTTTAATATAAAATAAACTATTTTTTGTGTTGTGTTAAATGAAAAATATCAAAAACGGTAAATAAATTTGAAAAATAATAATTCCCCAAATCTGGGGGTGTTACATTATACCCCACATAAAATTAATTTCTACCTCTAAAATCATATGGGTTATCAAATGTTTAATATTTGAAAGCTTCATTTATTGAACTGCACATCATAAAGATTAGAACTAAAACTTCTGTTAAAAAGGGAAAGTTGGAACTATAACGGTTACCTAGGGTAACTTATAAATAGGTTTCCACATTGGATAATGGATGTGCGAAGTGAAATCATGGATATAGAAGAAAAATATAACCATATTTTTCTAATAGAGAGTTATAGAGAGCTCGGTCAGAAGAAAGTTAACAATCATAAAGCCATAAATTGATGATTATCTAAGGGACCATCTAATTCATCATAAATAAAGGTAATAAGAAAACATTTTGGGATTTAATATCCTCTTTCCTAAATTAGAATAATTTCTATGAAATGGTATATTTAATAGATTTCATTTACATTCATAATTAAAATCTCACTTTTTGGTCATGTATTTTCCAATTTCAACTTCACCTCTTCCTCAAAAAAGGGAGGTGATTTTTTTCATTCCTAAAACACTAACAGATCATGATATCCTTAATAATTCATCCCATATCTCTTAAATTACCATTAATAGAAATTTCTAAAATTAGGTTACCCAATATGCACAAAACCTCATATGGTGATATAACACTTTAATCTTACCGACTGTAACTGTAATTTAACTTAAACATTCTATAAATGGTTAACCATATAACCCTTCCAAAATAAGAAACATAAAATATCTAGAAAGAATATCATGAAATTATATTACCATTTATCCCCTATATATCACAATTCACCACTTGTTTTCCATATTCCAAACATGTGAATACCCTCATTATATATTCCCTTGAAACATTGTAACAACCTTAATTATAATAAATTATTTTGGAAAAAATGCATTCTTCCTAATTACAATGAATACTGGATATATCGTTGAAATCCAATATGTTTTAAACTTCATTCATGATGACATATAACACTTTGTCAATAATAAGTTCCAGGGTAATATGTAGCATCCAATTGTCTTATTCATGTCCATTGTATCTTTATCCAAACATCATTATCTCAATGTCAGGTATTAATTAGAGTATACCTTCCGTTAATAAAAATATCACCTTTCCATGAAATAATCATTCCACATATCATTTTAATACTTAATGAAATCTTATAATGAAAATAAATATATTTTTCATTAATTATATGACATAATATTTGAATTTTGAAAACATAAATACTTCATTCATCCAACATTATTCATTAACTATTACTTAGGCTTTATAAAATTATCAATTAATAAATCATTCCTATAATATGAAATATAAATCTTCTATTAAGGTTTATCAACCTTAATCTAATAATACTTCTTATGTTTAATTAAAACAATATAGGAAGAACATCACATACCTTTCACATTTATATTGTGGTCTCTTTATCCTTAGAAGTGTAACAAATACTCATACCAACATCCTGATTCTCTTTATGATATTTCCACATGGGAAATAAATTTTTATACTGCCCATAAATTTCAAATCTGAAACATTCAATGATAACCATGTTCCTTCTAGTTCTTTCTATTGACTAAAACTATAAATAATAAGGTGAGAAAAACATATCATAAAATAAAAAGTCATAATCATGAAAAATTACATATATGATGTCTAAATAATGACACAAAATTTTTAATACACAATACCTTAAGTTTATCCTTTGTTATTCATAACCATATTTTATTTAAATACTTCAAGATAGTGCGTGTAGAGTTTTTGAATTCCCAAAGAATATCCCCCAGGAGATTCAAACTAAGTGTGCAGCAAGGACCATTGTCATGTATCAGATAACCATGAGTCAGACCCAAAACATATTTCCATATTTTTTACCCCAAGGTACATATGTTCCAGATCCACATCCACTTGTAATATCAAAACTGAGAATTATTTCTAGGAAAGCACTCACTCAATCCTTTACCAAACTTCTAGTGCATTTTACTATAATTTTATTATCCCTAAACTTATCCCTTATACATTCCTTAGTGTTATCCCTAAGGTTTTCTCATCCTAGCTTCCAAAGGATAACAAAACATTTTCTCTAAACACCAACTATAGTGATGCCCCCTTTTCATACATTAACATTACATAACTGTTTTTTTGAAAACTTATCACATTTTTATAAACAAATTTCTAAGGTCGTGTTAGTTCTGTGTCTTTGGGAAAACATAGAAACATAAACACAATTGTACGTAAGTGGGCTACATTTTCTACCACATGGGTTCTCCAAGACTATATGTCACACCCTCTATTTCAAAAAAAATTTATTTATTTTATTAATTTTGTTTGCGTCGGGTAGTTCGGGGTCGAAACCTGAACTAAGATTTCGAGTTCTTTGTGTTTTGACTAGTTTGCATCCAGCGCAACGCGACCGAAGCTGCGTGGCCTCACCTGGGTCGCCGCGCGGGCCCCGCCCCGTTTCACCGCACGCCCTGCTTGATGGTTAATTAATTAAATGAAATGGATCAGTATAATAAAACAATAATATTAACGGTGTTAAGAATATAATTTTTCTTGTGTCGTTATTAATATTACTCTTAATAATAATTATAATAATAATAACAACAACAATAATAATAAAACTAATAAGGATTAATAGTTTGTTTTTAATGATAACCATAAATATATTATAATTTGAGGTGTTATTATTATTATTAATAATACTAAATTTAGGTTTTATTTTCCTTTTTATTTTATTTTATCTTATTTTATTTTAATTGCTTTTTATTCTACTTTCTTTTTATCTTATTTTATTTAATTTCTTTTTATTTTATTTTATTTTTTTCTCTTTATCTTTTCTTTCCTTCTATTCTTTTCTCACTCCGTTTTTTTTTCTTTTCTCTCCTCACAATTCCGTCGGATCCCCCTGCTACCCTCTCCTCGTCACGGCTCACCCCCTCCCCTCTAACCCTAGCCGCCTGCTCCCTATCCCACTCCCCGCCTCACCTTTCTCTCAGCCGCACGCCGCACGCCGTCACGGCCTCCTCCTAGATCCACCCTACTAGCGCCGCACCCCACCTTTCCCGGCAGTCCTCCCATCCGGCGACCGGGTTACGCCCCCCTGCTCCGGTGAACCCTGACACCCCCTGCTCCGGTGAACCCCGCACACCCCGGTGGCTGCACCGGTGAACCCCGCACACCCCGGCTTCCCCCTTGCATGACCTATCTCTCCCCCTTCTCTCCGGTTTTGCACCGCCACCCTATTCCCCAGTCCAGCGGCCTCCCCCTCTCGGCCTGGTCAAGGCGCGACCCCGACCTGCCCTATCCGCTGTAGGCCGCCCCCCCCCCCCCAGCTCCCAGGCGCGCTGCTATCCCTCGTGCGACATGTTCGGCTGAGCCCCGATAGTTTCCCTCCTTGCACGGCGCATCAATCCGGCCACACCTCCCTCTTCCAGAAACAGCAACACCAGCCAGCCAAGATCCCTCCGCCAAGCCGCCCTCCAGTTAAGCCTCGCCTAATTTTATTAAAATTATTTTTCATTTACTATGATTTCTTTATGTCTTTTTTTAGTTTTGTTGTTTTGGTTTTTCCAGCGGATATGAGATCCGACATTGTGGTTCTAACTTGAAGTTTTTATTTTGGATTCGTGAAATTGAGTCCGCGTGAGGTTCCTTGTGGTGAAAATGAAGCGCGATTGACATTTCGCGCTAGTATTTGAAGATTCCTCATCAATTTTCCAGATTTGACGGCGAGGTAGGTGGTTCCACTCTTAAGTATTATTTGATAAATCAATTTTCATGTTTAGTTTTTTTTTTGTATATCATTTAGTTTATTTGTGCATTGCGAAGTTGTCTTTCTTTGATGTTTGGGATGCATTTGAACTGTTTAATAACCTGCCTATTTTATGTGTGTTCTTTCTGCTTAAAAACTCACATCTATCTCGTTGTTGGCGTGTTTTATTTTATTGTGCGGTAAGATTATTGATCTGTTCAACATATGTGAAATATTTCGTTTTCATGGCGTAGTGTGTCTGGTTGACAAAGAAGTTTTGGTGCGGGTTTAGTCGGCAACGCCAAGTGATTTCTTTTAAACTATTTTGTATACTTTTATTTTTGGCTTATTTAATTAGGTGATTTGTGCAAAGGTGTTTTACATATGGTGTAAGGTCTTCCATCAAACTATTAGTGTTGTGGAGGTCACACCTTAAAATGGTATTTGAGTGCGTGCGATGTTAGAATGTGTTTTGAATGTGGAAATGATTACTTTAGTGTGTGTAAAGCCATGTGATATTGTTTTATGAGCTTTTGTAATGGTTTATTAAATCATGACCATGGTGTGAAACCTTTTGAAAAAAAATATTGTTTTAATGTTCGTCTTATTTCACAATGATATTTATATGTGTGAGTAGTGGTTTGTTTAATGATAAGTTTTTTTTTTCATTGCGGCAATTGGTCTAATTTAGTACATAACCTATGCAGATTATGTTTTGAAAAGATTTTGATGTGCGTATGGTTCTAAAAGCGGTTTTGGGCGTTCAAACTATGTTTTTGCGTGTGTAAGTACCATGTTTGGAGTTTATGTATTAGTGCGACATGTGACATTAAATTGAAACGTGTTTGAGCACAAACTGGGAAGCCTGGGTAGCTAGGAGGGTGGACTAGACTAGTGCGCTAGTGTTCCGGAGGTGACTCGACCTGGTTTCACTGGCAGGACTGACGATTGCAACACTAACTAAACAAATGCTTTTCTGAGGGTCGTGGACTTCTAAGCCACGTTTTCTGAGGGTCGTGGCCTTCTAAGTCATGTTTTCTGAGGGTCGTGGCCTTCTAAGCCACGTTTCACTGAGACACGAAGCTCTAGGGACCCAAGCTAGCTAACACCCATGCAGCCTCTCCCATGTTAGTGCTCATTAGTTACTTTCCGCTCCTCAGATATAAACTTTGGTTATTTTAAAAAGTAAGGGTGTGTGTGTTTTAATTTATGTTGTTCCATTTGAAACTGTTTTCTTTAATTCCGTCTTCTTTTAAACTGTTCAACTTTTTATTTCTTTTCTTTAGCTAATATTGCAAAGGTATTTGTCATTTAATAATTATGCGTGGAACCTTTTTATTGGGTGACGTCCTACTGGGCCTTTTGCTCACACCCTGCGTACACCTTCGGGTGTATGTAGACCTTGTTTCTTGTGTATTCCAGGTTGTGCATCATGCTTAGCGATGGTGGTTCTGGTCGTTGATGGTATTCTCGTGCAGGTTGGTGTTGTGGCGTGCGAATGCTACACCACTCTTGTCGCTTGGTGGTTTGATTTAGAGTTTTAGTATTGTCGTTTATTTTTGGGACGTTGGCTCTAATTGTAAACCTTTAAATTTGATTTCAGTTCAATGGTCTCTTTGGTTGTCAATTTCCTAGTTTCATTTTATTATCTTTTTAGTGTTTCTGTATACTATTTCGGGTATACCGTTCCCACAAGTTACTCTTGATACCCGGGCACTTGTGCCAGCCCGTGGGGATCGGGAATGCCCTTCGGGCCTTGCCGCGGACCGAGTCGGGCACCGGGTCTGATGGTGACCCGGCCTGGTTCGTGAAAAAATGGTATCATAGGGCAAGGTTTGCTCTCTTGGGTCGTTTTCTTTTGGGATAGATTCACGGTAGACTTGAGTTAAATTTGTCGGGACTCGACGTCCTGGCTACGAGTAAGGTGCCTGGCCAGCACACCTCGTGGCGGGACTCGAGTTACCAAAGTATGTTGAGGTTTGTCTGAGTTTTTTGTCATTGCGGATGATCATGTCTAAGGGGAAATGAAAAGGGAGTAAGGTCAGTGGTCTTAGTGAGCTCGCAGGGTCTGGCAAGCCTTGTGGAGCCGGGGACACTGTCCTAAAATACTCTCTGTGGCCAGTGGCGTGATTGGCGTATGACCGCCAACCATACTTTCCAATCAACCATTGTACCTAGTTTCTTCCTGCTTTGTTTATCGTCTCTTTGTTCTGGATTCGTGGAAATTTGGTTTTTAAGTAAAAATGCTTTGGTCTTGGAAAATGTTTTCAAATGAAGCGCTTTGAAAATGAAATGATGTGTGAGGTTTGAAAAGTGTGGGTTGGATGTTTTGGTTTTGAAAAAAAAAATGGAAAGCTTTGGTTTTTATCCTTGGCGCTCTTATGGGCAACCACATGCATGAGTGTATACGAAAAGGGAAATGGTTAACGGCATGAGAAGATGAGTGCCTAGATGGACACGAGGTGCATGCCGGTGCGGCATGAGAACATGCATGTGCGAGGCTCATGGGACGCCATTGGTGTTTGTTCAACCCACTGGGTTTGCTTATTTTCAAAATGTTTTGTTAAAGGTAATAAATTTGGTGTTTTAGTAAATGGTGTTTGTGTGGCGTGTCCTTGTGTTTTTGAGATGTTGGATGTGTGGAGTTTTGAGCTGAGTATTCTTTCTGAATGGTTTGTGTCCCGAGTTTGAGTTCCTATTTGTAAGTTGGTATGCAAGCGGGTAGCTAGTTTTTTTTTTCCTTTGAAAAGTACATTGGGGAGCCCTTGCAGTGGTTTCCCTTGTACGTTTGGTGTTCGCCTGCAGTATGTGTTGATCATTGGACAAGTTTGATTTGGGTCCATGTTTTTCTTTCTTGACTAGTGTACGCCCCCCATAAAGTGTTGAGATGTGATCAAAGTGTGGCCACGGGCAATTCGTCATTGGCCGACACTCCAGTTGATCGAAGGACTCTCTTTTTGAATTCTAGAATTGAACCCACCCCTCCTTTTCACAACTAAGTGGATCCTCCCGCAGCGGGATGACATATGTGAGGGGAGTTGAACAGAGTTTTGGTTTCCTTATGTTGTCTAAGTCGTTGGGTATGAAAATTGACATCGTTGCGCTTGAAGGTTTCCCCTGGAAATGGCGAAAGAAAGTCCAGCGGGGAGGGTGAAGGCGGTTCGAAATTTTCAATGTTGACCAGTGTCTTTGAGGGATTTGTAGTATCTACATCGGCTACAAGGGTCATGTTCGGTGACTTCTTGCAGCGGAAGGTCCCTTTGGTAGTCAACAGTGGTTTGGAAGTGGTAGAGGAGACTCCAGTGGGAAAAAGGTGGAAGCGACCCTAAGTCGTTGGTGCGGTCTATCATTCTGAATAACCTCCGGTCTTGGTTTGTTTCGTTTAAGAAAAAGTTTGTGTTAGGCTACTAGTTGGCATACCCAGTCGTATGAGGCTGCTATGGTTGTCTGCAGGAATCACGTGTTGTTTAAGACTCAGTTTGAAGTCCCTCTCCATATAGTGTTCTTCTCAACAGAAATGATCATGTTCAGGTGACGATTCGTGGTGTCGTGTTCTCATCCAGTGTGACAAAGAGTGATGCGCATGCACCATTAAAGCTCTTGTGTTGGTAAATGTTCAGTGTACGATCAGTTGGATATCGAAATGTGTTGTGGTTACTGGTGTTTCCTTGGTTGTAGTGTGATTGCGTGTGACACCAAAAGGAGAAGCTCTGTTCGGGAGTCTTCCATGCCTGACTACGAGGCAGAAGATGCTTCAAACATCAGGGCTCCAGCCATAGGCCTCGGAGTGAAGCTGGCGCGTGGTCAGGAACCCCGAGAGTGTATGAGACCCCGAAATTATTTCTGTTATCGGTGTCGAAAGTGAAAGAAGCTTAAATGGTATTCTATGGTTGTTCTTCTCCGAACGAAATGTCTGGTTGCATAAGGTTTTCGTGACCATGTAGAGGCGTGTTCGTCTCATTGCCTTAATGTTTTGGGGGTTGCGTCCCATTGGATGCAATCACCTTTAGTGGTCCTTGAGAGTCTGTTGGGGAAACATCAGTCCCAAAATTTTATAATGCTCATCCTGGGATGTGGATGTGTTGGACAGGTCTTAGGTCATGGTTCTGACGCCCGGGTGGTTAGGCCCCTCCCTCCCCGCCCCTTGTGGTGGGGTGTTTGGTCACCATTGAGAAGTTTTTCAAAGTTCTATGCATTTTGTTAGTTCTAATGGTGGGGAGTCCTCATGGACCTCCCTATGTTGGTTTTCTAGTCTCGCCTTTGGTGTTGGCAGGTTCTTAATGGTGGGGAGACCCACATTGGGTCTCGCACGAATGTCTCTAGGATGAATCAGTGCTGGACTTTTCTTTAATGGAGGGGAGTCCGCTCGAACCTCCCCCTGTCGGTTGTCCACTCTCATTTCGAGCATCAGTGACTTCATAATGGTGGGGAGCCCCTCGAGCTTCCCCATGTTGATCTATAGCTTCTGTTTTCAAAGATGGTTTGTTGATAAGTGATAGGAGTGTTCCGAGGACGTGGTTTGACCTCTTTTGTTCATTTTAGCCAAGTGGTGTGGTTTCGGTTTCAGAATGCTTGAGGTGTTTTGGCGTGTGAAGTTGGCTCTTGTGGGTCCAAGAGTTCGTTTTCTAAAATAATCGGCTGGAGGCGTTCTAGCTTTTTGGGGTGGGCGACACATATCAGAAAGTCTTTTTATGCATTTCTTGATGTTGTCTTTGAGTCACTTTCTCTGAGCACGATTTTTCTCTCTCTCTTTTGTTGATGTTTGTGGGGATCCTATTTGATCCTTAGTGGAGTGCCGTTTCCTACTTTGGGTCTCAGCCTCAGCTGTGGCTTTCCGGGGGCGGAAAGCTTTATGGTGGGGAGAATTGTAACACCCTCTATTTCAAAAAAATTTTATTTATTTTATTAATTTTGTTTGTGTCGGGTAGTTCGGGTCGAAACCTGAACTTAAGATTTCGAGTTCTTTGTGTTTTGACTAGTTTGCATCCAGCGCAACGCGACTGAAGCTGCGTGGCCTCACCTAGGTCGCCGCGCGGCCCCGCCCGTTTCACCGCACGCCCTGCTTGATGGTTAATTAATTAAATGAAATGGATCAGTATAATAAAACAATAATATTAACGGTGTTAAGAATATAATTTTTCTTGTGTCGTTATTAATATTACTCTTAATAATAATTATAATAATAATAACAACAACAATAATAATAAAACTAATAAGGATTAATAGTTTGTTTTAATGATAACAATAAATATATTATAATTTGAGGTGTTATTATTATTATTAATAATACTAAATTTAGGTTTTATTTTACTTTTTATTTTATTTTATCTTATTTTATTTTAATTGCTTTTTATTCTAATTTCTTTTTATCTTATGTTATTTTAATTTCTTTTTATTTTATTTTATTTTTTTCTCTTTCTCTTTTTCTTTCCTTCTTTTCTTTTCCTCCCTCCGTTTTTTTTCTTTTCTCTCCTCACAATTCCGTCGGATCCCCCTGCTACCCTCTCCTCGTTGCGGTTCACCCCCTCCCCTCTAACCCTAGCCGCCTGCTCCCTATCCTGCTCCGCGCCTCACCTTTCTCTCAGCCGCACGCCGCACGCCGTCACGACCTCCTCCTGGATCCACCCTGCTAGCGCCGCACCCCACCTTTCCCGGCAGTCCTCCTGTCCGGCGACCGGGTTGTGCCCCCTGCTCCGGTGAACCCCGACGCCCCCTACTCCGGTGAACCCCGCACACCCCAGTGGCTGCACCGGTGAACCCCGTACACCCCGGCTTCCCCCTTGCGTGACCTATCTCTCCCCCTTATCTCCGGTTTTGCACCGCCTCCCTATTCCCCAGTCCAGCAGCCTCCCCCTCTCGGCCTGGTTAAGGCGCGACCCCGACCTGCCCTATCTGCTGCAGGCCGCCCCCCCCCCCCCCCCCCCAGCTCCCAGGCGCGCTGCTATCCCTCGTGCGACATGTTCGGCTGAGCCCCGATAGTTTCCATCCATGCACGGCGCATCAATCCGGCCACACCTCCCTCTTCCAGAAACAGCAACACCAGCCAGCCAAGATCCCTCCGCCAAGCTGCCCTCCAGTTAAGCCTCGCCTAATTTGATTAATATTATTTTTCATTTACTATGATTTCTTTATGTCTTTTTTTTTAAGTTTTGTTGTTTTGGTTTTTCCAGCGGATATGAGATCCGACTTTGTGGTTCTAACTTGAAGTTTTTATTTTGGATTCGTGAAATTGAGTCTGCGTGAGGTTCCTTGTGGTGAAAATGAAGCGCGATTGACATTTCGCGCTAGTATTTGAAGATTCCTCATCAATTTTCCAGATTTGACGGTGAGGTAGGTGGTTCCACTCTTAAGTATTATTTGATAAATCAATTTTCATGTTTAGTTTTTTTTTGTATATCATTTAGTTTATTTGTGCATTGAGAAGTTGTCTTTCTTTGATGTTTGGGATGCATTTGAACTGTTTAATAACCTGTCTATTTTATGTGTGTTCTTTCTTCTTAAAAACTCACATCTATCTAGTTGTTGGTGTTTTATTTTATTGTGAGGTAAGATTATTGATCTGTTCAACAGATGTGAAATATTTCTTTTTCATGGCGTAGTGTGTCTGGTTGACAAAGAAGTTTTGGTGCGGGTTTAGTCGGCAACGCCAAGTGATTTCTTTTAAACAATTTTGTATACTTTTATTTTTAGCTTATTTAATTAGGTGATTTGTGCAAAGGTGTTTTACATATGGTGTAAGGTCTTCCATCAAACTATTAGTGTGGTGCAGGTCACACCTTAAAATGGTATTTGAGTGCGTGCGATGTTAGAATGTGTTTTGAATGTGGAAATGATTAATTTAGTGTGTGTAAAGCCATGTGATATTGTTTTATGAGCTTTTGTAATGGTTTATTAAATCATGACCATGGTGTGAAACCTTTTGAAAAAAAAAATTTTTAATGTTCGTCTTATTTCAAAATGATATTTATATGTGTGAGTGGTGGTTTTTTTAACGATAAGTTTTTTTTTCATTGCGGCAATTGGTCTAATTTAGTACATAACCTATGCAGATTATGTTTTGAAAAGATTTTGATGTGCGTATGGTTTTAAAAGTGGTTTTGGGCGTTCAAACTATGTTTTTGCATGTGTAAGTACCCTGTTTGGAGTTTATGTTTTAGTGCGACATGTGACATTAAATTGAAACTTGTTTGAGCACAAACTGGGAAGCCCGGGTAGCTAGGAGGGTGGACTAGACTAGTGCGCTAGTGTTCCGGAGGTGACTCGACCTGGTTTCACTAGAAGGACTGAGGATTGCAACACTAACTAAACAAATGCTTTTCTGAGGGTCGTGGCCTTCTAAGCCACGTTTCACTGAGACACGAAGCTCTAGGGACCCAAGCTAGCTAACACCCATGCAGCCTCTCCCATGTTAGTGCTCATTAGTTACTTTACGCTCCTCAGAGAGAAACTTTGGTTATTTTAAAAAGTAAGGGTGTGTGTGTTTTAATTTATGTTGTTCCATTTGAAACTGTTTTCTTTAATTCCGTCTTCTTTTAAACTGTTCAACATTTTATTTCTTTTCTTTAGCTAATATTGCAAAGGTATTTGTCATTTAATAATTATGCGTGGAACCTTTTTATTGGGTGACGTCCTACTGGGCCTTTTGCTCACACCCTGCGTACACCTTCGGGTGTATGTAGACCTTGTTTCTTGTGTATTCCAGGTTGTGCGTCGTGCTTAGCGATGGTGGTTCTGGTCGTTGATGGTCTTCTCGTGCAGGTTGGTGTTGTGGCGTGCGAATGCTACACCACTCTTGTCGCTTGGTGGTTTGAGTTAGAGTTTTAGTATTGTCGTTTATTTTTGGGACGTTGGCTCTAATTGTAAACCTTTAAATTTGATTTCAGTTCAATGGTCTCTTTGGTTGTCAATTTCCTAGTTTCATTTTATAATTTTTTTAGTGTTTGTGTATACTATTTCGGGTAAACCGTTCCCACAAGTTACTCTTCATACCTGGGCACTTGTGCCAGCCCGTGGGGATTGGGAACGCCCTTCGGGCCTTGCCGCGGACCGAGTCGGGCACCGGGTCTGAGGGCGACCCGGCCTGGTTCGTGACACTATAACCCCTCTTAGACATATGATACACGAAAAAAATAATAATATCATGGGAAATTAAACATAAAAGGGGTGACCACATATTCTCAATAAGGGTAAACAAGGGAGACACATAAGCATAAACATGAACATAAGGGTTTGATAATGTCATCATGAAATTATAAGATCATACCCTCCATGTCAAAGATCATAAACATGAGTTGTGGAATAAATCATGATAGTTTATAAGACATGAATCATAAGGAAATAATCATCATGATACATGAAATAATAACTAAGGAATAAGACATAGAATTTGTGGCATGTATATATGAATAGAAAATATTATGTTAAGGGTTCCTACTAAGACCATTATAACATGTTAGTCTTGGGCTGCGACCCATGTACCTACTTCGGGCGTGCGCTAAAAGCCCATGTACTCTCTTACATTTCAGATTTGGATACATCCCATATAACTTACTATTTTTGGGAATGGGATACAACCTTTGTACCTTCTTGTATTCAGGCACGGTCTACAAATCATTTACCCTCTTACTTTTAGTCTTGGGTTATAACCCATGTACATTCTTGTCATCAGGATTAGGAGACAACCCATGCACTTTTTTTGGGATTGGGCTAAAACCCATGTACATTCTTGTTTTTATGATTGTGCTACAACTCATATAACTTCGTTTTTTGAGCTTGGGATACATCTTGGGTACCATCTTATTTTTAGTCATGGGATACAACCCATGTACCTTCATATTTTTTGGGCTTGGGATAAAACTTTTGTACCGTATTTTTTTCAATCTTGGGATACAACCCAGGTACATTCGTGTTTATGGTCTTAGGATATAACTTATGTACCCTCTTAAATTTTGGATTGGGCTACAAAACATGAAACTTATTGTTTTCGGGCATAGGCTACAACCCATGTACCCATTTAGATCATATACAACTTATCATTACACAATGAATTGGATAGATATATAGGTCCCACTCATCTCATTGTAAAATCATTCATACAATTACCACAAGATAAAAAATCATGAAACATAAAAATAGATTGGTTTTATAAACATAAAATCATAACCTATGAAATGAAATGGTTATAATTATCATTTCATCACATCATACCATATGTAAAGAGATGGGTTTCCTAATCACATCATGAAATCATAACTCATGAAAGAGAAACGAGTTTCATAAACACAATGTCATCAAAAAAATTAACCATTAATAGAAATAATATAAATTTAATAATTAAATCATTTCCCCAGAAAGTGATGAGTAACACCAATTTTTGTCATCTTAGATGGGAAATAATTTGGAATGATAATTTTAAAACCCTTCCTGAGGAATTTATCCTTTCTCCTTTAAAAAACGATTCATAAAATGTAAAAAAAATTGAAAAATATTTCATTGAAAATATATATTGAAAACATTTTATTCAAAATTAAACACTAAACATGAATGTAAATTATCAAATGATTTATGGTAGATAAATTTTTACATGTCGTACAAGGTAAAAAACAATATATTTGCATGTTGAAAAGGTTAGAAAATTACCATGTTCGGGGATAGAAAAGAATATTATTTTGAAAATAATGGTAAATGAAAAAAAATTGTAAAAATTTATTTTAATGGTCATATTATACTAGTATAATTTTTAGGGAATCCCTTTTTTGAAAACATGATTTTTAATGAACACATTTGTTCGACCGAAGAGAGGGTAAAATCAGGCTTTCTTAAAAACACTTTATTGACTATATTATGTACCAAACAGTGAAACAATGGAACCAATACATGAATATATCATGAATAAACATAGAATAATAAATTTCTAGAGTTTTCTTAATATGTATATCTTTATATTTCATGAACGTAATCATAAACATAAACAGTCTCCAAAAGTGATGATATTGTTTTAGTAAACGGTTACCAATTGGTAATATTGGACCATTCTCCCTATTTAAGATAATTACATTACATGATGCATAAAATATGATGAAAAGAATAATATTAATGATATAAAATTTAAAATTAATAATATACACCACAAGGAAATATATATGTACATAACATGGAATGTGGCTGAAGGGGGGAAATTGTGACAAAATTACCTTACAGATTTGGTAACTTTTGAAACATAAACCACATGAGAGAAAGGTAATAAAATGGATATGTAAATAACCATAATTTTAATAATAATAATCAAACAATATGTCCATGGTTAGCATACATTCCACCAAAAATTAATGGGTAGTGAGTAAATTAGGTATCTAATGGGAATAGAAATTGATATGAAATTCCCTTACCTTGGGTCTTGACTCGAATAATACCCATTCAAAATGTGAGTATAATAAATATAAATTTATGATAAATATTTTAAAAAACCATATTATTATATAGAATACAATATATGTTTTATTATGACCTTATATTACCCTCTTTTTAACCATCCTATGTTATGGTTTCACTCCGGGTACTATCCACTTTATTCTTCACATGTGTCTTAATTTGCTATATCTTTTGTCATTATACTTATATCACTATTTAAATAATGTAAATAAATATATAAATATAATTAATATTTATTATATTTTTAATATAATAATCTATACAATATAGAATTTGGAATCAGAATACACCATTCATGGAGATGGTAAGTCGTACATATGCATAAACATCGTTTCTATTTTTATTATTGTATTAAAAAAAGAAGGTAAATGAAATAATTATATATATATATATATTATTTAATGTATCTTTATTATATCATTTATATCCTATATATTCATTAAACCCATCCTTAATACATTCCATGTAGTGTTTGAATCAATCATATCGCTTTGAGGGGGCAGTAGTCCACACTTCCTCAAATGAAATTATCGTATTTACACCGAATGGAGAGTATAAATATATGTGTTGTAAAAGGATTAGATAATATTAATGACATAATAAATATAATATATAAAAAATATAGATATATTTTCCATCATAATTTCAACCATGATATGCGGTAAAGAAAAATGAACTATCATCATTTTGTGAGGTGGTAGTTCACCGTACATATAAAAAATGTGTTCGTTACACATTATATGGACAGGTGTTTAAGTGTAGGTAGAAACCATAGAATAAAAACATTATAATAGATTGAGTATACTATTTTTTATACAATAATGGAATAAATAGAGTGAATCCGTCGATCAAGAAAGTAAAACAATGGATCTTAAGTGAAGATGTTGCCTCTTAATCGGGTAACTCATTTTGGTTTGTTCCAAAAGGATTCGTTGGATTTATTTATCCCAAAAGAGAGAATTTAAGGATGAAGGTAGGTATTTTGGTAATTTAATTAGGTATACCTTTTAAAAACCTAATTTTTTGATATTTTTTAGGAAGTGGGAGGTAGGGAGGCCTTTTTATTATGGAGTAGGAGTGACACTCTAATAAATATTTGTAGAGAGAATTCCACCCACGTTTTTCATACTGAAATTGATTAAAATAATGTAAAAGGGATATAAAAGTGAGTATATGGTCAAAATATATCAATAAAATTGATCTTGAAAAAGTTTATAAGTCATTTTGATCCCTTAAGATTAATGTTTAGTCCATTATTAACCATAGTGTTACCTTAATTGTTGTAATTAATTTTAATGACATTCACTATTATTTTTGCTAAAAAATATTTTGGACTTATTAAAAAATATAAATTATTAAAATTATAAATATATAATCCATACTTACAAATTCTAATCTTATAAGTGGTCGAAATTAAATTAAAAAAAATCTCACTGACGGGACGACGCTGCGAGTTTTTAAAGTAAAAATGTCCAAAAGTTTGCTGAGTTTTTATACTCAATTTAAATTTGAAATAGATTAAAATGAAATAAATTTAATATATTATATAAAACTGTTGTCTATTTAAATTTTGAAGAAAAATTAAAATATAATTTTTCTTTATAAGTAAATTAGATGAAAATGTAGTATTGAATTAAATTCTGTTATTTTCATTATTCATAAAAAAATACAATTTCACTGAAAAATTATAAAAATTTAACCTAACCTAATTATTATGTTACAAATTAATGGTGAATTTTATTTTTACATACTAAATCAATAAAATATCCAAAAATTGGATTTAAAATGGGTCATCTATTACAAGATGGTAAAACTGCCTTAATAAAAATATTGGTTTTTAACCATAGAATTGTATTTGTTATTATCTTATGTATATAAAATCTATTGGATGAACATAAAAAATTTGATTGAATATATAATAGATATATTAAATTAATATCACACATTAATTATTAATAATTTAATTTAATAGGGTAAAACAGTTTTGCGACCATAAAAATAATAATATTTTCTTGTATATTAAATCATTTTTCATATTCATTTCTAATAAATTGGTAACCTATAAATTTATATTATATTTGTGTAAACAATATATTTTAGTAAATTAGTTAACATTATTCATTAACACTAATTTAAAATCTAGTTTATATCTAATTATATTAAGTAATAACATTTTAAATATATATTATTATTTGGTAAAACTCGGTTTTGTGTGTTACTCAAGTCATTGTTCCTTGTAACACAAGAAAAACTTGGTGTTCTATGTAGATATAGATAAAATTTTTGTTTTTTTTAGTTCACTATTAACATCGTGTTTCATATAATGAAAGACAACCATAGTTCTTTTATATAAAATAAACTATTTTAAGTGTTTCGTTAAATGAATAATATCTAAAAGGTTAAATTAATTCAGAAGAAAATGTTAAAAAACGGGGTGTTACATTCTACCACACATAAAAGGAATTTATCCCAAGAAATTTCTCTGGGTTATAAAAGTTTTAATAATTGAATTTTTCTTTCATTGAAAACCACATCATAAAAATAAATACTAAAACTTTCCTTAAAGAGGGAATGTTAGAACCATAACGGTTACCCAAAGTAACATATAAATAGGTTTCCACATAAGAGAACATAGGTGAGAAGTGAAAACGTTTATATGGAAGATAAATCTTACTATCATGTTAGGATGGATGGTGATAGAGAACTTGGTTAGGATAAAGTTAACAATTTCAAAGCAGTAAATTTTCTATTATCTGTGTGACCATTTGAGTCATAAAAAACCACGGTACTAGGAAAACAATTTTAGTGTCAAGATTATTTTCCCCAAAATTGATTAATTTTTTAAAATATATACTTACTTTATTACATCTAATTTCATAATTAAAATATCACCTTTTTTCATGTCTTGAACAATTTCCACTTCACCTCTTTCTACAAAATCGAAGGTGAATTTTTCATTGCTAAAGAACTAATAGATCTTGAGATCCATGATAATTCATCCCATCTCTCTTCAATTACCATCAATATAAATTTGTTAGATCAGGTTAACCAATATTCATACATTCTCATATGGAGAGATAACACTTTAATCATACTGAATCCATATGGTCTTTAACTTAAACATTCAATAAATGGTTAACCTTGTTACCCTTCAGAAAGATAAAAATTCAATGATTTAGAATGAATTTCAAGAAATATTATTCACATTGATCCCAAATATATAACAATGCACCAATTGGATGTTACATTCCAAACATGTGAATACCCTCATCATATATTCTCTTGAAACATGGAAACAACCTTATATACCATAAATCCTTTAGGAAAACATGCATGCTTCAATATTCCAAATATTACTGGATATATCATTCAAATACAAGAAGTTTTAAACATATTGTTAATGACATATAACGTTTTTTCAATAATCAGTTATAGGGTAATCCATATAGTCCAGTTATTCATATCCAACATATCTTTATCCAAACATCATTGTCCCAAAATCTGTAATTAAATAAGGGTGCCTTCCCTTAATCAAAATATAAAATTTCAATGAAATCACCATTCCATGTATCCTTTTAAATCTATAATTAAAACTTATACTGAAAATACATATATATTTCACGATTCATACAACATAATCTTTGAATTTTGAAACCCTAAATACATCATTCATCAAACATTATTCTTAAACAATTACTTATGATTCATTAAAATATTCCATAAAACCAATTTTTTAAAATATTTAATATTAATCATATATTATGGTTCCTAAACCTCAATCTAATCAGGCTTATTATGATTTATGTAAAAAATACTAGAAGAATATTATATACCTTCCACATTTCATTTGTTGTCTCTTTATCTTCATAAGTATAACCAATACTCAGACCACCTTCCTAATTCTCATTATGAGATTTCCACTTGGGAAATCAATCTTTATAAAGCCCATACTATCCAAATATTAAAAATTATATTTTAATTGTGTTCCCTATAGTTCACTCCATTGAATAAAAAACCGAAATCACAGGTTGAGAAACACATATCATAGAAGAAAACCACAAAATCATGAAAAAAGTACCTATAGGATTTCTAAATCATGAAACTTACTTTTTAATCTAGGACACCTAATGTTTATCCTAGGTTATTCATAACCAAAATCTATATAAAATTTTCATGATGTTTTGTGAATAGTTTGTGAATTAAAAAAGTATATCCCCTTGGAGTGTAAAACCAAGTGTGCAGAAAGCCACATTTTCTTTTGCTAGATTACCCTAGGTCCTGAACAAAACATCATATTGATGTTTTTACCCCTACAAACATCTATTCTAGATCCACATCCTCTTGTACTATCCAGACTAGGATGTATTTCTAAGAAACCACTCACTCTATCCTATAACAAAATACCAGGACATTTTCCTATAATTTTCATTATCCCTAAACATATCCTAAAACATGTCATGTGGATTCTCACTAAGGTTTTCTCATCATGGATTATATTGGTTGACAAACACTTCTCTTTGATACCAACTATACTTCCCCTCACTTTTCAAACATTAAAATTACATAACTTCCGATGAATACTTCAAAACATTTTATAAATGGGCACCCAAAGACCATATTAGTTTAGTGCCTTTGGAAACATGGAATCCTAAACATTAGTACATAATCAAGCTAAATTTTATCCCACTAGGTTCCACAAGACTAGATCGCCTCTCAGACACATCATACATGAAATATATCTTCATTTTATAGGGATGTAATCATAAAAATAGGTGATCTCTAATGCTCAGTAAGGGTAAAAAATGGAGACATATAATCATAAACATGAATATAGGGGTATGTGAATGTGATCAGAACATTATAAGATCAAACCATTCATATTAAAGATCATAAAATTGAATTATGAGATAAATCATTGTAGTTCATAAGACATGAATCATAAAGAAATAAACATCATGATCCATGAAATCGTAACTGGGGAATAAGACAAATAATTTTTTGTATAGATATAAGAATATAAAATGATATGTCAACGCTACCAAACAAGACATTTATAACTTTTTAGGCTTGAGAAAAAACCTATGTACCTACTTGGGGCTTGGTTTAGCAACCCATGTACCATTTTATGTTTAGTCATGGGATTCAAACCATGTACATTCTTGTTTTTTGGATTGGACTAAAACCTATGTACCTTCTAGTTTTTGGGTTTGGGCTACAACCTGTGTACCCTCTTACTATCAATCTTGGGATACAACCCACTAACCTTCTTATTTTCATGTTTGGGCTATAACCCATGTACCTTTTTTGGGATTGGGCTACAACCCATGATCATTCTTTTTTTCAGGCTTGGTCTACAACATGTGTACCTCCTTTTTTTGGGCTTGTTCTGCAACCTTGGTAATGTATTTTTTTCTGGCTTGGGATACAACCAATGTACCTTATGGTTTTCCGTATTGTGTTATAACCCATGTACCTTCTTTTTTTGGGCTACAGATACAACCCGTGTACTATATTTTTTTTGGGAATGGGCTACAACCCATGTACTGTCTTGTTTTCAGGATTTTTCTACAACCATATTACCATTATAGTTTTAGTAATGGGATACAACACATGTACCTTATTGTTTTCAGGCATAGGATTTGACTCGTGTACCCATTGAGCTGATATATAACTTATCATTACCTAGTACATTGGAGGGAGATATAGGTCCCACCCATATCATAACAAAATCATTCATACATGTTCAACAAGATAATAAAACATTCATCATATCACGATTCATAAAAATAGATAGGTTTTATAAACATCAAATCATAACCCATGAAATGAAATTCATATCATTAACATTTCATCACATCAGAACCTATGAAAATATATAGGTTTCATAATCAATTAATGAAATCACAACTCGTGAAAGAGGAAAGGGGTTTATAAAAATCATTCAAACAAAACATTAATCATTAAAATAAAGAATATAAATGGAAGCATTAAATCATTTCACTAGAAATATATGATTAACCACAACATATTTCATCTTATATTGGAAATAATTTTGAAATATCTTTCAAAATCTCTTCTTGATGAATTTATCATTCATCCTTTGAAAAATGATTCTTAAAATATAAAACTTTTTTAAAAACGTTTGTTTGAAAATTTCATTTAAAAAAATCTAAAAATTGTACCCTTAAAAATGAAAGGGAATCTACCAAGGTTTTATAGTCCATAAATCTATACATGTCATACGAGGTAAAAAGGATTACTGCTTTTACATGATAAAAAGGTTAGAAAATTTGTACATTTAGATAAAGACATTAAAATTCCCTCTAAAACATTTTTTAAAGAAATAAATGGTAATAATTTACTTTAATGATCATAATATATTATTAGAAAATTCTTTTAAAACCTTTTTAGAATACATGGTTTTTAAGGAATGAAGATTTCTGATCAAAGAGAGGGTAATGTTTGACATTCTTAATAACACATTATCAATTATATTATGTGAAAAAAGTGGATTATTTATCCCAATACATGAATATATCTTGAATAATTGTGGGTGAATATAATTCATTCTTTTTCTTCAGATATGGATCATAATATTTCATCAACATATGCATAAACAAAAACAATCTTAAAAAGTGATGAGATTGTTTCAATAAACTCTTACCACATGGTAAATTTGGACCATGTTTCCTATTTAAGAAACTGAAATTACATGAAGCTTAAAATATAATTAATATAATAATATTCATGATATAATATTTCATATGAATTATATACAAATCGTTGAAAAGTATAGGTTCATAACATGACTTGTGACTCAAGGAAACAAAATTGTGACAAAATTTACATTACCGATTTGGTAACTTCTAAGACATAAACCCCTTGATTGAAAGATGAAAAATGGATATACAAATATAGATAAATTTAATTATAGTAATAATATAATACATACCTGGGTATTATAAACAACACTAAAAATTAATTAGTGGCGAGTAAAGCATGTATCTTTGGGAAATAAAAATTGAGATGAAATTTCGTTAACTAGTGTCTTGAATATCATCATACCAATTAAAACCAACATTAAAATAAATATAAATTTATTATAAATATTTTTAAAGAACCATATTATTATATATAATAACATATTTCTTTTTATTATGTCCTTATAATACCCTCTTTATAATCATCCTATGTTAAAGTTTCACTTCAGGTAATATTCGCTTTTCTCTTTGCATACATCTAAACTTTCTATATATGTGGTCCTTGTACTTATATCAAGATTTAATTAATGTACATAATGATTTAAATATCATTTATACTCATTATATGTGTAATATAATAATATATATAATATAGAAGTATGAAATAGAATACATCGTTCATAGGGACAGTAAGACGTACGTACGCATGAACATTGTTTCCGTTTTCATTATCCTATTGAAAGAAATAAGGTAAATGAAATATGTGTATATATATTCATATATATGTATATAACTATTATAGTGGATTTATTATATCATATATATCATATATATTCACTCATTTCATCCTTAATTCATTCCATATAGTGTGTGAACGAAACACATCACATTGAGGGGGTGATAGTTTTTCCTCAATCAAAATTATCATATTTACACTAATTAAAAAGTATGAAGATAAATGATATGAAATGATAAATTACTATAAAATAAATAATATAAATAATATATAAAATATATAAACATATTTTCCATAATAATTTCCACCAAGAGAGGTGGTAAAGAAAAACGAAAAATCATCGTTTAGAGAGGTGGTAGTTCGCCATACACATAAATAGTATGTTTGTTACCCATTAGATGGAGGTGTGTGTAAGTGTATTTAAAACCATTAGAATAAAAAATACTAGTATATTGAGTATAATATTTTTAATACAATCATGTAATAAAAATAGTGGAGGGGTGGACAATGAAAATGAAAGGAAATAGCTTAAGATAAGACATTACTTCTAAATCAGGGAACTCCTTTTCATTTGTTCCAAAAGGCTTCCATGAATTTCTTTATTCCCAAAGTGAGACATCAAGTAGTATGGGAGGGATTTTTTAAATTTAAATGTATAGATTATATCATACCCTAAGTGGTTTTATAGGTGTGAATAAGTGGGTGGAGAAAAGGCCTTTTTATATTGGAGGAGGATTGGCACTCTTTTAAACATTTGAAGAGAGAATTCCACCCATGTTTTTCATGTTGTGTTTGGATCCAATAATGGACCATAATTTATAAAATAGAGGATAAGGTCGTAATATGGCCATAAAATGGATCCTAGACAAGTGTCATGGTTTTTTGGGCCCCGAATATTAATTGTTTGTCCCTTATTAAGATTAATCATACCTTAATCAATGAAATTAATTTTAATTACATTCACTAATATATTTGGTCAAAAAATAAGTTGAACTTATTATAAAATATAAATTATAATTATTATAAATATGGAATCAATATTTTTAGATTATAATCATTGAAGTGGTGGAAATTAAATAAAAATAATCATGTTGACCAGATGACACTGGAAGTTTTTTAAATAAAAACATCCATAAGTATTCTATGTTTTTATACTCCATTTCAATGTAAAATTTATTAAAATGGCCTAAATTGGATTAATATATAAATATATTATCTAATTAAACTTTTAATACAAATTAATATACAATTTAACCTTATAAATAAATTAGATGAAAATGGGGTTTTGATTTAAAATCCGATATTTTTCATTATTCATTGCAATTTAAAACATGATAGGAAAATATTAATAATTTACCCCAAACTAACTCATATGTTCCTATATCTAAGATAAAGGTTATTTGGAAATATTAAATCAATAAAAGTTCCAAAAATTGGATTTAAAATGCGTTCTCCATTGAAAGGCGGTAAAAATAACTTAATAAAAATAATGGGTTTTAATAATAAAATTGGGATTGTTCTTATCTAATGTATATCAAATCAATTTGAGGAATATAAAAATATTTTTATAATATATATAACAAATATATTATATTAATTTCACTCAGAAATTATAATTAATTTAATTTATTTCAGTAAAATTATTTGTGACCATAAAAATAATAATATTTCCTTTTATATTTTATGGGTTTTCATATTCTTTTCTAATTAATTGGTAACCTATGAATTCATTATATACTTTTATAAACCATATATTTTAATAAATCAGATAATAATATTTATAAATGATACTTTAATATCAATTTTATATCATATTATATAATTTAATATCATTTTAATGATATAATATTGTTCGGTAAAACTCTGTCTTGTGTGTTTTACTGGCCATAGAGGAAATTATTATTGTGTGTAGTTCAGGATAACCTTGATG
This sequence comes from Viscum album, assembly GCA_963277665.1. Taxonomy (NCBI): domain Eukaryota; kingdom Viridiplantae; phylum Streptophyta; class Magnoliopsida; order Santalales; family Viscaceae; genus Viscum; species Viscum album. The sequence continues at coordinate 643,025,354 of OY728122.1, forward strand.
TTCTATGTAGATAAAACTAAAATTTTTGTTGTCTATAGTGCATGTTTAACTTGTTGTTTCTTATAATGCAATCCAAACATAGTTATTTAGTATAAATAAACTATTTTCATTGTTGCATGAAATGAAAAATATCAAAAAGGAAAAATTATTTTGAAAAAAACAAATAATTCAAAATATATTAATATGTTACAGAAAACAATAAAAATTAATTACTAAGGTTAATGTAAAAATCGGTTTACCCATGGTTAAAATAAAAATAAAAGGGTTAAAATGACCCACTGATATAAGGACCAATACTTTTCAAACATAGATATTACATCCAAATGGATGAATATTCATTACATAACATAACAAATCCCCACTATAAATGTATGTTGTTAGTGTCTTTGGAATATTGGAAACATAAAAAATTGGTACATATAAGATCTACATCATCTCCTAATTAATCATTCATAACAAGAACCCGTTTTGACATAACAAACCAAATAACATTTTCCATATCCTGTGGAAAATAAATATAAGAAAGTTTGAGCTTAGAAGATGAGTATGGATAAACATATGGGATATCAATACATTATCATATGAAATAATAGGATAAATATAGGGTTATGTGATTTTTATCATTACTTATGAAGTTCATACCCAGCCTATCATAGATCAGAAACATGATTAATCATATAAACATTATCATTTTTGAAAACACCGACCATAAGAGTGATAAATCATCCTAAATCATTCATGATCTATAAGATGATGTCATAAAATTATGGAATCATCATAAATATGTAAAACTATATCATGTGTTTAGGTTAAATACAAAAACCACAAACATAGTGGATCAGGACACACCTATTTCCCATAATGATCTAGGAATACCCATTTCCTATTATGGATCAAACCCATAAAATTACTTCACATTTTTTCTAAGGATATATACTTCATTATCTAGTGCATTGGATGGAGATATAGGTCTAAATTTTAACATAATTAAAACCATACATACATGTTTCATAAGAACATAAATCATTAATCAGATTAGAACCCATGAAAATAAGTGGGTTTCACAATCACTTCACCATATCATAACCTATAGAAAATAAATGGGTATCATAAATTTAATGACATTATAAATATAAAAAAACAAATAAATAGAAGAATTATAGTATATTTTAATAATTTCCCCAATAAAGAATAAGTAATTACAAACAATTTTTCCTTATTTGGAAAATACTTTTTAAAGAAAAATTTAAATAAGTCATGAAAAAAATAACATTTCCAATTTTAAATAATTTTTTTAAAAAAATATGCACAATTATAAATGAAAAAAAATTCATTGACAATAACCTTGAAATATAATAAAGTAATAATAAAAAATAAATTATCATGAATTTGTGAAATAATCTCATTCTATATAAGTTGAAAAAGATTCCTTCCTTATTTTTTCCTAAAAATGTCAGAAATAACTACATTACAAAAAGAAAAAAAGGTTCATTTCATACCACATTGAAAAATAAATCTTGAGTAAAAATGATTTTATAAAATCACACAGGAATAGAAAAAAATAGAAACAATTTTAGAAAATACAGACATGGTAGAAAAACTGATTTTTTAAGGAAACTTTAAAAAATAATATTTAAAAGAATTCCCTTTATAAATATCATATCATTGACGTGAGCATTAATAAATTGGATAAATTATATTTTACAGTTGTTTAGAGACATAGAAATTTTTCAATAAAATTGAATATAATCAATAGTGATTTCACACATAATCGTTTCAGGTAACACACTGAGAATTTATTATATTGATTCCTTTTAATTTCTTTGATTTCTTGTGTTGTACGCTACACCAATATTATCTTGCGGTATATGCAATGTCATTCTAGGCTTGTGTTGCACACAATTTCAAGTTCATTTGATAGAATTAATTTCACGCAACACTAAGTATAGATTTTGTTCAATGTATAAATGAACTACGTTTTGATTATGTTATACACAACACCAAACGATTCTTGCACCACATGCAACCCTGACTTGTCTTGTGTTACACGCTAAAGAGTCATTCCTCGATAGTTTGCGTTGTACGCAATACTGATTTTCACTAAACAATTATATATTATTAAAATATTATATAACTAGCCATTATAAATAGTATTACCCACATTTTGAATTTTATATAACATTATAATTCATCTTACACATTTTATAGAACATGATATGAGAATAAAATAAATTTTTATGATAAAAGAAGTATTTTTCAAAAAATACAGTTTTACCATCTTTTGATGGAGCCCCCATTTTAAATATATTTTTTCACACTTTTATAAGTTAAATTTGGAAAAATAAACTTCTTCTTTGAAATCGGGAAAAAAATTACTTTTGTTGAATTTTTTATATTTATCTAATAAAATTAAAATTTTAATGAATAGTGAAAAATATTGTATTTTAATTCGAAACTTCTTTTTTATCTAATTTATTTATATAGATAGATTATCTTTTTAATATGTATTAAAATTTAATTAGATTATATTTTTATCATTTAATCCAAGTTTCTCCATTTAAAGTAATTTCACTTTTAAATTGGACATAAACACATGTCAATCTTTTAACAATTATAACTTTTTAAAAACCTACTTTTTGGTTTTGGTAAAGGGAATTAATTTCAAATTAACTGCTGAAACATCAATGTTTTTAATTTGGAAAAATGGATTCCATATTTGGAATCTTAAGGTCCTAATTTTTTAAATAGGTACCTTTTATTTTTAGACATTATGAATAATAACTTTAGTAAAAAAATTATTTGATGTGGATAAAAGGGTAAATCTGGTAAATAAATGAAAAAATAATATTATAATAATAATAAACTGCCGTAAAAAATGTTATAATCCTATTGGATGAGATATTTGCAACCATGGGAATACTGTGGCAGATTTTGGGATCCCATGGATTCACATGGATGTGAAACTGACATTTTAAAAGAATTAATTTAATGTAAAGATAATTATAACCTAAACATAAATCTTTCACTAAATCATTTTTAATATAGGGTTATATGAATGATATCTATGTCTATAAATAGTCAATAAAAAGAAAAAAAATATTTTATACATCATATTTTGTTTATAATTTTTATACATTAGATAAATATATTTATTTATGACACAATAATGATGTACTGATTACCTCATTAATGAATGCTTTAAATAAATGAATTCATAAATATTAAAATAAATTCAATTTGAACATTTTGATTTCATCCATGAATTTTATGGATGAAATTGAAATATTATGGATGATTTAATATCTTTTTTAGAAGGAATAATCTTTATAGTAATTTTTTAAAAAAGTCAAATATAAATAGTGTCCAAAATTGACATAACTCATAACTTAAAACATAAAATAGTTTATTAAATGATAATAAATTCCTAAAAATATATTATTCTGAAAAATAGTTAATATAAGTCCAAATATGTCATAAATAAATTTTTTTGGGTCTTTTTAAATGATATGGTTATTACATTAACCTATAAGGTGTAAATAACATGATATCACGATAAGATTAAAAATGGAAAAATAATGGGTAAACCAAAAAGATAAGGATAAAAAAATTAAAATATTATCTAAAAATTATTGGATGATGGGTATTAGAACCCAAATAATATTATCTTATAATTAAATATGTTTTGGGAATTTTTTAATCTAAATTGAATTTATAATAAATTAATATTTTGAGAGTTTTCTAAAGTTCCCCTCTCCTCTCTTATAAAAGGGAACCTCCTCCCTCTCCTCTTCACTACATTTTGAGCCATAAATCTCATATAACCCCTAAATATTTCTATTTTAAACTTCCCTATTAACATTCTACAGGTCCTGGTCTTCTCAAAAGAACAACTCTAGTACCCTAAGAGTAACTTTAAAGGAGGCACGTCGAGGAAGAGGTAATCTCTTCTACCGATTATTTAAAATTTCTTTCTTCTTATACTTCCTCTTATTTAGTTGTTTCATTATAAAGTAATAACATAAGTATCAATAATATAAATATATTTTATTATAAATACCAAACAACCTTATTTCACCTTTTATCTATCCTACGAAAAATGAAATCACTGAGCATGCGTACGTACAGCTTACCGTCTCCACGTCGTGGTGTAATCTGTTTTTCACTACCACCTTACATGGATGGGTATAATAGTGTAAATAATAACTATATATTATTATTATAACTTGATACTAATTCTGTGATATTTTACACCATCCAATTAAATATGGTTCCATAATTATGGAACGATATTGTCGCTCGTGCGTATGTACGGCTTACAGTATCCACGACATGATGATATTCATTCTCCATGTTAACCATTAAAGAATGACTATAAGGTATATATAAATAAAATAATTAGATATATGACATAATAATTCTACTGGGTATATATTTGTGTGCGTGTGTGCTTCATTTACATACTTCCATGCAATTCAATAAGAAAATGAAAACAGCGTTCATGCGTACGTACGGCCTACCGTCTCTATGAACAGTGTATACCATTTCATTTCTCTATATATTATATATATATTTATATACTGAATATATATTATATATAAATCATGTTTGAAATTTTTTTAGTCATTATATCATGATCTAAGTGATAATATCAAGAATAACAGGTCCAAACACATATGATAAATAAAATGATTTTTACCCAAAACGTTGTTTTAACATAGAATTGACAAATGAATGATTAATATAATGTCATGAGTAAAACATATATGATATCATAAATAATAATATGATTCTATTAAAAGTTGAAAACATGTTTAAAACCACTAAACAAGAGTTTTGGACACATACGGAAAAAATAAAATGTAAGGTTAGGGATATATTTGCAAATCTCATTTTTATCTGATATTGTGTTTACGTAAGTATTTACTAGAGGTATATTTAATATAAATTTACATCTTTTCTATTAATATTCTCATTAAATTATTATTATTCTTATATTTTTTAAAAATGTATTTTTACTCATTTTGACTTATACATCAGGGTTTGGAAGGAATCTTTCTTTCGTTTACCAAACGAGTCACTTTTTGACTTTTCCATCAAAAGTACGATAAGAATATTTTTTTAACTTAAACAGCGTGAACTGAATTTTACATATTCATAATTCCTTATTTACATGAGGATTCCTCTACACGTTTTCATGTGTATTTTAAACTAAATTCTTTTCTTTTAAAATTTCTCGGCATTTTGAGAAAATAAAATGTTTTCAAAGAACAATGGATATTTTCCTCAAGAATAATGTTAAAGTGTTTAATCAAAATTATTTCCTATATAATATGACCAAGGGTTGTGTTTCTATCCCTATTATTACATTTATTTATTATTATATTATATTTATTAAATCCATATATTTTATATGGATTTTATTATAATGGAATGATGTTTAAGAAACCAGTTTTGTTTCTTGGGTTATGAGATGATTAATTTTTTATGTTTTTGTTGAAAATGTAAGATTGATTTCCTTATGAGATATTTTGGACCAAAATATCCCTCCAATTCATTGGTTAAAGATTTATATATCATGAGATAGACATGACTGGAAGGATGAGTATATTTGGTTCAGTAATATATGGTTGGAAGGACAAGTAACCCTGTTTAGAAATGGAATTTGTCCACTATGATGCTCATGGAAACAATTTCTTGGCTAATATGGACATAATATTATGTTCTTATTAGTTTTCCAAAATTAAATGTTTTATTATAATTATATTATATCATATTTAATGTTCCTTTATGATCCATGCCTTAGGTACTACCATGATTTATTTCATGACTCAAGAATTTGATGTTTTATGGTAATGTTTTTATTTTCAAATGTTTAAGGTTTGTTTTATGTTCTCCATGTTTACCCTTACTGAGAATTTGAGCTCACTATTTATATGTTTTATTTTCCCTAGGGTATAAATAAAAATTTTAGGTTGGAAAACAAAAGGGGGATATCTTTATGGGAGATGTTGAAGATTTTTCACAATTAGTAGAGTATTATGTTCCATGTTTCCAAAGAAACTAAACTAATACGGTATTTGGGCATCTATTTGTGTCATGTAATATATATTCTGAAAAATAAATGTAATGTACATGTTCATCAATATTGTCTCAATATATTTCATTCCATAATCAATGAAGTACAAGATAATATAATGAATGAAAATTTAGTTAAAAAATATCTCAAATCTTTATAATGAGTCAAATCGTATTCCTCATAATAGTAATAATTATAAAATGAAACATTTAATACCATTAATATAATTTTATTCATTATATTATATATCTAAGGGTAGTATATACACCACATATATGAAATAAATTATGAATAAGTCATATATCTCATAGAAGTTAAAGTGAGATGAGAAACCATTAACTCACACTTCCCATTAGTTTTTTTTACATTAACCTCATGTATAATGTTTTGAATAATGATATTTATTTATTTCATAAATATAACCATTTTTTTAATACCTTATATGATACTTTTATAAAATCATATCACTCATTCATTAAAATTACATCATTATTTTCATTGTTTTGGGGGCGTTCGTTTTATGGTGTCAGGATCAGTTCATTTGTGGTAAATTTTGGATTTTTGCTTCAAATAGAAATAAAAATCCATTAGTGAAATAAAATGATATTAATTAACTTAAATATTTGTTAATGGTCATATATATCATTTTTATTTATGTCATGAATATTATTTGTTTGACAAAATGTTAATGATAAATGTTTAGTTCAATTCAATGGTTTTTCCAGCCAACACGAAACTATTTTGTTTTATTTAATATAATGTAAATATATTAGTTATAGAATACTAAATAGTTTATAATAAAAATATTCATAACTTATTTAACCATAATAAATAATTTATTCCTTGCCTTGAATGTGGTAATTGAAAATAAAAAACATTATCTATGGATATGGTTAACTGCTGTAATTTGGACAATGGTTTCATTTCTTTTAAAAAGAGGAGATATGAAAAGAGATGGATATAATATATTCCATTAGAAATATAAAATTAAATTATATAAATGATATTGTATTTTTTGTTGTTTTTTGGATGAATTATGTGAATATAATCTAGAAAAAGAAAATAAATTATGAGAAGTTTTATTATAAAGTTGCCTCTAGAATATAACCTCCTTGAAGGAGACTTTAAGAAACATGGATTTGGTATTTGGTTGAGACCAAAAGAAAATTGGTAATGGGATAGTGGATAATAGAGGTTTATTTTATTTATTTTAAAATCATCATGTATTTTGAGGACACAGGGGGTGGTGAAGGGGGGTATTTATACTTGAGTAGGGGTGGTTTTAAATAATTAAATAATTATTATTTTATATTTAAATCCAACCACATTTGGGTGGAATTAATTACAAATAGTTTGGTTGATAATTAATTTTTTATTTTCTGGTTAAGGTTGACAAAAAATAAAAACCCCATTTAATATTTTAGTTGTTATATATTTTAATCTTTTACCATTTAGCATTATCCTACTACATTTTTCTACCTATATGGTGATAATTTTTTTTACCATAATTACTTTTTTTGTCTAAAAATGATAATGAATTTAAAAATCTATTTTGGACCTACTTATTATAAATAAGGGTTCCATTTTTAATAACTCAAATAACATATGTTCAAAATTACATTAAAATTTAAAACATTAATATGCAACGGAAAACATTTTTTTAAACTCGGTTTTTAAGCCCAAAAATGTACCTAAAAAATAAGGTATAAAATTTATTAAAAATAATTAATGAGATTATATATATCTAAAACATATTTATGTTACTTTTTGAAAAATTTAAAATCGTAAAATAACTTTTAAATATAATGAAAATGAATGTTTTATAAAAAACAGCATTTTTTACTATTCACTGGAAAATTGAACTTCTCAGCAAATTGTCAAAAATTTATCCCAAGAAAATTTAGAATTGATGAATCTAAAAGTAATTTTAATTTTATAAAATATGTTTTCTGAATTTTTCAAAACATAATTATTTTAATTTTCTCTTATAACATGGTATAAATGAATTTTTGAGGAAAACATATACTTGAAGAACAAAATTAATTTACTAAAAATTATGTACATATTATCAAAAAATTAATTCATACATTAAAAATGATTTGGAAAATTAAATATTTAATAATCTATTTAATATTATTCCTTCAATCAATTTTAATTTCTATGTCATAATGGTCATTTTAAAATAATAATATTTTGGATTTTGTTTAGGCAAGGTGTCTAGTAAAATGTATGTTATCTAAGAGATAAAATTTATTTAAAAAAAGAGACATATCATAAAATCTATGGGTGTTATATTCTAACCCACAAAAAATACATTTCTCCCCCAAAATTCATCACTCGTATATAAATAGATAAGGATACTGCTGCCTTATCCCATCTTTAGGTTCCCATGTAGCTTCATCAAATTGGTGGATTCACCAGAAAAAATTAACTAGGTTAGTAGTCTTGTTTTGTAGAACATTATCTCAATGATCTAGAATCAATATGGATTGTTTTTAATAATAAATATCTTTCTCCTTTGGTATGACCTCTAGGTTTAGTACATGTGAATGATATATTATGTACTTTCTCTGGAGGGATATGTAGAAAACATCGTGAACATGATAGAGATTTAGGGGAAGATATAATTGATAAGCTATAATACTGATATGAACAAGAATTTCAAAACAAATATACATCCTTTCAATTTATAATATAACTTTGAAAATCAAAGGTGGATGTTTGAAAGTTATTTTATGGGAAACCCTCATCAAGAAAAGGGTAAATAAAGAATTAATTAATAAATAATTAATGTGAAAGTATATGATCACCACAAAACAAGGATTCAGATTTAGAGAATATCATTGTAAATTTAAAGTATGGACATAGAATATAATTCTAACTATAAAGTTCCTATGGATATTGATAGAGAATATATTCATTAAAAGGTTAATTACAGTAAGACTATATACCAAATAGTTCTGAAAAAATTCATTAACTTCATTATAAATAATAAAAATTAGATAAAATTTTATTTCAAAATCAGTTGAGAAGATATAATTACATTATTTGATCTTATAAGTAAAATATCACACTTTTTTGTGTCCTGATCAATTTCTTCTTCATTTATTAATCTAGGAAATGAAGTTGAAATTGAAATTCCTGGTGAACTAGTGTATCATAATATCCATAATGGGATGATAATTTATTCTGATTGTCGCTAATTATCATAACAAAATGGTTATCATAGGTTATCCAATATGCATAAATATTCATATAGTTAAGCAATACATTAATATCTAAAATGTCATCCAAAGTTCAATATAAAAAATCATAAATGGTTACCCATATAATCCTTCCAAAAAATTTAAATCCAAATATTTTGAATTATGGTAAATAAAGTTTCAGAATTTACATATTATTTATCTTAAAGACAACTTGATGTATCTCTTAATTTGAACACGCCAAAAATGTGAAGATCTTTATCATTTACTCTCTTGAAAATTGGTAATAACTAGTATCAAAATAAAAACATATTGAAAACATTCAGTCATTAAACATGTAAATCATCCCTCATATAATAAATCCAAATAATATACCAACTCAATCTATAATCTACATTTTCATAATATTTCTAATCATTTTCACGATCATCAATATTATCCCATTTATTTTATCATAATCACAACATATATTTATCTAACTATTATCCCAACATCATGCACAAATTAAGGGTTATATTTACCATAATCACATGTTCCCAAAAATATCACCTTGCCACATAAATAAAATTTCATGGTTACTAGTACCATTCATCATATACTTGCATATACTTAAGGAAAAACAATAGTTGAAAAATCATTAGATGTTTCATTATTATATAATACCATAAAATTACATATACAACATTCTTCTTGAATTACAAAACATAAACGCTCAATTAGTCCAATTCCTTATTAAAACAATAACAAAGATTTGTCATTTTATTCAGTAACACTTCATCCATCTCATATGTCATTCGTAGCATCTTCAATGTCATCAATGTTATCATTACTCATCCAACCTTTGATATTTTCATCATGATAATTCCCATAGGGAATCAATTTTAATAATTTCTCAACATTCCACATTTAAAACAATTAATTGTTGATGATTCCATAAGAGTACTATTATACTCATCCATTTTGTTATCTAAACCTTTAACATATCCTTTAAAATTACATGATTGTTTCCTTATTTTATAAAACCATAGTATCTTCTAGTTCATTTGAAACATTTTCTTTGATTCATCTTCCATCATGGTTTAAATATATAAAATTTAACATTTTTCCTATTATGGTCACCATGAAACTCTATATTTATCATATTAGAAGGGTTGGGAAGCTCTCCAAAGTTGTAATTATTTACAATATTATGAGAATGATTATTCGTAATAATAAAAATGATTCAATTTTGACTCATGTTTCATTTGGTTTCTCGTTTGGAAGGTCATTCCATTTTCCATAGCATTCAACATTAATAGGAAACCTCTTAGTTCCATCTATCACCTAATAACCAAAAAACATATCATGAGAAACAATAATCATAGTGTAAAACCTCATAATCAAGATAAATGACTTATAAAAGTTCAATATATGAAATATTAGGTTTAATACTAAATTATTCAATATCATTACCAAACCCCTAAAATATTAAAATAGACATACCATTACAGTTGTTACTAAGGTTTTATCATCCTAGAATATAAAGGTTGAATAAACCTTAATATGATACCAACTATAATAACCCATTCCTATCATAAATAGATATTATATCTAAATAGTTTAATATTCATTATATAACATAATAAAACCACAAAATAACCATATGGGTTTAGTGTCATTGGTAATTTGGAAACATAATAAACTTATTAGTATAACATATATGCCATCTCTTACTTATTCCTTCATAACTACAGCCCTTTTTACATATCATACTTTATACCTTTCTCCACAACATAAGGAAAATAATCATAATAAAGGGTGATATCAAATGCTCTATAAGGATAAACATAGAAGATATCAATCCAAGATTATATGAAATCATAATATAGGAATTGGGTTATTTTATCATGATGAAAACTTATGAAGTTCATACCCAACCTGTCATATATCATAAAAATGTTTCATGGAATAAATGTTATCATTTCAGATAACATGGACAATAAGAGTTATAAATAATCATAAATAATTAATGATCCATAATATAAGGTCATAAAATTATGGAAAAATAGTGAACATATAAAACCAAATCATATGTCAAGCTGAACTACCAAGGCCATAAAAATAATGGATATAGAAACCCATATTTCCAATAGTGGATTATGACGCAGTTGTTTCAATCTTCCAGTGAGATCTCTCTCTTCCTCATTTATTAGTAATGAATATTGAACCTATGATTCAAGGAAGATCGAAGCATAATGAATGCAATAGATCTTAATCCCCTATTGTTGAACAAATTCTTCAATAATGAATGATCCAAACAATATGTAGGGATTTTCAAATTGTGTTTTCTCCCATTGATTAAATTTTTGATTAGATCAAACATTATTCTTCGATATTTTCCCCTATTTTAAACCTTTTCATGAGCCTAAGTACTGAAATATTTCTTTACCAGTTCCTTTCTAATCTTAATATATGTTTCTTGATTGATTATCCAAAAATTATTGGACAACAATTGTAAAACCTTTTATCTTAGTGTTTTTTTCTCCACCTTATTCTATTTAATCACCATTAGAACCCTATAGTTCTTAGGTTGATAGTTACTAGGCCTAGAAGGTTCGATAGGGTTCCCAGATTTGCGGTGGATTGATGAAACGACAATGGAATATTGAATCTGGTATATATCCAAGAAGATTTCGGGATGGCGATAAACAAATTGATGGTTTTTGGCTGGATTGACAAGGGTGGAAGCTATTGGGGTGAGAAAATTGAATGAGGCTTTATTAAATCTTCATCGGAGCTGTTTTCTAGTGAGCTAAGGATGGTGAGTATGAATCATAGCCATATCCATAGAATATAGTGGGAAATGATCTAGGATCTTTGATGGTTTGAATATATTTTAAGCATGATGGATGTATCGAGAAAATTAGTGTTTGTAAATAAATACATACTACTCGCCATGTGGGATCAAGAACACATGATGTGTAACCCCTTTCCATTGGTGGTGCCAGGGTTTTGGAACCCATAAGAATGGAATAATGTATACTTCATTGACACTCCATGTGACTCATTCTCATGTGAATCAGTCGTGTGATGGAAAACACGGCCATAGGTATGCCATGTATAAAGTACACAAACAAGGGATGGCCACATGGGAAACATCCCATGTTAACCCATATGTTGTATACCAAAGTACATGGAAATAGTGTATGAATACGTGGAAAAGGCCAGATGACATGGCCTAGTCCCGAGATTGGTTGGACACACCATGTAGTCCACCTACACGCTATATACCCCTACACTGACAGTACATGTGTACTGACAAGAGACAGATCTTGGCAGTGAAGAGGGAACACACACCGTGAGGGCCCCCAAATTTTTTGTTCTGTTTGAGCTCTTCCGAGCTATCATTGAAAATCCATATCTTCTTCGTTTGAACATGGATTTTTCATGTGATATGCCTATCTTGAGTATTATTCTACATAGAATGTTATGGTTCCCTTGAAAGTGTATTTTGAGATATGATTTGAAATTTTATAGGTTTGGAATACACTGAGGAGACAGTCGATGATGGAAGAAGTCATACATAATCATCAAAGTAGTATCAGGCTTACACTCCAGTTAGGATGGGAAGTGGCATTCCTCGATTGATGTTCTGGTCTTACCCTCCAGATGGGATGGCCAGTGGCATTCCCTGATGATCTTTTCAAGTTAACCTATAGTAGAAATGAGAAGTAGAGTTTATTGTTGTTCTAAGATATCCCTCCAATAGGGTTGGGTAGTGTAATTCCCTGATAACATCTTCGAAACATAACCCTCTAGCCATTATAGGAAGTGGCATTTCATTGATCACTCACCAATATTACCCTTCAGTAGGACTAGGAAGTGGCATTCCCTGATGACTATCCTGAGTGGATCCCTCTAGTAGGTTTGGGCAGTGGAATTCCTTGGTGACTACTAGAGTAGGACTATCCTATCATATCAAAGTACGATATCGATTCCTAAAAATGGTGGCCTCTCAATTGTGTGGCACAGTGATTAGTCATGGTTTGATGAATATTTAGACTAATGAAAATGATGTATAATTTCCCCACCTATATGTATTCTTGTGATATGACTTAAAATTGTGTGGTAAATTCATTTTCTCCCAAATAAAATAGTATCAAGGTGTGGTGATTAAGTCACTTAGACTTTTGTGTCCTGGGAATATGCATGAGATTCTAGGCATTGTTGATGGACTTATTTTTTAAACTGTTGAATACTTGTCTTTTAGGGATAAGTCATGAGTCGGAGATATCATTACTCTCTCTATTAGGTTTCTCTAACTGAGAATATATATCATAATTAAGTATCCACGCCTTGGTTACAGAAAATCTACTTCCAGGAGAGGTGAATACGCATGGGGTATTCCACATGATTTCTTTGTTAATCTTCTCATGGTTAGATTAGTCGACTCTCCTGCTATAGGTATAAAATACTTGATGAGAAGTTCATATTCTCGCCATTTTGAGATCCTTTTGTTTGGATGAGTTCACATTCACTCTCTTGTTGGGATGAGATGTAATATTTTATTCTACATTGTTCTATCTAATTCTTCCATCTTCAGTTGTATTTCTTATGGTTCCCTATTCACCTTTTTGTGGTGTTGTATATGGAATGTATAGACTCACCCCTATAAGGGATTTTCCAAACACTAGTCATGTATTTTATAGATAGTGGAAAGTTCGATCATGAATTCAGAGGATCATAGGGATATGGGGCACCTAGAATACTTATGGTGGTTGTATGTTGGGATACAAGATATGGGATATCTCTATTATTTACACTTTTCTAGTTTTTTTAGGTTGGGAAATATTTCTAGTTTGGGATCATTTTTTCATTTTTATTTTTGTTATACACTATTGTACTTCATTATGTTTAATGTTCCATGCATATTTTGTATATGTATAACAGTGTTGCATCTTTTATTCTTCCCCAATACACTTATTCATTGAGTTGGGTGTGTTCTAGTGTACATGTATTTTGGAAAAGGCCTCCCTGATATTAGGGTTCCTTCAGTTCTTGTCTCCCCCCTAGCCTATTGAGGTGAGCTTCAGGTAGTTGCGGCTTGAGCCTTGGATTTGTTCGGGTTTTGAAATATTGGTATCAAAGGTGGTTTGATCCGTGAGATTTTCTTCAGACAGTTCCCAAAAAAATGTTTTTTGTTGGGTTTATAGAAACATTATCAAAGAGTCTCAATTGTGGATCTCATGCTAGGGAGTTCGGTGATGGTGTGGCAGCCAACATAGCCATTTACATAGACCTTTAATACATTCTTGTCAACTCAAAAAGATGAGACATTTTTTAGGGATAAATTATAAGGCCCTGACATTGAACATTTCATAATCTTGAGTTTTGATCAATAATTTACATTCTTTCACATTGAGGATATTTTCAGGTTTAGAGTGTTAGAGAATTAGTCCATAAGTATAACATTACATCTCAAATATTAAAAATTAGACACTTCTACTCTATCAAATTTTTTTCACAATAATAAAACTCATTAAATAAAACAATAATTATTTTCTTGATAAAAATCTTCTTGAATTCTTCCAATATCTTACCCTACCTTATACCCTATGAAAACATTTTAAAAATATGGGTTAAGCATAAAAAATATTAGTAATGGATATAAACTATGGAAAGAAAACATTATCCCATGAGTACATACAAATCGATGAGATCATACTTTTCTCATAAAACATATCATCTTTAACAGACCTCATGAAATTATAATATTTATGAATAACTCATAGAAATACTAAATCATAATGGAAACTTGTGGCATCCATAACCTACTTACATTATAGATTTCAGATCTGTATAGGGAGTAACCTTCATAGTTACATTTGGAATACCCATCACAGTATATTCCGTAAATCTTTTAGGAGAAACCTTAATATTTACCTCCCTCACGTTACCCAATGCATTGGAGAGCTATCACATGCTCACCTTCCCTAGGATTATCACATAACCACACATATTTGGTTTATTACGCACCCACCTGTCAAATTTCCAAGTTCCATCACATAATAATAACGCATAAAATATTGAAATTATCAACATTTCACTCATAAATCACAAGAAATAAATTCAATATATTGAAATATTCTATCTATTTCCTAAACCATTTAAAACATTTAGTAAAGAGATTTTTGAATCATAATTTTTCATTAAACTTTGAAACTTTTAAAATAAATTAACATTTAAAAAAATATATGTCCATATAAATAAATCCTTAAAACAATTTTGAAAATATGCAAATTAATTAGAATTATTTAGAAGAATAATTCTTTAAAACATTTAAAATAATGTTTTCGATAAATAGTACCTTACAATTTTGAATATTTAAATTGTACACCACATGAAAGTATAACACTTTAAAAGACATTAAATATCATGATTATAGATATAATATGGATAATAAATCTAAAAGGGGATGTATATACACCTAATAAAGAAATAGATGTGTATATCGTCTAGAAATGTCTCAAAGAAAGTAGATTGAGATGATATCCCTTTCAAATATCGTATAAATGACGTAATAATTTCTCAATGGGGTGATTATGTGTAGCAACAGTATATAAACACAAAGGGAAGTGGAAATTACAAAATAAATAAACAAATACTTATTCCATACATAATATTTTAATAATATAATCAACACAGTATGCGTAAAATCCAATGAGTGTAAATTGAGTTTAGAAATTCCCTTACCTTGAGTCCAAATTTTCAGGTATGTTTCTTGTTCTCCCTGATTAATAAACACAAGTTAATTTATACTTTTTTGAGAACTTATTTCAAGTTTATTATTTCTTTTATATCATTTATTACCATGTTATTACAATTACATAATTATTTTTGTTAATAACGGTCGTTCTGCTGATATTCAGTACTTGAGTTGAAAATGTACTTATTTTGATGTAAATTGTCCATTTATTCAAAATTAAACCACCTCCATAATAATATTAATTTTTTAAATATCATATATATCCATTATATATATATATATATTTAAACTAGACCATAACATTTGAAGATAATAAATGAAATACACCGTTCATGGAGACGGTAGGTCGTATGTACGAATGAACGCTACGTTCATTTCTTTGTCATAATAAATGAATTAAAATTAAATAATACATATGTATATTATAATAACTGTATAATATATATGTTATATATGTTACATATTTTTATTAACACCTTTTTTTATACATTCCATGTATGTCATGAACGAGTTATATAACTTCTAAGGGGCAGAATTCCACACTTCCTCAAATCAAATTATCATATTTACACATCATTTAAATAATTAAGGTATGTTGTATATAAATACAACATAAGCATAGAGAAAATATAAATATCATATATATATCATATATAAATACAGTTAAATTATAATTTCCACCATGATAGGTTATAGGAGAAAATTGAACAATCATCATTTCGTGTGGCAGCAGTTCATCGTACACTGAAACAGTATGTTAGTATCCATTAGATGAAGGTGTGTGTAAGTGTTGTTAAAATAACTATCATAAAAATGTCCTAATATATTGAAAATAATGGTGTTTTTATTTAATAAAAAATAATATTTCTATAGTGAGTGTAGAAGAAAAATAAATGAAAGGAACTTGAGTAAAGAAATTACCTCCAAATCAGGTAACTTCTTTTTATTTGAGCCAAAATACTTTCTTGAATTGCCTTCTACCCAAGGTAAGGAATATAAGAGGAAGGGAGGGATTTTAAGAACATTTTTGAATAGATTTTTTATGAACTAAAAGGATTTGGTTGTGTGAGATAAAGAGAAGAAAAATTTTCCATTTATAGAAGAGATGGGGGAACTTTAGGAAAGTCTTGAAATATTAATTTATTATAAATTCAATTTAATTTAAAAATGGTACATAACTCATTTATTTCTAAAATTAGATGATTTTGGTTCAATTACCCATCGTAAAATATTTTTTAGACATGTTTTTAATATATTTTTATCCGTATATTTTTAGGTTAACCCTTATTTTTATCCATTTTAATCTTATAGTGATGTCATGTTATTTACACGTTGTAGGTTAATGTAATTACCATATAATTCCAAAAGACCCAAAAAAGTTCCATTTATGTTATATTTGGACTTATATTAACAATTTTAATGAATCATAAATTTTTTTTAATTTAATATCATATAATAAACTATTTTATATTTTAAGTTTGGAATTATTTCAATTTTGGTCACTATTCATACATAACTTTTTTACAATTTCATAAAAACCTGACTCATCGAACAATAAAAATTCAATTAATCC
Source organism: Viscum album (assembly GCA_963277665.1). NCBI lineage: Eukaryota > Viridiplantae > Streptophyta > Magnoliopsida > Santalales > Viscaceae > Viscum > Viscum album. The sequence goes on from OY728122.1 coordinate 643,042,951, forward strand.
AAATATTTCATATGGTCCTAGAAAATTCGTGTATGACATAAATTAATTCAAATAATATTTATTTTCATATTACTAATTTCATTTATTTGAATCTTTTATTAATGAAACAATTACAGCATCATCATTGTGTCATAATTAAATTTATTATTTTAATGTGTAAATATTATAAATAAAATATCATGATGTATTAAATATTATTATATTTCTAATGAATACTTATATTCATATTAATCACTTATATAACCCCATATAAAAATGGTTTTTGTAAGAATATATTGGTTTATTTTATTTTTCTTTTTACATTAAATTAATTATTATAACTTGCCATTATCAATCCCAAATAGATTCATGGAGACCTAAAATCGACCCAAGGATTGCCATGGTCGGACATATCTCATTAAATAGGATTAGGACACGTTTTAGGAAAGTTTCATATTATTATAATATTATTTTTTAAACTGATTTATCAAATTTACCCTTTAACCAAGGTAAATAAAATTAATTACTGAAGTAACTATTCATAGTGTCGAAAAATAAATGTTGCCTATTTATATAATTTGGGCCTATTAATTACATATATGGAATCCATTTTTCCAAATTAAAAACACATTATTAGGATAAATTAATTTAAAATTAATTCCTGTTGTCAAAACCAAAAATACAGGTTTTTAATAGGTAAAAACTATCAAAAGCATGACATGTGTTTATATCCAATTTCAATGTGAAATTACATAAAATAACCAACATTGCATTAAATGATAAAAAATAATCCAATTAAACTTTAAAACCAATTAAAAGTGAAATCTATCAATATAAATAAATGAGACAAAAAGGCAGTTTTGAATTACAATGATGTTTTTAACTATTCATAAAAAATGACTTTTATTAAATAAATAAAAATATATCATACTATGTAAATTTTTATATCCAAATTCTGAATAATAAGTTTATTTTTTCATACCTAATATATAAAAGTGATAAAAACTATATTTAAAAAGTGTTCTCCATCAAAAGGCGGTAAAACTGCATTTCTAGAAAAATACTTCTTTTATTCGAAAAAATGAATTTGTTCTTATGTCATATCTCGAAAACATATAATATGAATTTAAAATATTACATTGAATATATAAAATAGATTTTTCATTGAGTAAATATCCATAAAGAGTGGTATGATTTTACAAATATAATTATTCTATTTTAAATAGGTTTCATAAAAACACATCATTTATATTCATTTAGTTTTTATTTCCATTTCTAATAAATTTAGTAACCAATGAATAATTATTTAAAAATTTATAAACCATATTTCACAATTGAGTTGAAATTATTCATTCCCTACATTCTAATGTCTAGGAATTAACTACCATTTAAAATAATAACAATATTATTGTATTATTTTTTGGTATAACTCGGTGTTGTGTGCAACATAACATTTTGAAGAAACTAATTGTTGTGTGTCGAGTAATATATCAGAAAAAAGCATCTCATTTTATGTGAAATTAATATATTATTCATTAATATTAATATGATTGAAAATTTATTATCCTATAAATACCTGGGTTGTCACATCATTCCCCCATTTTGAAAATTTCAACCTCGTAATTTTTAAATTTGGCTACGAAACATTATGGAAAACACCACATCGTAATAAAGGTCAATAAAACAATCACATTAGAAGAAATTAAGAGAAGTAAAAAGGTCACTGAAGATAACCTACACTAGGATTCCATGTAGGAAAAAATGGATATGGAAGAGAAACTAACCATTATGTTCTGATGGAGAGTGGTAGAAACCATGATTAGTAGAAAGTTAACAACCAGAAAACCATAATGAAGTGATGGGTTAGAATATCTTTGATTTAACTTTAGGAAAATTAAATGGAAATCCTTTTTTAAGGACCTTTTCGAAAAGTTGAGGAATTATTTTACTACTTAGAATAAGAAAATAATGAAAAATACTTACATGAAAAGTAGAGTTTCACACATTAATAAATATCTACCCCAAACTCATCTTTTCTCCAAACGCTGAGTATTCAATATAACTGATTTACACCTGAAGCATTAGAATAGAATTTTAGAGAATCACATAATACCAAAAATATTATCCATATATTTACCTTGTCTTTAGAAATTAACCAATACCAAAATGGATAGTAAAATATCAGATAATCCCCCAAAATAGTAATATTTATTGAAAGAAATACTTCTCTTTATATCCAAAATTCATCAAATAATACCCATTGTTAAACAATGACCATTCAATAAACAATTTTCTTAAAGATTGAAACCCAAAATTCAAAATCATTTGATCACATAGTCTTCCATGAAAAATATTAATATTTATCTCCAAAAAACACCATCTACTTTTAAAGTTTCATAGATAAAATTAATTAACATAATCACATATTCTCTATTGTAGGTTAATCATTTACCAAATTAACCCAAATAGCCATATGTCCACAATAAAAACATAGATTCTTCCAAATTAAACATCAACCATTACTCCTCAAATAAAATACCATTTTATTCTATTTTCCTTAGGAATGTAGTGTTTCCAAAAGAGTGAACGTCTTTCAAAATAAAGTTTATCACTTAGTCACCAAATAATTTTCTTATACATAGGATATCCTTTTGAGGAAACATAAGTTCCCAAAATAAAATTATTCTATATCCATAAAATCATTTAACTAAAAATAATAAGTCATATTGACCAGGGACTTCACATAGGCCAGTGGTAAGATATGTGCCCTTTTCTCCATTCAGTTGTGGGTTTGATTCCCATAGCATTTCCAAACGTGATGGGTTGTCACCCATCCTACAGGTTTTCTTTTTTCTAAAACCATTTCATTCCTGAAACATTTTAAAAAATAAGATAATTTCCTAAAAAAACCATTACCTCTGTTATCCTCAAATTTTATCTAATACCTTTCATTTTGCATCCCAAAATGTAATAACCATTATTCACCTTCAAAAAAAAGATCATTTTTACCCCTATGGTTATCCATTATGTCCGCATAAGAAAAAATAATTCTTATTTGAATAAGATTTTTTAATATTAAACATCAGGGTTAAAAGTACTAGAAAAAGTCTTCTAATGTAATCTCATCATCAAAATAGCATTAATACTTTTAAACATTTCATAATCCTACAATCTTCCATAACTATTTAATCCCTTATATATAGACATCTTACTCTTCTGGAATTCTTCAAAAATCTATTAACCATGAATTTACACTTTATTTCTTAATATATCTTTCTTGCATTTTGAATATCCTCGTCATTTATAAATATTGATCCAATGATGCTTAATTCATTGTGGATAATAAACTAAATCATACCTTGAATCCAAATATCATGATCTTCATGATGTTCCCTTTCTCTTTAGGCATGTTGAACTACATTCAAAAAGTAAACATTTTCTCCACTTCTGTAGTTTCACTTTTCGATAGAGTTGGAAATTTTGAGATCTTTAAATCATATGAAAAAGATACCATGACCCATAAAATCGTTTTATAAATGAGTATGTTTTTGTTAACTCAAACAATTTCTTGTAGGTTATTTGAATACTCAAGAAGCTTTCAAAATCATTCAAAGAGGCTTTTTCCATAATAGTGATGATCAAATCATCGATTACAAATAAGAAAGTTGTGAAAGATCACTTTCCTTCCATATTGAAAAATGATCTTTAATCTGATGAAAAAAGTATCACATAAACATGAAACAAATTGTTAAAAAAAGAATCTTTTATAGGGTAATGATAACATAAAAACATTTATATTACTCTAATCCATAAACCTCCTTATATATCCATTGTTTATGTTTTTATCCAATCATCATAATTTAACATAACCCTCCAAATGTTTCCATATGATAATAATCCTCTTGGTTATATGGTATCCTTTACCTACACCCAGATAACATCATAACCTCTAAATTTATCTAAACTGACCTCTGATACCAACTATAAGGCCTCGACCTTAAACATTTCATAATATAGAGTTTTGATTAAGAATTTAAATTCTTTCACCTTGTGGATCTTTTCAGGTTTATAGTTTTATATAATTAGGCCATAACTATTAAATTACATCTCAAATATTACAAATTATGTGGTTTTACTATATCCAATTTTTTTCACAATAATAAGTATGATTAAATAAATCAATAATTATTTTCTTGATAAAAATCTTCTTGAATTCTTCTTTTTTATTACCCTTCCTTATACCAAACGAAAACATTTCAAAAACATGGGATGAGAATAAAAAGAATTTAAGGAATATAAAATAAATAAAGAACACATTATTCCATGTGTATATACAAATCAATGAAATCATACTTTTTACTCATAAAACATAATATCTTTAACATACCTCATGAAATAATAAGACTTATGAATAACTCATAGAAATCATAAATTATAAAGGTAACACGTGGCATCCATAACATACATACATTGTAGCTTTAACAGTTACATAGGGAGTAACCTTCATGGTAATGTTTAGAATACACATTGTAGTATATTCCCTAAATCTCTTAAGAGAAATATTAATGTTTGACTCCATCACGTTACCCAATGTAATGGAGAGCTATGGAAGGCTCACCTGCCCTAGGTTTATCAAATAACCACCTGTATTTATTTTTTCACATAACCTCTCGTCAAATGTCCAAGTACCATTACATAATCATAACATATAAAAGACTAAAATTATGAACATTTCACTCATCAATCACAAGAAATAAATTCAATATATTGAAATATTCAATCCATTTCCAAATCCATTTGAAAAATTTAATGATGATATTTTAAAATCAAAGTGTCACATACCACTTTGAAAATTTTAAAAGAATTTAACATTTAAAAACATTAATGTCTATATAAATAAATCCATAAAACCATTTTGAAAACATCTACATTAATGGGAATTATTTTGAAGAATAAATCATCAACACATTTAAAATGATGTTTTAGATAAAGAGTAGTTTACAATTTTGAACATTTAAATTGTATGAAACATAAAGTAGAACACTTTAAAAGTAATTATATTTCATTATTATAGATATAATATGGATACTTAATGTAAAGTGGTTTTATATTCACCTTATAAACAAATAAATGTGCATATTATAAAGAAATGTCTCAATTAAAGGATATTGAGACAAAATCCCTTATAAGGATTGTATAAATGATGTAACAATCTATCAATGCAGTGAATATGTGTAGCAGTAGTATATCCAAGAATATATAACTTTAAATTATAACATAAATAAATAAATAACTGTTAAACACATAATTGTAGCATAATATAATCAATGCAGTATGTGTAAACCCCAATGACTTGAAATTGAGTTTAGAAATTCCCTTACCTTGAGTCCAAATCATCACGTATGTTCATTTTTCATCATGAATAATGAACATAAGTTAATTTATACTTTTTTAGAACCTATTTTATGTTTATTATTCCTTTTATATAACTTATTACCATGTTATAACAATTAAATAGTTATTTATGTTAATATTGGTCGTTTTGTCGATATTTGGTACTTGAGTCGAAAATGAATAATTTTGGATGTAAATTGTCCATGTATTATAAATTTCATCACTTCCATAATTATATTAATGATTTAAATATGATATATATCTAGTATATATATTTATAATATTCTATAACATTTGCAGATAAGAAATGAAATGCATTGTTCATGGTGACGGTATATCGTACGTACGCATGAACGCTACATTCATTTATTTTCCATTTTAAAGGAATTAAAACTAAATGATACCTAGGTATATTATAATCCCAGTAAAATAAATATTTTATATTTGTATCATAAGTAAATTAATTTTATCCTTTATAAGTTCCATGTGTGGAAAGAATAAGTCATATCACTTTAAGGGGTCGTAGTCCACACTTCCTCAAATGAAATTATTGTATTTACACATCATGGAGACCATAAAGGTATGTTGTAAACAAATATAAAATAAGAATATGGAAAATATAAATATAATATATATCATATATAAATATATTTTCATTATAATTTCCACCCTGATAGGTGGTAGATGAAAGTTGAACAGTCATCGTTTTTATGAGGTAGTAGTTCGTCGTACAGAGAAACAGCATGTTCGTATCCATTAGATGGAGGTGTGTGTAAGTGTAGTTCAAATAACTCTCTTAAAAGCATCAAAATATATTTAGGATACTTTTTTAGTTATTTTATAAAATAATAATAAGAGTATAGGGAGTGGAGAAGGAAAATAATGCAAAGGAACTTGAGGGAAGATGTCACCTCAAAATCTGGAAACTTCTTTCGTTTTGATCCAAAAGGATTTCTTTAATTTTCTTCTACCCAAGGTAAAGCTTCTAGGTGGAAGAGATAAATTCAATAAAGATTATTTGATTGTGTTTTTTAGAACTAAAATTATTTTTAAGAGTGATATAAAAAGAAGGATAAGTTTTCTATTATATAAGAGGTGAGGGTCACTTTAGGAAAGTCTTGAAATATTAATATAAATTCAATTTCAATTAAAAATTGTCAAAAAAATATTTAATTAAAATATAATATGATTTTTGTTCAAATACCCATCATCCAATAATTTTTAGACAAGTTTGGAATATTTTTCCATCCTTATATTTTTGGTTTAACCCTTATTTTACCTTTTTTAATCATATAGTGATATTAGGTTATTTACACATTATGGGTTAATGTAATTACCATATAATGACAAAAAACCAACAAAAATTTCATTTATGAAATATTTGGACTTATATTAACCATTTTCTTAAATCTTATATTTTTAGGAATTTAATATTATTTAATAAACTATTTTATATTTTAAGTTATGAATTATGTCAATTTTGGTTACTAATCATACTTTGCTTTTTTAGAAATTCATAAAAATATGATTCCTTCAAAAAAACATTCAATCAATTCTAATATTTCATATGAACATTCAAAATTATTTTATAACATAAATTTTGTCAAATAATATTTATTTTAAAATTTATAATATCATTTATTTGAATCCTTTATTAATGAAACAATCATTGCATCATCATAATCTCATAATTTAATTTATTTATATAATGTCAAAAAATTATAAATAAAATATCATTATGTAGGAAATATTTTTATATTTATAGTGACTATTTATAGTCATAGAAATAACTTATATAACCCCATATAAAATGGTTTTAGTTAGAAGATACATGTTTATGTTATTTTTTCCTTTACTCTAAATTAATTATTATAACATGTCATTATCACTCCCAATTAGCTCCATGGTGTTCTAAAATAGACCCAAGGATGCCCATGGTCTGAAATATCCCATAAAATAGTATTATAACACATTTTGGTGTAGTTTTATATTATTATAATATTATTTTGTTACCCTTATTTACTAGATTTACCCATTAACAAAGGTAAATAAAAATAGTTACTTAGGTCACTATTCATAGTGTCCAAAAATAAAAGGTACCTATTTTCATAATTTCAACTTCTTGATTCCAAATATGGAATCCATTTTTTCAAATTAAAAATGCATGGTTTTCCTATATTAATTTAAAATTAATTCATATTTTAAAAATCAAAAACTGGGTTTTTAAGAAGTAAAAACTATCAAAATATTGAAATGTGTTTATATCCAATTTCAATGTCAAATTACTTAAAATGGCCATAATTGGATTAAATGATAAAAATATAATCCAATTGAAAATTAAAACAATTAAATTTAAAATGTATTTGGATAAATAAATGAGACAAAAAGGAACATTTGAATTAAAATTCAGTATTTTAACTATTCATAAATAAAAGATTTTATTATAAAAATACCAAAATTTCATCCAAAGTAAATATTAGTGTCCCTATTACAAATAATAAGTTTATATTTGAAATATAATAAATAAAAGTAAAAAAAACTTTATTTAAAATGGGTTCTCCATCAAAAGGCGGTAAAACTGCATTTTTTGAAAAATAACTGTTTAATCAGAAAAATTGGTTTTGATATTATATAATATCTATAAAACATATATGATTAATTTAAAAAATTAAATTTATTATATAAAATATATTTTTCATTAAATAGAAATCCATAATTGGTGATATAATTTTATAAACACAATCATTCTCTTTTAAATAGGTTTTTTTATAAAAACTCATCCTCTATATTCAATTTTTTATTTCCATTTCTAAAAAATTTGGAAACAAATAAATCATTATTTAAACTTGTGTAAACCATATTTCACAATTTAGTTGATACTCTTCATTCCTACCATTCCAATGGCTAGTCTTTAACTACCATTTAAAATAATAATAATATTGTATTATTCTTCAAAAAACTCAGTGTTCTGTGAAATGTAAGATTTTAGAGAAACATGTTGTTGTGTGTCAAGTATGCTATTGGAAAAAGAATACAATTTAATGTAAAATTAATATATTATTCATAAATATTGATAGCAATTAAAAGGTATTATCCCATAAATACTTGGTTCGTCACATAAATGGTAGATTTGTCATATAGGATTGAGTCTTTGACTGTATTTATTGAGTCTGGTTCCTCTTTTTATTGATATATATATATATATGTGTGTGTGTGTGTGTGTGTGTGCCTCTAACCATGGTACTCCTTGAAACCTTTCATGATTTATCCACAATGATATCCATCTTGGATACCATCTCTGGTTCATGAAGAAGAACCTATGAGAGATGGGGCCTCGATTCATGGTCCATCCTGCGATTCCCTTATTCCAGGTGGGAAGGAATCATCACCAAAATATATTGAGTAGATGATTGTCATAGTAGAGAGGACTGAGGAATCGTGCATGAAGAGTTCATATCGTGAGTTCCAGCATCATAGAATACTAACGTTCTGTGATGTGCCAGATCTTTAGGCTGTAGAGGATTGGCTAGAGTTCGTGGTCCATATATTCAAGCTTATTCATACCCCAATGGGTAAGATGGTTGATTTTTTAGCAAGTATTTTCAATGGAGCTGATGGGTGTTGGTGGATAACGGTTACCCTGATACATGATGAGTCAGCACTATCATGGTAAAACATCCAACATATATTTCATTAGGAGTTATACCCCTATTATTTAAGCACTATTTGGATTTATGAGCTTCTAGAGCTTCAGAAGGGAGGGATCAAAGTGGAAGAGTATGAATCTACGTTCATAGACCTTAAAAACTACTCTCTAGACATTATCAGATATGGATACATGTAAGCACAAATGTTTGAGCAGGGACCCCAAAAAGAGATTTAATCTAGAGTAGTGCCCTTGTTTATTGAAAACTATGTTGGGTGTTGGATCAGACACATAAGGTGGATTTATTTCTGTCAAAGGGATCCTAGATAGTTGGAGTAGGTTGTGGGTGTGATAGGTATGATACGTTTAGAGTAACATACTGGTGCCAGAGATCTTAAAATAGGAAACCCTTCAATGAGAAGGATCTAGGACATGGTCGTATAGTGAAGGGGAAGCATAGAGGACCAGGGAAACCTAAGGAGGTTTATTTATATACATGTGATGGGAGAGGTCACATGTCATGAGACTATCCAGCGAGATGTACCGATCATCCCAAAAAGATAGAAGATGGACCGCCCTGGCAGAGATAGTGTCGTGATCTGGGTGGTACATAGGGAGGTCGAGCGAGTAATGAATGAGGAGGAGCTACAAGTGAAGGGAAATGAAATTAGGTCATTCACCACCACCACCAGGGGGCCCACATCAGGCTCAAGGAGAAGGCAGTCAGTTCCATAGACAGCTGCGTGATTTGGATGTCTATGATCCTTTATCACAAAAGATGATTCAAGATGAAAACTTTGTTTATTCTAATCTTTAATTATTATTAGTGGACACATCTTACAATAATTATTTGATATCTAGAATTATGGTGATAGATCTTGAACTCTCTGTTGAGATGCCGGTACAACAGGATTGTCTTGAGATTCCTATAGGAAATTCTTCCTCTTTATCTTTCATCTGTTAGTAGAGCGAGCTATCACTTAGAGGATATAGGTTCATGTGGGACCTTTTGGTCATGACGATGGAAACCGATGATGCCATCTTTGAAATAGATTGGATTTCTATGGTTCGATTCCAGATTAACTATCTCCACAGACTTGTCAGATGCCTACACACTGATGGTACAAGGATCACCTTTTATGAAGAGAAAGATCTCATAACTGAACAATAAGTTTCATTGAACACATGATTGTAGCCTATCAACCATCATTTATAAAGCATAAACCTTTCTGAAATAGACTCTTCAAGAATCGGGTTTCCATTATGCATGGAGGACTCTGTATAAATCTTCCCCAATGACTTTATGGGACTACCTATGATGCGAGAGAGGCAGTTTTTCATTAACTTGAAACCAGAGACTACCTTAATATCTTCTTTGGAATATTTAATGGAACCTACCAAACTCCAGGAGTTGTGGTTGTTTTTGGAGGACCTTCTTGAGAATGGTTTCATAAAACCAACTACTATGTCCCCCTAGGCATCCCCAGTTCTTTTCTTGAAAAAGGAATTCAGGATCATACAGTTTGGCATGGATTATCATCCCCTAAACCAGGCCACAGTAATGAAAAATTACCCACTTCAGAGGATTGATGACCTATTTGATCAGTTGTAAGGTGAGAGATGGTTCTCCAAGATCATTATCATGTCCTTCTACCACCATTTTATGGTTTGTAAGGCTTATATTCAAAATTTATCATTCTGATGTTGCTAAGGACACTACGAGTTCCTAATGATGCCCTTTGGTGTGAAAAATTCCCCAGCCATCATTATGGATTTTATGAACAAGATCTTTCATCCTTACATTGACCATATTGTTGTTTTCTTCATTGATGACATACTCTTCTAATCTAAAATAGTGTAAGATCATGTAAATAACTTGAGGATGGTTCTTTATTAACTTGAAAAGGATAATCTTTGCATAATTCTATCAAACTACCGGTTCTGGATACAAGAGGATCACTTTCTGTGGATTCTCATTTCTGAACAAGGCTTATCATTGGATTCAGTGAATGTATAGTCAGTTCTTGCTTGGGATACACCCAAAAAAGTATCATAGGTGTGGATTTTCCTTGTCTTGCAAGGGTACTATAGGAGATTTGTGGTAGACCTCTCTAGAATAATATCCCCCTTGACCACCACGATGCATAAGGGACAGTTCTTTACCTGGTTTGACTAGTTCTAGAAGGCCTTCTATGTTTTGAGGTAGAGGATGACAAGCACTCCAGGGTTGAGGCTACCATAGGAAGGCATTGAGTTCGTGGTGTATTGTGATGCATCAGGATGTAGGAACAGTTTCTTTATTATGAAATGATATGAATCCATCGCATACAGGTTGAGGTAGTTGAGACCCCATGAGAATAGCTATACACCACATGACCTAGAGATAGCAGTAGTAGTCCTTTACTTGAGGATTTAGAGGCACTACCTACAGGGAGAGAACTTTTTTGTTTACTCATTCCATGAAAGCTTCATGTACATCTTCTGTATGACCAAAACATTTATCAATGTAATTTATCCCATCTTGTAGAAATCTCATAATCGTGTGAACTCACATTAGGAAACACAATGCCACATTCTTCTTAAATAAACTACCACATGACCTTTAAACATTAATTTTCCACTTCTGTGTTTTGAATTTCGAAAATCTGACATACACGGTTTCGATCATTAAGATGTTTGGAGTCTGATAGGACAAACGTAATTTTTGGTGAATAGTCACCCACCCTTATTAATAGTAATCTTACCCATATGAATTGTAAATATTCAAAAATAATTGTAACCTCACTCATGATTGATTAAATAAAATTTAGGCATCTTATAAGTGATAATATGACCATAGTAAAAGTATTGGTATTTTTGTATGTCACAAATAATTAATTTTAATTAATTAAATGATTCAAAAGAAAATTTATTTTCCTAAAATGAGTTTATAAATTGAAAATTCTTTATCTTCTAGTCTTAGGATAATTTTATAGGCCTTATGAAATTTTTGAAAGCTTTATAAATAATGTTTTGTTTTTAAAAGATGTATTTTTAAAGTAAATTATTATTTTAATTAAAAATTAAATTAAATTTATTTAGAAAATTATTTTCAAAAAAATGAGTTCATTTTTGGATTCCCTGCATCAAAAAATGTTTAGGGTGCTTTTTTGATATTTTTATGAAATACTTGAATTTTTGGTGAATAGTAAAATACATTAATTTATCATTTAAATAAATTTTAAATTAAATAAACTATTCTGGACGTCATAAGTGATGTAAGAACGCAAATATCAAAATAACATGCACCATTTACTATTTGTTTTCATGGAATCGTCATTCTTTCTTGTCTTGTGGAAAAATAATAAACTGATGATTAAAATATTTAGAAAACCCTCCTCCCCTCCACTATAAATACAACCCCTCAGACCCTCATTTCTTTACAACTCTCAAGCTTAAATCCATGTCCAAATTCTTCCAAAATATCTTCCATATCCCCTCCCCCACATCTCTGATATTTTTTTCTCATCAAAATGCCCAGCCTAGGTTCTTTAAGGAGGATCTCAGTAGGAGGATTCAAGAGGTAATTACTATCTTTCTTTTCTTTCAATTTATTTTCAAATTTCATTTCTTTTATTCTCTTATCCTAAAATATTCTTATATAAATGTCATTATAACTCTAGTATGATTGATATAATGGTATTATATCATGATAATTTAAGATTATTCATTATAATCCTCCCTCTCTCTTTGTTAATAAAAATGAAATTGTTGCCTGTGATGTGTTAATTTACCTACATTAGGGCTGATGCACTTCTATTTTCTTTAAACACATTCCAATCTATCAATGAAACCATTAAATGGTTGAAAATAGATTTTAATATGTATATTTTAAACCCTTTAATTTTCTAGAAACAACTTTTTTCATAATACTAACTGATAAACCAAAACACGTTCATTGTGATCCAAAAACTACCGAAATTAACATAAAATGGTCATCATTATATTTTAACTAATGATTCTTCCACATTGTATGTAACATAATTCATTAAAAGATCATTTAAAATCCTATAATATCATTAATAACACATAATATCATTTTTTTGTCCATGTTCTACATAAACTTCCATTCCCGTGTACAAGTGAACAATTCATTAAAACTAATGAAAAAAACACTCCTAGACAATGGATATGACTCTATAACTCTTCAAAATTACCATAAAAGAACTTATTGAAACATAAATTAACCATATTCATGAATAAAAGGTTTTGGAATTTTTATTTAATTAATTTAACATGATTATACAGGCCATTAACGTGAAGAAATCGTTCGGATACAAAGGGGAAATTCTCGAACCCAACATTCTCTTTGGGTTATCCCTCTTTCACTCCATTTTTGATATGGTTACTCCTTAAAATCATTTTTTCATTATTATCTTACCTTTTCTAGGATATAAATGTTTTCCAATAGAGTTTATGTCAAACAAAATGTTTTCCAACAGAACTCTTCTTTTAAAAACAAACCTTTTACTTCTCACTCACAGTTGATGTTCGTTGATCAAGTATGATATTCCCTCTTTATTTTGGCAACCCAAAGTTTATGAATTTGTTCATATGAGATGAAACCCATTCCTTTACATAGGATATTTATTTTTATTGTTTATATATGTACTATGTGGCATGTATGATAATGAAAATGTTATGTTGTGACGGGTGCACCCAGATTTATATAGCACAATATGAATTTATGAATGTGATGGGTGTGCCTAGAATTATACAGCACTCTGATTTATTTGTTAAAGTGATTAACCACATTATTTAAAGAGAAATTATGTGTGAACATGATTCTGGATTTGTTCACAACTATGTGCGGTAGTTAACCACTAAGACATGATGTATCATTTTTTTGCATTGCCACATTCCAAGCCTTTTCATAATGTTTCCTCTCATGATTATGATCCTATGCCTATATTATGATGATAATGATTATGCTCATCCCATGTTATGTTGTTTCATGTTATTATCTATCCTATTACTAGGATTTTTATCTCACCCATTTTTTATTTATATCCTCAGGTGACTACATGTAATAAAGAGAAGTCAAGAGCCAATAAGAAGCTATAGAAGAAGGAATTAAATAATTGTTTTTTATTTTAAATGTTATGTATGATCATAGTTTTCCCAAGACAATAAACCATGTGATCCCCTTTTTTAATGTTTTTATGTTGTTTATCATTAAAAATATGTAAAAAATGTAAGAAAACTAGGGTCTCTATATTTGATATCAGAGGCAAGGTTTAGTTAATTTGGGAATTAGGATTAGTGAACCCTATAGAAAACCTCTAGTATGAGACTAAGTAAAAATATTCACACAAGAAGATTTTATAAACATAGGCATCACATAGGTTATGATTTTAGTGTAAATTTCACAAATTAAAAAGTTAGTTATTCATGACTTACTAACGTATGTTTTCTTCTGAGCATTTATATTTTAGAAATTGGTGTGATCCCTAAGAAACCAATCCAAAACCCCATATGAGGTCCAATTTAACGATTACCCAAATGACATCCCAAATTCTTTGGGAGCTGGAGTTAAAAACCTCATGGCGATTCTTACCCAACTGTATCAGGTTATGAATAATAACCTGAATAGTGACGTACTTCCTCCTTCACAAAAGAGGGAGAAACTGTCTATTGAGTGTTTTTTGTGGCAAGGACCACTGATGTCTAGTTGATCTTCAGATCCACTAGTTGTGGAACTTTGGGCCAACTCCATAGAGAATATCTTTTATGTTCTTCACTATTCTAAGACAGAGAAGGTGACACTAGCCATTTATCATCTGGATGGAGAGGCTGATGAATGGTGGTATTTGATTAAGAACACCAATCCTAGAGATGAAATTGAAGAGATGGGATGGGAAGACATTAAGAGCATGTTTCATAACAATTATTTCCAACAAACTCTTCACACGAAGAAGGAGAGAGAATTCATAGAGCTCATGCAAAAGGAAGGAGAATCTATCATGACCTA
The DNA here is from genome assembly GCA_963277665.1 of Viscum album. Classification (NCBI taxonomy): domain Eukaryota; kingdom Viridiplantae; phylum Streptophyta; class Magnoliopsida; order Santalales; family Viscaceae; genus Viscum; species Viscum album. The sequence goes on from OY728122.1 coordinate 643,057,980, forward strand.
TGAAGCGAATTTCACTAGACTTGCATAGAACTCTTCAGGTTTTGTTATAAATAATGATAGAAAAATTTATAGCTTATTTAGTTTATTAAAACCACACCTTCAAAGGATATTGACATTTGAGACATTGGGAGATATGAATATGTTGTTCGGTGGGATATCAATGTTGAGATGGAGTTGGTAGAATGGACCCATGGATATGGTGATAAGAAATGAAAGACGTAGTTTCATGTTGGAGGATCTTATGCAAAAGGTGGGAAGAAAACTCAACCACTATCATGCCAAAAATGTGGGAAGATGCATCGTGGGAAATGCCTCATAGGGATGGGTAAATGCTTCAAGTGTGGGAAAGAAGGACACCATGCTCAAGAGTGTCGAAAAGAAATGATAAGGAAGGATAATGTAGTGGATGAATTGAAAGCACCATCCATGTTCCAATGATACAATTTTAGGGAGCAAGGGCACTATGAATTACAATTCACTAAACCTAGAGTCCCTGAGGTAAATTAGCATCAGTAGCCACCAAAGCCAAAGGAACAAGGGAAGTCTTATTCCATAACTACTGTGGAATTGGAGCAACATAATGAAATATTTCAATGTAAAATTCCTATTAACTCAATAATGTAGAATGTATTATTTGATTATGGTTATACGCATTCCTTTATATCTTCTATGCTTGCTAGAACAATAAAATAAAATCCCAAAAAATATAAAGTAGTGATATCTGTAAAACCACCAAGTGGTGAAATCATTACAACCCAAGGGTTTGGCTCTTCTTTAGTTGGTGTATGTGGGAAGATTCTTCCATTGAATCTCATAATACATTCCATGGTGGATTCGACACTATACTGGGAATGGATTAGATAGCGGTATATAGAGAACATATCAACGATCGGGAAAAGGAAATATCTTTTCATATTCCAAACCATCCAATACTCCTCAATAAATGAAGGGAATATGATAAATCTTCTTTGAAAAAACCATGAACAGTGTGGGTGTTGATTCCCTGTGAAGAGGTATACCTCGCTCAAATGGTTGAGTCAAAGGAAAGTGTCAACCTAGCGGAAATTCCCATCAAGAGGGATTACGGTGATGTATTTTCTAAATAGTTACCTGGACTTCCCCTAGATCATGAGGTAGAGTTATCCTTATAACACATATCGAGATCTACTCTTATCTCAAGGTGTCCCTATTTGATGGCTCCTATCGAACTAGAGGAGTTAAAGAAGTATCTCCAAGAGCATTTGGACAAAGGGTTCATATGCCCTAGTTTGTCACCTTGGGGTTCACCAGTGCTCTTTGTCAAGAAGAAAGATGGAACAATGTGGTTGTGTAGCGATTATTAGGAACTCAAAAATATCCACATAAAGATTAAGTATCCTATCACATGGATTGATGACTTGTTTGATCAATTAAGAGGAGATCAATACTTCTCAAAGGTGGATATTCATTCTAGATATCATCACCTAAAGGAGAAGAAGGAAGATATTTAGAAGGTTGTCTTCCATACAAGGTATGGGTACTATGAGTTTTTTGCGATTCCCTTCAAACATACTAATTCCCCTACAAAAATCATGGGATTTATGAATAGATTCTTTAGAAATTACCTCGTAATTTTTTTGGTATTGTTTTTCAATGATATTATCATCAACTCCAAGAGTATGGAGGAATATGAAGAATATCTTAGAATTTTGTAGGAAACATTGAGAAAGCAGAATTTGTATGTCAATTTTAGCAAGTGTGACTTTTGGATGAAGAAAGACACATTCTTGGGACAGGTGATCACATGTGAGGGAGTTTCAATGGACCCTTCAAAAAAATGTGATTGAGTAATGGCGCAGACACTATAGTGTCATATAAATCCATAGTTTTCTTGGATTAGAAGGGTAATACCTATTTTTTGTGACAAATTTCTCATGATTGTCAGGCCCGCTAACTAGGTTAACAAGTAAAGGGGTAACGTATGTCTGAGTAGAAGAATGTGAGGGAAGCTTCAAGGATCTAAAAAGAAGTGTGATAAATGTACATGTACTCGCATTATAGAAAAGTTGAAAACGTTTTGTGATATACAGTGATGCTTCAAAGAAGGTCCTAGGTTGTGTACTCATGAAAAATGATAATGTGATAGCCTACGCCTCACAATAGTTGATGATCCATGATTAGAACTACCTGCCGCATGATCTAGAGCTATTTGACATAATTTTTGGCTTGAAAATATGGCAACACTACCTTTATGGAGGGAAGTGTGACATATACACCGACCACAAGAGCATAAAGTATATATTCAAATAAAATTAGATCAACATGAATCAAATGAGATAGTTATAGTTAGTCAAATACTATAATTTCTCTATTCACTATCATCCTGGATAGGTGAACAAGGTAGCTGATGCTCTGAGCAGAAAATAACTTGCCACTTTATCCATGTTATGGATTGGGAAAGACCATATCATCTTGGATGTGAAAAGGATGGATATTTAAATCATAAGGGTAGGGGACACATCCTACCTTTACCAAATTATTTTGAAACCATATATCAAATGGATGATTAAGGAGGCACAAAGGGATGATATGGAGTTACAAAATAAGGTGAATACCGTAAAGGGAGGGAAGTTGAAAGAATTCCATATCGTGGATGATGGAGTAATTTGGTTTGGAACATGGATTTGGGTGCCATAATCACCCATGATAAGTAAAGAGATATTACAAAATGCACATAGCTCAACATTCCTTATCCATCCTAGTAGCACCAAGATGTACCAAGATATCTGAGAACACTTCTAGTGGGGTAACATGAAAAAAGAGATTGAGGAATATATCTCAAGGTTATTAGTATGTCAGCATGTTAAAGCAGAACGACAAAAGTCCATAGGGATGATGCAACCATTGCGTATACCCTTGTGGAAATGGAAAAATGTCACTATGGACCATGTCATAGGTCGCCTGAAGACGTCAAAGGGAAGTAATGAGATATTGGCTGTGGTTGACTGGCTTACCAAGATTTCCCATTCCATCGCTATTCGGGAAGATATCTCACTTGAACAACTTTCAATTATATATATGGACGAAGTGGTGAGACTGCATAGTCTTCCACTCTTGATTGTCTCTAACTATGATTCAATGTTCACATCTAAATTCTGGAGGAGTCTTCTACATTATTTGAGTACTGAATTAAATTTAAGCATAGGCTACCACCCCAAAACTGATGGCCAATCTAAAAGGACTATTTAGATACTTGATGAACAGATAAGAGCCTACTCTTTAGAATTCAATGCTGGATGTGATCAGCGTATCCCATTGGTTTAGTTATCATAAATTAATAGCTTCAATTCAAGTATTTTGATGACTCTATATGAATTTCTGTATGGAAAGTGATGTATAACTCCAACCTGTTGAGATGGAGTTTGAGAAAGAAAGCTACTTGGACCTGAACCGGTGTAGTATATGATAGAGAAGGTTCAGGTCATCCAGAAACATATCAAAGCTACTCAGATTTGAAAAAAGAGCTATGCTGATAACCATTGAATGGAATTGGAGTTTGACATTGGATATAAAGTCATCCTTAAAATATCACAATGGAAGAGAGCCATGCAGTTTGGAAAGAAAGGGAACTTAACCCTAAGGTACATTGGCCCTTTTTAGATCCTTGAGCGTATAAGATCCATGACCTATCGTCTTTCACATCCACCGAATATGGCCCATGTTCATGATGTGTTTCACATATCACTACTGAGGAAGTACAAACCGGATCCATCACATTTATTGTACTTAGAGGTGGTACAACTAGAAGATTATCTCTCTTATGAGGATAAATCAGTGAAGATTCTGGATAGAAGAGATAAGGTTCTATGCAACAAGACAACCTACCTTGTTAAAGAGTTGTGGAGGAACCATAAGCATGAACAAGAAACTTGGGAACAATAGGATGCAATGAAGGATAATTACCCTCACCTGTTTTTGTAAAACAAAATTTCAAGGGCGAAATTTCAAAAGTGGGAGAAAATGTAACGACCCAAACATTTATCAATGAAAATTGTCCCTTCTTTTAGAAATGAAAGAATCATATAAAATCACATTAGGAAACACAATTCCACATCCTACTTAAATGAACAACTTTGTGACCTTTAAACATTAATTTTCCACTTCGGTGTTTTGAGTTTCAAAAATATGACATACACGGTTGTGATTAATTAGATGTTTAGAGTCCTATAGGACAAACAAAATTTTTGGTGAATAGTAATCTACCCTTATGAATAGTAACCTACCTTGTGATTATTAATATGACCCTTATGAGTTTTAAATCATTGAAAATAATAGTAACCTCACCCATGATTGATTAAATAAAATTTAGATATCTTATAAGTGAAAATATGACAATAGAAAAGTATTTTTATTTTTGTAATTCATACATTATTAATTTTTATTATTTAATTAATTTTAAAAAATTAGTTACCTAAATTTTTTTCATAAATTAACAATTCTAGTTCTTTTGGTCTTAAGATAATTTTATAAGACCATATGAAATGTTAGAAAGCATTATAAAAGCAGTTTTAATATTAAAAGAATTATTTTTCAACTAAATTATTATTTTAATTAAAAATTAAATTAATCATATTTAGAAAAAAATGTAAAAAAATTGAGTTCATTTTTGGATTATCCAAATCAAAAAATGGTTAGGGTGATTTTTTGGTATTTTTTTTAAATACTGGAATTTTGATGAATTGTAAAATACATTAATTTACCGTTTAAATACATTATAAATTAAATAAACTATTATGGACATCATAAGTGTTGTAAGCACCCAAATCACGAAGTCACATGAACTTATTACTATTCTTTTTCATGGAATCATCACTATTTCTTGTTTTGTGGAAAAATAATAAACAAATGATTAAAATATTAAGAAAACCATCCTCCCCTCCACTATAAATACCACCCATCACACCCTCATTTCCTCACACATCTCATGCTTCAATACTTGTCCAAATTCTGCCCAAATATCTTCCCTAGCCCATCCCCCGCGTCTAAGAGATGTTGGTCTGATAAAAATACTACGCCTAGGTTCCTTAAGGAGGATCTCAAAAGGAGGATTCAAGAGGTAATTGCTCTCTCTCTTTGCTTTCAATTTCCATTCAAATTTCATTTCTTTTCTTCTCTTATACTCATCTTTTCTTATACAAATGTCATTATAACTCCGGTATGATTGATATACTAGTATTATATCATGTTAATGGAATATTAATCATTATAATCCTCCCTCTCTCTCTTTCTTAATAATAATGAAATCGTTGCTCGTGATGTGTTAATTTACCTACATCATGGGTGATGCACTTCCATTTTCATTCAACTACTTCAAAGATATCAATGAAACCATTAAATAGTTGGACAGAAGATTTTAATATTTATTGTTTAACCACTTTTATGTTCTGTAAAAAACTTTTATTCATAATACTAATTGATAAACTAAAGCATGTTCATTGTGATCCAAAAACTGCCCAAATTAACCAAATACGATCATCCTCAAATTTTAACTAATTATTCATCCACATGGTATATAAAATAATTCATTATAAGATCATCTAAAATCTTTTAAGATCATTAATAATATGAAAAATCATTTTTTTTGTTTTTCCATGTTCTACACGAACTTCCATTCATGTGTACAAGTGAACAGTTCATGAAAACTATGAAAAAGAACCCTCTCAAACAACGAATCAAAAATATATAACTCATAAAAAGGCCAATAAAATAACTTAATGAAACAATAATGAACAATATTAATTCATATAATGTTCCATAATTGTAAATTAATTAATTTAACATGATTATACAGGCCATTAATGTGAAGAAAGTGTTCAGATACAAGGTAAGGGGAAATTCTTGAACCAAACTTTCTCTTCGGGTTATCCCTCTTTCACTCTATTTTTTATATGGTTACTCCATAAAATATTTTTTTCATCATTATCCTACCTTTTCTAGGATATAAATTTCTTCCAGTAGAGTTTATTTCAAACAAAAGTTTTTCCAAAAGAACTCTTCTTTCAAAAACACACCTTTTACTTATCACTCAAGGTCGATGTTCCTTGTATCAAGTATGTTATGACCTATTAATTTGGGGAACCCAAAGTTTATGAATGTGTTCATATGAGATTAAACCCATTTATATCCACTGTATATTTATGTTCATGACTGATATAAGTTCTATGTGGCATGCACAATAATGAAAATGTTATGATGTGACAGGTGCACTCGGAATTATATAGGGCAATATGAATGTTTGAAAGTGATGGGTGCACCCAGAATTATAAAAAACTAAAATTCATTGGGTAAAGTGATGAATTTTATGAGTTAATGTTAAATGAAGTGTTAACATGATGCTATTTTTGTTCCCAACTATGGGTGGTAGTTCCCCACTAAGACATGATGTTTAATTTTTATGAATTTCCACATTCTAAGTCTTTTCATAATGATTCACCTCATGATTATGATTTAATACCTATGTTATGAGGATAATTATTATTCTCATACTATGTTATTTTGTTTAAGGTTCTTATCTATCCACTTACTGGGATTTTTTTATCACCCATTTTTTAGGTATATCCTCAGGTGACTACATGTGCTAAGAAGAAGTCAACAGATAATAAGAAACGAGAGAATAAGAAACTAAATAAATGTTTTGTATTGTAAATGTTATGTATGGTCATAGTTTTCCCAAAAAAACTAAACCTTTGGATCCTATTTGCATTATTTTTTTATTGTGTTTATCATTAAAATGATGTAAAAATAATGTAAGAAAATCAGGGTCTCTATATCTTCACTTGGAGATACATAAACCTAAGGAAGTGACACTGTTTGGAGTTCCTACATAACTATGACTTCAAGATAGACTATACTCTATGGAAGGGTATCATTGTATAAAATTCCCTTAGTAGGAAGTGTCCAGCTTGTTTAGTGTTGGATTCTTTGGAGGAGTTAGCTTCCCAGCAGCTGACATTGGTGGACCAGGAGGGTATTGTTTTTCTTAAGTAGATGGTGTTGACTCTATAGCTCCTCAAGCATGTGAAGAATTACTAGCTAAGATACATTGATTGTGTTGTTAATTGGGATCAAATATCCATAGAAAACACACCATATGGATATTATAATGGATTGAATCATGATATCATATTCTATTGGTGAACAATGTTTCCAGTTGCAATGCGTGAAGAGGTGATGCGATAGTTCCACACTTCTCTCGTAGTTATACATATCGGTGTTAGGAAGATGTATAGAGACCTTAAGACATATTCTTTGTGTTCTATCTTACGATGATGTATTGATGATTTCATCTCATGGTGCCTCAGCTATCATAAAGTGAAAGATGAGAACTATGTTTCGATAGTTTTGTTTCAACCCTCAAAATACCATAGTTGAAATGGGAAGACATGTCCACGTACATCGTCACAGGGATTCCATTCATAGTAAAGAGACATGAAACCATTTGGGCGATAGTATATCAACTCACAAATTCGGTGGAATTCCATAATATTATGGAATAGAGTTTATTGGAGAGTTTGGGTCAGTTGTACGTACGGGATATAATCCACCTTCACGGAGTACCATTGATGATTTTCTCTTATCGTGATGCATAGTTTACGTCACAATTGTGGAGGGGCATGCATGAGGAACTCTGTATCCAGTTGTCGTTGAGTATATCCCTTCACCCCTAGACTAATGGTCAGATCGAGCTCACTATCCAAGCGCTAGAGTATATTTTGAGGGCTTTCATGTTCTATTTTAGCTGGAGTTGGGAGGATCACCTGCCTTTGGTAGAGTTTTCATAAAACAACAATAATCACTCTACCATCAGAATGGAACATTTTGAGGCCCTATATGGGAGACCACGTAGGTCACTCATATTCTAGATGGAGATCATAGATTTATTTCTCATAGGCCCAGAGTTGGTGTAGGAAACCATAGAGAAATTGAAGGTCATTCGTGAATAGATGAGATCATCCTAGAGCATACAAAAATCCTATAAAGATCACTGTTGTGGACTATTGGAGATCGAGTAGGTAAACCATGTCTTCATGAGAGTCTCCCCATGATGAGTAATGCAAAGGGTTGTCTAGTAAATCAAGTTATCCCCATGGTTCATCTGGCCATCCAAGATCTTGTAGAGGGTTGGTGAGGTTGACTAATGCCTTGAGCTACCCCTACAGCTAGAGTGGGTTCACAACATCTTCAATGTGTCACAGCAGAGGAAATATGTGCATGTCCCTATGCAGGTTATTGACTGGGTGAGGTGGACAACAAGGATATATCTATATTTAAATTAAACCCCATAGAAATCGAGGACAAACAAGATTAGACCTTTTTAGGATAGACGATCCCTTTGGTTCATGTGCTTTGGAGGAATGGAAATTTATTAGAGAGTTCTTATGAATGGGAGTGCCATATATTGGTTCAGCATCCTCAGAATTTTTCCTAGTTTCTCTTTTTGGGGATGAAAATCTTGAATGAGAGAATGATGCAGACACACATTTTTTTCCTTATAAATTTTGTAAATATTTATAAATATTTTTCCAGAGCTTGATGTTTAGACGGTGTGAAATTACGAGGACCAGTGTGCCCGTAATTAGTTTTATAAAAAAAAATATTATATATTGTACACATGTTGTTATTTAAATAAAAAGAGATAACTCTTAAATGGTTGATTAAATCTGAAGCCTGAGACCATGTTTGTGTCTGGAACATGATTTTTACCCTAGACATGACAAAAATTGATTTGGAATACGATATAAAGACCCCTCACTCATTGATGTTGTGCTGAAGTGGATTAATTAATTAATCAATTAATTAATCAATAAAATTTATTTTATCCTAAAAGGTATTAAAAATTCAATTCATGGAGTATTTTCCCAGGGTTGTCCTCAAAATTCTTAGAATCCACCGATGATATATCTCTCTTACTCAATTGTGAACGAAGAACAACAAACGTTTTATTCAAGTAGGATTGAAGCGCAACGAATGCAATGGATCCTCCTCCCCTATTGTAGAACGTTTTATACAACAATGAATGATCCAAATAAGAGATAGGTCTCTTAAACTGGTGTTTTTCCTTTGATTTAATGTTTTTGTAGATAAAACATTATTCTTTGATCTGAACCCCATTTGAAAAACTTTTCATGAGCCTATGTACTAAATTATTTCATTACCATTTTCTTTCTAATCTGAATTTCTGGTTCCTAATAAATTGGATGAGAAACATTGGCCAAAGATATTCAAACCATTGTTCTTCGTACTTTTTCTTCCCAAGTTCTTAACATTATTTACTACTGGAACACCATGGTTCCCATCTCGATAGTACATGGGTTTCCCGAGCTTGATCGGGTGATCCGATTCGTGGAGGATCAAAAAACGATATTTGAATGTTGAATCAATCGTAGATCTGAGAATAATGATGGGTGGAGATGTGAAAATTTATGGTTTAGGTTGGATCGTTAAGGGTGGAAGTCGTAGTGATGAGAGGAATGAATGAGGGTTTACCAAATCTTCACCAAAGCCATTTTCTAGTGAATGATGTCATGCGAGCATGAATCTCGGCTAGATATGCGAGATATATAAGGAACGATTTTGGGATCTATGTCGATTTGAATAGATTTTAATCATGAATACTGGATCGAGAAACCTAGAGTATCTATAATAATTTAGACTACACATCATGTAAGATCAAGAACACATGGCATGTAGCACTTTTCCAGTGGTGGCGCTAGGGTTTTGGAACCCATAAGGCTGGAACAACATGTATTTATTTGACACGTCGTGTAACACCTTCTCATATGAATGATCCATGCGAGGTACTACATGGTTGGAGACATTCCATTCACAAAGTACATGGACATGGGTTGGCTACATAGTTAGAATCCCATTTGAACCCACATATCGTGTACCAAAGTACATGGACACAGGGTTTGAGTACATGGACTTGACCAATAGACAGGGCCCAATCTCTGGATAGGTGGGACAAGATGTGTATTCTAAATGGATGGCGTGTAACCCTACACATATGGGACTTGTTTTTTGACTAGAGATATATGTTGGAAGTGAAGAGGGACTACACATCATGTGGATTGCCTCACACATCGGATTCTACTTGATATCTTCTGGATGGTATTTGAACTTCTGTATCTATTTCATTTCAACTAGGATTTTGGCCCATGAGATTCCAATACTGAGTGTTTTTTCATGTAGAACACAATGGATCCATTGAAAGTGGATTTTGAGATATGATTTAAATTGTTTTGAGTTTGGAACATGCTGAGGAGACAACCAATGATGACAGCTATCATACATATTCACTAGAGAAATATTGGGATTTCCATCTAGGTGGGCTTGGTAGTGGTGTTCCCTAATGGTAGTATTGGGCATACCCTCTCACTGGGCTAGGTAGTGGAATTCCTAGGTGATCATTCTGAGTTACCCTCCATTGGAACTGGGCAGTGGAGTTCCTCAGCGTTCTGGGCTTACCCTCTAATAGGGATGGGTAGTGGAATTCCTTAATTAAATCTTCCAAGTGATACCCTCTAGCCAGCCTAGGTAGTGTATTTTCCTTGATGACTCTCTAGGATTACCCACCAGTACGACTGGGCAGTAGAATTACATAGTGACCTTCTCGAGTGGTTCCTTCTAATAGGATTGGGTAGTGGAATTACTCAATGAATACCAGAGTAGGGTTGTCCTTTCATACTAGGGAATGAGATCCTTTCCTAACACTGGTGACCCCTTGACTATGTGTCATAGTGATGAGACATGATTTGAAGATCCTTTGGACTCACAAGAAGAATGGATGTTTTCCCAATCAAGACACATTCAAGTAAAGTGACATAAAATTGTGTGGTCGAGTTAGTTTCACCCAAATAAGATAGTATCAAGTTGTGGTTATTGAGTCCCTTAGACTTGTGTGCCCTGGGAAGACACATGAGATCTTAGGAATCATTAATGGAATTCCTTTGGGAAGTATTTCCTACTCATCTTCCTAGGTTGATTTTGGATTTGGAGATGACCTTACTCTCTCATTTGGGTTTCTTTGAATGATAATATATATATACATCCTACTTCAGAACCCACTCCTTGGGTATAGCTACTCTCCTTCTAGGAGAGGAAAAGATGTTCGAGTAATTCCCTGTACTTTCTATGTTTAGATTCTATTGTCTTGATGAGTCCACTCTCCTTTTAAAGGTAGTGAAGGTTTGATGAGATGTTCTTCTTCTCACCATGTTTATCTCCTTAGGTTTGGATGAGTTTACTTTGACTCTCCTGTTGGGTTGAGTTATACACTTTTATTATACCTTGTTCTACCAAATTCTTCCATCGTCAGTTGTATCTCTTACTACTCCACCATCACCTTTTTTGGGTTCTCTTCTAGGTATATATATACTCACCCCTATATGGGATTTTCTCAACACATGTTGTGTCTTTTTTAGATGGCGTACATGTAAATCATGACTTATAAGGATCTCAGAGAAACAAGTTGATTAGATTTTCTATATTGTTCTTTGGTTGGGATACAGGAGCTGATATCTCTCATCTATTAACTCTTTTCTAGTTTTGTCATTTTGGGACATATTTCTAGTTTTTTTGAGTATTTTGACCCTTTTTTCTTTATAATATACACTACCATAATATGTTTTTATTATTGTTCCATTCATATTTGGTATATTTATAGTAGTGTTGAATCTTTAATTCTTTCCTTGTTCACTTTTTCATTACATTGGATGTGTGCATATGTACAGGTGTTTAAGAAAAAAGCCTCACCGAGTTTAATATTCCTTCAATGCTTATCACCACCCCTAGACTATAGATGCTGGCATGGGTTTGTTGTGGCTTGAGCCCTGTCTTGGGTCACTTCATAATAGAAATAATTCTTCAAGTCTTATAGAAATGAATGAAAGTAAAAAAGAAGAAGAGGATATAAGAGAAAAAATTGGATATGGGGAAGAAGAGAAATATGGATTTTCGCACATCTGATTATTGTGAAAAGAAACACCATGCTACTTGATTGAAGGGAATGAGAGTGTACATCAAGTAGTTTTAGAAAGTCCATCAGGTGCATGAGTGAATGGTTAATAAATAAATTATAAATTCATAGTGATTTATATATATTAATATGGGTTACTATTGAAAAAAAATCCATAATCATCAATGGAACATACCTCAGATGAAGCTAAGTGATCAAGGATAATATAATACTATTAATATATACAAATTGGAATGATTAATTTTATTTTGTATTTGGATTCAAGAATTTTGTTGTAGAAGTATTTTACCTGTGATATTCTTATTATAAGAATCATGAGATGTATCATGATTGTAATGTAACAGTTTTTATTCAAGTATTTAAAAGAATATATTAAATGGTACCCATAACCAAGAAAATTTATTCATTTGTAAGGTTTCATTTTAATAAAAATATAAGAATATGGGAAAGATAACCCTTAATGTGTTCCTAATTTTCAGTTAATAATGTTTAGTTGTGATAAAGAGATGATTGACATTGAGAAATTAAATGGGATATTATCGGTGACCTTGAAAATGGTTATTAATTTAATGATAAAGTGGTTTATGTTATATTTTATGGAGTTAAAAAATTTATATTTAGGTAATATTTTTTATAATCTGTGATTTTATTAAAGGAATGAGGAAAGAATAAATTTTTTGAAGCATGTATGTTTTCATTGATTTTTATGGTAATACAGGTTATTAACTGGATTCAAGGGAATATATTATCAAAGTATTCACATATTTGGTATGTGATAATTAATAAATACTATATATATGAATTTAATGTATGCATTTTATTGTATTTAAATGTATTTATTTATATTTTTAATTGATAATTTCAACCCATAATTGAATAGTTAAATTTTTTTGTATTATGGAAATATGCATTGGATATTTGAAAAATGAATGAAAGTAGGTGAACTTTTGTGGTAAAAGACACATCATTCAATGACCGTCACTTACAGTGTGACACCATATTTTTTAGCACAAAAGAGAAAAACACATGAATGTAGAGCATACTGCAAAACAGGAGTTGAACATTTACACATCGTGTATTTCATTTACTCAATGTGAATCCATCGAGATAAACTTATGCCAAAATTATGTCATCTATTAATACTATCAAAATAAAATCCATTCACATATTGTAAGTTTCAATGAATAGAAAATATAATGATTTGTATCCCAGAGTTTAACAGAAAGGATTATAAAAAACCCCATTAGCCACATAGAAGAGGACGTTCGAGACCAAGGTAAGCCGAGAGATGGTTTCAGATGAAGGTGTAACAATTCAGATCCCTGCATTACCCCTATACTTCAACTCCATTCTTCCTTTGGTATCAATGCCACTCTTTCTCATCATGCATGGAATAATAAAGTAGTTTTTTTGTTGATTTGATTCTATGGTTATGTGTTTCCTAGGGATTATTTTTATCTTTTTCTTGGATTGTTGCAACTCTATTTCTTAATTCCAATTAAGCCGCTTTGTGTATTACACGATCATTTTGTGAAATTTGAGGTATTTGAATTTATTTCATCAGTTAATTGACCTATTTTTATATCAACATTATGGAATCTAGTGTATTTATGTTTAAATAGGGTTTTGGGTTTCCTAGTTTTGTGATTTCATTAAGTAGATGGTCATTCCAACAAAGAAATCATAATATTACAGTAGGGAACCATGACCAAGGATCTCCTCTACCCTAATTCCAACACCATAATTGAATATATCCCATATCAATTGAATTCCTTGTGCACGAACCTAAAAACACTAAACCTAGAATGTCTCATCACTTGATATCAGACACAATCCATACTGTTATTTCATTATCTTTCTCCAAACAATCAAAAAATTGAAGTTTTAATATTATTAATTAATTTAGAACATAAGGATAATCTATATGGGTTTCATACTCAATCTTTTTATTTACTAAAATTTTTTGTAGTTTTTTTTTATAAACTATTAAATTTTTGCATCCCGTAGGAAATTAACAACACCCTATGATCTGTCAATAATTTATTTTATTTTGAGGACTTATGTAATGATGATTTAGTGACCCTATTTATAAATTTTTTGATTTTTATTTTGGATAGATATATTTTTTAAGTGTCTTGTGGTTAAACATCTATGGAATGAATTAAGTTGATCTTTAGATATTATTGTTGAGGTTATAAAGATTAAAGAAATATTGGATGAATTGTTCAATCCATTTTGGTTTTAGAAAATATATATAGACAAGAGGAATGACCTATCAATCTTTTTTAGATATTATGATTCATTAAAAGTTAGTTTTAGTTATTCATATATAAGATTATCGTCTTGGATATTCATTTCTTTAAGAAATAGATGTGTTTAAAATTAATCGAAGAATAACCAAATTATGTAATTGTTCTTATCAAATGTAAATAATTAAATTAAGAAAATTCTATAAAATAATTTTTCATGATAGTAAAATAATCCCACACATCAGGAAAATAATTTTGAAATAAAAATGTTTTCTATTTACCTTTATTTTCAATGAATTGATGGTCTCTTCACCCCTCACTAATTAAAATATTTGGTTATTAACATTACATAAACCAAATTATATATCATCATATATTAGTCCTTGTACATTGTTATTCTCTTCCATGTCAATATTTTAACTTCCCACCAATTTTCTCCCTATTTTGGAACCTGAATATGTGATATTTTAGGTAACATTTATGTTTCTCACTCTTTATTTTAAAAAATTATTATCCTTATATATGATGTGGGTTTTCAAAAAAGTACAAACCTTTAATGAATAAGATAAAAATTATGGGGTAATAATTTATTTAGTGGGGAAGAATGTAACACCTAGGAAATTATGATATATTTATTTTTAAAAAAATACAATCTCTTGGATAGCTTACAATAAAAGAAACCCCAAGTCTAAATAAAAAATAATATAGTATATTGTTATAACCTCGATGTTAAATTGAAATGTTTTAATATGAAAAAATAAATTATATATAATTTATATAAAAATTTAATTCCTCAATTATCAATTTTTTTTAAATTGAAAAAATCATTTTAATGTAAAAGATAGTTGTTATTTCTGGAAAAAAAATTATTCCTACAACATGTTCTTATTTTAATAAATAAAATTAATCAATATTATTGATTTTTCATTATGAAATTTATATATTATATATTTAATTAAATTTCTAACACTTATCTAATATTTTTACTATGTGTGGGATTAGAATAAATCTATTTTCATGCTTAAAAACTATATTTTTTTATAAAAAAGGTTTATGTCGCATTTTTGACAGTTATTTTAAAATTAGTTTCAACATATAATGGGTATTTAATATTAAAAAATGGATTCTATATTTGAAATTATGAGGTCAAATTTTTGTAAATATTCCACTTTTATTTTTAGGCATTCTGAATTGTAAACATGGTAAAATTTATCACCTCTATAAAGGGTAAATCAAGTTAATATAGGTTAAAAATAAGTGTTATAGTCACCATTTTGAATATTAATTATTATTTGATGAGGTATATTTTACCCCTATCACCATTTTCTCTACATGTAATTGGTAAAGGGATACATTTACATGAAAATGACCAATATAATATTTAAATCAATGTAAAATAAATAATGTCAATATTCATAAGGAAAAAGTAAGCTATAAATTTATATAAATATTTTTTAAAAAATAATGAAATAATTTTCATGATGTAAATTAATTTATAATTTTTACTAATCACATAATTAAGATAAATTTATGTTCAGCGCCAATATTTTATTTCATCAATTAATAGAAAATCAAAATAAATTATATTAAAAATATTGAAAGTGATATAATTTGTAAGATATATTTTGTTCCATGAATTGAATAGATAAGTACAACATATTATTTTTTATTTAAGGAATTATATTTTAATTAAAACTCATTCTTTGTTTCTATTCAAAAAATTAAAGGAATTGTATCAGAATTGATATTAATGATATTTTATCAAAATAATGTTATATTAATTTTTTTCAAAAAAATTAAAATCTTAAAATATGAAAAAGGAGATATTATATGGTCTAAAATTTGTCCCTTTTCTATTTATGATACAATTTTAAACTTATAAGTTAAATAAATACCCATTAATAGTGAAAAATATGTTACTGTTATTAAGGATTAAATAGGTTAACAAAGGGGTTAAACCAAAAGATAAGGTTAAAAATTCCACTTAATCTAATAAAAAGAATTTTTATTATATTTTAACCATATAATAGCCTATATTTTAATCTTTATCCCTTTATAAGAATTTATCATAATAACTAGTTAGTTATATTTTAATCATTTTAATAATTCCAAGTATGTCCTTTCCAACCCTTATAAAAGAACACCCATTCATTCAAATATTTACTACACAATGAGTAAAATAGTTTAACCAATCCATAACCATTTATATTCTAAACATCCTTATGCATATTTTTTATTTTTTTCTCTCCCCAAAATACCAACTGTATGTTCGGTAATAAATAATATAATGGAGGACTCCTAAAGAATAAGTAACTCTATTACCTGACCCATTTTAATTTATTGTTTTTCTACATAATCTAAATATGTTTTTTTATCATAAAATAATAACATAAATATAATCAATATACTAAAATATAATTATTATTATCATGCCACCATTATCCACCCTCTTTTCAATCAAATGGAAAGTGGAAGTATCTCTTGTGTGTACATAGGGCTCATTGTATCCACATTGTAATACAAATAATTTTTCAACACCTAATATTATGGATGGGTATTATGATGGTTTTAATTTTTATATACGATAATTATGAAATAATTATTCTTTTATAACAATAATATCATATCTACCTTCCTATCTTCCAGTCCATTGGAAAATAATGATGTTTCTCGTGTGTACATGTGGACTACCACCTCCACGAAGTGATGTGATCGATTTTTAATTTATGTTTTATATAGATGATAATAAGCATATATTTAATGAATATATATTATTTATATTTTATAATAATTACTCTCTAAATTTGAATTATTATTTAACATTATTTCATTCATCCATATATAATTGAAAATAATGTTCATGGATACGTACAACCCACTATCTCCATGAATGGTGTAATTTATTTTTTTCTCTATATTTTATTGATTTCCCTAAATAGACATATAATGACTATATATGATATTTATATCATGATTAAAATTTTATATAATATGTAAACATTGTTAAATTGTAAGGAATAAAACTACTAAACAAAAACAAGCATGAAAAATGAAACATATATTACCTAGAATAGTTATATTAACAAAGAATTATTTATAAAAGAGTGATAAAATATTATAATTAAATCATATATGGTATGATATATATGATTAAGGTTTTGATATATATTTATAATAAATATATGTTTATTATATAGGATGTTTCAAAACATATGAAGGATATCAGACCTGAGGTAAGGGTTTATCATCTCACTTTTGTTTTCGTGAGACATATAGTGTATTCATCACCTTATTCCTTAATATAGTGTATATATTTTGTATTTGATATGTTATATCGTGATTAAATTTAAATATTTTGGATTCAAAGTTTCATTATAAGTTATTACATTCAATATATTTAGAATTTAAAATTTATAAAAGCGATAAGGGTTTATTTCACAACCTCAACATTATTCGGGATTGTTTTTGTTTTAGTGTCTGTTTGGGGAATTATTAATATTTATATCTTAAAAAAATAATTTTTCATCCCATATATTTAGTTATAAAAAAAATACTATTTTAATTTAAATTACATTTCTTTAGTTACTTAATATACTGAAATAATATTTGTAAGGAAAACAAACCATCTTTTTACTCAATCTGGAATCACTCACTTCCATGTCAGTATTTTCCTTATACAGTTTTAAAAAAAATTACTATTAAGAAATGATTTAGTAAATAAATATTTACACATTTATTACTTCTTAAAAATTATTTTGAAATTAATCTTGTTTCAATTTTCTAAAAGAGGAACTTTTTGACCTTTTTAGAAATGTGTTAGAGGACTATTTTATTAACATAGAAGGTCTTAACATAATTTATCACCATCATGAACGCTCATTACTATGAAGATTCCTTTATATGTTTACAAGTTTATTTTAAAATAAAATTTTCCCTTTAATTTTTGGGAAATTTTTAGATTTTAAATGTTTTTAAAGTGAAAAAAGGTATTTTCCTCAAGAAACTTTCCATTGATATTATTAAAGTATTTTGATATATGTCATGATTTTTTGTTAAATTGTATGGTTTACTAAGGATATACTCTTATAATACCATAAATAATATCTATTTTTATGTTTTAGGATAAACATGAATGGGGAAATTATTTAAATTCCATATTTCACTTCTTCTAATATGTACAATTATTGATTTTTAAGGCATATTTATTATTTTATGTTATTTATTAATATAATTAACGCATTACACTTATTATGTGATGAGTGTGTCCTGGAATTACATATCCCACTAATGAATTGGTTGGTCTTATGATAAATAACTTGATAGGGAATTTATCTTAGGACATTCCCATTTTTTTAGATATCTTTTCATAAGGCCTTGAAAGTGTTTTTACATGTCTTGGGACAATTTTATGATGGTAAGTTTCTGATTTCTATCATTATGTAACCCATTATAATAAAATAATTTATTAGTTTCCATGTGATTATTTGAATAATTATAATATCCATGGATAATTTTTAATCTCAGGTGATTATTTATATGACATTATTTGACTATATTTTTTCCTGATATATTATTTATACCTTAATTAGTTTGTGCTGTATATATACCGTTACTAAGAATCTGAGCACACCCCTTTCTTATGTTTCCATTACCTAGGATTCCATTAAATTTTTTATGATTGAAATTTAGGGGAATTATATAAGAAATAAAGATGATTCCAAATAAAATACAATGTTGTATTTTATGTTTTCAAATGTAATGTGGGATTCAAGTGTGTATCTATTTTTCCAACACTACTAAACTATTGGGTTCATTGAGATTTGATTCCTTTTATCTTGTGCCGATGTGATAAAGTAACCACTATATTTGGGCTTGTAGGTTCATGTTGTTTACATAATACCTTTTTAAGTGATATAGTGAATGATTAAGTATAGGAAAGGTAGTGTCTATATAGGGTGTACAGGAAAATATGATCCTTAGGATCTCACAATTACATAATCAGAAGAGTAAAAATTACCAATAGAATAGTGAAATACCAATTTTATACCAAATTCAATAGTATTATACATAATGAATATATTTTAAATATGTTATTATATATCTATAAAATCTCTCATAATCAATATGTATAATATTATAAAATATTGAAATTTTTAAAGTTAATAAATAATGTATTTCACTTTAAAAATAGTATTTTATAGAAAATATGTAATTTTTATTTAAAATAATTATTTCTCATACATAGTAAATGTTTTCCAAAAATTAATATTATATTTTAAATCATCAAATTGAAATTAGGTAAGGGTGAAATTATGATAATTTTTCTAAATACATTATTTTTTAATGAATAGTAAAAATAATTTTTTTTTTGTTTTTGGTATATTTTACAACTTCATGATTATTTTAAAACAATTTAATAATTAATATAAGTGAATATATGAAGAAATATAAGCTATTTAATTAATATAATGTATTTTAATGAATTAAAAGGATTTCACAAACCTATATATAACTTTCCAAAGTCAAAATAGAAACTAAGTTTTTTAATACATTATTATATTAAAAATTTATATTCCCATGTACAAAGTTGCATAAAATAATAATTTTTCTATAAAATGAAAATATGTCAAAAACCAACATCTTAATTTCCTAAACCATTAGATAATACCATGGGTTGCCCAAGGAAAATGAATTTTTCAAAACCAGGAATTTTGAAGGCTGTATTTAAAAAATAAGAAACAATTATCCCCATTCTTATATAAATACCCACCTCTACAAAACATTAAATTCAATTATAATATCGTTATATTATACCTCACTCACTTATTCTATCATTAATTCATTGTAAAATCTCTTAAGCTCTCAAGTAATTGGCCCTCTAAGTTTACAAAGTGACATATAAGGTAAGGGGTTCTATTCCTACTTCATTCTATTTATTTAAGCACTTAATTTCAAGTAAGTATTTAAATTTTATAAAAATTATTTCAACATGTATTTATAATCATTACATTACTTACCAAATGAAATTATATTAATGGGAGACTATCATTACCTCTCATTCAATATTCCATTATGTATACCCATAATGTTGCCTATATCATTCTTTTATTTTCCATGAAATACTTTTATATTTTGAATATCCAACCCTATTTCCATTCATGTTTATTCATAGACATATAATTATACTTCATTTATTTTGTATTTCCTTGTATAAAACTCACATTACCTTCTCATGGGTTAAAATTATGAAATGTTCTTGCCTTTAAACTCTTATGAACTAAGTGGTTTTTTGTGAAAAATATTTTTTATTATCCATTGGTTATTGATGAAATTATTTATTATGATATATGATAAATGTGGGACACTTAAATTATATTATATTAATGGTGTTCCTTGAAATCACTCTAATGCAACGGGTAAAGAATTAATCTCTAAATACAACACGTTTATGATACTTTGTAAACACGACTTAGTAATGTTTCATGATTACTTGGTATATATCATTAGTAATAAGTTTTATAACACCTTACTGATGAACATTAGTTATATTATTATGAATGTATAATTTTTCTGTTATGGGAACTTTTACATATCATTCCATAAATACTTGTGATTATGATCTTATGTTATCACTCATGTTTTATAAATCAGGATCACATATTTTTAATATCCACTGTTTTTTCATTTATATGGATTTATTCTCATCCTTTCATTTTGATTTATTTCCCCAAGAAATAATATATAGTAACTTTATCAATGATGAATTAAATAAATTATTATTTTAATAGGATGAAATATTTTTTTATGTGATCTATTTACTTTATGTATTATGTTTCTAGTTTCCAAGTTACTAACCTCAAAAGATCCTATGTGCGTTATTAATATAATATTTTGTTAAGAAATTATGCTAAAAAACATATATGTAAAACATGGCTCATCATAAAGGTAATATTGGTTAAGGTGTGTTTTTATAAGGTGGACTTTTTTTTATTCTTCTAAAACCTTTTCCATCAATTCATTTGTTCACTTATTTAGCATTATAGTTTTATAGGTTTATTATATCATTAATTTGTTGAAGAATATGTGAAAAATTTTCAATTATAAGAGAGGGAGTTGTGAATTAAATGTTGATCTATAATTACATCCTTGAACTCAATAGTTTCTACCAATGCAAAAGTATTCTATGTATTTGATCCTAAGATTGACAGAATTGAGGCAATAATAGTTAGGGCATATTTATTCTATTTATTGAATATAATTTATAATTTAATCAAAATGAAAATATATTTTTCCATATTGTACTCATTTATAGGATATTTGGTATGGCATAAAAAGACCCAAAAAAAGATACGCATGTTTTAAAAGTATAATAAACACTATCTAGTAAATAATTATCCCATATGGTGGAGTCTTGACTTTTATCCTTCAAGAGGCACAGGAAATTATGTTATCAAATATAAATTTGGTGACATTTAATTAAACCCAATCAGAATTTAAAATATGTAAATATTTTACAATTTGATAATTTTGATTTCCCATCTAGGAGGAATAAGAAACATAAACACCCAAATTTATTAAATATTGAATTCTATTTCATTGGAATTGAGCATGATAAATTGTATAGAAAGGATACATCATAGATTAATTATTTTTGAATGAGTATTATTCATCTAGGATTTTGATAGATATTATATTATTCCATTAATGCGTGGAACCCTGATATAGTTATAAAACATTTAAGGGAGATTTTAAAACACTTATCTTTGATTAAAATAGGGAATAAAAAAATTTCATTAGTGGAGTTAGATAAGTAAACATAAGATAACTCTAATGTTTATTTATGGATAACAGGGTAAAGGAGCCGCTTTAGTAAGAGTAACCTTATCCCATTTATAATATGTGATGAAAGTATTTGAGAAAGGATGGGAAGGTGGTGACCAGTCCCAATGAAAGTTTTTTTCTAAAGCTGACTTTTTCTATCATGAAATAATCTTCACATTATAAGGAATTCATATTAAATATAGGAATAAAAAATAGGATTAGGATGAAAAAATGTTGGGTAAATATTGAAAATGAAAAACACTAAAGATAAGTGAGGAATAATAAGATCTTTATTTAATGAAATGGGGATCCCTATAAAAATGATGAATATACTATATTGAATCCAATTTTTCATATTTTTAGATAGAAATTTTATTCAATAATTTTTATATAACTACTATATTACTATTAAGACATGATAATTATTAACATATAATTAATTGAGAAATTTTATTTGGATGAGATCAAGGTGAAAGACTAGAAATTGTACCAATAGATAATATTTAAATAAAACTAAATAGTTAATAAGGTTGAGAATATATGTTTACCTTCAATGGTAAGAAAAATCATTTTAAATTTACATATGATTACCATTGTTAAAGGTATATATATTTTCCATAACAGTTCAGTAAAAGACTTTGGTTCTAGTAGACATTAGACAATAATTTTTTTATAGGTTATTAAAAAAAATAAATTTTTATAAAATGAAATTTCCCCCCACTTTCTCAAGGTGTTAGTTCTCATTTTAAAAAAATATAGTATTCATTATAATAATTTAAATATTATCAATCCAATCATCTATTTGATAAATTAAAACCTCTATTAGTTTAGAAACATTATGAAAATATTGATAATTTTATCATCTATTCTGATAAATTCTACTATAATATCACTTTTTTTGAATGGTTCTGAAGTAGGTGATTATAACTATCAACGAATTTGGATTTAGACCGATGATCCAAATTTTTAGATAGTGAGATCAAAATGTTATTATCACAAAGAATTTGTGTGTGAGTTTGTACAAATAAAAAATTGATAAGTGTGTGTTTCAACAATATAAATTTCATGCATTAACTTCAATTTTATACATATTTGGATTTAGTAGTGGGAAGTGCAATGGAATGTTACCTTTTATTGGACCAACACACAATAAATTCTTTATAAAAATAAAATAAAAATATATATTTTATTATTAAAATATATATCTCCCAAAGTCTTCATATAACATGTTTTTGAGAATAACATCTCATCTTAATAGATAAAATATTTTTTTGTCAAAAATAATTTTTTAGTTCCAGTAAATTATTTCATGAATTTTAGATGAGATATTTTAAGATTTTCATTGAATATAGTGTACAATAATACTAAAATCATAATACCTCTAAAAATTTCCATTAATTACTATAGTCTACTGATCATCCCACAATAATTTTTTTTATCTACTAGTTCTTGGAATTACCAACATATTACATAGTAGTGGCACTTACCAAAGTATATATACTCAAGGTATTTTCTAAATTGAGATGTTTATGTAAGTAAAATATATATTTTTTCAATGTGAGAATGTTACCTTAGAGAGTCTTTCAAATTTTAAAATGAAGAAAAAATTATGTTCTCCCATTATTCTTATTTAGAAATCACTCTACATAATTTTTAGGAATTTTTTTACAAGGTCATTTTATGTAAATATAAAGAAAATAATATCATACATATAAATCATAACAATGACGGTTTATTTTAATTATTTACTGATCAATAAGTTATGGACGATTATTCCTTTGGAAAATTATTTTTGTAAAGTAAAATTTATAAATTCACATTCCAGGATTTTAGATATTGTTTATGTATATAAATAAATTAGGTATATTTGAACACAAGGTCTAGAATATTTAGATATTCAATAATTATTGGTTATTTAAAATAAAATTCCTATTTTTTATAGAATAACTTAGAATTAAGAACTTTTATTTCAAATAAACCATTTTAAAATAAGGATTCAAATATTCTAAAATTAACTACATGCATAAAACTGTGTATCTGAAGTATGAATATTCACCCTGAGCCACACACAACAACTCACCCCCCAAATTCATCAATTTAAATAATGAATGAATTGGAATTAATCAATTTTACACACTCTGAAACATTAAATATTATCATGGTTCAAAATATGACCTACACTATAGGAAACACTGAAAAAACATACAATTAAGGAAGAGAGATATTATAACAATAAATTATTTAGTTGGGTTTTTTTACGACAAGTGTTGATGTATGAATAAGAATACCCGAAAGAAGATAATTTTTTCCTGGAGGATTTTTAAAAACTTTTTTGATTAATTCATGATCGATTTGTTGAAAAATTTAACAGTGTTAGTCATGAACTCATTTTCCACACAATGTAAGGGTTTTACGAATAAATATAGATCTATAAATGATGATAAAATAATCCAATATGGAAGAGTCAAGGTCAAAATATTTTTTAGAGGAATATTGGGTAACTTCATGTGATGTTCATTCCATAGTGCAATGAGTTTTGAGAAAGATCTGCCAAAATGGAAAACATGGAAATTACCATTTCATGGGGGTCCCCATGGTAGATTTACATTTCACATTATAAAAATGGTGAATCCAATTCTTGGGAGTTTTTGTGGTCTTCATCAATTTCATGAAACATTAACAGTCCAAAATGGTCAACCAAAGGAAACCACACCATGGAGTCGAGTGTGACGCATTGGAAGCTCAACTTTTAGAAACGAAAACCTCAAAAAGAAAATAAAAGAATTTTTTGTTGTCTAAATTGAACTAAGTTACTAAACAAGACCTCCACTACATGGTGACGTGAATCTAGGTGTTTCACTGGGTGTTTTGATTTTACGATCCACCTATGACAAATGGTGACCCAAAATGTGTTTGGTAGTGCTTGTGGTGAAGGTTTTTATTATAGATAGTGAAAGTTTTCATTAGATATCTACATGAAAAGTAAAAATGGGAAATAGTAATCGTATCTAGTCATTTAAAAGGGAATTTTACTTGGAAATACATTGGTCATGTTGTAGGGCCCAAAAGAAAGGTGTTTTAGTGGACGTTTTAGTGAGACTTGCACTAAATCTGTAAATACTGACTTGGAAGATTATTGAATGGTTATTTATTATTTCAATTATCATGAGACTCAAAATTATTCCATGATTCAAGATAAAATTTATGGTAATTTTCATCATTTATCCAGGATTATTTAATTTATGTTATTCAATTCTACCAAATGAGTGGGAAGGATCCATGAAGTGGTTATTTTTATTTGACTACATGATAATGGAAGTCATGGGGAGTTATGGGAGGTTATTTATAACCCATAATGTACTTACATATGGCTAATTTAACTGTATCATGATTTCTTATTACAAATAGGTAGATAAATACTTTTATAATGTAGAGAAATAATATTATATTTCGTATCCAAGAAATAAAAAAGGCAACATAGTGATTCACCACATGAACACACCAGTAGAATAAGAAATGGGGGAACTTACTTATCCCTTTAATATCATAATTTAAATAATAAAAACTAGTTTATGTGTTATAGTAAATTGAATTTGAACAAACAATCATGAAGGAATTCACAGGAATGTCTGGATGGTGAAGGAAGAAGGTTGTTCAAGAGGTGATCACAGTGGGTCTTTGAAGTGCAGTAAGTAGAAATCAATGGTGTATATAAAGAAATTCATCGATTTAATCGACAGAATTTTTTTTAAAGGAGCCTAACTTTCTATAAACAATGTGGTTTTGTTCTTTTCTAGTACAGTGTGTGAATGGAATGGAGTTTTAGGGAGTGAGCCTTGGGAATTAGTGAGATATCCATTAAATTATAATGTGAGTGACCCCAAGAAGGATTGAAATATCATAAACCCCATTGAATCATAGTGATATTTTAATGATATGTTTCATCGACGCATTTTTGATCAAATTCCCCTTGGATAGGCTTATAGTGCTGAACAAATTAAAAAATTATGTTTTATTTAATATTTGTATTCACACTAAAAGAGGAAAAATATTATTAAATGAGAAATTTGGTATATGGACAGTAAAAATCAACTTAGAATAGGAAAGAGGAATAAAGTGTCCCCAAATGTTGAGAGACAAATATCTATTAGGGTAGTGAGACAGGAAAGGAAAATGTATTTAAATTGGTTAATCATTGTATACCATATTTCACCCCAACCACCCCTACCCCAGCTCAAGGTTTATCTCACTCTATGACCCTTTAGGGTCTAATAATTGGTATCAAATGAAGGCTCATTTTGGATTTTTTATTACTATAAATGTTTTTGATTTTGTTGAAGATAAATAGAATCTGCATTGAAGGATTCCATATTTTCTAGAAAACAAATTTAGAACATAGAAAAGGGAGTTCATTGCCTTTATGGAAGATTCTATAGGAGTTCCCCAAGAGTTTTTACAATATATAATTATTCTATTGAGTCAACATAGAGTTGTATTTATGATATATCAAATAACAATTGAGATTAATGCCTTAGTGAAATAGGAATTAAAATTTACTCATCAAGACAAAGTGTAAAATAATATTTATCATTTTAGATTTTCTAAATACATGTGTTTGGATTTTGAATATTCCTTTGTAAAATAACTTAATCTAGATGAAAAATTCCTAATATAAAAAGGAAAAAAGAAGAAAAAGAAGAATTCAACCAAGATCATGAGTTCTCCAATTGATGTAAATAATAAATCATCTGATTTATTTGATTCTAAACATGGTGTGTAAATAGACTGTAGAATTTCATTATTTATCTTGGTTTTTAAAAGAAGTAGTCATTGTAGTGAAGAGTTAATGATATCACGTTTCCAGTCAAGGTGGTGTTCATGTTATTAATAATAGGTGATCTTAGCCATATATGAAAAGGTTGAATAATGGGAAATTATGTATAGTGTTTTTATATGATGATTGAAGATATTTACTTCGATAATAAGAGTTACAAGAGGGAATTAGTCGCACTAATTTTTTTTATAAATAAAATGGAATAAAATTTGAAGTAGCAAAGTTATGTTATTTAATATATTTCACTATAAATCATTAATAAAATAGATATAGAGAAGGTGTTGAAACTGACAATCATTCCACTCAAAATAGAACACGTGGAGAAAATACAATTAGGAATGGTTGTTATTTTATTTTTGAGTGAAATGACTACAAAATTTATTGAAATTGATGATAATATTAGATAACATATGGTGAGGATAAAAAACTATAATGTGATGAATAAAATCCATCCAAATATAGCATAATAGTAAGGATAAATCTAGATCTAAAATCTATAAAAAAGTGGATTTACCCGATAAATCATGAATATATTATCTAAAAAAATGTGTCACAAAAATGAAACTTTTGGGGAAGACAAAGAAACATTATGAGTATGTATTTTGAATCTCAAAATACCAAATATTAAATAATAACTACAATGGTTCCGACAAGTTATTTAATGAATAACCAAATGAGGTATTTGTTTAATCATATATATTTTAGTGGTTCCAACTTCAGTCACATGGTAATGTACTATAGTTGGTAGAATTCATGTAAAGTAAAATATTCCATAAGGAGACACCCAACTACTATTAGTTTTGAACAATGATTTTATCAAAGTAAAATGGCTAATAAGCTAGAAAATAAATTTAATTTTTTTAGAACCAAAATAAACAATGAAAAAGGTTGAATCAATAACCAAAACCAATTCACTAATAGGAAATATCTTCAAAGTAAGGAAAGAAAATATAGAAACAAAATGTAGGAGTTATATTAACTTTTTGAAAGGTGGAAGAACAATTGAAGGATAATCCACCATGGAATAATTTAGAGTATGAGATAGCACTTATTACCATTGTGGAAGATGTATGACTATGTTTTCTCACAAAAACCACTAAAAGTAAAGATTTGAATCGTTAATAAAGAATATTTCAATAGGGAAATAATTCAAACGAAAGATCTAATAAAAATTCAACACAAGTAAAAGTTTTTTCAAGTGTGATCAATTAAAAAATTATATATAATCAAAATCCAAGGGAGGACATAAATGTTCATATCTATGATAAGAAGTATGTCTATGAAATCACACAAGGAATATCATTTATAAATACGTTGAAGAGGCCATCTAAAAATAATGGAGTTATGCTATTCATTTACCTTAATATAAAAAGGGAATGTAAAATTTTAATATATTGGGGTAGTTCATCTTGATCAGACCCATTCCTTATCATGAAGAAGTTTTAGGTTCCCCTCTCCCTATATTCATAAAAATGTTTGAAATATATTTGATGTTTTGAAGAAAATTATGGGAAACAGAATTCATAGGGTAAGAGCACTCAAAATCACATGAAGTATGAGATTATTGAAAAATTTTCAATGCTAGAAATTTCCTGAAATGTGTAGATCCCTTGGTCTTTAAAATCTAAATTTATATCAAGACTAGTGGTTCATGATAGTGGAGAATTTCAATACTAAAAGCCACATTAAAAAGGGATTTATTTTTTAATTTTTTTTTTAATATGAATTTAAATGTATCATTACTATCATTATTTATCCAGTGTATATCAACTTCAATCATGTCTCAAAATCAACTACATCAATCAACTAGGAAGAAACAGACAAGTAAAAAGTAAAAACACATGAATTTCATATTAATATTTTGGTTTCATAATTGATTATATATATGATACCAAATACTACTATGATTAAAGACTCATTCGTATATGTTTTTTCCCCAATTTTACTATCAACTATTGGTGTTATGATCAAAAGTTTCATGGGGTTTTTTGATCAAAACTCAAAGGCTTATTATCATTATATATATATTGAAGAAGCATTTGAATAATTAGAATATAATCATCTTCCATTAGTATCAATGTTTATTTTAGAATTTATATAAGTTTATCATGTGGTATAATTCTCATAACCAATTGATTTATTGTTTATCTTTTAACTATTTGATTAGAAAGTGGTTTAGATCAAAGTATAAGTTGGGAATTGTTTTCTTTAAGTTTTTATGGTTTCATAGGTATTCATGAGTAACATATATAGCCTAGGTGTTTTGTAAAAAAACTATTATTTCATAAAACAATACTTGGTTAAATAGCTTTAGAGTATTTGTTTTACATCTCAAGTTCCAAGTTGTGATTTCACTCTATAAATCTCTTGAGAAAGTGTTTTTGTGCAAGAAAGGTGATTTTGGAGTTGGGTATTTCAACAACAAAAATTGATTTGTCAAAATAATATTTGTCTTATCAATAGGTATTTACTTCCAACAGATGAAATGGATTTCCAAAAAGGGGGAGGTGGTAAGAAAATAGGAAGCTTCCCCTTTCCTCAAAGGGTGTATTTAATACCTTGAGGAAAACCCTCATTTTTTATGAATGAAATTGTGTGGTTATACATAGTCAAATATTATTCCCATTCATAAAGGGGTATTAAAGTTTGAAATCAACATGATGAAGGAATTGAACCTAATTAAATGGGTATTTTGAGTCGTTAATGGAAGTTTCCTTTATATGATGGAGCTAATCTTGTCACCCATTGGGGGAAGAATTCAAGATTACTTTTTTCTCAAATATGAAACCTTTTTGTATTTTCAATATATGAGAGAATAACCCTTTTCATTTCATTTATTATATGTGGTAGATTGATTTATATAGTAAAGGGGTATGCATTAGGGGAGATATTATATTGGTTACAGATAGTAAAATAATAATGAGTATCATATTAGAACCTTAAAGGTTTGCATTGTATTTTTTGATACTTTTTATTAATGTAAGAATAAGAAGGCCCCAAATAATCTAATGTGATTATTAGATAATTTTAAATAATTTACTTGATTTATTCATGTTGGATTTGTTGACAAGGTAAATGGTTGTATTTATGAATTCGTTTTCCACACAAAGGAAGGATATATTGAGGTAATATAGAAGTGTGAGTAATTCTTCAAGGATCTTAGATGTTTAATAGAAGGAAAAAAGTATGTTTTGGAGAAGTATTAGATAATGGATGGTGATGTCCATTCTGTATAACATGGAGTTTAAAGAAGGAGATTCACAAAACATGAAACCAAGAATCGGCCACATCATGGTGTTCCCCATGGTTTAGTTCCAGCTAACCTATGAAAAAAGGGGAATACCTGTATTAGGTTTTTTAGAGGTTTTGGATGATTACATGGAATATGGGGAAGAAAAAAATGGAAAGATGAAGTCAACCACACTGTAGAGTAGATAATGGACCATTTGAAGTTCACCTGTATGAAATTGGAAGCTCAAAATGGGTGTAGAGAAAACAATGGTGGCATAAATTTAACTAAAACATTTATAAAGGCCTACACATCATCTTTATAGTAATTTGGATATTTTAAGAGGATGTTCCACCAGTCAGAAATGGTTCACCAAAAATAGGTGAAGTGGTGCCTCTGATGAAGGTTTCTTAGGGACATTATAAGTAGACAATGGAGTTCTACAATGAATGGTACAACGTCCAATAGTCTATATATCTATGTATTTTGTAGGATATTTTTTCTATAAATACTCTATTTATGATTTGGTTTCTAGAAAAAAGATGATTTTTTGGGCGTTTTGAGAAGAGATGTGCTGAATATTTAGATGCTAACTCAGATTATTCTTGAATGGTTATTTAACAATTTAACAATCCAGGGCCTTAAAATTTAGTCCATGATTCAATCCAAAATAGATGGAAGTTTGAAAAATTAATCCAAGGTGATTTAATGGAATTTATTATACACTAAAAAGTATATATAATGAGGCATGAATTAGTTATTTTAATATAAATTCATGAATAGAGAAATCATGGGGTGTTAAGGGTAGTTTATGATAACCTATTATTTTCTAACAGCTAGTGAATTAATTTGGCTCATTATCCCATATTATAAAAAGGAGAAAATAAATTGATTAAGGGAGTGGAATAAAATCATATTTAATAATTATAAAATACTAAAAGTGGAGTTCTAGACCACATGTACACACCTATAGAAGAATAAAAAATAGAACTTGTACCACCATTGAAGATCCAATTTCTATGACGAATATGGGGTTGTTGTGATATAGAAACTCAAAATCAAACCAAAAGGATTAAAGGAATTTAATTACAAATCAATTAGGTGAATTAAGAAGGATTTTAAAGAGGATATAATAGTAGAAATTTGAATATCATAAAGTTTACATCAATAGATAATCTACATACATTTAAGGATAGAATCAACACAAGTTATGTTATTGAAGGGACCTACACGTCCATAAAAATTGTGAAGGTTATCCTTTGTAGAATAGTGAGTGAAGGGTAGGATGTTTGATAGAGTGAACCTTTTTGAATTTGAGATTTTTCTATATACATGTAAATAGAGTTACCCTAGGAAGAGGGTACCTAGCCTAAAATCCATTGAAAAGGAGTGATTATTTCACGATTGGGTCCATCGGCACATTTTTATCACAATCCCCTTAGACTATCCCATAGTGGTGAACCAAGTAAAAATATCCTTATCCTTTTTAATTTCAACATGTACATAAAATGAGTGTAAAATATCATGACATGATAAATCTGGTAAAGGTATGTTCAATATCATCTTAGAAGAGAAAATATACAAAAAGTGACCAGCAAAGTTAAGAGGTCATGATTCATTAGGTAAATGGGACATAAAAGGGAAACTATTTAAATTGATACAAACAGTGTAGGGGTTAATGATGTACATGGGAAGGTACCCCATGCAAGGAATACACCATGTAATTTATGAACACTCTTGTACATGGTCTTCACACCATGTTCATTTGGATTACGCTCCTAAGTGGGGAATTGGGGGGTGCACATCGTGTTCTGGGCATATACACTATGTACTTCCCATTTTCTACCCTTTTCATGGATTTTTTCATCTTTTTTCCTAGTACATGGAACTGGACACATGGGTAGTCCATTATGAGTATATTTATATGTATATTTTAATGATTAAACTCTTGAGGTGATTTGAGGTTTCTTAGAATATGTTTCATGCCTTTCCTAAAGAGTGAGGCTCTTCCTTCGGCAACCGAATGCAGTTGTCTCCTAAGAGTGAGAACTATTTTTCTGAGATGAGCCATATCTAACCATTGATTTTGTGTCTTACCTTGAGGAATTATTCTATACAATATACATCTTTATGTCCCATGATTCCATGATATTTTTTGTCTCTAAGGACCCATTGTGGGATTCCTATTCTTTTCTTTTGACCTAGAGGATCCCATGTGGGATGGCTCTGTCTTCATACTATGATTGAGGGACACATCTCGAATAACATAGCCTACATGATCACATATTGAGTTCCTTTTAGAATCAATTTACCTCTATTTCATTCTGTGGATCCATGTAGGAATCCTCTACTTAATACGTCTTCGTTAATGATCATGTGTAGGATTACCCTTCACTTATACCATTCAAGGATCCCTTGTAGGATTCCAATATTTATTTACCATTATAGGATCCCATATAGGATTCCACCATTTAAATTTCTATTCTGAGGATCCGAAGTATGATACCTTTTATTTTTTTAGACCATTAGGATCCCAAGTTGGATGTAACTCCCATTTTTTGAGATAAGGGACCCTGTGGGTGCCAAAATTATTGATAGATCATGTTCCAGTACATAGAGTTTGGGATTATTTGCTAGAATTTGTAACCTTAGACCCATAGAAAACATGAAATCTTGTGATTATGTGGAATTGGTAGTGGTTTAGGTGTTAGTCCACCCTCACTATTTTATTTATACTTCCACTTGTTTATTGCTAGTGTAGTTATGGTAACTATAAGTGTTTTCTGGATGGTGGTTGATGATCCAGACACGATCCGTATTCCATTCTCTTTAGGATTCTCTAAGATATTTCATGGGATGTAGCTATTGATCCATGTTATTTTCATATATATTTGTATACCCATAGGTGAAACTTGGGATATGGCTAGTAACTGTGAATGTTTGATTATTATATTCTTGGGATTTATATAGGTGCTTCATGGGTTCAGGATTTTGAGCTTATGATTGTGATATAAGGGCATGGAATCCCAAATAATGATACTTGTTCATGATCACACTCTCTCAGGTGATGAGGATTATTCATCTATCCTCATATTTATATGTGATGATGGTGATTATGCTCTCCTCGATATAATTATATTTGTGGATGATTATGGTAAAATCTTGGGTAAATAAAGAATAATACATTTTCATATTTATTAGTATTTTTCAATTAAATATTATTTCTTTTTAAAGGGATTATATGTTAGATGGAATACCCAATAACCAACAATGGGTTTCTTTGAAATCTTATGTTTCACACCATGCTGAGTCATACTGAAAAATAATAATATAATATTATTTTAAAGGGTATTTAACGTCTAGCTTTTGTATTGGAGGGAATGAACAGAACTAACTAAAATATTATTATACATGTTTGTTACATTTTTTTACAGTTATCCTATAAATTTCATGGGCCTAAAATGTGATTGAATCTAATTTTAAGCATAAATATTATAATATTCTTTAAAAGGCCGATTTACTACCTTTTGATAGAGAACCCTCATCAAATCTAGTTTTGGTCACTCTTATATGTTCTATTTGAAAAAATAAAATTCTTATTTTTAATCGGTAAATCAAAATTTACTTTGGGTTAATTTTTGGTATTTTTCTAAAAATATTCATTTTTAATGAATACTGAGATATATTACTTTTTAATTCAAAAATGCCCTTTAATCTAATTTATTTATATGGTTTGATAATATTTTTATTTGTTTTTGAAGTGTAATTGGATTATATTTTTACAATTTAATCCAATGTTGGTCATTGTAAGTAATTTCACATTTAAATTTGCGGTAAACAAGTGTTAATCTTTTGATAGTTATTGTTATTTAAAAACACGTTTTGTTTTGATGATCAAAATTAATTTTCAATTAATTAATCTGACTTCAATGTTTTGAATTTGGTAAAACAGAAATTATTTTGGAATTCAGAATATAAAATATTGCTTTCGCTGAATTTTTTTAATTTTTCTGAAAACCTTCAATTTTTTGATGAATAGTGAAAACAATGAGTTGTAGTTAAAAAATCAACTTTTTCATTTAAATGAAATTTTACTACTTCTGTGAAATGAATATAGAAAATCCAACATACATGGTGGTTATTAATAAGTAAAATTTTGTTCAATAAGATGAAAATAATTTTTGGGGAATAGTAACTTTTGACTTATTTACCATGGTTAAAGGTAAATAGGGTAATTCAAGGTAAAAATAATATTATAATAATATTAATTTACCATAACATGTTTCTTAATTCTATTAGGTGATACATTTACAACCATGGGAATCCTTGGATTGATTTTGGGACCTCACGGAGCCACTTAAAAGTGATAATGACACTTTATATTAATTAATTTAAAGTGAAGAAAAAAATGACATAAACATATTTCTTTTAGTAAATTAATTTTTACATGGGGTTATATATGTTATCTCCTCAACTATAATTATTCATTAGAAAGATAAAACGACTTCCTATATCGTGGTATTTGTTTATAATTTTTAGACATCAAATAAATAAAATTATTTGTGACACAATAAAAATGCAGTGTTTACCTCGTTAATGAATGATTTAAATAAATAAGACTATAAAATTTAAAAAAATATCCTAAACTTGTCCAATTATTATTGGATGATTTTATTTCGAACATGAGTCATATTATATTTTACTTTAATGAGTTTAGGACCTTTAGAAATCAAAAATCATTATATAATAAAATAATATTTTCAAACATTTCTAAAGAGCCCCTCCTCCCCCTTATAAAAAGACCTCACATCTAACCCATTACTCACACCTCTCAAGCCCCTTAGATCATCCAAAATCTATCCAAATAATCTATAAATTACCCTCTCTTACTCTTAGAATCCTTCTCTTAGGAATAATTCACTTCAATAAATCCTTTTGGTTCAAACCAAAGGGAGTTACTAGATTTAAAGGTAACGTCTTCTCTTAAGTTATTTTGTATTATTTTCCTTCTCCAACACCCTAAACTATTTTTATTCATATATTTTATAAAACCACCAGTATCATAAATATACTAGGTTTTTGTTATGAAAATTATTCAAACTACACTTACACACACCTCCATCTAATTGGTAAAGAACATACTGTTTCTGTGGGTAGCGAACTACTGCCTCACAAAATGATGATTGTTCAATCATCTCATACCAGCTCTTATGGTGGCCATTAAGATGACACTTTATTTATATGTGATATATAATATATTTATATTTTTTCAATATTTTTATTCTTCATTTATATAATACCTATGGGTAAATACAATAATTTCATTTAAGGAAGTGCGGACTACCTCCCCCTCAAAGTGATATGGCTCGTTCATGACATATGTGGAACGTATAAAGGATAGAGTTAATAAAATTATATATATGATATTATGCTGAAATTATAATATACCTATGTATAATTAATTTTTCATTCCACTAAATATGAAATAGAAATGAACATAGTGTTCATGCGTACGTAGGGCTTACCGTCTCCATGAACGGTGCATTTCATTTCTTACCCCCAAATGTTATGTACTATTATAAATACAGATATATACTAGATATATATGATATATATGATATCAAAATCATGAATATCATTCTGGATATAATGTAATTTAGGCCACATGGACAATTTATAGTTATAACAAGTTCATTTTTAACTCAAGTTCCGTACATCGAAAAAATGTCCAATATGAACTCAAATAATTAACTAATTGTTATAGAAAGTTAATAATCAGTATAAAAGGTATAATAAACTTTAAAAAGGTTCTTAATAAATTACAAAGTAACTTATGTTTATTATTTAGGAAATTAAAGAACGAACGGGTCAAGTCGGACATGATGTAAGGGAACTTCTCAAACTAATTTCCATTCTTTGGGTTAATGTACTACTTTTAATTATGTTGTGATATGATTAAGTATGAAATAACTTTTGATGTATTATCTTTTATTTATAAATTACTTATGTGTACTTATTTTGAATACACATAATCGATCAATTTTATTTTAAAAAAAATGATTTTTGTAATGGACTTTGTCTCAATCTCCTTTCATTGAGGCATACTTTGATTTATACATGACTTCCTTTTATACGGTATATAAAAACCCATTTTAATTTTAATTTCATTCAAAGGGAATATTTTTTCTACGAGTCATTTTACTGAATGAAAAAAAGAATTTTTTTAATGTTTGCGGCGATAATGACCTATCCACCATTGTAATCGTTAGTAGGATTCCTCTATAAGCCTTAATGTTTTTAAAATGAAAAAGAAACCCCTTATTCTGTTTTATGGGTGTTTTGGTATTGAAAATGGTTTTTGAAATCGATTTATTATTTCAATATCTTGAAATTATTTATTTTGATTGAAAATAAAATGTTATTAGTGAAATATTAATATTTGCAATATTTTATGTGTTGTGATCTTATAATGGTACATGGACATTTGATGGGTGGTTACGTGATAAACCAAATGACGGGTGATGTGGTGATAAACTAGGATGGGTTGTTACATTATAACCTCTAGTGCATTGAGTATGGTAATTAGTCGTATGGCTATTCTATTTAGTGATATGTGTGGAAGTTGACCGTATAGTTATTCAATTTAAGTATGTTTATGTCCCAAGTTACCTTTATATGTTATGTGTTATTTCTATTGGTTTTATGGTAATATTTTGGTTAAAAAATGGTAAGTAATGATATTTTATTCAGTAAAGAGTATTTATTATATCATAAAGGTGAAAAGTATTACTTAAGATAAAGTATTCGTAGTTTACTTGTTGTTTTGAAAAACTAAAAGGTTCCCTTCTTTGTGTACCCCTTATTGATATTTTTATGCTCATCCCATGTTTTGAAATATTTTTCACAGGACTTATATATGAATAGGGTCGAGGATGGGATCAAGGAAAAGCAATACTATCAAAAACATGGAACTAGACCTGACTATTTTTTAAGAGTTTTTATTTTATGAAAAAAATGGATACTGAGTAGATGTTTCAACATTGTAATACTTGAGATGTAATGTAATAATTTGTGGCCTAATTCTCTAAAACTCTAAACCTGGTAAGATCCTCAATGTGAATTATTCATTTAATTCAATATTATGTAATGTTTTAAGGCCGGGTCCTTATAGTTGGTATTAGAGGTTGGTTTAGACAACTTTAGGTGTTATGGTATTGTTAAATTAATATCCATAAATTAATTTATGTTAAAATTGAGATGATATAGAATTTACAGATTACCATGTTATTTCATTTAAGCTATGTTTGTTCATAATAGTTTTTCTTAGAGGAAACAGAGTAGTTGTGATGGGAAGGCATATAGAGGGAATGACCTTCCAAATAAGCATCCTGAGATGGTCGGAATCAGAATTTAATAGTCTACTACAATGATGGATAATTTTACTCAGGTGATAAATGGTGGTTGTGTTTATTGATGATATTTTGGATTATTCAAAAAGTAAAGAGGATAATTAATTTCATTTAAGGATTGTCTTGCAAACCTTAAAGAAAAAAATAATGGGAAATTTAGCATGTGTGAGTTTTGGTTACAAAAAATTTCATTCTTTGGTCACATTGTTTCAAAAATGGCATAACTATTGTTCATACTAAAACAAATGTTGTTGAAGAATGGACAAGGCCCATAAATATTTCTGAGATCCATAGTTTTCTAGGTTTGGAAGGTTATTACAGGAGGTTTGTTGAAAACTTTTCATGGTTATCTTGCCAAATGACTAAGTTAACTCCCAAAGGTGTTATGTTCTTTTGGAAAAAAGAATGTAATGGTTGTTTTAATGAATTTAAATAATGATTGGTGAATGCTCCAATTTTTTCATTACCTTCCAAATATGGTGAGTTTTTTATCTACAATGATTCTTTTTTGAAAGGACACGGTTGTGTCCTAATGAATAATGATCAGGTAATTTCTTATTCTTCATGTCAGTTGAAACCTCATGAGTTAAATTACCCTACACGTGATTTGGAATTAGCTACTGTTTTTTTTTGCTTTAAAAATTTGGAGGCATCATCTATATGGAGTAAAATGTGAAATATATACTGACAAAAAAAGTTTAAAGTATATATTCAGTCAGAAAGAATTAAATATGAGGTTGACGAGATGGCTGGATTTAATCAAGGAATATGATTTCATGATCCTTTACCATCCGGGAAAAGAAAATTAAGTGGCTAATGCTTCGAGTCCAAAAAGTAAAGCTTTATTAACTATGATACGTTTGGAATGAGATCCTTTGGTTTTTGATTTTATGTAGTTTAGAATAGAAGTTGTTGGTGAAAGAAATTATTTTTTTTGTTTTAGGTGTTAGTGAAATCAACTATATCAAACATAATTAAGAAAGTACATAAGGAAGATGGTGAGTTATAGAAAAATGTAGAGTTGGTTCAGAAGGGTATGTTTCCGGAATTTAACATTGATAAATATTTATTTTGAGGTTTGGAAAGAGATTATGGGTTCCTTTTAATTCATAGTTGAAGAAAGAAATATTATGTGAAGCTCATAGTTCTCCATTTTTAGTTCATCCTGGAAGTACTAAGATGTATAGAGATCTTCGAGAGTATTACTAGTGGGATGGAATGAAAAGAGATATTTCTAACTTTACTAGTAAGTGTTTTACTTTTCCATGGGTTAAAGAAAAGTAGCAGTTACCGTAAGGGATACTTCATTATTTACTAGTGCTAGAGTGGAAATGGGAAAACATATCTGTGGACTTTGTTGTGGGATTACCAATGAAATCTCACGGTAATAATGAAATCTGGGTTATTGTTGATCGATTAACTAAATCTTCTCATTCATTCATATTTGAGATACTTTGTCTCTAGATCAAATTTCCCGATTGTATGTTAATGATATAGTCATGTTGCATATAGTTCCCCTCTCCATTGTATCTGATCATGATTCGAGGTTCACTTCTAACTTTTGGAAAGTCCTTCAGAAGTAATTGGGTACTAAATCAAATTTTAGTACAACTTTTCATCCTCAATCTGATGGGCAGTCAGAATGAACAATTTTGACCTTGGAGGATATGTTACGTTCTTGCTCAATTGATTACTAGGGAAAGAGGGATCGTCATCTTTCTTTGGTTGATTTTTAATATAATAAAAGTTTTCATTCCAGTATACAGATGGGTCCATTTGAGGCGTTATATGGGAATCGGTGTCGAACTCAAGATTTTTGGGATAAATTAAGTGAAAGGAATTTGATGGGACCAGAATTGGTAGAAGATATGTCGGCAAAATTTCAATTGATTCAGAAGCACATGAGAACAGCTCAGAGAAAGCAGAAACGTTATGTGGATAACTGGAGGAAGGATTATTCATTTGAGGTATGTGATCATGTCTTTCTCAATGTTTCTCCATGGAAAAGTGTGATGTGTTTTGGTAAGAAGGGAAAGTTGAGTCTGAGGGTCATTGGACCTTATAAAATACCAGATAAAGTTGGATCAATTTTGTATAGTGGATTTACCTCCATGTTTATCCCAGGTACACAATGTTTTTCATGTTTCAATGTTGAGGAAGTATATGCCAGATTCATCTCAGGTTTTGAGCCTAGAGGTAGTTCAGTTGGATGGGAATCAATCTTATGAGGAAAAACTGGTCCAGATTCTTGACTGAAGATAGCAGGTGTTTAAAAATAAGGTAATTCATTAGGTAAAGGTTTTTTGGAAAAACCATGTGGTTAAAGAGAAAACTTGGGAATCTAAAAATTCTATGAGGGATAAATGCCCACATTTATTTGATAAGTGAATAAAATTATGAGAACACAATTTGCAAAAGGGGGGAAGGATGTAACATCCCAGGTAAATAAAGAATAATACATTGTCATATTTATTAATATTTGGAAATTAAATATTAATTTTACTTTAAAGGGGATTCTATGTTCGATGGTGTACCTGATACGCAATAATGGGTTTCTTTGAAATCTTATGTTGCACACAATGCTGAGTCATACTTAAAAATAATATTATTATATTATATTAAATGGTAGTTAACGTCTAGCCATTGTATTGGCGAGAATGAACAGAACAAACTACAATATGATTATACATGTTTGTTAAACATTTTTACATTTATCCAATAAAAGTTAGAGGCTTAAAATATTAATGAATATAATTTTAAGCACAAATAGTCAAATATTCTTTAAAATGTCAATTTACCGCCTTTTGATGGAAAAACCACATCAAATCTAGTTTCGGTCAATTTTATATGTTATATTTGACAAAAATAAAATTCTTCTTTAGAATCGATACATCAAAATTTACTTTAGGTAAATGTTAGCTATTTTTCTAATAAATTTAATTCTGTAATAAATACTGAAAAATATGGCTTTTTAATTCAAAACTTCCTTTTAATCTAATTTATTTGTATGGTAAAATTGTCTTTTTAATTTGTTTTAAAGTGTAATTAGATTATATTTTTTACCATTTAGTCTAATTTTGGTCATTGTAAGTAATTTCACTTTGAAATTGGACATAAACAAGTTTCAATCTTTTGATAGTTATTATTTCTTAAAAACACTCTTTTGTTTTTGACAATGGAAATTAATTTTAAATTAACTAATCTAAATTCAATGTTTTGAATTTGGTAAAATAGACATCATTTTTGAATTCAGAATATCAAATATTTCTTAGGCTGAATTTTTGGAATTTTTCTAAAAACCTTCCATTTTTTATGAATAGTGAAAACACTTAGTAGTAGTTAAAAAAACTGACTTTTTCATTTAAATAAAATTTTACCACTTCGGTGAATTGAAATTCGAAAATCTGACATACATGGTTGTTATTAGTTAGTAAAATGGGGTTCAATAAGATGGAAATAATTTTTGGTGAATAGTAACTTTTGACTTTTATTTAACATGGTTAAAGGTAAATTGGGTAATTCAAGTTAAAATAATCTTATAATAATATTAATTTACCCTAACATGTGTCCTAATTATATTGGTTGATATATTTACGACCATGGTCATCCTTGGGCCGATTTTGGGATAACATGGAGGCACTTAAGAGTGATAATGACTCTTTATATTAATCATTTTAAAGTAAAGACAAAAATGACATAAACATATATCTTTTTGTAAATCAATTTTTACATGGGGTTACATAATTTTACTCCTTGACTATAAATATTCATTATAAAGATAAAAATATTTCCTACATCATGGTTTTTTCTTAAAAAAATTTAGACATGAAATAAAGAAAATTATTTGTGACACGATAATAATGTAGTGTTTACCTCATTAATGAATTATTTAAATAAATGAGATTATAAAAATTAAAACAATATCCAAAACCTGTCCAATTATTATTGGATGATTTTATTTCGAACATGAGTCATCATATATTCAACTTTAATGAGTTTTGGAAATTTATAAACTGAAAACAATTATATAATAAAATAATATTTTCAAACTTTCCTAAAGAGCCCCTCCTCCCCCTTATAAAAAGCTCTCACATCTAACACATTACTAACACCTTTGAAGCCCCTTGTCTCATCCAAACTGTGTCCAAATAATCTTTCAAGATCCCTCTCTTCCTCTTAGAAGCCTTCCCTTTGGTAGAAGTCACTTCAAGAAATCATTTGGGTTCAAACAAAATGGAGTTACCTGATTTAAAGGTAACATCTTCTCTTAAGTACTTTTATTTTATTTCCCTTATCCAACCCCTAAACAATTTTTATTCCTTTCTATTATAACAACACATGTATCCTCAATATGCTAGGTTATTGTTATGAAAATTATTCGAACTATACTTACACACGCCTCCGTTTAATGGGTAAAGAACACACCGTTTCTGTGGACGGTGAACGACTGCCACACGAAATGATGATTGTTCAATCGTCTCCTACCACCTCTTATAGTGGCTATTTAAATGGAAATGTATCTATATGTGATATATATTATATTTATATTGATTATATTCTACTTTATTTATCTCTTATAGAATACCTTTATGGTTTCCATAGTGGGTAAATACAATAATTTCATTTGAGGAAGTGCGGACAACCGCCCCCTCAAGGAGATATGACTCGTTCATGCCACACGTAGAATTTATAAAGGGTGGAGTTTCTAAAATTATTAATATGATATTATACTGGAATTATAATATACCTATGTATCATTAATTAGTCATTCCATTAAATATTAAATAGAAATGAAAGTAGCATTCATGCGTACGTACGACTTACAATCCCCATGAACGGTGTGTTTCATTTCTTATCTCCAAATGTTATGTACTATTTTAAATACATATATATACTGAATATATATGATTATATGATATATATGATATCTAAATCATGAATATCATTCTATATATAATGGAATTTTTATCAAATGGACAATTTACAATTATAACAAGTTTCTTTTGTACTCAAGTTCCAAACATTGACAAAATGTTCGATATGAACTAAAATAATTAACTAATTGTTATAGAAAAGTAATAAGTGTTATAAAAGGAATAATATACATGAAAATTTTTATTAATCAAGTAAAATTATCTTTTGTTTATTATTCAGGAAATTAAAGAATGAACGCGTCAAGTCGGACATGAGGTAAGGGAACTTCTCAACCTAATTTCCATTTTTGGGTTAATCTACTACTTTTATTCATGTTGTGATATGACTATGTATGAAATAAATTTTTATGTCTTATCTAGTATTTATACATTACATAAGTGTACTTATTTTTAATACATGGAATCGATCTATTCTATTTTAAAAAAATGATCTTCTTTTGGGATTTTGTCTCAATATCCTTTCATTGAGGAATACATTGATTTATACACAACTTTCTTTTATACAGTATATAATAAGACCCTTTGAAATTTAATTTCATTCAAAGGGAATATTATTTCTATTAAGTGTTTTACTAAATGAAAAAAGGAATGTTTTAAACATTTTTTGCAACAACGGCCTCTCTATCATCATAATTGTTAGTTGGCTTCCTCTATAAGCCTTAATGTTTTTAAAATTAAAAATAAACCCTTTATTCTGTTTTTGGGTGTTTTTTTATTGAAAATTGTTTTTGAAATGGATTTATTATTTCAATATCTTGAAATGATTTATTTTGATTGCAAATAAAATGTTATTAGTGAAATATTTATATTTTCAATATTTTATGTTTTATGATCTTATAATGGTACTTGGATATTTGACAGGTGGTTACATGATAAACCAAATGACAAGTGGTGTCGTGATAAACCAGGATAGGTGGTTACATTATTTCTTCCAATGTATTGGGTATGGAAGTTGGTCATATGGCTATTCCATTTAGTGATATGTGTAGAAGTCGACCATATGGTTATTCAGTGTAAGTGTGTTTATGTCCCAAGATACCTTTATATGTTATGTGTTATTTCTAGGGGTTTTATGGAAATATGTTGGTTAAAAAATGGTAATTAATGATCTTTTATTCAGTGAAGAGTATTCACTACATAATAATGGTGAAAATTATTATTTATGATAATTTATTCATGGTTTACTTGTTGTTTTGAAAAACTAACAGTTTTCCTTCTTTGTGTGTCCCTTGCTAAGATTTGTATGCCCATCTGAAGTTTTGAATTGTTTTTCATAGGAATTAATGATGAATAGGGTCAAGAATGGGAACAATTAAAGGTAATGATATCTAAAATATGTAACTATACATGACTCTTTTTTAAGAGTTTTTATTTTATGAAAAAAAATGGATACTGAATAGAAGTTTCTACATTGTAATATTTGATATGTAATTTAATAATTTATGGCCTAATTCTCTTATATGCTAAACATGAAAATATACTCAATGTGAATTATTAATTTAATTCAAGGTTATGTAATTTTGTAAGGTTGGGTCCTTATAATTACACTCTCTTTAGCGATATGTATGAATATGCTCCCTGGATTTATTACAAGACCACTTTGTTGGAAATGGAATTTCACATCATTTTATACATGTGGATGTCTACTCTCTCCCCAATAATAGGGATTATTATTCTATCCCTAATTAGAGAGCTCAAGGGGTGGTAAAAACATCTCACTGGTGATCTCTACTTGTAGATCGCCTAACGGTCAGACCATTAGGGATTATCTGAATTGAAATTTTGTGACTGCCTACAGACCGAGACCTAGGACTCATTCATTAGACTGTATTTACATGTCATAAAAGGCATGGAATATATCTTTATACCATTTACAATATGTCCAAATGTATTCCTTGGAATCCTTTATTATAGTGATTGGAGTCAAGTTTTTATGGACCTATGGTTAGGATGAGTATCCCCCGTGATGTAGTTTTCTCAGAGATAATTTCAAAACTATCTGAAGTAGGTATTTTTTGATAGGTATTACATAACCATATATGTACTTAATGATAAACAACTTGAGTGGTACAATATATGGAAATATTCTCTAGCACATGATATTATGGTTATGGGGATTATGGACCCAAGGATCCACTACTGTTGATTTATGTTTTTTCTTTCACCTTACTCATGTAAATTCATATTTATTTATTTATATATGCATAATAATATAACTAAATATGTTTTTAAATATAAATATACATTTTGGGACATTTCCCAGTTAATTGGGATCATGGTCC
The DNA here is from genome assembly GCA_963277665.1 of Viscum album. NCBI lineage: Eukaryota > Viridiplantae > Streptophyta > Magnoliopsida > Santalales > Viscaceae > Viscum > Viscum album. Next base: position 643,102,754 of record OY728122.1, read on the forward strand.
TAGGGATCAACTATAGTATCACTTGATTTTAATTATCTTCCTTTTAGTTATGTCTTGATTAGGATGAGCATATTTCATGAGCATTCACATATGGAAGTAGATTTATAGGTTCATCATTGTGGTGGCTTGATGAGATTATTCATCACCCCTATATGTGAACCTTAGTTTCTATGCTTACCGTATGTTTTCATTTCATATTAGGAAATGATATATGGTGGTTTGGGATGATTCCCAGAGTAGCGTGATCAAGTGGGGCCACTCGTGTGGTTTCCTTTGAATGGGTTGGAGTAGCTTGGTAGTGACTTGAGACAAGGAATGTGTTCTAGCCTAGAATTATTAGTAGATCTATGTACATTTATTTTAGTTTATTTTATGTACTCCTTTATATATGGTTGGCCCTGTGGGTGACTGGTGATGTATGAATGACAAGGTTGTTTGATCTTTTATAGCATTTCATTTATTATTACACCATGTTCATTTCATTTTAGTTTCTACTTCTGATCATTATTTATTACATCTTGGATGTTATATAGTTATTTCTGTGGTTTTTTACTCTAATATATGGTAATACTCATTCCAAAAACACACTGTAGGCCCCTAGTTCTAGTCAGAATCCACTGACATATGGAGAGGCGCACTTGGGGCCTCATCATGAAATGAATAAGACCGCCAGTTTAGTGGCATCCAGGTAGAGAGGTCACAAAGTTGTATCAGTGATATTTCATTTCCTGTTGTCTTTCTATTTTTGATATGGTAAAAAGAATTATTTGGAATGTTTCCGAACCTATGATGGAAATTGAATTGTTGTGTTGAGAAAACTTGTTTCTTTAACAATTCCATGATTCTAGGGTATGGGATGTATGTTCTTATCTGTGATGTTATAGTTTTATATGATTTTTTTATTTCAAAAACACGCATGTTGTGTGGATTTTATGGTATCATAGGCTCTTGTTCATTGGAAAGAGTCTAATGGTTGATTTTAACTCTTGCATTGAAAAATAAATAGGTGTCTCTTGCATCATATTTCTCACATGTTATAGCCTTACTTGTGTGTGATTATTACTAATGAAAGAGACCAACTGTTTAAAGTGTCAAGAAATGGAAATTTTGTTTTTATATATAGTTTTTTTGTGTCATTGTAATTAGTTGGGAACCCTTGTATATATATTTAATTCTGATGGCAGAATTTGTGGGTCTAAATTGAGTAATTAGGTAGTGAGACTAATGACTCTGTCCTCATGTACAGGTGGTGCAGCAAGCCTAGTTGGTCAATAGGGAACATGATTCCCATGTTTCGAACCCCTAATAGGGTGTTGTTACTTATTCGTGATTATTTAAACTGTCAGTAACAATATTTTTTTCATGTATGTACTAGAATGGGATTCTACTTAACTGACCTCACTTATGGTTATCTAGTCGGATAACTAAATATGATGTTGATTGGTACCCAGATTTTGATCATGAACTGGACATAGAGGGGGTATTACCACATATGGATCCTCGATTACTGTCAGTTTGGTGTCTCTTCTACATTGTTATCATGACCTATATGGATTGATTCTTTATGACGATCCTCAGAGAGGACCAGGCCGTTTTAGACTATTGTTGATATTTTTGAAGCTCGTAGGTCATTGTAATATTTACCTCCCTTAGAGAGATCTGGTATTTTTGTAGGTGGTTGAAACATGTGACCTTGTTATAATACTTGATTAGTAGGATTAGTTGGGATACCTAGAGGTGTAGGACCCCGGGACACCCTGAGAGAGGAGGGGTGAATCAGGGTGTCAACATTTTCTTCTTAAAGTTGTGGATCTTATTCCCACGTTGGTAGGAACTACTTAAACCTGTATGATGGATATGATTAGCAATGAAACATTCACATGCAGAGAGATGACACAACTATTTTTACTTGGTTCACCACTAAGGGCTACGTCCAAGGAGCATACGCCGAAAGGATGTCGGTCGTACCAAAATACACTATGCTTCACTAGCTATAGATTACAAATGTTCGGGTACAGTCACTCTGTCCCAGGCTCACTGCCTTTACAAAGGTTCAGGGATAGCTCACTGCTTCCCTCAGGTCACTCCCGTTGACTTCCCCTGGCTCACTGCCCTTGGTGAAGTCACACTCAGTTTATAGACGTGATGGTCTCTTCAATAGATGTGCATTGAATTTCTTTGTCTCCTGTTCATCATGAGACTTTGCTTGCATCAAGGATCACAGTTGATGCTCTTTTTAGTTCAATCCTTCTTCTTTAGTGCAATGACTGAATGCACTAGATCCTCTTGTCTTCGTTTGCATGAATCACAATCACTTGTGTGATTTCTCAATAAATTATTCTCTGTTGAAGTCCAAATTTCATCCACTAATGAATACCCCTTTTTCCCCTGTCCACTGGGTGAAAAACCTTTGGAAAAGGCCTTCGCAAAGTACCCTACTTCGCAAGGATCCCAATTTTAGAATGCTCAAACAAGTCTTCGCAGAGCCCCTGCCTTTTCGTGAAGCTCAATCGCGAAGCTCAATCACGAAGCACTCTCGTGATGCACAAGCCTTCGCAATGCTTGGTTGTCACGAAGCTCCTGCCTCTTCGCGAAGCTCACGGATCCAACGCGGGCCACATGACTTTCGCGGAGCTAGAATAGCCATCGCAAAGCTCCTCTTTCGCGAAGCACACTGCCTTCGTGAGTGACCTTTGCGAACCGAGAGCAAAGGATTTTATCTGAAATTATCTATCTTTCTCTTGAAGGGGTCGGCCTCTATTTATAGGAAATTCCACCGACCCTCGAACTTTCCGCCCGAAGTCAACGCCACGTCATCTCAAATCACGAAGCTCTGATGTTTCTGCCGGAATTCTGTCTAAATCACGAATCACCTCAGCAATTTTCGGATCGTGGAGCTCGTCGTAATAGCGGAGTATCACCGTCATAATTCCTTCATGCCTTCGCCGCAAAGCTCCCTCACAAAGCCCTTCACCGCCGCAAAGCTCCCTTGCAAAGCCCTTTATCACCGCGAATCTCTCCAGCCTATTCCATTCGCGAAGCTTGACGTAATCGTGAAAAATCACCGCCTCCATTCTTTTGGTCTTCGCGAAATCCAATCCATGCATCCCATCTTTGCAAAACGCATGCCTTTGCCATATTAAATTATGATCTTCATGGAAATCCACTTTTCGCGATGCTCACCAACCTCCAAATTTTGGACCCCAAAAATTTGGCAAACACTGGAAAACGGCGCCACTTTGTATCTTCTCTTTTTGTCCGCCTCCAGATCATCCATTCCTTTGTCGGTGTTCCTTGAATAAAACATGGATCATTATCCACAGTCCTCGAACTCAACATGCCACCATGGAATCTCCTTTGTCAACAAATTTGTATGTCGTTTGTTTGCTTTGTCAACAAGCACGATCACCTCAACAGCACTTCTTCTTGGTGATTTGTATCCTTCAGCAACTCTTCTGCTATTATCACATACTCCACTATTGTGATATGTTTTCTTTGAAGGCATAGCTTCAGCATCATCATCTTCTATGACAATGTGATGTGTATGGCTATCTCATAATTCCAATCATTGCACGACCTTCTTAGAATTCTAATCATTGGCACATTGTCTTCTTCATCAACCGTCATGATCTACTTCATGCAAACCATGTGATTCAATTCTTCAAGAAGTCTCTTGCATGGTTCTCATGCAATCATGAGTAATTGCATGGTCTTCATCAAAACCCATGGTTCTCATGCAATAATGAGGAATTGCATGGTCTTCATCAAAGCCCATGGTTCTCATGCAATAAGGAGGAATTGCAAGGTCTTCATCCAAAAACCCGATTCTTCTTTAATCATCCTCAGATGGATTGCACCTCACATTCTTCATTATTGTAAACAATGTATCACCTTTGACACATGTTCTTTGAACTTAAGATCAGTACAACAATTGTCTGAATCACCATTCCTCTACTTCATCGGAGTACTTCATGATCTCCTTCATTTTGATCTTCCATTCCTCCATTTCATTGAAGTAGTTCTTGATATCCTTCATTTTGATCTTTATTGACAACTATTGACAACAAATAAAAACTTATACACAAAGTGGTTCCAACAAGAGGCCCTTAGTTTTTCCTTAGAACCTTATAGGTGGACCTTCATTTTGACCAAGGGAATTCTGTGTGATAGGTTGACCAATGTTTTGAATTTATTTTTTAGGTAGAGAGATAGCTTATATGGTCATTTGAAATCAATTCAAGGAAGATGATAAAGTTTTATTTTAACGGCATGTTGATGCATTTTTCATTTTATAATCCCCTAGGGTGTTTTTTTATCAATACTGGATATGATAGGAATGATTCTTCAGGTGCATGTCTTGGCCAACCAGTTTTACCTCTATTGCTAATATATCCAAAGAAGAAGATCGCACTTGTGACTGGAAAGACGCCTTCTGATGAGAGGTCATAAAATAAATCATTGAATGGGTAAGGTGTCTAGTTTTGAAGAGTATTTCAAAGGGAACATATAGCTTAGTGACACGGATGTGTCGTGTAGCATGGCCAACTTAGGCTTGTGATAAATGTCTGAGGGGAGCATGGGTCAGGTGACAATGGTATGTGTCTATTACACATGGTACCATTTGAATCATAAATCGATGAGTATACATATAAAATATGAAAACCTATGTTTTCAAAAACATTCCATGGGAACAGTTTCCTAGTAGTTTTGGTTAAATGAAAAATTTCCCTCCAAGGTAGTGGTGACATCAGAAATGAACTAAATTTTGGGGGGTGGCTGACTCATGTTTGGACTTAAGACATGCATTGTTAGGAGATGTGATGTAAGGTGTTGGTTAAAGTAAATTATAGCATATTTTGGGGTGATCCTAGATCGAAGAGATCTATACATTTCATTTGACAGAATCCTAGTATAATCCCTACTATAGACGATTATTCTCTATCTTAACATCATCCAAGGCACACAGAGATAGCATCAGACCTACACTGAGATTATTTTCATTTTAAATATCATTCCCAATTGATGGAGGAACATGTTAAGGTTTCACCCAAGGAGTTGTATAATGTAATACATATGATGGGGAGTACATCATTATCTATTTCAGGGTGGTGACCCTCATTCTTAGTTAAATATGTGATTTTCCATTACTCTTTTACACTAAGAGTATTATTTTGAGATGAAGATAAGGTTATTCCTATGGTAGGGAGTACCACATTAGTTATAGTTAAATGTATCCCATGTAGAAAGGATGTTGATTCTATGAGACTGTTCATTAGATAGTCTAGATACCTTGTTTCCCATATGCTTAGGAATAGATCATGGCTATTGGGTTTTCAACCATGGATTCTCAAGATGAGAAGTATTATAGTGGGGAGACTATAAGAAACTCTATTTTTTTCAAACATGATCTTTGATAAGAAATTTTATTTTTTTTTCTTTCATATTTTTTTAATGGGTAAAATGGTCATTTCTTCATGTATATGATCACAAATAATTATTCTGACCACTCTGTTGGTCCGATAATAGTGTTTTACCCATGTAAAAGAGTTTCTGGGAATTCCAAACCCTTTAAATTTTATCAGAATAATTATCATTTAATATTTAATAAATTAAATACTAATTTATTCATATAGGTTCATTTGACCATATCTTTTTAATAGAGTTTTATATTGAGATTCATTCTATTTTGTTGATTCTGAAATGGGGAGCCTTTTCGGGAACGGGATAAACTTTAGTTTGGTATCGGGGCTAGTTCAGGCCGCCTTTTCCTTTTATTTTCTTTCTCGCATTTTCTTTTTCTTTTTCTTATTTTATATATAAGTATTATCACGTATGACCCTATGTGGATACCCCTTCCTCAAATAAATAATATATAATGTTTTAGGGATAAATACAAATTGATAGAGAGAAATAGAGGTACCACCATAGAACACGGGACATGCCAGATTGTTGTGCGGTTTTTGTAGAGCATGGAAACAAGTGATGCTTCGGTGGATTCTTCCTAAAGTTAAGTTATTTTTAAAAAAATTCAATATATCCCTATATATTTTATATGTTCAAGTATTAATCCCCTTTTATTCTTTCTTATAAACCCTTGTGGGTTTATTTGTTTTTTTAGAGAATGATAGTTTTAGGGGATTTGAGGGGTTTCTCATTTGGGAATCTTGATCACATGGCTGGTACATTCAGGAACGCATGCCATGTGTTCTCTCTATTTAGGGAAGAAGACTTTAAAATGTATATTTCAAGTATCAGGTATACATTTTTTTATAGGACTCATCCATGTAGTCGAGTAGCCATCCAGATATCCCCTATAGGGGCACATGGCTATGTATATTACCCAGCCAGAACTTATGTGGGTTGAACATCATGTAACGGTACATGGTTAGGCTATATACATGGAAGTTCCATGTGATATGTGTAGTCAGGTACCCCATGTTGGGTAACTCTTTTTTACCTGATTAACAGGATGTGTACATGGCCTTACAAACAATTTACATCTTGAGGATACTCCAATGAGGGGAATTGGAAGTACACACCATGTACATGGTATAAATTACATGTACTTCCATTTTTCTTTCGTTTTTAGGTTTTTATATATCTTTATTCCCATGATTTTAAATTAGACACATGTTTTGTCCATTTTTAGTTTCTTTCTATGTAGTTCAAAACTGGTGAAACACGTGAGGTTATTTGATGAATCCTTGGTGGCGTTTCTTTCCTTTCCTAAATGAGGATGTTCTTCCTATAGTAATCAAATTGAGTTTTCCTCCAAGAGTGAGACCAATATATCTTAGATGATCCATGAGCCATATCTCTAACCAATTATTTTTTATATTTTCTTAAGTGTGTGTCCCTAGAAATATATGAGAATTTTTCAAAAATAAATTTTTTTTAAATGAATAGTAAAAATACAGTTTTTAGTTTTTGGTATATTTTATGACTTCATGATTATGTTAAAATAATTTATTAATTGATATAAGTGAATATATGACAAAAAATAAGTTATTTATTTGATATAATGTATTTTAATGAATTAAAAGCATTTCCAAAAACTATAAATAACTTTCCAAACTCAAAATTAAAATTATGTTTTTAAAAACATTATTTTGTAGAAAACTTATATTCCCATTTTTAAAGTAGCATAAAATAATAATTTTTTATCAAATGAAAATATGTCAAAAACTGACATGTTAATTTCAAAAACAACTGGCTAAACCCATGGGTGACCCAGGGAAAATGAATTTTACAAAACCAAGAATTCCAAAGGCTGTATTTGAAAAATAATAAAAAATTCTCCACATTTTAATATAAATACCCACTTCTACACACCTTTTTATTAAATTATAATATCATTATATTATACCTTACTCACTTATTCTGTCATTAATACCTTGTAAAATCCCACAAGATCTCAATTAATTTCCCCTATAAATTTACGAAGTGACATATAAGGTAATGTGTTTTATTCCTATTTCATTTTATTTATTTACATACTTAATTTATAGTAATTATTTAAATATTATACTAATTCTATCCTCATGTATTAATAATAATTATATTACTTACCAAATGAAATTGTATTAATGAGAGACTATCATTACCTCTCATTCAATATTACATTTTTTATACCCCTATTGTTGCCAAAATCATTCTATGCTTTTCTATGAAATAATTTATATTGTGAATATCTAACCCTATTTCCATTCAATTTTATTTATACAGATATAATTATACTTCATTTATTATGTATTTTCATGTATAAAACTCACAATCCCTACTCATGGGTTAAAAATGATAGAAAGTTCTTACCTTTAAACTCTTATGAACTAAGTGATTTTTTATCAAACATATTCTTTATTATCAATAATTTATTGATGAAATGATTTATTATTATATATTATCTAGGTGGAAGACTTTAATTAACTTATATTACGGGTGTTCCTTGAAATCACTCTAATTCATTGGGTGAAGAATTAATCTCAAGATATAACATGTTTATTATACTAGGGAAGAACGCCTTAGTTATGTTTAATGATACCTTGATAGATATCCTTAGTAATATGTTTTATAACACCTTAGTGATGAACATTGGGTATATTATTATTAATGTAAAATATTTATTTTATAGTCACATTTCCATATCATTTCATATATACATATTATTATGATCTTACGTTATAAGTCATGTTTTATACATCAAGATCACATAATTTTAATTTCCATAGTTTATTACATTATATGGATTTATGCTCAAACATTAATTTTGATCTATGTACCCAAGAAATAATATATAGTAACTTGATCAAGGATAGATTTAAAAATGTATTATTTTAATAGGATAAAAAAATTTATTTTTTTATGTGATCTATTTACTTTATGTATTATGTTTCTAGTTTCCAAGTTACTAACCTCAAAAGATCCTATAGATGTTATTAATATAATATTTTGTTTATAAATTTTTTAAAAAATCATATATGTAAAATGTGGCTCATCATAAAGGTAATATTGAGTAAGGGATTTTTTTATAAGGTTCTCTTTTTTGTATTCCTCTAAAACATTTTCTTTCAATTCCTTTGTTCACTTCTTTACCTTTATAGTTTTAGAGGTTTAGTATATCATTCATTTGTTGAAAAATATGTGAAAAATTTTAAATTATAAGAGATGGAATTGTGAACTAAATATTCATCATTAATGACATATTTAAACTCAACAGTTTATATTAATGCCAATGTATTCTTGGTTGTTTATCCATGGATTGATATAATTGAGGAAATAATAGTCAGGGCCTCTTTATTAATTTTATTGAAAAATAATTTATTATTTTCATCAAAATAGAGATATATTTTTCCATATTTTACTCATTTATAGGACATTTTATAATGGTATAAAAAAGACCCAACTAAATATTTGGGTGTTTTAAAATTATAATAAACATTGACTTTTAAATAATTATCCCATATAGTAGAACCTTGACTTTGATCCTTCAAGAGGCACTAGAAATTATGTTATCAAATATAAATTTTTTAAAATTTTTGTGAACCCCATAATAATTTCAAATATGTATATATTTTACAATTTTATAATTTTTATTTCCCATCTATGAGGAATAAGAAACACAAACACCCCCATATATAAAATATTGAATTCTAGTTCATCAGAATTGAACTTGATCCATTGTATTGAAAATATAAATCAAATATTAATTATTTTTGAATGAGTAATATTAATCTTGGCCATTGATAGATATTATTATTATTTCATTAATATTTGGAACCCCAATATGGTTAGAAAACATTTAAAGGAAGATTCTAAAACACTTATCATTGATTAAAAGAGTGAATAATAAATGTTCATCAGTGGATTCAGATAGGAAAACCGAAAATAACTATAATTTTTTTGTGGATGAAATATTAAAGGATCCACATTAGTAAGAGTAACCTTATCTCATTTCTAATATGTGATAAAAGTATTTGATAATGGATGGTAAGGTGGTGTCTAGTCCCAATGAAAACATTTTCCAAAGCTAACCTTCTAAGTCATGAAATCATCTTCACATTAGAAGGACTTCATATTAAATATAAGAATAAAAAATAATAGGAGTAGGATGAAAAATAGTGGGTAAATATTGAAAAATAAAAAAACAATAACTATAAGTGAGGAATAATAAATTATTTATTTAATGAAATGGGGGCTCCCCCTAAAAATGATGAATATACTATATTGAATCCAATGTTTCATATTTTTAGATTGAAAATATATTCAATAATTTTGAATTAACTATTATAATACTATTATAAAATGATAATTATTAACATAGAATTAATTGAGTGATTCTATTTGGATGAGATCAATATGACATACATGAAATTGGACAAATATGTGATATTTAAATAAAACTAAATAGTTAATGAGGCTGAGACAATATGTTTACCTCTAATGGTAAGAATATTCATTTTAAATTTAAATAATATTACCATTGTTAATGGAATATTTATTTTCCATAATAGTTCAGTAAAAGACTTTGGTTCTGGTAGATAGTAGAAAATAATTTTTTCATAGGTTATTAAAAAAAAATGTTTTCTAAAATGAAATTTCCCCCCACTTTCTCAAGGAGTTTGTGATCATTTTAACAAACATTTAGGATTGATTAAAATAATTTAAATATATTATTCCCTATCTTCTATTTGATATAATAAAAAACTATTAGTTTAGAAACTTTGTGAAAATATTAATAATTTGATCATCTATTCTGATAAATTCTATTATAATATCACTTTATTTGAATGGTTCTGAAGTAGGTGATTCTAACTATCAATGAATTTGGATTTATACTAATGTTCCAAATTTTTAGATAGTGAGATCGAAATGGTATTACGAGAAAGAATTAGTGTGTGAGTGGGTATGAATCCAAAATTTAAAAGTGTGTGTTTCGACCATATAAATTGCATGCATCGACTTTAATTTTCTACATATTTGGGTTTAGTAGTGGGAAGTTCAATAGAATGTTAGTTTTTATTGCACCAACACACAATAAATTCTTTAGAAAAATAAAATAACCATAAATATTTTATTATTAAAATATATATCTCCCAAAGTAAACATATAACTTGATTTTGAGAGTAACATCTCATCTGAATATATAAAATAATTTACGGTCAAAAATTATTTTTTAGTTCCAATAAATTATTTCATGAATTTTAGATGAGATATTTTAAAATTTTCATTGAATATAGTGTATAATAATACTAAAATAATAATTCCTTGGAAAATTTAAATTAATTACTATAGTCTACAAACCAACCCGCTATAATTTTTTTGATCTACTAGTTCCTGGATTTAACAACGTATTACTTACAAGTGTCACTTACAAATGTATATACACTCAAAGTATTTTCTAAATTAAGATTTTAAAGTAGGTAAATATATATATTTTATCTTGTGAGAAGGTTACCTTATAGAGTCTTTGAAATTTTAAAACCAATAAAAAAATATGTTCACAAATTATTATAATTTAGAAATCAATCTGCATAATTTTTAGGAAATTTTTATACAAGTTATTTTAAGACAATATAAAGACAATAATATTATCCATATAAATCAGAAAAATTAAGGAGTATTTGAAATAATTATTGATTAATAAATTGTGGACTTTTATTCAATTCAATAATCATTTTTTTAAAGTAAAATTTATAAATTCACATTCTAGTATTTTAGATAATGTTTATGTATATAAATAAATTTGGTATATTTTAACATAAGGTATAGAATATTTATATACTCAATAATTAGTGTTTATTTGACATAAAATTCCAATTTTTTATAGCATACCTCAGAATTAATAACATTTGTTTTGGATCCTCTCTTTCAAAATAAGGTTTCAAATGTTCTAAAATTGAATACTATCATAAAACAGTGTATCTGAAGTAAGAATCTTCACACCACAGCCACACACCACAACTCACCCCCAAATTTATGAAGCGAAATATTGAATGAATTGGAAGTAATAAATTATATGCACCCTGAAAATTGGAGATTATCAGGGTTCCTAATATGACCTACAATATGGGAAACACTACAAAACATAAATTAAGGAAGAGAGATATTATAACCATAAATTATTGAGTTGGGTTTTTTTACTACAAGTGTTTATTTGTGAATAAGAATACACTAAAGAAGATATTTTTTCCTGGAGTATTTTTAACAACTTTCTTGAATACGTCATGATGGATTTGTTGAAAAATATAATTGTTATAGTGATGAACTCATTGTCTACACAAAGGAAGGGTTTTCGAAAGAAATATAGAATCCTAATTAATTATAAAATTATCCAATATGGATGATAGAAGGTGAAAATAAGTGTTGGAGGAATTTTGGGTAAGTTCAAGTCAAGTCCATGCCATAGTTCATGGAGTTTTGAGAAAGATCCACCAAAAATAAAAAACATGGAAATGACCATTTCTTGGTGGTCCCCATGGTGGAGTACCATTTAAACTTAAAAAAATGGTGAATCCTAGTCTTGGGAGTTTTTTTGTATTCGTCAATTTCATGAAACATTAACAGTCCAAAATGGACAGCCAAAGGAAACCGCACCATGGAGTCAAGTGCGACGCATTGGAAGTTCACCTATACAAAATGGAAATAGAAAATTTTTGGTAGTCTAAATTGAACTAAGTTACTAAAAAATACCTCCACTCCATGGTGACATGAATCTAGGTGTTTCACTGGTTGTTTTGAGTTAAATATCCAACTATGAGAAACAGTGACCCAAAATGTGTGTGGTAGTGCCAGTGGTGAAGGTTTTTATTATAAACAGTAAAATTTGTCATTCGAGTTCTATAGAAAAATTAAAAAATGGGAAATAGGAAAAGCATCTAGTAATTTAAAATGTAATTTTTCTTGGAAATACATTGGTCATGTTTTAGTGTCCAGAATAACGATGTTTTAGTGGGCGTTTTAGTGAGATGTGCACTAAATTTAGAAATAATGACTTGGAGGATTCTTGAATGGTTCTTTATTGTTTCAATAATCATGTTCCTGAGATTTTTTCCATGATCCAAGATAAAATTTATGGGAGTTTTATTCATTTATCTTGAATGATTTAATTTAATTTATTTAATGATGCCGAATGAGTGGGAAGGATCCATGAAGTAGTTATTTTTATTTGACTCCATGGTAATAGAAGTCGTGCAGAGTTATGTGCGGTTATTTGTAACCCATAATGTAATAACATGTGGCTAATCTAATTGGATCATGATTTCTTATTACTAATGTGGAGATAAATACTTTCATAATTTAGTGAAATAAGATTATATTTCATATCCAAAAAAAATAAAATGTGACAAAGTGATTCACCACATGAACACACCTGTAGAATAAGAAATGAGGGAACTTATTCAACCCTTTAATATCTTAATTTAAATATTAAAAACTAGCTTATTTGATAAAGTAAATTTAATTTCAACCAAAAATCGTGAAGGAATTCACTATCATGTCTGTTTGGTGAATGAAGAAGGTTGTTCAAGAGGTGATCATTGTGGGTCTCTGAAGTGATGTAAGTGGACATCAATGGATTGTCTAAATACATTCATGGATGTAATAAACACAATTGATTTTTTAAGGGGTCTAAATTTCTATAAACTATGTGATCTTGATCCTTTCTAGAATAGTGTGTGACGGGAACAGAGTTTTAGGGAGTGAGCCTTGGGAATCAGTGAGCCATCCATAAAATTATAATGTGAGTGACCCCAAGAAGGAGTGACATATCCTAACCCCCATTTAATTGTAGTGAGATTTTAATGATATGTTTCATAAATAAATTTTCGATCAAATGCTCCTTGGACACGCTTATTGTGATAAACAAAGTAGAAAAATTTATATATCCTATTTACTTTTTATATGCACACCAAAAGTGGTAAAAGATTATTAAATGATATATATGGTAAATGGCTAGTCAAAATCAACATAAAAGAAGAAAGATGAAAAAAGTGTCCCTAAATGTTGAGAGACCAATATCTATTAAGGTAGTGAGACATGAAAGTAAAAAAAGTATTTAAATTGGTTTATCATTGTATACCCTAGTTTACACCCCCCCCCCCATCTGCCGCTCAGGGTATGTCTCACTCTATGGACCTTTAGGGAATAAAAATTGTTATCAAAGTAATTTTCATTTTTGATTTATTCTTACTTTAACTTTTTCTGAATTTTTTAAAGATAAATAGAATCTATAGTGAAGGATTCATTATTTTCAGGAAAAAAATTTACAACATGTAAAATGGAGTTCATGGCCTTCGTGGAAGATTCTATGGGAGTTCCTCAAGATTTTTTCCAACATGGAATTGTTCTATTGAGTCAAAATAGAGTTGTATTTATGATAGATCAAATAACTATTGAGATTGATGCCTCGGTGAAATAATAATTAAAGTGTACTCTTGAAGAAAAAGTGTAAAATAATATTTATCATTTTATATTTTCTAAATACTTGTGTTCGGATTTTGAAAATTCATTTGGAAAATAAGTTAATCTAGATAAAAAATTCCAAATATAAAAAAGGAAAAAAGAATAAAAAGAATAATTCTACCAAGATCATGAGTTCTCTAATTGAAGTAAATAATAAATCATCTGATTTATTTGATTCTAAACATAGTGTATAAATAGACTGCTGAATTTCATACTCTGTCCTGGAGCTGAAAAGAAGAAGTAGTCCTCATGGGGAAGAGGCAGTAAAATCATGTTTCAAATCAAGTATTTTTTCATGTTATTAATAATAGGGGATCTTATCCTTACATGAAAAGGTTGAACAATGGGAAATCATGTATAATTTTTTATATCATGATTGAAGATATTTACTTCAATAATAAGAGTTAAAAGAGAGAATTTGTGGCACTAAAATTTCTCATAAATAAAATTAAAGAAAATTTAGAGAAAATTGATATTATTTAATACATATCCCAAAAAATCATTCCTAAAATAGACACAAAGAAGTGATTGAAATTGAGAATCATTCCACTCAAAATAGAACTTGAGGAGAGATGTAAATTAAGAATTGATGTTTTTTTATTTTTGTTATATGTGGCTACGGATTTTTTTTTTAAATAGATGATAATATTAGATAACTTAAAGTGAGGATAAAAAACTATTATATGAGGATTAAAATACACAAAAATATAGAATAATAGTAAGGAAAAATCTATATCTGAAATCTATAAAAAAGGATTACCTGATAACTCTTGAATATATTAACTAAAAAATAATGTTTCACCAGAATGATACTTTTGGGGATGAATTAGGAACATTATGAGTATATATTTTCAATCTCAAAAGCCCAAATGTTAAATAATAACTACAATGGTTCACACACGTTATTTAATGAATAACCAAATGAGGTATTATTTTCATCATAGATGTTTTATTTGTTCCAACCTCAGTCACATGGTAATATATTATAGTTTGAATATTTCATGTAAAGGAAAATATTCCACAAGGAGACACCCGACTCCTATTACTTTTGAGGAAAGAGTTTATCAAAGAAAAAGGGTCATTAATCTAGAAAATAGGTTTACTTTTTTAAGAAAAAATTGAGCCATGAAAAAGGGTGAATCAAGCACTAAAACCTATTCACTCATAGAAAATATCGTCCATGGAAGGAAATAAAATATAGAAACAAAATCTAGGAGTTATAATAACAATGATAAAGGTAGAAGAGTAATTGAAGGAAAATACACCGAGGAATAATTTAGATTATGAGATATCACTTATTACCATCATGGAAGATGTATTCCTAAGCTGTATAACAAAAAACACTAAAATTAAATAGTTTAATCTTTAATAAATAATTTTTCAATGGGGAAATAATTCAAATTCAATATATAATCAAAAATTCAACCCATTTAAATGTTTTTTCAAGTGTGATCGATTCCACAATTGTAGAGAATCCTAATCCAAGGAAGAACATAAATGTTAATATCTATGATAACAAGTATGTATGGGAAATCATACATGGAATATCCTTTAGAAATAGGTTAAAGATTCCATCTACAAATAATGATGTTATGGAATTCATTTACCTTAATATGAAAATGGAAAGAAATTTTTTAATATGGTGGGGTAGTTCATATTGATCAGACTCGTTCCTTATCAAGAGGAAGTTTGAGGTACCCCTCTCCCTATATTCTTAAAAATGTTTCAAAAATGTTTGATGTTTTCTAGATAATTATGGGAAACATAATCCATGGGGTAAGAGAACTCAAAATCACATTAAGTGTGAGATTAATGAAAGTTATTTAAATCTAGAAATTTTATGAAACTTGTTGATGCATTGGTGTTTAAAATTGCAATTTATATCAAGACTAAAGGTTCACGCTAGTGGATAATCTCAATACTACAAACCACATTAAAAAGGGATTTATTTTTTAATTTTTTTTTGTTAAATATACATTGAAATGTATCATTACAATAATTATTTATCCAATGTTTATCAACTTCTACCATGTCAAAAAATCAACTACATCGGTCTACTAGGAAGAAAAAAACAAGTAGAACGTAACAACACATTAATTTCATATTCATATTTTTGTTTCATCAGTGATGATATATATGATACCAAATACTACTAAGATGAAATATTTTTTCGCATAAGTGGTGTCCCCAATTTTATTATCAACTATTGGTGTCAAGATCAATATTCTTAGGGGGTGTTGTTATCAAAACTCAAAGGCCTCTTATCATTATCTATAGATTGACGAAGCCTATGAATAATTGGATGAAAATCAGTTTCAGTTAGTATCTATGTGTATTTTACAATTTCTATTATTTTATCATGTGGTATAATTCTCATAACTAAGTGAGATGTTGTTTATCTTATAACTATTTGATTTTGAAGTGGTTTATATCATAGTCTCTGATTGGAATTTTGTTTCTCGAAGTCGTTATGGTTTCATATGTTTTTGTGAGTAACATAGATAGCCTAGTTGTTTTCTAGAAAACCATTATTTCCTAAAACAATACATGGCTAAATAGGCTTAGAGTATTAATTTTACATATCAACTTCCACGTTGTGATTTCACTCTATAAATATCTTTAGAAGGTGTTGTTGTACAAGAAAGGTGATTTTGGAGTTGGGTTTTTCAACAAAAATAATTCAATTTGTCAAAAAAATATTTGGCTAATAAATAGGTATTTAATTCCAATAGTTGAAATAGATTTCTAAAAGGGGAAAATTATAAGAAAAGAGGAAGCTTACCCTTTCCACAAAGGGTGTATTGAATCCCCTGAGGAAAACCCTCCTTCTTTCTGAATGAAATTGTGGAGTTATACATAGTCAAATATTCTTCCCATACATAAAGGGGAATTAAAGTTTCAAATCAACATGTGGAAGGAATTGAACCTATTTAAAGGGATATTTTGATTTTTTAATGGAATTTTCATTTATATTAAGGATCTAATCTTATCACCCTTTGGGGGGATAATTCTAGATTAATTTTTTCCCAAGTATGATACCTTTTGGGATTTTAAATAAATGAGAGAATAACCCATTTAATTTCATTTATAATATTTGGGAGAATGATTTATATAGTAAAGGGGGGTATATTAGGGGAGATTTTATATTGGTTACAGTTGGTAAAATAAAAATGGGTATCTTATTATAACCCTAAAGGGTTGCATTGGATTTTTTGGTAATTTTTATTGATGCCAGAATAAGAAGTTCCCAAATAAGCTATTGCGATGCTAAGATGATTATTAATAATTTACTTGATTTCTTCATGTTGTATTTGTTGACATGGTTAATGGTTGTATTTATGAATTCATTTTCCACAAAAACGAAGGATATATTGAGGTAATAAAGCACCTACATGGTTTAGAGAAGGAAAATTATGTTTTGGAGTAGTATTAGAGAATGGTTAGTGATGGACATTCCATAGAAAATGGTGTTTAGAGAAAAATATTCACAAAACATGAAACCAAGAATTGACCATGTCATGGGGTTCCCCAAGTTTCAGTTCCAGCTAACCTAAGAAAAAAGTTGAATCCCAAAATTAGGTTTTCCTGTGGTTTTGGTTGATTACATGGAATTTGAGGAAGAAATAAATGGAAAGATGAAGGAAACCACACTATAGAGTAGAGCATGGAACAGTGGAAGTTCATCTGTATGAAATAGGAATCTCAAAATTGGTGTAGAGGAAACAATGGTGGGATAAATTTACTAAGACTTTTATAAATTCCTCCACATCATGGTGATAGCAATTTTTTTGTTTTAAGATGATGTTATACCTGTCAGAAATGGTTCACCAAAAATAGGTGAAGTGGTTCCTATGATGATGGTTTTTATGGACATTATAAGTATACAATGGAGTTCTATAATAAATGATAAAATGTAATATAGTGTATAGATCTAGGTATTTTGGAGGATTTTTTTCAAGAAATGCACTCGTTATGATTTGTGTCTAAAAAAGTTGTTATGTAGGGCGTTTCGATGGGATATGTTCTCAATATGTAGATGTTAACTCTGATTATTCTTGAATGGTTATTTATTGTTTCAATAAACAAGGGCCTGAAAATTTAGTCCACGATTCAATCCAAAATAGAGGGAAGTAAGAAACATTAATCCATTTGGATTTAATTGAATTTATTATACACTAAAAAAGGAGTGTTAATGAGTAATGAATGTAAGAACCCAGGTTTTGGGACTCTAAGACTTTGAAAATTTTCTTGATATCATTCCAGAGTAGGGCGTTTAGACGGCGTGCAATTCTGAGGTCCGGTGTGCCGGGAAATAATTATATAAAAATTTTGAGTTTTTTTATATTACGCATGTGTGGTTAACTAAAGAAAATGTGATATCTCTTAGACGGTTGATCGGATCGAAAATCTGAAACCATGGTTGGGTCTGGAACGCGGGGTTTACGTTAGGCGCGACATAAGATGAGTTGGTGCGGGACGTTCGGACCCCTCGCTCGTTAGCGGTGTGTTAAATGGATACATTAAATTAAATTATTCATTTAATAGCTCAAACCCGATTAACTCCTAAATGGTTGCTCGGATAGGAAAACTGAGGGAACCGTTGAGTCTGGAGCGTGCCATTTACCCTAGGCAGGGTGTAAAAGTTGTGGGCGCAGGCCTGCTGTGAGAGATGACACTCAGGGGCAAAATGGTCATTTTCAAATGTCCACTTAGTGATTTTTATCAATGGTGTTCCTTTCAAATAACATTTAAACTGAGTCTCGGAATGGAAATCGGAGACTTCCGTTGAGTTCGAAATGGGATTTTTTGCCTAGGTGTGATATAAAATAAGCGGGCGCGGAGGTTTTGGAATCCACGCCCGTTGGGAGAGTTGTAGTGAATTTTTATAAATTCACTAAGAGTTAAGGGAAGCCCCATTTCTTCCTCCCTCCCTCTCTCTCTCTTCCCCCTCCCTCTCTAGCGTTCTTTACCATTTGTTGGCGTTCTTTGTTGTTCATCGCCGGAATGAGGAGCGGACACCGGCTGATCGAAACAGGATCGAGCGGACGCGTTTCCAATGACGAGCGGAACCAACGAGGTAGGATTATTAATTAAATTCCCCCACCTTTGTCAATTTTTTCATTTAAATTCTAAAATTTTGAAATTGGGACGATGGCCGAATGAACACGGCCATCGTCTGATCCCCGTTTAATTTCTCGTTCTTGGGCATTCTTCGTCCAACTTTTCGGACGGGCCAAATTGTGTCGGATCAACGATCAGCTGCAGGCGCTGCGAAGGCCTCGTCCCGAGGAACCCAGACCCACAATCAGTTTGGGAAATGGGCCACCGGAGCGGTGACAGCGACCATCGGATATCCCAGCTCCAGCAAGGGCGGTGGCCGGAGCTCAGGGGTGGTACGGCTGGAGGTGGGTTCGGATGCGTCGACGGCGTCGGGATTCGCCGACGCAGCCATGGTAATTCTAGGAGGAGACAACGCGGCTCGGTCGGGGTTTGGAGGTGTCGGAGCACGGAAGGACGGCAGGGGCGGAGAAGCGGAGCCAGGCGGCGCGGGCGGCTGCATGCGGGTAGAGCGCGGCCAGTGTGCGCCAGGTGCGGCGGCGTCGCTGTGGAGCTCGGATGGAGTCTGGGCGGCCAGGGCATGAGCGGCGGCATCGGCGCGGTGTGTCGGGTGTCAGGCGGAGCTCGGAGGGAGCTAGGGATGGCGGATCAGCGGGCGTCGGCAAGGCGGAGGCAGACGGGGCTCCTAGCGTCGACTGGCAGAGCAGGCGAGGGACGACTGCGAGGTTGTCGTGGTCGGAGAAGACCCCCGAGGTCAGCACCTCAGGGGTGCGGAGGAAGCAGGGACCCGCGGTTCGAGGGTCCTGCTGGGTGACATGACCAAGACCGAACTTTTGGCCTATCTTCTTCGGAGAATTGGACCCGATGTGGTAGGTCCGTCCGTTTGAGGTAGGTCGCGGCCAGCGGGCAGCGACGGGTTTGACCGGACCCGTGCCAGGGCCGCGGGCCGGCGGTCCGGACTGGGCCGGCCTGTCTGGAACGACCCATTTTGGGCCCCCTTACATTCGGGGGGTCGTAACTTCCAAACGGGCCGTCTGTTTGACGCGCCGTCTGCGTCCGTGAGTTTGTATCGTCGAGGCGGACTGTTGGAAATGGGTTCCGGGGATTTTGCGTTCTGCACCCAAAGAAGGGTGCCCCGAAACTCGTTCATTTAATAATATTAAATTATTATTAAAGTTTTCAATGGACGGGCTTCACGATCCGGACATCTGTTTGACGCGCCGTCAGAGGTGTTGTGGCCCTGGGGATGAGACGGTCCTTCCAAAGTGGTTTGGAACCTTTGCGGGTTGGTCTCGTTGCTCGGTGGCACGAAGCGCTTAATACGAATAATTAATTAATTAATAGTTGCGTCGGACCTAACTCCTACTTGGGATGTCCGATTGACGTGCCTTCAGTGGCAGCGTGACCCCAACCCTCATGTGGACTTTTTGAGATGCTTACTGAAGCGTTCGGGTTGGAGACAGGGTGCGATCCCACATGACCTAGTTCACACGCTTCACGGCAAAACCCCACTTTTTCACCCGACATCCATTTGGGGTGGTTGAGTACTCAATTTCTGAGTGTTTTCCCGAGTGGATTGCAACGGCGCAATCTGTCCGCCTGAATTCGGGCCCGAGGTGTGGGCCCCACGGGGCCCCATTTGCGTATAACGTGGGGAATTATAGTTTCTACATCTGGAGTCCATTTTAGGTGTCATCAGCAGCGTTGTGACCCTGGCATCGAGATGTGGTTGACCAGGGTGGTCTCAGGCGATGAAGCTAGAGTTGAGGCATGGGCCCCACTGGCCGTCTTTTGAGCTGTGTGCAGCGTACTACAACTTTTCCATCAGGCGTCCTCTTTGGGCGTATGAACAGTCAATTTGACGTGTTTTTCTGAGAGCATCGTGATGGCGCAGTTTGCCCGACTTTTTTCAGGATCGTGGTGTGGGTCCCACCCGGGCTGACTATGGTGAATAGTACATTTTTCGCCAGGTGTCTGTTTTGGGTGATCGAGTAGTCAATACCATGTCTTTTTCTGAGGGAATCGCAGTGGTGTGACCGTTTGTTCAGTTTCGGGATCTTGGTGTGGGCGCCACACTGACTGGCTAATTTGAATAGTACCATATTCACCGGTTGACCGTTTTGGGCGAGTAAATGGTCTATCTCACGTGTTTTTCCGCGAGGATTTCCACGGTGTGATCCGCTTGGGCATGTGGAGCCTCGTTTGAGATATTTTTAATGTGAAAACATGAAAGGGGTGTTGGATGGAGGTCCTTTTGATGCACTCTGAACCAACGCACGATAGCGATGTTGGTAACACCCGGTGATGTCAATTGCAGTGCTGAGTTATCAGACCCATTTCTAGGTCTAACCTCCAGCAGGGCTAGCCAGTGGGTCACCTGACGACTTATTTCACGTCTACCCTCTAGTAGAGACTGGGCAGTGGGTCATCTATCGACTTCTTAGGGTCTACCCTCCAGCAGGGCTGGGCAGTGGGTCTCCTTTCGACTTCTTTCAGGTCTACCCTCCAGTAGAGACTGGGCAGTGGGTCGTCTGTCGACGTGTTCCGAGTCTACCCTCCAGCAGAGACTGGGCAGCGGGATTCCTGTCAACTTATTAGGGTCTACCCTCCAGCAGGGTTGGGCAGTGGGTCATTGGTTGACTTCTTTCAGGTCTACCCTCTAGTAGAGACTGGGTAGTGGGTCGCTTGTGCACTTGTTCCGGGTCTACCCTCCAGCAGAGACTGGGCAGTGGGTCGCCTGTCGACTTGTTCTGGGTCTACCCTCCAGCAGGGATGGTCAGTGGGTCACATGATGATGTATTAGGTTTTACCCTCCAGCAGGGCTGGGCAGTGGGTCGCCTGATGGTGTATTAGGGTTTATCCTCCAGCAGGGCTGGGCAGTGGGTCACTTGTTGGAATTTCAGACTCAGTCCTTCTTATGAGGCTAGTCGGTGACTTTTCTCCGTGACTACCAGAGCAGAACCCTTGGTTGTACGAGTCAGTGTTGTGACATCTTTGACGTGACCTTAGGACATACATGGATGAGGGGTTCTTTTCCCACAGACACGCATCCTTGCGACACGACCTAAAAGCCGTGTGGGTGAGTCAGTGCTGCCCAAAGCGGATAGTATCAAGGTGCGGTGATTGAGACCCTTTGACTTGTACCTCCTAAGATGATGTGCATGATGTTTGGGCTCAATTTTGGATGTCCTTTTAACTATTGGTGACTATTATTGTGATGATCATGGAGATATAGATCCCCTTACACACACATTTGGGTTCTCATTGATCATATATATACACATCCTATTGTTGTTCCCACTCTTTGGGTTTGGTTTCTCTCCTTATAGAAGGGGCGAAGATGCGCAGTGTATGCCACATGCTTTCTGTGTCTAGATCCTCTTGGTTGGACGAGTATACTCTCCTAATATAGGCAGTGAAGACTCAACAAGAAGTTCATCTTCACCGTCTCTAGCTCCGTGTGTCTGGACGAGTCTGCTTCCTCTCTCTTTTTGGGTTGAGCAGCACTCTCTCTCTTTTACACTCTTACACTGTTCTTTTCTCTTTCTACTGCTCACCATTTTAGTACCTTCCTTGTTTCTCCCTTGAGGTTTCGGGGAATCCTATTGAGTATTTTTATACTCACCCCTGCTCGGACTTTTCCCTCACGTGGTGTGCTCTTGCAGAAGACGGACAGGTCGGTCGAGACTATAGAGGAGCGTAGAGGACACAAGAGCTTGGGTTGTGTTCAGTGGTCGTAGCTGGACTTTCTGGGTGTGAGACTCACCAGTGGTTTACCATTTTTTTACCTTTTGTCGGGTTTTGGCACCTTTCTGGATGGGTTCATGTTTTGCCCCTTTTTATATTTAGTTTACTTGTCAGCACTTTTCAGCACTTTTCTTGTAGTGGTTAGAGGTCGATGCATGTATGTTGGTTCCCCTTTTGTAGCAGTGTTGTAACTTGATTTCCCTTTCTCTGCACTTTTTCATTGGGTTGGCTACGTGTGTGGGTGTACAGTTTCTTAGGCAAAGGCCTCCCCTAGTTTGTTGTGCCTTCGGAGCTAGTTGCCAGCCCCTGGCCTATGGAGGCGGGCTTGAGGTAGTTGCTGCTCGAGCCTCGATATGGGTCGGGTCTTGAAAAAGTGGTATCAGAGATGGTTCATTCCGTGGGGCTAGGTTTAGACATCCCTAAAAAGGAATTGGTTGAGTTTTGGGGCAATAGTGTCAACGTGTCTCGAGAGCGGCTCTCAGGCTAGAGAGTCCAGTGATGGTGCGGCGGCCGACGTATCCATTCACGAGGACCCTGATAACCCGCTTGTTGAATCGTCACACTGAGACACATGTTGCGGGGAATTTGATTCATGCATAATATAGGATTGAGTCCTTGACTGTCCTTCTTGAGTCAGCTCCCCATCATTGTTGAAATATATATGCTCATTTGACTACGGTGCTCCCTGATCGGGTTCAGGATGTCTTCATTATGATAGCCAGCCAGGATACTAGCTCCGGTTCGTAACAATGATTCCGTGAGCGAAGAGGCCTCAGTCCAAGAACCGTCATACGATTACCCTTTCTCCAGGAGGACAGGCAGTAGCACCTCCACCTATGGAGTAGTGGATAGTACCGGCAGTGAGGGATGATGACGAGCATAGGTTGGGTGTGCTACGTGAGTTCTAGCGTCAAAAACCGCTGAGGTTCCACGGTGATCTATACCCTCAGACAGTGAAGGGTTAGCTAGAGTCAGTGGTCTGCCTCTTCAGGCTTATTCAGACACTGACAGGTTAGATGCTGACTTTGACAACTAGTCTTTATCCACCACACAGTTCGGCATAGTAGAGCCAGGGTTACTTAGATGCACGAGGAGTTGGTAATCTCATGGGATAACTTCTAGCAGCTGTTTCGTGAGGAGTACTATCCCTCCTACTTACATTTGTGCGGTTTCGGGAGCTGCTGGAGCTTCAGCGGGGAGTAATGGCAGTGGCTGGGTACACAACTGGGTTCGCAGACCTTACTCGTTACTCTTTGGACGTGGTCCATGATGGAAACTTCCGAGAACAGAAGTTTGAACGAGAACTCTGTAGGGGAGATTCGTGCCAGCGTAGTGCCCTTGTGCATCCTCACCCATCTCATGGTGCTGGATCAGGCACTGGTGACAAAGATGTTTCTGGCAGAGGGACGTCGATTGGTGGGGCCTCGACGCCGGAGGTTTCCCCTTGATGAGACTCAGGCACATGGTCAGGGACAGCGTAGAGCATCGAGATAGCCTAGGGAGGAATAGTGCTATGTTTGTGATTTGCGAGATCACGTGGTGTGAGACTACTCGACCAAATGTGCTGAGTCTTCCAGATAGTTGGTAGACGCACCGCCACGACAGAGGCAGTGTCGTAATAAGATAACTCCCAAGTGAGGATAAGGTGGTCCCTAGGGAGGCAGTTTTGGCAGAAAGTATGAAAAACTGTGGTTGGTGGATGACGTTTTGAGGACCTTCCACCACCACTAGGCGGCCCATGTCAGGCTTAGGGAGCTGACGGATGGGGTCGCGGGCGGTTGTGTGATGTAGTTTTTCACAATCTTGTTGCGCAAGAGATGATAAGAGATACACTCTATGTCTTTTCCTACTTTTCATAGTATATCTTGTTAGGCACTTCATGAGGTATGCTTTCCTCTAACTCCTTGCTCGAGGGGTTACCGAGGGTGACCCGGGGCGTTGGTGTATCCCTGTGTTTGCTAGTGGTGGTAGTTTTCCCCTGAGAATGTGGAGACACTATCCTCGAGGAAAGCGCCTTGTGGTTTACTCAGACCACTAGTTTCCTCGGGTGCGTCCCCACACAGAGAGACTTGAACCAGAGACGACGGTGCTGGCTGGTGTTTCTGCAGGAGGGTACAGCTTGTCTGCAGTTGATGAAGCCAACTTCTTTGATTGTTGAGCGTGTAAGAGAGACTCAGTCATGATGCACCAGCTGTGAAAACTTGTGTGACCAGATATCCTTGGGTGTTTCACCAGATGGGTATTCTGAAGGAGGGAATCATGAGACCATGTTCCAGGAATAAATCTTGATTTCGGTCAGGACGTGGAAAGTAGAGGTGCGGCCGGGAAAGACCCCATAGTTTCTTTGGGCCATTCAGGAATCGTGAAAACAGTTGGGAGGTTGCCTACCGTCTTTCCCTACCCTCCCAACAGTTGGAGTGGGCGCACGGTGTCTTCCATGTGTCGCAGCTGATGAGGTGCGTGCGTATTTCTACGCATGTCCTTGAGAGTAGAAGACCTTATAATAACCATCACTTTGGTTTGCGTGTTGTGTGATCATGGTGATGTGCAAGTTTTATTGGGTGTGAGAGAGATAGGTGTGAGCTCTGTATCCCGAGTTGTTTTTCCTAGTTTTGCTTTTCGGGGATGGAAATCTTGAAAGAGGGAATGATGTAAGAACCCAGGTTTTGGGACTCTAAGACTTTGAAAAATTTCTTGATATCATTCCAGAGCAGGGCGTTCAGAGGGCGTACAATTATGAGGTCCAGTGTACCCGGAAATAATTATATAAAAATGTTGAGTGTTTTTATATTATGCACACATGGTTAACTAAATAAAATTTGATATCTCTTAGATGGTTGATCGAATTGAAAATATGAAACCACTGTTGGGTCTGGAATGCGGTGTTTACCTTAGGCGCGACATAAGATGAGTCGGCGCAGGACGTTCGGACCCCTATCTTGTTAGCGGTGTGTTAAATAGATAAATTAAAATAAATTATTCATTTAATATCTCAAACCCTTGGAACTCCTAAATGGTTGCTCGGATGGGAAAACCGAGGGCACCGTTGAGTCCGGAGCGTGTCTTTTACCCTAGGAGGGGTGTAAAAGTTGTGGGCATAGGCCTTCTATGAGAGATGACGCCCAGGGAGAAATGGTCATTTTGAAATGACTACTTAGTGATTTTTATCACTGGCGTTCCTTTCAAATAACTATTAAATCGAGTCTCGGAATGGAAATCTGAGACTTCCATTGAGTTGGAAATGTGATGTTTTTCCTAGGCGTGATATAAAATAGGCGAGCGTGGAGGTTTCGGAATCTGCGCCCGTTGGGAGAGTTGTAGTGAATTTTTATAAATTCACTAAGTGTTGAGGGAAGACCTATTTCATCCTCCCTCTCTATCTCTCTTCCCCCCATCTCTCTCTAGCACTCTTTTCCGTTCTTTGGCATTCTTCTTTGTTCTTCGCCGGAATGAGCAGCGGACACCGGCCGATCGAAACAGGATCTAGAGGACGCATCACCAATGACGAACGGAACCAATGAGGTAGGATTCTTGATTAAATTTCCGCACCTTTGTCAATTTTTGTCATTTAAATTCTAAAATTTTGAAATTGGGATGATGGCCGAATGAACACAGCCATCGTCCAATCCCCTTTTAATTTCTCATTCTTGGGCGTTCTTCGTCCAAATTTCCGGACATGCCAAATCATGTCAGATCAACGATCAGTGGCAGGCGCTGCGAAGGCCTCGTCCCGAGGAACCCGAACCCGCGATCGGTTTTGGAAACGGGCCACCGGAGCGGGGGCAGCGACCATCGGAAGTCCCAGCTCCGGCAAGGGCGGTGGCTGGAGCTCGGGGTAGTGCGGCCCGAGGTGGGTTCCGACAAGTCGCCGGCGTTGGGAGTCGCCGGCGCGGTCGGGGTAATTCCAGGAGGAGCCAAGGTTGTTCCGCCGGGGTTTGGAGGTGCCGGAACACGGAAGGTCGAAAGGTACGGAGCATCAGAGCCAGGTGGCATGGGCGGTTGCATGCGGGCAGAGCGCGGACGGTGTGCGCCAGGTGCGGCGACGTCGCAGCGGTGCTCGGAGGGAGTCCGGGCGGCAAGGGCGTGAGTTGCGGCGTCGGCGCGGTGCGTCGAGCGTCAGGCGGAGCGCGGAGGGAGCCGGGGATGGTGGATCAGCGGGCGTCGGTAGGGCGGAGGCGGCCGAGGCTCGTGGCATCGAGTGGCGGAGCAGGCGAGGGGTGACCACGGGGCTTTCGCGGTTGGAGAAGACCCCTGAGGTCAGCGCCTCGGGGATGCGGAGGAAGTAGGGACCCGCGGTTCGCGGGTCCTGCTGGGCGACATGACCAAGACCGGCCTTTTGGCTGGTCTTCTTTGGAGAACCGGGCCTGGTGCGGTGGGTCCGTCGGTTTAAGGCGGGCCGCGGCCAGCGGGCCGCGACTAGTTGCACCGGACCCGCGGCCGGGCCGCAGGCCGGCTGTTCGGACTGGGCCGGCTGGTCTGGACCGACCCATTTTGGGCCCCCTTACATTCGGGGGGTCGTAACTTCCAAACGGCGCGGCCGTTTGACGCGCCGTCTATGGCCGTGAGTTAATATCGGCGAGGAGGACTGTTTAAAATGGGTTCTGGGGATTTTGGGTTCTGCGCCCGAAGAAGGGTGCCCCGAAACTCATTAATTTAATAATATTAAATTATTATTAAAGTTTGCAACGGATGGGATTCGCAAGCCGGACATCCGTTTGAAGCGCCGTCAGAGGCATGTGGCCCTGGGGCTGAGACGGCCCTTCCAAAGTAGTTTAGAACCTTTGCGGGTTGGTTTCGTTGCTCGGTGGCACGAAACGCTTAATGTGAATAATTAATTAATTATATAATTAATTAATTAATTGTTGCGTCGGACTTAACTCCTGCTTGGGATGTCCGATTGACGCACCGTCAGTGGAAACATGACCCCAGTCCTCGTTCGGACTTTTTGAGATGCTTTCTGAAGCATTCGGGTTAGATACAGGGTGCGGGCCCACAGGGCCTAGTTCACACACTTTACGGTGAAACACCACTTTTTCACCCGACATCTGTTTGGAGTGGTTGAGTACTCATTTATGAGTTTTTTCCAGAGGGGATTGCAATGGCGCAATCCACCCACCTGAATTTGGGCCGGAGGTGTGGGCCCCACGGGGCCCCATTTGCGTATAATGTGGGGAATTGCAGCTTCTACATCCGGAGTTCGTTTTAGGTGTCGTCAGTGGCATTGTGACCCTGAAATCGAGACAAGGTTGACCATGGTGGTCTTAGGCGATGAAGTCGGAGTTGAGGCATGGGCCCCACATGCCCTCTTTTGAGCTGTGTGCAGCGTACTACAACTTTTTCATCAGGCGTCCACTTCAGGCGTATGAATAGTTGATTTGACATGTTTTTCTGAGAGCATCGTAATGGCGTAGTTCGCCCGACTTTTTCTCAGGATCGTTGTGTGGGTCCCACCTGAGCTGACTACGGTGAATAGTACCTTCTTCACAGGGTGTCCATTTTGGGCGATCGAGTAGTCAATCCTGTCGATTTTTCCGAGAGAATCGCAGTGGTGTGATCTGTTTGTTCAGTTTCGGGATCTTTGTGTGGGCCCCACGCAGACTGGCTATAGTGAATAGTACCATATTCACCGGTTGACCGTTTTGGGCGAGTAAATGGTCAATCTCGCGTGTTTTTCTGTGGGGATTGCCACGGTGTGATCCATTTGGTCATGTGGAGACTTGTTTGAGATATTATTAAATGTGGAAACATGAGAGGGGTGTTGGATGGAGGTCCTTTTGACGCACTCCGAACCTACGCACGGTAGCGATGTTGGTAACACCCGGTGATGTCAGTTGCAGTGCTGAGTTATCAGACCCATTTCCAGGTCTACCCTCCAATAGGGCTGGGTAGTGGGTCACCTGAAAAATTATTCCAGGTCTACCCTCCATCAGAGACTGGGCAGTGAGTCACCTATCGACCTCTTAGGGTCTACCCTCCAGCAGGGTTGGGCAGTGGGTTTCCTATCAACTTCTTTTAGGTCTACCCTCCAGTAGAGACTGGGCAGTGGGTCGCCTATCGACGTGTTTCTCGTCTACCCTCTAGCAGAGACTGGGCATTGGGTCGCATGTCGACTTCTTAGGGTCTACCCTCCAGCAAGGCTAGGCAGTGGGTCGCCTATCGACTTCTTTCAGGTTTACACTCCAGCAGAAATTGGGCAGTGGGTTGCCTGTTGACATGTTCCGGGTCTACCCTCCAACAGAGACTGTGTAGTGGGTCGCATGTCGACTTGTTCCGGGTCTACCCTCCAACAGTGTTGGGCAGTGGGTCGACTGATGATGTATTAGGGCTTACCCTCCAGCAGGGCTGGGCAGTGGGTCTCCTGATGATGTATTAGATTTTACCCTCTAGCAGTGCTGGGCAGTGGGTCACCTATTGGAATTTCAGACTCAGGCCTTCTTTTGAGGCTATTCAGTGACTTTTATCCGTGACTAAAAGAGTGAGGCCCTTGACTGTACGGGTCAGTGTTGTGACAGCTTTGACATGAACTTAGGAAATATGAGGACGAGGGGTGCTTTTCCCACCGATAAGCGTCCTTGAGACGCGACCTAAAAGTCATGTGGGCGAGTAAGTGCTGCCCAAAGCGGATAGTATCGAGGTGCGGTGATTGAGCCCCTTTGACTTGTACCTCCTAGGTTGACGTGCAGGATGTTTGGGTTCAGTGTTGGATGACCTTTGAACTATTGGTGACTCTTCTTGGGCTGGGCTTGGAGATATACATCCCCTTACACACTCATTTGGGTTCTTGTTGATCATATATATACACATCCTGTTGTTTTTCCCACTCCCTGGGTTTGGTTACTCTCCTTCTACGAGGGGTGAAGACGCGCTGGGTTTTCCACATGCTTTCCGTGTCTAGATACTCTTAGTTGGACGAGTCTACTCTCCTGCTATAGGTAGCGAAGACTCGACGAGAAGTTTGTCTTCACCGTCTCTAGCTCCTTGCATCTGGACGAGTCTACATCCTTTCTCTTGTGGGGTTGAGTTGAACTCTCTCTCTTTTTCACTGTTACACTGTTTTTGCTCTGTCTACTGCTCACCATTTTAGTACCTCCCTTGTTGCTCCCTTGAGCTTTCGGGGCATCCTACTTAGTATTTTTATACTCACACCTGCTTGGGCTTTGCCTGCACATGGTGTGCCCTTGCAGACAATGGACAGGTCAGTCGAGACTACGGAGGAGCGTAGAGGACACAAGAGCTTGGGCTTCATTCGGTGGTTGTAGTAGGATGTTCTGGGTATGAGACTCACCAGCGGTTTACCATTGTTTTACCTGTTGTCAGGTTGTGGCACCTTTCCGGTTGGGCACGTGTTTTTTCCCTTTTTCTATTTAGTTTACTTGTCAGTACGTTTCAGCACTTTTCTTATACTGGTTAGAGGTCGATGCATGTATGTTGGTTCCCCTTTTGTAGTAGTGTTGTATCTTTCTTTCCCTTTCTCTGTACTTTTTCATTGGGTTGGCTATGTGTGTGTGTGTGCAGTTTCATAGGCATAGACCTCCACTAGGTTGGTGTGCATTCGGCGCTAGTCGCCAGCCCCTGGCCTATAGAGGCGGGCTTGGCGTAGTTGCGGCTCGAGCCCCAGTATGGGTCGGGTCGTGAAAATGAAGTAGTTATTTTACTATAAATGCATGAATAGAGATATATCATGGGGAGTTATGGGTAGTTTTTATAACTTATTATTTGCTAACAGCAGGCCAATTAATTTGTCTCATGATCTCATATTATAAAAAGGAGAATGTAACTTGATTAAGGGAGTGTAACAATATCATATTTAATACCTATAAAACAGTAAAGGGGGGACTCTAGACCACATAGACACACCTGTAGAAGAATAAAAATATGGAACTTGCACCACCATTGAAAATCCAAATTCTTAGAAGAATATTGATTTGTTGTGATACAGAAAGTTGAAATCAAATCAAAAGGCTTGAAGTAATTAACTTACAAATCTATTAGGTGAAATAAGAAAAAATTTCAAGAGGATCTCATAGTAGGACTTTGAATATTATAAATTTTACATAAATAGAGAATATACATACATTCAAGTATAAAATCAACACAAGTTATGATATTGAAGGGACCTACATTTCTATAAACATTGTGAAGGTTATCCTTTCTAGAATAGTGAGTGAATGGTAGGAAATTTTATGGAGTGAACATTTGGAATTAGTGACTTTTCTATAAACTTGTAAGTAGAGTCGCCCAAGGAAGAAGGGACCTATCCTAGACCCCTTTGAAAAGGAGTGATCTTTTCATGATTGGGTCCATCGACGCATTTTTTATCACAATCCCCTTAGACTGGACCATTGTACGGAACCAAGTGAGAATATCCATATCATTTTAAATTTAAACATGTATAGAAAATGAGTGTAAAATATAATTACTTGATAAATATAGTAAATGTATGGTCAAGATAGACATAGAAGAGAAAAGATAAAATAAGTGACCAGAAAGGTTAAAAGTTCAAGATTCATTAGGTTAATTAGACATAAAAGAAAAATTATATAAATTTGTACAAATCATGTAGGGGTTAATGATGTAAATGTTAAGGTACCCCATATAGTGAAGATACCACGTACGTGATGAACATGCCATATACATGGATTTCAAACCATGTTCATATAGATTACACTCCTAAGTGGGGAATTGGGGGTACGCACAATGTACTGGGCATATACACTTTGTACTTCCCCTTTTCTACCCTTTTTAGGGATTTTTTCATATTTTTTCCTAGTAGATGGAATTGGATACACGGGTTTTATATTTTGAGTATTTTTCTATGTATATTGTAATGATGAAACTCTTGATTTGATTTTAGATTTCCTAGAAGATGTTTCATTCCTTTCCTAAACAGTGAGGCTCTTCCTTCGGCAACTGAATATTGTTGTATTCTAAGAGTGAGACCTATTTATTTTAGAAGGGCCATGATCTATATCTCTAACCAATTATTTTGTGGCTTACCCTGGGGAATTATGACTTATGATATCTATCTTTCTAGACCATGAGGTTGTGATATTGTTTGTCTCTAAGGACCCATTATGGGATGCATATACATTTCTTTTGACCTAGAGGATCCCATGTGGGATGACTCTATCTTCTTAATATTATTGACGAACTGGTGTGGGATACCATAGCATATATGATAACATAGGAAGCCCCTTTTAGAATCAATTTACCTTTGTGTCATGCTATGGATCCATGTAGGAACCCTCTACTTAATACATCATCATTAAGGTTCATGTGTACAATTCCCCTTTTCTTGTACCATTATTAGGATCCCTTATAGGATTTGTCTATTTATTTATCATTATAGGATCCCATATAGGATTCCTCCATTTAAATTTTTATTCTTAGGATCCTTAGAAAGTTACCTTTTATTTTTCGTAGACCATTAGGATCCCAAGTAGGATGCATCTCCCGTTTTGGTCATAAGGGACCCTGTGGGTCCCCAAATGTTTGATAGACCACGATCCAGTACATAGATTTTGGGAAGATATGGTAGAATTTGACACCTTAGACCCATACCAAACTTTTAATCAAAGAATCGTACGGCATTGGTAGTAGTTTATGTGTTAGTACACCCTCAGTATTTTATTTATACTTCCACTTGTTTATTGCTAGTGTAGTTATGGTAACCATAAGTGTTTATTGGATGGTGCATGATGATCCATACATGATGCATATTCCTTTTTCTTTGGGATTCTCCAACATATTTCCTAGTATGTAGCTATTGATCCATGTTATTTTCATATTTATTTTTATACCCATAGGTGAAACTTGGGATATGGCTAGTAACCCTTAATGTTTGATTATTATATTCTTGAGATTTCTATATGTGCTTCTTGGGTTCTAGATTTTAAGCCTATGTTTATGATATAAGGGCATGGAATCCAAAATAATGATTCTTGTTCATGATTAAACTCCCTCACGTGATGAGGATTATTCATGTCACCTCCAATTTACATGTGATGAGGGTGATTATTGTAGAGACCCAAAGATTGATGTACATGGACATTACATTACTTTAGCCGAATACTTAATACATAACAAAAACAGACACACAAGGACCGTAATAGTTTAGTGTCTTTGGAAACATGGAATGTAATCTTCTAGTCATGGTGAAAAATCTTCAACATCTCCCATTAATATCTTTCCATTTTTTTTCTTACCTAAAACCTTTCTTTTTATCCTGGGGAAAAGAAAACATAAAAAGGGTGAGCTCAAATGCTCAGTAAGGGTAAGCATGGATAAAATAAAACATACCATATACATTTGAACTTAAAAACATGAACATAATGTTTAAACATCAAAAGCTTGAGAAATGACATAAAACATGGAAGTACGTAAGGCATAGATCATAAAGAAACATTAAGAATGAAAAAATAGAATAGGAATAAAACATGTAATTGTGGAAACCATGAAGAATATGATATGATTTCCATAGTAGCCAAGGCATTGCTGCCAAGACCATCTTAGTGGACAAAGTCCCTTTCTGAATCGAGTTCACTCCTCGTTCCAGTCCGGTATTACTGAACCGGTTTAACTTTCTGTTCCATCCATGTCTATCTCATGAGATATAAATCTTTACCCAATGCATTGGAGGGAGATATAGGTACCACCCATCTCATAATGAAATCATTCTTACTTGTTCCACAAAATAAACATACATCATTCATAATAACCCAATGAATAAAATGGGTTTCATAAACATCATCCCATCATCACATAATCCATATAGAAGAAATGGATATCATTTCATAATAAGAAAAGTGAAACCATGTAAATCATAGAGACATTACACTTGAAACATTCACATATGAAATAATTTCATCTTAGATGGAAAATGGTTTTGATAAAACACTTGAAATGAATTCTTGAGGAAAATATCCTTTCTTCTTCAAAAATCAATTTCTTTTCACAAAATGTCCTGAAATTTTAAAAGAAAGAGATTTTGTTGAAAATAGTCATGAAATCTTTTAGAGGAATCTTCATGAAAATAAGGCTTTATAAAACCGTAAAAATTCTTTTATGCCATATAAGTTATGGAAAACATTCTTCTCATACTTTTTCTGGAAAAATCAAAAAGTACCTCGTAACGTAAACAAAAGAAAGATTCCTTAAATACCATGTAGTAAAAGTCAAAAATGGGTAAAAAGGACTTTAAACATACATGAAAACACTTTTATAAAACATGGACATGGATGATAGAAATAACCCCAGTAAATACTTATGAATAAGCAATCTCAGATAAAAATGAGATTTGAAAAATTACCCCTTACCTTAGGTCCGATATGCTTCATACGTATCTGAACCTACAGTATAATGATTTAAATAATGTTATTGACTTATTACAGAATCATATTAATTTTTATGATATAATATATGGTTCACTTATGACTTTATATTACCCGTTCTTTTGTAAATTCAATGTTAAAGAGCGTTTTGGGTAAAATCGTTTCATTTGTCATCCGTGTTTTGACTTGTAATTATTCATATGATTACTTAGATCATGATTACATACATCCAAAATTTAAAACATGATTTATATATAATATATATTCAGAATATACATATATGTAATAGATCGATGAATGGAATGAAGTACACCATTAATGGAGACGGTAGGCCGTACATACGCATGAACGTTGTTTTCGTTTCCTCATTGAATTGAATGGAATTAATTGGATGACATACATATATATATATACATAAATACAGTATCATTATTATGTCATATATTTCATGATTACTTATTATATATACTTTAAAATCATTTATGAATGGTTAATCATTGAGAATGAATCTCATCGCGTCGTGGAGACGGTATTCCGTACGTACGCACGAGCGATGATATCGTTCCCATGATCGTGAAATTTTATTGGAGTGTATTTATACTATTATAGAATCATTATCACTTCACAATAATCATATATAGTTATTATTTACACCATTATACCCATCCAAGTAAGTTGGTAGTGTAAAATATATTACACCACGGCGTGGAGACGGTATTCTGTACGTACGCACGCGCGGTGATTTTGTTTTCCGTAGGATGGATAGATGGTGAAATAGGGTTGTTTAATACTTATAATAACATATCAGTATATTAGTGATACTTATGTTATTACTTCAAAATTAAACAACCTAATAAGAAGAAGTGGAAGAAGAAATAAAGGTGAAATAATCAGTAACGGAAATTACCTCTTCTTTGAAGCGCATCTTTGAGACCTCCTCATAGGGAACTAAAATTGGTCTTTGAAAAAGACCAGGACCTCTAGGATGTTTCTAGGAAAGTGGAGAAGAGAATTGGGCAGGGGTAGGCCGAGATTGAAGGCTCAATGTGGTGTGTGGAAGAGAGGGAGGAGGTGCCCTTTTATAAGGGAGGAGAGGGGCACCTTTGGAATTCATAAAAATATTAATTTATAATAAATCTAACCCCACTTAAAAACCTCCAAAAATGACTCATATTAAAATATTAGATGATATAGGGTTGTAATATCATCCAAAATCAAAATTTAGACATGTTTGGATCTTATTTTAAACCTTATCATTTTGATTTATCCTTATTAAATATATTTAGGTTTATTTTTGGTAATAAAATTCTAAATTTTAAATTATAACAAATAATTACTTATTTGTTGTGAATGTTCCATAATTGTTTACTTTATAACTTTATAGACCATATAAATTTAAATTTATAATTTTTGAATATTTTTGTGATTTTTAAACAATTTTATAATATGTTATTTTTATAAAATAACAATAGTTTCAATTTTGACACTATTAATTTATTTGAATTTAAATAAAATATATACAGAATATATGTTCGAAATAAAAGCTTTAATAGATTCCTAAAAGGTCATATGTATCTAGAAAAATAGTATAGAACATTAAATAGTTCATATAATATTTATTTTATTATTTTTAAAACCATTTATTTGGTTTATCTCTTAATAAAATAATTACTACAACATTTTTGTATAATTATTTAATATACTTATATGTTGAATAAAAATTAAAAATAAAATCCTATGATGAAGATAAATCTATTAACTTTCACAATAATACTTTTACTCGAATGTATCATCTTAAAATCACAATAGTTATATTTTTATATTTATTAAATTATGAAGGTGACAACTTTGGCATCATTTAAAATAAAATAATATAAGTGTCATAATTGCTTGTATAAGACTCCAAATGGTCAAATATTCGACTATTGGATGAGTATAGTTTAAATTTACATGACCAATAAGTTTTGGTCAGGGTTTTGTTCCTTTTATGGTCACTATTAGTTTAATAAAAACTATATTCTTGATTTTTCACTAGATAAATAATTTCTGCATCACTATTGTGTCACAATTAATGATAATTATTTAATCCCAAAAAATTCTTAATAAATTCTCATGATGTAGATAATTTTTTTATCTTTCTGTAGACTATTAATGTTCGAAGTTTCATGAAGTTTATCACTAACTTAAAATTATTATACTTATAGTATTTAAGAGAGTGACATGTTGTCACTTTCTTTGGTTTTAATAATAATTAAATTATTTTCATAGAACAAAGTCCATTAAATGAATCTAATCCGACCCTTAGGTGATATTGGTCTACTATTAGTCATTAAATAGGATTTTTCCAAGTGTTAGGGTAATTGTATAATCTTATATTTACCCTTAATTACCCGATTTACCTTTAACTATGGTAAATAAAATTTACCGTAGTTACTATTCACAATGCCCAAAAATAAAAAGTAGCTTATTAACATAATTTGGACCCACTGATTCCAAATATTGAATCCATTTTTCCAAATTCAATACACAAAAGTTTCAGAAATAAAATTTAAATTAATCCTGTTGTCGAAAGAAAACGGGTTTTTCTTTAAAACATTGCAAAAGATTGAATTGATTTAACCTACGAATTCAAGGTAAAATCAATGCTAATGACATACATTATATTAAATGGTAAAAATATATTCTATTTATACTTTTAAACCATTCGATATTATAATTTAACCACATAATATATTACGATGAGAAAAGTTGTTTTTAATTAAAATATAGCGTGTTTTTACTATTCATTAAAATATGAAAGTCATCAGAATAAAATGAAAAATTTATCCAAAGTAAATTTTTATTTCTTGATTCCAAAGAATAATTTTATTTTTTCAAATGAAACTTATAAACATTTCAAAAACTAGATTTAAAGTGGGTGCGCCATCAAAAGGTGGAAAACTGTATTTTTTTAAAAATACTTATTTTACCAGAAAAATTTATTTTGTTCTTATAACATGTTCTATAAAATGTGTAAGATGAATAATAATGTTATAAAATTCAAATTTTAGTTAATACTATTCATAACAGCTAGTTCATAATAATATTATAATAATATATCGTTGTTTAGTAACACCCGGTATTGCGTACAACACACGCTATCGAGGAAGGTCGCGATTGCATGTAATGCAAGCCAGGTCAGGGTTGCATGTTGTGAAAGAATCCTTCGTTGTTTCGTATAACAGAATCCAACCATATTTCATTTATACATTGAATATATATATATATACTCAATATTGCGTAGAATAACTATTATCAAAATTGTGTGTAACACGATCCAAGAATAGTGTTGCGTATACTGCAAGCTAATACGGTGTTGCGTATAGCGCAAGGTAATCTTGGTGTAGCATACAACACAAGACATTAATGAAATTAAAAGAATATTTTTCATAAAATCTCGAGGTGTTACAATTATTCTCTCGAAAATCTGATTATACTCGTGGATGATTACACTCTCCCAAGAGATATGGGTGATTATGCTCCCCTTGATTGATTACAAGACCACTTTGTGGGAAATGGAATTTCACATCATTGGATACATGTGGATGACTATGTTCTCCCCAATAATAGGGATCATTATTATCTACCTAATTAGATACCTCGAGGGGTGGGCCTAACATCTCACTAGTGATCTCTCCTAGTAGATAGCCTAACGGTCAGACCCTTAGGGATTATATGAATTGCAATGCCATGACTGCCTACAAACCGAGACCTAGGACTCAGTCATTGGACTGGATTTACATTGAATGACGGGCATGGAATCTGGATGTAGACCATTTACAGTATTTCCAAATGTATTCCTTGGAATCCTTTATTATAGTGATTGGAGGTAAGTTTGGGTGGACCTGGGGTTAGGAAGAGTATCTCCTACAGTGATGTAGTTTTCTCAGATATAATTTTAGAACTATCTGAAGTAGGTATTTTTTTATTGGTATTATAGAACCATATATCAACTTAATGATACACAACTTGAGTGGTATAATATCTATAAATATACTCTTTTACATGATGTCAAAGTTATTGGGATTATGGACCCAAGGATCCACTACTGTTGATTTATGTTATTTCTTTCACCTTACTCAGGTAAATTCATATTTATCTATATATATGCATAATTATATAAATATATATGTTTAAGAAGATAAATATACATGTTGTGACATTTCCTCATTAATTGGGATCATGGACCTAGGGATCAACTGTGGTATCACTTGATTTATATTATTTTCCTATTAGTGGTTTCTTGTCTAGGATGAGCATATTTCATGAGCATGCACATATAGAAGTACATTTATAGGTTCATCATTGTGGTGGCCTGATGAGATTATTCATCACCCTTATATGTGAACCTCAGTGTGTGTGCATACCTTATGTTTTGTTTTATTTTTGGGAAATGATATATGGTGGTTAGGGATGAGTCCCGGAGTTTCATGATCAAGATGGGCCACTCATGTGGATTCTTTTGAATGGGTTGGAGTAGCTAGGTAGTGGCTTGAGACCAGGAATGTGTTCTATCCTATAATTTGTAGTAGATTCATGTACTTTTATTTTAGTTTATTTTATGTACTTATTTATATATGGTTTTCCCAGTGGGATACCAGTGATGTATGAATGACATGGTTTTTTTGATCTTTTATATCATTTCATTTATTATTAAACCATGTTCATTTGAGTTTAATTACTACTTATGAACATTATTTATTACACCTTGGATGTTATCTAATTATTTATGTTGTTTTTTACTATAATATGTGGTAATACCCTCTCCACAAACACACCTTGGGCCCCTGGTGCTAGTCAGAAGCCAATGAAATATAGAGAGGAGTGCTTGAGGCCTCATAAAGAAATGAATGAGACCACCAGTTTAGTGGCATCTGGGTTGAGAGGTCACAAATTTGTATCAATGATATTTCATTTCATGTTTTCTTACTATTTATGATATGTTAAAAATAAGTATTAGGAATGTGTCAGAACTACTGATGGATAGCAAACTGTTGTGTCGAGAAAACATGTTTCATTAAGAATTCCATGATTCTAGGGTATGGCATTTATGTTCTGATCTGTGATGTTACAGTTTTATATGATTCTTTAATTGAGAAACACACATGTTGTGTGGATTTTATTATAAATAATGGATCATAGGATCTCAGTCATTTTCAAGAGGATAATGATTGATTTGGACTCTTGGCTAAAAAATAAATATGTGTATCTTGTATCATATTTAGCACATGGGATTCACATGTTATAGTCTTACTAGTGTTTGATTATTACTAATTAAAGAGGCCAATTGTTTAAAGTGTCATAAAACCTAATTTTTTTTATATATAGGTTTTTTATGTCATTCTATTCAATTGGGTAGACTTGTATGTATATTTCATTCTGATTGCAGACTATGTGGGTCCAAATAGAGAAATTTGGTAGTGAGGATAATGACTCGGTCCTCATGTACATGTCGTGCAGCAACCCTGGTAGGTAAATAGGGCACATAATTCCCATGTTTTGAACCCCTTATATGGTTATTTTACTCATTCATGGTTATTTAAAGTTTCAATGACAATATATATTTTTTACTGTATATATTATAATGGGATTATACTTAACTAACCTCACTTATGATTTTCTAGTTGGATCGCTAAGTACGATTTTGATAGGTAACAAGATGTTTATAATGAACTGGACATGGAGGGGGTATTACCATATATGGATCCTCGATTATTATCAGTTCAGTGTCTCTTCTACATTGATATCATGACCTCTAGGTATTGATTCCTTATGAGGATCCTCATAGAGGGATAGTCCATTTTCGACTGATGTTGATGGTTTTGAAGCTCATAGTTCATTGTTATATTTACCTCCCTTAAGGTGATTTGGTATTTTTTGGTATGTGGTTGGAACATGTGACCCTGTTCGGATACCTGATTATTAGGGATAGTTGGGAGACCTAGTGGCCCTTATATTTTATTTAGAACCTTGTAGTTTGACCTTCATTTTGTTCAAGGGAATTTTGTGTGACAGGTTGGCCAAGGTTTTTGAATTTCTTTTTTAGGTAGCGAGATAGCTTATATGCTCATTTGAAATAAATTTAAGTAAGATGATAATGTTTTATTTTATAGGAATGTTGATACCTTTTTCATTTTATAAGAACCTAGTGTTATTTTGTATCATGACTAGCTTTCACATGAATGCTCGTTTGGGTGCATGTCCTGGTTAACCAGTTTTCCCTCTATTGCTAATGTTTCCAACAAACAAGTAGACACTTGTGACTGGAATGATGCCTTGTGATGGGTGGTCATAGAATAAATAATGTAATGGGTAGGGTACCCAGTTTTGAAGAGTATTTCAAAGGGAACATCTTTTTTAGTGATACAGATGTGTCATGTAGCATGGCTAGCTTAGGATTGTGATAAACGACTAAGGGGGCATGGGTTGGGTGGCAAAGGTACATGTCTATTATGTGTGGTACCGTTTAAATCATATATCGGTTATTATACATGTGAAATATGAATACCTATGTTTTCAAAAACATTCCATGGGAATGGTTTCCTGGTATTTCTGGTTAAATTACAAATTTCTCTCCATAGTAGTGGTCACATCCGAAATGAACCGAATTTTGTGAGGCAGGTGACTCATGTTTGGACATCGACATGCATTATTAGGAGATGTGATATTAGGTGTTGGTTAAAGTAAACTATAGAATATTTTGGTGTTATCATGGATCGAAGAGAGGTATCCATGTCATTTTATAAAATCCTATTATTATCCTTACTAGAGGGGATTATGCTCTATCTTAACAACATCTTGGGTATGTTGAGATAGCGTTAGACCTACATCGAGATTCTTTTAGTTTTAAATATCATTCCTGATTAATGGAGGAACTTTTCAAGTTTTCACTCGAGGAGAAGTATAAGGAAATGAATATGGTGTGGAGTACATCATTATCCATTTGGGGGTGGTGACCCTCATTCTTAGTTAAATCAGGGATTTTCCATGATTTATTAAGCTCAGAGTTTCGTTTTGAGATGACGATAAGGGTATTCCTATGGTGGGGAGTACCCGATGAGTTATAGTAAAATTTCTCCCAAATAGAAGAGTTTTTCATGATGTGATACTGTTCATTGGATAGTCTAGATATCTTGTTTCCCATATTCATAGGATCAGATCATGGTTTCTGGTTTTTCAACCATTGATTCATAGGATGAGAAGTATTATATTAGGGAGACTATAAGAAAATGTGTTTTTTTCAAACATGAATTTTGATAAGAAATTTTAATTTTTGTTTTCATATTTTTTTAATAGGTAAAATGGTAATTTCCCCAAGTAGATGATCAAAAATATATATTATGACCACTTTGATATTCCCATAATAGGGTTTTTACCCATGAACAATAGTTTGTGGGAATTCCAAACCCTTCAAATTTTAGTGGAATAATTAATATTTAATATTTAATAAATTAAATAATTATTTATTCATGTAGGTTCATTTGACTATATCTTTTTAATGGAGTTTCTGTTTGAGATTCATTCTATTTTGTTGATTCTGAAATGGGGTGTTTTTTCTTGAAGGGCATAAACTCAAGTTGGGTATCGGGGCTGGTTTAAGCCCCCTTTTCTTTTTTTTCTTTTTTTTTCTTTTTTTCTTTTCTTTTTCATTTTATAATTTTCCATATAAGTAATATCATGTATGACCCTAGGTGGATCCTCCTTCTTCAAAAAACTAATATTGAAATTTTTACGAATAAATATAAATAGAGAGGGACAAATATAGGTGCCACCATAGATCATGGGATATGCAAGATAATTGTGTTGTTTTTGTGGAGTATAGAAATAGGTGAAGCTTTGGAAGATTATACCCAAAGTTAGGTTGTTTTCTATTTTTTACAATGTATCCCTATATATTTTATATTTTAATGTTTTAATCCCCTTTTATGCTTTCTTATGAACCCTTGTGGGTTAATTTTTTTATGGAATGAGGTTTCAGTGTAACACCCCGACCCAGTTACCTAGGATCAGTGTATTATTACATAACATTGTCATGATATGAGGAATCATGTCCTAAAGGACCGATCAGTTTAGTAGCCTTAGAAGTACTAGATACATATTTAAGTTTTTCATTACATTAGGAATTGAAAAACAATAACATTGTGTCTCCTTCTAACACATTCACATCCCTTAGACTATCCCTACAAGTCAGTTATAATATACTTCTTCGCATCCTGGGAAAAATAAAACATAGAAAGGGGTGAGCTCAGGTGCTCAGTAAGGATAAAAATATAGAAAAAACATTCATAAATAAGAATCAATAATTACGGAAACGTATAATAATAAAACACAATCCTTTTAAACATAACCATGAGCATAATATGGAAAAGGTAAATCAAATAATTCCCTCTGCTTATTCACATGGATATTCTACTAGTCGAATAATCATATGTAATATCAATTTCCAATTTCATAATGATAGAATGCATAATACCAGACTTCATAACCACATAGTCAAGGCCTCATGCCAAGACTACAAATAAGATTTTATTCAAGGGTTTGTTCCCTGACACTAGTTTGTCTCATTAGACCTAAAGATGCATCGAGGAGCTATAGGAGGCTCCACCCGTCACTTACTAAGTCCAATCCATTACTCATATGAAAAGGTTGAAAAA
Source organism: Viscum album (assembly GCA_963277665.1). Taxonomy (NCBI): domain Eukaryota; kingdom Viridiplantae; phylum Streptophyta; class Magnoliopsida; order Santalales; family Viscaceae; genus Viscum; species Viscum album. Next base: position 643,145,541 of record OY728122.1, read on the forward strand.
TAACATCAACATTCATATTAAAACTAGCATACAAAATGTCAATACCTTATCCATAAACCATGAATAGTATAAAATTAACACATCCATAGTCAAACATATCACAAAACCTTCAATACAATATGGTAGATTGTGTCATAATAAATCAACTTTAAACAAGTGTAAAATCCATCAAAGGATGTTGACATTGATGGAATCAAAAATTTTTGAGAGAAATATCTCTTTATTTTGAAATCATTTAAAAAATTTAAAATTATAAAAGAAAAAATTTATTTTGAAAATATTCGTATAAGCTTGTAAGGGAAGCTTTAGAGATTTTATAATGGTGGAAAATAGCCACACCCACCGTATAATTTAAAAAAAGTCATTCTTACCTAAATTTTTCAAAAATGTCATAAAGTACCTTATTTGAAAAAATACGGAATGATTCCTTTACCAAATTTTTATAAATAGTAAAACAAGGATATAAATGAATTTAACCCATATTATAGGAAATAGTAAAAATGTTTTGAAATACATTTTTATGAAACACGTATGTGGATGACAAATAGGTCCCAGTAGATACTCATGTATAAAAAACCACAAATAATGAAGAGATTGTAGAATTAACCCTTACCTTGAACTTCTCCTTGATCGAGGGTATGATAACCTCCTGTATATTTTTAAATAATTGTTATAAAATTATACAATAACCACATTAAAAAATATGATATCATATATGATCTTCTTATATTTATTTGTTAATAATATTTCAGTAGAATCATTGTTTCGGGTGTTAACTGATTCATTTTCCTTTATATGATTGGTTACGTTAGCCATGTTTGTTATGGATAAGATGTATTTGATTCATACACAGAATTATTTTAATTTATGAAAAATTATTTCTATTCATATAATGAAAATTATTCTTGAATGATCATGATGGGGAATGAATTTCATCGCGTTCGTGGAGACAGTAATATGTACGTACACACGAGCGACAATATCATTTTATTAATGGTGAAATAATATGTAATTGGATGTTATATCATATATATAAAATAAATAAAATTTTATATTTATTATTTACATCATTTATACTCATTATTATACCCATCCAAATAATGAAGTGTTTGAATAACAGACTACACCATGACGTAGAGACGGTAAGTTGTACGTACGCACGTATGGTGACTTGTCATTCATATGATGGATAAAATAATGAATATGATTGTACCATATTAATAATAACATTAACATTATGTATAAGGTACTTGAGTTATTATTTTGTTATGGAAACAACAAAGAAAGAGGAAGTGGAAGAAGAAAAGAACTTTGAAAGATGTGGTGAAATTATTACCTCTTCTTCGGGTGTTTCCTTTTGAGTTGATCAAAAGGGCTTCTTAAGTTGTCTTTATGATAAATGTAAGACATCTAGGTACAAGTGAGGCTAGTTAAGAGGATATTGTAGCATGGTTTGGCTGAGCCAAATAGATTTGGAGGTGGGATTTTGAGAGAAGAGAAAGTACCCTTTTATAAGAGATGTGAGGGTTACTTTAGGAAAAGATTGAAATATTATTTTATTATACAATAATATTCAGTTTATAATAGATAAAAATGGTTTATTTCGAGACTAAGGTTGTTATGGGTCAAAAAACCCTCCACCAGTAGGTTTTAGATAGGTTTAGGTCAATATATTAACCTTATCATTTAGATTTAACTCTTAGTTAAATAGTTTAACTTTTACCAGGTATTCTTGTATCTTTATATTATATGGTTAATAGTCTTACTATAAATTGCCAAGAGAACCTAAAATTGTTCATTAATGACATTTATATTATTATATATGTCCTTTGTCCGATCCTTAGATATTTAGGACTATTATATCATTTATTAATATAGTATATGTTTTAAAAACTCATTTATGTCAATTTTGACACTATTTGTTTTTTGATTTTTTTAAAGTCCTAAAAACATTATAACTTCTAAAAAATCATTTAATAAACCTTAAAATGTCATATTAACCTATAAAATTAGTGGGATTCATCAAAAGCCTCAATTTACATTTATTTGGATAATTATAATATCAATTATTTTAATCATTCATTAATAAGGTAATTACTGCTTCATCATTGTGTTATAAAAAAATTTAATTATTTAATGTCTAAAAATTATAAATAAAACATCATTATGTAGTAATTTTTTTTATCTTTCTAATGAATGTTTATAGTAGAATTTATCTTATTTGTAACCCTATATTTAAAAAATAGTTATGAAAATTTGAATTTAACATTTTTAACTCTTCTTTAAATAAAATAATAATAAATGTCCTAATCTAATCCAAATTGACCAAAAGGATCATATTTTATACCTAAGGATGTTTTTGGTCCAAATAAAGTTATCCAATAGAATTAGTACATGTGTTTGGGATTTAACAATATCATTTGTACCTTTAATTATCCTATTTGCCTTTAATGGTTGTGAATAAAAGTCAAAAGATACTATTCAACAAAAATTATTTTCATCTTATTGAACCACATTTTACTTACTGATTTCAACTGTATCTCTCTGATTTTGGAAATTCAATTCACAAAAGCGGTAAAATTACGTTTTATGAAAATTTTCTAACATGCTTAGAAGGTGGGTAAAAGACGGTAAAAAGTACAATTAAATTTTATATATCTAATATTATTATAAAATGACTCTGATGAATTACATTGAAATAAAATAGGTATTATGTATCTATTTTGACTTAAAATAAATTTAAATAAAATAAATAATTATTTAAATAAAAATTCGGTTTTAAATAATAACGCAATGTTTTTCACTAATCATCAAAATTGAAAGTTTTCGGAAAAAATACCAAAAATTCACCCTAAGAAAATTTTTAATATTCCGAATCCAAAAATGAAGTCAATTTTGAAAAATAAAATTTATAATGTTTCAAAAAGTGCGTATTACTATTCATAACGGCTAGTTTTATTGGTCGTGGTGTGCTAGAACTCGAAGTTGCGTACAACACAAGATATTGTATTATTCAAAATGAAACGTACCGTGGAAGCTTTGGGTGTTACATTATCCCATCCGTCAAATAATTTCATCCTCAAAATTTCTAGAATACTACTACATAAGAAGATTCGGTTGTTTCTTCATCCTATGTTCCTTGGGTTCCCACGTTGCATCTTCTAACTTATGGTTTCTCTATAGAACTTTTACCAGACGAGTCGTCCAGTTTCTTAGTGCTTGTTCTCTAGTATCAATAATCTTGACAGGCTCTTCACAATATCATAGATCAGGTTCCGGTTCTATTTCTTCACAGGTGAGTACATGCGTTCGGTTAGGTATGTATTTTCTCAACAGTGATACGTGGAACACATCATGAACTTTGGAGAGACTGTACGGCATTTCCAAATGATAAGCTAAAACTCCAATTCATTCTAGAATTTCGAAAGGTCTATGTACCTGGGACTTAATTTTCTCTTCTTACTGAATTGTATAACACCCTTCCATGGAGATACCTTCAAGAAAACATGATATCCTACTTGAAATTCCATATCTTTCTTTCAGTTATCGATATAGATCTTTAGCCTAATTCGATATGCTTTGATGGGGGTTTGGATAACCTTCACATTTTACATTGTTTTCTCAAAAAGTTCTAGGCCTATGAGTTCTCTTTCACCAATATCATTCCAACAAGTTGGTGTGCGACATCTCTTTCCATATAATGCTTCATATAGTGTCGTATGAATACTTGAAAGGAAGCTATTTTTATAGGAAAATTCTACCAGAGGTAAATAATTATCGCACATACATTGAAAGTCAAGTGAGAAAGATCTCAACATGTCTCTTAAGGTTTGAAGAGTCTGTTTTGATTGTCCATCAGTTTGAGGGTGGTAGGCAGTGCTCATATGAAGTTCAGTTTCCAAGGAATTATGAAGAGATTTCTATAATCTTGATGTGAAATGGGGATCATGATCCAAAACAATCGATAGGGGTACTAATATATAGTCTTGTTAAACATTCAAGTGGTAAATCTTCTCTTATAGCAAGAAAATGTGTTGACTTAGTAAGATGATCAACAATGACGCATATTGCATCATACCTTCTAGGAGTCTTTGGTAGTCCCATGAAAACGTCCATCATAATATCATCTCATTTCCACTCAAGTATGGAAAGATGTTACATGAATCCTCTAGGATGTTGTATTCCAGATTTCACTTATTAGAAAACGATACATCTTGACACAAAATCAGCAATCTCTCTCTTCATATTGTCCCACTAAAAATGTTCCTTCAAATTTTTATACATCTTAGTGATACTAGGGTGTATAGAGAAATTAGAGCTATGAGCATCATCCAAAAATTACCTTTTTAGATTAGGTATGTCAAGAACACAAAGTCTCTTCCAAAATTTTAAAATCCAAGTTTCATATACAAAGTTGATCAATCTCCCATCGTTCACAGCTTTAATTTTCTTTTGAAACTCCTCATCATTAGTCTAAGAACTTTTTATCTTTTCTAGTAAATATGGTTTGGAAACCATTTGAAAATGTATAGATGTTTCACCTTACATGATTATTCCCATATCCATATTTAATAGATACAAGAACATACGATCCCTTTCAACTCTCATCTTGTTCAAAACTCTATGATCCTTTCTGCTCAAATCATATGCCACCTTATTTTCCTTCCCTGGTTGGTAGTGTAGATTGAAATCATAATCATTGAGTAGTTCAAGACATCTTTTTTTCCTCATGTTGATTTCATTCTACGGGAAAATATACTTCAAACTCCTGTGATCAGTATATATCTCACATTTTTCACCATAGAGATAGTGTCTCCCTATCTTCAAAGAAAATATTATAGCTGCTAACACAAGATCATTAGTAGGATAGTTTTGTTCATGAATTTTTAGATTTTGTGATGCATAGTCAATAACCCTATCATTCTCTATAAGGACACAACTAAGTCCTTTCATTGAAGAATCACTATAAATAACAAACCCATCAAAGAATCGATCAATCTTACACCTTTGGTTACATGTATAATCTATTGTATTCCTTCCTATCCTTGTAAATATAGCCTCATTATTTGTGACATTCCCATCCTCCTTTTGCCTCAGACTCGGAAATTCTCTTTCCATATTCGGTCTATGGTCACGAGGAAATTATTTTTCTAAGAAAAGATCTTTAAACTCCCTTCAATCAATATTTGATACTTCTTCATCCTTCTTTGTGTAAAGACCCAGAAATGCCAAGGTAAATTTGTGACGTCCCAGTTCCGGAAGCCACCTAGAGACGCCTTGTACCTGGTTGTTCACATGGCCTCAAGCGCATTCCCCCAAATTCTAGAGGCTGTTGACTAGCTATGAGGGACTTGGGTGTGATAGTGGGGAAACTATGCCCTCATTGGCAGAGTACACAGTGGAAGAAAAACAAATAACAACAGTAGAGGAAACAGTGGACATCCATACAAGAGTAAATAGCAGAAGACTGATAAATAAACAACTGGAGAAGGAATGTATATAAATGATGCATGATACACAAATGTCTAGGAAAACATCCAAATAGGTCACAATGCTGAACACAGTACTAAACCAAAGAACAAAAGAAAAACAGATGAGAAACTCCTCAGCATCGCAAGCCTCGGCTTGGTCCCATGCTCTCCATATCCAGTGCAATCAAGAACCTGAAGTAGAATTGTGATTTCCCTTATCTATACCTACAACAACATAATCTTTTTGGGCCCAAAAGAATGACCCAAACAGGGTGTGAGACAAAGTCCCAATAGGGAACCACCCAAAGATTTGTGCCTAACATTCAGTGAATATATGGAAGGTAAGGTACAGTAAGCAGTAAATAGTAAGCAGTAAACAGGATAATACACAGAAGTAATAATCCACAGTTTCTTGCATATAATCTACAAACAAGAAACAATCACTCAAGAAAGTATAACAAAAAGGTAACCTGTGGGTTGTTCTCACAGTCTAACCCCTAAGGTTCAACTTACAAGTACTAGAAACCCTCTAGGAGGCACACACAGTCTCACCCCTCTGGTTTAGCTAAAGAAAATAATAGACTCTCTGAGGAAGCACTCACCGTCAATTCCCCATATAGTCTCGTATCGTACTAAAGGATCTCTAGGGAAGCACTCAATGTCTATTCCCCCTGTGGCCTGTGTCGAGGAACTACAGACTCTCTGAGGAATCACTCAACGTCAATTCCCCATGTGGTCTCGCATCGTAAATTAAAGACACTCGGGAGAATCCCTTACGTCCATTCTCTCTATGGTCCACTACACTAGGTTCTCATAGCCCTGTGTATAAAAAACATTCATAGAGCCTGTATCAGCCCAAGTAAACCTCAAGAACTACTTGGCTATCATTCTAAGGCACAACATCATAACAGTACAACAGTTCCACTATCCTACAACTAGGCATGACATTTGGAAAAACATCGAACAAGCAAAACATGAAAGGTAAAACATCCAGAGCACAATACAATTTTCCCTATTCACAAACAATTACCTCTACTCGAGAAATCAAGCAAAGCATGAAACAACAAGGGAAAAACAGGGAACACACAATACCCCGTTCAAGGGTATTGGTGGAAATTGCACATAATATTCAATGACATCCTACAAAAAGGAACAAACCACTTACCTCGATGCTAGGAGGACAATATACGTGAACCACGATGACTAATTCTCCTTAGAACGTCGAGGATATGAGAAAACTTTAAAAACCCTCAACCAATGATACCTTGAGAAAGAGGAGGAATTGGAAAACAAGGATCTAGGAGAAGGAAGAACTCACCGCTGCAGTTCCAACGCAATCGAAGATGGCTGAAACGGAGATCAGGCGAAGGCACGGGGGCTCAGAGAAGAATTGCGGTCGTACGGGTCGCTCTCAGACGAAGAACCTAGAGAAGGAGTGAGTTTTGTCTGTCAGGCGCGACCCTAGTGCGTTTAATGAAAAAAAGAAAGTACACGGCGTGTACTTCTTGATTACATGGCGTGTACTCCATTTTTCCGTACTCCGCTTTAAGTGGCCTCCACTTCACCCCTACACACCGTGTGTGTGGCCCGGACATGGCCAGCACATGGCCTAGCGCAGCAAGGGAGTACACGGCGTGTACTCAGAAAGTACACGGCGTGTACTTTGAAAATTTCCAGAAACCCCACTTTTCTCAAAAACTCTCGGAAAAGAAAAACATACCAGAAAACAATGATCCGGGTTCATACAAACTTCCCCCTATAAAGAAATCCATCCCCAAATTTCCCAAATGAGGTGGAGAAGAAGAAACCCCGAACAGCTCCAGCCACTGCGATCGTACATCGGCCTCCCTTTCCCAGGTCTCATCATGTACTCTCTCGTACTGCCATATCACCCATACTAGAGGATTAGACTGCCCGCAGAGAACCTTCATACTACGATCGACAATCCGGATGGGATTCTCCTCAAACAATGAATTCGCTTCGAGCTCAACCTCCTCGGGCTGAATGACATGAGATGGGTCTGAAAAGTAACGTCAGAGCTGAGAGACATGGAAGACATTGTGCATGGCTAAGTACCTTTGAGGTAACTGCAACTGATAGGCAACCGGCCCAACTCTCTCCAATACCTCAAACGGCCTGACGTACCGCGGTGAAATCTTACCCTGTATCTGAATTCTCTTGTGTCCCAACCTCGGTGTGACATACAGGAAAATCTGATCCCCGACCTCAAACTCCAGAGGTCGTCTCCGCTGATCATCATAAGACTTCGGTCAAGACTGTGTTGTATCCATCCTCTTCTGAATCAACTCTATCTGCTCTGAGGTCTCCTGAACCAGACGAGGTCCCAATAAAGCTGCCTCTCCTGCCTCCAGCCAGCATAAAGGTGATCGGCATGGCCTACCGTACAAAGCCTCGTAAGGTTCCATCTGAATAGTCGCCTGAAAGCTATTTTTGTAGGAGAACTCCACCAGAGGGATATGCTTCTCTCAAGAACCGCCAAAGTCTAGAATGCAAGCTCGGAGCATATCCTCAAGCACCTGGATCGTATGCTTGGACTATCCATCTATCTAGGGATGGTATATTGTACTCAAAAGTACATGCGTGCCAAACGCCCTCTGAACCCCCTTCCAGAACTGAGAAGTAAATCATGCATCCCTATTTGAAACAATGGAGTGTGGAACTCCATGCATACGTACAGTCTCTCAGATGTAAAGTCATCCCAGATCACCAACACTGAAGGTATCCTTGATCGGTATGAAGTGAGAAACCTTCGTAAGTCTGTCGATGACAACCCAAACAACATCGTTCCCTCGAGGTGACCTCGACAATCCGGTCACAAAGTCCATCACGACATAGTTTCACTTCCACCCCGGAATGGGTAACTGCTGCAAAAGTCCTGCTAGTTGCTGATGCTCCGCCTTCACCTGCTGACAAGTAGAACACCTTAAGACAAAACCAGAAATATCCCTCTTCATACCTGGCCACCAATACTGGTGATGAAGGTCCTGATACATCTTGGTGACGCCAGGATGAACTTCCCAAACTGAGGAATGAAAGTCCCACATCAACTCCTCGCGTATGTCTGCAGGCACCCATACACGTCCCTGGAAATGCCAGATCTCATCCTCACCCACTGTCCATCTAGGAAGAGGTTCCTCTCCTGAAACACTCTCTCACAAGACTAAGCCTTCTATGTCTGATAGTTGCCTCATCCATACCAGATCAAGAAGTGTAGAGGTAACAGCTACAGAAGATTGGTAAGTATGTCCCTGTCTGTTGTGCACTACCAGATGCATCTCAGAGAACAGATCCATAAGCTTCCACTCACTTCTGGCCTCCTGAATTGCCTGAATCTGAGTTCTCCTACTCAACGCATCGGCCACTGTGTTTCCCTTTCCCAGCATATAGGCAAGTTTGAAATCAAAGGACTGAAGATACTCGATCCACCTACGCTGTCTCAGATTCAGATCACACTGAGTGAAGATTTTCTTGAGACTCTTGTAGTCAGTGAAAACCACAAAGTGTTCTCCTAGAAGGTAATGTTTCCAAAAGCGTAAGGCATGAACAATAGTTACCAACTATAGATCGTGCGTCGAGTAATTCCTCTCATGTGGCCTCAACTGCCGAGACTCGTATGCAACGACCCCATCTCCCTGCATAAGCACAGTGCCCAGCCCGATACCTGAAGCATCACAATAGATAGTGTAGCTCTTTCCTGGCTCTGGAAAGACTAGTATCGGTGCTGACGTCAACCTTCCCTTCAGATCCGAAAGGCTTACTCACAATAATCTGACCATAAGAACTTCTCCCCCTTCGTGGTCATACCTGTCAAAGGTGCTTCTAGGCATGAAAAGTCTTGAATGAAGCATCTGTAGTATTCAGCCATCTCTAGGAAACTCCGTACCTCAAAAACAATTCTTTGGATGCTCCCAGGAAACTACAACTCTCACTTTATCTGGGTCCACAGATACTCTTGCCTCTGAGATAACATGACCCAAGAAGTGAATCTAATCCATCCAAAAGTGGCACTTAGATTGTTTAGAATAAATCTGATGCTCTCTCAGTGTACTCAGAACGATCTCAAGATGAGTATCATGGTCGTATTGAGTGTGAGAGTACACCAAGATATTGTCCATGACGACCACGATGAAAGAATCCAAGTAAGGATGGAACACTCGGTTCATCAGTGCCATGAAAATAGCTGGCGCATTCGTGATACCGAACGGCATAACTGTATACTCGTAGAGACCATACCTGCTCCTAAAGGATGTCAGAGGTATATCTGATGGTCTAATGCTCAACTGGTGATAACCGGACCTCAAATCGATCTTCAAGAACACCCGGTCTCTTCGAAGCTGATCAAAGAGGTCATCAATCCTCGGATAGGGATATCGGTTCTTGATCGTCAACTGGTTCAGCTTCTGATAATCCACACAGAGCCTAAGGGTATCGTCTACCTTCTTTGCAAACAGGACACGCAAACCCCAAGGAGAAGTACTAGGTCGGATGAAACCTTTTTCCAGCAACTCCTCCAACTGCTTCTTGAGATCCTGCAACTCAGGTGTATCCATCCTATAGGGAGGAATGGACACCATTGCCACTCCTGGAATGAGCTCAATAGAGAATTCTACCTCACGCTCCAGAGGTAAACCTGAAAAGTCCTCTAAAAGAAATCCCTAAAATGATCCACCATAGGAGGAAAGTCTAACTATGAAGTCCCCTGGTCATCCAGATAAAGACTAGCAATCCGGTCTGTCACCCTTCCTAGCCCATTATGCTCGAGTCCTGCTCGACTAGCCTGAACATCCCATTCGCCTCTATGAAGAAAATATTCACCCTCTCGTGAAATGAAACTCACCCTGCGGTGATAACAGTCGACGAATGCATGGAAGGGAACCAACCAGTCCATCCCAAGAATGACATCATAGCATGTCATCTCTAGGACATAGAGATCCCATAAGAAACGATACCCTGCAACCTCAAGAGGGCACTCTCTACACCAACGTACACTAGATTTCCTTGTCCCCAAGGGTGTGTCTAGTGTCAACAAGTCGGCAGAAGAGAGGATACAGAGCCCAAGGATCTCCACAATAGCAACAGAGATGAAGCTATGCGTAGCACCAATATCGAAAAGAGACGAAGATAAAACTGAGGCTACTAAAATAGTACCTCGAACTGTAGAAGGTCCAGGATCCTGCTCCTGATAGGTATGCTCCACTGCAAAAGTCTGGCCTGCCTCATGGCCCTGTGACCCTACTTGACCACTCTAAGCTAATCCTCCCTGCTGGCACTGAAGGACTGGTGACTGACTGCCACGAACTTGACCTCCACCTCGGCTTGAACGGCCAGAAGAACTCCAGTTCCTTGACAAGTGATAAACTGGTGGTGTTGCTCCTGAACGAGGAGTCATGGAAGAACCCCTGTCACCAGCTACTGGTGAGAAAACCTGGCAGAAATGCTAAAGGTGACCCATCTTGCCGCAAGATCGGCACTCCACTGGATCTATCTGGCACTACGGCCTCATGTGCCCTACCCTTCCACACTGGTAGCATACTACTGGGCTACCTGAAGATGTGTCTCACCTCCTCAGATCACCGTGCATAGACTCCCTATGGCACTTCCTGCTGTCAACTGGAGGAACACTAGCTCTGGAAACAGAACCGCCCTAGCTTGCAGCTCCGGAGTCTCTTAGATTGCGCTCCGCAATCAGTGCCTGGTTGACGATGGAAGTGATAGAAGTCAACTGGAAGGGATTCACCTGCGAAGGGATCTCCTACCTGAGACCATCCTCAAACTTTCTTGCAAAGAACACCCCACATCCATCCCGAAGGGCTGTGAAATTTTGCAGCTCAGTGAAACGATAGGAATACTCCATGAAAGAAAGAGTACCATGCTCTGGACTCATGAACTCCTAGGCTCGATCGTCCCTCAGGGTCTCCGGGTAGAAGTTGTCGTAGAACACGGGCTAGAACTCCTCCCAGGTTATAACCTGCTGATGACCCGCCTATGAGATCACGTCCCACCACATCTTGGTGGAGTCTCGTAGCATATAGGTGGCGAGCTTGACCCGCCTCTCTGGAGGCATTTCTAGATGCTCAAATATAGTCAACATGGATTACATCCATGACTCTGCAGCCTGTGGTCTTCCTTCCCCCGAGAAAGTAGGAGGATATTGTTGCTGGAAAACCCACGTCAAGTCTTCCATAGACATGGTGGGAGGCAGTGCTCCCTGAAAGGTCTACAACATCCTCATAAAGCCTTCCCTGAACTGCGCATTAGCGCCTGCAATGGGTATGACAGCCGGTGCCAAGGCTGGCCCGAATGGAGGATCAACAGGAAGTCCCTGATCAGTCATATCTAGTGTCTGATCACTGTCTGGAAACTGACGTACAACTGGAGGACGTCTCGGAGGCATAGCTCTGAAAGATCAAAAACATACCTTAGATCGGGAAAACAAGGATAGAGAAAAAAGGAGTACAAAATGGAAACAGGAGAATGAATCACTCAAGTTTTAAAAAACGTGACTATACGACGTGTATAAACTCTACATGGCGTGTACTTAACTCTTTTCCCCTGCCCATGTCTCCTTGAACGACTAATCCACATGGTCTTATTAAAATGAGACTACACAGTGCATTCCCTGTGGACACGGCATGTAGTAGACAAGGTTTCACAGCCCGTGTTTTCAGTTACATGGCCGGTTACATGGCTAAGACGACACGATGTGTTTCAAACACACACGGTGTGTACATGAAGAATTTTCCAACCCGTGTTGTTGGCGACATGGTTGAGTACACAGCTGACTCTTACATGGCGTGTTCTGAACAAACACATCGTGTATAAGAGAAGATAGCACTGACCCGTGTTGTTCATGACATGGCCGAGTACCTGGAAAAAGACTACACAACGTGTTCTTTACCAACACGTCGTGTTCTACTCGAGCTTCCCCGGCCTGTGTTGTTAGTGACACGGCCGGGTATATAGCTCTATACAACCCGGCGTGCACCTACCGTACACTTCATGTTCCTAGAGATTTTCAGAACCCATTTCTCTGCTCACACAGTCAGTGACACGGTTTAAAACTACACAACGTGTATATTCAAAGTACACACTGTGTATTCTGGGGTTTTCAAGGCAGTAGCTCTGAAACTACACCAAAGCCCAGAAAATACTGAAAAACAAGCAAGGAGGTGCCAAATTCCGATCTGTGAGGGGCCATACTCCCCACGATCAAATCTTGGCATCCAATAAAGTCATATATAAGGAAAAACATGTCAATAATTCACCAATTTCCGATTCATGAGGGCCCATAACACCTCACGAACCAAAAATTGGTGTTCATTTAAGCAAGGTACAAAACAAAAAATTTCTCTATCAAACATCAGAGATTCTATCAAAGCATCTATCACAACAGTATGCATGGTCTACACAAAGTCTATCACAACAACATGCAATCGCTAATGCACCCTTGATGGCATGGAAAGAATGCATGGCATGTGATTTCTAAAAACTGCCTATATGATGCATGAGATGGCATACCCTCATCTCATTGAGTTTCAATAGAAAATAAAACCGCAATAGAAACAAAAATAACAACACAAGGAATGTGAATCACTCTAGGTGAAATCATATCAACCATAAATCTCAAAACTAGAAAACTGCAATAATCGAGGTAGGTTGGATTTTCCCTGTACATGGGTTAGCTACTCCAGAGAATAGCTTAATACCAAGTACCAAATCCATCATATCCCTGGATAAAGGCTCCAAACAGTAAATCAAGAGAAAAGAAATCCTATGATACCACTTTGTAACGTCCCGGGTCCAGAAGCCACCCAGAGGCGCCCCATACCCGGTTGATCACATGGCCTCAAGCACATTTCCCCAAATGCCAGAGGCTGCCAACTAGTAGCGAGGGCCTTGGGTGTGATATTGGGGAAACAATTCCCTCATTGGAAAAGTACACAGCGGAAGAAAAACAAATAACAACAATAGTAGAAACAGCGGACATCCAGACAAGAGTAAACAGTGGAAGACTGATAAATAAACAATTGGAGCAGGAATGTATATAAATGATGCATGATACACATATGTCTAGGAAAACATCAGAATAGGTCACAATGATGAACACAGTACTAAACCAAAGTACAAAATAAAAACAGATGAGCAACTCCTTAGTATCGCAAGCCTCGGCTTGGTCCCATGCTCTCCATCTCGAGTGCAATCAAAACCTGAAGTAGAAGCGTGCTTGCCCTTATCTATACCTACAACAACATAATCTGTTTGGGCCCAAAAGCATGACCCAAACAGGGTGTGAGACAAAGTATCAATAGAAAACCACCCAAATATTTGTGCCTAAGAGTCAGTGAATATATGGTAGGTAAGGTAAAGTAAGCAGTAAACAATAAGCAGTAAACAGGATAATACACAGTAGTAACAATCCACAGTTTCTAGCATATAATCTACAAAAAAGAAAAATCCACTCAAGAAAGTATAAGAAAAAGGTAACATCTGGGTAGTTCTCATAGTCTAGCCCCTAAGGTTCGACCTACAAGTACTAGCAACCCTCTGGGAGGCACACGCAGTCTCACCCCTCTGGTTTATCTAAAGAAAATAATAGACTCTCTTAGGAAGCACTCACCGTCAATCCCCAATATAGTCTCATATCGTACTAAAGGATCTATGGGGAAGAACTCAACGTTTATTCCCCATATGGCCCGCGTTGAGGAACTCCAGACTCTCTGAGGGATCACTCAACGTCAATTCCCCCTATGGTCTTGCATCCTAAATTAAAGACACTCTGTAGAAGCCCTTACGTCCATTCTCCAAATGGTCCACTACACTAGGTTCTCACAGCCATGTGTATAACAAACGTTCATAGCGCGTGTATCGGCCCAAGTAAACCTCAAGAACTACTTGGATATCATTCTAAGGAACAACAGTATAACAGTACAACAGTTCCACTATCCTACAACTAGGCATGGCAACTGGAAAAACACCTAACAAGAAAAACATGCAAGGTAAAACATCCATAGCACAATACAATTTACCCTATTCACAAACAATTACCTCTACTCAAGAAATCAAGAAATGCAGGCAACAACTAGGGAAAAACTGGGAACACGCAATACCCCGTTCAAGGGTATTGGTGGAAATTGCACATAATATTCAACAACTTCCTACAAAAAGGCACAAACCACCTACCTTGATGCTAGGAGAATGATATACATGAACCATGATGTCTGATTCGCCTTGTAATGTCGATGATCTGAGATAACATCAAAAATGCTCAACCAAAGATAGCTCGAGAAAGATGAGGAATTGGAAAACAAGGCTCTAGGAGAAGGAAGAACTCACCGCTACGATTCCAACGCAATCGAAGGTGGATGAAATGGAGATCAGACGGAGCCACAGGGGCTCAGAGAAGATTTTCGGTCGTACGGGTTACTCTCAGATGAAGAACCTGGAGAAGGAGTGAGTTCTGTCGGTCAGGCGTGACCCCATTGCGTTTAATGTAATGCCCCAACCCCAGTTACCCAGAGTCGGTGCATTATTGCGTAACATTGGCATGATCACAAAAGATAAAGTATCGAAATACCGATTAGTTTAGTAGCCTTGGAAACACTAGATACATTCATAAATGTTACATTACATCACAAAGTAAAAAACTACAATAACATAGTCTCCATTTTCCACACTCACATCCCCTTCAGACTATCCCTACAGGTCATTCCTATAATACTTCATCACATCCTGGAAAAATTAAAACCTTGAAAGGGGTGAGCTCAGATGCTCAGTAAGGATAACAATATTGTGGAAGCTTTCATAAATAAACATAAACTTTTAAGGAAATGTACGACTAAAACAAAAGCCTTTTAAACTTGAACTTAAACATAATATGGAAAAAGTAAAATGAGATAATTCCATTTACTTATTCACATGGATATTCTACTGGTCAAATAATCATATGCAATATCAATAACCACTTTCATAATGATAGAATGCATAATGTCAGACTATCATAACCACGTATCCAAGGCCTCGTGCCAAGACCACAAATAAGATTTTGTCAAGGCCTCGTGCCAAGACACTAGTTTTTCTTAGGAGACCTACCGATGCATCGAGGAGCTATAGCGGGCTCCACCCGTCACTTATTAAGTCCAATGCATTCCTCATATGAACAGGTTTAAACATATCATAAACTATAACATAATCGTATCACATAAAACACGCATAAAGGAAACATAGAATGTCCACATTTCAATCACAAGATATAAATACAAAACATTGATATAATAAAAACACTTTCAAAACCATTTTCAATACCAAAATAAAAGAAAATTAAAACTTTTTATTTATTTTTCATTTAAAAAAAATTTATGGCTTGTAGAGGAAGCCGAAACACAAATAATGGTCATGGCGGCGGAGAAGTCATTGTCACTGCATACGTAAGACAAAAACATTCCTTTTTCATTTAGTAAAACGCTTTGTAAAAAAATATTCCTTTTTGAATAAAAGTCAAAGTCAAAGGGGTTTATACACCTTATAAAAGAAAGTTGTGTATAAAACAAAATATGCCTCAATGAAAGGAGATTGAGACGAAGACCCTTAAAAAGATCATTTTTTTAAATAAAGTAGATCTATTATGTGTATTCACTATAAGTACACATAAATAAAGTACAAATACAAGATAGGACATAATAATATCATGACATAATTTGAAAGTAGGAGATTAACCCAAAGAATAGAAATTGGGTTAAGAAGTTCCCTTACCTTGCGTCCTGTCTTTACTCGACCATTATTTAACCTCCTGAATAATAAACTAGAGTTAATTTATAATTGATTAAGAACCTTTTTCATGTTTTTTATTCCTTTTATATCACTTATTACCATGTTATGAACATTATGTAATTATTTAAGTTAATAACGGTCGTTTTGTCGATCGTTGGTACTTGAGTCAAAAATAAACTTCTTATAATTACAAGTTGTTCATGTGGTGAAATATCCATTATATCTAGAATTATATTAATTATATAGATATCATATATCTCATATATATCCATTATATACATTCATTTATAATATTCCATAATTTTTAGAGGTAAAAAATGAAATGCACCGTTCATGGAGACGGTAAGTCATACGTACGCATGAACGCTACTTTCATTTCTATTTCGTATTTAATGAAATTATAATGATAAAAAGGTATATTATAATTCCAGTATAATATCATATATAATAACATTTACTACATCCTTTATAAATCCCACATATGGCATTAACGATTCAAATCACTTTGAGGGGCGGTAGTCCGCACTTCCTAAAATGAAAATATCGCGTTTACCCATAATGGAAATAATAAAGGTATGCCATAAATGAAAAATACAGAACCTTAATTAAAACATAAAAATATTATATATTATGTATAAATATAGTGACATCTTAATGGCCACCTTTGAAAGTGTTATATGAGTGTTGAACAATCATCGTTTCGTGAGGCATAAATTCGTCAACCACAGAAACAGTATGTTCTTTAACCATTATATGTAGGTGTGTGTAAGTGTAGCTCGAATACTTCTTATAACAAAATCCGAGTATATTGAGGATACCGGTGTTGTTAAAAAATAAATGAATAAAAATATTTTTGGGGGTTGTATAAGAAAAATAAAACAAAATAACATAAGCGAAGGCATTACCTAAAAATCAGGTAACTCTTTTGATTTGAGCCAAAGGCTTCCTTGGGAAGAATTCTGCCCAAAGTGTGGCTACTAGAAGCAAGGGAGGAAAGTTGGGAGAGTATTTGGGCAGAGTTTGGTCGATCCAAAAGGCATTGAAAGTGTGAGTAAGGTGGTAGTGGTGGGGGCCTTTTATAAGTGGAGAGGAGGGGAACTCTTGGAATGTCATAAAATGTTACTTTATTAAGAAATGCTTTTCGGATTCTAAAGGTCCCACAATGAGATATTTTGAGGATAAGGTGATAATAGTTCGAAATCTCTTCATCCAATAGGTTTTTGACAAGTGTATGCCTTAGATTTTACATTATCCTTTCATTTTATTTAAATTGTTAATTAATGAGGTAATCGCTATATCATCATGGTGTCATAAATAATTTAATTTATTTAATGTCTAAAAATGATAAAAAAAAAATCATGATGTAGGAAACCTTTTTAGATTTATAATGAATACTTATAGTCAAAAATATGACTTTTATAACCCCATTTAATTTTTTTTTTAGTAAAACAACTTATGTTTGTGACATTTTTATTTTAACTTTAAATAAAAGTTATTTATGTCATTTTCTTACAAAAGTGGCTCCATGGGGTCCCCAAGTTGACCCATGGATTTTCTTGGGCGGCCATGACTCATCCAATATAGGTAGGACAAGTGTAAAGGTCATTTCATATTTTTATAATACCATTTTTACCTTAAATTTCACTAATTACCTTTAATCGCGATTAATTAAACTTAAAAGTTACTATTCACTAAAAATTATTTTAATCCCATTGAACCACATTTTACTTCCTAATGACAACCATGTATGTTGGATTTTTGAAAATCAAATCCCAGAAGTGTTAATATTTCATTTAAATGAAAAATATATAGAATTTCAAAAAGTGGTTATTACTATTCATAATTGCTAATTTTATTGGTCGCAGTGTGTTATAACTCGAGGTTGCATACAACACACGCTGCTCTATTATTCAAAGAGGAGTGTACCATAGAAGATTGGGGTGTTACATTCTCCCCTCCTTCAATAAATTGCATCCTCGTGGTTTGAAATTTTTCTTTGAAAATAAAAGGTTGAAAATAGAAAATACCTTTGTGGAAAACCCACATCGGAAATAAGGTTAATAAAAATATAACTTTAAAATAAATAAAGATAAGTACAAAGGTCACCCGAGATAGCCCATAATAGGATTCTATGAAAATATGGATATTGAAGAAAAAACCATCAAGGTCTGATGGAGAGTTGTATAAAACTAGATTAGGAAAAAGTTAACCATAAGAAAATCACAAACTTGTGATTGGTTAAACGGTCATTGAATCCCCAATTGGAAAAGTTAACTGGAAACGTTTTTGTTTAAAATTACCTTTTATATAGTTGAGGAACTTATTTAGGAGATTTACTAAGAACGTAAGGGAATATAAATACTTGTCATGTAGACTTTCATTCTTTAAAAATATTTTACCACAAACCCATCTTTCACTCTAAAAGGTAATAGAACTCAAAAATATTCTATTTATCCTAATTGTATAAGGTTCCAAATATTAACACATACCATTTAGATTAGTAAAACTATTTTGTAATAACCAAGGACTTCCTGTAGGCTAGTGGTAGGTAATAAAGGCTTGTCGCACTATGGTTGTGGGTTCGATTCCTGTAGCATTTTCCGACGCGACGGGTTATGCCCCACCCTACAGGTTGTCCTTTTCCTAAAACTATAGTATTATAATATTCCAAAAATAATATTTATAAATGTTTTAACCTTAAACAATACTATCCAAAGATCAACTTAATCCATTCCAACCTTTATAGTTATCCAAAATACCTCTGTCCAGACTTTCTCTAAAAGGTCTCTAAATTCCAAAATCAATTGTATCATAAGATTCCTCAAACAAGGTAAAGTTTCTCTTATTGTCACATACAAAAATATTATTACCTTCATCATATTAAAACCTTAATGAAATCAACAAGTACTGTAGTACAATCCTTATATATATATCACATTATTCTAATAACCAGAATATAATCCATGAGTCCAAAAGCACCAATACATTAATTATTCCGCTTCAACTGTAGTCACAGTATAAGATTGGCCTTGATCCCTTGTCCTTTTCTGAGGTAAGTTTCCCTGATTCATAGGACATTCATTTCCATAATTCCCAATTTCTCTACAATTGTAGCATTCAACATTGATAGCCTCTTTCTTTCCATTGCAATCACGTGCCTGGTGACCTTTTTCTCCACATTTATAACAAACTCCCATTCCTTTTAGGCAAGTACCAGGGTGTTTTATCCAAAAATTATCACATATTGGAAAATCCTTCTTTCCCTTTTTCCCTTTATCTATCTCTTGTTCCACCATTCTCGTCTTCTCTTACTTTACTTTATTGTCATAAGATTTAGAGAATTCTTTTTCTGTCTTGATAGCACACGATACAATATCATCGTATGATGAGAAGGATTGTGATACTAAATCTCTAAGGATAAATGGTTTTAACCCATCAAAGAAACGGTCAATCTTACTTCTTGGGTTACGTATATAATCTGCAGCATGCCTCGCTAACCTTGTAAAGTAAGCCTCATACTTTGCGACATTCTCATCCTCCTTCTGCCTCAGACTCAGAAATTATCTTTCCATATCTACTCAATGGTCATGTGGAAAGTATTTTCCTAAGAAAATATCTTTGAACTCTCTCCATTCCATACTTGATACTTCTTCATCTTCCTTTGTATTTTGAATCAGCGACCACCATTGATCGGCATCTCTAGTGAGGCGGTAGACTTTCATGACAACCTTCTCCCTTTCGTTACTCCCCAAGGCGTGGAATATTTTCTCTAAGGAGTTTCTCCATTACTTAGCTACTATTGGATTTGTACCCCAATTAAATGTTGGTGGTTGTTGCCTCATGAAGTGGTCTAACATTGATCCTCCACGTTGCGGATCAGGGTGCTCCATACGAGTAAGGTTATTGTTCATAACCTGAGTGAGTTGTCCCAGTATGGTAATAAGTTGATCAGCACCAGTTGTATCTCCAACTCCACAATAATTATCTTGATTAGGAGGGAAATCCCTACATGGAGTGAGTGCATTGATACAGTTTCCATTCCTTCCACTAGGCGCCATTTCTAAACAATAGCATAAACTAGATTAGTTTATGAATTTAAATACATAATTCCATGCTTGTAAAACACTTTACATAAATTAAACTATTTATGGATACAATCCATAATCATAAATAGAAATGTTTTCTTTGAGGAAGTATATACTCATAACCCTTCATAGTGGTTTGTAAATAAAATGAGAATTATCCTAAGAATATCCCCCAGGAGTGTTGTAACCAAGAGTGCAGCAAGGCCCGTTGTCGTGCACCCGTTCTCGTTCGAGTCTAGCTCAAAGCAGTGTTTTCAGGTTTTACCCCTAGGTACATCTGTGCCAAAGCCACCTCTACCTGCTCGTATCCAGAATGGGATGTATTGCTCAGAAAACTCACAAAATCTCTATAATACCAAAATTCTAGGAAGTTCATCTATACTAATCCTCAAAGTCTATCTTCGGGCTATGTGTTCTAATCAGAGTTTATCTAAATCTAGCTTCCAAGGTTAGTACTAAACTTCCTATGATACCAACAGTAATGCCCCGACCCCAGTTACCCAGAGTCGGTGTATTATTTTGTAACATTCACATGATCACAAAAGATCAAGTCTCGAAAGACCGATTAGTTTAGTAGCCTTGGAAACACTAGATACATTCATAAATGTTACATTACATCACAAAGTGAAAAACTACAATAAAATAGTCTCCATTTTCCACACTCATATCCCCTTCAAACTATCCCTGCAGGTCATTCCTATAATACTTTATCACATCCTGGAAAAATTAAAACATTGAAAGGGGTGATCTCAGATGCTCAGTAAGGATAACAATATTGCGGAATCTTTCATAAATAAACATAAACATTTAAGGAAATGTACGACTAAAACAAAAGCCTTTTAAAATTGAACTTCAATATAATATGGAAAAAGTAAAATGAGATAATGACATTTACTTATTCACATGGATATTCTACTGGTCGAATAATCACATGCAATATCAATAACCACTTTCATAATGATGGAATGCATAATTCCAGACTATCATAACCACGTATCCAAGGCCTCGTGCCAAGACCACAAATAAGATTTTGTCAAGGCCTCATGCCAAGACACTAGTTTCCCTCAGGAGACCTACCGACGCATCGAGGAGCTATAGCGGGCTCCACCCGTCACTTATTAAGTCCAATGCATTCCTCATATGAATAGGTTTAAACATATCATCAACCATAACATAATCGTATCACATAAAACATGCATAAAGGAAACATAAAATGTCCACATTTCAATCACAAGATATAAATACAACACATTGTTATAATAAAAACACTTTCAAAACCATTTTCAATAACAAAATAAAAGAAAATTAAAACTTTGTTTTTATTTTTCATTTAAAAAAATTTATGGCTTGTAGAGGAAGCCGAAACACAAATAATGGTCACGGCGGTGGAGAAGTCATTGTCATCGCATACATAAGACAAAAACATTCCTTTTTTCGTTTAGTAAAATGCTTTATAAAAAACATTCCTTTTTGAATAAAATTCAAAGTCAAAGGGGTTTATACACCGTATAAAATAAAGTTGTCTATAAAACAAAATATGCCTCAATGAAAGGAGATTGAGACGAAAACCCATACAAAGATCATTTTTTTAAATAAACGAGATCTATTATGTGTATTCACTATAAGTACACATAAATAATGTACAAATACAAGATAGGACATAATAATATCATGACATAATTTGAAAGTATGAGATTAACCCAAAGAATAGAAATTGGGTTAAGAAGTTCCCTTACCTTGCGTCCTATCTGGACTCGACCGTTCTTTAACCTCATGATAATAAACTATAGTTAATTTATAATTTCTTAAGAACCTTTTTCACGTTTTTTATTCCTTTTATATCACTTATTACCATGTTATTAACATTATGTAAGTATTTAAGTTAATAACGGTCGTTTTGTTGATCGTTGGTACTTGGGTCAAAAATAAATTTCTTATAATTACAAGTTGTTCATGTGGTGAAATATCCATTATATCCAGAATTATATTCAGGATATAGATATCATATATCTCATATATATCCATTATATACATTCATTTATAATATTCCATAATGTTTAGAGGTAAGAAATGAAATGCACCATTCATGGAGACGGTAAGTCGTACGTACGCATGAACGCTACTTTCATTTCTATTTCGTATTTAATGAAATCATAATGATATAAAGGTATGTTATAATTCTAGTATAATATCATATATAATAACATTTACTCCATACTTTATACATCCCACATATGGTATTAATGATTCAAATCACTTTGAGGGGGCGGTAGTCCGCACTTCCTAAAATGAAAATATCGCATTTACCCATAATGGAAACAATAAAGGTATGTCATAAATGAAAAATACATAACCTTAAGTAAAACATAAACATATTATATATTATTTATAAATAGAGTGTCATCGTAATGTCCACCTTTGAAGGTGTTATATGAGTGTTGAACAGTCATCGTTTTGTGAGGCAGAAATTCTCTATCCACAGAAACAGTATGTTCTTTAACCATTAGATGTAGGTGTGTATAAGTGTAGCTCGAATACTTCTTATAAAAACACCCTAGTATGTTGAGGTTACTGGTGTTGTCACAAAAGAAATGAATAAAAAGAGTTTAGGGGGTTGGATAAGAAAAATAAAACAAAATAACATAAGCGAAGACATTACCTTAAAATCGGGTAACTCTTTTGATTTGAGCCAAAGGCTTCCTTGAGAAGCATTCTGCCCAAAGTGAGGCTTCTAGGAGTAAGGTAGGGAAGTTGGGAGAGTATTTGGGCAGAGGTTGGCCGATCCAAAAGGCTTTGAAAGTGTGAGTAAGGTGGTAGTGGTGGGGGCCTTTTATAAGTGGAGAGGAGGGGCACTCTTGGAATGTCATGAAATGTTACTTTATTAAGAAATGCTTTTCGGATTCTAAAGGTCCCACGATGATATATTTCGAGGATAAGGTGATAAGGGTTCTAAATATCCTCATCCAATATGTTTTTGACAAGTGTAAGACTTATATTTTACATTATCCTTTCATTTTATTTAAATCGTTAATTAATGAGGTAATCGCTGCATCATCATGGTGTCATAAAGAATTTAATTTATTTAATATCTAAATATTATAAAAAAAATATCATGATGTAGGAAAGATTTTTAGATTTCTAATTAATACTTATAGTCAAAAATATGACTTGTATAACCCCATTTAAAAATTGTTTTAGTAAAATAACTTATGTTTGTGACATTTTTATTTTAACTTTAAATAAAGGTTATTTATTTCATTTTCCTACCAAAGTGGCTCCATGGGGTCCCCAAGTTGACCCATGGATTGTCTTGGTCGGCCATGACTAATCCAATAGAGGTAGGACAAGTTTAAAGGTCATTTCATATTTTTATAATACCATTTTTACCTTAAATTTCACTAATTACCTTTAATCGCAATTAATTAAACATAAAAGTTACTATTCACCAAAAATTATTTTAATCCCATTGAACCACATTTTACATCCTAATGAAAACCATGTATGTCGGATTTTTGAAAATCAAATCACAGAAGTGGTAATATTTCATTTAAATGAAAAAAATCAGTTATTTAACTACCACTTAGTGGTTTCACTATTCATCAAAAATTGAAGTTTTTCAGAACAATGCCAAAATTTCACCCTAAGATATAATTGATATTCCAAATTCAAAAATGATGTATATTTTACAAAATTCCAAACATATAAGTTGCATTAATTAATTTTATAATTAATTCCCGCTGTCACAACAAATAGCGTGTTTTTAAGAAACAATATATATCAAAAGATTGACAATTGTTTATGTCCAATTTCAATGTTAAATTAATTCTAATGACCACCATTGGATAAAATAGTAAAAATATATTATAATTATACTTTAAACCCACTCAATATTATAAGTTATCACTATATATTATTTTGATTAAAAAAGTTGTTTTTAAGTATTTTTCACTATTCATAAAAAATTTGAAGTTCTTAGAAAATTACCAAAAATTCAGCATAGGCTAATTTAGATATTAAGAATCCAAAAATGAAGTCCATTTTGAAATGTAAAATATATATAATTTCAAAAGGTGGTTATTACTATTCATAACTGCTACTTTTATTGGTTGCGGTGTGTTAGAACTCGAGGTTGCATACAGCACACCCTGCTCTATTATTCGAAGAGGAGCGTACCATGGAAGCTTGGGGTGTTACATTTAATGAAAAAAAAAGTACACGACGTGTACTTCTTGAGTACACATTGTGTACTCCATTTTTCAATACTCCGCTTTTAACGGCCTCCACTTCACCCCTACACACCGTGTGTGTGCCCCGGACATGGCCATCACACGTCCTGGCGCGGAAAGGGAGTACCCGGTTTGTACTCAGAAAGCACACGACGTGTACTTTGAAAATTTCCAGAAACCCCACTTTTCTCAAAAACTCCATGAAAATAAAAACATACCTAAAAACAAAGATCCGGGTTCTTGCAAAATACTTTGGAATTTTATGAGTCTTTGGCTTTTGACAGCACCTGATTCTGGGGCCCAGTGTGCCCAGAATCAATTTCCAAATATTAGCTCGGGTACGTTCAGTAAACGAATGAGCGGTTTTTTCTATCTTTCGAACCAGTGCTTTGAATTGAAATCTGAGGGAACCGATGAACTCGCAGCGCCAGTATTCGCTTAAGGGGACCTTCACCGTAGTTGCGTTTTATGCAGGTCGAATGTTAATAATTGGGGAATTAGCTTAAAATAAATAAAATTGGTGTGTACAATTTTATTTATATTTGAGGAATTTATATCCTACAAAGGGAAGTTAATGGTGGGACCCACAACCACCTAACTACACAAGTGTGTATGTTTTATAGGTGGGGCCCACACGAGCCCCAACCATTCATTTTTCCCTAAACTTTTTAAACACCCTTCATTAAATTGGAAACAACCCTTTAATTGCACAAATCTCCACCTCCCTCACTCCATTAATTCATGACAACACTTTAATTTATGAGGAACTTTCCTCTCACTCTCCCTCTCTTTAACTCTTGCCAACATACCTTAATTAATTAATGGAACCTCTTCATTTAATTAATAAGTGTTTGAATGTTTGAATTTTAAATAGCTTGTGTGAATAAAATAATGAGGGTAGCTTATTATTTTATTTTGGGAGGGCTTTCGTTGTGTTAAAGAAGAGAGAGATCTTGAGAGAATAGTTTTCTTCTCCGATGAAGAATGGTGACTTCTTCGACGAAGAACACTGTTTCCACGAAGAACGATGACACACCAACCATTCTCTTCTCCGTGAAAAGTGAGGAGACGCCGCTTCCTCCTCGGACAAACTTCGACGTCACCAATGAATCATTTCCTCTCGATGTCGTCTTCCGCGACGCCTAACATGCGACGCCAATTATCAAGGTAGGGGATTAAGTTCATTTTTAATGGATTAAAATTGTGCCTTGGTTCGTCGTTGTATAACCTTGATTTTTTCAGCCTATTTCTATTGCTTAAAGCGAAGGGAGCAGTCCAAATGAACACGGCCCGAATACCATCCGTTTGATTTTTTTAATTATATGGAATCAACGATCAGAGGTGGAATGCAGAAGAGACCGGCGGCGCAAGGGTCGCTGTCGTACACGCAAAGAAAAGTCGCGGCCAAGTGGACCGCGGTGGAGGAAGCTGGCGCCGTCACGCCTACTGTGCAGCAGGAACCGCGGCCCGCATTGTGGGCCGCTTCGGCGGCAGGATCGGCCGGCCCGTCGGCTGGACGGGCCAATCAAGGCCGCGGCGCCAGGAGGGCACCGCACTAGAGAACCCATAGCCCGCCTGTGCAGGCCGCTTGCACCATAAGGTCAGCCGGCCTAGCCGGCCGGTTTGGGAGGGCGGCGCCATAAGGTGCCGCCGATTCGGACAACCTGGGGGTCACGCCCCCTCGGATTGCTCGGCCAGCTGGCCGAGCCAGCTAGGCCGCATGCCCGGCTGGGCCGCGCCCAACTAAGCCACGCCCGACCGGGCCGCGCCCAACCGAGCCCCGCCGGGCCGGGTCGATCCGGGTCGCGCCGAGCCGGGCTGGGCCGCGCTCTCTTCGGACTGGGCCTCACCCCTCAGGCCAGACCATGTGAACTGTCGGGCCGGTCCGATACCCCTTCTGGGACAGACCCGCCAAAACTGGGTGACCCGACCCGCCAGCCCACTGGGTTTATCGGGTCGGGCCTATTATTCACTTAAACGTGAATAACATAAAGACCGAGCGTCCGATCGACGCGCCGTCTGTGGAACTGGGACCATATCGACGAGGCGGTCCTTCTGTGATACTCTAAGTGAGTTTTGTATAACTTTGGTAAATGGCCGGGTTTGGAACGAGCATATTTCCAACCGGGCCCCTCGAACGAAAAGGCCAATATCTCTCAGATCGGGTGTCCGATTGACGTGTCTTCTGTCACGTTGAGTTCCTTTTGACGAGACAGAACTTCGGGATACATCAACTCTGTACATCGTGATAGTTAATGTATCGACCACTTTACATTAGGAGTGGACCCTCCCGGAATCAAGTACGTTGTGTGCAGGAACCCTAGAGCTGGCTGCGACTGCGATGACTACCGTGTTGGGATCCTCCATGGGTTCAACGACGAATATGACTATACTTGGATCCTACGTGGGTTCGGCAACAAGGACGACTGTACATGGATCCTCTGTGGGTTTAGTAGTGATGATTACTGAACTTGGATCCTACGTGGGTTCGACAGTGATGGTTACTATACTTGGATCCTATGTGGGTTCGACAGCGATGACTTCTGTACTTGGATCATGCGTGGGTTCGGCAGAGGAGATGATTGAGAGGCTACATCTAATCATCTCCACCCTCTACGTAGTAGTATTCCTGTGTGAGCTGAGTCATGAATTTCAATCATTACCATCAGGGTGATTGACTTCATTCCTGTTTGGACTAGGTTGTGGTTGGGCTTAGAAGTTGGAGCCGAACTGAGACTGATGACATAGGTATATGTATGGGAATATACCTAAGTAAAGTTGGTAGATACTTCATGTTTGTATCTTTCCTTAGTGTTTTTCCCTTTGTGGTTTCTCGGAGACCTTCGGGGGTCTAGGGGTCTCTACTAAGTATCGTATACTCACCCCTGCACGGGCTGTGACCACACTAAGTTGTGTTGGATGCAGACGATGGAAAACACTAATCGAGGTGGAGGCTTGTGGAGCAGGACGGTACCCGGAGGTGGACCACTAGACGGGACGTACACGGAGTGGACGACCAGACCCATGAAGCTGATGATTCTATCTATACCCACCCTTCAGGTGGGATTTCTGGAGGACGACTCTGTGGTTTCCACTATACTTTACTGCTGTTTTACTTTCATTCTCAGTTGTACTGCACTTTCCGTTGGGTTTGTATACTGGCCCATTTACTTTTCAGCACTTACTTTTGTACTCAGTTTTACTTAGTGATTACTTCACTTGCGTACTCTGTTGTGTATGTTTACTTATATAAAGGAAATTCCTTCCCTTTTTATTGAGATTTATGCCTTTGGTGCTAGTCGTCAGCCCCTGGCCTATGGAAGGCGGGCTTGGGGTAGTCACGGTACGGGCCCCGATGATGGGTCGTGACACTTTGTGTTTTGAATTAATGACCACTGTTGATTAGTATATCTTGTGAGGTGATAAATTTCCCTGACAAATTTTTCTCTTTCTCTACTCCCCAAAACATGAAATATTTTCTCTTAAGAACTTATCCATTGGTCAGCTACAAATGGATTTCTAGTCCCATTGAAGGTTGGTTGTTTTTGCCTCATGAATCGGTCTAACATTGATGCTCCATATTGTGGATCAGGGTTCTCCATATGGTTAAGGTTATTAATCATAACCTGAGTGAGTTGTCCTAGTATGATGATAAGCTGATCAGCACCAGTTGCATCACCAGCTCCACTATAATTATCTTCAGTAGGAGGGAAATCCCTACATGGATTACATGCATTGATTAGGTCTCCATTCCTTCCACTAGGAACCATTTATAAATAATGGCATACACTAGAATAGTTTATGAATCGCAATACATAATTCCAAACTTGTAAAACACTTAACATAAATTGAACAGTTTATGGATATACTCCATAATCATACAAAAATTCTTTGATGAGGTATATACTCATAAATCCTTCATAATGGTTTGTAAAGAAAATGTGAATTATCCTATGTATATCCCCAGGGAGTGTTGTAACCAAGAGTGCAGCAAGGCTCATTTTCGTGTACTAGGATACCCCTGGTCAAGCCCGAAACACCTTGTTTGAGTTTTCACTCATAGGTACATCTGTGCTAGATCCACCTCTACATTCGTGTATCAAGACAATGATGTATTTCATTGAAAATACACAAAATCTCTACATTACAAAAATTTTAATATGTTCTTCTATACTAATCCTCAAAGTCTATCTTAGGGTAATTTTATATAGTCAGAGTTTTTCTAAATCAAGATTCCATGGTTTGTACTAAACATTCTCTAGTCCAAACTATAATGCCCCGACCCCAGTTACCTAGATTTTGTGCAATATTACATAACATTGGAATGATACAAGGAATCCTTCCCCGAAATACTGATCAGTTTAGTAGCCTTGTAAGTTCTGGATACATACATAAGTTTTACATTACATTATGAAATATAAAACAACAACATTGTGTCTCCTTTTAACACATTCATCTCCATTACACTATCCCTACAGGTCAGTCATAATATACTTCATTGCATCCTGGGAAAAATAAAACATAGAAATGGGTTATCTCAGGTGCTCAGTAAAGATAACAATATAGAGGAAACTTTCATAAATAAGCATAAACATTAAAGGTAATTTATAATACTAAAAAATAGTCCTTTTAAATATAAACATGATCATAATATGGAAAACGTAAATCATATAATTCCATTTACTTATTCACATGGATATTCAACTAGTCGAATAATCACATGTAATATCAATAGCCAATTTCATAATGATGGAATACATAATTCCAAACATCATAACCACATAGTAAAGGCCTCATGCCCAGACTTCAAATACTATTTTGTCAAGGCCTTGTGTCAAGACACTAGTTTGTCTTTTGAGACCTATCAATGAATCAAGGAGCTATAGCGGGCTTCAATCGTCACTTACTAAGTCCAATTAATTCCTCGTATAAAAATGTCGAAACATAACATAAACATTCATATTAAAACTAGTATATGAAATGCCAATACTTTATCTATAAACCATGAATGGAATAAAAATAACCTATCCACGGTCAAACATATCACAAAACCTTCAATTAAATATGGATGATTCTATTATAATAAATCAACTTTAAACAAGTGAAAAATCCATCAAAGGATGTTGACAATAATGAAATCAAAACTATTTGAGAAAAATATCTTTTTATTTTGAAATCATTTTATTGTTACATAATTTTAAATGAAAAATTTTATTCTAAAATTATTCTTATAAGATTTTCAGGGAAGTTTTGAAGATGTTGTAACAGTAGAAAATAGTTTCACCTGCCATATAAGTTTAAAAATACATTCTTGCCTTAATTTTTTGAAAAGTTCCTAAAGTACCAACTTTGGAAAACGACTGAAAGATTTCATTATAAACATTTTATAAACAGTAAAAAAAGGTATAAATGAATTAAACCTAGAGTCTATGAAATAGTAAAGATGTTTTGAAATACATTTTTAGGAAACACCAATGTGGATGATAAAGAGGTCCTAGTAGATACTAACATATAAACAACATTAGATAATGAAGAGATTGTAAAATTTACCCTTAACTTGTACTTTCCCTTGATTGAGTGTAACACCCCGAAATTTTATGAAAAATATTCTTTTTAATTTCATTAATGTCTTGTGTTGTACGCTACCCCAAAAGGAGCTTGCACAACACGTATCCCTGACTTTTCTTGCATTACACGCAATTGTGACCTTCCATGATAGTGTGTGTTGTACGCAATACCGAGTTTCGCTAAACAACGATATGTTATATAAACTAGCCGTTATGAATAGTAATACCCAATTTTTAAAATTTTATAAATTTTATCCTTCAAAATGGACTTCACTTTTGGATTCATAATATATAAATTAGCCTAGGGTGAATTTTATGTATTTTTATGAAAACTTTCAATTTTTGATGAATAGTGAAGACACTGGGTTACTATTCAAAAACCAACTTTTTATTTAAATAATTATTTATTTTATTTAAATTTATTGTAGGTAAAAATTGATACATAATACCTATATAAGTTCAATGAAATTAATTGGAGGCATTTTATAATAATTTTAGATATATAAAAATTTTATTGAACTTTTCACCGTCTTTTACCTACCTCCTAGGAGAATTTGGAAATTCACACAAAACTTAATTTTACCACTTCTGTGAGTGGAATTTCAAAAATCTGAGAGACACGGTTAATATCAAGGATTAAAATGTGGTTCAATGAGATGAAAATAATTTTTTGTGAATAGTAACTTTTTACTTTTTTTTAACCACGGTTAAAAGTAAATAGGGTAATTAAGGGTAAAAATGATATTATTATTACCCTAACACATGTCCTAATTCTATTGGATAATTTTAATTCGACCAAAAACAACCTTAAGAATAAAATATGACCATTTAGGTCCACTTGGATTACATTAGGACATTTATTATTATTTTATTTAAAGAAGGGTTAAAATAGTTAAAATCAAAGTTTAATAACTAAAACATTTTTAATATAGGTTTATAAATAAGCTAAATTAGACTATAAATATTCATTATAAATATAAAAAGATTTCCTACATAATGGTATTTTATTTATGATTTTTATACATTAAATAATTTAATTTATTTATTACACAATGATGACGCAATAATTATCTTATTAATAAAATATTGACATAATTAATGTTATAAATACCCAAATAAATGTAATTTTAGACTTTTTATGAATTCCACTAATTTTATAGGTTAATATTACATGTTATTATTGATTTTAGTAACTTTTTTAGAACTAATAATGCTGTTATTATTTTCACAAACATCAAATACCAAATAGTGTCAAAATTGACATAAAATAATTTTTAAAACAAATATTATATTATTAATTGTTATTTTATTCCTAAAAATCTAAGGCTTGGCCAAATGACTTAGATACGGTTATATATATATTAATAATAAACAACTTGGGGTTATTTTGGCTTGTTATAGTAAGTTTATTAACCTTATAGTGTAAGAAAATAAGAAGACTCGGTAAAAGTTAAATTATCTAACTTAAAGTTAAATCTAAATGATAGGGTTAAAATAGAAACCTAAACTTGTCTAAATTATATTGGATGAGAGGATTTAGACCCATACCTACCTTAGCTTAGAAATAAATAAATTTGGAGCTATTAAAAATAGAATATGACTTTATAATAAAATAATATGTTTAGTTTTTCCTAAGGTGCCCCTCTCCTCCCTTATAAAAGGGCACCTCCTCCCTCTCTTCCTCACACCACTTTGAGCCTTAAAGCTCGGCCAACCCCTACCAAATTCTCTACTCCACTTCCCTAGAATCATCCTAGAGGTCATGGTACTCTTCAATGACCAATTTTAGTGCCCTAAGAGGAGGTCTCAAAGAGGCGCTTCAAAGAAGAGGTAATGTCTGTTACCGATTCTTTCAACTTTATTTCTTCTTCTACTTTTTCTTCTTTAGTTGTTTCATTATGAATTAATAACATCAGTATCACTAATATAATTATATGTTATTATAAGTATGAAACAACCCCATTTCACCATCTATCCATCCTATAGAAAACGAAATCACCGCGCGCGTGTACGTATGGAATACCATCTCCACGCCGTGGTGTAATCTATTTTCCAACACCGCCTTACTTGCATGGGTATAATGGTGTAAATAATAACTATAAATAGTTATTATAACATCATACTAATTATGATATGTTGTATCATCCACTCCAATTCAAATCAATAATTACGGGAACGATATCATCGCTCGTGCGTACGTACGGACTACCGTCTCCACGACGCGATGAGATTCATTCTCCATGTTAACCATTCATGAATGATTATAAAGTATATATAATAAGTAATAATGAAATATATGACATAATAATGATACTGGATTTATGTATATATATATTTATGTCATCTACTAAATTACATTCAATTCAATAAGGAAACGAAAACAGTGTTCATGCGTACGTACGACCTACCATCTCCATTAACGGTGTATTTCATTCCATTTATCGATCTATCATATATATATGTATATTATGAATATATATTTCATATAAATCATTTTTTACATTCTTTAATTAAGTAAATCAGGATATAAGTTATAATATCAAGAACAACAAGTCCAAACATGTAAGATAAATGAAACGATTTTACCCAAAACGCTGCTTTAACATGGAACTTACAAAAGAACAGGTAATATAAAGTCATAAGTGAAACATATATGATATCATAACAATGATTATGATTCTGTAATAAGTCAGTGACATTACTTAAATCATTATACAGGGGGTTTGGAAATGTACGAAGCATATCAGACCTAAGGTAAGGGATAATTTATCAATCTCATTTTTATCCGAGATTGTTTATTCGTACTTATTTATTGGGGTTATCTTTATCATCCAAGCCCATGTTTTCTAAAAATGTTTTCATGTATGTTTAAAGTCCTTTTTTACCCATTTTTTACTTTTAATACATGGTATGTAAGGAATCTTTTTTTTTGTTTACCATACGAGGTACTTTTTTACTTTTCTGACAAAAGTACGAGAAGAATGTTATTTTTAACTTATACGGCGTGAACGGATTTTTTCAGTTTCATAACGCCTCATTTTCATGAAGAATACTCTACAAGGTTTTATGAATATTTTCAACAAAATACTTTTCTTTTAAAATTTCATGGCATTTTGTGAAAAGAAAATGATTTTGAAGAAGAAAGGATATTTTCCTCAAGAATTCATTTCAAGTGTTTTATCAAAACAATTTTTTTCATCTAAGATGACATTATTTCATATGTGTATATTTCAAGTATAATGTCTCTATGATTTACATGGTTTCACATTTCTTATTATGAAATGATATCCATTTATTTTATATGGATTATGTGATGATTGGATGATGTTTTTGAAACACATTTTATTCGTTGGTTTATTATGAATGATGTATGTTTATTTTGTGGCACAAGTAAGAATGATTTCATTGTGAGATGGGTGGGACCTATATCTCACTTTAATGCATTGGGTAAATATTTATATATCATGAGATAGACATGGCTGGAATGGTAAGTTAATCCGGTTCAGTGTTACATGATGGAAATGAGTAGTGAACTCGATTCAGAAAGGGACTTTGTCCACTAAGATGGTCTTGGCAGCAATGCCTTGGCTACTATGAAAATCATAACATGTGCTTAATGGTTTCCATAATTACATGTTTTATTCCCATGCTATTTTATCATGATTGATGTTCACTTATGATATATGCCTTATGTACTTCTAAGATTCATGTCTTTTCTCAAGATTTTGATTTTTAGATTTTATGTTCATGTTTTTGCATTCAAATGTTTATGGATTGTTTTATGTTCTCTATGTTTACCCTTACTGGGAATTTGAGCTCACCCATTTTATGTTTTCTTTTCCCCAGGATATAAAGAAAGGTTTTAGGTAAGAAAAAAAGGGGAAGATATTTATGGGATATGTTAAAGATCTTTCACCACGATTAGAAGATTATATTCCGAGTTTCCAAAGACACTAAACTATTACGGTCCTTGTGTGTCTGTTTTTTTTATGTACTAAGTATTCCGAAAAATTAATGTAATGTCCATGTACGTCAAGTTTTGGGTCTCTACATTTGGTATCAGAGGAAAGGTTTAGTCAACCTTTGGAAACTAGGATGCAAAAACGTTAGTGAGATCCCTAGAGATATTTCTAAGGTATGTCTAGGGATGTCCCTAAGGATTATTATACGTATAGGATATAGTCCTAGAACTACGGTAATGATCTTCGAATTTAACCTAAGATGTTAGATATTGAGGGTACTCCCACTTTACTATGTTGTTTTCCCTAGCATGATTTTTTCCTCTCACGCTATTCTTTTTGGGTTTTAGAAAATGGCTAGAAACAGGAAGATTCACGATAATGGAGGATATGACGGACAATGGAATGATATGCATCATGAGCAACCAAATGAAACAGGATTTGGAAGTCCAAACATCGTTAATATGCCTAATCAGAAATATCATAATATGATCAATAATCTCAACTTTGGTAAGTTTCTCGACTCAGATAATAAGAGAAATGTAACGACCCGAAATTTTGAAAAAATCTTATTTCCTAGTTTTATGTGTTATTTATTTTATTTTTTATACTCAACAAAAATGTTTCATTTGATAACATGAGTATAATTAAAATGAGACTGTTGGGTTTTGAATATTATTTGGCCATTGGTCAATATGACCGCTGGAAACTAAATGTTTTGATTACTATCTCTAAATACAAGCAATCTTGGTTAATTAATATAGAAAGAAGATTCGATGGCCTCACCCAGTAGTCTTGGACCGATCGAAGCCCATCTAACAGAACTTGGGAAGGAGGTAGTACCACTGGGCTTTGCTCTGGACCAAACCCAAGCTAAAATTCATCGTGTGAAGCTAGAACGGGATCGCCTTCGCTAGAAGTTCAAACTAATAGAAATTACGACTCGTGCGATGTTGGCTGAGCCTCCCTCGGATTCTCTCACCTTAGCACACCTTACACTTAGGTCCTATGCTGGTGTGATAAGGGGCTATGTAAGGAGACTGTAATTGCCTTGTGTAATCCTTTGTTTTAAATAAAAATTTGGATTTCTTCTTATGATGAAGTTTATGAATTTTCAAATGTCCAGATAAATATAGTATGCATATTTTTGATAAATTTTAGAGAAAGGATATTTTTAAAATGTTTATGTAAACCTTAAATAAATAAAAATGTGTAATGATTTTCAAAAAATGATCTTCTACAATTATGTTCACTACGAAATTTCGAGTCTAATAAGATCAACTTGATTTTTGATGAATAGTAAATTATGAATAGTGATTTTACGCTTAGGATTAGTAATGTGACCAAATGGATTAGTAATCTCACTTAAAGAAAGTATTAATATAATCTAGGCACCTTGATTAAGTAATGTGATTCAATAAAATGGTTAAATAACGGTTTCATAAATTATTATTCAAGTATTAGTTTTTTCGGGTGAATAGTGTTTTTTAATTAAAAATTTAATTAAAAATATTTAGAAAATTATTTTTATAAAACGGATTTCATTATTGAACTCAGAGCACCGATATTATGCTATGGTAATTTTTGGGGTTTTTTCTGAAAAAAATGAATTTTCGGTGAATAGTGTTTTTATTTAAAAATTAAATTAAAAATATTTAGAAAATTATTTTTATAAAATGGAGTTCATATTTTTAATCATAGCGTTGATATTTGGTTAAGGTGAAATTTTGGGATTATTCTGAGAAAGTTAAATTTTCGATGAATAGTGAAAATACAGTTTTTAAGTTACGGGTGTCTAAAGACATCATTAAATGATGTATTAAGTATATATTCAATATGGTCGAATTTTGAATAGTAAGATAAGGTATGAGGTGTCCCAAGTGGCCAATACCATAGGAAAATACCGTGGGCAAGCCCATGGTTTTGCCAAAACCACTAATGAGGTGTCCCTTGGCCATTAATGCCTTGTCCCCTCACTTTCCCTATAAATACCCACCCATTCCTCCTTTGGTTTCACTCCCAACTCTCACCCAATGAATTTATGGTCTCCTTACCTCCCAAGGAGTCCTCCCAAGGTGCCCCCAAGCCCTCAAGGTCCAAAACGTTGAGTTTCAAGAGTCACGTTTTAAGGTAAGGGATCTGACCTCTCTCTTTCAATTCAAGTAATCTCTTTTATGTCATTCCTTTTATGCTCCATGTTCTTATGTTGGAGGATGTTCTTTTATACTCCTCTTACTGCCCTTTTCATGTTCATATAATGAGAGATCCCCTCTTTCTCTCATTATTTCGTTTATGAAGTTTTAAGTGGCACCGTTAGGCTGCCGAAATTTTTGTAACGGATTCTTTCTCCCTTCTCATTTTTTAAGATCTATTTTCATGTAAAGTATTTCAAGTTAATTTTTATTATGTTGGGGTATGATCTCTAAATTTATCATACTTATCTTTTATGATCATATTATGAGAGACCCCATTTTATCTCTTCAATTCAGTATTTTGAAGTTTTAAGTGGCGTCGTTAGGCTGCCGAATTTTTAAGTGGTTCTTCACCCTTCTCGTTTTGAAGTTTTACTTTCATGTCAATTCTTTCAAGTTCCTTTTTGTTATGTTGGGGTATGATCTCTATATCTATCATACTGGACTCTTATGTTCATATGATGAGATACCCCATTTGATCTCTTAAATTCAGTATTTTGAAGTTTTAAGTGGCGTCGTTAGGCTGCCGAATTTTTAGGGGATTATTTCACCCTTCTCATTCTTTTCAAAGTTCTACTTTCATGTCAAGTATTTCAAGTTCCTTTTCAATTATGTTGGGGAATTATATCTATATCTATCATACGGAGCTCTTATGTTCACATGATGAGAGACCCTATTTTATCTTTTCAAATCATTGTGTTTGAAGTTTAAGTAACGTCGTTAGGCTGCCGAACTTTCATAAGAGACATCTAATTTTTGTCTTTCTTCCATGTTTTTCATTTCAAATGGTATGTCCTTGAAATTTCATTACTATGATCATGTATCCTTATTATTCTGTCCATCTAATATTTTATGGGTCATTTATGAATGTTTGACCCATTTTCCCTCTCTTTTTAATGTCTTCTAAAACCTCGTAACATAGCCGTTATGCTGCAGAATTTCCATCTCAAAATGTCTCTCTCTTTTTCTAAAGTTCTTTTATATTATTAAGTTAATACTCAAAGCTCTTTCTTCTAAAGGGGTATTCACATATATACCAAAATGTTCTATTTTAAATTATGGTATTTACATACATGAGACCCACCTTACGTTTCTGTGGGTTTTAAGGTGATGTAAAGATCATGTCTTTAAAGCAGTTTTTAAAACGTTATGATTACGAAATGAAACCCATTTATTTTGTGCTACATGGGTTCTTTATGAAATGTTTGATGATGATATATGTGGCTCACATGATAATAATGGCAAATTTAAGGGTGCGCCCTGATAGCGCTCTAATGCATTGGGTAAAGACTTAATCTCTAGAGATGACCATTTTTAACGACGCCTTGGTGAATAACCTTGGTAATTTTTAATGACACCTTGGGGATGGACCTTGGTGAAACGAAATTATTGTCAATATTAAATGATGCAGCCACATCTTCAAGTTATGAAAAATGTTATTTTTATTATGAAATGCCTCATGATTTCTTTCTCATGCCTTAAAGTTCTTTTCATGTCCTTATTGAAGTATCTCAAGTTCACATGTAAAATGTTCATCTTGTTTCCCTTACTGGGCCTTTTGCTCACCCTTTCTTTTGATGTATGTCCCCAGGTTATGAGATGTAGTAATGAACCTAGGATGAACATAAGGAGAAGCCTTTCAAGTGTTTAAGAAGAATTTTTTATGTTTTTTTCAAGTATTATGTTCCTAGTTTCCAAGACACTAAACCTTAAAGATCCTCAGTTTTGTGTAATGTAATGAAAGTTTTTGTTATAAAAAGGCGGGATGCTATAGTTGGTATCAAAGGATGGTTTAGTTATTTGTGGAAATTAGGATATGAAAACTCTAGGAAGAACCCTATAGAAAAGTTAAAAAAATAGGAAATCTTCCTGGTATTTTGGTGAGTATTGAGTAAGGGGTTGCCAAGCAAATACATCCCTGTCTGGATACGAGCAGGTAGAGGTGGCTCTGGCACAGATGTACATAGGGGTAAAACCCAAAAACACCGCTTTGAGCTAGAATTGAACGGGAACTGGTACACGACAACGGGCCTTGCTGCACTCTTGGTTACGACACTCCCAGGGGATATGCTTTGGTAAATTCATAAGCTTAGTATGAACCATTGTTAAAGGAACAAAGATAAAATAAAATAAAGATTCACATAAGAATATATGATCATGGATAACCTAGATGGGAACCTAGGGGATCACAAGTTAGGGTATACTTTTCTTCTACAATTTATCCTTATATGCTTTCAGTTCCTTTTCATGATTATTGGCTAAGTACTTAAGCCCCTAATTATGCTTTCTCTTCATAGTTAATGGTGGGAAATGGAAGAACATGTCCAAACAACCAATGTGATAGGAAATGCGACAATTGTCGTATTAATATGACAGGGATGATTAGGGGATTAAAATATGACTATTATTTTGGAAGATGTTCACTATTTTGGGGACCCTATATGATCGAGGTAAATAGATTACTACGGTATTTTCATTGAAGAGTGGGGTTGACTTATATTTTGAAGAATCGATGAATTTAAGGTGGAATTATAGTAATTTAGGTTACTTATGGAAATTATTAACCTATCTTGGGGTAAATATGTTTAGGTTACTTACTTTTTTTATAAGATGTTAGGAGTGGTTGATGTTGTTTGGAGATGGATGATAAAGTTTACCTTGGAAGACTATGTTATCAAATCCTTCTTGTATTTGGGTTTCAATCTTAGTTTGGTTTATTTTGAGGATTTTTAAGGACAGTTATTTATGGAATGGACTATGATGAACTTTGGGTAGTACCATGGAACTTTGAATATTTAAAAGTAGTTTCCATTTCCTATGGGATTATTTCTTTTTGAAGAGTTTTTTTACCTTACCCTTTCTATTTTTGGGATAATGTTTAAAGATAGAAGAAATACATAGTTAATATTTTGTGGATTATGAAGATGATTCTTGTGTTTTGATGAGACCAAGTAGTTTTGAATGCTCATAATTTGGAGAAAAGATTAGTTTTGGGTAGAAACTTATTAAAGGATGAAACTCTACATGAAGATAGGTATATTTTCTTATGTTTTTGTTTTATGTTGTAAATGAATTCCTAAAAATTATGAAAAGGAACGTGAAACAAAAACGTTGTTGGTTTACGTTTCCTACTTGGTAATCAATGACCATTTACACACATCATAAGTTTGGGATTTTCTTATGGTTAACGTTCTCCTAATCATGTTCTCTATCACTCTCCCCCAGAAATTGACCCTTTTTTTTCTTCCATGTCCATGTTTTTTCCATGGAATCCTAGTATGGGTTAACTTGGGTGACCTTTGTACTTCCCTTTCTTTCTTTTAAAGTAATAGTTTTACTGACTCCTTTTCCGATTTGGGAATTTCAATGAAATTTCAAAACCCAATTTTAAAAATTGCGAGGACGCAATTTCTTAAGGGGGGGAAGATTGTAACGACTCGAAATTTTGAAAAAATCTTATTTCCTAGTTTTATGTGTTATTTATTTTTTTTTATACTCAACAAAAATGTTTCATTTGATAACATGAGTATAATTAAAATGAGACTATTGGGTTTTGACTATTATTTGACCATTGGTCAATATGACCGCTGGAAACTAAATGTTTTGATTACTATCTCTAAATACAAGCAATCTTGGTT
The DNA here is from genome assembly GCA_963277665.1 of Viscum album. Lineage (NCBI taxonomy): Eukaryota > Viridiplantae > Streptophyta > Magnoliopsida > Santalales > Viscaceae > Viscum > Viscum album. The sequence continues at coordinate 643,185,467 of OY728122.1, forward strand.
AATTAATATAGAAATAAGATTCGATGGCCTCACCCAGTAGTCTTGGACCGATCGAATCCCATCTAACAGAACTTGGGAAGGAGGTAGCACCACTGGGCTTTGCTCTGGACCAAACCCAAGCTGAAATTCATCGTGTGAAGCTAGAATGGGATCACCTTCGCGAGAAGTTCAATCTAATAGAAATTACGACTCGTGCGATGTTGGCTGAGCCTCCCTCGGATTCTCTCACCTTAGCACACCTTACACTTAGGTCCTATGCTGGTGTGATAAGGGGCTATGTAAGGAGACCGTAATTGCCTTGTGTAATCCTTTTTTTTAAATAAAAATTTGGATTTCTTATTATGATGAAGTTTATGAATTTTCAAATGTCCAGATAAATATAGTATGCATATTTTTGATAAATTTTAGAGAAAGGATATTTTAAAAATGTTTATGTAAACCTTAAATAAATAAAAATGTGTAATGATTTTCAAAAAATTATCTTCTACAATTATGTTCACTACGAAATTTCGAGTCTAATAAGATCAACTTGATTTTTAATGAATAGTAAATTATGAATAGTGATTTTACGCTTAGGATTAGTAATGTGACCAAATGGATTAGTAATCTCACTTAAAGAAAGTATTAATATAATCTAGGCACCTTGATTAAGTAATGTGATTCAATAAAATGGTTAAATAACGGTTTCATAAATTATTATTCAAGTATTAGTTTTTTCGGGTGAATAGTGTTTTTTAATTAAAAATTTAATTAAAAATATTTAGAAAATTATTTTTATAAAACGGATTTCATTTTTGAACTCAGAGCACTGATATTATGCTATGGTAATTTTTGGGGTTTTTTCTGAAAAAATGAATTTTCGGTGAATAGTGTTTTTATTTAAAAATTAAATTAAAAATATTTAGAAAATTATTTTTATAAAATGGAGTTCATATTTGTAATCAGAGCGTTGATATTTGGTTAAGGTGAAATTTTGGGATTATTCTGAGAAAGTTGAATTTTCGATGAATAGTGAAAATACAGTTTTTAAGTTACGGGTGTCTAATGACATCATTAAATGATGTATTAAGTATATATTCAATATGGTCGAATTTTGAATAGTAAGATAAGGTATGAGGTGTCCCAAGTGGCCAATACCATTGGAAAATACCATGGGCAGGCCCATGGTTTTGCCAAAACCACTAATGAGGTGTCCCTTGGCCATTAATGCCTTGTCCCCTCACTTTCCCTATAAATACCCACCCATTCCTCCTTTGGTTTTCACTCCCAACTCTCCCCCAATGAAGTTTTGGTCTCCTTACCTCCCAAGGAGTCCTCCCAAGGTGCCCCCAAGCCCTCAAGGTCCAAAACGTTGAGTTTCAAGAGTCACGTTTTAAGGAAAGGGATCTGACCTCTCTCTTTCAATTCAAGTAATCTCTTTTATGTCATTCCTTTTATGCTTCATGTTATTATGTTGGAGGATGTTCTTTTATACTCCTCTTACTTCACTTTTCATGTTCATATAATGAGAGATCCCCTCTTGCTCTCATTATTTTGTTTATGAAGTTTTAAGTGGCGCCGTTAGGCTGCCGAAATTTTTGTAATGGATTCTTTCTCCCTTCTCATTTTTCAAGATCTATTTTCATTTAAAGTATTTCAAGTTCCTTTTTATTATGTTGGGGTATGATCTATAAATTAATCATACTGATCTTTTATGATAATATTATGAGAGACCCCATTTTATCTCTTCAATTCAGTATTTTGAAGTTTTAAGTGGCGCCGTTAGGCTGCCGAATTTTTAAGTGATTCTTCACCCTTCTCGTTTTGAAGTTCTACTTTCATGTCAATTCTTTCAAGTTCCTTTTTGTTATGTTGGGGTATGATCTCTATATCTATCATACTGGACTCTTATTTTCATATGATGAGAGACCCCATTTGATCTCTTCAATTCAGTATTTTGAAGTTTTAAGTGGCGTCGTTAGGCTGCCGAATTTTTAGGGGATTCTTTCACCCCTCTCATTCTTTTCAAAGTTCTACTTTCATGTCAAGTCTTTCAAGTTCCTTTTTAATTATGTTGGGGAATTATCTCTACATCTATCATACTGAACTCTTATGTTCACATGATGAGAGACCATATTTGATATTTTCAAATCATTGTGTTTGAAGTTTAAGTAACGTCGTTAGGCTGCCGAACTTTCATAAGAGACATCTAATTTTTGTCTTTCTTCCATATTTTTCATTTCAAATGGTATGTCCTTGAAATTTCATTACCATGATCATGTATCCTTATTATTCTGTCCATATACTGTTTTATGGGTCATTTATGAATGTTTGACCCATTTTCCCTCTCTTTTTAATGTCTTCTAAAACCTCGTAACATAGCCGTTATGCTGCAGAATTTCCATCTCAAAATGTCTCTCTCTTTTTCTAAAGTTCTTTTATATTATTAAGTGAATACTCAAAGCTCTTTCTTCTAAAGGGTTATTCACATATATACCAAAATGTTCTATTTTAAATTATGGTATTTACATACATGAGACCCACCTTACTTTTCTGTGGGTTTTAAGGTGATCTAAAGATCATGTCTTTAAAGCAGTTTTTAAAACGTTATGATTACGAAATGAAACCCATTTATTTTGTGCTACATGGGTTCTTTATGAAATGTTTGATGATGATATATGTGTCTCACATGATAATAATGTAAAATTTAAGGGTGCGCCCTGATAGCGCTCTAATGCATTGGGTAAAGACTTAATCTCTAGAGATGACCATTTTTAAAGACGCCTTGGTGAATAACCTTGGTAATTTTTAATGACACCTTGGGGATGGACCTTGGTGAAACGAAATTATTGTCAATATTAAATGATGCAGCCACATATTCAAGTTATGAAAAATGTTATTTTTATTATGAAATGCCTCATTATTTCTTTCTCATGCCTTAATGTTCTTTTCATGTCCTTATTGAAGTATCTCAAGTTCACATGTAAAATGTTCATCTTGTTTCCCTTACTGGGCCTTTTGCTCACCCTTTCTTTTGATGTATGTCCCCAGGTTATGAGATGTAGTAATGAACCTAGGATGAACATAAGGAGAAGCCTTTCAAGTGTTTAAGAAGAATGTTTTATGTTTTTTTCATGTATTATGTTCCTAGTTTCCAAGACACTAAACCTTAAAGATCCTCGGTTTTGTGTAATGTAATGAAAGTTTATGTTATAAAAAGGCAGGATGATATAAGAAAGATGGAGTTTCATGATGATCATAGAGGAAAGAAAGTTAAATTTCCGTCATGTAAATCATGTGGGAAGAGGCATCGGGGAGATTGTTTCAAAGGAACTGGAAGATGCTTTGGGTGTGGAAAAGAAGGACACAAATCTAGTAAGTGCAAAGGAAAAGGTTCAGTCAACACCATGGACAAGGATAATGGTATTGCTACGACATCAAAAACGATTAGATGTTTTAAATGTGGAATGTATCGGCATTATGAAAACCAATGCCCTAAGGGAAAATCTCATGAAGAGAATTAGAATGGTCATATGAGTAGTATTTATGTGGATGATGATGAAGAGACTACAAATGAAATATGAGATGAAAGAAATGATGAAGCTCAGTCAGCGGTTTAAGAAGTTAGTGGAATGATTGTATGTTTATAAAGAATAATGTATGATACTATAGAATAAAGAATCATCTAAGGATTGCTGCACTATTGTTTTTCCTATAGTATTTGGAAGTATATGTTGAATGGTACTGGTAACCATAGAAGGTTATTTACATATTTTTGGAAAGTAGATGATATGTGCATAATGAAGGGATAAGAAGATAATGAGATGTTTGATTGTATTCATGAGCTCATGACTGATATAAGGACTAAGTGATATTATGGTTTGATTGTATAGATTTTTTGGATTTTGGTATGAGGAAAGAGTTACCTTTTGACTGTATTCATGTTTTCACTAAGGTTCTATGGTAATTTATGTTTCAAGAGAATATATGACTAAGGTATTCATGTGTTTGGAATGCAACCAACAAGATATATCTTATGATATATGTGAGATAAATGCTTGTATTCACATTCTTGGCAGATAACTTTTCTAGTAATTGTTTTCTTTATACTATGAGCTTAGACCGAAGTATTTTAGATAAGCCTAAAGATTGGAATGGATTATGTTGGACATAAGTTAGTATTGTTTAAGGATAGAACTTTTTTTGATATTATTGATGTGATGTTATAGTAATTTAGTTTTAGAAAAAGGACAACCTGCAGGACGGGCGATAGCCCATCGCGTCGGACAAGGCTATGGGAATCGAACCCACAACCGAAGTGCGACTGGACTTTATCGCCTACCACTGGCCTACAAGATGTCCCTGGTTAGTATAAACTAGTTTTATTTTATTAAGCGATATGATATATGAAGTATAAGTTCATTTATGGAACCATATATGATTAATCTAACCATAAGATGGACTTATAACTTTTTCTAACCTTTTATTTCAAACAGATGGAATGACCCATCATTCTATCACATGATCTGATAACACATCACGAATAAAAAATACAACTTCATTTCATTAAGGGATGAAGTGGAAATTGTTTAATTCACGAACAACAGTGAGATTGTACCAAAATCATTTAAGTATTTCTTTTAATTCATCAACTTTAGGGAAATGATCTTGAAAACCAAAAATGTTTTCCTAGCGCCCTTATATCTGATGAATGAGATGGTACCTTAGATCATCACAAATTTATGGCTTTGTGATTGATGGCTTTTTCATATCCATGTTCTCTACCAATCTCTATCAGAACATGATGGTTATATTTCTCTTCCATATTCATATTTTCACCAATGTTCTCCTATGTGGAAACCCAGCGATTAGTTAATTTGGGTAACCGTTACGTTTCATACTTTAGTTTTTAAAGACAAGTTTTGGTGTTCCTTTTTACGATGTGGGTTTCTATTAAGGAAACTTTCAAGTAGTAAACCATTTATAACCCCGACGAATTTTGAGGGTGAAATTCATTTTAAGGGGGGTAGAATGTAACACCCCAAGATTTTATGAAAAACATTCTTTTTAATTTAATTAATGTCTTGTGTTGTACGCTACACCAAAAGGAGCTTTCACAACATGCATCCCTAACTTGTCTTGCATTACACGCAATCGCGACCTTCCACGATAGCGTGTGTTGTATGTAATACCGAGTTTCGTTAAACAATGACATGTTATATAAACTAGCCATTATGAATAGTAATACCCAATTTTTGAAATTTTATAAATTTTATCCTTCAAAATGGACTTCATTTTTTGGATTCAGAATATCGTAATTATCCTAGGGTGAATTTTTGGTATTTTTCTGAAAATTTTCAATTTTTGATGAATAGTGAAAACACTAGGTTACTATTCAAAAACCGACTTTTTATTTAAATAAGTATTTATTTTATTTAAATTTATTTTAGGTCAAAATTGATACATAATACCTAAATAAGTTCAATGAAATTAATTAGAGGCATTTTATAATAATTTTAGATATATAAAAATTTTATTGAACTTTTCACTGCCTTTTACCTACCTCCTAGGAAAATTTGGAAATTCACATAAAACTTAATTTTACCGCTTCTGTGAGTGGAATTTAGAAAATCCGAGAGACATGGTTAATATCAAGGACTAAAATGTGGTTCAATGAGATGAAAATAATTTTTGGTGAATAGTAACTTTTTACTTTTTTTACCACGGTTAAAAGTAAATACGGTAATTAAGGGTAAAAATGATATTATTATTACCCTAAAACATGTCCTAATTCTATTGGATAAGTTTAATTCGACCAAAAACAACCTTAAGAATAAAATATGACCATTTAGGTCCACTTGGATTAGATTAGGACATTTATTATTAATTTATTTAAAGAAGGGTTAAAAGAGTTAAAATCAAAAGTTAATAACTAAATCATTTTTAATATAGGTTTATACATAAGATAAATTAGACTATAAATATTAATTATAAAGATAAAAATATTTCCTACATAATGGAGTTTTATTTATGATTTTTAGACATTAAATAATTTAATTTATTTATGACACAATGATGATGCAGTACTTATATTATTCATGAAATATTGACATAATTAATGTTATAAATACAAAAATAAATGTAATTTGAGACATTTATGAATTAAACTAATTTTATAGGTTAATATTACATGTTATTTTCGATTTAAGTTACTTTTTTCGAACTAATAATTCTGTTATGAGTTTCACAAAAATCAAATACCAAATAGTGGCAAAATTGACATAAAATAGTTTTTAAAACAAATATTATATTATTAATTGTTATTTTATTCCTAAAAATATAAGGTTAGCCAAATGACTTAGATAAGGTTATATATATTAATAATAAACAACTTGGGGTTTGTTTGTCTTGTTATAGTAGGTTTATTAACCTTATAGTGTAAGAAAACAAGAAGACTCAGTAAAAGCTAAATTGTCTAACTTAAAGTTAAATCTAAATGATAAGGTTAAAATAAAACCTAAACTTGTCTAAATTCTGTTGGATGAGATTATTTCGACCCATCCTCACATTAGCTTTGAAATAAATCAATTTGGAGCTATTAAAAACCTAATATGACTTTATAATAAAATAATATTTTTAGTTTTTCCTAAGGTGCCCCTCTCCTCTCTTATAAAAGGGCACCTCCTCCCTCTCTTCCTCACACCACTTTGAGCCTTCAAGCTCGGCCAAACCCTGCCAAATTCTCTCATCCACTTCCCTAGAAACCTCCTAGAGGTCATGGTCTTATTCAATGACCAATATTAGTGCCCTAAGAGGAGGTCTCAAAGAGACGCTTCAAAGAAGAGGTAGTGTCTATTACCGATTCATTCATCTTTATTTCTTCTTCTACTTATTCTTCTTTAGTTGTTTAATTATGAAGTAATAACATCAGTATAACTAATATACTGATATTTTATTATAAGTATGAAACAACCCTATTTCACCATCTATCCATCCTATGGAAAACGAAATCACCGCATGTGCGTACGTACGGAATTCCATCTCCACGCCATGGTGTAATCTATTTTCCAACACCGCCTTACTTGGATGAGTATAATGGTGTAAAGAATAAATATGCATAGTTATTATAAAATCATACTGATTCTGATATTTTGTATCATCCACTCCAATTAAATTCAATAATTATGGGAACGATATCATCGCTCGTGCGTACGTACAGACTACCGTCTCCACGACGCGATGAGATTCATTCTCCATGTTAACCATTCATGAATGATTATAAAGTATATATAATAAGTAATCATGAAATATATGACATAATAATGATACTGGATTTATGTATATATATGTTTGTGTCATCCACTTAATTCCATTCAATTCAATAAGGAAATGAAAACATCATTCATGCGTACATACGGCCTACCATCTCCATGAACGGTGTATTTCATTCCATTTATTGATCTATCATATATATATATGTATATGCTGAATATATATTTTATATAAATCATTTTTTACATTCTGGAATTAATTAAATCAGGATATAAGTAATAATATCAAGAAAAAAAAGTCCAAACATGTAAGATAAATAAAACGATTCTACCCAAAACGCTGCTTTAACATTGAACTTACAAAAGAACGGGTAATATAAAGTCATAAGTGAATGATATATGATATCATAACAATTAATATGATTTTTTAATAAGTCAATGACATTATTTAAATCATTATACAATAGTTTCGGAAACGTACGAAGCATATCAGACCTAAGGTAAGGGATAATTTATCAATCTCATTTTTATCCGAGATTGTTTATTCGTAAGTATTTACTGGGGTTATCTTTATCATCCAAGCCCATGTTTTCTAAAAATGTTTTCATGTATGTTTAAAGTCCTTTTTTACCCATTTTTGACTTTTACTACATGGTATGTAAGGAATCTTTTTTTTGTTTACCATACGAGGTACTTTTTGACTTTTCCGAAAAAAGTACGAGAAGAATGTTATTTTTAACTTATACGGCGTGAATGGATTTTTTTGGTTTCATAACGCCTCATTTTCATGAAGCATACTCTACAAGGTTTTATGAATATTTTCAAAAAAAATAATTTTCTTTTAAAATTTCATGTCATTTTGTGAAAAAAAAATGATTTTGAAGAAGAAAGGATATTTTCCTCAAGAATTCATTTCAAGTGTTTTATCAAAACCATTTTTCCATCTAAGATGACATTATTTCATATGTGTCAGTTTCAAGTATAATGTCTCTATGATTTTCATGGTTTCAAATTTATAATTATGAAATGATATCCATTTATTTTATATGGATTATGTGATGATTGGATGATGTTTTTGTAACCCATTTTATTTGTTGGGTTATTATGAATGATGTATGTTTATTTTGTGGGACAAGTAAGAGTGATTTCATTATGAGATGGGTGGGACCTATATCTCCCTCCAATGAATTGGGTAAAGATTTATATCTCATGAGATAGACATGGCTAGAGTGGTAAGTTAATCCAGTTCATTTTTACAGGACTGAAACGAGGAGTGAACTCGATTCAGAAAGGGACTTTGTCCACTAAGATGGTCTTGGCAGCAATGCCTTGGCTACTATGGAAATCATAACATGTGCTTAATGGTTTCCACAATTACATGTTTTATTCCCATGATATTTTATCATGATTGATGTTACCTTATGATAGATGCCTTACGTACTTCCATGAATCATGTCTTTTCTCAAGATTTTGATGTTTAGATTTTTTGTTCAAGTTTTTACATTCAAATGTTTATGGATTGTTTTATGTTCTCTATGTTTACCCTTACTGGGCATTTGAGCTCACCCATTTTATGTTTTATTTTCCCCAGGATATAAAGAAAGGTTTTAGGTATGAAAAAAATGGGAAGATCTTTATAGGAGATGTTGAATATCTTTCACCATGATTAGAAGATTATATTCCGAGTTTCCAAAGACACTAAACTATAATGGTCCTTGTGTGTCTGTTTTTGTTACGTACTAAGTATTCCGAAAAAGTAATGTAATGTCCATGTACGTCAAGCTTTGGGTGTCTACATCGAGGGTATGTTAACTTCCTGTATAATAACTAAATCATTGTTATTAAATTATACAAGAACCACATACAAAAATATTAATCATATATGATCTTATAACATTGATTTTTTAATAGTATTTCAGTATTATTATTGTTTCGAGTGTTAACTGATTCATTCTCCTTTATATGCTTCATTACGTAAGCCATGTTTTTTATTGATAAAATTTATTTGATTCATATCCATAATTATATTAATTTTTTATACATTATTTTTAATCATATAGTGAAAATTATTCTGAAATGATCAAGATGGGGAATGAATCTCATCACGTTCGTGGATACGGTAATCTGTACGTACACATGATCAACAATATCATTCTATTGTTAGTGAAATCATATTTAATTGGATGTTATATAATATATAAATAATCATTAAAATGTTATATTTTTTATTTAAATCAGTTATACTCATTATTATACCCATCCAAATAATGAAGTGTTTGAATAACAAACTACACCACGACGTGGAGACGGTAAGCCGTACGTACGCACATATGGTGACTTGTCATTCATGGGATAGATAAAATAATGAATATGGTTATGCCATATTTATAATAACATCACATTATGTATAAGGTACTGGAGTAATTATTTTGGTATGGAAAAAACAATGAAAGAAGAAGTTGAAATAGAAAAGAACTTTGAAATAGGTGGTGAAATTATTACCTCTTCTTCTGGTGTTTCCTTTTTAGTTGATCAAAAGGGCTCTTCAAGTAGGATTTTTGATCAATGTAAGGCCTCTAAGTAGAAGTGAGGGTATTCTGGAGCATATTTTAGTCAGTATTGGCTGATCCAAATGGCTTTGGAGGTGTGATTTTGAGAGAATGGGAAGTACCCTTTTATAAGAGAGGTAAGGGTTACTTTAGGAAAAGCTTGAAATATTATTTTATTATACAAACATATTCAGTTTATAATGGTAGAAAAATGATTTATTTAGAGCATAAGGGAGGTATGGGTCAAAAAACTCTCAACCAATAGGTTTTAGATAGGTTTAGGTCACCATGATAACCGTGCCTTTTAGATTTTATTCTTAGTTAAATAGTTTAACTTTTATCGTGTCTCCTTCTATATTTATATTATATGGTTAATAAACTTACTATAAAATGTCAAGAGAACACCCAGTGGTTCATTAATTACATTTATTTTATTATTAATTTAATTTTTCTGAACCTTATATTTTTAATACTATTATATCATTTAGTAATATAGTATTTTTTTAAAAACCCATTTATGTCAATTTTGACACTATTTATTATTTGATTTTTATTAAAGTTTTAACAAATTTATTAATTAGAAAAAAATCATCTAATAAACCCTAACATTTCATATTAATCTATAAAATTAGTGGTATTCATCAAAAGTCTCAATTTACATTTATTTGGATATTTATAAAATCAATTATTTTAATCTTTCACTAATAAGGTAATTACTGCATCATCATTATGTCATAAATAAATTCAATCATTTAATGTCTAAAAATAATAAATAAATAACCATTATGTTGGAAATCATTTTATATTTATAATGAATATTTAGTGTCGAATTTATCAAATTTTTAATCCTATATTAAAAATTTTTGTTATTAAAATTTGAATTTAACACTTTCAACACTTGTTTAAATAAAATAATAATAAATGTTCTAATCTAATTCAAATGAACCAAATGGATTTTATTCTATTCATAAGGTTGTTTTGGTCGAAATAAACTTATCCAATAGAATTAGTAAATGTTTTAGGGTAATAATAATATCATTTTTACCTTTAATTACCTTATTTACTTTTAACCGTGGTAAATAAAAGTCCAAGGTAACTATTCAGAAAAAAATCTATTCATCTTATTCAACCACATTTTACGTACTTATATCAACTTTGTCTCTCGGATTTTTGAAATTCAATTCACAAAAATGGTAAAATTACATTTTATGCAAATTTGTTAATGTGCCTAGAAGGTGGGTAAAAGAAGGTAAAAAGTTCAATAAAATTTTATATATCTAATTTTATTATAAAAAGAATACAATTAATTTCATTGAACTAATATAGGTATTCTGTATCTATTTTGACATAAAATAAATTTAAATAAAATAAATAATTATTTAAATAAAAATTCATTTTTAAACAATAATGCAGTGTTTTCACTATTCATAAAAATTGAATGTTTTTAGAAAAATATCAAAACATCACCCTAAGCTAATTTTGATATTATGAATCCAACAATAAATTCCATTTTGAAAAATAAAATATATAAAGTTTCAAAAATTGGGTATTACTATTCATAATGGCTTGTTTGATTGGTCGCGGTGTGCTAGAACTCGAAGTTACGAACTACACAAGCTATTGTATTATTCAAAGGGAAACATACCATAGATGCTTGGGGTGCTACATTCATGGGATTTAATGGTTTTATCATTTGGGAATCCCGATAACATGTCTTCAAAATTCAGGAACACATGCCATGTGTTCTTTCTCTTTAGTGAAGGTGATCTTTAAAAAGTATATGCCATGTATTAGGTATACATTTTTTATAGGACTCAGCCATGCAGTCGAGTAACTGTCTAGACAGCCCCACTAGGGGCACATGGACATGTAGATTACTCATCCAGAAACTATGTGTGTTGAACATCATTTAAAGGTATGTGGTTAGGCTATATACATGTACATTCCATGTGATATACATAGTTAGGTACCCCATGTAGGGTAACCGCTGTGTACATGATTAACAGGATGTGTACATGGGCTTACAAACCATTTCCATCTTGAAGATACACCCACGAGGGGAATTGGAGGTACATACCATGTACATGGTATACATTACATGTACTTCCCCTTTGCTACCCTTTTAAGGTTTTTATGTATATGTATGCCTCTGAGTTGGAATTAGACACATGTGTAGTCCATTTTTAGTTTCTTTCTATATAGATAAAAAATGGTGAAACACATGAGGTTATTTGATGAATCCTTGGTGACGTTTCATGCCTTTCCTAAATGAGGATGTTCTTCCTCTAGAAATCAAATCCAGTTGTCCCCTAAGAGTGAGACCAATTTACCTTAGATAGTCCATGAGCTATATCTCAAACCAATTATTTTTTATATTTCCTTAAGGATGTATCCCTTGAATATATGACCAATGGAATCCCTTGTAGAATCCATTTACCTATATTACATTCTAGGGATCCATGTAGGATACCTATGCTTATTATTCCATTATTAAGGGTCACCTGTAGGATTCCACTTTCAATGTACCATTTTGAGGATCTTGTGTAGGATGCCTCTATTCATTTACCATTAGATGATCCCATAAAGTATTCCTTCAAATTCCTTCTTATACTAAGGATCCCAAGTAATATTCCTTCACTTATTCATAGGCCAAGAGGATCCCAAGTAGGTCACATCTCTAGTGTTAAACATGAGGGACCCAATGTGTTCCCCAATGTGTGCCCCAATGTTTGACTAACCCGGATCTAGTACTTTAGGTTTGGGAATATATGTTAGTGTTTTTCACCTTAGAAACTGTACTGAACTTCTAATCTCATGAGTTTTTTTAGTGTTGGTGGATTAGGCATTCATCCACCCTCACTCTTTTATTTATACTTTTTCTTTTTTATTGTTGGTGCTGCAATGGTAACCATAGGTGCTTTTGAGATGGTTTATAATGAACGAGACGTGATTTTTCTTCCTTTCTCTTTGAAATACCCAAATGTATTTCATGGGATATAGATTATAATCCATGTTGTTTTAATAATTATTTATATACCCAATGGTACAACCTAGGATATGGGTATTGAGGCTATATGTTTTAATTTTATATTATTAAGCCTTCTTCAGGTGCTTCCTGGGATCCATCTATTGAGCCTATGATTATGATATACAAGAACAGTATCCCGAGTAATGATACTCATGGATGATTATTCTCTCCAATTTAATGAGGATGATCCTTCTCTCCATTTATTTACATGTTATGAGGATGATTACGCTCTCCTCAATATGATTCTATTCATGGATGATTACACTCTCTCAAATGATAGGGATGATTAATCTATCCCTAATTGATTACCATAACATGGCGTTGGACAAGGCGTTTCACATCATTGGATACCCATGGATGATTACTCTCTCTTAGATGATAGGTATGATTACACTCTCCCTGATTAGAGACCTCAATGGGTGGGAATCACATCTCACTAATGATATCTCTTTATAGATCACCTAAGGGTCATACCCTTAAAGATTATCCAAGTCACAATGTCATGACCTCATATGTAATAGGACATAGGGCTCGTACATTTGACAAGATTTACATGGAATGAAGTGAAAGGAATCCATCTCTAGTACATTTATAATATTTCTAGATGTATTCTGTGGAATCCTTTATTTTATTTTTTGGAGGTGAGTACAAGTGAACTCATTGTTAGGATGAGTATCCCCTGGTGATGACCAATCTATACCAGTGAAATTTCTATCACTACTCGAAGAAGGTATTTGTAGATTGAGATTACTAGTCTAGATATTGACTTAGTGATACACGACATTTGTGGTACGACATCCAACCTAATTCCAATACATAAGATATCCAGGATATTTGGATTATAGAACTAAGGATCGACTACTATTGATTTATGTTATTTCATTCACCTTACACATGTATATTCATATTTATGTACTAATTTTTATGTATGATAATATACATATATACATTTATAAATTTAAATATACATGTTAGTACATTAACCATTTGACCGAGATCGCAGTCCCAGGGATTGGCAATGGTATCACTTGATTTACTTAATTTACAATTTCATTTATCTCTTGGCTAGGCTGATAATATTTCATGAGAATAAACTTATGAAAACAAATTTATAAGTTCATCATTGGGGTTTTCTACAAAGATTATTTCTCACCGCTATGTGTGCTTCATATTGTGCATGAATACCTTTTCTCTTCTTTTCTAGTTCAGAACATATTCATGGTGGTCAGGGATGAGGCCCAGAGTTCATTATTGAGTGGGGATGCTCATGTGAATTCCATTGATTAGGATGGAGCAGCATGATAGTGTCTTGGAGACTAGGTACATGGTTTGTCTTTAAATTAGTAGTAGATCCTTGTACTTTTATTTTAGTTTCCATTATGTAATACTGCATATATGGCCAGACCAATGACTGATTGGTGTTGTATGTTGACATGGTTGTTTAGGATTTAATAAAAATTCATTCATAATTATATAATGTTGTATTTTAGTATATTTACTACATCTTCACTCTATTTATTAGTTCTGGTATTTTACCCAGTTATTTGCAATATTGTTTAATCTAACACGAGGACATAGTCTCCCCACGAACATACCCTAGGCCCTCATTGCTAGTCAAAAGCCAATGGAATATGGAGAGTCACACTTGAGTCTACATAATGAACTGGCTCGAAGCACATATTTAGTGGTATCCAAGTCAGGATATTAAAATTAGACCGTTGAATTCTATTGACTCATCCAAAGGAATGGTGTACATATCCAAAACTTATCCTCCCATGATACTTCAATATTATGATGTCACTTCATCTGAACTTCCAAGGTTATGTGTCACTACTTCTGGTTTTGAAACCATGTTTTTGAATCCTTCCTTTTTTAATTTTAGAAAATATATATAAAAAATAGTTTCTCAAATAATCATACTATCTCATACATGAAAATTATTTTCATGTATTCAACCAAGTCCAATGTCACTTTCTAAAAAATTAATTCTTCGTATTTTAATGATTATTCTTTCATGATCATCATATCATCTATCATCTATGTCCCAAAAAGGTGAAATTTTTCTCCCTAATTTCTTTTAATATTAATATTTTCAGAATGTATATTAAATTCCTACCTCTCCAAATATTCTATGACTCTAGAACCCAATCTTCCACAATATTTTTGATGAATTGATACTTTAGTCTAAATTGTTTCATTCATGAGTAAAAATACATATTTTTTAAAAGATAAATTACACATTGACTATCATATAGTAATGTTACATTTACTCATGACCTTCATAGATAATCTAATAATCCACTCAGTAAAATTAACTACTTTCTTACTTTCATAATCATAACATACTCTACTTATAAGGTTGATAGTGCAACAATACATTGAAGTTTATACATCTATCTCGTTGTAGTTCTTATAAAAGTAAACACATAGATAGTGGTGCCCTTATGTGAATTCATATCTCATATAAAGATTGTATCAAAAAATCCTAGTAATGAATTATTCATTACAAAACAAGAGTTTAGTCTTTATATTCCTTAAAGATACTATAAAATCTAGCTGAAATATCCTTAGTGTTCCTCCCTCAAATTTTAAATAAACCTATTTAATACTCCCACTACTTGTACAATTTTTGTCCTTATTCAAACCACAAAATACATTAATATTCCTACTACTAATTCACAAGAAACCTTCACCATGTACTTAGCCTATTCATCTATTAATAGTTATTTATCCAAGATAATTTGAAATTTACAACCAAAAGGGTGGTAACTGGTTTGGATCAGGACATTTTCAGTATTTTCAACAACTAATAGAAGTATTCAAACAACAAAAAACCCAATGTTAAACATTTTTTAGTACCTTTTGATCTACAATCCTGATATCTTCTTTACATCCCTATGATAATTCACCCTAACCATTGTGAAAAAATAAACCATTAACTCTTCAATATTTTCCTTAACTAGTCTAAAAAAGAGTATATCACCCATGTAGAGAGGAACAATCATGAAACTCCCATCATTAAACAACATCTAATAACAACAATGATCAGAATTTCAATGGAAGGACTTTTATTATATCATGATGGAATCAAAATTTCAGTTCTAATTTCAAAAATACTATTCAAACCCATATGAAATATATTTGTCCGTATATACCAGAAATTACATTATGTTTTCCACAAAACATTATGGTTTTCTAATAATGATGTCCTCCTCCAAATCATGATGAATGAATGTTTTCATGGAATACAACATGTCAAGATAAAAAACATTCAATGAAACCAAATTGATAACCCTCCTAGGATTATATAATGTTTTACAACAAGAGATAAGATTTAAAAAATAATAGTTTTACATTTTGTTAAAAAACCCATCAAAAAATCCTTTCCTTATACCTTTTCCCCTATATAATTCTTATATTATCTCGTAGACCCACATTTTCTGTAAATCGCTTTTCACCAATAGTAACTATATTAGCTCTCTCATTCCATTAACATCATGGAAGTTCATTTATTCCTCTATTTCTACCTCCCACTATTTCTAGTCACTAAAACTTTCCACTTGTTATAGGATTTCATGTTCTCCACTATCTTTACGAATAAATTAGTGAATTCCATATTCAATCCATTTCACTAGTCATATAACCAATGTAAACCACCTCAACCTCTAAGGTTTCACACCTTCTAGACCCCATGTTTTCAAAACTCTAGCACAATATACCATAATCCTAGATTGTTTTGGTAAATTTATCCTTTGTACATTTACACCTTCATCAAAATATTCCATTCTAGAACTTTCTTATTCCTTTTAAAAAAAATTTCTCTCTAAACAATTTGGAATCATAATATTTATATTCAGAACGACCTTAGCATGTTTCGGTTTTTCCTAAATAGAAATTCATGATATTTCTAATACTTCCAAAATATATGTTCATTATAAAGAACATTCCATACTCTCAATAAAATTTTCTAATTGTTATCCTAGAGATAAGATCTATATTTTTTATCACCATACCAAACAAAGAAACATGTTTTGGATTTTTTAACCAAATTTTTATATTTTTTCATCGATATGGGAATAAACAATACCCCCAAAAAATCAGGTTTGAAAATTCATTTGGTATTCTGGTTTATAGTTCTTCTAGAGGTGATTCCCCCATTAGTATGAAAGGATTACAATCCCTGAGTTATATCACATAGTTTATAGTTTCTTCTTAAAATTAATTTAAGAAACTAGAATGTAATATCATTGTAAGATAAATTTTTTTTAATAGTTATAATTTCAATTTAAATAATTTAATACCACCAATGTATTATTTTATAAGAAAATGTATCATTTTTAGATATTAGTTATAATTTGAGTTTAATTTTAAAAATGACCTATTTTTGGATTTTAATAGTTTCAATTTTCTTCTTTATTTCAGCCATAACATTTTACAATATTTTTTAAATTGATAAATTCATTTTTTTAGACTTCTATAAATATTAATAATAATTTCATCCCAATGGACCAAAATTTGAATCCCAATATTTGAGACCCAAAAGAAGATCACATGTTATGCCTCAAAATTGTGTATAGATCTTGTTATTTTCTTAATATGGACATATATATCACAAATTATAGGTCCAATAAATCTAAGAATTCATATGGATAAAGAAAACATCCAGAGAAACAACTTTTATTACCGTGGAAACTTGTTATTCTTTCTTTTTAAAATCTATAATTGCATGGAAACTTGGTGCATTGGATTACTAATAGTTAGCCAGTCTAGAATAAATATCCATATTAAATCAGACAAAACTAATCCATTACATTTCTAATAAATAATACAATTTTTGGTTGATAGAGGGGAGAAATAGGAACAACTTTCTATAAGAAAACATTTAGAAATTTTACTATTTATTATTTGTACCACATGTAAACTTTATATGGAATACTTTTTAGTGAAAATTATCTACCCCCTCTCCATATACATTTGTATTCCCATAACCTTTCATGGGATTGGATGCTACACTGATGATCATGAGTAGCTAACCTGCAGATTTTCATAGGGGAGTAATCCAGTTATGAACCCAATTCCTTGAACATTCATAATTAATGTTTCTTATTTTCTTCAAGTTAGGACAAGGGGTATCATTGTGGGAAAGGCTACTTTTGGTCTTCACTTTTCACCTGAGGCTTATAAATTTCTTCTACATTACTTTCCCTCAACCATAGATGAGGATGTTCAGTGTATTCAATCGAGTGCATTGTAGATTAAAAATTTTATGTAGAAGTGTATTTTCAAACATATTATGGAGTGTGATCATTAAGTAAATTTGGAACTATTAGTAATTCAATGAATGTCAATCTGATTAATTCCCAAAGTAATTTATCTTGTCTCTCTAACGTCATTTAATTTTTATTCATTTTGTTTTCATTGCGTGTGCATGTTTAATTTTAGTATTTCATTCTCAATTCTAAAGATATCACTTATTTTTGTTCTATTTCATACAAAAAAATATAAAAAATAAAACGTGAATTAGATGTACTGAGTGATGAAATTAAATATCTCTTAATGAGAATAACCTAGGTCAGCGCCAATGCTACACTTAGTAAAAGTCAAAAATAATTTGAGTGCACGCATGAAAACACATAATCACTCATACAATTTTCTCTCAGATTCTGTGTTTATTTCATACATTATTACTCACCATTCTAATTTGGTGTCCCTTGAATAGTCTCCCCTATATGCATCCATTTAATATAATAAAACAATCGAAACTAATTGCTTATATATTCATCTTCATTTTCTAAACACAATCACTAAATCATTACTACAGACTCCTTTTACACCATGGAGTTCCACTTGAAGAAAATTATAGAATCCTAAAACTTGTGTTCTAAGAATAAAAATATACACCTTATATGTGTCATCATTAATGAATGTAACGTAGTATATTGTGTCTTAATGGGAATGTACTAGATTTAGACCCAATATATCAATAAGAATGAACACTATCTTTTTGTTCTTTTGTGCCATATCTAAACATAAAAAAATAAACCTTTCCATAATTATAAATGATATAATACCCATGTATTTTTAAATATACGTTATTAGGTTTTAATATACTTATTACATCAATGAAATTCAACCCTTTCTCTCCAATGTTCCCCAAATAGTAATGAAATTGATCCAGAAATCTAGATGTTATTGTTCTGGAAACCATTTCCCCTTACAAATTCTATTAATATAGATTTTTATATATTAAAAAACCTTCACCACTACCATGGAACCCTATGTGAGTTTCCACATTCTATTCAGAAAGGTTATACTAAAACCGAAATCTTCTATATAACCTACCAAAATTAGTTTCTACCATAATACCAATATCTAAAGATTTTTCCAAAAACTCCTCAGGTATTTTTTGAACGAATATTAAAATCACGTTTGTGAAGAGCCTCAATGGATTATCAATATAAAATATAAACCTTGATAAATCTTATAAAAAAGTTCCCCATGAATCATATTTTTTAATTTGAATGAAATTATACTCTAGAGTCAAGATTCCATGTCTCTAACATACTTGAAACATTTAATAAAAATGTTTTGACCTCATTAGTCACATATTTTATGGAGGAAATGGAATAATTCCAATTGAAATTAACCCTATAGTCTTAGTAAACTTTCAATAGATTCAATTTCCTTCTATAATTTCAATATATGAAATAAACCATACTGACTAATTTTCCTCGTCTCCTTTATCGTCTATTATATCTCTTCTTTTGAGTTTTCCTCTAAGTGTAATATCCCTTAACTTTTGAATTGAATACCAATCTGATATTTCAATGGACTTACTTATGCATGATTTCATTATTCATAATTAGATACTGAATCTATAATAATTATAAATAATTCTTTACACTATAATTTCCCAATAAATTTATAACCACATCTCAATATTCAAGGGGAAAAAAGAAGTATTATTTGTCACACACTTCTATTGAAATTCACTCTAGAAAGATGTAACTGATTTTTTACTATGTTGACGGAATTTATTTGAAAATACACCACGCTTCCTTTTAACATCTTCATGCTGTAAAATACACAAATAAATAAACCTTGTTAATTGAAAATGGATTCAAATATTGTTTCATAATAAAAATAAAAATCCATCATTTATTTTAACCTCTCAGATATTGAATTCCACGTTCCAAGATAACATCATCTAAATCAATTCTAGAACCTTTTGGTTGAATATTCCCCATTTATGCTTCTAAATATCTTCCAACATGACTACTATCATCATATGATCAATATATTTATGGAATATAGAGTCTTATATTGGTATCCTCCAGAATCCAAAGTCATTCCTATTAAACATGGTCATCTACACCTTACCCTCTTATAAATCCATCTTTCTTAATAATATCTCCCATTAGATAGAAAACATAAAAAATAAGAAATTTCTTTCTGTAAGTTACCATCTTATCTTTTATCTCCTAACCAAGTAACTCAGATATAACTATTATTCCAAAAACATCTTGTTTTGGAACCTATCTTGTAAATATTCACTTATGGAACAAGGAATCAAATGTTCTAAAATAGATGGCATATAGAAAATGGTGTATCCAAACTAAGAATATTTTCACCTCATCCACACACCATACCACTCCCCTAAAATCCTAAAGAAAAATAATGAAAAATTTTAAAGAAGTGGTCACATGTCCACTAAAACATAGTTGATTAACATGGTTCAGAAAAATTATATTATATCGAAAATATTTGAAAACAAATCTATTAAGGAATAGAATAAGAGAAATTGGCATTGAGATACAAGTTCCCTTAATACCAGAATAGTACTTAGGATAATCAAAAGATAACTACATAATAGTATAGCATATTTAAAAAAACTAAATCCATCTATTTATTGATAATTTCGTTAGCATCCAACTAGTACCACCATTGTATGATATTTACAAATTTTTGTGTTGCCACTAGAGTCACCCTAAGGGGGTGAATCATAGTGATGGTCAAATTAAAAGTTGTAATTATGTTTTATATCTTTATTCTATGATATTTTTCCCACATTATTAGGAAATATTTACAACCTGTGTTACTTGATAAGAAAATGACCAAAACACTCATAGATATACATGGAATTAAATCATGTAAATAACACATTGATTTTACTTGGTTTTCTCCAAAAAGGGTTACATCTATGGAGTACACACCGATGATGTCTCAATGTCCCAAAATCTACTAAGATTCACTAGTTGTATGGATAAATGTTTTTGATCATGGTCACTACAATCCAATCACACATCCTTTATAATTTCTAGGTTTTGGCACCTAATCACCCAATACGCACTTCATCTTATTTACTTTCACTCACTTCTTCCATAAATGTTCTTCCACAATTTATAGACTTCTAGGTCTCTTCGATGGATAAAGAACAGGATGGTATATCTCTATTTATAATGAGGCTTTTATTACATAATAAATCTTTATTTCATGATATGTTACTATTTTCCTTCATTCCACTTTTATTTTATACCAAATGAGACTAACACATCAATGAGAGAGTTATTTATTTGTCTTCCTCAACACAATCTCAACAATAATTATTCTCTATATAAAGATAATTCCGAATTGAAATTATCTTATTTCTCTCTTCCACTTCAATAAAATGATGTTTTACTCTAATTCTTATTTTGTTTATCCTTATTCCTCAACAATAGATATAGTCTAGATTATATATCCACTATGTTCAGTTTTCCAAAGCATTGTGTTTTTTTATAACTACCTTTTAAAACTATAGATTGATTGAGAACTATTATTTCAATATTTAGAATCATATCCTATATCATATAAATTGGATTTCATTAATCTAGCTACACAACACTAAACACAGGACTACTAAGTCCATAAACCTTTGGCACAGGACACCCGATATATAATACTAGAATGTTCCTATGAGTGAATGAATTCAAAAAAAGTCCCATGTGCATAAGATTCCAGTGTCCAAAACACCTTTCATGATACCACTATGAGAAAGACCCACAACTGAATGACCTCGAGCACTTATGTTCTCCATCACTATTTATGCACTACACATTTTTTATCCTCCTCACAAGCTTTTCATATACAACTCAAATCGTGTATAAACTTGGAACTTGAATCTTCTGAACACTCTACATTCTCTAAAAATCATGATATTGATTAATTCTATTTATTAAAAAATTATTCCACCTTAAATTATGTACTTAAGGGGTATTTATAATAAATTTAACATCATCTTAACTCTATAAAATATAGCCATTCATCCATTACACCACCTCATATATTTTTTCTTCACCTGACCTCACCATATGAAATCTTCCAGACCCTGTGATCATATGAATTTTAAAACCACCTGATTATAATGATTTCATCTCATGTAAATCTTTTGTGTGACTCAATTGATCCCAAAATCTCATGGTCACATGAGATCACTATATTTTTCTGTGTATCTCTCCCTTCATGCCCTTTACATCAATACATTGTGAGAAACCGTTGTGAATATACACTCTCAAAACATATAAAAATCATGAGACCTCTCTACCTTATAAAACGCCACTCCTTTTACAAGATTCATGTGATCACATTTTCTGAATGAGAATACACGGTCATGTGACCCTTAAGGGTTTAGGTAATCATGTAACCCATTATTGCATACTCGATTTTGAAAAGTCACCTCTAAATTTTCCTCTATGTTTGGATGTGAACCACATCTTCTTCGATATTATTAAAAGAAACTTCTAGCATTCTATATCATTTTTCTTCATCATCCTCATAGATCAAAAAAAATATTGTATTTTCAATGATTATCGGATTACATTTCTCTTTTACCATTATTTTTTCAAAACTCTTTATATAACTAAGCTTAAACTCTATTCCTAGACCATCCTTTAGATGTGAAATTTTCTATATACATCCTAAAAATAGGTCCATGATTTATATCACAGTTTCATGCTCCATTTCCCCAAAAAATTCCACATGGACTCCAAAACTCCTAACTGGGAAATTATCATCTACCAATGCTCCATACATACTATTATAATACATGGATTCAAAACAAGTCTAACACAGAACATTAGTCTATGTCCAAAATTATTCCCCTTTAGATTTTATTTTCAATATTATCATAAATGCATCCCTCTATAGATATAAAAAGTATCTAAAATTTTCCATGGTGATGGATTCATGATTCCCTGATATCCTCCTAATGAATTTTCTCTCCCCCTTTGACATCAAAATGAAATGGGCCATATCCAACCAGATTCAATATTTTTTTTCTCTTCCCCCTATAGTATCATCAAATATACCTTTAATATTAACTTCCCTTTTTCCATATAATCCCATATGAGTGACATTATCTATAGATATATACCCCTTAAAAATATTAAAAATTAAATATATTATCAAATATCTTGAGTAAAACATGTCGGGGCACATATTTCTCTTTAAACTGCTAATAGTCAGTTGTTACCACCATTAAAGATCCGACTCACTTACATCATTATTATTGTATACTACTTGAAATAATTTTAAAAAGTGAAATTACCACTTTTTATTGATTAATTGATATATCCTCTAAGCCTAAAAAGTAGGAACTCATTTTAGGAAACAAGAGTTTAGGAAAATAAGCATCCTCATTTTCTATGTCACTCACTTACTTCCATTGATTCTACCAAAAAATTTATTTATAATGAAAACCATAATCTGATCTCAATTACACTGACACCAAACATTCAATGAAAAAGAAATTAAGTATAATTTTGTGATACATAAACATGATAAGCCAAATGAGATGAATTTTTAAAGAAAACTTCATGGTATCACTTGGTATACATGATCATAAATTCTTCACATGAATCCTTTTTCAGATGAGGCAAAACATCTTATAGTGATTGTCACAAAATATCCCCAAAATATACATATTCGGAATGATATAGATTAAATATATCAATTTTTTAGATGAATCTGGATGTTTTACTAATATTTTAAATAGGGAGACCACTTAAAAATGATTTCATTGATTTTTCAATAGCTTATTGTTATCTTAAAAATAGATAGCTGATACCAAAATTTTAGAGAAAAAAATAAAGGAACATGAAATACATGAATATTACTAATTCTCTACCAATCAGTATTATCTTGGTAGAATAATAGCTCTTAAAATATTACCTAATAAAAATGGTTGAATATTTAACATAACTTGTATGTAATGCATTATTAAGATATTGTTTTGAAACCTATTCATCTTTATATAAGTATTTTAATTATTTTTTCCCATTTTTTCCAACATCTTACTTCCAAATATTTCTTTGAAAACAATAGTGACTGTTCGGAATGAATTATTGATCTTGGAACCAAATGTTAATTTCAATAATTTGGAATCTTCTTGTCGTATGTATCTCAAAATTACCTCATAAAATTTTCCCCTTTCAGTAAACACAACCTATATATAATATCTACCTCATAATAAGATACCACTTTCAATATATATTAGAAATAATTAACTGAATGGAGAGAGGAGAGCCTTTAGAATCTTCAAATAGAGGATTTTTTTTGGTCTTGATGAACCAACCCTTTGATTCTTGTTCTCTACCAAACCATTATGGAAGTCCTCCTTTGGAAGGAATCACTAAATAATTTTCGGATGTATTATTTGAAATACACCTATATTGGCTTAGTCTTATTTACGTTTACATGTAAATAAAATTAATTAATATCTATTTTGTCCACATTCTTTTCTAACTCCAACTGATCTAGACATATAGCCAAGAATTACTTCTACACATGCTTAGTCTAATTTTTTTGGTAGGTTTCGCATGCTACTTCTTATTCATAGTTATGGGATTAAACCCATGTGTATTAGTTTTATTATATGATACACCACATCTATTATTATCTAACATCCACCACTATTGGATGTATCTTTCTTTTGACTTCACATACTTCCTTGTGGCATGGTTTGTGAAATCACTATGGTTTACTTCATGTATCTCCCTTCCTTCCACCATAATAGACACCTCTATTGTTTCTTTCCATGATAATATTATCTTCACATACAAGGAATTATTACTCATAACTATAGTAGATTCACCCTTTTTCATCCAAATTTTTTTATGTCCTTTCATAGAGGGTAATGATAGTGAAACCGTGTAGGTTTACGGTTCACCTTTTTTTAGATCATTATTTTTTGCCCAAATTTTTAAACCATCTTTCCAACATAATAGGATGTATTCCTGTATATATTTTCTCATTACATGCCTTGGGAGTTAAGGAAATTCTTATGGATTATATTTTCCTCCCTGAATTCTTCCAGCTACAATATTTTTTCAATTTCCCATGGTTATCACATCTGAAACATCTCCCATAAAAACATACCATGTGTAATCATTTTTCATTTGAGATGTTGGTGTAGCTAATGATATTGTTATAACATTTTTCCCTTAGGTTTCAAGACACATCCACTTGGAATGTCCCAGTCTACTATAATAGTATCATTTCATATATACTTTCTTCTAACAGTCTTTACATTCAAATTTCTTAATTATCATTTACTTATTTCCAAATTTAGAAAAACAAAATTCTATTATTTTTGGATTTTAGATTGGGATACATTCATGTTCCACTCATGTGCTCCTTTGGATAGAAACTTTACTTTATCTTTCTATTGGATAGACTGAGATTTTCCTTGAGATCCCAAATCTTTTGTTCTATCTCCTTTAGTTTAGATTATATATCCTTTAATTTGGAACTATATTAATTCCTAGATTAAGTTATCTATTTAATAATTTTCTTGAGAGGAATGAAACATTCTTCAACTTTTTTTCTATAAAAATTTTCTTCTCTCATTTGAAATTAATTTAAGTAGATCACTCCGTTCTCTCATTTTAATAGATATTTTTTGTATGTTGACATTTAAATCCACTTATTCTCTTTTTAGACCCTTGTTCTCTATGCATAAATATCAGATGATTATATATCCTACTTACTATATTATCTCTCATTGATCCACACATTATTATAAGGATTAGATCTATTCTTGATCTCAGCACACACTATCTCCAAATTGATGACCATAAACCATAGCCACCTCTTCATTATTAGAGTTCTCATTATACATGACTGATTCATATTCACCAATAAATATTCCAAAAAAATTATTCTCAAAGTGAGTATGATTAAATGGATCCTTAACATTTTTCCTTTATAGAATTTCATCCTCAAGAGACTCAGTTATTTTATTTTATTATTAAACAGACTCCTTCAATTGTCAATCAACATAGTTTTCTATTATGTTTTTTATTTCTTATTCACAACTTCTTTTGAGTTCACCTGACTAGATAAATGATTGTTTATCTATTTTTTAAGTTAGTCCATATTTTATTTAATCTAATCCACATATTAAATAGATTCATTCAACAGACCACCAATCATTTTATTTTACAATATTGGAATATCTAATTCTTCAATAGAACCATTATGTTTTACTTAAAGTTTGATAGCACCATATAGTTATTTATTATTTAAGAAAACATCCAATTTTCAAGAAACTACCAAAATATGGTTAGAATGAAATGAAATAGTAAAATTATAATTATTCATCATGATTTTAGTACATGATTTCCCAAGAGACTTCTTCATTATATATTTCATATTCTTTCTTTTTTCTATAAGGTTATCTTCATGAAACATGTTCACTGGCATCTCAATTTTTCCAATTTTGTAATATTCACTTGAGTTAGACATCAAAACATGACTTTTCCCTATAGTGTTCCTAGAAAAAAAATTCATGTCATTCCAAATTTCATAATCATTATCCTAATGACTACTTTTCATATAAACATAATCGTAAAAGAATCTATTTATAATATTCTTTATTTGGTCATTACCCATTTACTCATTGGGATTTCTCAAGTCAACATCTCTTTGGATATAGATCATAATATCTTCATCACAAGACTATATAAATATGATAATTTTTTTTCTGCTATCAATCAAGGTTAGTTCCATAAAAATGGAGGCTTCATCATAGAATCTATGCACAAAAATCCAAACTATTCTTATAATGTTGAATACTGAGTCTGAACCTTTACCTACTGATACCACATTTTACCACTAGATACACCCTAAGAGAGGGTGAATTGGGATAATGTAAAAACAAAAAGTTTTATTTAAACAGTCTATATTTAATTTAGGATATTTTTTTATTTATTTGTAAGAACAATGTTTTACATGTATTACATGAAAAACTAATCACAAAAATAATCATAGATATGCATGAAATTAAGTTATGTATAGTGCACACATATTTTACTTGTTTTCCCATAAAGGGGTAAATCAAATGAGCACACACTGATGATGTAATGATGTGAAGAAAAACAATAATATTCACTAGTTACATGAATACAAATTTTAGATCATGGACACTATGTACCAGGAACAATTCCTTTACAATGTTTAGGGTTTTTTCACTACATGCACAAGGAACATTGCCACTTATTCACTTCTACACACTAGTTCCAAGGAGGATCTTCCATAGTTTATAGACATGTAATTATATTCAATAGATAAAGAATAGGATAATCTATATATATTCATCATGAGAACCTTCTTTCATCATAATTCCTGATTTGATGCTTTATTGATCTTCTCCTCCACTGCACTCTTATGTTATGAAAGATGTGATTAATTCCTAAATGAGGGAGACAAGTTTTTTTCTTCTATAAAAGAATCATAGAATCACTAATTATTTATACAAGGATAATTATACAATAATTTTATACTATTTCTTTCCTCTACATAGACAAATGGACATGTCACTAAATTTTTTTTTTGATGCTCATTCATCCTCTAGAATGGATAAAATAAAAATTAACTATTCATTGTATTAATATGTTCAATTATTTATGTTCATGATAAATAACTTATACAATTATACCCAAATTTATAATTTTTCCCTTAAAATAATATCTCATACCCTCAATCACATAAACCAAATCACAAAACCCTAGTGGCACAACACCAATCGAAGGAATAATGAGGGTATAAACCTTGAATTCAAGAATCTTTTTGTGTATCCCTAGAACATAACACCGAGTTCAAGACCACTAATTTAAGTACCGTGGTCATGAGAATCTTGTGTGTGCAACACATAATGTGAGACCACTATGTGAAAGAACCTCGAGTGCAAGAACTCATCCACTTAACTCCTCTATGACTACCTATTCACTACACATATATAAGCCTCTGCAAACACTTTGAATCTATGAATGTGATAGTGTATAAATGTGAAACTATAATTTTAGGACCTCTCTTGCTTCTCTCGAAACTCCTTATCAAGATAATTATATTAAGAAAAAAATCATCCCACTTTAAATGAAAGACTTATAGTGGTATTTATAATCTATTTCTACCACCTTAACTCTAATAAATACGGTCATTCATCTACTCCACCACCTGAAGTCTTTTTTATTCATATTACCTCACCGCATGAAATCTTCAAACAAATGTGATTTCTAGAAATTCATCACAAATCAGTTATCATGAGTTCCTCTCACATAACTCCTTTATCACATGACATAGTCGATCTCAACATCTCAAGACTGTATGAGATCGTGATTTTTTCCGGAATATCTCTCCTGTCATATGCAATGTGCAACTATTTCTCAAGATCTATTTGAGCCTATAAACTCTCAAAACATATAAAAATCATGGGACCTATCCTCCTTCAAAAAGCATCACTTATTTTACACAATTAACATGATCATGTAACTTGTACATACATATGTGGCCATGTTACCCTGAAGCGTTTATGTGATCACCTAACCCTTTATAGAATAAGTGTTGTTGACAATTCTTATTTGAATTTTCCTTTAATTCAAGATATTGATTCCATATTATTTAATCTACTTCAATCACACTTCTTCCCTTCTTCATTGTACTTATTCATCATCCTCTATGATTATACCAGAATCATGTTATCAATGATTACAAAATTCACTATATCATTTACCATTCTTCTTCAAAAAACCACTTATATAACTCTAATCAGACTCTATTCATGTATCATTATTTATATATGAAATATTCTCTATACATTCCAAAAACCAGTATTTGGGGTATATCAAATTGTTTCATTACATTTATCCATAAAAAGTATATATGGATAGAAAAACCTCTAGTTATGATTTTTTCATCAACCAATGGGGAAACCATTCTATTATGATATTATGATTGATAATAAATACAATACCAAACATAGGTTTGGATCCAAAAAATGATATCTCCAAAAATTTGACCATCAAAAAATCACAAAAACCAAATGACTCAACTATCACTAATGGTGAATACCGTACATGTCTAAAACATATCTTCACACTCCACTTTTAGGTTTTTCTATCACTGTATCTACACTTACAAGGTTTTGATTCACTAGTTCTAGTTATGAAACTGTGTTTTCAAGTCCCTCCCTCTAAAATTTTAAAAAAAATGTATAAATTGATTTTTTACATAATTCTAACATCTCCATGAACAAAAACATATAAAATGAGCTTTTAATATCCAGTTAAAAGGGGGTGACATTCTGATGTTTTGTAAATCCATCTAGAATTTTAATGGATTCCATTTAGGATACTAGAGAAAAGGTTTCATCATAATATTTTACTTATTCCTAGTTATATTATTTAGAAAATAACATGGACTTATTCTTAATAACAACACAATTTTCACTACACTAATTTCAAAAAAAAACATTTTGATCTAACAATCAAAAAATCCATAGGTATTTAAACCACAGTCTATAATTGGTTCATTTCAAATTAATTTATCTCTTATAATATTTCCATCATCTAGTTCTCAAAACAAATGGATTTATTAACCTTTTTTTAACTAATATAAGAATTCAAGCTGATCACATTTATTTCAAAGAGTACTTCTATTTAAAACTCGATAATTGATATCACCAATGAAATTATCAATTAGATAATCCTTATATATTATTATTCTGTAATAAAAAAATATTATTCCTTGGATTTCAGTAAATCATATTTCGAATTATTATTTTATGCTTTTGTAATCACATTCTTTCAATTTATTGATTAAAAAAGGGGTGAAAAATATCATCTTGATCACTATTTTGAAGTTTGAAAATACATTTTCCAAAATCTTCCATATCATAAAATTTTACATGTACAATTTTTTTAACAATATATAGGGGCACTTAATATTCCATAGGTCCATGGGATAGTCCCACCATCCTATATTTGAAGGGTGATAAAAACTATAATAAATGACCTACATATTAAATAGGCTTAAAGGGACTATGGAAAAAATCCCACGGGTTTAAGTGGACTGACCTCAGAATATGTGGGTCGACCCGTGGGCCCAGAATATTGTTTTTATTTTTCATTTTAATATTGTCTTAATTTAATATTTTTTTTATAAAAAACATATATAGATATACATTTTAAGTATTTGATTAATATATTTATTTATTTGTTTATTTGTTTATAAATTAAAATTAAATTGATAACTATAATATGTTCATTAATTAATATTCCTTAAAATTATGTGTATTTCATTTAAAAAATTACTTTAAATCATGATTTCAAATGTGAGCTGGCTAATGGGACAGTCCATATAAAATAACAACTATGACAAGATCAATTATGTAGAGCCTTCAATAAATGTGGGCCTAATAGGCTGGTAAATTTTATTCAAAGTCTATATGGGATTTGTCCTCACTACTATAGTTCATCCCATTAAGCACCCCTAACAATATGTGTCCATTAATTGAAGACCAAATAAGCCTTACTTTTGGTGTAGTAACCTATAAATGTTTATTAACCAAATTTAAAAACACACTTACAAATTTTATCCTTAGTGTTCCGAATATATATTTTTTATGTAAAATTAATAGGTATCTGACCTACATAACTATCACTTCATAGTTTGTACTCAGTTTTCTTTGAAATCGGAAAAAAAGTAAAAAATGGTTTATAGTGTAGTAAATGGTATGCATATCCTTAGCACAAAAAAACCTTAGAAGTTTATATTCACATAACATTGTTTATCTTATCTCCTAAATATATCAATTTATTTTTAGTCTATAATTATTTACTATAGTGTTATTTGTCTAAAAACTAATGTTTTATGACATTATTACTACCAAAAGTTTCAAAATTAAAAATTTCAAACTCACCCCAGTGATTACATTGGATTTTAATCAATGGTATGATTTTTTATACTTAAAATATATAATAAAACATATTTTAAAATATTTAATTACAAAAAAACAAATAAATAAACAAAACCTAAGTGTAATGAGAATAGTTATCAACTGTAACATAAATAATGTGTTTTCCTTCCATGCTCCATATTTGAGTTGACCAAAAAATTCCTATGTGTACTGACTATGTAGTTTAGAAATTGAAATAGATTTTACAAGATTTTGGTTAAATTTTTATGGCATGTCATATTAGAAAGGATCACAGACTTTAAAGGAATCAAATCTAACCTATTTTCGGTCCCTAAAAAAATAATTTCTTGTGAGTTTTATTGTTGTAAAAAGTTTTAAATGATTGATATTTTGTTGTCATAACCATGAATAAATTTCCACATACCAAAGTTGGGGTATTATTTTTTCTAGAAAATCTACTAAAATTTTTGCATAGACATTTTCAAGGTGATTTGTGGACATTATGTAATATCTTTGAGAATCAGTTATAGAACATATGTTATTTATAAACTAACTAAATATCCATCATTATATAACTGAATTATACTAATGAGTTTGTTCTTGAGTCTTATAACATAATGAATATTTGAGAATATGGGTTTACCTTGTATTATTATATCACTTTTACCCCAAAATATTTCCATTTATATTGTCTCTAAATATGAAAAATTCTCCATCAATTTCCATTAAGTTCAAGAAATTTCATTGTTTTTCCTTTTATATGTTAGAACAACCACTATTCATGTTCTATATGTTATTTTATCTTACAATAGTAAATGAAACATTATCAAATAAATTATGATACTAATGATTTTGGTACCCAGAATTTTATTAGGTCCAAAAACATTTTCTAATAAAACATTAAAACCCAAATTTTATTTACCTTTAAAAGTGTATAGTGTATATGGTTCATAAAAATAGATTTTTTTATCCATAAAAAATTGGGTTTCCCTTAAAGAACATTTTTTCTTCTAGTTCCCTCAAGTCTATTAATAAGTATAAAAAATTTTACATTATATTAAAAGTTAATACACCACTCCCCTAAATAAATATTTTCCTTATTGTAAAGACCCGTAAAATTCAAGGGATTTTTTTTCTTAATTTTCTTTGAAATTTTACAAGAGCGCAGTTTCTAACGGCACCTGATTCCGAGGCCCGGTGTGCCCGGAATCAATTTCTGAAGTTTGGCTCGGGTATGTTCAGTGAATGAACGAGCGAGAATTTCTAAATCTTGAACCGGTGTCTGGAATCGAATTCAGAGGGCACCGATGGTACCGCAGCACTGGTTTTTGCTTAAGAACTCCTGTTACGGAGTTGCGTTTACACAAGTGTTGATGATAAAAATTGTGGAAGTTTATTTTATAATTACTCTTCAATTTTTATTATTCTTACTCTAAGTGTTGTTCTTGATGGAAGTTGGGTAACCACCCAACCTCCCATGGGAGGTTATGAGGGTGGTGGGGCCCACACAAACCCCACCCCTTCATATCCTCTAACCCCCCTCAACTCCCACTTTAATTTTGTTAACCTAAGTTATAACTTATGACTTAAATATAATAAGTTTAATTAGGTGAGTTGTGTGTGGTTAAATTGAATTTCAAACTCTTGAAATTCAAATGGTTAGGTTGTGTTAATAAAATAAGACTTAGTCTTATTTTATTTTTGTTAGAGTTATGCAACCTTGAGAGGATTGGGGAAGTGGTCTTCTTCTTCTTCAACCTCGACGAAGAACGCGAAGAACATCGTTCTTCAACGAAGAACTTCTCCGCCGAAGAACACGGTTCTTCCGTGACGCCGTATCTGCGACGCGGCGTTCTTCTTCCGCGTCATCTCTTCCGCGATGGTTTTCTGCGAGGAAATCGCCGTCAACGACTTCGAATCCTTGCTTCGCGACGTCGACGTTCTTTTCCCGCGACGCCCGACCTTTGTGACGCTCGTCTTCCGTGGCTCGTTGACGAACACTGTTCCTGAACCGAGGTAGGGGATTATTTTATTTAATTATTTTCCGTTCATGAATCTAGTTTATCGATTATCGTGGATTTTCGACTAGATGATATCATTTAATGAGAGGGGGGCTGGACCGCAAAAACACGGCTGAACCCCCCTCCTATGTTCATATTTGATTCTTTGTGGATGGAACGGAATGGCGTGGTGTCGTCGCACCATGCGAGAATCACACGGAAAGTATTACGTGATGTCATCGTGATGCACCATGGAAAGAAGTCTAAGAACGTGACGTCGTCGCACCGCGTCGAAGTAAATCGAAGGCGTCGCGGCCAGAGCGGGGCCGCGGCGAAGGGGCGCGGTGTCGTCGCACCGCGCCGGACGACAAGGGCCACGGCCGGTTCCGGGCCGCGGCGGAACAAGGTGACTGGCGGCCGAATCGGGCCCCCGGCGACGTAGCTGGAAGGGGACCGTCCACCGCCGGTCCCGTTGAGAAGGAGCCGGCTGGCCAGGTCGGGCCGGCCGGAAAGGGAAGGGGGTCAGGGGAATTAAATTCCCCCGGGCGGTTCAAACGGCCCCCCATAATTTTGGGGGGGAGGGGGCGGTTACACAGGGGAGCAGGCGCCCCCCCCTGTTACCGTGTCAGGCCGTGCCCAGCCGGGCCGGGCCGGGCCGACCCGGTTCGGGCTAACCGGGGGGGTCTCGGGCTGGGTCGATCCGGGCCCAAAACCCCCCGTTATCAGACTTTTTGGGTTCAAATGCCCATAACTCAGGCTGCGGACCTCCAAACGATGCGCCGTCAGCGGCGATATGATCCTTGGATCGAGACGGTCGTCTCTCTATATCGCACTCAAGGTTTCGGAATATTTTCAGTTCGGCCGGGTTGGTTCGTACACGAAACCAACCAGGCCCTCGGAGCGGAAACACTCATATCTTGAGCTACGGACGTCCGATTGACGTGCCGTCAACTTTGTTGAGTTCCTCTTAGTGAGACGGATCTTTTGGCATACTCTGCCGGAGGTTTTCACATAGATGGAGTACGGTCGGGTTGGTTTTTCCTTAAAAACCAACCGGGCCCCTGGGACGAAAAAGCCAATAACTCTCAGACCCGGCGTCCGATCGACGTGTCGTCTGCAACGTTGAGTTCCTGTTGACGATACAGAACTTTTGGATACATCAACTCTGGACTATGTGATAGTTGATGTATCAGCCTCTCGGCTCGTGGAGCGGACCCTCCCGAATGAGTTTGTTGTGTGCAGGAACCCTATAGCTGGATGCGACTGCTACTATGACTGCGACGACGACTGTGTAGAGATCCTCAGTGGACTGCGACGACTACTGCACTCAGCGATCCTACATGGATCAGTGCTACAGATCCTGTGTGGATCTGATCCTGTGTGGGTCAGCGCTCAGCGGTTCTGTGTGAGCTAGCGCCTACAGGTCCTATGTGGGCCCGATCCTATGTGGGTCCTTGTAGGGGTTAGTACCTATCGATCTTTTGTGGGTCCGACGACTTAGATGGATCAGTGATCATCTCTATCGTCTTCGAAGAAGTATACCTGTGTGAGCTGAATCCTGTTTGCTTTCCTGCGTGGACTTTGTTGTGCTATCCTGTGTGGATTATGTTTTTCTTTCCTGTGTGGAATAAGTATACTTTCCTGTGTGGACTGGGTTGTACTTGGGCTCGGTGGTTGGAGCGTATTGGAATTGATGACTTAGGTATATGTATGGGAATATTCCTATGCAGTGTCGGTTGTTACTTCGTGATTGTATAATTACTTTGTGGTTTATCCTTTGTGGATTTTGGGAAACCTTCAGGGGTCTCGGGGTCCCTACTGAGTAGCTTATACTCACCCCTGCACGGGCTATGCACGTACTACGTTGTGTTGGTTGCAGACAATGGACAACGTTGATCCTGGTTGAGGCTTGCAGAGTAGGACGGTACCTGGAGGTGGACCACTGGGTGGGACGTACTCAGAGTGGACGGTGGGACCTGAGGAGCAGTGGAGCTATCTGTACCCACCCTTCAGGTGGGATTTCCAGTGGACAGCTCGGCGTAGAGGCTTTTACTTTTCAGTTGATGTTTTCCCTTTCCAGTTGTACTTTACTTTTAGTTTGGGTTTGTATACTGGCCCTCTTACTTTCCGCACTTACAGTTGTACTCTGTTTTAACTTAGTGTTTACTTTTTCTGCTTGCTTACTCTATGGTGCTTGTTTACTATACAAAGGCAATGCCTTCCCTTTTTACCGGGATTTACGCCTTGGTGCTAGTCGCCAGCCCCTGGCCTATGGAAGGCGGGCTTGGGGTAGTCATGGCACGGGCCCCGAGGACGGGTCATGAAAAATTGGTATCAGAGGAGTTCGGTTCTACCGCGAACTTTGATCTTTTCTATGTGAACCAATAGTGTTTAGCGTATTGAGTGTGGTTATCAGTCCAGGGAGTCCAGTGTTGGTGCGGCGGCCAACGTATCCATACACCAGGACCCTGACTTCTAATTTCCGACTTAATGCACGAAAACATTGATTGCCTGTGTGTTTCAAGTTTTCTTTGTGATTACTTTGTATCAGCTCACCAGGTATATTTTTCTGACCATAGCGCACCTGTTTCCTTTTCAGGATGGCCCCACGATGGCAGCCAGCTAGGGTTCCGAGAGTCGAGCGTGACGATAGACCACCGAGCGATGAGGCCTCGGTGCAGGGCCCTTTGTCAGCAGTGGCACCGGCGGTAGCTCTACCCGCTGAGCCACCGATGCTTCCAACACCAGCCGCTGACGATGCACGTCGCCTCAGTGCACTGCATGAGTTCCAGCACCAGCGACCACCCAGGTTCCATGGGGAGACGAACCCCCAGGCAGCCGAGGACTGGATAGAGGCAGTCGTACGAGTTTTCAGACTAGTGAGGACACCAGAAAACCTCCTGGTGATCCTCGCTACGAGCCTACTGCACGCAGCAGCGGGCCGATGGTGGATCTTGATGCTCCAGGTGCACGATGAGGCATCTCTACTTTGGACGGACTTTGAGAGCCTCTTCCGCTCGAATTTCGTCCCAGCGACCCTCCGTGTGGTGAGCATTCAGGAGCTTCTTCAGCTGCGGTAGGGCATCATGACGGTCGCTCAGTACTCAGCAAGATTTACCGACCTCTCGCGCTACTCGACCGACATGGTACGAGACCCATTCTTCTGGGCCCGAGCCTTTGAGAAGGGTCTGAGACATGAGATTAGGGCATCGCTGATCTCCCTCAGCATTCTGACTCAGACAGGAGTACTGGAGCGGGCCCTTTTGATTGAGAGCTTTCTTGCTGAGTCTACACCAGCGCCGAGACCCACTGCAGGGCGACACGTAGCAGAGTCTTCCGCAGCAGGCAGTCGACGAATGACTCATGGGTCCAGGCAGACCAGACCCTCAGGAAGACGACCTCAAGACACTGGCTCAGCAGTGCGGGGCACACAACGCGGAGCCAGTCTTTCGAGAGGCAGACAATGTTACTCGTGCGGCGGGTAGGGCCACATGGCTCGTGACTGCCCGACCCACCGTGCCGAGGAGCAGCAGACGGTTGAGGGACCACCGAGGCAGAGGCTGAGGGTCGACCGTGGCGGTCCGTTGGGAGGAGGCGGACGAGGAAGAGGAGCTGGCCGAGCAGCAGGTGGTGGGAAACGCTTTGAGGCTCTACCACCACCACCACCAGGAGGTCCGCCCCGACCACAGGGAGCTGGCGGGCAGAGACAGGCACTGCTTCAGGCAGCAGAGGGCTACTACCACGGTGCATCAGAGATGATTCAAGGTACTATCTGTATCTATTCCACCCTTGCTACAGTTCTTATAGACATAGGAGTGAGTCACTCTTTCATATCCACTGCCCTTGTTCGGAGCTCGGAGATTCCGACAGAGCCGTTGGCTCGATCCTTATGGCTAGAGACTCCTACGGGAGCAGACTCGACGATTACGCACTGGTGCCGGCAGTGTGAGCTTACTCTAGGAGGAAAGAGATTCGGTTGGGATCTTCTTGTAGCATCGTCGAGGCCTTACGACATCATCCTGGGCATGGATTGGTTATCCACGGTCCATGCACAGATTGACTGTTTTAGGCGCAAGGTGCGATGTGTACGCACCGATGAGAGCAGGTTCACCTTCATCGGCGAGAAGGGAGCCTTTGCAGCACAGTATGGAATTCCGCGGAGGATAGGACAACCCATCACTCATCAGTTGTCTAGCCTCATCCTAGGAGCAGTTGACGTGTGGAGTCCTAGTTTTCCTGCAGTGGTGGATCAGTATGCAGACGTCTTCCCCGACGACGTTCCAGGACTACCTCCTCGCAGAGAGGTAGACTTTTTTATTGATCTGTACCCCGGGACAGCCCCGATATCAACTCCAGCATATCGGATGGCCCCCGCTGAGCTTCGAGAGCTACGATTACAGTTGGAGGACTTTCAGGGAAAGGGGTTCATCCGACCCAGTGTTTCAACCTAGGCTTCCCCGATATTGTTCGCCAAGAAGGAGGACGGAAGCTTGAGACTGTGTGTCGACTATCGTCGCCTGAACCAGGTGACAGTGAGGAACAAGTATCCTCTACCGATAATTGATGACCTCTTTGATCAGCTCAAGAGAGCATGATGGTTTTCGAAGATAGACCTCAGGTCAGGTTATCATCAGCTCAGAGTTCGAGACGAGAACGTACAGAAGACGACCTTCAGATGTCGGTATGGCCACTATGAGTTCTTGGTTATGCCCTTCGGCATAACCAATGATCCAGCAGTGTTCATGGCCCTCATGAACAAGATCTTTCAGCCATACCTCGATCGTTTTGTCGTGGTATTCATCGACGACATTTTGATTTACTCGACGACTGAGGAGGAGCATGCCTACCACTTACGGGTTGTACTAGACACACTCCGAGAGAACCAACTTTATGGTAAGCTCTCGAAGTGTCAGTTCTGGATACGTGAGGTCCACTTTTTGGGACACGTCATCTCTGAGGTGGGAGTTGCAGTGGATCCTGCGAAGATCGAGGCAGTGTTAGCTTGGGAGCCACCCAGGAGTGTGACGGAGGTGCGGAGTTTCTTGGGAGTAGCTGGATACTACCAGAGATTTGTTCCAGACTTCTCCAGAGTTGCGGCACCACTCTCAGCTTTGACGGAGAAGGGGAAACCCTTCGTATGGTCAAACAGATGTCAGCAGAGCTTCCAGGAGATGAGACAGAGATTGAACAGCGCACCTATCTTCAGGTTTCCTGAGGAGGGATTAGGGTACGTTGTCTACTGCTATGCATTAGGGACCGGACTTAGATGTTTCCTGATGCAGGAGCGGGCAGTGATCGCCTATGGATCACATCAGTTGAGGCCGCATGAGCAGAACTATGCTACCCATGACCTAGAGTTAGCAGCAGTGGTCTTCGCTCTGAAGAAATGGCGACACTATCTGATGGGCAAGCGCTTTACAGTCTTTTCTGACCATCAGAGTCTCAGGTACATCTTCTCGCAGAAGGACCTGAACCTGAGACAGCGGCAATGGATAGAGTTCCTACAGGACTATGACTTTGAGATAGTCTATACTCCTGGGAAGGGGAACATGGTAGCTGATGCTCTCAGCAGGAGGACGGGCATTCAGCTACTTGAGGAGGTGACAGAGCAGCTAGCCGCTTTGCAGATATCCTTCGTGGATAGAGATGGAGCAGCCTTCCTTCAGTCTCTCACAGTCACTCCTCCACGACAACATCAGGTCAGAGAGGCACAGCATGGGGATGCTGACTGTGAGACACGGCGTGCACATATTTCCTCAGGACAGGAACCTGATGGCTTCTCCTTTGGAGCAGAGCACGACATACTTTTCAGAGGACGTACCTTGGTACCAGTTTCTTTACGAGAGGAGGTGCTGAGATAGTTTCACACTTCTCCTTTGGAAGTACATCCTGGAGTGGGGAAGATGTACCAGGATCTCAGGCGACAACACTGGTGGCCGCGCATGAAGAAGGTTGTGGCAGAGTTCGTTTCTCGATGCCTCACCTTCCAGCAGGTGAAGGCTGAGCACCAGGTACCAGCAGGCTTGGTACAGCCCTTGGAGGTCCTGGAGTGGAAGTGGGATGGGATATCTATGGACTTCGTGACTGGACATCCACACACTTCCAGAGGTCACGACTCCATTTGGGTGATTGTCGACCGACTCACCAGGTCGGCTCACTTCTTACCCATCAGAGAGCAGGGCTCAGTGGAGAGCTTGGGATGACTTTACGTTCAGGAGATTGTGCGGCTTCACGGTGTGCCATCATCTATCATCTCTGATTGAGATGCTCGATTTACTTCCCGGCTATGGAAAGGATTGCAGGAGGCGTTCGGGACGAAGCTACGTCTGAGCACAGCCTTTCACCCTCAGACGGATGGTCAGACGGAGAGGACCATTCAGACTCTTGAGGACATGCTCCGCGTATGTGTCCTAGACTTTGGTCGTAGTTGGGAGGACCACCTACCCTTGGTGGAGTTCGCGTACAACAACAGCTACCACTCCACCATCAGGATGGCACCATACGAGGCATTGTACGACCGACCTTGCAGATCTCCATTATGCTGGACAGACCCTGGTGAGTCAGCACTTGTGGGACCGGAGATGGTCCAGGCCATGACAGAGAAGGTCCAGGTCATCCAGGAGTGGATGAGGACAGATCAGAGCCGGCAGAAGTCATACGCTGACAGGAGGCGGAGGCCACTAGAGTTCGAGGATGGCGACCATGTCTTCTTGCGTGTCTCACCTCGACGTGGTTTACGGAGATTTGGCCGGGGCGGCAAGTTATCTCCGCGCTTCATCAGACCCTTCCAGGTCCTCAGCAGGATTGGCGAGGTGGCTTATCGCCTGGCTCTACCACCTCAGTTGCATCGGGTGCACGACGTCTTCCACGTGTCTCAGCTGAGGAGATGCGTGCACGACCCGATGCATATCATTGACCATGGGGATCTTGACGTTGACGATGGGGCGACTTTTGCAGAGGTCCCAGTGGAGATCGAGGATCAACAGGAGCGGGTCCTACATGGACGGTCAATTCCTCTAGTGCGCATCAGATGGAAGCACGGGAACCTCCAGGAGATCACTTGGGAGCGGGAGGCTCAGATGTGTGCTCAGTACCCACATTTGTTTCCCTAGTTATGATGTATCTTTACGGGGACGTAAAGCCCTGAGGTGAGAGTAATTTAAAGACCCGTAAAATTCAAGGGAATTTTTTTCTTAATTTTCTTTGGAATTTTACAAGAGCTCAGTTTCTGACGGCACCTGATTCTGAGGCCCGGTGTGCCCGGAATCAA
The DNA here is from genome assembly GCA_963277665.1 of Viscum album. Lineage (NCBI taxonomy): Eukaryota > Viridiplantae > Streptophyta > Magnoliopsida > Santalales > Viscaceae > Viscum > Viscum album. The sequence goes on from OY728122.1 coordinate 643,225,796, forward strand.
TTTCCGAAGTTTGGATCGGGTACGTTCAGTGAACGAACGTGCGGGAATTTCTAACTCTTGAACCGGTGCCCGGAATTGAATTCTGAGGGCACCGATGGAACCGTAGCGCCGGTTTTTTCTTAGCAACTCCGGTTACGGAGTTGCGTTTACAAAAGTGTTGATGATAAAAATTGTGGAAGTTTATTTTATAATTACTCTACAATTTTTATTATTATTACTCTAAGTGTTGTTCTTGATGGAAGTTGGGTAACCACCCAACCTCCCTTGGGAGGTTATGAGGGTGGTGGGGCCCACACGAACCCCACCCCTTCATATCCTCTAACCCCCCTCAACTCCCACTTTAATTTTGTTAACCTAAGTTATAACTTATGACTTAAATGTAATAAGTTTATTGAGGTGAGTTTTGTGTGGTTAAATTGAATTTCAAACTCTTGAAATTCAAATGGTTAGGTTGTGTTAATAAAATAATACTTAGTCATATTTTATTTTTGTTAGAGTTTTGCAACCTTGAGAGGATTGGGGAAGCGGTCTTCTTCTTCTTCAACCTCGACAAAGAACGCGAAGAACACCGTTCTTCAACGAAGAACTTCTCCGCTGAAGAACACGGTTCTTCCGCGACGTCGTATCTGCGACGCGGCGTTCATCTTCTACGTCGTCTCTTCCGCGACGAAATAGCCGTCAATGACATTCGAATCCTCGCTTCACGATGTCGAAGTTATTTTCCCGCGACGCCCGACCTCCGCGTCGCTCGTCTTCCACGGCTCGTTGACGAACACTGTTCCTGAACCGAGGTAGGGGATTATTTTATTTAATTATTTTCCGTTCATGAATCTAGTTTATCGATTATCGTGGATTTTCGACTAGATAATATTGTTTAACGAGAGGGGGGTCGTACCACACAAACACGGCCGAACCCCCCTCCTATGTTCATGTTTGATTATTTGTGGATGGAACGGAATGGCGTGGTGTCGTCGCACCACGTGGGAATCACACGGCAAGTATTACGCGATGCCGTCCCTCCGCGCCGTGGAAAGAAGTCTAAGAACGCGACGCCGTCGCGCTGCGTCGAAGGAAATCGAAGGCGCCGCGGCCGGAGCGGGGCCGCGGCGAAGGGCCTCGGTATCGTCGCACCACGCAGGACGACAAGGGTTGCGGCTAGTTCCGGGCCGCGGCAGAACAAGGTGACCGGTGGCCGAACAAGGCCGTCGGTGACAGAGCTGGAAGGGGACCGGCCACCGCCGGTCCCATTGAGAAGGAGCCGACCGGCCAGGTCGGGCCGGCCGGAAAGGGAAGGGGGTCGGGGGAATTAAATTACCCCGGCAGGTTCAAACGGCCCCCCATAATTTTGGGGGGGCCGTGGTTACATAGGGGAGCAGGCGCCCCCCCCCCCTTGCCGAACCGTCTCGACCAAAGGCCGAGCCCGACAGCGCGCTGGGCGCGCTGTCCCCAGCCGAACCGGCGCCTGGCCGGTCTGCCAGGCCACGCCGCGCCAGGCCGGGCCGACCCGGTTCGGGCCAACCGGGGGGGTCTCAGGCCGGGTCGGTCTGGGCCCGAAACCCCTGTTATCAGACTGTTTGGGTTCAAATGCGAATAACTCAGGCTACGGACCTCCAAACGACGCGCCGTCAGGGGAGATGCGATCCTTGGATCGAGACGGTCGTTTCGGTATATCGCACTCAAGGTTTTGGAATATTTTGAGTTCGGCCAGGTTGGTTTGTACACGAAACCAACCGGGCCCTCGGAGCAGAAACGCTCATATCTTGAGCTACGGACGTCCGATTGACGTGCTATAAACATTGTTGAGTTCATCTTAGTGAGGTGGATCTTTTGGAATACTCCGACCGAGGTTTGGATGCATATGGATTACGGTCGGGATGGTTTTTCCTTAAAAACCAACCGGGTCCCTAGGACGAAAAAGCCAACAACTCTCAGATCGGGCGTCCGTTCGACGCGCCGTCTGCAATGTTGAGTTCCTGTTGACGATACGGAACTTTTGGATACATAAACTCTGGACTATGTGACAGTTGATGTATCAGCCTCTCGAATCGTGGAGCGGACCCTCCCGAACGAGCTTGCTATGTGCGGGAACCCTAGAGCTGGCTGCGACTACTACTGTGACTACGACGACGACTGTGCAGAGATCCTCAGTGGACTGCGACGACTACTGCACTCAGCGATCCTACGTGGATCAGTGCTACAGATCCTGTGTGGATTCGATCCTGTGTGGATTCGATCCTGTGTGGGTCAGCGCTCAGCGGTTCTGTGTGAGCCAGCGCTTACAGGTCCTATGTGGGCCCGATCCTGTGTGGGTCCTTGCGGGGGTTAGTACCTATCGATCCTTTGTGGGTCCGATGACATAGATGGATCAGTGATCATATCTATCTTCTTTGACGAAGTATACCTGTGTGAGCTGAATCCTATTTGCTTTCCTGTGTGGACGGTGTTGTGCTATCCTGTGTGGATTACGTTTTGCTTTCCTGTGTGGAATACGTATACTTTCCTGTGTGGACTGGGTTGTACTTGGGCTCGGAGGTTGGAGCGTATTGGAATTGATGACTTAGGTATATGTATGGCCATATTCCTAAGCAGTGTCGGTTGTTACTTCATGATTGTATCATTCCTTTGTGGTTTATCCTTTGTGGATTTTGGGAGACCTTCGGGGGTCTCAGGGTCCCTACTGAGTAGCTTATACTCACCCCTGCACGGGCTATGCCCGCACTACGTTGTGTTGGTTCCAGACGACGGACAACATTGATCGTGGTTGAGGATTGTAGAGCAGGACGGTACCTGGAGGTGGACCACTGGGCGGGACGTACTTGGAGCGGACGGTGGGACCCGAGGAGCAGTGGAGCTATCTGTACCCACCCTTCAGGTGGGATTTCCAGTGGACAGCTCGGCGTAGCGGCTTTTACTTTTCAGTTTCTATTTTCCCTTTCGAGTTGTACTTTACTTTCAGTTCGGGTTTGTATACTGGCCCACTTACTTTCCTCACTTACAGTTATACTCTATTTTTACTTAGTGTTTACTTTTTCTGCTTCCTTACTCTATGGTGCTTGTTTACTATACAAAGGCAATGTCTTCCCTTTTTACCGGGATTTACACCTTGGTGCTAGTCGCCAGCCCCTGGCCTATGGAAGGCGGGCTTGGGGTAGTCACGTCACGGGCCCCGAGGACGGGTCGTGACAAATAATGTAACACCCCTGGAAAAGTGAGACTTAAAAGGCTAAATGTTACTACCCATGTCAACAAGGTGCACCTTTCTTTTTGGGAGCCTATCTGATTAGAACTCCATAGTTAAGCATGCTTGACCTGGAGTAATAATTAGGATGGGCGACCTTCTGGGAAGTTTCCCAGGGTGTGTGTGAGTGAGGACAAAACACACTAAAAGAACATGTGTTGGCCTGTGGGGATAGTCATTAGTCTGATAAGCGGCCCTAGTGAGTAATAGCCTATGGTGTGCTTTCAAGGCAACCAAGGTATTACAGGAGACCCATGGGGTCAGATGACAAGGTTCATGGCCTAGGGAGGCGGGTCGTGATAAATGGTATCAGAGCCAATACCCAGTCGGAAGTGCTTAGGCACTGCCTAGGTTTGAGGCTTGGGGTCCACAACGGGGGCGTTGTGCTTTAAAGGGGTGGATAATGTAACACCCCTAGAAAAGTGAGACTTAAAAGGCTAAATGTTACTACCCATGTCACAAGGTGCACCTTTCTTTTCGGGAGCCTACCTGATTAGAACTCCATAGTTAAGCATGCTTGACCTGGAGTAATAATCAGGATGGGTAACCTTCTGGGAAGTTTCCCAGGGTGTGTGTGAGTGAGGAAAAAACACACTAAAAGAACATGTGTTGGCCTGTGGGGACAGTCATTAGTCTGATAAGTGACCCTAGTGAGTAATAGCCTATGGTGTGCTTGCAAGGCAACCAAGGTATTACAGGATACCCATGGGGTCAGATGACATTTTTCATGGCCCAAGGAGGCGGGTCGTGACACCTATTTAGTTTTTTTCTCAAATTATAGCTAAAATATTTTTTCATGGATATTTTAGGGTTGAGAAATGGTAGGTTTAGATCAAATTTTGGCATATAGTGTCAAAATTTGGTATTTTTTATTTCTATATATACTTTAGATGGTATATTAATTCTCTCAAGGTGATTGAATGTTAATTCAAACTCATGAATGTAATCAATTATTTATTTTATAGATGGTTATTATTCTATAGAATCCTTAAAAATGTGTTAAATATAAAAAACATAGAGAATAGAGAGTCACTAAACTTTGATGGAAGGAATATATTTTTCATAGATATAATGAATATAGAAATATTCTTTTTTCATCATTATCCAAATCACTTCCAAATAATGATTCCCGACGTCCACTCTATGTGTGTGATTTTAGTTATTTATTTACATCACTATTGTTATTTCCATAATTAATTCCCTTAATTCAAAGGATAGATTGGATTGATGTGTCTTGAATTATTATCTTAATAGCTAATTACACCACTTACACATTTCTAATTTTTTAACTCCATGTTTTTCATGTCAGTCTTGTCTATTTGATAAGGGATTTCTTGAATATTTTCTTTAAAACATCAATTTCATTCTTCTATAAATATGTAACAGACCACTCACACAATAATTATTTTCAATTTGATCCTCTCCCTCATAGAAATTTTATTGTATAATATTATGTATCAATAGATTCCTAGAAGGTGTTTTTCATTCTACACCATCTCCATATAGTAGATGGGGGAGAAGAAAGAACCCCTTTTATAGATATGTGTGGATAACTCATCTAACACAATTCATTATCCAAGGAGGCATGGACTATATCTTATAAAAAATCATGAGGTTGATGCCTAATGTTGAAAATATTGTATTGTCGGTGGTATATTCCAATTAGTATCAAATATAGGGAATGTCTGATGTTTTAATAGGGATGTTGGGCACCTATGAGGTGGGGAGTCCAATGGTGAATACCGAATCAATGGTAGTAAAGATTGAATAAACCATTTATAGATTGGTTTGGATACCTCATTAACACAATATGTTTTCCAAGTGAGGTTTGGACCATATTTTATGAAAAAAAGTCAAGGGTAAGTCATATATTAGAAAATACCGTGCAGTTGGTGGATTGTTACAATTGCTATCAAAGCTAAGGCTTGTTTGATATAAAAATATGGATGATGGACCCTTATATGGTGGTGAGGCCCATGGAGATATCTCACTTTAGAGATGGTAAAGAACAAATAACCCCTTTATAGGTAGGTTTGGTTACCTTATCCAAGACAATATGTTTTCTAGGTGAGGCTTAGGCCATATCCTATAATAAACATTATGAGGGGGAGTCTCAACATAGAAAATTTTATGGTATGGTTTGTCTATTAAATTTGGTGTCATAGATAGGGAAATATTTATTTCAATAGGGTTGTTGCTCCCTTATGGGATGGGTAGGTCCACATGGAAATCCCATATCCAATATGGTTGAGAAAAAATAATTTCTTTATAGGTATTTGAGGATATCTCATCTAACATAATTAATTTTCTTGGGGAGGTTTGGACCATATCTGATAAATCACACAATTCATGAGAGAGAGGTCCAATGTAGACAATATTAAGGTGTGTGTGGTATATTACAATTGGTATTAGTTCCAAGACCTCTCTGGTATGTTATTTAGTATTTTAAACCATTATGAGATGGAGAGGCCTATGGGTTGATCCCATAACAGGGAGAGTGGAGGAAAAAGAACTCCTTTATAGGTATATTTAAATAACTGATACAAAAAAATCATTTTCGAAGAAAAATATTGGCGTATATACTATAAAAATATAGTAGATAGGGTGAGGCTATCACGACACGACCCTCACCGGGGCTCGAGCTGTAACTACCCCCAAGACTACTTCTATAGTCCAGGGGTGGTGAAAAGTGTTGAATGGAATATCCTAAATGGGATTAATTTTTCTAATGTACTTATATGAACACACCCAACTATATCAATATAGAATTGAATAGGAATAATAATAAAAAGATGCAACAACTATAATATAAACCTAGTAGGACAAACTTATAGGGTGTACAAGAGTATGATAGTGAAAACTGAAAAGTAATGGAAAAAATACACACCCAACCCAAAAGATGTCTCAACCTGAGAAAATAGAAATTAAAATTCTAAGAGATCCCTTTTCCTCATCCTAGAGATACTACCACCATATTCGTTCCAATGAACCAGTATCTCTAAGCTCCTCTAAATTCATTATAGACCTGTCTGGCATCTTCATAGGACAAGACATGTGATGGAAAATCCCATGTAGGGGTTAGTATATACACACCTAGTAGGACACCCCAAATTCTCAAAGGGGTGGTATTAAAATACATAACAGAAATAGATAGTAAATAGCTCAACCCAAAGAAAGAGAGTAAACAGAATAAAACAACATGGAAATAGATATATATATGCACAATATAAAGAAACAAAAATAGAGTGGAGGGTATCTACATATTATATTAAATCCCATGAAAATAGTATCCAATAGTTCCATAAGTCCATCAATGATGTTCACCATCTTTCATGTCTATACAAAAGAAAACATCCAACTCAAATATCACATTTCCACTATGTCGCACAATCTAAAGACCATAACCTCTAGGGAGAGAACCCATTCCATTTATCCATATGAGGATTCCACTCTAGTAATTGAGGACACATTCCCATCCTAGATGGAAGGTACAACTTAAAAGGTCTTGGACCCATGCCCTGCCTCTTCTGGAGGGTTCCACTCTAATCATCAGTGACCCATGCCCAACACATCTATAGGGTCCCACTCAAAAGGTCTAAGACAAATTCCCTGTCTCCTTATGAGGGTGAAACTCTAGTCATTGAGGACCCATGAAGAGACTGGATAGAGGGCACAACTCCAAAGGTCGATGACCCATTCTCTGTCTTCGTAGGAGGGTGCCACTCTAGTCATTGATGACCAATTATCAGCCCAGCTGGAGGGTTCCACTTGGAAGGTTGAGGACCAATGAACTATCTCTGTAGGAGGGTCCCAATCTATTTATTAAGTACCCATATCCATCCTAGCTAGAGGGTTCCACTTGGAAGGTTAAGGTCCCATACCCTATCTATATAGGAGGTTTCCAATCTAGTTTTCTCTTGTGGTCCTATGTGATCACAACCTTCATCAATCATCGCCTCAATAAACACCATTCCCAGAAAATATTGTATCATATACAAAAAGTAAAATTGTAGGACACCATCTACTTATTCCCAAAAAACTCTCTGGATAGGCTATATACAGGCCAAAATCCATGTCCAAATGATAGATATATGAGAGGTTGATGTTTCTTCAAAATCACCCATGGGTTACACGACATGTGAGGGGAGCCACACTGCTTGTGGTCCCACTCCATCACTTGGCCTTGTCCCTAGAGGAACATAGATCACCTACCATGTAACACTACATGGTGTGTAGGGAGTCTACCCAGAATTCCCAAGACACTCGAGGTCCCAACCCATGCACCGTAGTCGTATCTATGTACTTTAGTACACAGCGTGCTCCTAGACGTGTATGTGTACTTCGGTACACAGTGTGTGTTAGGCTATGTCCTCCCACATGGGGTGTTTCCCATGTTCTCCACCACATATCATGTCAACTCGGGGTGGAATACACAACATGTAGGTGGGATACATGTTGTAAAATCCTTGTCATTTTCCAAAACTCTTTTCATCATAACTTAGGGGTCACACACCATGTGTTCTTCCGAACTACATAGAGTGTGGTCGGGAATTTCATAGAAGTTCATATATGGTCTTTGAACTTTAGATCTGATCGTCCTATCTTCGAATCTAGTCTTGTCTCCACCTAAAAATGGTGGATCTAACTCCTATTTCCGTATTTCAGGAATCACGTGGCTTGAAAACCAATTTTCATTGCTTTACAAAAAACCCACACAAACCATCTCTAATCGTGCATGTATTCTGTCACCCACCACCTTCTATTTTGTTTCTAAACTAATGAGTTTATCATTATCAACCTACAGGGACTCTATTTCCATCCATGATTGGTTGATTCAACCCTATCACTTGAATCCGTAGTGAATTATGGGGTCTGATCAAGATTATTCCCACCCAGTAGTGTCAAACTGATACCCCAGAAAAGAAACAACTAAACAAACAACTCTGGATATTGATCTCTCATCTGGCCCTCTCACTCCCATGAACTCTCATATGTGTTCACATGTTTCCACAACATGTGAACTAAGGGGATGGTCCATCCACGTAAGGTCCTCTCTTGTCGATCCATTACTGCATTGGGGTCTCCATAGAAGTGGTTACATCCTCAATGTCCATCTCTCCTCAATTTATGGCATGCGTAGGGTCATGAACATATCTCCTTAGCTGCAACATGTGGAATACATTGTGCATCCACTCTAGTTGTGGGGGTAGAGATTGATAGTAAACAACCTCACCAGTCCTAGGGATGATCTCAAAGTACCCGATGACCCTCGAGGAGAACATGCCTCCCCTTATGAACATCCAAAATCCTCATTGTGGGGAGTCTCTCTGGAAAATGTGATCTCCCAACTCAAACTCCAAGGGCCTATAATGTTGATCTAGATCAGATTTCTTCATACACTAAGTTTCCCTCATCTACTCATAGATGAACTGGACCTTCTCGGTCGTCACCTGCACCATCTCTAGACGCACAATATATGTCTCGCTGATTCTTTTCTTTCACAAGGGTGACCTATATATTCTACCATATAGGGCCTCTAAAGGTTTTATACCGATACTAATTTGTTAGTTTTTTTGTACAAAAACTCTACCAAGGGAAAGTGATCCTCCCTAATCAGAATAAATTCAAACACACAATCCCTCAGCATATCCTCCATCACGTGGATAGTGTGCTTAGTCTTCCCATCCTTATGGGGGTGAAAGAAAATACTCATCCTCATTTGGGCCTTAAATTCCTCTTGCAAGACACTCCAAAATCATGAGGTAAACCATGAATCATAATCGAAGACAATATTCAAGAGAACCCCTTGAAGGTGAACTATCACTCATATATGCACCAACCCCAAACTCTTCATCGAACTCAGGTCCTAGGTATCAAGGAAGAGCGATGACTTTGTGAGTCAACCAACTATCAGCCAAAAAGAATCATGCCCCATAACTGTCCATGGAATCCTTATTATAAAGTCCAAGGATATTCCATCCCACCTCCACTTATGAATCTCAAGGGGATGTGACAAACCTACTGAAACCCGGTGCTCAACCTTCACCTACATTTAGGGAAGGCACCATGAGATGAACTCTATAATGATAAATCTCAATTCCAACCCCAAAAATTACCATTTAAGTTATATGTACATATTTCCCACATTAGGATGTACTGCTAAATTATTATTTTGAAACTCCCTCATCACCACCTCTCTCATAGTGACTGGGACAACCATCTATCCCTTGAAAAAGATGATATGATTCCCTCCTTCAAAATATCCATATAAGGAATATATTGTTGATATATGGTAATATAAGACCTCAAAGTTGATGTCTCCCAATTGGGAATCTCTCACATGCCTGATAAGAAGAGGATTCAACACCATCGACTGAAGAAAGTTTGAACATTCCTTCTCCATTAGGGTCAACAACAAAGAAGAAAACTGCTCAGAAGACTCTTGTACAAAATAGGAATGGGAGTTACTTCTAATGGAATATTCAACCCTGTTTTCCTTCCCTATAGAATAGACTATCTTGAAGTCGTAGTCCTAAAGGAACTCTAACCAGTGTCATTGTCTCAGGTTCACATCTCTCTATGTGATGATGTACTTAAGACACTGATTGTCTAAGTAAACCATGAAGCCCTCTCCTAGAATATAGTGTCTCAAAAGCCTCAGGGAAAATACTACCACTTCTATATCAAGTTCATGAGTTGCGTAGTTCTTCTCATGGGGTATCAATTTCCTTAACCCATATTCGATAACTAATTTTATGTGCATCAACATATATCCAATCCCAACTCCTCAAGAATATAAATACATTGAATACTCAATTCCCACTCTAGTATTCTCAACATAGGATCACTTTTACAACTTATCCTCCACTCATCGAAGGATCTCTGAAACTTCTATCCCCAGGTAAAAGGATTTCCTTCCCATGTTAGGGCATTCAAATGAGCTGCAATACTAGAGAGATCTTCCACAAACCTCTTGTGGTACCCCACCTAGGAAAGAAATATTTTCACCTCTGAAAAACCTTGGGGTGGATCCCAGGAAAGAACTGCATCAATATTTTTAGGTCCATGACAAAACCATAATCATAAATGACATTCCCCAGGAAATGATCCTTGTGAATCCAAAACTGAAACCTTGAGAGATTACCATTAATATGGTTCTCCTAAAAAATATAGTACCAACCTCGAGTTCTCTACATGATCCTCCTCTGATATAGATTATATGAGTATGTTTTCAATGAATAAATAAAACTAGTCCATGTAGGGCTGGAAAATATGGTTCATCAGATTCATAAGCATTGTGGGAGAATTCATCACACCAAAGGTAACCACCAAGAACTCATAGTTTCCATATGAACATCAAAATGATATAATTGGAATACGATCCTAAAAACCCCTTAAATGAGGATAGTCGAACCTAAGTATGATCTTTGAGAACCATATCACTCCTCAAAAATGTTTGAAACGGTTTTCAATCCTTAGTAAGGGGTAATTTTTCATTATCATGGCCTGATTCATGTGATGATAAACCATGAAAAGACGAAAAATCCTCTCTTCCTTTTTCAAGAACAATATTAAAGCTTCCCAGGGGAAAACTGGGACTGATAAATCCCTTTTCATAATTTTCCTCCAACTGTAACCATAGTTCTAGGATCTTAGTAAGGGAAATAAAATATTCCGCAGAATATATCAGAGCGGTCACAGGATACTGGTCGATAAAAAACTTTGTCTCCCTCCATGGAGGTACTCACAAAACATCCTCCAAAAAGACACCAATATAATCATCCACCAAAAATCGAATATATATTTCTAAATATATAACTAATCCATGCTCTAAAATCACCAACTGATGGGTTATGGGATGTATTCTCCTTCTAACAAAACCAACTCGCATTGCCATTAGATCACTCTCACCCATAAAGGAGAATATTGTCTCATCAGTGAAAAGTCATCTAACTCATCTATGGTGATAGTAAATCTAGGATTGGTCCATAGAAAAACTTACGTACCAAAGATTATTTTGTAAGGTTCCATTAATATGGACAGAAGTTCCCATGTGAACCTCTCTCTACCATGTGATATCTTGCACTATCGGTAGCTAAAAAATATAGAAGAAGTGTTCCCTATAGGAACATAAAGACAACCTTTTTGGGATAAATTGTCATCTAAGAGTTCTATATCTCACACCTAGATTATAGTGATGAAATAAATACTAGGAATTATGTCTAATAATAATGATCCAAGTGTTGAATAAAAACTTAAATACCTTAAATCTTCTCATGTACTACTGGATTGTAAGCATCCATAGTCTACAGTTGTTCATGGCCCTGACAGATAGCTCCCTGATCCTGAAATGGGTAACCTGGCGGTGGTGGTGGAAGGATATCATTGGGTCTTACATCACCCTTATATCCTCCTACTTCATATCCAACTACTCCTCTACAATATTTTACTCCATGTGGATTACCCTAACCTTTCTTGGGAAATTCTTAATCACGATGTTGGATCTACTTTGTGGTCTGTATTCTATATCTTTATGCTCTTAATCACATCCGGTAGGGATATCATGCACTTTTTGACCTCACCCATTAGAAACAAAGAACTTCCACTCTCCAATATTCCCTGGTCCTCTATATTGTCCTTGACCACATGCTCGATCCTGTTCCTGAGAATATCTCATGCGTCGAGACTTGGTCAACTAGATTCTACTAGCTATTATAGATGACCCAAACCTATGGTGACCACGAATTTCTCTAACAACCTTACAACCCTCTCATTGGAATCTATTTATCAATAGTTCCTGCTCCAATACCTTCTCATAGGTGGGAATGCACAAGGGTACCAAATTGGAATGGATCTCTGTGCGGAGTCCCGGATCAATGTTTTATGTTTGGAAGTATCCATCCCAGATAATGTCATGGGATAACCATGTAAAGTATTTGTATTTCATATCATACTCAACCCCTATCACCCCTCCCTACTATAGCTCTAGAAAATATTAAATCCAAACTAATTGAAAATAGGATGGGCAGTACTCCTCATGGAAAATCTATTGGAATTTAGGCCACGTGAGTGTCAACTCTTCATGAATCTGGGTAACAAGACTCCACCAAGGCCAAGTTGCTCCATGTAAAAGGATAGCTTCTAGTGAATCCACTTGATCTATTATTTTCCCGATGATCATGAAGACAAAAACCACCGACTCTAGCCAATACTCCATCTGGCTCTCCATAGAAACCCAGTGGCCTCTAGTACTAAAACTCACTAATCGTGCTAATCCTACATAAATCCTTATCCTAATATTCTAGAATGATATAATAATCAACATGTGGGGTTTATTCTACCTATCCACATAGAGGAAGGATCTCACTAGATGGATCCTAAACTGAGGCCTAATCACTCATCATATTCTCATCATGATCTGGAATTGGTAACCTGGATGGTTGTCATCATGGAGGAATCCTGAAAATTTAATCAAGACATACCGCGGTCAGATGATCATATATATATATATATCTATGAAATTGGGATATGAGTCATGAAGGATAGTAAAATAATCAATCCTATATGATTCATGTACCATTAATCCCTATAACAAATGTATCAGAATGATGAGTTGATAAGAAGATTGTCAAGGTCATGGTGAAGGTATGCGTCGGACGACCGTACCATCACCGGGTTCCCTGCCCTGAGAGATGCACTCGAGAAACTTTGAAATTATTTCCCAAAATCCCATCCAAATCCCTATAAAGGGACTAAACCCACCACCATACCAAAGAATGAATTTCTCAGATACTAATCTATCATGACCCAACCCTAACTTGGGATTTATCTATAACTACCACAAGCCTACCTCCATAGGATAGGGGTGTTGAAAACATTGAAATGAATATCCTAAATAGTATAATTTTTCATAATTTATCTATATGCACACACCTGACCATCCCAATACAAAATTGTAGAGGAATAATAATAAAAAAATAAAATATCTAGAATATAAACCAAGCATGCAAAAACTCTAGGGTGTACAAAAGTATGGAAATGGAAACTAAAAAATAAAGGGTCAAAATACATGACCTACTAGAAAAATATACCAACCTAAAATAATGGGAAATTAAAATTCTGAGAGAGCCCAACATCTAATTTCTATTCAATGACCACCATACATGGTCTAATTCACCACATATCTATAACCTTCTATAATTTCATCTCTGACATGTCCATCATTTTCATAAGACATGACACATATAGGAAAATCCCATAAATGGGTGAGTAAATAAATACCTAGTAGGACAACCCAAAAGCTGAAAGGGTGAGCAGTAAGAGACCCAATAAGAATATATAGTAAATATCTCAACCCAAAGCAACAAAGTATACAAAATCTAACAAAGTAGATACATATATATATATATATATATAATCCAAAGAAACTAAAAGTATATAGAAGGATATATCCATATCATAACCCAATCCAGGAAAAGATTCTCTAACTATTCCATAATTCCATCAATTATTCTCATCATCTCGCATGTCAACCGAATAGAAAACATCCAATTCAAACCTCACCACACCACTATTCTCTACAATATAGGGGACAAAATCTCTAGTTAAAGGACCCATTACCTATCTCCATAGGATGGTTACACTGTAGTCATTGAGGACCTATTCGTATCCCAGTTTGGGGTTCCACTCAGAAGGTCAATGACCCATGCCATTTCTTCATAAGAGGGTGCCACTCTAGTCATCGAGGACCAATGCCCAGATCGGTGAGAGGGTGCCACTTAGATGGTCGAGGACCAATGCCACGTCTCCGTAGAAGGGCACTACTCTAGTCATCATGGACCCATGGCCAGATCGATTGGAGGGTACCACTCAGAAGTTTCAGGACCCATTCCATGCATCCATAGGAGGGTGCCACTCTAGTCATAGAGTGCCCATTCCCAGCCCATATGGAGGGTTCCACTTAGAAGGTCAAGGACACATGCCTTGTCTCCATAGGATGGTTTCACTCTAGTAATTGACGACCAATTCCCATCCCAACTGGATAGTTCCACTCAAAGGTTTTAGGACCCATTCCCTCTCCCCAAGGAGGGTTCCACTCTATTCATCAAGGACCCATGCCTTGCCCAGATGAAGGGTTCCACTTGAAAGGTCGAGGACCCATTACATGTATCTATAAGAGGGTGAAACTATAGTAACATATGTTGATCATATGTGATTGGTTCTGTCATTGATCATTGGCTCAATATGTTCTATTCCCTTAACATCTCGTATTGTATAAAAAATCCACAATGGAGGGCACCATCATGTTCTACATGGAAAAACCTTTGGATAGGCTAATCACAGGCCAAAATCCGTGTAAGGGCCCGACATTAAACAAAACTTATTATAGTTATTTTAAAACTAGAAATCACATTCTTTTGCCAAATATATATTCGTTTTAGAGTTTTAGATAATTAGGTCAAACTCTTACATAATAAACTAATACCATACAAGTGGAAAGTTATACTCAGTGTCATTTCTTTATAAAAAAATATTTAAAATAAAACATTATTTATTTTATTGGAATATCATCAAAATTTTCCCTTTATCTCATCCTTGTCCCAATTCTTCCTTAAACCCTATTAAAAATATTTTAAAACATAGTATGAGCACAAAATCTTCATAAGGGGAAAATTAGAATAAATTGTTAGCCCACTGAAAACATGAAAACCCATTAAAAACACTTTTAATAAAAACTTATTAGAATGCACAGAAAAATTGTCAAGTGACATGGGATATCATTACCATATCACTCTTACATTAACCCTTATAAATATAATAACATTATGTTATAATTCCATCTCTATATTACCCAATATATTTGAGAGTTATAATGGGGATCACCCTTCATATCTTGAGCTATAATGGGGCTCAATCAATAATATATTGAGATATAATGGGGCTCAACCCATAATATATTTAGATATAATGGTCTTTCCCCATAATAAAAATTTCCCAAGAAACATATCCAGAATAAAACTCTTGGAAAATATTTTAAACTCCTGATAAGAAACACTTTCTAATACCAAAGTACCATTTTCCCATAATTTTTTTTAAAATATTAAAACATGCAGATAAAAATAAAAATATTATCTTTGAAAGGAACTCTAAATTTTTTTAAAGAAAAAATTAAAGTAATTTATCATCACAAATTAGGGATAAAACACTCATTCCAAATATGTTAAAAAATCATTCCCATTGATTTTTGTCAAAAAAAAGTTGAAAAAGAAACTTTTAAATATGGTTTTTAAAAGAATGCACCTTACCTTGAGTCTGACTCATCACGTATAATATTTATATTCATGAATAATAAAATAAGGTTAATTATTTACTATATAAATACCCTTTTAATGTTTATTACTCCTTTTATATAACTTTTTATAATCTTATAACAATTACTTAATTATTTAATCTTATGTTGGATGTTTGGATGATATTCAGTACATGAGTCCAAAATGACTTTGGTATGATGTTAATAGTCAATGTGGTCATCATATATAGAATAATATTAATCACATAATAATTACCTTTACCCATTAATTATAATAATAAATCTATCCATTAAATATGGATATTAAAAATTAACTACGTTCTAATCAAGGATATGGTAACCCATACATGAAAATGAGTAACATTTCCATTTTCAATGCTCATTATGTAAAAAATGTAAGTATTATTTTAACCCTCCAAAATTATACTAATATACTTAATATCATATTATTAATTTCAATATACTTATATATATCATCCATATGACTTGGTGATAAAAGACGAATCACATCGTTTTATGGAGGTGGTAGTTCACACGTATGCACGAACGACCTTGTAATTTTTCAATGAATGGAAATGTAAAAATGTAAATGATATATTATATTTTCATAGTGATAAATATGTAATTAATATCATATATATAAACTTTAATTCCATTATTATAACCATTATTTAGAGATAGTGATGTAAAATGAATTATATCGGTTCATGAGGTGGTCGTGCTCTGTACACACGAATGAATAATCCATTTCCCATTTGATGATATTGAATATGGAATTTGATGGGGATATTAACAAAATAAAATCTAATTATATTTATGGTGATATATTTATTATTTCATAATGATTAAATAATATTTCAAGGAAGTGGAAGAATAAATAAAATATAAGTACTTAATTAAAACAATACCTTTTCTTCGAATGATCTCCATTTATAAAGACCTTAAATGAAATAAGGATAGAGTAATGTCTGAAATAACATCTCCATAATGTGGGAAGGGATTATATGAAGGTATTTGTTCAGTAATTGGCTGAACAAAAAAAAATTATGTATGAATAAAATATAAGAATGGGTTCCATTTTATAGGATAGGGGAGGGGCACTCTTTGAATTATTCAAATTATTAAATTAATATAAATTAAGTTTATACTCAAAATTGATCCAAACTAATTTATTTCTAAGATAGTATGATTTTATAAATAAAAAAATCATCCAAATAAAATATACGTGTTTTGAAAAAAATTTAATCCTTATCTTTTTGTTTTAACCCTTATTTAACCTTTTAAATTCTTACCATGATATAGTGTAAATTACAATTTTAGGGTTAATATAATTACTATAAAATTAAAAGGACTAATAAAAGATTCATTTATAACATATTTAGATTTCTCCCAATAATTTTGAAAAAAATATGAATTTTATGTATTTTTATATCTTTTAATAATTTTTTTTATAATATCATTTATAACATATTGATACATAACACCATATTAAAAATATTTAACATGTTAAAAACAAATGTTTTACAAGTTTGACTTTGAATTGATTAAAAATATTATAAAGGTTATATTATCATCCAAATATCCATAAATGGTCACATAACCAATAATATAATTATTAGGGATGAAAGATACTCATTATATAAAGTTATTATGAGTTTTAAGGTAATTTTATAATATTTATAATATTATATTTACTCTTAACTACCTAATTTAACCTTAATAATGGTAATAAAAATTACCAAAGTTACAATTCATATTTTGTTTGAAAATGAAAGTAACATATTTACTAAATCTGGACATTATGATTCTAAATATGGAATCCATTATTCAAAATTTTAAACACATAATTGGATAAAATTAATTTAAAATTACTCTTGTTGATGAAATGGGATAACAGGTTTTCAAAGTAAAAATGTCAAAAAGTACCCAAAGTCTTTATATCCAATATTAATGTGAAATTGATAAAAATTGAATAAATTGTATTAACTAATAAAAAATTGATCAAATTATATTTTAAAACCAATTAAAAATATAATTATAAAGTATAAATTATTTGGACGAAGAAGTTGTTTCTGTATAAAATGAAGAATTTTTTTAAGTAATCATCAAAACATGAAACTTGTGGGAAAAATACCATAAATTGAACCTAAGTAAATTTTGATATTAATTTTTAAAATATTAATTTCATTATTCCAATTATAATTTATAAAGGTTTCAAAACTATATTTTAAAAAATTCTCTATCAAAAGATATCAAAACTGATATTTTTTTAAAAAAAATACGCCTTTTATGCATAAAATTGGATTTGTTCTTATATAATGCATATGAAAAACATAAAAAATTGTTAAATATTATATTGAATATATTATATATTTATTTCATTAAAATAATCCAAAAATAGTGATTTTTTAATTTTTTGGTATAAAACACATTTGTGCACATTAAAATAGTTTTTCATAAAAACATTTCCTTTTAAAAAGGGGTTTTATTTTCAATCATAATTAATTGGTCACCAAATAATTAATTATATATACATGTGTAAACCATATTTTCATAATTTAGTTAATATTATTTATTCACTCCATTCTAACATCTACATTATAATGGAAATATTTAAATAAATATATTTAGTTGTTCATTTGAGCTTGATATGTCATATCATGTATGATATCAAACATAATATTTCTATTTTCTAACATGGGGTGTTGCATTATCCCCCCCCCCACCACATTTTTAAATTTCATCCCCTCAATTTTGAATTTAGTCTCGGTAACTAAGGATTGTCTTTTTAAAATACCTTTATTGAAATCCCACATCAGAAAAAGGATTAATAAAATTTATACCTTAAAAGAATGAAAAAGAAATACGAAGGTAACTAGAGATAACATATACTAGGATTTCCATAGAGTAAATCCTTTACATGTTAGAGAAAAATAACTATCATGTTCTAATGGGGAGTTATAGAGAACATTATTATGATAAAGTGACCAATCAAAAAACCATAAATTAGTGATGGGTTAAAAGTTCATTGGTTTCTTATTAAGAAAAGTAAATGGGTAATTTTTTTGTTTTAAGGTTCTTTTCATAAAGTTGGTGAATTATTTTACTTCCTATAATAATAATATATGTAAATATACTTACTTTACAAGTAGAGTTTCATTATTTTGTAAATTTTCACCACAAACTCATCTTTTTCTCCAAATGATGAGTATTTAAGATGAATTTATCATGCCTGAAGTACTAGGATAAAATTATAAAGAAGCAGTTAATCCACAAAAAATAAATATCTTCTTCTTAGGTTTTAAAACATTAACAAAAAATAAAATGGTTAGTATATGATATAATAATTCCTAAAAAAAATAAACCTTTAAATAAATAAATACTACTTTTAATCTCCAAAATTCAACTGTAATACCCAACATTCAACATAGACCATTCAACAAATAAATATTCATAAAATTCCTCAAAAATATTATAACTAAGATTAAAATCCAAAAACTTGAAGTATTTAATCATATAATCTTCCAATATAAATTTTATCTTTTATCTCTAAATAATATTAATCACTCCTAATGTCTCATACCAAAAATAAAATTTCCTATACCAAAATATTTCCAAGATATGATCATTTTTTCATATATAACCTAAATCACCATAATTCCCCAATAAAATCATATATTATTTAAAAATATAATTCAACCATTACTTATCAATCAAAATACCATTTTATTATTTTTTCCTTGATCATATTGGGTTCCCAAAATAGTGAAAGTCTTCCGAAATAACATTAATCACATAATCACCAAATCATTTTCCAATCCTATAGTTATCTATTTGAGAAAACCATTTTTTTTAAAATAAACTTATTCTTCGTCCATAAAATCATTTAACTTAAAATAAAAATTCAAACTAACTTGGAATTCATGTAGGACAGTGGTTGGAAATGCACCCTTGTCAACCTTCGGCTGTGAGTTCAATTCCTATGGCCTTGCCAAAAGTGGTAGGTTGACACCCATCTGGTGGGTTATCATTTCTATAAAACAATATAATTATTATAACATTACCAAAATATGATAAAATACTCAAAATAACTATAACATGTTATAACCATAAATTTTATCTCATACCATTCATTTTATATCACAAAATTTAATAACCCATAATTACCTCAAAAATCAATGTCACCTAAAAATACTGTTAGTCACCTTAAACATTTATAACATAAATTATAAAAATGTTTTTATAATACATTGAACTTATGATAAAACATAACATTTTAAACTCATGATGATATCCCTAACTCCTAATAAAACATTCTAATCCCCAAAGTTGTATAAACCCTACTCTGATACCTACTATATGGACCCAGACATAAATATAATTTATTATAATTATTTTAAAACTAGAAATAACATTATTTTCACAAATATATTTTAGTTTTTCTATTTTATATAATTAGTAAAAACTCTTACATAGTTAACCCATACATTAAATGTGGACAATTATGCTCAGTGTCCATTTTTTATAAAACATAAATCATTAAAATAAAACGTGATTTCTTATGCTGATTTATCTGAAAAATTTTCCCTTGATCTAATAATTTTTCTAACTCTTCCTTAAAGACAATGAAAAACATTTTTAAACATGGTATGATTAAAAAATC
This sequence comes from Viscum album, assembly GCA_963277665.1. NCBI lineage: Eukaryota > Viridiplantae > Streptophyta > Magnoliopsida > Santalales > Viscaceae > Viscum > Viscum album. Next base: position 643,246,007 of record OY728122.1, read on the forward strand.
TCAGTAAGGGACATAAAAATAGATCGTTAATCTAGTGAAAACATGAAAACTGATTAAGAACCCTTTTCTTACAAACTCATTAGTATTCATAGAAAAATCATGAAGAAAAAACAATAAATCATTACCATATCACTCATACATTCACCTGAAAAAAATATAATAACATTAGGGTGTAATTCCATAAATGGAGTATCCAATTCATTGGACATATATAATATGGCCCACCCATTATATATTGAGCTATAATGTGCCTAAAACCATCATATATTGAGCTATAATATTGATCACCCCATCATATATTGAAATATAATGGGATAAACCCTTAATATAAAATTTCTAAGAAGATTTTAATTAATAAAACCCTTGAGAACTCTTTTTATCCCATGATAAAAACACATTAAGATATTAAAAGACCCTTTTCCTGTAAAAATAGATTTTAAAATACAGAAACACACACACGTAAAAATGATAGAATTTTATTTGAAAAGATAATTAAAAAATTATAAGTAAAATATTAAATTAATTAATCATCATGAATTAGGTAGAAACCACTCATGTCGTATAAGTTAAAAAAACATTCCCTTTGAATTATGTAAAAAGAGTTTAAAGGGAACTTTTAAAGAGGGTTTTTAAAAGAAGGTCGTTTAAATTTAGTATAACTAATGATGTACTATCATTATATTCCTAAATAATAAACTTAGGTTAATTATTTACTTTCTTAATAACATTTTTAAAGTTTATTATTCGTTTTTTATAAATTTTTATCATGTTATAATAACTACTTAATTATTTATGTTTATGTGAGACATTTTGATGATATTTGGTACTTGAGGCCAAAATAACTTTGGTATGATTCCAATAGACAAATTGGTCATTAGTCCATCATATCTAGAACAATATTCATGAAATAATAATCATATTTATACATCAATTGTTATTTTAAATCCATCCATTAAATATGGATATGAAAAATGAACTACGTTAAAATCATGGAGACGGTAAGTCGTATGTACACATGGGTAATGTTTACATTTTTTTTATTAGGGAAAGAAGGTAACTATTATTTTATCTCTCCATAATTATCATAATATCATTAATATCATATTAATCATTTAAAAAAACTTATTTATATCATCCATGTGATGTGGTGATAAAAAAATATCATATCTTCATAGAGGTGATAGTTATTAATAAATATAAATATGTCATTAATATCATATATAAACATTAATTCAATAATTATAACCAGTATTGAGTGACAATGTTGTTAAATTAATTATATTGATTTATGAGGTAGTAGTCCAATTTACACATGAATGAATAATTCAATTCCCATTTTGATGAAATTGGATATAGATTTCGGTGATGTTATTAACATAATAACATCAAATAATATTTAGGATACTAGAATTATTATTTCATCATGGTTGAATAATATTTTAAGTAATTTGAATAAGAAATAAAATAGGAATACTTGATTAGAACAATACCTCTTCTTTAGATGATCTCCTTTTCTTAACACCTTAAGTGCATTAAGGGTGGTGTTATACCTAAAATAAAAGACCTAGAATGTGGGTGGATATTCTAGGAAGTTATTTTTTTAGATATTTTCTGAATCAAATAGGTTTTTATTTGTTATTAAATGAGAATAATGGGATAACTTTTATAGGAGAAGGGAGGGGGACTCTTGGAATTCATCAAATTATTAAATTAATATAAATTATTTTTATATTCCAAATGGATCCAACCAAATTTATTTCTAATATAGGATGATTATGGGTCAAAATAAAATAATCCAACTAAAATTAGATATGTTTTAATAATTTTTTAATCCTTTTCATTTTTCTTCAACCCTTAATTAACCACATTAATTCTTATCGTGATATCATGTAATTTACACTTTAAGGGTTAATATAATTACTATAAAATTTTAAACGGTCAATAAATGAGTTCTAAATGAAATTTGGGAAATTTCAAAATAATTTGGATGAATTTTTCAATTTTTATGACTTTTATATTAATTAATAAAATATTATTTATTGAAGAATATCATTGATTTCAATTTTGACACTATTCATTATTTGAATTTTTAAAACTATTATAACAACAGGGTATCATCATAAAAACTATTTTAACTAAAAAATAGCCTTTTATATTAGATATTAAAATTCATTGATGAAATTAACTATATAAAATTATATTTATTTTAGTTTTGTTAATATAATTTATGTGATATTTCCATTAATTAAAAAATTATTGCATCATCATTGTGTCACCATTTTTATTAATTATTTTATCACTAAAAATAATTAATAAATTACCATGATGTAAATAAATATTTTATATTTTAAATGAATAATTATAGTCAAACATATCCCTTATATAGTTCCATATTAAAATATCAAACGTTCCAAAAACAAAAGTTTGATAAATTTGAATTTTTTGAATAAAATATTATAAAGGATATATTATCATCCAAATGGTAATAAATGCTCACATAACCAATCATCTAATAATTAAGGGTAAAAAATAAAAATTTATTAAAATTAGTGAATGTGTAACGATAATTTCATAATATTTATAATATTATTTTTAACATCAATTACCCAAATTACCATTACTCATGGTAACAAAAATTTCTAATGTTACTATTCATATATTCACTAAAAATAAGGGAGAAATTATTAACAAATTTTTAAAGTATATTTACAAATATGGAATCAATTTTTAAAAAATTTAAACAAATAATGAGATTAAATTAATTTAAAATTAATCCCATTAACAGAATGAAAAAAGGAGTTTGTGAAGTAAAAATGTTCAAAAGTTGACAGAGTCTTTATATCCAATTTTATTATCAAATTGATTCTAATGAAAAAAAATGTATTATATGGTAAAAAATTGATCTAATTAGACTTTAAAACAAATTAAATATATAATTTTAAAATAATAATTATTTAGACTGAAAATTTGTTTCCGAATAAAATGTTGTATTTTTCATTATTCATCAAAATGGGAAACATATCTGAAAAATACCTAAAGTATAACCAAAGTAAAATTTGAAATTCCTATACAAAATAAGAATTTTATTTTTTCAAATATAATTTACAAAAGTTTTGAATTATATATTTAAAACTATTGTTCTATCAAAAGGCAGAAAAACTACTCTTTTTTAAAAATACTTCTCTAATTTGTAAAATTTGATTTATTCTTATATTATGTCAGGAAAACACATAAGATGAATGTTAAAAATTATATTTAATATCTTATTTATATATTTCATTAATATAATACAAAAATAGAAAAAAATTACTATTAATTGGTATAAAAAACACTTGTGAACATTTCAATTGTTTTTCTGAAAAAAATTTCCTTTTAAAAAGGGTTTTATTTTCATTTATAATTATTTGGTCACAAAATAATTTATTATATGTTCACATGTAAGCCATATTTTAATAATTCAATTAATACTTTTCATTATCATCATTCTAATTAATTGTTTATAATGGTGACATTTAAATAATAATATTTAGTTGTTTATTTAAGCTCGATGTATCATATCATGTACACTATCAAAAATTGATTTTTTTAAAAACATTGGATGTTACAGTCCGAGTCCAAATGAAGGATATATTATAGTTTGATGTTTTATCAAAACAAACCAAGGGCTAAATGAAATGTAAGGGGACCCACATGATGTATAGTCCCACTTCATCTTCTGGTTGTGTCCTCGGAGGTACATGGATCACCAACTGTGTAGCACAACATGGAATGTTAGGAGTATATACGGATTGTCCATTCCACTCAGGGTCCCTGTCCATGGACCATAACGGTATCTTCATACTTTGGTGCATGGCGTACACCAAACAATATCTTTGTAAATCAGTAAATGGTGTGTGTTTGGTTGTGTCCTCCCACACGGGGTCTTGCATGTGTGCTCCACTACACAGCATGTCCTCCTTAGGAGGGATACACAACATGTAGGTGGGTTACATTCCATGTCATCCTTATCTTTTCCCAAAACCCTATCTTTCACAGCATAGGGGTCACATGTCATGTGTTCTTATAATCTACACAGTGTGTAGTCGGGGTTTTCATAGAAGTTTAGATATGGTCTCCGTGTTTTAGATCTGATCATCCAGCCTTGGAATACGGCCCCAGATCCCCTCTAAAATGGTGGATCTAACTCTGACCCATAAATTTTGGACATCCGATGGATAGAGAACCAATTCCCAATGCTTTGCAATAAACCCACACAAACTATCTCGCAAATTGCATGCATTACGTCTCTCACCATCTCCACTCTGGATTCCAAACTAATGAATCAATCTCTCAAAACCAACAATGCCATTGTTTCCATCGCTTATTTGTCTATTCATACCTCACATGTGTATCTACCATGAATCTGGAGGTCCTATCAGACTCGGTCCTATCCGTAAATGTTTAATCGATACCCCATAGGCCAGTCAGTGAGGAAGATGAAGAATTTGTGGCAGAAAGGAACAACAACAAAATTTTAACAATCATTTCCCAAGATATCTTAGTCAAAGAATAAATTTATGTGATCAAAGGTTATAAAACAATTGAATAACAAATTTAATTTCAATATTTGGGGCATGAAGTTGTCCAATATTGGAACATATCAAAAGAATAGGTTGATAATGATCCTAAATTTAATAAAATGGGAAACCCCATAAATGACTAGTTTTGTGTGGACATTGGATTATTTTTTCATTAATAATGCACTCACCAATTATTGAGAGGAGTAATTGAATTCACTGCACTAAAATTTACTTTAATCCAGAGATTTTTTGTCATCTAATTCGATTCATCAATAGAAGGAGTGGAAGGACACTCCCAATTCTCCCAGGGTTTATGTGGGTAACCCTAGAGAGTTTTTGTAGAATTCATTTTATATATTAAATCCATTGAATTAATTTAATGAATTAATTAAATAAATAATTTAATCAATCCACTAAACATACCACCAATGGACGTCTTATCTAAACACCCACACCATACCATTTTAATTCTCACTAGGAGTAAACATTGTGTTCTAGAGTCAATCATTGTCTTAGATTTTTGATCTGAGCTTCCATTTAAGATTTATCTCACTTTCTTAATGAAATAATCCTTGTTTAATATAAAATATATTTAATATTTTTTGTAAAATTAATTCTGGGTACACTGCGCATCTGAATCGCACATCGTCTCAGCGCCTATCTTTATAAATATATATTGAAATATCTAAAAGTCTTGGAAGGAAAAAATAGGGTCTCAACTAAGACATAAAGTATAAAAATTTTTGGTGTGGGTGTTCTGTTACAATTAGTATCATCTCTAGAGTCTTCCTGATGTGACAAAGTATATAGTTTTCACTTATATAGGTGTAGTCCAATGAGCTGATTACATGTCAAAGATGGTGGAGAAATAAGAACCCCATTATTTGTATTTTTGATACCTCGTCCAACACAATTCATTTTATAAGGGATGTATGGATCATTTCTTATGAAAAAAATACATGAGGGTGACACCCAAAGAAGGTAATTTTATAGTTGAGATGGTCTGTTACACATGATGGGTGAACTCATCATCACTTGGTTGAGGCTCACTCTCATTGGTTGGTTCCATAATGGTATCTATCTTGAATTCAATTCATTTATTATTACATTTGTATTTTTTTAACTAATCCTATAAATAGATCATATTTTATAATATTAATGATGATTTAACCTATTTTAATAATTTTATTTACCTTTATGTCTTCCATATATTTTCTCCATGAATCTCATTTTATTTCTTGGATATTGATGAATTTATTCATAAGATTATTAACCACAGTCTCTTTATCACCCAATGTGAAAAGGTTATTACCAATATTTGTGAGTTTCTGTTATATGCATGAAATAATTTCTCAAGGTTTGAAGTTGAATATTTCATATTGAGAGAAAAATGATTCTCTTTTGGTTTGAAGAACCGTTTCTATTCTATAATGAGTAATATTTGGCTTTCTCTACAATAAATACAAGCTACTACTATGTTTTTCCACAATTTACCAAAACTATGGTAGAAGACACCCTATTATAAGGGTTATAAAAACCACGGAAATAGTTGTAACCCTATGGAACTAATTTCAATGGTGTAAAAAAATTAAAAATAGATGAATGATATGACCCATATTTCCATGCTTCTTAAATCCATCAAATAGGGGTGTGTATGTTACCCCTATTATCACATTTTTAGTGAGATGTCACAATAGTTATAAACTGCATTATTAAAATATAAAAATTTATTATAAGATATATAATACATTTTTAATATTTAATATATATAAATTATTAATAATTAAATTAAAATATTACTAATAAATAAAATTTGAATTTTATTCTAGTGGTTTGGTTTATTTTGTGCTTCCTTAAGGTTGGACGTTTAAAAAATAGTCGAATTAATTTTTTAATTATGATCTTATTTCCAAAGTTTGAGTTTTCTGGTAAATTCCACCGATGGGCATTGTTGGAAAAGTATAAAAATAGGTGTGTAATAATAAACCCATTATTCCCACAATTTTAATATCATTATAATAGGTGGTCATTTCCATAGACTATAGAAGTGTGTAAATATACCGATTTATATGGAAAGTTTAAGAATGGTCGTGAATCCATGGAAATGTGATATTTTTATGGTTTTAGAGGAAATTGAAATGATATTTAACCATGGGAATAATTTTTCTCCAGTATTTTTTTCTATATTTCATGTTCTTTCTTACAAGAAAAGACTTAGCTATGTATATTATGTGAAATGAAATATAAGAGATAATATCTAATATTGATACAAATAAATAGTTACTTATTTTCATCAGTGGTGAATTTTCCATGTTCCTCCTCATGAGTCTTTGTGTATTTTCCTTAGTATGAATCATCATTCATATCCTAATTTAAAATGTAGTTTGTATTTTTGTACCAGTGATATTAATTGAATTTTATATCAATGATGTGTGGTTTTTTAAAATTCTAATAATCAATGCTTTCTAAATAAATCTTCATGGCCATTTAAAAAAAATTCTCTATAACATGTTATTTTCAAAAAATATTTATACAAATATAATCTCTAATAATAATTGTTTCCCATAATGATAACTTTTAAGAGGTAGTGAGTCTAAATACTTAACAAGAAAATTAATCTTTAAATGAAAAAATTAAAATTTTAAAATAGCTTGGATACTCTAAAATTTTAAAAAAATGATTCAAAAAACAAAAAATTAAAAGGTAGATAATGAAAATATTTAGAATAAAAATTAAGATAAATTAATGGTCATAGTGAAAATAGAAAAATAGAAATAATAAATTAAAATGAAATAATGGAATTTAAATGTCAAAAGAACATTGAAATAGATAAGGTAATTTATTATCATAAATACTTATATCTCATATATTAACTTTTATATGACCCCAAGTTAATTTTCATGAAACTTGATCAATTTTGATCTAAAGTGTTATGGGGTATTATGAAAGGATTCAGAAGAATGGTTCTAATTATAAAAAATTCCCACGTTTATAAAAATTATTTAGTTAACACTTATTAATTCACAAAAATGGTAGAGAGAATGATAGAGTGATAAAAATAGTGAAGTAACATATTTCCTTTCGTAAGTAAGATTAGTATGGTGAAATAGGGCACAAAGTATGATGATAAAAAAGTATGGAAATCATAAATAGAGTTATTATGATATTTAAAGGATAATACTCTTGAAAATGAAGTGTTATTTAAAGATTAGGTAGAACTCTTGGAGAAACGTATTTATAGGGAGTTAGATAATTTTTTCTCAAACCAATTCATATCTTTTAGGTAAGATAATTTTACATTTATATATCCTTTAGGATATGACCATTATAGAGAGCATTCCTTGGAGTGTTGAATTTGATGTTTCCATTAATTCTTAATCAATTTCACAAAAATTCTCAAAAATATATTTCGGATTTGTTATTGACCAAATTTCTCTGGATAACCCCATTACTTTTGATTACATTTCTTTAGTTAAAATTAAAATCCATTATTAATAATATAATTGATGTTGTATTTTAGGTATATTATTTTATTTATATCAGGGAATATATGTTCTAGTAGGGATATTATAACTCTGGTCTTTTAGTGATGTACTCTATGAATCTATCATATCTATATTATTTGTACTTAGTTTTAGTAGACAATCAAGTATATAGACTTAATAGTATATTTGTATACTTTAAATACTCATTTTAATCTAGTGTTGAAGTTTAGATAATGATATTTCTAGATAGGGTATAATTTTTTGTAGATAGGTATATAAAATTCTATAAAGTAAGGTATCTGTGAAATAATAAACATGTGTTTTCATCATTAAAATAAATGAAAAAATTGAGACCATTTAGGGAATAAACCAAAATTAACATCCCCTTGTCTTAATTTTATCATATTTTTTTATATTTAATTCATTTATACATTCTTTTTTGTAATTTAAACATTAATAAAATGATAATAAACATAACCCTTGATTCTATCACTTTCCTCTCATCATATTTAAGAATATTCATCTTTTCCTATATACTTTTATGATGTTTTTTGTGTGTAATAATCTAAATTTTTATTAAGAAAATTTATGGGTTTTTCAAATCTATAATATTCTATCTCTTTGATTAATTTTTATTCAATACCTCCTGGAAATGTTTTATAAATTATTCTATTTTCATTCACAATGTTATGTCTTATTAAGGATGTAAGATCCCCTATACTATTTCATTTCTATGTTTAATAAATATGAATGGACATATTATAATGTGGCAGGTGGGACCAAAATTATAAAGTCCCTCAATGAATTGATTAATGCTTATATCTCATGTGATTTTATGTCTAGAACACTATTTTGTGATATGTTGATAGAGTTATTTTTATGATGACTTATTATTGTTTATACGCTTAATATTTATATCATTTTAATGTTTTTGCTTCCATACATTGTGTTTATCATATGTTCACTACTTTTTGACATTACACAAGATCTATCCAACTCAAATTTTTTATCACTTATTTTTTACACCTTACTATGATTTTACATCACCCTTTTCTTTATTTATGTAAGCCAGTAGTATTTTCTATGTAGTGAGATGTGTGTGATGAATTTATAGGAGTATTTTCTTGAATAATTCAATATTTTATATTTATTATTTATAAATTTAATATTTAATATATAGTTAATATCGGATGATACTAAACCTTTGGATTATAGATTGTTTCTAATAATTATGTTTTTATAAATAATTTTGAGAAAATGATGTAGAAATTATATATGTGATTTTTGTATCATCATAATTTGTATGAGAAATTTTTAGTTATTTTATTGATTAGATTAATGATTATAAGAGGAGATAAATTAAAAAGATCTATATTGAACCAACAATGTTATAAATTACAACATAGATGTGATTTAAGGATTAATTAATCTAAATGATTAATTTTGTTATGTTTTATTTTATTGTATTATAATATATTTACACTATAATTTTATGGTTTTAGTACGTGACTGGAAATAAGTGGAATATAATTAAAAACCATGTTTGTGGAAAATTAAATATTCATCCCAATAAAATATGTAACATGAGAGGGAAATGAGTTGAAAACCTTATAGGAATATTGATACAACTGTATCAATTTTTGAGAAATAACCTAAATCATATAGAGTACCTAACATAATATAAGAAGGAATGACTCCCCATGAAATCCTTCATGTGTTATGACCAAAATCATTTGAACAATCCTTTAAAACATCAATTTTTTAGTATAAAATCAATGAAACCAAAAAACAATTTCTATGATTAATTATTTTGAGCTTAAAAAAGTTGAATTTGTTTATCTAGTAAGTTAGTGGTGGACACTAATCAAAAATACCAAACTAATGTATGAAATCAACTTGCTGGAGTGGGAATAATTCAATAAAATATATATCAACAATTATGTTGTGCATTATATGTATCAAAATGGATAGGGGATCCCCTATAATAAAGAAAATGGAGGAAAAATATATCATTTATTAGAGGGAAACCATATAAGACTCTTAAGGTATACACTTAGATTTGTTATCAATCCTAAAAGAAAAATTTACCAATTATTAAGTGGATTAAAACCATGACCTTGATAATTTATAGAAATTTAGGACTTTTAAAACTATGAATATATTTTTCAATGTACTCATAAGGTAGATATGGAAACTAGTGAGTCTAATTTTCTAATAGATCTAAAAATACCAATTGAAAACATATTCAAAATAGAAGTGGTAGTAGTGATCATTCATATAATAATTAGAAATAAAAATACCAATTGAAAACATATTCAAAATAGAAGTGGTGGTAGTGATCATTCATAGAAATAAACCAAAACCAACATTGGTCAATTAATACATAACTTAGATGCATGGAAATCTGAATAGTAAAAAAAATACAAATAGATATTAGAATGGTGATTAATGAGAAGGTGGTGAAAAGGGAAAGATGGTTCAAAGAGCCCAAAAGTAGTAATTGATGATAGCTGAGGGTGGATTATAGTGGTTAAGGCCAACTGAAAGATATTTTTGGCCACCTGATTGATGAATTGAGTGTTAGAGTTCACTGTGTGAGATAAAAATGATTATTTTCTCAATAAATAATGAACACAAAATGACTCATCCTGGAATGTTATAGAAAATTAAAGGTTATTCTTGTTGGTTTTTAAATAAGTAATGTAGAAAAGACACTCCTTTTTATTTTTCATGACTGTTATTTTATAACCAACATGGAAAATTATTTATAAAGTCAATCATAAATAACCAAAGATAAAAGTGAATCATTTAAAATATGTTTTTTAATAGTGGAACATGAAGTTAACATTATATTTATAGGATTCACATTTCAAAATTATAGGCTAATACTTTTCATGATCTAAATTTCACTGATGTTTTATGACATAGTAGTATCAAAATATATGTAAAAAAGAGAAATGAATATCCATTACCTATGTTGCACATATCGAAACTATTTTTCGTTCTTCAATAACTATTTCAATGAAAAAATTTTATCTTTCAACAAATATAATTTATTTGATAGAAGTAGACTTTGAAAATGTTATTGTAGTTATTATTCCCCTATTCTTCATTAACCTAAACTATTTCAGGTTACTTTCTCTCACTATGTGATCAATATAACCACTTTATTGAATGGCCCGAAGGCCTTCATTTTTTTATTGTCTTTTATAATATGCATTTCAAGGGGTGAGTTGGAACCCTTACAAGGCTTAAAGTCTTAAGAGACAATTACATGACCCATAGGTCTTAGAGGAAATCACCAAGACAATAAGACATAGAACTACTACTCCCTAGAAAATTTCATGGTATCGGCACTCCATCTTCGCAAGGCTAGTTGGATAGTTTTCATGTGTATAGATGCACAATCCTGGTGCAAATGATAATGAAATACCCTCTCAATCTTCTAATTCCTGTTAGATCTACTCTGGTGAATTTTCATTTGCTAAATCCTCATCTAGAGCCTTGTACCCTGTAATTTGACTAATACATCTGCATATTTCTTATGGCCTGAAGGCCTTGGGGTGGCCTGAAGGCCTTCAGGTGGCCTGAAGGCCTTGAAAGACAACTGGTCAAAAGCCCTTAGGTGGCCCAAAATAATTTATAGTAGTAACCACTCCTTCTTCCTTTACAAAAACAATTTCTTTATAATGTGAACCTTTTTATTTTTTTTATTGAATCACAAATACCCTTTTGTGATGTTTTGTCCAATGAAAAAAAATATTTCGCATCATCCAAATCAATCATTATTAAAAAATAATTCAATTTGAAAGAAATTCCTTTTTCATCCATTCTATAAGGATATGAATGTCCTTACATGGATCTCCGAATTCAGATCTCAATACATGATATGAAGTCTCTAACATTGAGATCCACCCTTACATGGATTCACATATGTTTTCCACTATTATTACATCAATACCCATTCATTGAAAGGATCCCATTTCTTGATACAAATCCCCTTACACCGATTAATATACATGGTGCTAGATTCCCTCATTCAAGCCTAAATGTTGATACCTTTATATAGATTCACATATTTATTAGTTCCCCATATTTCGATATACATGGAATCCCCATATGTAGATTCCACTTACATGAGTCAAGATTTATCCATTCTTTTTGTTTTAACAGAAAATTCCATATTTCCTCCAACTCATTTCGGAACACCTCTAGACCTATTAAATATACTTCCAAACATCCAAATATCTTCACCTCACATTATATCATGTATGTTTTAATATTATTTAAATGTAGAAGAAAATACAACACAATATACTATATTTACAAAAAACATTCCCAAAAACTACTTCTCTTGATAATTTCCATGTTCTAGAGGCAACTTCATGTATTAATAGTCTCCCCAAGTATTTAACAACTTCCAAGAAGATCTTGGGATCAAATATTCATATGGAATATAAAATTTTTATATTATCATATATATTATATATTTGAAATATGAAGGAGTTTAACCTGATCCAACCTACTATGAACCCATCTTGGTTGCAATAAGGATGAGTGTGCCACCCCAAGCGCACCATCAGTAGGTTAGAGATTGGAGACCGGTACAAAGAATGAATAAAAATATATAGTGGGCCTTATTAAATAATAACCTATAACAATAATACATCAACAATACACAATAATATCCAATAACACCTACAATATATATAAAAAACTGAAATGTATACGATGCATGTGTAAGATATCAAATTAAAAATACAATGTTATAGAGGAAACCTAAGAAAAAGAAATAAAAATATAGTAGAAAAAAATCACTCGATAAAACTGAATCAAGTAATGGGAATACACCACCTAATTATATATTCTCCTAGATAAAACTCTTACCTGAAACTATCTCCCACAATGAACCCTCACCTTATACTGAAAACTAACTCCATTCCCACCAATAATATTCCAATCCATGAAAATTATTTATATATGAAACATGTGTATGAATAAAGATCATTAAATGGTTGGTATAAATATACCTAGTGGGTAGCTTCAATAAAAAACGAAAAAATAGAACTATATATCTACTCAAGTCAATAATAAGAGGAACAATAATTAACAAAAATGTTCCAGGTATGACCTATAATCTAGAAAACCAAGTGATAAAAAAGGATCCTAGTATTTTAACAGATCAAATCCATGATGGAACATATCACACCATAAACTAGATATACTCATAACACTATAAGTCTCATAAAACACAAAATTCTACAACCCATTTGTTGGTCATATTAAAAGTGAATACATCATGTTTGGTGAATCATATAGCCCAAAAAATTTATATATTAGATCATTCTACCTACCCAGAATTCATGTCTATCGTGATCCCTCTCCAAATTTGTAATAAGGGATGAATTCCACATTAACTATTGTGAATTGATCAAGGGTGTACCAAACCCTATTGTTGGAAGGACCACTACCTATCTCATAGGGAAAATACCAACCTCTATATGTGTAAAATCCATTCCCCATCACATGAGGGATTATTGATCCCACCAATAGTGTAAGAACCCGAATTTTCATTTTCAGGTATGTATTTCCTTTTCCTACAGTTTTTGAGAAAAGAAGAGTTTCTGGAAATTTTTGAAGTACACGCTGTGTACTTTATGAGTACACGTCATGTACTCCTTTGCCGATCGAGGCTGTGTTCTGGCCGTGTCCGAGCCACACACACAGTGTGTGTAGGGGTGATGTGGAGGCCGCTTAAATCGGAGTACGGAAAAGCCGAGTACACGTCGTGTACCACAGAAGTACACTTCATGTACATTATTTTTTATTAAACGGACTGGGGTCACGCCTGACAGAAAGAACTCACTTCTTCTTCAGGTTATTCATCCGAGAGTGACCAGTATGGCCGCGAATCTTCTCTGAGCCCCCGTGCCTCCATCCGTTCTCTGAATCGACCGTCGTCGATTGCGTTGGAACCACAGCGGTGAGTTCTTCCTTCCCCTAGAGCCTTGTTTTACAATTTCTCTTCTTTATCAAGATATTGTGGGTTGATCATTTTGGACGTTTTCTCAGATCTTCAATGTTCTAAGGAGAATAAATTATTTTGGTTCAAGTATATTGATCTCCTAGCATCGAGGTAGGTGGTTTGTGCCTTTCTGTAGGAAGTCTTTGAATATTTTGTGCAATTCCACCAATTCCCTTGAACGGGGTATTGTGTGATTCCTATTTTTGTCCTTGTTGTTTGTCTGCTTTGCTTGATTGCTTGAGTAGAGGTCAATGCTTATGATTGGGGTAGTTTTTACTGTGCTTCTGATGCTTTTCCATGCATGTTTTTCCTGTTAGGCATTTTTCTAGTTTCCATGCCTAGTTATAGGATGGTGGAACTGTTGTATTGTTATGCTGTTGTGCCTTATAATGATAGCCAAGTAGTTCTTGAGGTTTACTTGTGGTGATACGCGCACTATGAATGTTTGTTTTACACAGGGCTGAGATAACCTAGTGTAGTAGACCATAGAGAGAATGGACGTAAGGGATTCTCCAGAGTGTCTTTAATTTACGATGTGAGACCACAGGGGGAATTGATATTGAGTTCTTTCTCAAAGTGTCTGTAGTTCCTCGACGCGGGCCACAGGGGGAATTACAAGTTGAGTGCTTCCCCAGATATCCTTTAGTATGATACGAGACTATAGGGGGAATTGACGGTGAGTGCTTTTTAAGAGAGTCTATTCTTTAGCTGAACCAGAGGGATGAGACTGTGTGTGCCTCCAGAGGGTTGCTAGTACTTGTAGGTTAAACCATAAGGGTTAGGCTATGAGAACTACCAAGGGGGTTACCTGTTGTTCTACTTGTTGATTTGTTGTTACTTCTGTAATTTATATGCCAGACACTGTGTGGATTATAGCTATTATGTGCTTTCCTGTTTACTGCTTCCTGTACTTTTACTTTCCATGTATTCACTGACTGTTACGCATAGATCTTTGGGTGTTTGCCTACTAGGACCTTGTCTCACACCCTGTTTGGTCCATGATTTTGGCCCCAAACAGACTATGTTGTTGCATGTATAGATAAGGGAAATCGCCCTTCTACTTTAGGTACTTTACTTGATGTGGAGCTGGAGAGCATGGGACCAAGCTATGGCTTGCTATGCCGAGGAGTTTACCTGTTTTCTTTTTAACTTGGGTTTAGTATTGTATTCAACATTGTGACTTTTTTGGATGCTTTCCTAGACATATGTATCATGCATCATTCTATATATGTGTCTGTGTGTGTGTGCTCTAGTTGTTTACTGTTATTCTTCTGATGTTTATCGTTTACTCTTGTATGGATGGTTACAGTTACTTTTGTTGCCTATTTGTTTCTTCCGCTGTGTACTCTGCCAATGAGGGCATAGTTTCCCCACTATCACACCCAAGTCCCTCGCTGCTAGTCAGATGGCTCTGGCATTTTGGGAAATGCGCTTGAGGTCATGTGACCAACCGGGTATGGGGTGGCTCTGGGTGGCTTCCAGAGCCAGGACATTATAAAGTGGTATCAGAGGGTGTTTATTTTCTCTTGATTTACTGTTTGGAGCCTATAGCCAGGGATAGGACAGATTCGGTACATGGAATTAAGCTGTGATCGGGAGTAGCTAACCTGTGTATAGAGAAAATCTAATCTACCTCACTTATTACAGTTTTCTAGTTTTTCTATGTTACAGTTGATCTGATTTCACCTAGAGTGATTCACATGCTTTGTGTTGTTATTTTTTTTATATTGTAGTTCTATTTCTGTCGCAACCCAATGAGATGAGGGTATTCCATCTCATGCATCATATAGTAACTTGTTATAAATCACATGCCAAGCATTCTTGCAATGCCATCTAGGGTGCATTAGCAATTTCATATTGTTGTGATAGACATTGTTTAGATAATGCATGTTGTTTTGATATATGCTTTGATATAATCCCTGCATTTTGATATAGAGGTTGTTTGTATTGTACCTTGCTTAAATGAACGCCAAATTTTGGTTCTTGAGGTGTTATGGGCCCTCATGAATCAGAGCTTAGTGGATCATTTACTTGTTTCAATTATATATGATATATAAGAGATTCCATGATTTGATTCACGGGGAGTATGGGCCCTCGTGGATTAGAATTTGGCACCTTCATGCTTGTTTTTCAGTGTTTTCTGGGCTTCGGTGCAGTTTTAGAGCTACTACCCGAAAAAACCCAGAATACACGGCGTGTACTTTATATATACATTCCGGGTAGTTTTTAAACTGTGTCATTGACTGTGTAAGTAGAAACACGGGTTGTGAAAAATCTCCAGGAACACGCCATGTACGGTAGGTACACGCCGTGTAGTAGTGAGTCATGTACCCGGCCGTGTCACTAATAACACGGGTCGGGGAAGCTCGTGTCATACACACTGTGTTTTGTATGAACATGTTGTGTATCCTTGTTCTTGATACCCGGCCTTGTCACTAACAACATGGGTCAGGGAAGCTCATGTCATACATGCCGTGTTTTGTATGAACACGCCTTGTAAACTTGTTCTCAGTACTTGGTCGTGTCACTAACAACACGGGTTGGGGAAGCTCGTGTCATACACGCCGTGTTTTGTATGAACACGCCATGTAGCCTTGTTCTCTGTACCCGAACATGTGGCAAACAACACGAGATGGTGTTATCTCCTCTTATATGTGCCGTGTTTTTTCAGAACACATTGTGTAATGGTCATCCGTGTACCCGGCCGTGTCACCAACAACACGGGTCAGGAAAAATCTTCAAGTACACGCCAGGTTTGTTCGGAACACGCCGTGTAGTTTCAGCCGTGTAACCAGCCGTGTAGCTGACAACACGGGTCATTGAATCCTTGTCTACTACACACCGTGTCCACAGGGAACACGCCGTATAGTCTCAATTTAAGAAGACTGTGTGGGTTAGCCATGCAAGGAGACTCGGGCAGGGTAATAGAATTAAGTACATGCCGTGTAGAGTATATACACACCATGTAGTCGTGTTTTGTAAAACATGAGTGTTTCCTTCTCCTGTCTCTATTTTGTACTCCTTTTTTCTCTGTCCTTGATATTCTTGATCTAAGGTATGCTTTTGATCTTTCATATCTATGCCTCTGAGACGTCCTCTGGTTGTACGTCAGTTGCAGGATAGTGATCAGATGCCAGATATAGCTGATCAGGGACTTCCTGTCGATCCTCCTGTCACGCCAGCCTTGGCACCGGCTGTCATACCAGTTGCAGGCGCTGATGTGCTGTTTAGGGGAGGATTTATGAGGATGATGCAGACCTTTCAGGGAGCACCACCTCCTTCCACGACTATGGCAGACTTGACGCGGGTTTTCCAGCCACATCATCCTCCTACTTTCTTGGGGGAAGGAGGACCACAGGCTGTAGAGTCATGGCAGGAGGCCATGATGACTATCTTTGAGCATCTGGAAAGTCCTCTAGAGAGGAGGGTCAAGCTCACTACTTATATGCTACGAGACTCTGCCAAGAGGTGGTGGGACGTGATCTCATAGGCGGGTCATCAGCACGTTATGTCTTTGGAGGAGTTTAAGCGCGTGTTTGACGACTACTTCTACCTGGAGACCCTAAGGGCCGATCGAGCCTGGGAGTTCATGAGTCTAGAGCAGGGTACTCTTTTTTTATGGAGTATTCCTCTCGTTTCACCGAGCTGTAGCATTTCACACCCCTCCAGGGTGGATATGGGATGTTCTTAGCAAGGAAGATTAAGGATGGTCTCATACAGGAGATCCACTCGCAGGTGAATATATTCCTATGGAATTCCATCACTTCCATCGTCAACCAGGCACTGATTGCGGAGCGCAATCTGAGAGACTCCAGAACTGCGAGCCAGGGTGGTTCTGCTTCTAGATCTAGTGTTCCTCCAGTTGAAAACAGGAAGCTCCATAGGGAGTCTACACGCGGTGATACGAGGAGGCGAGATACATCTTCAGGCATCCAAGTAGTATGTTACCAGTGTAGAAGGGCAGGACACATGAGGTAGCAGTGCCAGAGAGACCCAGTGGAGTGCTGATCTTACGGAATGATGGGTCACCTTCAGCATTTCTGCCAAGTTTTCTCACCAGTAGTTGGTGACGGGGGTTCTTCCATGACTCCTCGTTCAGGAGAAACACCACCAGTTTCTCACCAGTCGGGGAACTAGAGTTATTCCGGACATTCAAGCCGAGGTGGAGGTCGAGGCCATGGTGGTCAATCACCAGTATTTCAGCATCAGTAGGGAGGATCAGCTTAGAGTGATCAGACAGGGTCACAGGCCCGCGGGGCAGACCAAACTTTTTTGGTGGAGCAGAACTATCAGGAGAAGGATCCCAGACCTTCTACAGTTTGAGGTACGATCTTAGTAGCCTCAGTTTTATCTTCATCTCTTTTTGATACTGGTGCTACGCATAGATTTATCTCTGTTGCTGTTGTAAAGAGCCTTGGGCTCTGTATCTTTTCTTCTTCCAACTTGTTGACACTAGACATGCCTTTGGGGATGAGGACATCTAGTGTACGTCAGTGCATAGAGTGCCCTCTCGAGGTTGCATGATATCGTTTCTTATGGGATCTCTATGTCCTAGAGATGACAAGATATGAGGTCATTCTCGGGATGGATTGGTTAGCTCCCTTTCAGTCAGTCGTTGATTTTTATCATCACAGGATGAGTTTCATTTCACCAGAGGGTGAATATTTTCTTCATAGAGGCGAATGGGATGTTCAGGCGATTCGAGCATGACTCGAGCATCATGGGATAGGAATGGTTATGGCCCAGATTGCTAGTCTTTATCTAGATGATCAAGGGACTTCACAGTTATACTTTAGTCCAGTGGTGGATCGTTTCATGGATGTCTTTCTATAGGACTTTTTTGGTTTTCCTCTAGAGAGTGAGGTTGACTTTTCTATTAATCTCATGCCAGGAGCGGCACCGGTGCCCATTCCTCCTTATAGGATGGCTACAACTGAGTTGCAGGAGCTCATGAAGAAGTTGGAGGTGTTGCAGGCAAAGGGTTTCATCTGACCTAATACTTCTCCTTGGGGATCACTTGTCATGTTTGCAAAGAAGGCAGATGGTACCCTTAGGCTCTGTGTGGATTATCAGAAGTTGAACCAGTTGACGGTCAAGAACCGATATCCCTTTCCAAGGATTGATGATCTTTTTGATCAGCTTCGAGGATCCCGAGTGTTCTCGAAGATCGATTTGAGGTCCGGTTATCATCAGTTGTGCGTTAGACCATCAGATATACCTCTGACAACCTTTAGAAGTAGGTATGTTCTCTACGAGTATATGGTTATGCCATTCGGTCTCACGAATGCACCCGCAGTTTTCATGGCATTAATGAACTGAGTGGTCCATCCTTACTTTGATTCCTTTGTCATGGTCTTTGTGGAAAATATCTTGGTGTACTCTCACACTCGATATGACTATGCTAACCATCTTGAGATCATTCTGAGTACACTGATAGAACATCGACTTTATTCTAAACTCTCGAAGTGCCACTTTTGGATAGATCAGATTCACTTCTTGGGTCACGTCATCTCAGAGTCATGAGTATTTGTACACCTAGAGAAAGTGAGAGCTATAGTTTCCTAGGAGCATCCGAAGAACATTTTTGAGGTATGGAGTTTCCTAGGGATGGATGGATACTACAGATGATTCATTCAGGACTTTTCACGCCTAGCAGCACCATTGACAGGTCTAACCAAGAAGGGGGTGAAGTTCTTATGGTCAGATTCTTGTGAGTCATCCTTTTAGGAGCTGAAGGGAAGGTTGACGTCAGCACTGATACTAGTCTTTCTAGAGCCAGGAAAGATCTATACTGTTTATTGTGATGCTTTAGGTATCGGGCTAGGCGCTGTGCTTATCCAAGAATATGGAGTCGTTGCGTACGGGTCTCATCAGTTGAGGCCACATGAGAGGAACTACCCGATGCACGATCTGGAGTTGGCAGCTATTGTTCATGCCTTGCGCTGTTGGAGACATTACCTTCAGGGAGAGAACTTTGTGGTTTTCACTGATCACAAGAGTCTCAAGTATATCTTCACGCAGCATGATCTGAAACTGAGACAGTGCGGGTGGGTCGAGTATCTTCAGTCTTTTGATTTCAAACTTGCCTATACTCTGGGAAGGGGCAACGTAGTGGAAGATGCATTGAGTAAGAGAAATCAGATTCGGGCAGTTCATGAGGCCAGCAGTGAGTGGAAGCTTATGGCTCTGTTCTCTGAGATGCATCTGGAGGTGCATGACAGACAGTGACAGACTTACCTATCTTCTATAGTTGTTACCTCTACACTTCTTGATCGGGCACTAATGAGGAAGCTATCAAACTCAGAAGTATTAGTCCTATGGGAGAGTGTATCAGGAGAGGACCCTCTTGCTGGATGGACAATGGTCAAGGATGAGATCTTGCATTTCCAGGGACGCGTATGGGTTCCATCAGACATATGCGAGGAGCTAATGCGGGATTTTCAGTCCTCAGTTTGGGCAGTTCATCCTGGAGTCACCAAGATGTATCAAGATCTTCATCGCCAGTACTGGTGGCCAGGTATAAAGATAGATTTTTCTAGTTTCATCTTGAGGTGTTCTACTTGTCAGCAGGTGAAGGCGGACCATCAACGACCAGCAGGACTTTTACAGTAGTTACCCATTCTAGAGTGGAAATGGAACGATGTCGCGATGGACTTCGTGACCGGATTTCCGAGGTCTCCTCGAGGGAACGATGTTGTTTGGGTTGTCGTCGATAGGATTATGAAGGTTGCTCACTTCTTACCGATCAAGGAGACCTTAGTGTTAATGATCTGGGAGGAGTATACATCTGAGAGATTGTACGTATTCAAGGAGTTCCGCACTCCATTGTTGCAGACAGGGATGCATGATTTACTTCTCGGTTCTGGAAGGGGCTTTAGAGGGCTTTGGGTACACAGGTACTTTTGAGTACAGCATACCATTCCCAGACAGATGGCCAGTCTGAGCATATGTTCCAGGTGCTTGAGGATATGCTCTAAGATTTCATTCTAGACTTTGGCGGTTCTTGGGAGAAGCATATTCCTCTTGTGGGGTTATCCTAAAACAATAGTTTTCAGGCCACTATTCAGATGGCACCTTATAAGGCTTTGTATGGTAGGCCATGTCGATCACCTTTATGCTGGCTGGAGGCAGGAGACGTAGCTTTACTAGGACCTCGTCTTGTTCAGAAGACATACGAGCAAATAGAGTTGATTCAGAAGAGGATGGAAACAGCACAGTATCAACAAAAGTCTTATGCTGATCAGCGGAGACGACCTCTGGAGTTTGAGGTTGGGGATCAGGTTTTCCTGCGTGTCGAATTGAGGTTTGGACACAAGAGGATTCGGAGACAGGGTAATCTTTCACCGCGGTACGTTGGGATGTTTGAGGTATTGTAGAGATTTGGGCAGATTTCCTATCAGTTGTAGTTACCTTAGAGGTATCACGCCATGCACGACGTCTTCCATGTCTCCCAGCTCTGACGTTACTTCTCATACTCATCTCATGTATTTCAGCCCGATGAGGTTGAGCTCGAAGCGGATGCATCATTTGAGAAGCATCCTATCCGGATTGTTGATTGCAGTATGAAGGTTCTCTGTGGGGGGTCTATTCCTCTAGTACGGGTGCTATGGCAGCACGGGCGAGTACAGGACGAGACCTAGGAGAGGAAGGCCGATGTGCGATCGCAGTGGCCGGAGCTGTTCGGGGTTTCTTCTTCTACGCCTTGTTATGGAAATTCGGGGACAAATTTCTTTAAGGGGGGGAAGTTTGTAAGAACCCGGATCTTTGTTTTCAGGTATGTCTTTCCTTTTCCTGTATTTTTTGAGAAAACAGAAGTTTCTGGAAATTTTTGAAGTACACGCCATGTACTTTATAAGTACACGTCGTGTACTCCTTTGTCGCTCGAGGCCGTGTGCTGGTCGTGTCCAGGCCACACACACGGTGTGTAGGGGTTATGTGGAGGCTGCTTAAAGCGGAGTACGGAAAAGTCTAGTACACGTCGTGTACCCCAGAAGTATACATTATGTACTTTATTTTTTTCATTAAACGAACCGGGGTCATGCCTGACAGATAGAACTCACTTCTTCTTTAGGTTCTTCGTCCGAGAGCAACCTGCACAGCCAAAAATCTTCTCCGAGCCCCCGTGCCTCCGTCCATTCTCCGAATCGACCATCGTCGATTGCGTTGGAACCGCAGTGTTGAGTTCTTCCTTCTCCTAGAGCCTTGATTTCCAATTTCTCCTCTTTCTCAATATATCGTGGGTTGATCATTTTGGATGTTTTCTCAGATCTTCGATGTTATAAGGAGAATCAATCATTGTTGTTCAATTATATCAATCTCCTAGCATCAAGGTAGGTGGTTTGTGCCTTTCTGTAGGAAGTCTTTGAATATTTTGTGAAATTCCACCAATTCCCTTGAACGTGGTATTGTGTGTTTCTTATTTTTGTCTGTGTTGTTTGTCTACTTTTCTTGATTTCTTAAGTAGAGGTCAATGCTTGTGATTAGGATTGTTTTTACTATGCTTAGGTTTCTTTTCCATGCATGTTTTTTCCTGTTAGGCGTTTTTCCAGTTGCCACGCCTAGTTATAGGATAGTGGAACTATTGTACTGTTATGTTGTTGTTCCTTAGAATGATATCCAAGTAGTTATTTAGGTTTACTTGGGGCGATACGAGCGCTATGCATGTTTGTTTGACACAGGGCTGAGAGAACCTAGTGTAGTGGACCATAGGGATAATGGATGTAAGGGCTTCTCCAGAGTGTCTTTAATTTACGATGCGAGACAACAGGGGGAATTAATGTTGATTGCTTCCTCATAGTGTCTATAGTTCCTTGACGCAAGCCACATGGGGAATGAGAGGTTGAGTGCTTCCCCAGAGAGCCTTTAGTACGGTACGAGATTATAGGGGGAATTGACAGGGATTTCTTCCTTAGAGGGTATATTATTTAGCTGAACCAGAGGGGTGAGACTGTGTGTGCCTCCAGAGGGTTTCTATTACTTGTAGGTTGAAACATAAGGGTTAGGCTATGAGAACTACCATGGGGGTTACTTGTTGTTCTACTTGTTGATTTGCTGTTACTTATGTACTTTATATGCTAGACACTGTGTGGTTTGTAGGTGCTGTGTGTTTTCGTGTTTACTGCTTACTGTACTTTTACTTGTCAGGTATTCACTGACTGTTAGGCACAGATCTTTGGGTGGTTTCCTACTGGGACCTTGTATCACCCCCTGTTTGGTCCATGCTTTTGGGCCCAAACAGACTATGTTATTGCAGGTATAGATAAGGGAAAGTGCCCTTCTACTTCTGGTACTTAACTTGTTGTGGAGCAGGAGAGCATGGGACCAAGCTATGGCTTGTGATGCTGAGGAGTTTACCTATTTTATTTTTCACTTGAGTTTAGTATTTTATTCATCATTGTGACCTTTTTGGATGCTTTCCTATACATATGTATCATGCATCATTCTATATATATGTGTGTGTGCTATAGTTGTTTACTGTTTGTCTTCTACTGTTTATCATTTACTCTTGTTTGGATGGTTACGGTTACTTCTGTTGTATTTTTTTTTCTTCTGCTGTGTACTCTTACAATGAGGGCATAATTTCCCCAATATCACACCCAAGGCCCTTGATGCTAGTCGGCAGCCTCTGGAGTTTGGGAAAATGCGCTTGAGGCCATGTGACCAACCGGGTACGGCGCGCCTCTGGGTGGCTTCAGGAACCGAGATGTTATATATTGTATGGGGGACCCAAACCTCATTAGGATCAAAGGGTTAATAAGACTATGTCAAATGGAATACCCCATCCTTAAGGATGTAAGACTTCAGCCTTGAACCATTATAAGGTATTACCTACTCCATAATATAAATAGGTGACCCATTCCCTAACCTAGGAACATCTATAGGGGGTTACTGACCCCATACCATCACCAAATAACTCTCACACACACTAATGTAATCTATATGAAGATAAGGAACATCATAAATCTTAAACATCCAAAAACCCCCAATTATGCTTGAAACATGCACTATCATGATCTATGTAAAATATTTATTTGAATAAACTAATTCTTGGACCAGTTATGAAACTCGGGTAAAAACAATTTAAAAAATAACATAAATTTTCTAATACATGGAATGTAATACTAGGGTACATGTCATGTTGCCTTTTAGAATTTTCTAGGTGTGTTCTATAGTTTTCTAAAATAGTTGGATTCATCCTAAATAGTGGATCAATTAAGTCACACGGTGTGTAGGAATATCTAACCCATCTAGGAGTGTTTCATTGGTACACACGGAGTCATATTCTAAGATATATGGAATCTATATTATGTGACATGGAATATAGAACCACATAGGGAAGTTGGTGCATACTTTGGATAAACTTCAAAGATTTTTTTAAAGTGTACAAAAAATGTATAACAAGATATAAGTTATGTGGGAATATGTGGCTACTGGTAATGTACCCCTAATACATGTCAACCTAATCATTTTATATATATAATTTTTAGATCCAATAGGTTAGTGGATGTGTACATCTAATATGGGTTCATGTTATGTGGCTTGCAATACATGATGTATGACCTAAAGTCATATCCCATGTGATATTTATAAAATATGGATTCCATAAATACTATGAATAGATACCTACATGGAATGTGTCTAAGAGGACTACAAGCTATGTAGTTAGTAATTTTAAACCAAGTTTATCTTCTTCACTAGAATGTGTTTCTAACTCAATCCACTATAATTTCTACAACAATACCGTACTTAGCATGCGACAAACGTATATCCTACACCTCCCAACACTGTTGATTGAGTCTAGAACCTCAAAAATCACCTTCACACCTCACCATAAATATATTTCTAGTCATCAGTCACTACTATCCATCCTCTATCAAATTCACATCCAATATAGGTCGAAAACCCATTGATCATCTACTAGATCACCCAAACGTGAAAAACCTATCCACTACTCACCAATTTTTGAGTTTCAAAACAAAGAAGAAATAGAATCATGATGAACAAGAATAAATAATCAAAGAATGATGGTCGATGGAATGGTTCATCATCCTAAAGTAAACTTTCCCATCACATTTATCATATAATTTGATAATGGTAGGGAGAGGGTTCATCTCAGTGATCGATTTAAAATTAACTATAGAAAAACATGAGAAATTACTTACCGAAAGTAATTTTATCAATATTATTATTAATAATATTGTCAATAATCATTTTAAACCACTAGAAAAATTATCTTCAACTATGAAATTTTCATCAGTGTATACTAATAATTAAACCCTTATAAAATAAAATGATCAAAGAGATTAAATTCTCCTTGTATTATTTATCAAATAAAAATGAGTTAAAAGTAACATGTGAAATTATTTCATAAATAGTCCAAATGTTTTTCATAATAAAATAAATATAGATTATTATTTTTATTATTATTTAATTCCATTTCAAATCAGTATTAAAGTTATTTTTAGAAAAATATTTATAGAGATAATGATCTAAGGCTCAAAGAATAAAGAAAAATTAAATTCTAACTAATGAATCACATTTTTTTCCTTACTATGAAATTATTCAATGATGCCTCATGAATACAACTCCAAGTTGAGGAATGATCATCATCTCCAAACTCTTCCAACTATCTAGTGTCTTCACTATGTGATAAAAAATAACCCTAGGCTAACACTATAATAGAGTATTTATAGATTGATAGTAGGTTAACCAATAAAAATCATAAAAATTTACAAATAGTCAGTTGATATCATGATGTATGAACAGACCAATGATACCTAACCTAGGAAAAAACCTCATTTTAGACATAACCATGATGTAAAGATTTTCATCTGAGCTTATGTTAAGGAGATATTAATTTTCTTATGCTAAGATAAATATTTATTTATTTAATAAATATTAAATATCACTTAAAATTAAACTACATCAAAACATCACTAAAATCAATCCCAATGGTAAAAAATTAATTATGAGTTCAAAAAACAATCAGAAATATTTAAGGTAAAACACTTGGATAGATTTATGATTTTAACATTTTTGGGAACTCAATACATCAAAAAATGAAATTAAATTATTTTTTATTGAGAAAAAAACTAGGTCACTGTATCCTCTGAAGTTTTTATAATTTTATACCTAAAAAGGAAACATAAAAGAAGAAAAACAAGAATATCATAAAAAAATCCAACAGAAAAACAACCCATCCTCACACATATATAATTCCCCACAAGTGGTTCGGGCTCTAATTCAACTCAAGATGCAAATGTACTTGTAAAAACATTAAAATTTTTATTATTTTTATTCCAATTTCCTTCCTGACATTCCCAAGATTCCATATTTAAGACCTTATCAACCATAGGTCGCCCTTCCAAAAAGTAAGAATTAAAAAATAACAAAACATCAACATCAATATTATAATTTCTCATTATCAAGGGAACGATCTGTGTAAGCGTTGTGCTCCCTGAATTTATAAAACATCCCAAAAACTAATTTATATAAGTTGTCATTACAAATCAATACTTACCCTATGGTGGTTAAAATTTAGATTCAGATAATCTCTACAAGGCCTCACATGGTGAAGCTCCTTGAGGTATACTTCAGCATCCCATTGTCTCCCAATCAGTTTCACATACCAATGCCACCACACTAACCATACAGATATCCCCATTCTCAACCCCTTACCCTTTTCGGGACACTTATATTTCCAAAAAACCACACCAAAAACCCCAAATAGGATCTCATTGACCATTCAATAATAAGGTTATGTTGGGACCTCTCTTCAGAATTGAATTAGACTAGAAAACTGAGAAGAGGACTAACCTCGTCAAGATGCTGAATAATTAACTCAAATCTCAACGATGATCCATTCCTCCCCAATCCAAAGTGGATGGTCCCAAATCATTTAGATGAACTATAATTTTTAGCTCCATGACTTAGGATACACCTTCCATGAACATGAGCAGCTGAATACCACATGATAGAACCATTTCATGCATAATTATTTTTGTATAAAATAAATTGTTTTTACATTTAATTGATTATTATTTCCCATATTTTATTATTTTATACATTTTTGGAATGATCAAATTAATAATTGGAACCAAATTTTTTTTAATGGAACGTGATTTACATCATGAAACATATAGGATAAGATTACATGGCTTTTAGAGAAGGTTGGAGGTCAAAACGAGTGAAATAATGAAAAACATGAATATTCATTGTGTGAAACTCAAATCATAGCATGAATATTGAGTTATTTCATGACCTAGGAAACCATAGGATGTAGTAAATTAAAAAACAAATATTGATATAAGCCCTGGTATTTTATGGTGTGATGTTATGTGTTACTTCATAAACCAAACTAACGAAAAACGATCTGTTGTGACAACATTGAAATAATGACCAAATCTCATGATTCTTGACTTGATACCTCCATGAACCTTTGATATTGAATTATGATGAATTAATGGATGAATTATGGAAGATTAAATCCATAATGATCATGACTTGTTCCTATACATAAAATTTCAAGGTTGATTTAGAGAGATACACTTAGCGAGGGGAAGTGTTTGATAAGGGTGCATTGCTACTACTTTTATTTCCTTTAACCTTATTTTTTCTCAATATTTTAAATTCCTTCCTTTTACCTTAAATTATCATTTTCAATTGATATAGTGGCATAAACATTAATTTATTAGGTAAGATGAGGTTGGATCAAGTATATTTATGGATTTCCTGATCTAATTAGAACAATATCCTTTCTTCCTTTTTTTCAAACTGGTTTCACTTATAAAATTGAAGTTTTTACTATGAAATATGAATATATTTGGATTTATATTCAGTTAATGTTTATTTATTTAGTCAATGATTCATCTTATCTCTCCTATTAGTTCTAGTATACATATAATTGAATGAGATAGGGCTAGGTAGTAAAGTGCTCAGTGATTGCCAATACGTGTTGAAGTGTGTACATAGAACTATTCATTTATTAAGAATAGAAAAACCATATTGTAGATTACCTAATTCAACCAAGTTTTCCCTATATGATAATCACACATATAGTAAGTAGGGAAGAAAAATTTGAGATCTCATTTTTCAATATTCTCCCCATCAAAATCTTTCTAAGGGGGTAGAAGAAGTGATCGTGGAATTTGTCTCTTACCAGCCTAGAAGAAGAAGATTGAAAAAATTTGGAACTAGGATAGAATTGAAATAGGTCTATCAAATATCAAAATAGTCACTATTTCATCAATTGTTCAAAATTATCCAATTTAATTTCTTTCTAAGTTATAAATTGTCAATCCCAATCAAAATAATTTTCTTTAAAAAACATAGATGTGAAAAATAAATTTCTATGCACTCTTCTTTAAGAGTCTACATAGGTTACCTCTATATTATATTTAACATAGGTAATATTTTTTTCACACAACATTATAAGGTGTTTGTAAAACAAGGAATAGTTTTTAGGGACAAAATTCTACAAAACACTTGTTTTATAACTGAATGACACAAATTTCTTATGACATGTTATTTGAATTATATAAAAAAAATAAATAAAGTTAGAAAAAATTAAGGAATATAAACTCAGAAATAGACTTTAGGGAAATAAACCTTACACACTCAAGGGAAAATATAATTATTCACTCTAATCCTGAAGAAATTGATCTAAATACCAACCAAATACTTAGTGATCTATGTGCACCACAATTATCCAATCAATAAGAATAAATTTTTGTTATTTAATTAAAATAGGATATTAAATTCAGAATAAAAAATATTTAGGTTCTACCAAAATTTCATGTTCTTTTAGGTGAAGATGAAAATATATATATTCAAGTTTTCACCTATTTTTTCTTGTGTTTCAAGCCTAGAGGAGTCACTGGAGAGATATTAAAGTGGAGGGAATTCTCATTTTCGCTTGAGGGAGCTGCTAAGGAATGGTTGTAAAACCTACAACTAGGGGAAGTCAAAGATCTGGTAGATCATTAAAGATTATTTATGAAAATATTATTTCCCACCTCCAAGATTAAAATATTTACAAAATATATATATCCCATCCAACAAGAAACTATAGAAACTCTCTATGAGTAATTGGAAGGATTCAATAAGATTTGTGCATCTAGCCTACATCATGCTATATAGGAATATAACATCCTTGTTTTATCCTAACAAGTCTGACTAAATAATGATAAAAACATACTAGAAACCTCATCAGGAGTAACTTTGATAGAAAAATTGCTATAAGATTCCATAGGATTGATTTAAAGTATTTCATGGAACATAATGCAATTAAAAATAAGATGCACTATCACCAAAGGAAATTATGAGGTAATAAATCCTAATTCATCACCTTTACATGAAACTAAACATAAGGAGATTAGTAGTTTAGGATGATGTATTTTTATAATTTAAGTCAGTGAACAACAAGTACTAACTAATGTATGTGTTTTATGATCTTCTACAAATCATTTTACCAACTAGTGTTCAGAAGTGAAATGAATAGAATGTCTTGTGGAAACCTTCCAACAAATAATTTTTCAAAAAAATAATCAATGGAAGGAAAATTCACAAGAATAGCCTAGATATATAAACCACCAATATAAATTTATACCTTTTTATCCAATCCAATCCCAAACTAACAATAATACCAGAACCACACACCTTTCCAATAACCTTTCAAACATCCATGTCACTAAAAATATTATAAAAAACCCCCTTTTCAAAAAAACTCCTATCAAAAATCATGGATTGGTTCACCATCAACTAAAGATAAATATATTTTTTCTATGGTTGATGAGATATAATATAAGATATATCAGATGAAAAACTAGTTTGGAAGCCTTATGGACATGCTAACCAAAAATCCAAGAAAACATCAAACTCAAACAATACCAAATCCAAGGGAGAGTGTAAGAATTATTTTCATAGGAAGTTTCAATGAGTTTCAAAAACCTAATCTCTAAAAAAAATTAGCTGGACCTAAAGGAAGTATGGATGGAAATCTAGAACATATTCTTGAAGATAAACCCTTCCAACCAAATTAATAAAACAAAACGAAATAAAAATTAAATAAAATATTTAGGAATAAAATAGATGAAACTCCCTTGAAAATATAACAAATGGAGAAGAATAATATCACATTACCATTCCTTAATAGAATAACTTGATCAAATAATGTTGAATAAGAAACACTTAAAAGATAAATTTAAGAAATCTTTCAAAAATTTAAAATCAACATCGCTATTTTGGAAGCTATCTAAAAATTTTCAATTTACAAGTAATTTATCAAGTATATTTCCACCAAAAGGATGATACATTATGGGAATGATATAATAAGCTTATAAAGAAGTGTCTTGACTCTTATCACACAACCAATTCATTATAAATTTTAAGATATAGGGGAATTTATTATTATTTTCAATATCGGTTATTTAAAATTTTCTAATTCTTTATTAGATCTTGGTGATTCCATAAACATCATGCCTCACTCTATGTCTTTATATTTACAAATAACATAACTAAAACCCATAATAGTGGAGGTTTAACTTTCAAATACATCCACTATTTTTTCATTTGGATTCATGGAAGATGTATTTGTTTTTATGAAATTATTTATTTTTCTCGACGACATCTAGGTGATTACCATGGTGGAAGACAAAACATTAGTCCATTAATTAATCATTTTGGGAAGGATGTTCATAATGATGTACAGGAAAATAATTAATGTACATGAAGTATCCCTTTCCATGGATTTTGGAAAAATCGTTGTGCAATTAAACATTCTTGAACCCTTCAAGAAATAATTCCCTTTTTGTATTCTCCCGCGAATAAAGTAGTAAACATATTGAAGATTCAGGTATGCTCAATTAATTCTTATCCTTAGGAGAGCACTTTTCCATTGAAAATAAAATGAAACATATGAGTGATGAAAATTCATGAAATAATGATATCAAGTTGGAAGAAGAAAAAATATCTAATTTCTTTGAAAAATTATTAAATGATGATGAAATTGATATGATTTTTTGTACATTGGAGATTCAATATTTTGAATAGAGGAACTTTAATTCAATATAATATCTTTAAAAAACCCCCTAAATATATAATTAAATCATCTCATGTGTGATTTGAAGTATTTATACCTCGTAGAAGGAGATATATTGTTAGTAATAATTGATAATAACCTATCCAAAACCCTATATCAAACCTTGATTGACCTTTAAAAAAATATGAGCCATGGGGTGGAGATTAGGATATATCCCTGGAATTAAACCAATTTTTTTCACATGTTGAATCTTGTTAAAGGGGGTTCCGGGCCTATTTTGAAACAAATTAAGGGGTATAAACCCCACTATAATGGATGTAATAATGAAGGAGATAGAAAATTTGTTATCATCTAATATCATATACCCAATTTCTAATTAATAATGGGAAATCCCAACACATGTAGTTCCCCAGAAAACTAGTTTGACTATTAAGAAAAATGAGTATAATGTATTGATTCTCATGAGAGTCATGAGTAGTTGGAGAGTGTGTATAAATTATTGGGAGTTAAATAAATTCAATATAAAATACCAATTTCTTATTCCATTCATTGAATAAATACTAGAGAGGTTAGTAGGAATAAAGCATTATTATTTCTCACTTACATTTTTTGATATTTTTTGGTACCCATTTCTCCAAAATACAAAGAGAAAAAAAAACCTTCACATGTCCTTTTAGTACATTTTACAATAAAAGTATGCCTTTTGGGTTGTGAAATTTCCCACATTAATTTTAACAGTATATGGTAAGTATATTTTCTAAATCATATTGAGGATTTAATGGAGGTATTTATTGATGACTTTAATATTTTTTGTAACTCTTTTGATTATTTTTTGGGAAATCTAGAAATATTATTGAAAAATGCATTGAAAATTATCTGTTTAAAAAAATTGAATTGTTTCACTGCATGTTTGAGAGAGGGATAGTATTATGACACCTCATTTCACAAAAGGAATTGAGTTAGATAAATATAAGGTTGAAGTGATAAATTATTTTCCATATCCTACTTATTTTAAATGTATTAGTTACTTTTTAGGCCATATGAGATTATATGGAAGATTAATCAAGGATTTTAGTAAGATTTATCTTCATCTTTGAATATTTATTTTAAAAGAAGGTAAATTTAATTTAGTAATGTTTATAGGAAATAGTTTGATGAGATAATGAAAATGATGATTAACCCACCAATAATGCAACCACCAAATAAGAACATCCATCTGATCTACATTGTGATTCATCAAACTAAGCTATGGGACTAGACCTCTCTCAAAGGATTGAAGTAAAATCACAAGTCATTGGTTATGCCTCAAAAATATTAAATTCTACTCAGATCAACTACTCATCCACTGAAAATGATTTCATTACTGTTTTTCCCTCATATAATTTTGGATATTATTTTTCTAAAAATTAAGTAATGGTCATTTCTGATCATCCAGTCCCTAAGTACCTGATAAAGATATTGAGACTAGGTTGGTAGGGTGTATTCTACTTATGTAAGAGTTCAACTTAGAGATAAAAGTAGATAAGGTATCTAAACTTTAGGTGGCCAGTCATCTAAGTAGACTACCCAACACTGTTAAAGCATAAATTTCAGATCAAAAAACAAAAATGATCATCTTATTGGATAAAACTCTATATTATGGAAGGTGGAGTATCAGGGAATTTTGAAATAGTGAATTTATTAGTCTCATATAAGGTACCTTCTCTTCTTAACTCAAATAAAAAATCCCAACAAAAAACTAAATCAAAATTTTATATTTGGAAAGATCAATTCCATTGGAAAATTTTCAATGATCATGTAATAAGATGATTTTTTCAGTAAGTGAAGTTGTGTTAGTTTTTAAATTATATCACACATTAACTATTGGAGGAAACATTGGACATAGAAGGATAGTAGGAAATGTATTATAATTTTTAATTTAATGGAACACATTATATAAAGATGCAAACTATTTTTTTAAGAAATGTGAAAAATGAGCGTTTTCTTGAAATATCTCAAAAAGAAAAAAAACTCAAAAATCCATTAACTTTTGTGAAAACTTTCAATTATTGATAGTATATTTCATGGTAATATTTTCAATTTATTTTTGGAATTATTATATTCTTATTTATTAAAATTATGCTTCAAAATAGGTGAATCAAAATCCCCTAGGACATATGATGCTAAAGTTATTTTTGATTTTATTAGGGTTTACATATATATAGGTTTAGAGTACCGATACCCATCATCAGTGACCATGGGACTAACCATTGCAACAGTATAATGGAATAATTTTTGAAACAATATAGGGTGAATCATAACACTTCATCACCATATCATCAACACAAAAATATATAAGCTAAAGTATAAAAATAATAAATTAAAGCAATTATGGAAGAGTATTCAATCCCAAAAAGAATGATTGAACCCAAATATGAGAAGATACCTTATGGTCTTATAAGAGTTCCTATAATACACCCATAGGAATGATATCATACCAATTAATTTATTGGAATAGATTCCACCACTATATGGAATTACAACACAAAGCCTACTAGGCTATAAGAGAGATGAATATGGACCATGAAAAATATGAGGAAGATGGGAAATTTTAGATACCAGCGATATGAGAAATCATGAGAGAATCTTTTGGAAATTAAAAATCTATAAATATATAATAAGTATGGGCCTTGAAAAGATGATTCAACAAAGAACCATCCACCCAAGAGGTTAAGTGTTATTATACAACTCTAGAATAAAACTGATACCAAGTAAAATTCATTCCATATGGGAAGGAACATTTATTTTTAATTATATATTCCGGTTTTCTATTGTTCAGATTAAAAAAGAATGATAGAAAACCCCATTCAATTTAAATGGGAATATATTAAATACCTACCCTGTGTACCTAGCTCAAGAACCAGTGGAGGAGCTTACCCTCATCAAATATATTTTTCAATGATGACCCAGCTGTTGTAACTTTCCTTAAAATTTGATTTAATATCAAATTCCATTTAAATTATAATTACCAGAATAATTAACTTGAATTAATTTATGGAAATAAATAAATAAATTATGTTGGAGGGAATTTTTTAATTAATACCTCCAGTCTAGGATTTCATAAAGAAATTGGGTTGATCTTAGGATGTTAACCAAAATCAGTTTGAAGAGGAAAACCGTGTTTTGAAAAATAAATTACTTTAGTTCAAACATACCCTTATCCCTTTTAAGAATAATTTAACAGTCCTACATTATCACTTGTTTTTATTCTTATTTTCAAGTCTATCAACATGGCACAAAGTAGTTGGATGTAAATTAAAGAGGATGTCTATAGTTGAATGATGGAATGAGATGCTTATTCACGTCATAGAATGGTACAAAAAGAACTTGGAAAATCCAAATTGAATAATAAATGGAAGTGGGGTATGAGTTTTAATTCTATATTTTATTTTACCCCCGTAATTTAAAATTTATTTTTTAGCTTTAAAAGATAATTTTCATTCCCACACTTTGACTTTTTTACTTTACTTGACTAATCTAGGATACATTATTTTCTTAAGAACCATATGATGTAGTGTTTTAGATTTATAAGTTAATGAGAATAAATGCGTAAATGGGGGGAATTTGATTATTATAAGAAATGATAGGATATTAATTTAATGAATCATTATTTGAGGAACTAGTTGATTTATATAGATGATATTTTCCTACCATTTTTATACTTTTAATTTCTTAAATTCATGTGGAATGGCTTGTTATTTTTATTACATGGGATGAGTTATTTTACAATTTCAAATTTTTTACTTCCCAATAGGGATTTTAGACCTAATATTTCCTAATCTATCTTGAGAATATTTATTGAGAGTTATTGGTGCATGCCACTTTCTAGAACTTACATTTGAAATAATCAATTAAATTATTGCACATGGTCACATTTAATATGATCGAGGCATTATTATTTATTTATCCCTTATCCTTAAGAAAACATTTTATATTAATCCATAATGATCCTATAAAATCCATGGATGACCATTCTAGGAATGATCCACATTACTAGACAATATTCCCCATACCTTCCATAATTTGTTTTTATTTTTCATGATATTTTAAAGCTGAAATGTGGGGGTAAGGGAAGTCATAGTGTAAATTAATGCACTACATTGTAAGGAATAAGTGTAGGTGTTATCCATCATGTATTGTTAAATTTTTAATATCATTTACTATATTTTATTTCTACCCCACCTAAAAAAAGAAATGGTTTGTGACTAAAAAAATTAAAAAAACAATTATCATACTGATGATTTTAACATATGGGGTTAGGTGGTGTATGTGATTTTTTTTCTAAGAATAAATTTTTAAAAAGTAAAATAATCTATACAAAATAGTTGAAAGGGGAAAAATATAAAATTAGAGAAAAATTCAATAGGGTGAACATAATTCATTGATATTTCATTACATCATGACCCTTACATTATGTTTTTTGGAAGAGGGTGTTGTTATTTTAATGGGATAATTTCATTTAATATTTTACTATTGAAATATATTTCATTTTTATTTAGAGATAAATCTCATCTTTGATCCTTAATATTTTGAAAATCATTATACACCATCCCAAAGCTATAGAGTCATTTAAACCATATCCTAAGACCTTGTGATTATTTTTGGTTTGTATCTCTATAGGGTGGAGAATATAGGTAATTTATAAGCCTCTGGTATGTTCATGTACTCATGGCATGGGAATAACCCTTTATGAATTTACTACCTTGCGTCATGAGTGGAAGAAAATTAAAGTGAAGGTAGATCATGATTTCAATATTTGAAAATAATGAATTAGGATAAGTAAATGAATGAAAGTAGAAGATCCAGAAATTCCCAATGGGAGAAATTAAAATACATGGGTTGATTATTGTCTTTGAAGATTCTAATGTTGAATTGATATTTTATATATAACGTAAAAGTTTATTTTTTCATTGATAATCATTTTTTATTTGAAATATAAATATTGGTAGCATGGTGTTCCTATTTGATTTATTATTGAAATTAAATGCTTGAAGACAAGAAAGTTATAAAATTAGGGGAATTAATAGAACTATTCCTTTATAATTATTTTAATATAAATTATATTATTTTTCTAATTTAATTAATTATTATTTCTGATATTGTATATTTTTATTCATTTATGGAAATAGAAAAATAAGGATTAAAACTGAGAAAAAGGAGTTGAAAATAACATGATTCATATTGTGAGACATTCAAGATAAGATATCCAGTATTTAAGAAGATGTAATATACTAAAACGATATAATTGAAGTAGGAAACGAATATTCATGAAATGAAAATCAATTTTTTCTATGAATATTGAGAGATTTCACACCCTAGGATACCCTATGAAGTAGGTTGTGAAAACCCCAAGATATATCTGAGTCATGTGATGAAGATTTCAAATACCTTTCAGATGTCTGTTTAGGGGGAAAACTCTATATAAGAATTCATTTTCCATGGAAGAATAAAGGGAGTAAGGGACACAGGGACTTAGGGAACCACATCCTCGATAAAGGGAAAACATTTAAAGGATGAAAAATATTATTATTTCCTCTTCAAAAAAAATAAATAAATGATTGGTATCTTAGTTGAGGTCCAAAGGAAAATATAGTGTCTATATTTCTAATATGAAGGAACTTGAAGGTGGAGTTTCTAAGGGAAATGTGATTCTTAGTGGGGTGGCATGAGACCCCATCTAGTTACTGGGAGACTCTTTGGTTGAGGATCTCCCTATTAGTGGGTCTCTTAATAGGCTGGATGATCTTCTTAGAGAAGCAGGGGACCATTGGAGGCTTCTATTTCAAAATTGGAAGATATATATGGTGTTATGTACATAGAAGTAATGGTTCATTCAAAGGAACAAATGGTGGAGGAGTTCCTCATGATAAATGCCACGCATGAAGAAGCTGATAGGATTATGGAGAGATGTCTTTTGGTGGATACTAATAATGAGTAGACTACATGGATTGATAATAATAACCTAATATTGATTAAAGGATTCAATGAATGGAAGATGAGAATAGAAGAACATATAAAAACTTGGGACAAGTTTATGTATCACTATAAAGCCTTATAAAGGATGATCCATACCTTTAGGTAACCAATCATTCTTGGAAACAATTTAGGGATAATAGTTCCAATAGGCTCAAGTTTTCTTTCAATAATTATTTGGTTTCCTTTAATTCTTTATATTTTTGAACCTTTTAGTTTCTAAGATTTTCCTTAAAAGTGTTTTTATAATAAAAAAGTAAATTTTCAGTCAGTCATAGAAAGACACCATATGTTATAATGTGAATCGGGTGGAAAAAAATAGATTTCTACTCCAAGATTCAAATAATGAACAAATCCCACACATGTTGACCTAAAACATTTTTGTACCCCCAGGATTGACTCAAGGGAATTAATGGATGGATTTATGGATGACTAAATATCCCCCAAGTATGATTTGTCCCTATAAATATATGATCATAGGGGAATCATAGAGATAAACATAGTGAGGGGAAGATCTAGAAGAGTAAAACTTACTGCTACTTATATTTCATATTTCCTTTATATTGTTTTAATTCTCACAATGCCTTAATTTTCACCATATTCTCATTTTTTCCCCTTTACATGTATGGGTAAAATATTGAGTGATCAGGGAAAGGGAGGATACACCGATTGTAATACTTGAGCTCGTGCCCTACTTAGAATAATATCATTTCTTCTTATGCCAAACTGGTTTCAATTCTCAGATAGTAGTTTTAATATCAGATACAATTTTATTTAGTATTATATTCTTTTAATGTTTATTTCCTCATTCAATGACCCATTTTCTCCCTCCCCTAATTCTCATCTATATATGAAGGAATATTTTGAGGTTGGGTGGAGAAGTCCTAAATGATTGTCATCACATGTGGAAGTGCATAGTTAGAACTATGTGTTAATTATGAATAGAAAAAATTTATTGGGGATTTATTATATCAACCAAGAGGGGCCTCTATAACACTCAAAAACATAGAATGGAGGGTAGACTAATCTGATATCTTGGTTAGGAATATTCTTAGCATCATTATCTAGCCAGGGAGAGAGAATAAGAGATAGTGAAATTCATCTCTTACCATCCTAACAGAATAATATTGCTAAAATTGAAAAATGTGATAGAATTGAAATAGGTCTACACAAGCTCAACCTGATCACTGTTTCAACTATTGTTTCAAATCAGGAAGTTTAATTTCCTTATAAATTCTAAATTCTCAATCCAAATTAAAATAATTTTCTTTAACAACATAAAATTTACAATGGTTTTGTCTGAACTCTTTTTCAGGAGACTGCAGATGTTTATTTTATACTATATTTAAATTAATTAATAAATTGTTTTTCCATTACCCAAAATATGACATAAATCAATTAAACCCACTAAGAATCATTCCCCAACACTTGGCCAAATCCAACACATGTTCAACACTCATTCTCATTTTTTTTAAAACCACTAAGGTTTTATATTCTACTAGAAGAACCTAGATCAAAAAATATTCATTGTAACACCCATGATGAGACTTATAGGAACACCAATATCTAGTCTGGAAGAAAAATTATATACTCCCCACTTTTAATGGGTATCATTCTAGGTCATTTTCTTTAAATATCTGATCTTAAATTTGATGGTTTCATATTATACCTATAACACTTGTTGAGATGTGAAGGTCATCATTACTGGTAAATTATATCCTACATATTCCTATTCCAGGAAAAGAAACTATACTGAGGTTATCTACTCAGATATCATTTGTATCTTTATAGTACAATAATTCTTACTGAGGCCATCAGCTATCATGAAATCATTGATCCACTCTAACCACATAATTTGTGACAGCCTCAATCTTTATATAATCCTATCAGAAATCATATTTCATGTTCATGGAATAAATCTCTCACATCTGTAGCTCATAACTCAATATCCTACATCACTGGTATAATTCTCAAAATAATCCAATTACAACCTCCAATTTGGTATGGGTGTTCATCACTCCCAGCATCATTACTATAATTTTAAGAATTTCATAGTGATACTTAAACTCTATATAGGGAATTTATTCTACCAAAAATCAATGATAATACCAAAAAATCTAATTAGAACCATAATAAACCATTTTATTCCTCCTCACATTTCAAATACATATCGTTTAGATTAAGTAAATACTTTAAATAACCAGTGTAATATATATTTCATCATTCATCTAGGCTATGTGATAAACTGTAAATTATATTACAATATGAAATCCAATCCCATGATAGGGAAACCCTAATATATTCTCTATAACATCAACATACTCAACAATAACTATGAGTAACAGGTCCACTATAGTGTACACATCACATAAATATATGATTACTAATTTTTGGGATGATCAGTTGTAATACCGAGATTATTGGGCCTACTAATATTCCCAAACTTGCAAAAGATTAGGTGCCTTATAATCTACACCATGTATGGTAGCATAAAGCCTCATCATGATACACTAAAGTCTATAAAGTTTTTTCCTTACTTTAGGTGAAATGGACACCATTAACTATTGTTAGTAATAAATGGACATCATCAGTAGGATTCCCTGAACATAGGGTCTAGTTTGTAACCCCATTAAAATATTAAACACTCAAATGGTACCAAAAAAAGAAAGGAGCATATCTTTCTACTATTAATTAGTATGAGTTTCAGTGAATAATAAGTAAATTTTACATCAAAATTTGTCTGTTATTTCCTAATAAAACACATCAACTATATGAAACAATCTACAACCCAACTGTAAGCACTCAAGGAGAGATGGAAATTACATAAAGGTTATAAATGGAGGTTGTTTAATGATCATCCATATATAGCTACTCCATCATAACTAAATATTATACCAACATCACCTTCCCAGAAAGGGTGAAGGTTCCTATAGTAGGAATAAATTTAATCAAAAAAATCCTCAATATCATAGTCTATTGATGACACTACTCTAGCTAACTACAAAATATTGTTTTCAATGCTTGATCTAGGGATCACTTCTAACAGAAAACTCCCAACCGCTAATGCTCACTCCATGTATTTGGATTAAGTAGTGAATGGAATAAAGCACAAAACCATCATTAATTTTCACTCTAGATACCCCACTAAAACTTTCAATCTTGTAAAACATCCATCTGAAACAATGTCCATGGTGTGCCTCATCCACAACCTCAACACAAACTTGGTCATGATCATGTTATCCTAAATATCTTCCAACATCTTCTTAACTTAATATATCTTCATCCTAAAATTGATAAAACTTCTTGAAAAAGATATTGAACACTAACCATGGTATAGTAACATTGTATTGAGTTTGGATAAATTCTAAAAGATGATATTTTTCTCTTATGGGGATAAATAAAAAAAAGAAATAATCCTTATTTGTTCATTAACTATCTAAACTAGATGGATGAGGATGACACTCAGACTCTAATTACTCATTTATCTCCTATAGATCAGTCTCACCCTAGAAAAACATGATTCATTTATCATCATACACCATATTTCATATTCTAACTATAGGTATCCCTTCTTGGCTTAGTGAGAAACACCATCCACTCCAAATGAAAATCTATAGTAAGAAATAATAATGGAAGGATCTACCCACTACTTGTAGGGTAAAATACCTCAAAATCAGTGTCTATAATGATACCCCATCACTCAACCAGTTATTAGATAGGGGAAAAAACTCAAATATAAAAATATCACAACCCTATATCTGAATATGAGTTTGTTATATGTGGGTAATATTCTTTATTATACATGATGAACCCTTGATCACAGTAGTATATCTAGGATAGATATCATGGTAAGTACATGGAAACCATCATAATTGAACACCATATGATGCAAGCACCATAATATGTAAACCCCATAAACAATTCCTTGGAGTTCTTGATCTATTAAGAGGTTATCAAATTCATGGGTAAATGATACATCATGAGTCACACCCATGCTGGTCTCCCTAATCTGATAACTAAACATAAGAAACTGTTATCATCACTTCCAAATTCCTAATCCAATCCCCAAAAGTCAATTAACTCTAAAATCCATCCCAAAGACTTGAACTTCTATAATATCATTCTAAAATGACCATTACCACCAATACCCCTCCTAGGATGAATATAGGCTGAGTGTTCCACCCCAATCCTGCCTCAAATAGGTCAGGGGATTGTGACTAGCACAAAAAAGAAATAAATATACATGATAGGCCATATCCTATATTAAAATATAACTATAATGCATCACCAATAAATAATAATTACAAAAAAAATAATCGTAATATATGTAAACCATTTATTTTTATACAATATATGCATAAGACATCAAATAACAAGTACACCGTCAAAATGATAAGACCTGAAAATTAAATACCAATATAGTGAAAAAAATCACTAAGTGAAAATATCTCCAAGAGTGGGAAGATATATATTCACAATATTTTCTTCTAGAATGAACTCTACTAAAAATAAAAAACCACCATAAACCTTCATCATCCACTACGCACCTGCTCTATGTCATCCATTTACTAGTCTCTCCATGAAACATCTACACAAACACAATACATGTGGGTATAAATTTTGTACATAGGTAAGTATAAACATACCCATTATGACACTTGAAAGACACAAAGTAAACATAGAACAACATGTGTGTAGGGATACATGACATGTGGATACAACAGGTTATTCAGTATGTATATTTGGTTCACGCTCAAGTTACGAGGCCTGTAATACATAACATATGATTTGAAGTCACATCTGGAGTGAGATTTATAAAACACGGAAACCTTATCCACTATGGATATCGACCTACACTATGTTTTCTCTTGAATAATTTACACCGTGTAGTCAGTGATATGAAACCAAGTTCATCTTCTTTGCTTGAATTCACTTCCATCTCAATCTACCATTATTTCCATTATAATCACACACTCTGCATGCTAATTATGTGTCTCCTAAGCATCCCATATTTGTCAACCAGGATTAACACCCTTGGGATCATCTTTCTACCTCACTATAATTCCACTTCTAGTCATCAGTCTTGGCTATCCATCATATATCAAAGTCTCTTCCAAAACCAACTGAAAATGAATTGTATATCCACTAGCTCACATGCACACACACCTACAGCCACCACTCACCCATCATTGGGTTACACAATAAAGAAGATACTAAAATCATGAATAACAATAATTAAAAATTCAAATAATGGTGGTTGGTGGAAAGATATAACCAACAAAATTCAAGTTCTTCATCACATTTATTAAAAAATGAGGGAAAATGTAGAGAGGGTTCAGTATGGTGTTCAATGTAAAATTTACCAGGAAACAACATGAGATATCTATTAAGAAAACTAATTTTATCAACTATAATAATATTATTATCAATGAAGCTTTTAATTTATAAGAACATTCACCTTCAACCATGAAAATTTCATCAGTATAAAACAATAATTAAACCCTTATAAAATATAACAATCAAATAGATTACATTTCACCTATATTATTTATCAAATAATCAAGAGTTCAAAAGAAAACATAAAATCATTTTTAAATCATCAATGCTTTTTCATAATTTAATAATTATAAATTATTTATTAAATTATAATTTATTTTCATCTCTAACTAGATTGAAATAATGTTTTAGAAACTCATTTGTAGAGAGAGTGATCTAAGTCTCAAATAGAAAGACAAAATAAAATGTCAATAATCCATACTATGATGACATAATCATTGATGCCTTATAATTTTATCATCATTGTGAACTTATTTATCCATGCCCTATGAATCCACTTCCACCTTTAAGAATGATCCCCATATACAAACTCATCCAACTATATAGGGTTCTTATAATGAGAAAATGGATAATAATAGTACAATACCGTAATAGTGTAATTATATATTGATAATATGTCAACCGATAATAATAAATAAATACATAAAAAATATCAGGCCAGGGTTTGATTCCCAAACACATAACTTATAACTAACTAAGAAAAATACCACATTTTTTAAAAAACTATTATGGTATAATTTTCATCCGAACTTCAATTAAGGATATACTAATATAAGGACACATCCTTAAACATTAAATAATCTTTATTTTAAGTCAAGAATAGTACATTATTTCACTTTGAGGATCTATTTAGGTTTAGTGTATTAGATAATTTGATCAGAAATAATATATATAAAAACATATGATACGAAGTAGAAACTTTCAATTATTATCCATTTTTCCACCATATAATACTTTTAAAACAAAATATTATTTCTTTTCATGAAAACACTTCATAAATTTTAACATGACTTCATCCTTTCCCTTACCCATCCTTAAATCTTGTGAAATTTTAAAAAAAAATGTTGTATGAACATTAAAATTATAGTAAGCGACATAAAAAAGAAGAAAACTGTTAGTCTAGTGAAAAACATGAAAACCCCAGAAAACCCTTTTCTTGAAAACATATCATTTTACCCATAACTAGAAATATCATTACATTAAAAAGATCAATTATTTTACCTTTTGAAAACAAATTATTCTGTGAAATATAATTAGAAATCATAGAAAATTCATGTTCATACCTTCGAATATCATATCATACAACCCTTATAAAACACTTACAGAACCCTTACAAATTCGAATAACACATACCCAACATATAATATAATTCTCTATAGAATATAATAATTACCCAATTAATTGGAGTTCTATATATGCGCACTCAACATTTAATCCATAATGAACTCACTTGATGATATATAGGTGCATCCATGGTATAAAAGTTTCAAGAACCACAACATGAATAAAATGCTTCGTCGTTAGAAAAAATATTTTAAACTCATATGAAAATCACTTTAAGATATAAAAATACCATTATCTTTTAAAACCCATTTTTAATACCAAAATACTAAAAAATTGAATTTTTTTTCATTTAATAAAACATGTATGGTTTCAACGGAAGATAGAAATTATAGTCATGGTAGTAGGAAAAGTCATTGTCGTCGTTTCATTTAAAACACATAAAAATATTACTTTTCAAAACAATTGAAATAATGTCCAAGAGTTATAAAATGAACTTTATAATTTTTTTATGCCCATATTGAAACACCTCAAAAATCATTTCAAAAAACATGGACATTAAATAAAAATATAGTTTTAAGTATTGAATTATAATAAGATTTATTTAGAAGAAAAGTCTCTTATCACTTTGGAAATATATAAATCATAAGCCCTATGAAAGAATATAATTAAAAAAACATTAAATACCATGTGAAAAGATAAATTAATGATATAAAATGTCAATGGTTCTGAATATACACCTCATAAAGGAATATTTTTTCATAATATCAAAATATTCCACAATATAAGGAAATTTAGACGAAGTCCCTTACCTTGAGTTTGACTTGTCTCCTATGTCTTTATCTTCCTGAATAATAAAATTATTTCAATTATTTACTTTCTTGAGAAACTTATTCAAGTTTATTATTACTTTTATTTAACTTATTAATAGGTTATATATAATTACTTAATCAATTAATTTTATGTCAGTTGTTTTGACCATATTCATCTTATGTGTCAAAAATGACATTGGTAGGTTGAATATGATCAAAGAGGTCATTATTTAAACATATCCAGAATAATAATCATTACATAATTATCTAGT
This sequence comes from Viscum album, assembly GCA_963277665.1. Taxonomy (NCBI): domain Eukaryota; kingdom Viridiplantae; phylum Streptophyta; class Magnoliopsida; order Santalales; family Viscaceae; genus Viscum; species Viscum album. The sequence goes on from OY728122.1 coordinate 643,290,828, forward strand.
TTATAAATAAAATATACTTTTAAAACTAATCAAGAATGATGTTCGGGGAAATAAACTAGCATTATGATCATTGAGAAGGTAGGTCATACGTATCCATGAGTAACGTTTCCATTTTTCAATGACCATTATGGAAAGAAGGTAAGTAACATTTATCATTACATAAATATCATAAAATAATAAATACCACATTATTACATTATATATACTTATATATATAATTCTTTTGATGTGGTAATAAAAAAATAATTTCATCACTTCGAGGAGATGATAGTATACACGTCCATAAACGATGTTATCAATTTTTCAGTGAGTGAAAATGTAAGAAAGAAAATGATATGTTATATTTATAGAATGATAAATATTTCATTAATATCATAATTATGTCATCTATATCAAATACATTAGTTATATTTGAAATTCCCATGAGGATGGTGGATGAGTATGGTTTTATTTGTTGTTAATCTATAATAAACAATCAAAAGTCAATGTGTGATGAATTCCTCCATTATTGGTGATTAATCATTGAATGATAAATCTAGAAAAGTTTTAGATATATTGAAGAAGATTGGTGATGATTCCTAGATAAATTTTATGGATTCATTGGTGGTCATTTGGTAAGATAGTTCTTCGTGATTGGTGATGATGCCTGCATAATTTTTATGGATTCATCTAATAGCATTTGATATCATACTTGGAAAACTCTCCTTATAAACACATATGATTGTTGAACTGTTCTTAAGTTCAAAGACAAGTTATTATTTTACTAGGATAGTACACATAGTAGTAAAAATATGATAAGGTTAATACCATTAAAATATTCATTTTCATGATACACTTATCTGTGAAAGATGATTTGAAAATTTTACATGAAAAGAATGTATATATTACACGATGATGCAATTAAAAAAGTGCTTGAATTTTTTTTTTTTTTGAAACATTTTAAAGAAGGGGGATTGAAAATTTTAATGATATTAAGTTGTATTAAGGTTGGATTTAGGTTTTATACATACTATTTACTATGTATATTTATATGGGTATTTATTAAGAAAATTATGCCAACCCACTTAAAGATTCTAGGTCAAGATCAACCTTATTATATGTGGGACTTGATGGTCGATCATGCCTAGGGAGAAACCAAGACCATTCTATAAGTGGTAGAGGAATATGAGGAATCCATATCTCCCCCCAAGTGTAAGAAATCCCATGTATAAGCCCATAAATCACACATTTGAAGCCGAGCAAATATTGTGCCAGAAGCCCATGGACCATGTGTACCATAGATCCTATGGGAATGGTGTGTAGAAAATATAGGTGCCAACCCTGATGTTGGCTCCAAGGGTGTCTGGTCATTCTTTATCTTATGAAGTAGAGTGAGGCATAGTGCAAATTCAATGTAGGACAACAAGCACTAGTATATTTTTCCTCTATCATATAAATGATGGATATAACTGAAGTCATCCAATTAAGATGATTAGTGATTTTTTTTATCCTATTTTGCATGAATTCAAATAAACTGATCCCATGTAACGCATAATTTGAAAAAGGTTATAGTCTTCTACCACTATCCAAACTAGTTTTTTCATGTGAGCTCGACACAACTAAACATCGCAAGAGGTCCATAATAACATGATTTCATCGAGAACATGCATGAAACATTATCTTTATTGTGTGTGATTTTCATCTAGACATATTATGATGTCATCATAAGAACAATAAAATCATATGAAGCTGATTTCATGTGGAAAAAAACCTTTCATATAATGATCATACGATCATGAAACCTAATGGAGATGATTAATGAGGCATCACATAATTGAATGTGAACCACCACTAAGACATCACATTATGATCTATTATTGTGATATAGTTCTATCTTTTGAATATAATTCCACATGTGTTGTTTTGGATTTTCAAGAGGATATCCACCAAGTTTGCAAGATGTGTCACATGAAGGTATGACAAACATTCCATCACAAGTAGATTACGGAGGTGTCTCATGATCAAGAAAAGTGCTCTTACGAACACATGATCACCTCGATGGGGCTTGGAGAATCTGAGATGTTTGGCATTAAATAAGATCTTAATATCCTAAGGAGTGGTTGAAAAGGTCCTCATTATGCGTTAAATATATGATCTAAATCTTCAATATAAACCAAGTAAGATTTGGGAGTTATGTTACAAGTTTTATGAGAACTCAAGTGTAACTCTCAAGACTAAGGAGCTTGCATTATAGAAATCACTCAAAGGAGATTATAAGTACCACTCTATTTTCACAAGTAACACCAAAAGAATCATGCATGATCCTAAATACTTTGAACATTTAAATTATGTAAGGTATAAAATCATGGACACATTTTGTCTCACGATAGAATCCAAAGACAGCAACTATTGTCTTATAAAGGTGAAACCTTTGAGACATGAGTATTTATAAGAAAAGAATAATACTCCCATTGACATACAATAAAAATCACCTAAGTTTCATGAAGGGAATAATAATTCATGTGATACTCATGTAATGAACTTATGTGAAGCATTTAGAGAGACATTATGGAAAGAAATTCTTGTCACGTGATTGTCTTAAGTAAAGTTAGAATGCTTGAGGTAGAACAGTTCATGTGAGCCTCCCCTGGTCATTCATAGTAGGTAGTGAGATCACAATATCCCTTTATATGAAATAGGAGTTCGACCATGTTCATGTGAATGAAATTTGAAAATCGCAAAAATTTCTATGGATCATGTGTTTCACATGATACAATGAACAAAAGAAGAAAGAGTAAGTTCCATGCAACACGTGTAACCCGTTTATGTTTAATTGAGAGGACCAAAACACATTTTAAGTTGTAAAATAATAAATTCATAAATGAATGTTCTAAGGTTTTGGATGCCATGAAATCCATACATTAAGTGTGTTTAATTTGAGACTGAATCTGAATAGATTATTAGAATATATTACATCTGAGTTGATGGTGTGTGAGAATTCAAGAAGACAAACTCAGATGACATTGTTCCAAATCCTTTTTCATATAATATTCCTAAACAATATTTGTTTACCACTTTCACACATATAATTGAGTTCTTTAAATTCATCATTAGAAGGATTATATGTATTAGAATTTGATATAGCAAGGAGAAGATAGATTATAGTGTATTTACATATTATTTTATTGATCATTCTGAAAGAGAATATTAATGGGATAATGTGCATGTAATATTGTTGATTCAGTAGTATTTGAATAACAAATGTTAAGGGAAAATATTATTTAGTTGTTGGAAATTCTTACAGTGCAGTAGAGAAATATTGTTCAATGTGTTTATTGAACATCTTTGAATAACTGGTGGTTCTAGTATAAAAATTCCTTTGAAGACTAGTGAAACATGTAAAAAAACTCCACTAACTTAGAAATGTTTTTTATTTCCTACTCAAAAATTTCATTCCAATTATATGAATTTGTAATCATTGTAAACTATAGTTATAAGAGAATTTTGGAAACAACCAAAGGTTGATCATGAAAAGGACTAGGTTGTTGTACCAAACCTTATAAAAATTATTTTGTGATGTTGTGTCTTTCTTATCTATATTTCATATCTTAATAATTATTGAGTGAACAAAATAGATTCATTCTTATTAACTAGGGTAGAGGTTTGAGAGTAAGAGGGGATAATTGAAAAGAAAGTAAATTCATTAAAAAATTTGGTACACTGATTCACCCACCTCCCCCCCCCCCCCTCACTCTCAATGTCTCTTCTTGATTCATCAGGGCTCTAAAAGTGGTATTATAGGGTAAGTATACCCTTAATTGGATCAAAGTTGTAGGCTTGGTTGTTTTTACATGATTTATATAAAGCGAAGATTTAAAGCTGGGTTGGAAGAACCTCATGTGGAAAATTTCCTATCGAAGAAATCATTAAGGTTTCTTATATGACATTGAAAAATATATAGAAGAGGGAGGAAAACATATTTATAGAAATCTCAAAGAAATAAGATATTGATCAATTCTCTCTTGTCAAATCATTTCATAATTATTTTTATAAATAAACTATTTCACACTATAAGGGGTAAAAGGAAGTTGAATCTATAAAAATTGTTGAAGGCTTCTAATATCAATTTAAAATATGTACGAATAATGTTCCTGAAGAATTGATTTCCTATATAATTTTTTCATTCAAGGATATTTTTTATGAAATATAATAGCTTGAATAATAAATCAATAAATAGGAGGATACACTTGAAAATAAATTCAAAATGTGAAATGTTCTCATAGTCCTCATTGAATAAAAGGAAGAATCTATGACACTTTGTAATAAAAAGATTCCAATAATTAAAGAAGAATTTAAATTTCATATTTATGATATCATTCTGAGAAAACCTATTTTTGGTTAAGTAATACATGAACTTGAAGCATTTTTCAATGTTTATATGAATGTTAGTGATGTTCAATTTGAATAAAAATCATGTAAGGTCAATGATCTTGAGATATTAGTGGAAGAAAATACCAAGTTATGTGAAGGTTTTATGTTGAAGATTCATGCTATGGAAGAATATCACAAAGATACTATCAATTTCAAGGAATCCAAACTGAAGCATAAAGCCAGAATAATCAATGACCTTGAAAACTCTTTGATTAAAGCTATTAAATAGCATAAAAAGTAGATTATTAAACTAACAAGTTTATGGGAAGGAAACTGAAAATAGTTGAAAATTATAATTTTTTCATCAGTGTGAAATTTATAAAACTAGAGATTTAATTTAGAAATTTGAATGAGGAACATGCTTCAAATTACTATGTTGTTGAGAAGAAGAACTCTTCCACCTAAATATATGAATAGATTCAAACCTCAAAAAGGGATATTCTTATAAAAACTATTGATGAGAATCACATATCTAAAAAGAATAATATTAGTTTAAATAGGAACTAAAACTAATATCTTGATCAACCATCTATAAGATCATGGAAGAAGGAAACCCATAACCCAGTTTATTCAGTTTCTACTATACTTTATCATCTGGTATTACAGGTTTAAAGCTAAAAACTAAGAAGATACAAGTTGATAAATTTTTTGATAAATCCACCAAAACAAAAAGGGAATTCATTGAGAAGAACAATAAAAATAAATTACAAAATGATTCTCCAAATAATAAAAGGAAAATCCAAAAACAACGCAATGCTAAATCTAGATAGAATTGTACTACAAGAAAAATAAGGAGATTTTTTGGCTATTTATGTTTCTTCTTGAAATTTGGTCAGTATGTCATTTATTTTTGGAATAATGCATTATAGTATGAAAATTATAAAAGGCCTTAATTTATGGATATTATATGTGAATAAATGACAAAACCTAAAAACTAAAGAAAAATTCACTTATGAACAAGAATCTATCAATCAAGAATAGATTTGTGTATCCTAAATAATTACATAATTATTTCAAGATTAGTAATAATACTTATGATGAGTGATGTTATATTCCAAAAATTCAACATAAAAATTTTTATGATAATAAAAACCCACAAGAAAAATGGAAGCAAATAACAAAATCCAAAAAGACTTCCTTAGGGAATAAGTAGAAGAATGAAATCAAGAAAACTATGAAATAAACATCTACCAAGAAGAATGAAAATATGGATTCAAAAAAATTCATCTCAACCAAGTAAAATGCTTCTAATATACAGTGATAGGTCATTCCCTTTATCCTTATAAACAATCCATGAAAATGAATGGAAGTACGTTTAAATTATGAAGAGAATCAATCAAAGAGAGAAACCATAATACAGGATTTATTAAAGACATTCCTAAAGAATATTTTAATAATTTGCCTCATAAAGTTGACTCAAAATCATTGAATAAGTCATGAGTAAACTCCAAAACAAGATATGTTAATGAATAGTTCTTAATAATCTTCCCTGATCAATTACAAGTTGCTAGATAAATGAAAAAAATATGCGTGTGAAGCACTATCTTGAGAAATGAAAAATAGAAAACATTTTATTTCACATGAATATCTAGAATTTCCTTAGATTTTTTCAATAAATTACTACTCATGTGTCCTAAAAAAAATTTGTGTTTTTTGAAAGAAGTTCAGAAATAATGAACATAATTTTATAACAGTTCTGCTAGTTCAAAGGGAGATATTGGTAATATAAAAACAAGCACAAGGGTAAGCTACAATACAACTGGAAGATGTGGGGATAAATAATCCATAGAATATTAAGTTGAATATAATTTAAGTGTCAATACTTTCAATGAAATATCAAAATGTAATATTTAATGGAGACAAAATAATTAAAAGTACATAACGCTTTAGAGCTGCAAAGAAAGGAGTATATGGGCTGAGAGGAAATTCTTATCCATGTTACACCATTGATAAGATCACAAGTGTTCCATGTTATTCCCTTATTCATTTTTAGTATTTATGTTTACATTATATTGAACTAATGGTGAAGTTATTATAAACATTATAAATGAGTGAAAAATGTGGAAGAAAAAAATTTAGAATGATTATTCATGATCTGATAAAAATATGAATTGTTCTACAATGGTGGATTATAAACCTGAATATATTGAAGACTATCTGATTAAATTTTCCACCATTTTAAATAAAATGGATTTCACCCCATGAGGGGGAGAAATCATAAAGGATATATTATCAATACTTATTTCATGAATATCTCGAAGATCTGGTCATCTCTATAGAAGCTGAAAATTGAGGTAACCCATTTACAATTATTTCCATTGTCTTTATTGTATAAAACATGTACATCAAGGGGGATTGTTAGTTTATAAGTAAGTTCATTTAAAGGGGGAGTAAAATATTAATTCACTTGAAATTTATGATGTGATTATAGAAGTGTGTAGGAGAATATATTACTTGATAAATTAGTTTTATACAACCCCCTCATTGAGGAATAAATATGTCATGGGCATGATATCACATGCATTTTTATTAATGGACAACCTAGAAAACCTTGGTTGTGTCTCTATTTTTTTATACACTACGTTATCCCATGTAGATTTATAGTATACCAATTAGAGGATATTTTCCATGTGAACCATGTGGTACCATCTTTCTTTCATAAAAAGGATAAGTAATTTCCAAATTCCTTTAATGGAATAAGAAAACACCTGTATTAATCATCTGCATTTATTGTCAATAAGGGGAAGAAGGGACATTGACATTAATGAAATTTTATTGAAAAAATATCCAAAGGGGGAGATTAAAAATCCCATATGGGTGGTTTATGATTATGAATATATTTTTCTAAACTATAAGAAGGAATAACAAGTCAATTTATAATTATGTCCTACAATATTATTGATTAATCATGAAATGAGAAAGTTGGAAAGAGTTTCAGATATATTCAAGAGGATTTCTGATGATTCCTATAGAATTGTTTTGTTAAAACCAATAGATTAATCCTTTGAATTTATTGTCAATAAATGTGTTAAGGGATATTGTCTTTAAGGAATTGGTATTGAAAATAAATCTAAAGGGTGAGATTGAAAATCCCATGTGGATGGTTGATGAGTATGGTTTTATTTCTTGTTAATCTATAAGGAGGAATCAAAAGTCAATTCATGATGAATTCATCTATGATTAGTGATTATTCAAGGAATGGGAAAGTTCGAAAAAGTTTCATATATATTAAATAATATCGGTGGCGATGCTTAGAGAATTATTATGGATTAATTAGTGGTAATTTGGTAAGTCAGTTCTCCATGATTGTTGATGATTCCTATAGAATTGTTTTGGGTTTATCTAATGCCATTTTTTTCATGCTTGGAAAATTATCATTGTAAACTCATATGATTGTTTAACTATTCTAAAGTTCAAATACTTTTTCTTATTATACTATAATATTGAACATTGTGATTAACATTTTATAAGGTGAAACCATGAAAATATTCATTTCAATGGTGCATTTATTTGAGTATGAAGATTTAATGATTTTCTATGAAAATAAATTATATATTTTATGATGAAGGAATTAAATAAATGAATTAAAAATTTACATTTTGTTGAATAATTTTTAAGAAAGAGGGTAGTAATTTGGTGTTGAGATTAAGTCATCTTAAGGTTGGATTTATGTTTTGTACATAGTATTTACTAAGTATATGTATATAGATATTTATTAAAAAAGATAGGCCAACCCACTTAGAAAGTGTAGTTCATGATCAACCTTAGAATATGTGGGAACCAGTTGTTGATCACACCAATGGAGTAGCCCGAGCTAGTCTATAGGAAGTAGTGGACTATTGGGATTAAAATTCACCCACCAAGTGCAAGAAGGCCTATGTATAAGGCTCGCAGAGTGCACAGCCAAAGTCGAGCATATATTAGGCTAGAAGCCTATGCACCGCATGTGTTGCAGCATGTGTGGGAAAAATATTTAGTGGATTGGGTTTCTAAACTTGGTTTCTACTCAAAGGGTGTCCGTTCACGCTTAATCTTATAAGGTGGATTGAGGCATGGTGGAAAATTTGATATGTGAAAACAAGCACCCACGAATTGTTCCTTTATCACCTAAATGAAAGATATAACTGACGTTATCTGATCCTGATGTTTTGTATATCAGTTCGATCTTGTTCTATGTGATTTCAAATAAACAGATCTTGTGCCGCACATAATTTGAAAAATGTGCCCGTCTTCTACCTTTGGCCACCTGAGTCTTGTCCTTGTGAGCTCGAGACAATCATCTATCTCAAGAACTCAAGACAAACTTGATTTTCACCAACCACATGCATGCAACTTCATATTTCATGTGTTTTATTTTCATTAAGTCATCACATTATATCGTCACGTGAATAGTAGAATCTCATAAAGATGATTACATGAGACTGGAAACATATCACGTAATGATCAAAAAATCATATGACCCATGTGAAATGATCAATGAGGTATCGCATAATGGAATGTGAACTGTTACCAAGACATTATATGATGATCTACGATCGCAAGGTACATCCATATTTTGAAGATAAGATTATATGATTTATTTGTATTTTTAAGAGGATTTCCACAGATTTTGTAAGAGTCGTCACATGAAGGAATGAAAAAAATGTCATCACAAAACGATTACGGAGGTTTCTCATGATCAATCGAAGAGATCATGCAATCTCATGATTATCTCAATGGTTCTTAGATAAGATGAGATGTTTGGTAATTAATAAGATTAATAGATCCTAGATATTTTTTTCACAATTCCTCATAAGACCATAAATATTGGTCCTAAATCACCTATATAAACCAAGGGAGATCAAAGAGTTATGTTGTTGGTTTTCTAAGAACCCAAGAGTAACTCTCAGAATAGAGGATCTCGCGTCATCTAAATCATGTGAAGTAGATTCTAGGAACCAATATGGTTTTTTGAGGAATAGAAGGAGCCTATCATGTGATCCTACAAATTTTGATCATACAAAGGAAGGAATACATCAAATCCTTGACACCTATTGTCTCATGAAGAAATATGTGGATAGTGAAGATTGTCTCATGAAAGTGAAAGCTACGAGACATGGGTCTTGTGAAGAAAATAAGAATAATCCCACATACATACCTCATGTATTGAAAAGTAACCCATGGACACTACCTAAGTTGCAAGAAGGGAATAAAAAGTATTTTGATACTCTTGAAAGGCTCTTGCGCGAAACATTTGAAGAGACACCATGGAAAACACTTCTTTTCTTGTGTTTTTATTAAGTAAAAGAAATGTTATTTAGGAATAATAGTTATTGTGATCCTGTCCTAGTAATATGAAGGTGGTAATGATATCACAAAATCCCTTCATGTGAAATAGGAGTTTCACTAGGTTCACGTGAAGGTTGTGATAAGATTTCGTAAACTTTTATGGATCATGAACTTCACATGATGCAGTGAAGAAAGGAAGAAGGGGAAAGTTCCCTGTAAAACATTAAAACCATGTATGTTTAATTGAGGTTCATGAAGCACATTTTACAATATCACATAAAATAATAAATTTCATAAATGAATGTTCTATGGTTTTGGATTCCATGATATCTAGGAATAAAGTGTGTTTAATTTGATACTAAAGCCTGGTAGATTTTTAGAAGATCATATATCTGAGTTGAAGGTGTCTAAGAATTCAAGAATATAGACTTAGTTTACATTGTGAAAGATCCATCTTTCATATAATATTCTTGAATAAGTTTTGTGTACCACTTGCACACATATAAATGAGGTCAGGAACTTCATCATTAGAAGGAGCATCTGCTTGATCATTTAATTTAGTGAGGAAGATGAAAATTTATAGTGTATTTAGAAATTATTATTTTTTTGATCATTGTGAAAGATAATAGTAGTGGGAAAACTGCATGTAATATTTTTGATTCAGTAGCATTCAAAGACCTTCAGTTAAGGGACAATATTTTTCAGTTGATTCATAGTTATCCAGTGTAATATAGAGATCTTGTTTAGTGTGTTTATTGAAGATATTTGAATAAATGGTTGTTCTAGAATAAAAAAATACATTTGAAGACTAGTGTAACTAGTATAAACAAAACTAATAACTCACAAATTTTATTTATTTCCTTCTTGAATATTTTATGTGAATTTTAGGTGTTTATAATCATAACAAATTATAATGATAATAAAATCAATGATACAACCATAGGTTGATCATGGAAAGAAGTAGGTATTTTTACCAAAACTTGTAAAAATCCTTGTGTGATTTTTTTATATTTTATTATATTCATTTCATGACATTATAATTGTTTCGAGAACACAACAAATCCATTCTTCTTAATTGGGGTAGAGGTTCGGAAGTAAGAGAGTAATTGAAATGAATGTAAATTTGGTAAAAAGTTTAGGATGCTAATTCACCACCCCCCCCCCAGTGTCCCCAAATGATCCATCTAGTCTGTAAAATATTTACCCTTATTACCTTGAATGTTATGTATTAGTGAAAAACAAATCACATTGCTTTCTCGAGGTGGTGGTTCGCTGTACACTTGAGCGGCGTTATCGTATCCCTTACGGAATGGAATGTAAACTGTTATATATGATATAATGAATCCATGGGTAAAATTATTTTATAACTATAATATATAAACTTTATATATATATAATTTTACCTAACCATAATAGCTGTTAATTGAAAAATGAATGATATCATTTCGCGAGGCGGTATTCCGTCGTACACACGAATGATGATTTCCTAACACATTTGATAGATGTTTATATGGTTTAAGGTCATACCATTAACCTAAAAAAATATTATTATATTCAAGAAACTAATTTTATTATATCATCATGTTATAAAAATAATTTAATTGTTTGAAGGAAGAAATAAAATAAAAATTCTCATTGAATAACATTACATCATCTTTAGGTATCCTCCTTAGGTTTTCACCCAAAGCCTTCCCATTATGGATTTATGTCCAAACTAAGGATTATAAGATGAGGGGAGGGAAGTTTATAAGTGAACTGGGTAGGTCTTGCACAAAATAATTGGTTTGAAATTTGAGAATATAGGAGGAAAGGGGGTGGCATTTTATAAGTGAGGTGAGTTGGACAATTGAAATTATTTGATCAAATTTAGGTGAACCCACATTTTTACCTACCATAGGGATCCAATGAAGAAACAAATAGATTATAGAAGTAATGAGGTCAAAATATGGTCATTAAATGGGTTTTGGAAAAGTTTTAGGTCATTTTTACACCTTATATTCTACATTTACCCACTAAGTAACATTATTTTTACCTTAATCCTTGTAATTAATTTTAAATATTATCAATAATAATTATGGTAAAAAATTAAGTTAAACTTATTAGATAATATAAACACTTATAATTAATAATATGTAATCTATTTTTGGAAATTAAATTCAAATAATTGTAAACATTTAATTTAATATAAATCTCTTAGATGTGGTGAGATAATGGGTTTTTAATAAGACTATTTTTTGAGAAAAAAGATGATTCTATATTAACACTATGAATAATTAAAATAATTTTGTGAAAATAAAATAATATGTATTGATATGAAATTTATAAATTTAATTTAAAAAATTCCCCATTATGTATTATTTTAATTAATTAAAATGTAGAAACATTACTCATTTTAAAACAGTTTTTTATAAAAAACCTGTTTTTTAACCTGAAAAACAAACTTATACTAAAAACCATTATAACGTTAATTCAAAGTAACTAATTTGAATAAATATAACTAAAAAATACATATGTTAATTTTTAAAATATTATAAACATATTGTAACTTTAAAATTACTTAATTAATTGAAAATAAAACACTTTTGACAAAAAATGGGAATTTTTCATTATTCACTGAAAAATCAATATTTTCCTAAATGTCTCAAAATTTTACCCAAAGTAAATTTATATATTAAAATTAAAAAAAAATTTAATTTTATCAAATAAACTTTCTAAAATTTCCAAAATATTATTATAATAATTATTTATGAAAAGAAATAAAATTCATTTTTTTATGAAAACATATTTTTGAAGAATAAAATCACTTTACTAAAAAATTATCAATAATTTATATTGATTAAGAAATTTATATATATATATATCATAAAGTATTAAATACTATTTATACTCACCAAATTAATGGCCAAGTTATGATTATTATAATAATATTTTAATAATATTTCACATTTAATTTAAACTTGGTATTGTGTGTAACGCATGCAAAACTTAGTATTTCATTTAATAAAAGATAAAATTAATATTTCATGTTGTTTAGACTATAAAAAAATAATTTTATACTTTTAAAATCTCTAGGTGTTACGTCTTCCCCCTGAAATAAATTTCATCCTCATAATTTGAACTTCATCTCGATAAAAATAGTATGGACATTTGAAAATACTTTTACTGTAACCCACATCATAAAAGGGTTCATAAAACATAATCTTAATTAGAGATAAAGGTGAGTATAGAGTTCATATGGAATATCAAATAACTAGGTTTCCAAATAATATAACAAGGTTGGAAGTGAATATTTGGGAATTGAAGAAAAGCATAAATAATTATATACTGTGATTGAGGTCATTGGTCACAAGCATGTCAATGATCAATGGAAAGTTAAGCGCAGAAAAAACATAAATTTTTTATGATCTAATAGACCATATGATTCATCATATCAGATTCTAAGAGGATAACAATTTTTTTCTAGTCCTTTTCTTATAGTTGTGTAATTGTTTTACTATCTAAGAATATAAGGAAATATACTTAATTTATACAATTTATTTTATAAGAAAAATTTCGTCCTTTAATTGTGCTTCCATCGTCTTCCAATTAATCTCTTAATCCATGAAATTATTCTTTATTTATGAAGAACTAAAATTCACTTTTAACATATCGTAATATCCATAAAATAGTGACATGTCTTTATATCTGGCTCTAAATATTTTCTAAAACCAATATGGTTAGAAAAATATATCCAATATAAAAAAACTAATATCTAAACCAAAAAATTAACCCCATTAGGTCACCATTAATATTTATTTTTCAAGTCATTTAAATAAAAAGAATGTCACATTAACCCTAAAAGTAATCAATACCTTTAAACTTATTTCTACAAAATGTAAAAGCATTATTCCTCAAATAAATATCCCACTAAAACATATACTTTAGTTACTTATAAAAAACTCAATAAATGTCACCCAAAGTATTTCCAATACTTAAAACATAAAAAGAGTGGTGCCAAATACATTCGATCTTATGATGAACTTTTGAAAAATACCATGATCCTCGGGGCTTCCACTACTTCACTAGATGTCCCAACATCAACTATAGTAGTAGAAAAATATTTTCCCACACCTTTATGTTTCAGATCATGATGATTCTCACTCTGAGAAAGAATCTTTAGACACAAATTTTCAGAATGAACCAACTCATTACTGCTAAAACATCTCTCCCATAGATGGATATCAGTTACCCCATTCTGTGGTTTTTAAAGACTCTTTCCTTTGTAGTCAGGAACCCTTTTACCAAACATACCACACTAGTAACTCTTTTTAGATCCTCATAAAAATTCCATTAAATGTATTTTACCACACTTGGAATATGTTTAGGTATTACCTATGGGATTCTTATTTGGTTTATTATCAATTTACTTCCAATTTAACTGTTTCTTACTCCTTTTATCTTGTGGCACATAAGTGTTGTAAAACTAAATATCAACATTCTCAACTTTCGTATAACTCTTAAATTCACATGCCACAGAAGCTCTTCATAAGCATGGTTTTTATCCTAAGAAAAATCTATTAATTTTACTAACAATTACTAAAATAAAATATGGTACATACCTATTGAAACTTGTATGTTTCTCTTCATGTGTGGATGCAGACACTGAATCTTCATCATTTTTCCTCAATTCTAAGAATTGTTTCACCATCATATGCCAAACAAAATTAGGTAAATATTTCTCAATGTAGAGATTTATAAATGTTTCTCATCCCATGGAATAAATATCATCTTTATATCTAGTATAATTAATAAGAATCCACTATCTATTGGCATCACCTTCAAAATGATAAATGGAAAGGTTTATCTTTTGATGTTCTGAAAATCTGATGACTTCAAATATCTTCTATAGAGAATTTATCCATCCTTCGGATACCATAAGGGCAGATGATTCAATGAATTATGGGGACGTTTCCACATTAAATTCTTCAATATATATATGTTCCTTTATTATATATTGGGTTCATCAATAGAATGGATATCACCACCATTTATATATTCTATCAATTGATCCATCATTGCAACAAAAGTTTCTATTCTAATTCCAACAATCTCAGGATTCTTATTTGGTATGATATTTTCATCTTGATACCTTCTAACTAAATCTTCCATATTTAATCTATAGAAAACCATTTTAAATAGACATAGTTTAGGTGATGAAACATGGTAATATTAAAATTTTATACCATTTGAACTTATCCATAAGGTAAAATCTTCCAAGGAAATTTTATTAACACTATCCTAAAGTTTACAATTATCTAAAAAATACTATGATATGAACTATAAGGAATCAACATGAAATAAAACATAATAATGAGTTTAAGTCAATAATTTTACATTTTTTTACTTTGAGGATTTTTTTAGGTTTATATTTTTAGAGAATTATGTCATAAATCATACATAAGAAAAAAAAATATAGTACAAAGTGTACACTTCTGATCAGTATCCATTTTTTCACCATATAAAACTTTTAACACAAAATATAATTTCTTTTCATGAAACCACTCACATCATTCAACGTGAACACTTATTTTCCCTTAACTGTCCCTTAAAACGAGGAAAACATTTTAAAAATATGGTATGAGCACAAAACTCTCAACAAGGGACAAAAAAATAATGAAAACATTAGTCTGGTGAAAAACATGAAAACCCATGAAAACCCATTTATTGAAAACCTAACATTTTAACCATAAATTTAAATACAATTCCTTAAAAAAGATCATTTATTTTACCTATTTAAAACAAATTATTTCCATTAAATCTCATTAGAAAATCATAGAAATGTCATGTAGGTTTCGTGGGACATTATCTCATAAAACCCTTATAAAACCCTTACAGAACCCATTCAAATTAGAATAATCATACAGCCAACATCCAATATAATTATATAGAGAAGATAATCATTACATAATGAATTAGAGTGATATCTAGTCACACCCATAATTAAAGATATAACATGCTCACCTGCCCCTATCTGGGCACAACCATCTTATATAATGTCCAAGAACCACCACATGAATAAAACATTTTATCATTTTAAAAACTCTTTTTATCATGTATGAAAATAAATTTCAGATATCAAACTACCAATTTATTATAAAATAAATTTTCAATACCAAAATACACAAGAAAAAGGAAAATACTATTTTTCATTTAAGAAAATTTGTATTCCCTTAATGAAAGTAAGAAATAATAGTCACAAAAATAGGAAAAGTTGTCGTCGTCATTCTATTTAAAACACATAAAAATATTCAATTAAAAACCCTTTTAAATAATGTAAAATATACATAAAATGAAAATTATAAATATTTTATTCCCATATAAAAACATTTAAAATATCATTTTAAAAACATATTCAAGTAAGAGAAAGATATTTTCAAGGAAAACATTAAAAGATGATTTATTTAAAAGAAAAGTCTCTTATCATTTTAGAAATATTTGACTCATAATACCCATGATATAATAACATAAAAAATTAAATAACATTATAATAGATACATTTATGATATAACATGTAAAATTGGTTGTATATACGCCTCAAAAAATAATATATGTGTAGGACATCAAAACGTGGGTCAATGAATGTAAAATTTATACAAAGTCCCTTAGCTTGAGTATGACTTGTCTTATGTATCTTTATCTTCTTGAATAATAAAATTATATTAGTTATTTACTTGATTCATAACTTTTTATAAGTTTATTATTAATTTTATTTCACTTATTAACAAATTATATATAATTACGTAATAAATTAAGTTTAAGTAAGGTATTTTGACAATATTCATCTTATGTGTCCAAAATGGCTTTGGCAGGTTGACTATTATTAAAGAAGTCGTTATTTAAATATATACATAATAATAATAATGAAATAATTATGATATTTATAGATAAATTATATTTTTAAAACCATTCATGAAATATGGATATAAAAAATGAACTAATTTTCCGATCATGGAGACGATAGATCGTACGTATGCAAGAGTAACATTCCAATTTTACAATGATCATTATGTAAATATAGAAAGTAATATTTATCTTTAAAGAAAAATAATAATATCATAAATAAAATATTATATAGTTATATATAGTTATATATATATATATATATATATCATTCTTATGATTTGGTGATAAAAAATGAATCACATCACTTTCAGGAGGTAGTAGTCCACACGTCAATGAATGACGTTATCACTTTTTCAGTGAGTGAAAAGGTATTAAAGAAAATAATATATTATATTTAAATAATGATAAATACATCATTAATATCATAAATATTTCATTTATATCACATATATTCATTATATTTACCATATTTATCTTCCATGTTACACATTAGTGGAAAATTAATCACATCACTTCGTGTGGTAGTAGTCCACCACACACATGAGAAATGTTATTATATCCCATAAAAAATGGAATGTAAAAGGGTATATATGATATAATGACTCTAAATGAATAATTATTTATAATCCTCATATATAAACTTTAAATTTATTCATCATACCCAATTGTGAGAGGTGTAAATAGAAAAAAAAATGGCATCATTGCGTGAGGTGGTATTCTTTCATTCAAATGAATGATGATTTCATAAACCATTTGATAGAACTGTGTGTGGTTGAAGGTATTCAACCCAACATAAAAAAATAAAATTATATTTAATATAATTAATTTATTATATCATCATTTTATAAGAATAATTTAATTTATTGGAGGAAGAAATAAAATAAAAAATCACGTTGAATAACATTACCTAATCTTCGGGTATCCACATTAGGTTTTCACCAAAAGCCATTCTAGGATTGAGTTATACAAAGATAAGTCTTATATTATTAGTTTTTTAATTTTTAATATTTATTTGGTTATTTAATGGAAGAAATAATTTGTTTTGAATTTTTTATGAGTGGATGAGAGCGTATGGCCTTTTATAAGTGAGGTGAGTGGCACACTTGTAATTTTTTTAGACAAAGTTATTTGATCCCATGTTTTTACCTACCAAAAGGCTCCAATAATGCACCAAAATCTATAATAGAATTTATTATGTTGAAATATATCCATAAAATGGGTTTTTGACATTTTTTGGGTCATTTTTACACTTTATATTCTAAATTCAACCACTAAGTAAACTCATTTTTACATAAATAGTCGAAATTAATATTAACTTTTTTCCCTAATAATTATTTTCAAAAATTAATTTGAACATATTAGATTATATAAATTATTCAGATTCCAAATATATAGTCCATTTTTTCAAATTAAATTCAAATAATTTTCAAATTTCATTTTAATATTAATCTCATCAATGTGGCAAGAGAGAGGGTTTTTAAGAAAAGTATTTTTTTAGCAAAAGATGGTTCTATATTACCTATATGAATAATAAAAGTAATTGTATGAAACTAAAATAATATTTAATGATATATAATATATATATTTCAATTAAAACATTCTACTTTATGAATTATTTTATTTAATTAAAACGGAGAAACATTAGGCATTTTTTAACAGTTTTTAGAAAAAACCCGTTTTTAAACCCAAAAATAAACTTATACTAAAAAAAATATCTAGATGATTCAAAGAAAATAATCATATTAAATAAAAATAAATTATACATACTTTAATATAAAACATATTCAAAAATATTTTTACTTTGAAATTACTTAATTTACTAAAAAGAAAATAATTTTTTTTAATCAATATATTTTAGTATTCACTAAAAAATAAATATTTTCTGAAGTCCAAAAATTTCACCCAAATTAAATTTTTATATTTGAATTCCAAAAATAATGTTCATTTTATAACAAAATTTTCTTATAATTATAAAAAATGATTATAAAATGTTTTTCATAAAAAGTAATAAAATCATTTTTTGAAGAAAACATATTTTGAAGAATAAAATCACTTTGCTAAAAATTGATAGATTATTTATTAAGAATTCATTGATAAATTATTTTTATAAAGAAATATATATATATATATATATCATAAATTATTTAATGTTATTCATACACTCTAATTTAATGGCATGGTTAATATTATTATAATATTATTTTAATAATATTTCACATTTCATTTAAACTCGGTATTACATGTAATGCAAGCTAAACTAATTGTTGTGTGAAGTGAAAGATAAACTCAGTGTTGAATTCTTTTTATGTTATAAAACATAATATTCTTCTTTTAAAATCTCGGGTAGTTATAATTAATGTTTGTGCTTATGGGATAAATATTTATTTATTTAATAAATTTACATATCCCTAAAAAATTAATTATATCATAAGTTCAAAAAATTAGATATAAAGGATATACATCAAAATATGAGTACAAATAAACCAACAAAAACATTCTATGGTCAACCTCATGGGTAAATTTATTATTTTTACAATTTTTTGGATTCTAGACTTCTAAACTCAAAAATAAATTATGTTTTACTGAGGAAAAAAATGGTTCACTGTAGATTTCATATAAAATACCATGTGAAATGAGAATATCAAATATTTAATATTTAAATAAATTTAAAATATCTGTATTTATTTATGAAATTAAAAAATTCTTATAATTATTAATTTATAAAAAAAATTAAATGTGTATCACATTTATATATTTATGAATTGTTCATTAGTTTATTCCAAAATTTATTTACATCATGAATAAAAATATTTTATATCATGAATATATGTGTATCCATGTTTAAAGTGTTTAAATACTTCTTATAAATTTCATTACATGCAAATAAGTACTTACATGCAAGGTACAACATAAGATTTAGTTACAGACAACAATGACTATGATTTTTTATGGGTTATTCATTTGAAAGTAAATGTTGATTATAAAATATAAATATTAGTTGTCAGGATTTAATTAAATATAAATTATATCTTTATTATTTATCTATGTATATTAGGACCTTCAGTAGAACTTCTAACTATCCTGGGGTCTTAGGATATACCTAGAAAAGGGGGTTAGCCACCGGTCACACTATACTTTCTCTTATAGGGATTTTGATTTTTAATAATTCTAACAATTTTCGTAAAAGGGTTTCATGAACCTTATGAATGAAAGGGATTCATTTATGTGTTAATATAATTAAATTTTATTTTTAGGTGAGTAATGCACATCATGAGTTGTATAAAGTGTTATACATTAATAGTTTTTAAACCTATTAATTTTGTTGAAGGATTAGGATACAAAAACTAAATTATTTGAAGCATGCAAAAATTAATGGGATATATGATATAAGATAAAGAGTTTTCATAACCCTGTTAAAATAGTTAATGTTATAGTCATTCAAAAGTGAACACTTTTCAATAACATAATCATATAAACATGTAGTTCATGTCAAAGTTTGGATCTAAAATATTATTTCATATAATTAAATAATAATATGGATGACTATATTAAGATTATTTGTATGTATTGAGTATGATATTTGGTTTAAACATAGCTAGGTGACCCTAATAAGATAATTTTCCTAGAGGAATATATTTGGGTTAATCCATACGATATATTTGGGAGAGTATTTTTTCACTCTAGTAGAAAATGGTCATATTCGATATAGTTGATGTGTTGTTCTCCCAAAATAGCTATGTGACGTGTTAAAATATAATTTGGTCAAAATATTCAATGAATTGTGGGTCATGGTCCAATAAAATATATTATGTAAATTAAAATGGATTATTATTTATGTGGGAGAAAATTTAATATAATTATTTATTAAATAATTATAAAATGTGATAATCATATGATAGAAACTTTTATTATATATAAAATGAAATCATAATCATATTAAACATCAAGGTCAATTTTAAAAAAGTATAATTTTAATGGAAACAAATAATTATACTTGTATATAAACATAAAAATATTTATTAAGTAAAAAAAGGTTTTATGTGTAAAAGTAACACCTTCTTGATCCTTTATGGGTGAAGTTGTACAACATATGGGTTTGGATGCTTATAAAAAGAATAAGAAACTATTCTTTGGGGTTGGATCTAGCTATGGAATTTGTTATACAATATTTTTGAAAAATATTTTAATTATTTTCTATTAATTAAAATATAAATGAGTTCAATAAAAATTTAGTAAATCTCATCAATGTGTTGAGGATAGCTGAGTGGTATATAGGATGTCCATGCTCTGGTGTTTTGATGACTGTACAAAAGTATATGATTTTAATTCAAATTAATAATATTAGAGGGTATAATATACATCCATGGTCACTGAAACTTAATTGATTTGTATAAAAGGAAAGTAAATGTTCCCATTTTGTCAATCCTAAACATTAGAGTGAGCTGAAGATTCCTAGAATACCTAAAGGTTTATAAAAAATTAATGGATAGTCCATGTTAGGTATTAGTGTTATAGAATTTCATTCTTCTATTTTAAAGGGTATGTGATTATAAATGTATATTTTATAATTATTATAAATATAAAATACTTAAAAACTAATGAATAATTGAAGGACGAATTTTGATGTTTTAATTCATGTTCTAAAATCAAAGGGTTTTTTTATCAAGATGGTGGATTCATTGGATTAATTAAAAGAACAAATGTATCTAAATAATGAATATTTACATCCATATTATTTTATCTTATATGATTATATAATTTGTTTTTTTTTCAACTAATTCTATGAATAATATAAGGTAACATTTTTTTTATTCATGGTATTGGATTGACCCAATTCTATAACATGTTTTAAAAAAAGATAAGGATAAAAATTATTTATATAGGATTAATGGATTTTAACTATGTTATTTGTTAAAATATTAGGGAATTATTTATCACTACCTAACAATGGTGTATTTTGAATAATAAAATATTCTTTTCATAATATTTCTCCAAACACAAAGAACATGATATGTGATATGGTTATAAAATTTATTTCTTGATTATTACCACAAAGTAAATAAATTTTATTTCCTAATATAAATAAGATTTTGTTTTAAAAGAATAATTAAGAGAAACTATAATTTTTAATAGGATAGTGGGTGTATTTTTAAATTTGGATAAGTTCAAAGTATAAAAGATAAATTATTATACCATAATAATTTAAGGTGAAAGTAACTTTATATCCAAAAATGTCTTAAGTTATTCCAGTAAAGATTTATCTTAATGTAAAGAGTTATATTAAATCATTTCAGAGTAAATTAAAATTAATGATTGAATTAAAATTTTCAAAATATTTTGATGATTAACTTAGAAATACATATAGTTATTTAAAACAAAATAAGTTATTAATATCATAGAATTTGATGATACAAATTAAATATGGCTGAATACTATGTCCAATGAGTTAAACATGAGTATTATTAATCCTAATTTCACTATAATTCAATAAATATTTATTCATAGATATTAACCGATCAAAAGAGTTTAGTGTGGGATTTATCATATGGTCACAAATATATGGAAATAATTACATAAAAAATATTAAAAATAAAATAAACATAAAGTCACTATGATGATATATTAAATTATATATGATTAGGCTAATTCTTATGCATGAATATTTTAGTGTATTATTAATGTATTTTAATAATATAACAAATATATCATGTTATACTGAAAAACAAATATTTAATTTATCATTATTTTATTTTTATTGAATATATTACATGAATTGAAATATTAATTTACCTCTCAAAGAATGACATTGGTTCCATCACTAATAGATTGTAAAGTTACCTGTGAATTTTGTTGCCACACTTTGACATGGTGAATTAGTGTAAATAAATTTTAATAAATTATTAAAACTTAAACTTTTACCCCATGTTTTAATATTCAAACCTCTATCTTGATTAATATGCATGGAAATTTTTAAACATTATAAACACACAACACCACATAAAAATAATTAAATAAACAAGAGACACCATCAAATATGATTTTTACATGGTTCGACTCAAATATGGAAATCTACTCTTTGTTGTGTTTAGGTCCAGTTCTCGACATAAATTTTTCACTGTTATCAATAATGATTACAAGTTTTGTGGGAATTTGGAATCCTTTACATAAGTGGTTATCTCTCAAAAAGGCCTTACTATCTCCCAAAATGTTATTTATATTGGATCCTTTAATTTTATAATGATAAATCAAACTAAATGAGAAATATAATTTTCCTTTTAGTTGTTGTCTCACTCTAGAAACTTCCACACAAAATAATTATCTCCCTCTGATTCTTCACAATATCTTGGAATCATCCCTTTCTTCCATTACATAGGAACCACATATTCTATAACTTATGAAATACATAGATATTTTTTCTTACTCGGTTCTCCATGTAGCCTTGCTTTTGGACCTTGTAAAGGATGTGGTTTTTCCCTTATTCACTATATTCAGAATTATATGTTCTGGGGTTTCTACTTCTTGAAGTGCTTCAATTTTTATAAATTTAATATATTACTACTGAATACTAGTATTTCGAAATAAATTCTAGTTTTTACACTTCAAAAAACCTCTTCCTTGTGATTTATAACTTCAAGTTTGCGATCCATGATTTTTTAACCTAAATGATCATTGCAACTTTATGGTTTGAAACTCCCTCTCTTCTGTATTCTCAAACTCTCATCAAGTAGTGATCCTTGAATTTAATCACTCATTATATTTCCATCATTTCTATGATAAATATAGTCTTAAATCTCTATATATTTTACCCTACTCAATACTAGTTAACCATCTTTAATGAGTCTTCTAATATCAAAAATTTACATCAATAAAGTTCCTCCAACACTCAATGTTAACCATATTTAAGAATTCTGAAACTCCAAAATAGAATCATGAATTAAAATTAATTAATTTATTATATTAAAACCTAGAATAATCATCTTTAAGTTTAATTCATATTGACATTTTGTGAAATAATTTATTTTGGAGATCTTTTGGTTATTTAACTTCTGTAGATCTCAACAAAATTATGACATGTTATTCATTCTACCTCCACTTCTGAATATCCATTTTCAAAAATCTTCTAAATCATTCACATGTATCCTTCCATAAAGATATTAAATAGGTATTAATGTTAGGAAATTCTATTTATATCACTCCACCACTTTATTAGAACTTTTCTTTCTGACATCTCAGTTTCATAGATTACCTTCCAATAATCTTAAATTATGATGAACTCACATTCCTATTAACTAAAATTCATAACTTATAGCCTTATGGACTCAGAGAATTTCTCATTTTAGAATAACTTCTATTTTAAATTCTAGAATTATATTATTTAACACTGAATTATCAAATATGTTCTTTCATTATTAAATTCACCAAGCATTATTTCCGATCTTAAACTTCATGATCATTGAATATTATAAATTTCATTTCTAAGCATCTTCTTGCTTATATTTCCACCTTCATATTTTCAAATTTAACTCATCTTTATAAATATTTCATTTTCAAACCAAATTTAAATTTGTTACATTGAAATAATAGTATATCATTATCTGAATTAACATCTACAAATATTCTAAAACTCCTCTCAAATAATCATCAAACTGATAACACTTACATAATAAATAATTAATAATATGTTCCACAATGTGCTTTATAATTTTATAATTTTTATCTCTATTTAACATAGTGTTACTTTTATGTATTGGGTAGAGGGACCTTATGTATAGTTTTTTCATTTTTAAAATTCTTCAATATTCTAGGGAAAACATCTTTTATTTTCCAAATATCTTATGTAATAACAAGTTATTTTTTCAATTTCCAATACTGTCACAAAACTGAGTACTTATTCAAATTTTTTAGATTTATGAATCATATGAAACATGAGTAACTTCTAGTTTTGAAAGACTTTCATGTAACTCCTATATTTTCATTTTACTTAATCTATTATCTTCTAGATTCACTTACTCTTTTCATCTGTAACTTAACTTAAAACATCCGAACAGTAGCTGATGGAGTTACTTATTTGTGATATTCAATGTGTACCTCTTCGAGAAATATCACTTTATAACTTTATTCCCAAATATGCATGCATACTTAGTTCTTTAAATGTAACATACACAAGAATAGATTTTGTATAATTTTACTTTTAAATATAGAAACTTTCAACTTAACTACTTTAACATCATCTAATTTAAACTGTTTAAATTTCAAACACAATTATGGATTCTTAAAAAATCTAGTAAGAGAATGTATTTGATTGTGCTTTCATCAACCTTCAACACTTTTTATATATTCACACTTACTTTTAGATCAAAAACATTATATATTATTAACAAAAATATCTATCTTCATATGGTAGAAACAAAAACTCTGTTACTTCCAAAAACATAGCTTCCTTCATTACCTAAATAAATCATTTGGACTCCCAATATCTTTCAGTGTTATCTATTAGAATTAGATTTGGAATTTAGTTTTATTTTTAAGTGTTAACATCCAAAACACCCCATGTTGTAATGTAATTACAACTTCATTCTTGACATTTACCATTCCTCTCCCATTGACTTTACCATCTATTTAACACTTATAATTAGTCATTGGGTCCTTTAATGATTGAAAACAAATATAATACTCATCATATATTGGGTTCTTTAAATCATAGAGTATTCTAGTTTATGATGGAATGTGAATATTATCATGGGTTGGGATTAATGTAGATATAAAAATATATCTCATGTGTTATAAAAGGATTTTATTATACTGGATCCCCCACTTTATATATTATAATCAGTGTCATGTACAATGTATTTGGTATACTGAGAGTATATATTTCATATTGAATACTCATTACCTAAGGTTAATAAGATATATAGCATGAGAACATTTATAATTTGGTACATGTCTTAAACCATCCCTATGATTAAGCTAATTATGGAATGGTTCGGTATATTATTAATCATATCATTTGTTGGTTGAGGTTTAACCAATATGGGATTTTTCCTCTAATATGAAAAGTATAACATCTGGTCTCTTGATTGAGATAGATTAAGTAAGTTTATATCCATACCAAGATAAGTAATATGACATGTGTGTATCTATTTAAATTAAAGGCATGTCATGTGATCATCTATCAAGGTGAATGAAATGTGATGTATTCATATGTCTAGTCCATTTATAATAGGAACATCAATAATATATGAGTTATTTATATAATATTGAAAAATTTAATGTCTCATGGTCACTCAATATCTTGAAAAAAATTATTATATGAGTAATCATATTTTTTATGATATAAGTGGTGGATTCATATATGGAGAAACATGTTTTTATAGATATTTTACTAGATCACATTATAGCTTAAGAAGCATTGATATTTTTTTATAGGCAGTTATTTAGATAAAATTATATATTATAGAATTTATAATTATTTTCAACACTATAATGCCTCATGGGGTCATACATTGTTGTTATATAAATGAGGATTATATTTTTTTAAAACATAGAGAGTTACTATAAAAGGTGATTTTGAGGGTATCCAAAAGGAGTTTTATATATATTTTCACAAGTTTTTACATATGATGTAACATGTATTGAAAAGAAAAATAGCTTCATCAAAAGGAGTTATTAAGGATATCCAAAAGAACTTTATGATATCGTTTCATAATTTTTGTTAAATGAGATCTGACATGATGTGGATTTTCATGTTACTCTACGAGGATTTATTGTAAGTAGTATATTGATGGAGATATACCCAAAATCTATGATTTATATTATATGATTTATCTTTATCATATTATAATATTTAACCATATTAAATTTCAGTCTTAGATATATTATTTAATATGATATATGGATTTCATATATTATTATCATCATTACTTATTATTTTCATGATAGTATGTAACATATTATATTAATGCTATTGTTTATTAGTTAATTTTTATGAAGTAACAAAAAATGAGTTATAAATTAATCATTTAATGTGATAAATAATTTGAATACAATTGAAAAAGGAGTTATAAAATGTTTATAACATTCCAATTTATTATATAAAATGTTTATAAAACATTTGGAGCCATATAGAGTGTTCTAGGTTCTTATAAAAGAAATATAAATCTATTATAATCAATATATATGAAATATGAAGAAACATAGCTAAATATATCTTTCCCTCCCATATTTAACCTATGACTACATTATTTAAAGGAGATCCATCCCAATCATTGGGAGATATATGAATCCTATAGATACCTTAGGATTAAGGAGTCATTTGTTAATGTCTTAGTAATTTCTATTAACCAAATTTAATATAGAAGAAGAAATAGATTGAATCAATTGAGAAATAATTTTATCCATTACTTATAGTATAAATATTTTTCTTTTCAAATTCATGGATGATAATAAAAATTTTTTTATTATAACTATATACATAATATTATATATCCCAAAATTGTTAGGTTTAATGTCATAGAAAATTATGCTTATTTAATAACATTATTATACATAAGATCATAAAAAATATTTAATAATTTCATCATAGTTATATAATATGACTATAATGACCTTATTAACATATAAGATTACCAATGGATGTAAATCCAAGAAAGTGTTATGTAAAATTATTTATAAGGGGATAAATAATTAGAAATAAATTGAGACATAAACCAACATAATCACAAAAATGGTTATAAGAGTTTTATCACCTCATAGGCATAGGTGAATAATTATAATAATTTGGAAAACATTATAATGATACATGGAACTTGTAATATTCATAATAATACAGCATCACAAGCATAAATCAAGGATTACTACCAAGACAATATAACATTGTTGGGATAATCTCTATGTCCATTACCCATACATAGTTTCTCATTTGATAAAATATTTGAAAAATTCATTATAGGATAGTATAATTATATTCCCACCCATCGCATCATAATATTTTTAAAATCATTAGGTGTACATAGAAAATAAAGGATAAAATGTTTATATATAATTTAGTTAATCATAACCTATGATGAAATGGAAATGGGTTTCATAATAATATTATACATAATAAAATGTCATCAATAAAAAAGTAAGAAACAAAAACAATGTTATGTACACATGAGTATAAAATAATGATCATAAGATAATTTAAAGGTTGGGTTGTATTCAATTTGAATCATTGATAAGATAAAGAAACTCAAATAAAAATTTGTGAAGTAATCAAGTGGGTAGTTGAGAAGAGTCCCTATAAAAATTTTATAGGGTGTGTTAGAAGAAACATTTAAATACCTCAGCCATAGTATCCCAGATTCTATAGTTACATTATTTCATTTGAACTATATAAAAGCAATGGTATCGTAAAGGACCAAATGGTTTAGTATTTTTGTAAAAAGAGATGCATAGTTAAATATTAAATTAAATTTAAAAACATAACACATCATAGTATTTTCTTTGAGTGAACCATTATTACCTTTATCATATCCCTACATATCAATCATAATACACTTCCTAGAATTTTGGGGGAGAAATAAACAAAGGAAATGGGTGATATATGATACTTAGTGAGGGTATGTGTACTGTGGAATATAACATGAATAAATAATCATAAAAATATGGAAAAGTAAATATATAACAACAAATTACATGTAATAAATAACTTATGCATGAAGAATAATATTGAGGGAATAAACGATGATAAAATAATTCCATATAAATAATCACATGATGTGGAAACTTATCCATGGATATTATAATTAATCGAATAACCACATTGAAAATAATAAATCATAATATAATAAGGTAATGCATAATTCTGTACATTTTAAACATACCATCAAGGCCTCATGTTAAGACATCTTTTATAAATGGGTAAGTCCTCAGCCAATACCTAAGCTACATTGTCTCATGGGACATACTAATGCATCGAGGGGCTATAGTAGGCCCTGACCATCATATAATAAGTATAATTCATTATTAATATGAAATGGTTGGATCATAATAAACATAAGAATTAATATTGAAACTAGTATATTAAATTTTACTAATTACCTCAATCAATAAACACGATCATAAATCATCTAGAGTGATATGGATAATGGTTTCAAAATAGAACATACCAAATAAAAATATTCATAAACCATCCAATAAAATACGGTAGATGGTGTAATAAGGGTATAAACTCAATAAATTATAATATTCAATAGTGTATTTTTACATTAATAAAAATAATTTTCAAATATCGTCTGAAAAATCTTGAGAGAAATACAATTTTCACTTTGAAATTTCTTATTTTTAAAACATCTCAAATATGAAAGAAAACATTTTAAAAAAATAAACTTTTAAACTTAAAAATTAAGCTAAAAATAAAATATTATTTATGATTGTGAGAAAATATTTAATTTTTTATGAGTTTAGAAACATTCCTTTCATACTGCATAAAAAGTACCTCATTCGGAGAATGATAAGAAAATTATATTTAAATCATTTTGTAAAAAGTCAAATAAGGGTAAAATTGTCATTCATAAATAATTTGATATTTATAGAAATATTATTTAAAACATTTTATGGAATATATAGATATATAAGAAAAATATACCATCATATGGGACTAAAACAAAAATAATCCCAAATAATGATGAGATTGTGAAATAAACTCTTACCTTATGTTTGACTTTCTTAGTATGTGTCCTAACCTCCTAAATAAAAATTATATATTAATTATATTTATATTAAAGAACCATATTCAAATATTTCATACCATATATGACATATTCATATTCTATTATCACATATTTATGAATAATTATTTGTTAAAATCAATATTTTGGGTAATATCCGCTTTATTTTTCATGTTTGTTTTAGTTCGGTAGTTTCGGTATTTCTAATTCGATAAATGTTAAATAATATAAAAAAATTTAATCATTATATAAATATCATATATACATATTTATATTAATCCATAAAAGTTATATATATATAATGAATTACATCGTTCACATAGACAATAGGTCTTAGTATACATGAACATTATTTCCATTTTCAACGAATGGAATGAAACATAGGGTAAATAATAATTCACATTTACAGAATAATTATTGTATAATAAAAATAATATATATTAGTAAAACTCATCCCCATTACCAACTAATGAAAATAGAAATTAAAAATTAATCTTGTCACTTCATGGAGGTTCCAGTCCAAACGTATTCATGAGCGACGTTATCATTTCCCAATAGATTGGTAGATAATAATGTATATATAATATTATCATTATAGAAGTATAATTTTGTTTTAAATATTATATATAAATATTAAACCAATAATAATTATCATCTATAAAATATGGTGCTGAAAAATTAATTGTATCGCTACGTGGATACGGTAAGTTGTACCTACGCATGAGTGTTACTTTCACTTCTCATTTGATAGGAAAGATGGTGGATAATGGTGGGCTAATAATCATGATAACATTTAGGTACATTTATAATAATTATGTTACCATCTTATGATAAATAAAATATATTTATAGGAGGTAAAATAATAATTTAAAAAAAATATAGTGATCTATAAAGTTGATTACCTCTTCTTTGGAA
This sequence comes from Viscum album, assembly GCA_963277665.1. NCBI lineage: Eukaryota > Viridiplantae > Streptophyta > Magnoliopsida > Santalales > Viscaceae > Viscum > Viscum album. The sequence goes on from OY728122.1 coordinate 643,321,013, forward strand.
GAACTTCTTTTGATCACTTCTTAATGATCATAGGGTAGGGATTTTGAGGAAAAGATAACCTAAAAAACATGTATAAGGATTTTTATAAGATAAAGTTTTATTTTTTGGTTGAGATAGATGTCTCAGAGTGGTGTTAATAATTGGGATAAGGGGTTTCCTTTTATAATTGATGGTAGGGACATTCTTGTAATTACTTAAAATATTTAATTACTATATTTTAATTATAATTCCTGGAGAGATAAAAATTAATAATAATATAATTTAATTTGATTATGAGTATAAATAATCTCATAAAATAAAATTTACATAATTTTTGGTTAAGTCTTCACACTTATCTTTTAATTTGAACCCCCCAAAAATCATTTTGACAATTACCATAATATTAAAGTTTTCTACACTTTAAGTGTTAATAGAGTAGCTATAAAATAAAAAAACACCCATAAATTAAAAATGGTTGTTTTTGAAAACCATATCCCATTCATTTGTCTCAATATAATATTATTATGATTTTTAAATCATTTAATAAAATATTATTTTTTTATAAAATATCATTAATTCTATTTTTAATCGTATTCATTTAAATTGACTTTAAATATATCAATCGAAAGGATTAATTAGAATATAATTCTTTAAAATATCTCTAATATATCATATAGGTATATAAATTTCTTTTTACACATTAACTCATTAAAATTATAGTACTTTTATTATTTTTAACTCATTTATTTTATTTTTTTGTTTATTAAATAAATATTGTATTATTGTTTCATAAGAATTTAAGGTAATTATATAATTTATAAAAATTATAAATAAATTTATATCATGAATATAATTTAATTAACCTCAAAATTTTTATTTAATTTTGTTCATATCTTTGTTTTTTTCTTATGTGGACACATAATAGATATTTAAAACTAACATAGTCGCATTTTGTAACTTTTCTTACTTTACATATTATAAGGGTCATTTTTATGTAAAAGTGACCATTAAACAATTACATTTCATGCCTTAAGTGATTATAGTCTAATTAAATTCATCTAATAATAATTGGGATGAATAAATTTGTCCTTATAACTTAGTTTCATCCTAGATTAACCCGATTTATCGTTTACTGAGATGATGAATTTTACCAGAGTTACAATTCGTAATGCCTATAAATAAAAGAGTTATATTTAACAAATTTTAAAATCATGATTAAAATTTGGTAATCCATTTTTTAAAAATTATATACCACTAATTTTAATATATTAATTTTAATATAAGTTTGAAAAATGTGATGAAAACTACTTTTTATAAAAATACATTTTTTTTAAATGTATTTTTGTACAAGAAATGTTTTTATAACAAATTCAATTATAAAATTTATTCTAATGAAAATATTTTTATTATTCATAATATAAGAGAACTAATTTTACATGAAAAAAATTAAAATTAAATGGATCTTTTTAATTGGTTCAAACAAAAATATAGTTTTCAATAAAAATCAGTATTTTCACTATTCACAGGTAAATCAATCATTTCAAAAAAATTCAAAAATTAAACCCTAAGATAATTTTGGTTTGATAAATTAATAAATGATATTATTTTTATAAATTAATATTTTTATATGTTCTAGAAATTAGTTATAATACTTTCTCATAAAAACCAATATAAAATATTTTTTAATAGAAACATATTTCTAAAGCATAAAAGGACATTACTAAAACTTGAGTAATTATTTAATAATAAATAAATTTATTTTTTTGAGAAGGTTATTTTTATATTTGTTCTAATTCAAGTAATACTATTAATACCTTCTAATTTAATGGTTATTTTTTAATAGTCATATTTAAATAATAATATTTTTCATATCATATAATTTTGGTGTTGTGTGTCTTATACGCTCTTGGTCATTGTGTTATTTTAAAATATGAGTGTATTAAATTCCCTCCCACACATCAAAAAAAATTATGAACTATAAGGATGAAATTTGTTTAGTAATCAAGGGTTTGAAATTTGAAAATTCCTTGGTGGAAAATCCACATTGTAAAATGGGTCAATAAATCTTCCTCTTAAAAAGAGGGAACGAGATGTATAAAGGTCACCAATAAACTAGATTTCTGAATAGGAAAAAATAAGTTGGAAGTGAAAATATAAGTTTGGAAGAGAAAATTAATTCCCAAGGACTAATATATGGTGATATAGAATAGGGTCGTGATAATTTTAACCATCACAAAACCATAAATCTATGGTGGGTAAAAATACTATTAAATTCTTAATAAGAAAAGTAAGCAGATACTGTTTTTATTTAAAGGTAATTTTCCAAATTTCAAGGGATTATTTTAATATCTAGATAAATCTATTAATAAAAAACTTATTTGGTTTACTTCAATATAATAAGCATAATAGTATCCTTTGGTAGTGCTCTAATTTATTTCCACTAATCTCTTATTTCAAGAAATTGATATTTCATATGAGTTTTTCATGCCTAAAGCACTTTAAAAAATAATAACATCCATAAGTCCTTCAGCCTCTAAATATTTATCAAAACCAAAATGGTTAAAAATGGTTATCCAATACGATAAATCATACTTTATCCTTAAACAATTATTTCCATTGTTCAACTTAATCCATTCCATATGTAGTTAACCTTAATATTCCTCAAAAATGTTATCGATAATATTAAAAACCCAAAAATTTGATCAAACGTTTATCCCTAAAAAAATAAATCATTTCATAGTGTCACATTCCAAATATGTGAATACATTTATCACAAATAATAATAACCTGAATCAACATTAACTTTATCCTTATTTCATATATCCCATAAATCCAAAAATGTTATAAACTCTGTCATAAATTACTTTATAATCAGATCAACAACCACATTCAAGGTAACTATACCACCCCCATTAACTTTTTCAATGTAAATCTTCTCTTTATCCCAACTACACATTATTAACTCAGCATCGAAACACATTAAGGGTTATCCTTCCCTTATTTATGATTTCTGTAAAAATATCACCTTACCACTTACTAATTTTCTAGGTTATCAGTACCATTCATTATAAGATTTAAAATCCTGAACGAAAAACTACTTTAGTAAAATCCTTATACATTTCTGGATTATTTTAACCATAATATCATTGATAAAATATCTTCACAACATAATTCTTGAATCAAAAAACACAAATAATTTTATCATTATGCTTTGGATGTAGTAATAGAATAATTTTGGCCTTAATCCCTTTACTTATTCTAATATATATTCCCTTGAAACATGGGGAATTAATTTGTATAGATCTCCATCTTTTTATATTTTAATTATTTCACATTATAATCTTCTTTATTTATCATGAAAACACCATCCTGATGTCCTTTCTCTCCACACATGTAAAAAATTATCATTCCTTTCAAGAAATTACAAATGTATTTCTTTACATAATTATCACATGTGGAAAAATCATTCTTTCCCTTATTCCCTTTCTATATTTTTAATATATTGTACATTTATTCTCTTTATTTTAATAAAGTACATAATACATGGAGAATTATTTCCCTATCTTGATAGCACATTACATTATATCCTCATATGATGATAATTTTTGGGATACTATTTCTTTTTGAAGGATTGATTTAATTCCATCAAATAAATTTTCAATCTTACCCTTTCGATCATTTAAGTAGTCCAAAACATTCATGTATAAACTTATAAAGTTATATTAATATTTAGTTACATTTTCCTCCTCTTTTTGTAATAGACTTCATAATTTTCTAGCCATATCCTCTCTTTTTTCATAAGGAAAATATTTTTCCAAGAAAAGATTCATAAAATCATTACATTTGATGTTCATTATTTCCTCCGCATCCTTAGTGTTTTGAATAAATGACCATAACTGATTCTCATCTCCTAAGAGATGAAAAACTACCATGAAAACCTTCTCCATTTCATTACTTCCCAAAGCGTATCTTCTATAAGGAACTTATCCATTACTCAACTAAAAATGTATTTTTATCCCCATTAAACAATGGAGGTTGTTGATGCATGAAGTGTTCTAACATTTTTACACCATATTTCATATTAAAAGGATTATACATATATTAAAGGTTATTTCACATAACTTGATTTATCTACCCCAATATTGTTAGTATTTTTTAAGCCCCAACTCTAGCTTCATTATCTTATTTATAAGTATATTTTCTACATAGATTATATTCATTGATACAGTTTCCATTCTATCTGTAAGGAAACATTTATAGAAAATGGAATGCACTAGATTAGGTCATGAAATCATGAATCATAATGTATAATTTCAAAATAACTGAAATAGTTAACATAAATTTAAAAAAAATTGTATGACTAATCTCAGAATCATAAGATTGGTTTCTTTAAGATTAGTTTCAAATTCCTTCATAGGGTTAATTTCCCTAATCTAAATTTTCCTAAATCTAGTTTCCAAAGTTTCCAGTAAACTTTCTCTAATACCAACTATAATGAATTCAAACATAATATACCAAAGTTAGTGGTTACTTGGTTACATTGGAATGAGATACAATAAATCACATCCCAATGGACCAAATAATTTAGTATTCTTTGAATACTAGACACATAGTTGAATATTACATTACATTTTAGAACATAACATGACTTATAATTTTCCTTGACCACGCCATTCTTCCCTTTATTATATCCAGACATATCAATCATAATACACTTCCTAGAATCCTATGGAAAAATAAAAATAAGGGGTGAGATATGATTCTTAGTAAGGATGTGCATACAATGGAAGATAACATGAATAAATAAGGAATAAATATATTTATAGGTAAATATCTTACAACACATTCCATTTAATAAATATCATGAGCATGAAGAATAATATGGTTTGAATAAATGATGATAAAATAATTCCATATAAAAAATAACATGATCTTAAAACTAACCCATGGATATTTTAACTAATATAATAATCACATGGGAATAAATTACTAACCATATAATGAGATAATTCATAATGACATACATCATAAAAATTTCTTTTGGACCTTGTTCTAAGACATCTTACAAAAATGGGCATGGCCTCAGCCAATACCCAATCTAGTTTTTCTCAGGAGACCTAATTATGCATCGAGTGGCTATAGTGGGCCCCTCCCATAATTTAATAATTCAAATGAATTCCTTATATTAAAGGGGTGATACATAATAAACACAAACATTCTTATAGAAACTAGCATACAAAATTTTGATAATTACCCAATCAATAAACTTAATCAAAAACCATCCAGAGTAATATGGATAATGGTATAAAAAATGGTACATCCCCAATCAATCTAGTCATAAACCACCAAATGAAATATGGTAGATGGTATAATAAGAGAATAACATTAGTAAATTATAATATTTATGAAATTATTTTAACATAGATGAAATTAAATTTAAAAGATCACTGAAAAATTCCTTAGGAAAATACCATTTTCACTTTGAAATCAGTTATTTTTTTAAACCTCAAAAATGTGGATTAAAATATTTTATTTGAAAAGAACCTTGTTAAATTTTAAAGGAATCCTCAATGAAAATATTAGTCATAAAAATGGGAAAATATTTTCATGATGTATATGTTAAAAAATATTCCTTCGACACTGTTGTAAACAAGTCAAAAAGTACCTTGTTTGGAAGTTGATAAAAAGATTCCTTTCAAATATTTTTTGAAAAGTAAAAAATGGGTAAAATTTTCATTAATAAATCATTTTAGAGTAATATAAATATTTTTTAAATAATTTTAAGGAAAATATGGCTATGAAATTAAAATATTCCCTCAGTAGGGACTTAAACATAAACAATCCTCAATAATGATGAGATTGTGAAATAAACTTTTACCTTAGGTTAAAATTCCTTATTATGTGTTTGAACCACTTTTATAATAAATATTTATTTATTGAAAATCTATTCTAGAACCATAATCATATATACCATACCATATATTACGTAGTTATAATCTTTTATACCCCATTTATGAACAATTATTTATTAAAATCACTATTTGGGTAATGAATGCTTTGTTTTTCATGTATGATATAGTTCATTAGTTTTGGTATTTATTATTTTATTAATTTTAAATCATATCTATAATTTTAATAATTATATATTTATCATATATATATATTTATATTAATTCAAAAAAGTTTGAGATAGAAAATTAATTAGACCCTTCAAGGAGGTGGTAAGTTATGTGTATGCATGAATGTTATATCCATTTTTTAGAATAAATCATATTTATTCATAAAATCCATCCTAATTACTATATAAGTAAAATATAAATGAAAAATGAATCACATCTATTTGTGGAGGTGGTAGTCCACACATATGCATGAGTGACTTTATCGTTTCCCAATAGATTGGAAAATAAAAAAGTAGATATGGTATTATCATTCCAAAATTATAATTGTGTTTTAAATATAATATATAAATATTAAAACCATTATAATTATCATCCCTAAAATATAGTGATGAAAAATAAATTGTATTGTTGTGTGGAGACGGTAAACCATATTTGTGCACAAGCGATACTTTCACTTCAAATTTGATGAGAAAAAAGGTGGATAACGGTGGTTTAATAATAAATATCACATTTTGTTGTATTTAGGATACTTATTTTACCATTTTATGATAAATAAAATATATTTATAAGAGTTATAATAGGAATTAAAAATCAAAGTGATCAGTAATGGCGATTAACTCTTCTTTGAAAGAAATCCTTTGGATAAGCTCTTAATGATCATAACATTGTAATTTTTAGAATATAATCATCAAAAAATCATATATAATTATGTTTAGAAGATAAATTTCTAGGTTTTTGTAAATATATATTGCTCAAAGTGGTGTGAATAATTGATATAGTGGGTGTATATTTATAATTTAGGGGAGGGTAATTTTTTGAATTTCTTAAACTATTAAATTAATATAAATTAATTTTGTTGTCATAAAGGATCCAAATTGATAAGATTAAAATATAAACTGATTATGAGTCTAAATAATCTCATATAATAAAAAATTTACAAGTTTTGGGTGTGCAGTCACCCTTATATTTTAGGTTTAACCCCCCATTAACCCTTTCAGCAATTGCTGTAATATTAAAGCTCTCTCCCAATTAAGTGTTAATAATGCTAATATAAAATGAAAAAAGCAATAAATGGACTGTGGTTGATGTTTAAAACCATATACCATTAATTTTTGTTAATATAATATTTTCATTATTTTTAAATCATTTAATAAGATATTATTTTTTAGAAAATATCATTAATGTCATTGTTAACACTATTCATTTAATTTGGATTTAAATATACAAACAAAAAAGTTTAATTTGAATATAATACTCTAAAATATATCGAATATGTCATATAAGTCTTTGAAATTCATGTTAAAAATTAAATAATTAAAATTATTTCATTTTAATATTTTTTAAATCATTTATTTTTTTGTGTTTAATAAATAAATATTGTATTAATATTGCACAAGAATTTTAGGTCATTAAATAATTTATAAAAATTATAAATAAATTCATATAATGAATAAAATTTTATTATTCTCAAAATTTAAATTTATTTTCTTCTATATCTTTCTTTTTTCTCTACGTGGACACAATAGTTATTTCAAACTAAGAGAGTGTCATTTTATAACTTTCCTTACTTTAAATATTATAAGGATAATTTGCATAGAAAAGTGTATATTAAACAAGTAACATTTGAGTCTAAGGCGATTATTGTTGAATTAAATTCATAAAATTTGAATTATATGGAAAAATATTTTCCTTATCACTTAGTTTTAACCTTGATTAACCTAGTTAACCCATTACTTAGGTGCTAAATTTTACCATAGTCACTATTAATAATGCCAATAAATTAGAGGGACATATTTACCAAATTTGAAACTAATGATTAAAAATACTGAATCCATTTTACAAAATTAATTACCTATATGTTTCATAAAATAATTTTAAAGTAAGTTCAAAAATGTGAGAAAACCCCCACTTTTTAAAAGAATACAACTTTTTTTATAAATTCCTTTTTTCTATAAAAACATTTGTATGCCAAATTCAATTATAAAATTGATTCTAATGAAAATAATTGTCTAATTAAAAATATAATATAAATAATTTTCTTTAAACCCATTTTAAAATAAAATGAAACTTTTTAAATGTTTGAAAGAAAAATACAATTTTCAATAAAAAATTGTATTTTTATCTATTCACTAGAAAATCAATATTTTCAAAAAAATTCCTAAAATTTAGCCCTAAGATAATTTTAGAATTATTATTTCATACACAATATTATTTTTATAGAATAAAATTTATATAATTTCTAGAAATTTAATATGTTATTTTCTTATAAAAAATAAATGAAAATCATTTTTTGAAGGAAACTTATTTCTAATGCATAAAATAAAATTACTAAAAATTGAGTACATATTTCATAATTAGTAAGTTCATTTTTATTGAGTAGGTCCTTTATATATATTTTATAATTTAATTAATACTATTCATACCCACTAATTTAATGTCTTGGTTATAATGATCATATTTAAATAATAATATTTTATAGTTTGTTTGAACTTGGTGTTGCGTGTTGTATATGCTAACGGACATAGTGTTCTTTAAAATTTAAGGGTTATACAAATAAAAAAAGGAGTGGATATAATAATGGAATTTAAATCCCTAAAAACAAAAAAAAATATTATATAAAATAATTTAAATATATAATTCATAAAAATCTTTCAAATCCAGATAGAGAGATAGGGAGAGTTTCAATGAGAATAAGAAGGGAATTTTAAAATAATTTTATAGTCAATATATATTTAATATTCAAAAATAAGTATTATCCTAAAAGTATATGAGTATATAGGTACATATATTTAGTACTCTAGTTTTTGTTTTTGTTAGTTTTAGAGATGTCGTAGTAGAGATTTGAGGTAGTTTGGAGGTGAATGGGTGTGTTTGGACTATTGAAGGGCACCATAGTGTAGCCTGGTAATCACTATGTCATGATGAGACTCTGGGTTGGTCATGGTGTTTTTTTTGACAATGTTATCTTAATTTTTTTTTCTATTTTTGTGTGTTTGAGGTCGAAAATTTCTATTTTGGATAATTTTATGTCATGGTAGGGTCATATGGAGTGGGTGTGGCTGTTTTTTGTGGTTGTAGATTTAATTTTAAATCTTAGTAAGCCATATGGAAGGGTGAAATACATATTTCAATTGTATTTTTTTGATTTATACCAAGTTTTGGAGAATATTTTTTTTGTTCTCATTATGGGTTCATTGGAAAAATGGTGAAGGAATAGACACTTTAATATAATGGCTGACGGTTGGGGTTGGGAGAGTGAAGCTTCCATTATATGGTGGATACCACAATGCCATGATGATAGAAAAAATAATTTCTTTAAATGTGAATGGTTATCATTTAAGTAGGGAGTAATAAATTTTAAAATATTAGGATTTTAGATTTGGGTTTGACAAGCACCACCACAGCATGGTTTATCCTTCACCATGTCATGGTGTGGCCACCCAAATCTTATTATAAATTAAATGTATATATCTCCCTTAGATTAATATTTATACATTATATTGAACCTTATTTTAAATGGGGTCTCAGTTTTTGTGTCTTTATTAGTCTTATATAATATATTAAGCCTTAACCTCATTATATTGATCCCTTGTGATCCAAGATTCCATTATCATCCTTCATTTATTTATTTTTCTTACTTCTCAAGGGGATTAAATGAAGTCTTGTGTTTGGTTTTGGGGGAGTTTGATTGAAATCTTGCTTTAGAATTTTTTTTATAGGTTCTTTTTTTATATTTTTATCAGTTTAGAGGTAAATAATCACTTTTTTCTTCTCATCCTTATGTTTTCGTTATTAAATATTCAATTTGAGGTAGGCGATTCAAAATCTATCTCTTTTAGTTTTTGTTAAATATTGAATTACCGTGATTTTATTTTCATTGTGTACTGATTTTCGATAAACTACATTAATATAATAACTAGATTGGAACTTTAAATTTGGGAAGTGATACAAGAATTTTCTATAAATTTCTTTATTATTTCTGATTTTGTGATTGAAGAATTATTGTATTAAAACTTTTGTAGGGATTTTTATATTATTATTTTTTAATGTAATTTATGTTTGAATCAATGGATATTTTAAGGATGGTTATTAAAAGTGGAGGTCAAAATCTAGAATTAATATTATATTTTTTAGTATGAATTTTTTCATAAGTAATGAAGTGTGAATAAAAGAAGTTTTTTATTTTTTATGTCAACTTATTATTTTTGTTTTGGTTGAGGTTTTTTTAGTATATTTGGCTTGTTGCGTTAAAAAAATGGATAATGATATGTTTTTTTTATAGTTTGTTTTCGATTACATGGGATAGTGTAGTTGTTGTTATGGATGTGATAAGGGTGATATTAAGAGTTTTTGGTGTTTTTTCAATATAATGGTTTAGTGGTGTCGGTATGGTTGGTGTGTAATAGTTTCCTTCAGATAAATAATGATAATGAAATAAATAAAGGAACATAATGATTAAATTAAATTAGAATGGGTTATGGTGGGATAATTATGTTCTATATATAATGGATAAAGTGGTTAGAAATTATTATTTAGTTAATGAAGTGAGTGGTCAGTAATAGTTTTTTAAATAGAGATAAATAAATAATTATGAAATGGGATGAATATTCTTTGTTTTGAGGAAGTAATGATATATTTTTATAGTTCTTTCGGTCATGATGTGTTTAGTGGTTGAAGTAGTGGTTGTCCTTATTTTAGAAATGATGTTTTGGTGATGGATAGTGGTTGTAGAGGTTTTGGGTGTTGGGGTATAGATTTGACCCTTGGTATAGGATTATGTGTATTCATATATAAATTTTTGTTTATTTTTTTTCCCACTATTACCCAATTCAGGTTACATGACCAGCATCCATATGTGGTTTTGGGTTCTAAGTGTACCCTTAATATCCAAAATGTCAGTGATATAGATGGCTAACTACCCACTTACTAGAACTATCTTATATATGTCACTCTTTTTATGACTGAATTAGGTTGTGGATACGAGGTTATGGAATGAGGTTATGGTTAGTGGCGGAGATATAATGATGAATATGTAATGAGGTTTTTGTGATGGAAATTTGGTTATTGAATGGAATGTGGTTATGGTTATGGTTATGAAGTTATGGTTATGGTTATGATGTATGTGTTTATGGTATGTGTTATGTAGTTGTATTATATACTATAGGTAGTTATGTGGTCATCAGGTATGTGGTTATATTGATATAGAAGGTATAGGAGCACCCTGACATTTTTCATTGGGGATTGAGGGGATTAGCTCAGTGGGAATGTGGGTGTGGGGTACCTTTCTTGATATTTTTCAAAATTTTACATTATTATACTTATGTGATAATTTGGTGAGTGATCCTTAGCGAGTTTCTTTTGGTAATTTACATACTTATATAATTAATTGGTTATCTTATTTATTCATAGAATATTTAGTATACCTATTCCACATTTTCTTAAGAGTTTTTAGGGAGAATCTAATTGAGTATACATGTATGTTCTCCCCTAAATTTTATATCCAATGTTTATATATTTTTAGGATGGATTGTGTGATCTAGATAGGCATTACTAGATTATAGTGATCATTGGGGTTGAAGACACTATCATAGGATATGGTTTTATGTTGACATCATTTTTTGTCTATATATTAAATTACATGCATTATGGGATATTAGTTTTATTTAATATTTATTTTTTGGATTTTATTGGTAGTTTTTTTCTGTTATTTCTAATATTTATGAGTTTAATTCCTATAATGTGTTTATTTTATACCCTTGGTGATACTCACCAACTCTTGGCCTATTATGATAGAAATATATACATATATTGAAAATTAATCTAAATGTGGAAGGATATAGAAATCTTCAATCCCAAGAACTCCATGCATTTTAAATCGAAAATATGTAAACTATAAATTAATAGTTTTATACATTTATCCTTTGAAATCCATTTTTGTTTATGTTTAATAATGATAATCGAAGAAATAACCTACAGGTTCTCCCCTCTATAGTAAATCCATTGGTTTCTATGAATCATCTAAACCTTCTAGTAATAATATAAGATTCATTCACTATATATGATAGTATATAGATAAAAGAGAAGGAAGGGGGGTAGAGCATCATGTCAGATATAAATTCATCTAAGAGGATCAAAAATAGGGTCACAAAAATTCCTAGGGGATCGGTCTCTTTTATATAGGCTATGGGGATTCTCCCCAAGACATGTAACCACATTATACCATTACTCATACGTTTCATAAATGTATGAGTATTGGAATCTGTTACATCACATATAACAAATGGAAAAAATTCCCATGTTAAATGATATATTTAATGTATAAGATCCATTACAATGTTAACCCTTAGTCAGGTGGTTGAATGGATTATAACAGTGTTGAAAGTATCAATCCAAATGGTACTTAGCAATAAAATTAACCTATACCATACATTATGAAAATCCCATGAAACCTTTCATATGATGAACTATAAATTATAAATTATGGTTTAAATATATTCATATTCAATCCTTACAATACACCTTATATCATATAAATCATTATACCCCATTATGCATGAAAATCATAATTTTAAAACTATTCCTATTCTATAACTAATTGTATCATTCCATATGATATAAATTAAATGTATATATCATAAATATATTTAATGGATTTAGGGAATATCCACTTTAATCTCCCCCTTTCACTAAATCCTAAATAATTTTCCGTTCTATTTCACCTTATATATTATCAAATATGTTAACTTATAAAATCATATCCAAAAAAAAAATTTAAAGTGATCATTAACTTTACCTTATATTAAATTATATGTAATATATTCTGAAAAAATATTATATAAAACTATTTTGGATAAAACTCTAACAATTTTAGAGTAGTTCTCTAAGTCAAACTCAATCCCCATTCAGTCAACAAAAATGTGTGACCCATTGGGCCTTTATAGCATTGAAAAGAAAAATGAATCAATGGATCTATCAATGTAAGGAAATAGAAACCTCTAGCAAAGAATCAATTCTACTCAAGATACAAATGGATCTATAATGATCTCCATAAAATACAAGTTTCTCTATATATGTGTCCACCATCCCCCTCATGAAACCATGCATATTAATACTTTCCCTTTTTTCAAGACATTGAGTGATTGTGGGACATATGTATGTCAATCCCATATAGCCTCATCAAATGTTCTCGACTCTGCGGGTATAGACTGGCCAGGTTAATGAATAAATCTATAGTGACCCAAGACTTTTACACATATTATTACATGATTATTAAACATAAACATCTATTAATATAACATAAGGATCATAAAGTCCAAGTGTCTTTAGAGTACTGTGTTCATAAGACATAAAAATGAGACTTAAACATGGAATATTTATTTTTTTCTCCATAGTGAGATCCCTAAATCCATTTAAGATCCAAAAATATATCGGATAGCCTGAGGAATACATAAATAAATGGTTGAGAAAAAAATCCTAGTAATGGAATAAATATGACAAGGAATCATAACATATGAGTCACCGGTATAACATGATATCATGAAAAGAGAAGTCTCCTAAGTAATTTCATTTAATAATATCATAAATAATGTAGTATCATAAGATCGTGGCCTCATATGAAATGTGGAAATAAAATGTACTAAGACATAAACATGATTCAAGTCTATCATACTGCACAATATCACATGGTTGAAAATGTACCGCAATTGATTAGGTTTACTCCATACTCACATATAATGCCTCATGAGAATAAATCTTTAACCAGTGCATTGGAACTCTATCTGGGTGCACCCATCATAAAAAAATGGGATATATGTATTCCACATAAATTAAATCAATAATAAGGAATAACATAATAATTACCCATGTAAAAAAATGGGTTTCACAATCTTGCTTCATATCATAGTTGAAGGAAATTTCATAATGAAGGAATTTGAGAAATTGTTATAAGGCATGTATTACACTATAAAATAAAGGTTAATAATCTAGGTGTGTATTTTAGTGATATATAAACCGAATTTAGAATCATTCTGTAACATTAAAGAGAGGGATAAAGTAAGTTAGAGAGAGAATTATCATAACATGAAGGAAATGGTGGTTTAGAGAGATCCCTACCTCAAGCCTAATTTATCATATATGTTCTTTATATTAATAAATAATAAACTAATGTAAATTATTTAATTTCTTTATAAAGTTTTTCAAGTTTATTATTCCTTTTATTTTAATTTTTACCATGTTATATTCAATTATTTAACCAATTAATTTCACGTCAGATGTTTTAATGATTAACATCTCATATATCCAAAATAACTTTGGTATGTTCACTAAGGTCAAAGTGATTATTAATTAATTATATCAATAATATTAAACATGAAATAATTATAATTTATATATATAAATTATTCTTTTTAAACCAACCATGAAATATGGTTATGAAAAATGAACTACGTTACAATCAAGGAGATGGTAGGTCATACGGACGCATGAGTAACGTTTATATTTTTTAAAGATCATGATGGAAGGAATATAAGTGTTATTTAATATTTAAAATATGATAATTATGTCATAAATATCATATTATTTCATTATAATCCCTTACACATACCATCCATGTTATGCGGTAATAAAAATGAATCACATCATTTGGCAAGGTGGTAGTCCATCGTACACACAAACGACATTATCATTTATTAAATGGATAATAAGGTAAGAAATTATGTTATATATTATTTTTATAGAATGGTTAACATTTAATTAATATCATATGTATGCATAAAATTATTAATTATTACAGTCAATGTAAATCATAAGTGATAAATGAATCACATCGCTTTGTGAGTCGGTAGTCCATAGTACACACGAATGACATTATATATGATATTATAATTAAAAAAGTATAATTATATCATAAATACCATATATAAATATTATATTCATCATTATATCTTTCTATGAGAAGTAGTGATGGAAAAACAATTATGTAAGTTCGCAATGCGATATTCCACCGTACACAAAATCAATGGTTCAGTTTCCCATTTGTGGGAGGAGGATATAGTTTTAGGTAATGAACATAACATAAAAACATCTCAATATAATTAATATACTGAGGTTATTATATCATCATGGTTTAATAATATTTAAATGATCTGGGAAAATAAATAACATAAAATGCTTGATTAAGGATGTTATATCTTCTTCATACAAATTCTTTTGGTTTAAACCAAAATCCTTCCAAGGTTGGATTTATAATAAAACATGGATTATATGATAAGGGGAGGGAATTAGGGATTTTATTTGGGTAGGTATGTTCTGAAACAATTAGTTTTGTAATGTCACGACCCGTCCCAGTGGGGCTCGTGTCGTGACTCCCCAAGCCAGCCTCCAATAGCCCAGGGGCTGGTGACTAGCACTGAGTAGGCATATAACTAACATGGGAGGCGTTTCGTAAGTACTTGTAAACATGCACATGTATCCATGCCCAAAAATACATAAATGTAAAAAAACAACAAAGGAAAAAATTGCATGCATACAACTAAACCCAACCAACAGAATACAATGGAAGTAAAGTTCCAGAAGAAAAATTCGGCCAGAATACAAGCCCACAAAAACAAGAGTTTGTAAACTAAAAAGTAAAACCTATAAGAAAAAAGAGGTACTAGGAATGCTGCTCATATCCATAGGAGCACCTCGGCCTGTAGGGAACTCAGAAAGCCTAGTCTGGTACTGGTATGCCCTGGACTCCGTCAAAAGGCCGCTCGTCTGTACAAGACATGACAAGTGAGGGCAAAGACCATGTAGGGTTGAGTATATCAATACTCATTAGATGACCCCGAGAACCAAAAATCAATACAAAAAGTAAATGTATACTCATCTCTACAAATTATATGTCTACTGAACATATATAAATAGAAACACAGCCCAGATATACTCAAAACTCAAACCCGTAATCTAGAGACAGGTCACACGACTGCATACCGCCGCTAGGGATTTAGTTAAAAGGTTCCATGGAGCACTTATCTAGGAGAACTTACTCCAAAATTCTTATGGTCCTGATGACATCCATCCAAAAAGTACTGTAATTCAGGAAAGGTTATGAGAGATAGATACACTCATTTTGGGAGAACACACTCCTGAGTGGGAAAAGATCACGATACACATATAAGGATCACTTTCAGGGACTTGGCAGATATCGCGACTCATCCGTATTCACCTGATAAGTATAGGATCAGTGTCCTATGGGAAAATTCATGACAATAGATAACCCTATCTAGGTTCAAGAATGGATAGAGGATCTCACTCTGAGACTCTCAGATGGATACCTGACTCTATCTTAGAAAGTCCTACTGAAGGGATCATACTTTTGTGAATGGAAATGATACCTAACCTTCATAGGAATGATAAGAAGGGGAACTATCCCAAATAAAACTTTTCCATGAAATGGTGGAGTAGAAGATCAATCCATTTACTGAGAAGTACATGGAATGTAGAAGTTTCGCACACCCTGTCTTCTGACCCCGGGTACTACCTGTGTACAACGGCCCATGTCATAAGGCATGTCGTGTAAAGAGAAACTACACAGTGTGTAGAAATGATCACATTCCGTGTCAAAGTATCTGGGGTCCGCTCCGTGTACGCTGGCCATGTGCTCATACATGGCCTCAACCCATGTATGTCAACCCATGTAATCGGAAAATGGGGTGACCCGCGTTATTGGACTCATATGGCCCTGTGGTTGAGTACATGGCATTTACTCCACCCCGTGTCTGTGTATCATCAGAGATACATGACTAGTCCATATAAGGTCTTACATGATATGTGACAATGGTCACACGTTGTGTTAGTGCTTCTCATCTCCCAAAACTCTAGCCACCGTTGGGTGGGGACCACATGCCATATCCCCCCAGAGGCATGTCGTGTTCTTCATCGTATAAAGCATGCAAACCATAGGTGTTATCGCATGCACCACATGGCATGTTCTTCGGGATACACATCGTGTGTTTTATAAATTTCCTGAATCGCATGTTCTTTGTCCGGTACTTGGGGAATTCATAAATCCTTTAATAGGGCTACCTGATCGTCGCGTAACTCGATGGTTTAGGTCACCCTGGAACCACGAAGTCAATTATAGTGGTTATAGACCTCAGATCTTCCCCAAAAAGAATACTTGATTCATCCGCCAGAAGAACGCTCGAAGAACGATTCCTCTCGATCCGAGCTGATTCACCATCCTCCATCATTGTTGCACCTCTTCTAGGTCATCATGGTGCTCGACCTGCAATTTGGGATCATTACATTGTAGAACAGATGCGCAACGATCCGTTTTTCATCTCCCCACAAAGAATGTGAAGAACAAGGGGTAAAAGAGGATGAAGGAAAATCAATAAATATAAGAGGAATGAACATATACCATCATTTGTCACGATTTCAACTCGCTCCCATTAGAAGGATTAAATAGAGATAATCGAAACATGGATTTTAGCATTGTGGATTAATCCCCAAAAACAACCCAATAAAAGACCTCCTGCAAGAATACACAATCTATGGATCAACCTGTTTGTGTTTTGATCCAAATTTGAAATTTAATCCAAGAATGGGGAAAATAATAATCGAAATAACAACCCCTACCTTGATTCGGTTGAATAATTATTGCCTCTTTGCATTCATTGGAAAGGTTCATCGAATCTGAGATGTGTCGATCGATCGCATTGTCATCGTCTGCCAATGGGTTCTCCTCCAAAGCTCCAAGAATTATCTAGAGTTCCTCTCAATTTCTCCCCATGTCTAAAATTAAATTAACCCATTAAAAGGAGGGAATGTGTTTCAACATTTAGTCACGTTGTGGTATTAATGAGTCAGTGTTGCTATTTCCGAGTCATTATGGTGTGGCATTAATTTTTGAAATAGTTTTCATGTCGTTGCGCTGCAGTGAATGTTTCCAAATAAAATAAAATAAACTCTTCTTTATTTTATTTTATTTTATTTTATTTTAATAAAAACATCCAAAAAATAACTCTTTCCCTAGACCTACGCCAGTCAATTTTAGGCTCGTTCTTTGGTAAATTCATCATCCTGGACGAAACGGTGCCCTCGGATTTGGAATCTGGGCATCCGTTTGGAAACATCCACAATCGCGCACACCCTCCAACTCAATTAACATAAAAAAAGTTCAAACCATCATTCCAGGCTCATAGGGCCTTATAATTTCACGCCTTCAAAAATTCTGGTCTCATAATAATTCCATATAATATTTAAAAATAATACACGAAAAATAATGAGACATTACATTCTCCCCACCTTAGGGAATTGCATCCTCAAAAAGCTAAAACCTGATCTACTCAAAAATATGAGGGTATTGCGAATGGATCTGAGCATCCCACTTCCATGTGCTCTCCTGAAGATTCTTGTGCTGCCACCAGATGTGTACCAAGGGAATTGATCACCCACAATGTATCCTCTCTTTCTGATCCTCGGTGTCCACCGGGTACTCAGTAAAGGTCACTCCATACTTGATGTACATCTCGACCCAATCGATGGCATGGGAAGGGTCATTTGCGTAACTCCACAACTGCGAAACATGGAAGACATCATGTACCTGGTGCATATTTATTGGTAGAGATAAGCGGTATGACACCTCGTCAACTCTGCGCAGTATCTAGAAAGGTCTGATGAACCTTGGAGATAGCTTGCTACCCCGGCCAAATATTTGTAACCATCATCAAGGTGAGACCCGAAGGAGTACATTTTCTCCCTCATAGAACTAAAAAGGTCTTTGTCACCTATCATCATAACACTTCTTCCAGATCTATGTAGTCTTCATCCACTCCTAGATGATCTGCACCTTTTTGGTTGGAGCTTGCACCAACTCAGGTCCCATGAGTAATGACTCTCCAAGGTTGGTCCAGCAAAGCAGTGACCAACAGGATATCCCATATAAAGCCTCGAACGGTGTCATACCAATGCTGGAGTGGTAGCTATTATTGTACGCAAACTTCACCAGTGGTAGGTGGACCTCTCAACTATGACCAATGTCCATGATACAGGCCCACAACATATCCTCCAAAACCTGAATGGTTCTCTCTGTCTGACCATGTTTCTGGGGATGGAACACTATGCTCAAGTGTATCTGAGTCCCAAAATCCTCCTACAATCCCTCACAAAACTGGGATATGAAGCGGGTGTCTTGACCTGACACTATCATCAAAGGGAATCCATGAAGCTAAACTATCTTTTGTATGTAGAGGCACCCCTATCTCTCTACTGAACTCTTCTCCTTGATAGATAGGAAGTGAGACAACTTGGTGAGTCGGTCAACGATCACCCTAATGTAATTATTCCCCTTGGATTTATTTGGTAATTCTGTCACAAAGTCCATTTATATTCCATCCCACATCCACTCTGGAACTTCCATGGGTGAGCTAACCCCACTAGAACTTGGTGCTCAGCCTTCACCTGCGGAAACGTAAGGCACCGAGAAACGAACATGGCGACTACCTTCTTCGTGAATAACCACCAGAACTACCATAGGATATCCTGGTAAATCTTCACCATGCCAGGGTGTACCTCCAAGGGGTGGTCATGAAACTCCCTCATGATCTTCTCCTACAACACCACTAGTACAACAGTACGTCCTCAGAAAAGAACAATGTGCTCCCTAACTTGTGAATTTATATCACGAGCATATCCTGTGGATAACTAAGCACGTAAAGTCTCACATTCGGCATCCCCAATCTATGCCTCACTAACTCACTATAAGAGTAGAGGGGTTAAAAAAATCTACTAAAGGTAAGTTGCATCCTTTCTATCCACAGAGGATAATTGTAACGAGGCCAACTATTCCATCGCATCACTCAACAGTTGCGAGCTCGATCTACTGCTAAGTGCATCGGCCACCTTGTTCCCCTTCCCATGAGTATAGATGATCTCAAAATCATAGTCCTAGAGGAACTCTATCCAATGCCTCGGACATAGATTCGGGTCCTTTTGTGAGAAGTTGTAATTGAGGCTCTTATGGTTAGAGTAGACGATAAACCGTTCACCCATAAGATAGTGTCACCACATTTTCAATGCATGAACTACCACTGCCAACTAAATATCATGGGTCACATAGTTCTACTCCTGTGGTCTTATCTAGTGCAAAAATAAGATATCACCACATGTACCAGCATCAGGACACATCCAAGCCTGGTCCCTGATGCATTGTAGAAAACTGTGTACTCGACACCCTCCTCCAGAAATCTCAAGACCAGGGTGCCCATTAAACGTTGTCTCAAATTCTCGAAATCTTGCTAGCACTTATCCTTCCACATTAAGGGTTTCCCCTTCCTGGTAAAGGTTATGATCGATGCTAATATCCAGGAGAAATCATGAATGAATCTCTGGTAATATCCTTCCAACCCAAGGAAGCTTTGAACCTCCGTTACGCTCTGAGGTGGCTCTCATGCTAACACTACCTCAACCTTAACTAGGTCCATAGATACTCCATATACTATGTTGACATGTCCAAGAAATTGGACCTTCTAAATCCATAACTAGAACTTAGAAAGCTTCCCATAATGTTGGTTCTCTCGGAGTACATCTAAAACCATCAACAGGTGTCTCGCTTGCTCCTCCTCTGATTCCGAGTACACAAGGATGTCGTCGATGAAGACCAATACTAACTGGTCCAAGTATGGTTGGAAGATCCAGTTAATAAGTCCCATAAACACTGTGGGGTTGTTCATTACACCAAAATGCATCACCATGTACTCATTGTGACTGTAGCGACATCTGAAAGTCATCTTCGGTATATCCTCATCCCGTACTCATAACTGGTGGTAACCTAACTGAAGGTCAACCTTCAAGAAAGATTGTTCCCCTCTCATCTGATCAAATAGGTCTTTGATCCTCAAAAATGGATACCTTTTCTTCACTACTGCCTGATTCAGGCACCGGTAATCCATGCACAACCTCAAACTCCCATCTTCCTTCTTGGAAAACAAAATTGGGGCTGCCCAGGGTGAAACACTGAGTCTCAGAAACCCCTTCCTCTGAAAATCTTCTAGCTCCACCCTTATATCACAAAGCTCTGTGGGAGCCATATGATATGCTTTTGAGGATATCAGTGTCATTCTTGGCTACAAGTAGATGTAGAAGTCGATCTCCCGGCGGGGAGGTAGTCCTCGAACATCTTTGGGAAAGACGTCCTTGTACTCTGCCACTACTATTGGGAACTGGAAGCTCATGACATCTAATGCTCCAAGGGTAAGGCTAGCCAACTCATGAGTGATTGGATACAACATTCTAATGCATGATCCCATCCTGTGCTGCCTAGGTCTCCTTTTCACCCAAAAAGGAAAACATCATCCCATCGCTGTGAACACATCACACTCTTCACTTAATGTAGTCAATTTGGTCATGGACCGAAGATAGACAATCAATATAGAGAATGACTTTGTAAGGCCTCGACGCTAACACCAAGAGG
This sequence comes from Viscum album, assembly GCA_963277665.1. Classification (NCBI taxonomy): domain Eukaryota; kingdom Viridiplantae; phylum Streptophyta; class Magnoliopsida; order Santalales; family Viscaceae; genus Viscum; species Viscum album. The sequence goes on from OY728122.1 coordinate 643,342,568, forward strand.
TTCAAACCGAAACTCTCACCTCCATGGGTAAGATAACACTATTAGTAAAGGTGTGTGATCATCGAGTATCCTCCCATAGGTGTCTCCAAGTATAAGGGTCGAGTCAACGGATCTACCAAAATCTCAAGGTTTAACACAAGACATGTGGCGAGGAAGTAATGACTGGAACATGTGTCTATAAGTATGGAAGGTAAGGTAGAGAAGACCCAGATCATACTGTAGATCATCCCTAGAGTCCCTGGGTCGTACGCCTCGACCACATGTAGTTGTCCTCTCCCCTGTCCCCCAGATCCCTAAGCCTTGTTTTGACATCTTGGGGGTGGTGGTGGAAGTAGGTCCAAGCGTCTGACACCACCTACAGCTCTCCCTACTCCTCTGCCACATCTGCCGCCCGGCAGGTCTGTCTTCTCCACTCATTGCCTCTGCCTTAGTGGTCCATCCACTGCTTCCCTATCAGTAGCTCGACGGGTTTGAAAGTCTCTGGCGAGATGTCCCCTGCCGTCGCGCAAGTAACATAGCCTCTCCATAGGTTGATTGGATCCAGACTAGGATCCTTGGACTGTCAATCCCCTATCTTGGGTCCCCTTGTGATGTCTCCCATGTCCAGATCCATGTTCCTGACATCATCTCCATACTGTTGAGGTCTCTGCACCTGTCTACCTTCTACTAACTACTGTCAATTGTCTCTGCTCTACCAAGAATCTCTCGATCATCAAGGCCTGATCGAACACTCTAGTATAAGTCAAAATTCATAGAGGCATGACACTATCTCGGATTTCCCATAGTATACCTTTCTCAAAGGTCTGAGCTCTGAAGTTATGATCCCTGACCATATCCATCGAGTTCCAGGCATGGTTGGTGATCCTCGATGAATAGTAAACTACCATCAGACTGCCCTGCGGAAGCTGAGGAAGCTCCTCGATACACAATTCCCTTAGCGTAACTAGAGATAACTCCTCCATAAAGATTCACTCAAACTCCATCAAAGAAAGAGTCTCCTCATCGTGGGTTTGAGTGGTCAGAATCCACCATCATCCCGCTGAACCCTAAAGAAGGGTCGCTCCTAAGATCACCATCTGGTCTACAGGTGTCCTCACTAGATGGAAAACTTTGGTCACTACCTCAAGTCATTCCTTAGCTGCCTGAGGGCTAGGCTCACCTCAGAACCTGAGGGTCTCTGTATTTGGAACTCATGGAGTACACTCAGCATGCGCCCCTCCTTGGTCGGTCCACGGGCTACTCCACTAGTGGTGGGATAGTAGGTGCACCACCTGGAGGTAACGCCTGGAGAACTAGTCCCTATATCGAATCCTTGTCACTGAGGGGTTCATCCTCGTGATCAAGCTACTGAATCCTAGTGGGTATGTGTCGCGGAGGCATCTTGTAGGGAAACAAGATGTACTATGGTTAACAAGTATATCTGGATAGCTGACACAAAGGACATGGAAAACACAACCCACTATTATATGATGCATGTACCATTCTTTTACATCCCAGCAAATAGTTTTTTCATGTACCAAGTCGAAATGTAGGTTATTAGAGTCCTGGTGTATGGATACGTCGGCCTCCCGCACCAACACTAGAGTCTCTGGCCTGAAATATGAGCTTGAAACACTCAACACTATTTCCCCAAACCAATATCTCGGGATCTTGGTCCTAAGGTAGAACCAACCACATTTGATACCACTCTATCATGAAATGTTCTAGTGGGTCCTATTCCGCGACTCCCCAAGACCACCTCCAATAGGCCAGGGGCTGGTGACTATCACCGAGTAGACATATCACTAACATGGGAGGCATTACCTAAGTACTTGTACACATGCACACATATCGAATCCCACAAATGCTAAAATGTCAAAAAACCACTAAGGAAAAAATGCATGCATAAAACTAAAACTAACCAACAGAATACAATAGAAGTAAAATGCATGAAGTAAAATTGGGCTAGAATACAAGCCCAAAAAAACAAGATTCTGCAAACAACAAAGTCTGACCGATAAGCACAAACAGGTACTGGGACTGATGCTCGTAGCCTTAGGAACACCTCGGCCTATAGGGAACTCCGAAAGCCCAGTCCAATCTTGATCCTCCCTGGACTCCGTCAAAAGGCCACTCGTCTGCACAAGACATGACACGTGCGGGAAAATCCCGTGCAGTTGTCAGAATATCAATACTCAGTAGGGGACCCCCAAAACCAAAAATAAATACACAATGTAAAGGTACATTAATCTATACACAATATATGTCTACTGAATATATATCAAGAGAAACCCAACCCAGATATACTCAAAATTCTGAACCGTAGTCTAGAGACATGTCACACAACTTCATATCACCACCAGGGATTCAGTTTGAAGTTTCCACGAAGCAACCCTTTGGAAGAACTCACTCCATAAGTTTGATTCTCTCGATGATGTCCATCTGAGAAGTATTGTTAATCGGGAAAGGTCATGAGAGATAGATACACTCATTTAGGGAGAACACTCTCATGAGTGGGAAAAGATCACAATACCCAGATAAGGTTCACTACCAGGGCCTTGGCGGATACCGCGACTCATCGAGATTCACCTGATAAGTATAGGATCGATGTCCTGTGGGAAAAGTCATGATGATACCGGACTCTACCTAGTGTCAATAATGGATATAGGTTCTCACTCCGGGCCTCTCGGGGGGATACCTGACTCTATCTCAGAAATTCCTGTTGAAGGGATCATACTCATGTGAATGGTAACGATAACAGGCCTTCAGAGGAATGAGAAAATGAGGCACTAACCCAAATGAAATCTGTCCAAGTAATGTTTGACAATAATATAAAGCCATGTACGGAGAAGTACAGGGTATGTAGAAGTGTCACACATCATGTCTTATGACTTCGGGTTCTACTCGTGTACTACGACCCGTGTCGTATGGATTATTGTGTAAAGAGAAACTACAAGACGTGTAGAAACGATCACATGCCGTGTCAAAGTATCTGTGTTCCACTCTGTGTATGCTGGCTATGTTCCCGTACATGGCATCAACCCATGAATGCAAACTCATGTAATTAGCACATGGGCTGACCCATGTTACTGGCCTCGTATGGATGTGTGGTGGAGTACATGGCGTGTACTCCACCCCATGTCCATATATCGTCCAAGATACACCCCGAGTCTATGTAAGGACTTACACACCTTGTGATAATGGTCACACATTGTGTTAGTGATTCTCATCACCCAGAACTCTAGTCACCGCTAGGTGGGGACCACACGCCATGTCTCCCTAGAGGCATGTCGTGTTCTTCATCGTGTGTGGTGTGAAAAACGTAGCTGCATCCACCAGCACCACACAATGTGTTCTTCAAGATACACACCGTGTGTTTTGGAAGTTTCCAAAATCACAGGTTCTTCATCTATCACTTGGGGAATTCTGAAATCCATCGATCTGGTCCCCAGATCATCGCGAAACATGAAGGTTGGGGTCTCCCCGGCACCACAAAGTTAATTCTGGTGGTTACGGACCATTGATCAGCCCCAAAAACAAGATTTGATTCATCCTCCTAAATAATGCTTAGAGAATGACTCCTCTCAATCTGAGATGATTCATCGTCTTCCATCATCGTCGCACCTCCGCTAGGTCGTCACAGTGTCTGGCCTGCGATTTGGGATTGTTTCATTATAGAACGGATGTGAAACAATCCATTGTTTGTCACCTCACAAAGAACACAAAGAATGTGGGGTAAAAGAGGAGGAATAAAAATCAATAAACAAAAGAGGAACGCACCACTACCATCGTTCGTCACGGCGTTGACTCCCTTCTGTGAGAAGAATTAAACAGATAAAATCGAAACATGGATTTTAATATCATGGATTAATCTCCAAAAACAACCCAATTAAAACCCTCCCACAAGAACGCACAATCCACGGATCAACCTATTTGTGGGTTGATCTGCATTCGATGTTTAATCCAATAATGAGGAAAATAAGAATCAAAATAACAACCCCTACCTTGATTCAGTTGAAGAACGATTTCCACGTCGCATTCATTGGTGAGTTTCGTCGAACCTGAGATGCGTCGATCGATCACATTGTCATCTTCCGCCAACGGGTTCTCCTCCAAACCTCCAATAATTCTCTAGATTTCCTCTCAATTTCTCCCCACAACTAACATTCGATTAACCCATTAAAAGTAGGGAATGCGTTTCAACATTTTGTCACATTGTGGCATTTATGAGTCAGTGTTGTTGTTTTTGAGTCATTATGGTATGACATTAATTTTTGAAACATCTTCCCTATTGTTGTGCTATAGAAAATGTTTCCAAATAAAATAAAATAAAATATTCTTTATTTTATTTTATTTTATTTTTATTTTACTAAAAATTTCTGAAAAATAACTCTTTCCCTCGACCTGTGCCAGTCGTGGTTAGGCATGTTCTTAGGTAAAGTCGTCATCTAAGATGCAACCGTGCCCTCATATTTTTAATTCGGGCATCCATTTGGAAACTTCCACAACCGCGTACACCCACCAACTCACTTAACTTAAAAAAAAGTTCAAACCACCATTCCGGGCTCAGTGGGTCTCATAATTGCATGTCGTCGAAAATACTGGTCTCGTAATAATTCTATATAATATTTAAAAATAATACATGGAAAATACAAGACATTACATATATGTGTGTAAAAGAGATTATAGTGGTGGCCTTTTATAAGTGGGAGAGAGGATACAGTTGGTATTTTAAAAAATAAAGAATTCCACCCATGATTTTCTCAAACAAAAAGGCTCCCAAATGTTCCATTTGTTAACCTTAAAAGATATAAGGTAAAAATATTACAATAAAATAGTAATTATACATGTTTTGGGTCATATTTATTCCTTATCTTTTTAGTTTAACCCCCTATTCAACATGTTTTTACCTTAACCGTAGTAAATAATTTTAACTATTTTCATTATTAGTTGTGAGAAAAAATTTAGTCAAAACTATTATATAATATAAATTGTGATTATTAAAAATATTGGATCCATTTTTTCAAATTCAACTCATATAAGTGGTTTATTTTAATTTAAAATTAAACCCAAAAATGTGTTGCAAAAACAGTTTTCCAAAAGAAAAACATTCAAAAGTTGAAAAAGTTTTTATATCAAAATTAAAAATGGAATTGATTAAAATGAACTAATTTGGATTAATTAATATATAATTGAACTAATTTTATTTTTAAAAACACATTAAAATAAAATAGTTCTTCTAAATTATTTAAATTAAAGGCAATTTTTAATAAAAATATTTATTTTTCAATATTTATAGAAGAATGAATTATTTTAGAAAAATATCAAAAAATAAACGAAATATAATTTTTATATGATGATGTCAAAATTTATGTCATTTTTTTAAAATAAATTGTCTAAAATGAGTAAAAATTAATTTTAAATTATGCTTACAAATCATGCCTAAATAGCCTTTTAGAAAAATAATGTTTTCAGAAAAAATTTATTTTTCTTTAAGGTTATTCTTATTTTATTTCTAAATAGTAGATAACCATTGACTTTATATTAAACATGTGTAAACCATAGGATTTTTATAATTTTTTTATTCATATCCATACTCTCTAATTTAATGTCTATGTTGTAATGGTAATGTTTAAATATTTATATTTTACTAGAGTATAGCATTTCATTTAAACTTGGTATTGGGTGCATCAGAGGCTATAAAAGAGATTGAATTTGTTTAAAAATAAATATATCTCAAATTATTGGGTTGTTAAATTCATCTCCCTATTAATTTCTCCCTTTAAATTTCATATTATATAATATGCTGAAAACAAATGAGGTTACTTTTTCATCATCGCCTCTTCTTGTTCCAATGTTGCTTCCTCAAACTTGTGGTTTCACCACAGCACCTTGACCAGGCGAGTTAACTTGTTTATTAGAACATTGTCTCTAAAATCTAAGATATTCACTAGTTTATACTCACATGAAGGGTATTTATCCAATGGTACCACCTCTAGATTCAGTACCTATGAGGGGTCTTGTATGTACTCTCTCAAGAGGGATGCATGTAACGCATCATATACTTAAGATAGGTTAAGTGTGATTACTAGTCAGTAGTCCACCACTCTAATGAAATCAAGGATATAAAAGGGGAAAATATATCTAGTACTAATATTTCCCTTATTACCAAATCTCAGGACTTTCATACATGGTTCAATATATAGGAACACCTTATTTATGACCTCAAAATCATGGTCTCATTGATGGTTGTCTGTCTAGGAATTATTTCACTTTTTCACGAATTTCATTCAATAAGTAATAATTTAGACCTTCTCTATCATCCCTAAGGAAATATTAGGTCAAATTACTCTCTCCAACATCATCCCATCATTTAAAATTTCTACACTGATTCTCATACAGGGAATCATAAGGTTTCATTTTAATTATATAATAAAAACTATTGTTATATGATAACTCTACTAGGGGAAGTTGTTGATTCCAACATCCATGTAAATACAATGAACAAGACCTTTTGAAATCCTCTGGACTTTGTATGGTTCTCTGAGACTGGCCATCTATCTGAGGGTGATAAGAAATGATGAAACTGAGTTCTATTTCAAATGATAGTTGAAGGTATCTCTAGAACCTTGACATAAACTATGGATCTCAATCATATCCAATAGAGAGTGACACTCCATGTAATATTACCACTTCCCTTATTTATATCTTAATGATTTGGTCAAGAGAGAAATCTTCTTTGATAGCAATGAAGTGTGCCAAATTTTTAAGGAGTTCGACTACCAATCAGATAGCATTATTTCCTTTAAGTTTCTTGGGGAGTCCTATGAATAAATCCATGGTTATGTTTTCTCATTTCCATGTTGGTATAGAAATGGGTGCACCATACCCTTATAATTCTATTGTTCATCCTTGACTTGTTGGTATATGAATAATAGAGATAAAAATTCCACAATATCCCTCTTCGTATCATCCCACCCAATGTTTTTCTTTAGAAGTCTATACAACTTAGTTATTCATATATGAATTAAGAAGGATGAGATATAAAAATGATCTAGAATCTCACTCTTAATCTATAGTTTTGATGGGACGCATATCCGAGTTACACATCTTATAACTCCATCTTTAACAAATTTTAACTCTAGAATATTCACTACCTTTCTTTGTAGTTGTTGATTCCTTCCAAATGAGAATTGATAAATTCACAAAGTAAGAAATACTTGAATATGGGTATTATTTTACCCACAAATAAAAAGAAGAAAATGTTTCCAAAATCACATGGATTGTGTGAACCTCTAAGAGACATGTGATTACATAACCTATGGAAGATCCCATGGATCCCCTTTGATAGGTCCTTCTACTCTTGAGAAGCCTTCTCGGAAACTCATTGGACACACAGAGGTAGCCATACAAAAACCCATAGGTTTCATGATTTTTCAATAGATAGATTCCTGAAAAACTATCCAAAAATCCTGGGAAAATAGAAACAAAATATCAAAAAGGAAGTAGCCACTTTTTGTCATAAATATCACGTGATGCATCACTGATGAGTAGAGTGATTGTCTTCTAAAACACTCATAAAACCTCAAAACATCCCAAAAAATTTTAAAATAAGAAGAGGAAATAATAAGGGAAAAGTTGTGTGCCTCTTATGGTCATAAAAATAATGCAACATGCCCCAGGAGATTCAAGAGACACCAAAAGCCCCTAGATACCTGTCTTCATTGCCACACGAGAGCCTAGCTGGCATATATTCCTCTTCACAAAAGGCCATGGACATGTCCATATGGTCTTTTTCTCCCCCTTTGTCTCTAAAAATAACTAGAATGGTTTCCCCATGATAAATGAACATGCATCACCATAAGAACTTTTATTGGTCAAGTGAAACAACTCATATAGGGAGAATTATTTTCCTCAACAACACTCAAGAAAACATGCAAGACCCTGGGTTCTTATAAAATAAAAAGGGAAAATATGGGAGCCTCTTTAGGTTTTAAAACTCATAAGACACACAAGAATTATGTAACAACCGGGCCCTGCTGACAACATATACACCCCGCATGTCTGAATGGTTCATCTAACTAATGATAGTCCCCACAGTTTGATACATGTCCTTTCCAGTGTTCGTTTTCCTCACTCACACACACCCTGGGAAACTTCCTAGAAGTTTAACCATCCTAGTCACTACTCCATACCAAGTATACTTAACAATGGATTTCTAATCAGGTTGTCTCCCGAAAATGAAGGTTCGCCTTGTTAACATGAGTCATATCATTTAGTCATTTAACCCTTTATCATTCTAGGTTATTACATTCAACCCCCCCCCCCCCCTCCCTTCATTAGAGCACAACTTCCGTGTTGTGGACCATATATCTTAACCTAGGCATGCACCACACTTAAGGTTGGGTTCCTCCTCTGATACCAAATGTAACAATTGGGCCATGTTGACAGCACTGACACCCTACCTTAACATGGTAGTCGGGTCTTTGCCTGACAGGTTCCACCAATAGCCCCGCAGACATGTGGTCCCCACCCTGGGGCCCAACCACATGCCCGAATGGGTTATCCGACTAATGATATCCCCACAGGCCGACACATGTCCTTTCTAGTGTTCTTTTTTCCCACTCACACACACTCTAAGAAACTTTCCATAAGGTCACCCATCTGAATCACTACTCCATGGAAAGTACACTTAACTATGGAGTTCTAATCATGTAGACTCTTGAAAAGGAATGTGTACCTCGTTGACATGTGTCATATCATTTAGTCATTTAACCCTTTATCATTATGTGGTGTTACAAATGATCTCACAACACCCCTTGAAAATCCATCGTTGTCTCATAAAATTCCCTAGATAAGTCACCTAAGATCATGCAAAGACATTTCAACAGGATCCCTGATCCTTACAAGGCCCTTAGATATGTTTGGGTGACAATATGAAATACCCTTTTCATGTCTTCCTGGTTAAAACAAGACCACATTAATTGGATATAATCCAATAAATGAGGAATTGACAGGGGGGATTTTATCACTGAAAATCATGTGATTCCCCCAGAATAAACTACAAAAGGACCTCATGGAGATGCGTGATGTCAAATACCTCCACCAACTCTATCTTGGATTTGTGTATTTCCATATGTGTGAAGCAGTAAATAGGCAAAGTGGTGAGGATAATAAATCCCCCACCCCATCATAAAAAATGTACCTTTACACAAATTGATGGTATTTTCTTTGAACCCCACACCTGTGCACTCAGGAATCAGAGCGAATTTCTTGGAGCAGTTGTTCTCAAGACTGGGAAAGATTTCCATTAGGTAAGATCTGGAGAATAATCAGAGTGATCGTGAATCTTGTATTGGAACTCATCATGATCACTCATAGATCAAGAAAAGGACTTCTAGATGGTCATTCGAAAAACATTACACATATTTACTAAAACCTATGAGACTTAAAACAAGCTAACACTCAACAAATCTAAGGAATGTGTAATAAAATGTTGTAATAATGACTGAAAGATGGGAGACATATACAAAGAACATACACGATAATGCTCTTGTACTTCATGTGAACTACCAAGGTCATGTGATAGCACCAATACATGTCGCCAAAATCATGTGAAGCTTCTTTGGTATACTATTTGAACCATTTAAAGTCCCCTAGACATTTTAGAGAAAGTCATATAGTGCCCCCTGGGCATTCCACCAAATCCTTATGAAACCCTCCAGGCTCACCATCCAATCCTCGCAATGTCCTCTAGACATGTCACATAGATCATATGGTGGCACCAGTACATGTTAGCTGAGCCTCGTGGTATAACTATTGTATGTCATCTATCTATTACGATGTCCCCCATAAATGTCAACCGACATTTGCGATGACATCCAGATATGTTGTCTTGGGTCATGCATCACCCTCCAGACATGTCGCATTGACTCTCACAACACCCAATAAACATGTTTTCCATATTTTGTGATGAAACCAAGGAAATTAAGCTAGATCATTTGATTCCCTTTATTCATGTTATTCAGGATCATGTGATTGATTCTAGGATCATTCATCCCAATCTTGTAATTCCCTCAAGACATGTCAGTCTCATTCATGTGACATCCTTCATACATGTCATCTAGGTTATAAAACATCCCTTAAAAATTATACTTGATTATATGATTTTTGTTTGACATGTCAGGAAGACATCCTCCGACTTGTTAAGTAGACAATAAATGCATGTCAAGATGATAAAAAATTCATGTTGGGAAGACAAGTAGGCGAGGTCAAATGGGAAACTCAGGACTTGATAACCTTTTCTATCCTCAATAAAAGGAAACCTCGGTTTCTAATCCCTAATCATCAAAACAATATGATATGTTCCATATATAAGGGAAACATCAGTGTGGAATCCTCGTCCAACTAAACTACAAGAACTCTAATTCCTATAATAACTAGGATATTTAGGAAGTCTTCTTAATGCCCAAACTCAAATGGGAATCCACATCAGTGTAATCCCCCTCATGTATCTAAAATCTAAACTATCAGGATGTAATAATTCATATAGGCTGATCATTCTAACTAGACAGATAATCCAACTAATATATGATGACTTTGATTCCTTCTATAACCTAGATATGTAGGATTCCTTCCAAAGTCCGGAGCCCCATATTAAACATCCCATGTTTTGTCCCATTACATAAGTCTCATACCCATATGGAGTGATACTGAGTACTTATTAACCCTTATTTCTCACACTGATCATGGCTCACATGGTCTTAGGGAATTTCAATGGTGTTATCATTCACATCACAAATCTCTACCAGCCAAGGAAACCTCAATTTTTAAGCCTCGATGAGTGGCATGATAAGATTACCTCTATATAAGGGAATCTACATTGGGGTCAGTCCGAAGGGTGTGAATGAACTACAATAACTATGATTCCTATAATAATCAGGATACATTGTATGTCTTCTTCAGGTTCAAGCTTTAATACCAAGTTCCTAAGTACCCATGCATATGTCCTTTCCACATGAAATTAAAATACATAGACATTAGTGAACTATTTGGGCGTTGATTCCTACTATAAACATGATTCGTAGGACACCTCAAGATGTCTCAATCCTCTCCTCAGAATATTAACTACCTCCATGCATGGAAGAAAATTCTAAAGTACCTAGTTATACAGCTTTATCATATAAGTAGTTATTCATTACTGGAAATTGGAATAAGAAACTCATATACATATAGATTGATTCACTTATGAGATTCTCTTATTTTTTTCATATAAAAGAGGTTAACCTATGATCATATTGTTAGGGTGAACGGTCCCATATTAGGATTAGGAATAGATTCACAAACATATCTTAAATCTATAATAGATTCCTAGAGTAGAAAATAATTCTTCCCAAAAGGGTGTGATGAGCTAGACCTCCCATCCTCTAGACCAATGTGAGTTCTTAAGCATTAATGGGTCTGAAACCCCAACTTACTACCTTCTTATAGAAAGAAGGTATGTACCCAGTTATGGAAGTGGGAACCATTGTGAGTTTCCATTAAAAATGAAAATGGTAACCTAACATTAATGATTGTACAAGAAATTGAACCCCTCAAATTCAACTGTTGGGCTAAGATAAATTCACCTCAATGAGGGTTCTTAGTCAACTATTCTCTGTCAAAACAAAAATGGTAAACCCGATGTGAATATATCAAATAATAGAATGATCATTTAAACATGTGTTAGGCCACTTTTTCAGTATATCATAAAAAAAAAGTCTGATAAGAATGACGTAAATCTTATAGTTGATCCTCCATATCCTCAGTTCCTATGAAATAAGTCTATCCTCACTTTGACAATTCCGCATGAGAAAAATGGTTAGATTGGGAATAAAAGTAAAATTGTGTTAACCATGCATATCTGATTGAGAACTCATCATGTCGACAAAATTGAATTAACCGGTGACATTTTTCCTTATTTTTTAAATAACTATAGATACTGCTCTAATCAACATAATCCTGATCCAAGATAATGTCTTTATCTAGAGACTATTTCAAAAAATATTCTATGGTTACTTCCACTACAGGTCACAAAATAATCTCACCTACCCAATAGCTTCAACTTCAGGTGGTGAACACAATAGTCCTGGAATACCATCAACATGGTACAATTCTGACCCTTGAATCTACCTAATAGAGTCTCCATATACTAAAATATAGGAGTGTACATATTACAATGAAAGATTCAGCTAAACCAGTGGCCCTCATTACTACAACCAACCACTTTGGGATCTTATCCCTAGAGTGAAATAATTACCACCTTCATTATTTGATAAAGTTTTATTAGGGAGTCAAATACAGTTCCCTTCCAATTTAGGGGCCACCATTGAGGGATCTTATTAACCACTGTCACTAGCACCATCCCATTGGTACCCATCAGTCACCTACTATGGGTACCACCTGACACAATGCCACCTATAATACCCAATAATGAGCAACAAGGAAGAAACATCAAGTCGGGAAGGCTCTTGAAAATCGCGAGTGGCCTAATATCTCCACGCCCATGGATGATGTTTAGTGAAATATTCTATAAATAACCATCGAGCATGGTCATATCCTTTATCATTCGAAACAAGTATGTGGGTATATTCCTATAACAGGAATGGGGGTGTCTTGTATCCTTATCCCTACGCATGAATCCAATCAGAATATTCTAGTGGAAGAATAAGTAAATAAGTGGGATCACATCCCCACTTTAATCGATTATATATTCCATTATATAGTAGAGATAGAAAATGTGTTGGCTTATATCCCTATTCACACTTTTTTAAAGTGCCATTACATCTTAGAAATAGCTGAAGAACTCAGTCGGAATTTTCTGGAACATGTACAGATACATGGAGAGGCACATATTTATATCCCTACACCCATGGCGGATCAACACTCTGATCATTATGAACACATGGTTTCTCTAGAGAAATAACACATTCTAGCTCCCATACAGGAAGATTATCTCCATATTCCTGTAAAGGATGAGGTGTTTGATAGGGATCATATTTCTATTCCAACTGGGTATCACCAGGTGAGAGTGGTGTATGCCTTGGGACAGAGGAACATGCCTATCAAAAAGGTTGGGTGGTATATTCCAAAGTCTTCGGATCGGGATCATATCCTAGTTCTTTATGGGGACCAATAGGTGAGGGTGGCACATGCCTCAGGACAGGGGTACATGACTGTCAAAATGTCTGGTTGAATATTCCCAAGGCCCACGATCAGGCGAATATCCCCATTATATTCAGGGTTCTCAAAGTGAGAGGGGAACATGCCTCAGTACAAGCTCAAATTCCTATCAAAGATAACTGGTGACATACTCTAAAGGCTCATGATAAGGTTTAAATACCCAATCTAGTCAAGTATAACAGTGTGAGAATGGTGCATGCCTCGGGATAGGCTAATATTCCATGTGTGAATCTTCCTAGAATATTCCCTCAAAACACAAAATCTAGGCACATATTCCCACTTCTGTAGATGAACTATTGCACCAAAATTATTCTAAGGAAATACAAGAGGAGGCTTATATCCCTTATCACATTCCATAGGTACACTGGCATATTCCATCAGGGAATTCATATTCATATCAATCTCATATTCCAATTACAATTGGGTCTCACTAATTGAGAGTGGCACATGCGTTGGGGCGGGATCATATCCCCTTCACAAAAGACTAGCAGTATATTCCAAAGGCTTGGGATCAGGCTCATAATCTCATTTTGACCAAGGCTCTCCATGTGAGAATGGAACATTCCTTGGGATGTGATCATATTTAATTCAATTATAAGGAATCACATTGGAAATTCTAGTAGCCTTTAAGTGGCAGGATCATACACCCACAACACTAGATGGTTATAAGCATGTTTCGAAAACCATCATACAACAGGCTCATATCTTTACAAAATTCTAGAATTTAGGTCAGCATATTATAATCAAAACACAGAATGAGTCTTATATCTATAATATTCTCAATACTAGTTTCATTGGGTTTGTTTGAGACACATTCTCAACACCTAAAGGTTTCTTCTACACTTTAACTAAATCAGAAGAAAATCATTACCATGATAGTACTCCTCATGGTATTGTGGAGATGGATCATAGCAACTCTACTCTGGACATCTTCAATGGTCAACCTCCCTATGGTTATATCTCCCATATAAAAGTAAATCATCCCCTTTCCCAAACACCTTCATATAGGTAGATACCTAAAACATGGACACCTTCATATATAGAGGTTCTTGAAAAATCGAGGTCAACCATATATAGTTCCCTATTAACTTCAAGTAGCACTCCACTTTGGTCAGTAGGAAACCCCAAGAAGTATATTTTGTGGTCTGATTGGATGGATGCTTGTATGTTTTATGAATAGGAATCCAACATTTACAAATGTAGATAGTTAGCCATAAACAACCTCCCCATCATGATTTGGCCCCTTTCCACTTCGGACCATGAGATCCCAAATGATTTATAAAAGGAGTTCATTCCTTATCTATGACAAAATATATGGGAAAATCATCAGAAGCTGAAGGATAGACATATCCCCTATCTAGGATATAAGTATCACCTTCAACTAATCAATAAACTCTATTTTCAGCTCGATATGGATTCTTTGTTTGTGGCTCAGAATCCATGAGTGGAATAGAATAACAAATTCATGCATAGAATTTTTCTTCGCGTAACAACAACTCTCCACCGAATGATTTCTAGAGAATCTCAATATGTTCACCTCTGAGGATGGGTGAAATATAGATAATTTTACTTTACTATATCCCCATAATATAAGAACCCTTCAGTTATGATGTCCTGTAATTCTATAGCTTCAAGTGAAATTATAGGATCAGATAATTCTTTGGATATTTGGTCACTAAAATAGAATTTTCCTACTTAAGAAATGCCAAGACATCACAAATGAAGGAAGAGGATAGCTAGAAAGTCTTTTAATTGGCCCCCTCAAATAAATGGGAATGAATTTTGGACATGGAATTTGACGTTTTGATCAACTCAACAACTCCCTGTAGAAACTAACTCTTTTCATGGTCTTCCATTTCACCCAACTCCTACAAGAGTATAGTTACATTGCATCAAATGGGCCGTTGTATCCACTTCCAATAGAATCCCTCTAGGAGTGAACCCATCCAGTCAGTTCAGGGGAATATCTACCACCACATATACCCCTTGGATCTTTAATTAGCAATGATATTATGGGAATATCATCAGCATATGAAATAATCCTCATCCCACTAGGATGGGGGAATTTATATCTCAGTCACCATCATCATGTTCATTATCTCCTGAGAAGGACCTGGGGAAATCAATGGTGATTCTAGATGAACCCTATCTCATTAGGCCGGGGGAATTTATTTACAAATTTCTATCCCTTGAATCATAAAATCCTCGATTGAAATATTTGGATCCTTAATAATAAGATCAATCAATGATAATTGTGGCCCCCAATAACCCCCAATCTGTACGGATAGGGTAATTTTCATCATTTTCATCATCACCACAGATAGAATCAGCATTCTCTAGGTTAGTAGGTAAATATCAAATGTTGTCATCCCATCTATTCCTCCTGCTACAAGACAACACTCTATTATTTGGGGCATGGTCATTAATCATGACTGGAAAATCCCACAAGTTCATTACTCATAGGCTGATATAATAGGAGCGTATGGAAAATTCAATCAAACCCCGATGGGTTTGAAATCCAAAATAGACCATTATGGATAGGGGTTTGAGAAATGAACCTCATAAAGGTAGTGCAGAATCATCCTATTGCATTGAAAGTAATGTAAGAACAATCATTGCATAAAGAAACTTTGAAAATTTCATTACTATCCATATGAAACATATTATGGATCAATAAGAAAATGCATAGGGTCGTAACGTGGAAAACCTAACCCGATAGGATTGTGATCTAGATCCACCAACCAAGGCTGCACACACCCAAAACCAAATGAGGCTCCAAAACTCAGCACCTCCAAATATCAATTTTCCACCACTATGGTGGAACACTGCCAAATAAAAAGGGAATGGGGTGGCTACATCCCAATCACCACCCCAAAGAATCAAAGTTCCTTCTCTGAAGGAAAAATCTTCTGTAATATGAAAATGAGATACAAAGTCATAGACAACTCAATGAGGATCAAATTAGGGAAAATATTCATTTTGGGTATCATATTTAGGTTGAGGAAAATATTCCTCCTCCCATACATTAGGAAAAAAATATAATTCTTTAGAAAGAGAGGAATTTTAAAATTAGACTCGATCTAGATCCAGGTAGCTTGTGTACGTAAATGATGAAGTAAAAATTATCGTAAATTCCCTCCATTGTGGAGACAGTCTCTCCCTCTCCATAAAAATCATTCAATTTTAAGATGAATTGATAATTAGTGGGAGATGAAGGTGGGGCTGCCTCATCGACCCCCACCCACTCCCAATAGATGGGAGTCATCTTAGAAAAAACTACCCCCAAAGATACTTAATATCATAGAGTCCTTGTTTACTCAAATGGAATCCATGGAGGGGAGACTACACCTGTATAGCTTGAGAAGAATCCATATCCCAAGTGGTTAGACAAAACTTTTCCCCCACCCAATTTTAGAAATCCTACCTTCTCTATATTTGAATATGCAGGAAATCCTGAACAGTATCTCACACACATTGTATCCTGATGTAGTTTGATGATGGGCCCTCGAGATCAATAGAAGGTAACAAATCTAAGGTGTTTTGTACAGACTCTGACAGGGCTAGAAATTGTTTGGTATAGCAGTATGCCAGCAGGATCTGTTGTAGGATGGGAATACCTATGTCATTAATTACTTTGTAAGTTGATCTCAATGATAAAGAAAACTAAATTCATTGACCTGGGGAAATTAAAACAATGATAACATGTGTGGGTTTCTAAAATCCTACCCAGACAGAATGTTTTAACCTATTCACTCAGGATACCTCTCTTGCAAGACCAATTGCTAGAACTCTGTGCTGAAAATCTCCAGGATGAGCTACAAATGCCTCTGATCCCAGAGAATTATCCAGGTAGGTTATGTGACTTCATAGATATGGAACAATGTCATGAATATTTCATTCAGTGAACCTGATCTAAATCTTGGTTCATGCCTTTAGCATTGCAAAAAATGATTGTCAAGATAGAAGCTTATGTTGTTACCCTCAAACCAGCAGTAGTGCCCATTCAAGAATATAAGTAGTTCCGGAATCACCTAGAGGCTCTTGTAAAGTTGAAACACCCTCAAAATCACCCTCGTACATAAGCACCTAAAAATCAGGGTTTCTGAGGATTTGAGGAATGGATGAATAATGTGTACCCCTTATGAAATGAAAAAGTCCCCAGTTATTTCCTCACAGCCATAGATAATAAGCATCTCAAGCTACCATAGCCTAGGAAGGGTAATGAGGTCAACATCACTAACCATCCTGACTACTACCATTTCTATAGATGTTTGGGTCATAATATCTAGGATTGGTTCATCTTCAATGATTTCCTTAAAGGCATGGTCAATTCTAGATAGGAGGTGTTAGATAAATCCTTAGAGTATGTGGCCTACATAACCATTTCCTAGTCAAAATAAGTTGGTGATTGCAAGAAAGTTTCGGCTAGGTGAGAATAAAAGTTCAACAACTAAATGACTTGGAAAATAGTTGACCGAGATCATTCCACCCTGTGAGCATAGCTATGAAGACCCAAAATAGCTTAACCACCCAAGAAGGTGACATAAGATGTGTCTCTAGAAGCTGGACTCAACCATTTTAAAAAATGAGAAATAGAATAGGAGTCATATTATCCTCCAATAAAAACTATGACTCTTCCATATTTCCTACCAACAATATTTGAAGCTCCAGCAATGCCCCAACAAATGGAACCCTCATCAGATGAAGATCTCATATTTGGTTTTTTCAATGTGATACACTTGGAATAACTCTTCTCTAAAGATCAATATCCCTCTAAGTATGAGTTCCCCACACCAAAATTGGGAACATGAGGTCACATGTGCGGGAATTAGGGTTATAGGGGATAGCATGGGCATGGTCGAACCCAATATTTTGGACATTTCCCCATAGAGGACATATATAAAACTGAGGCCCATGGTAAAGTGCTCCAGTAAGACCAAAAAATACACAAAGGTGTCTCAAACCCCCACATGGTTCCTAATACACATTTCCAAGGGAAACTCCATCTCAGGAAGTGCTGAAATATGGAATAAAAGTATAAAATTCTTAAATAGTCAGCAGATGTCCCATCTAATCTCTCAATCCTTGATGCACTCCATCTTTTAAAATAAACTCAGATAGTTACTCATTAAATCCCTCTAAATCCCATAGTAATTAAAGAAATAAGTTGTTTCATCTGGGTTATATCGAATGGGGAACAAGTCAGTAGAATTTCATTTCTCTATCTCATTCATAGATCATGATCAATAATAGGTCATCCAAGGGCACATCAAGCCCCTATATGTTTTGGGTAGACTCAATAATGTTTCTATCTGAAGGGATATGATTGAAATTGGTTCTAAGATCAATCTAATACCATTTTGAACCCTCTGATGTTTGGTATATAGTGAAGGGTATTTGTCTCCCCCAAATCTGACCATTTAGGGTTATAATAAGCATGAGAAAATACCTCTCGATGAGATCAAACTCAAACATCATCTTTGAGATATCACATCTGATGATGAGTTTATTTTTATCCAAAAAGACACTACATTCAATGTCCTACTCAGAATTCCCTAACTCGAGAGCCCCATGGCGTTACATTCAACATTCCATCAAGGTAAAAAATACCCCATCGATGGAAAATTTAGAAGAGATCATGGTGACAATTCCCCCTTTGAGACTTTTGGAACCACATATGATAAAATAGGTTTCTATAAAAAGGGAAGTAAACAAACAATGGTGGATTATGATATATAGGTTTCCACTCCCAGTGTCTTGGGAACCACCCCTAAAAATCTCTAGAGTATGCTTGATAGAGACTGTGTTCACTCCATAAATCTAGTAGAGGTGATAGACCTAGTCTTAGAGGCCCAATCCCCTCCTATCCCTAGTGAATGTTTAAAAGACAATCATATTTGGTATCTCTCTTTAATGACTCAAGAAGTAAGGGATGATATTGTCTCTTCTTATGGCCTCTATCACCTTAAAGGTGACAAAGATACCCCTCGATTTCCAAGATTTCCTAAGAATTCCTCCACAGACTAAGAGGTGGAAGAAGATGAGGATGACCTCAATAATTCTCCTCCTATATTCAAGGAAGGAATCTCCACAATAATTGATGATATTAGGCAGGTCAATATGGGGATATAAGAATATATGTTCCCTATACTAATTACTTCCCCCATTCCCCTCGATTAGAAAGATATTTGCAACACATTTCTAAAGAAATGATGATATTTGTTCACTTGGAACTATATAGAAATTTCCAGACTGAATCTTGATATGGATATGCACCATATCAGCTTACCATATGAGCATAAAGGCTTCGAGAAGGTATCCAAAATGATATAACCCTCTCATACCACTAATTTCGAGGCAGTATTTGAAAATTTTATCAAATACAACATTGTATGAGAAGGGAAATTCCCAAGATTGCTCGCCAACATCTTTCACATCATGAAAAATAATGTGCAGATTAAGGTCTGTATTGATTTCCAAGTCCTTAATTGACAATGCCCAAAAGATGATTTCTGAATGCTAATCACATAACTATTGATCAATTCAACTCATAGTTTCTAATACCATCCAATCATGAATGGTTATTCAGGGTAAAATTAAATAAATATGACCCCTAAATATGGAGAAGACACTACCTTCAGAGTTTTTTTAAGGGATAATTTCCTATTAGTTGATTCCTTTTGGCTTAAAGAACACCGGTTCCAATTATCAATGCACCATGCATCATATCTTTAAGCCGTTATTGGTAATAATAGTTGAATGTTATGTCAAAAACATGGTTGTAAAATCATGACATCGATGTGATCACTTCACAGATATTTGAATGATCTTCAATAATCTATGTCATCATAGTCTAAAGATGAATACACTGAAATTCTCTTTTAGGGTAACATTGGGGATGTTCCTTCTCTTTGTGATATGCCACCATGGTATTGAGGTGGACCCAGACAAGTCTAGTACTATTTTAGCAATGACCCCCCCCCCCCCCAAATCTCAAAAATCAGAGGGGGCTCTAAGGGTACCATTCCTACATTTAGCTTTTCATATAAAACTTAGATGAAAAAATCCCCCTTTCACCCATTTGATGAAGGAGGGAATCTCCTATCAATGGGATGTTGACTATCCATAGTACTTCAAAACTCTCAATAAATACTTTCTACACCCACTCGTTTTGATGCCTCTTATAAGTCCCCAACTTTAAAACATTACATAATCTTGAGTTAAATCAAGAATTCACATTTAGGGTATTTTTAGGTTTAAATTTTTAGATAATTAGTCCATAACTAATACATAATATCTCAAATATTACAATGTAGACACTTATACTCTATCCAATTTTTTCACAACAAAAAAAACTCCTTAAATAATACAAGAATTATTTTCATGATATAAATCTTTTTGAATTATTCCTTTCCATTACCATTCCTTATACCCTATGAAAAACATTTCAAAAACTTGTTATAAGCATAAAAAGATCAGTAAAGGATATATAAAGAAGGAAAACTGTTATTTTTTTCAGAAAACATGTAAACCATTAATACTTTATCATAAAGTAATACTTCTCACCTAAAAGAAGTATAAAAAAACACTTCAATAAATATAATCTCATTGATTACCATTTTTGTAACCAAAATATTACCATATATCCCATATAAAACAATATATATCATATAAAGGTAACTTGGGATATAAACATACTTGAATGGAATTACTATACATTCAACTTCCAGACATATCACTAAATGGAATAGCTATAATTCCAACTTCCATACCCAATTCATTGGAGTTTATAACATAACCACTCGTACTTGTTTTATCATGGAACTACTCGTCATTTGGTTTATCATGTAACCACCCATCATTGGATTATCACATAACCTCCCGTCAAATTTCCAAGTACCATTACATAATCATAGACATACAATATTGAAAATATCAAAATTTAACTAATAAAATTTCATTTGAAATCACAAGAAATAATTTCAAGATATTAAAATAATGAATACATTTAAAAAACCATTTTCAATATGAAAACACCTAAAAATGGAATAATGGATTGCTTTTTCTTTTAAAAACATTAAGGCTTATAGTGGAAGAAAAATAACTATTATGGTGGCAGAGAGATCATTGTCACTGAAAACATTAAGAAAATTAATTTTGTCATTTAGTAAAATGCTTTTTAGAAAAAATATTCCCTTTGAATGAAAGTAAAATTCAAAGGGTTTTATTAAACATTGTATTAAATAAGGAGGTGTATATTATCAAAAAAATGCCTCAATAAAAGGAGATTGAGACAAAGTCCTTTACCTTGTGTTTGACTTGACTCGTTTGTTCTTTAATTTCATGAATAATAAACTTAAGTAAATTTATAATTCCTTCAGAAAATTTTTCAAGTTTATTATTCCTTTTAAATCACTTATTACCATGTTATAAAAAATATATAATTATTTAAGTTAATATCGGTTGTTTTGTCGATATTGGGTACTTGAGTCGAAAATGATCTTGTTATAATTACAATTTTTCTATGTTGTCAAAATTCCATTATATCAATAATAGTATTCATATATATATATATATCATATATATCCAGTTTATATGTATTTATAATATTCCATAACATTTGGAGATAAGAAATGAAATGCCATATTCATGGAGATAGTAAGTTGTACATACGCATGAACTCTACTTTCATTTTTATTTCATATTTAATGGAATGAAAACGTAATGATATAGAGGTATATTATAATTACAGTATAATTTAATATTTTATATATGTTACATAATTTAATTAACTCCATCCTTTATATGTTCCATTTATGGCATGAACGAGTCATATCACTTTCAAAGGGTGGTAGTATGTGTTTCCTCAAATGAAATTATCGTGTTTACACATCCTGAAAACAATAAAGGCATGTTATAAATAAGAATTTCAGAAGAATAAAGACAATATAAATATAATACATATCATATAAATACAGTTCCATCAAAATTTCCACCATGAGAGATGGTAGGAGATAATTGAACAATCATCGTTTCGTGAGCCATTAGTTCGTCGTCCACAGAAATAGTACATTCTAAATCCATTAGATGGAGGTGTGTTTAAGTTTAGTTCTCATAATTATCATAAAAAATACTATTATATTGAGGATACTATTGTCGTTATGTAATCAAAGAATAATAATAGAATATGAAGTGAAGAAGTAGAATATTGGAAAGGATCTTTAGAGAAGATGCTACCTCTTAAAACGGATAACACCCATTTATTTGATCCAAAAGGCATTCTTGAATTTCCTTCTGCCTAAGGTAAGGATTCTAGGAGGAATATAGGGATTTTGGGAGCTTATTGGATTATATTTTATGATCCAAGAGGCTTGAGAGGTGTGAGTAAGGGGTTAGAGGTGGTGGCCTTTTATAAGAGGGAAGGTACATTAGGAAAGTCTAGAAAGATTATTTTATTATAAACTGAATTTAGATTTTAAAAAGGTCTAAAACTCATTTATTTATAATATAATATTATTATTGTTCGAAATTCTCTCAAAAAATAGGTTTTTGAAATGGTTTGGTTTCAAATTTAGCTTTATCATTTAGCTTTAACCCATAGTTAACTAATTTAACTATTACCATGTCTTCTTGTATATTCATACTATATGGTTAATATAGTTAAGATAAAATGCCAATATAACCTCAAGTGGTTCATTAATGACATTTACAACATTATCTAAGTCATTTTTTCGATTTTTAGATTTTTAGGACTATTATATCATTCAATAAAAAAGTATTTTTTAAAAAACTCATTTATGTCAATTTTTATACTATTCATATCATGAATTTTTAAAAATCCATAACTATATTTTTTCTAAAAACCTTCATTAATTAAAATATAATAAGTAATAATAATCCCTAAAATTAATGGATGGCATAAAAAGTTTCAAAACAAATTTATTTTAATTTTTATAATCTCATTTATGTAAATCATTCATTAATAAGGTAATCACTGCATCATCATTGTGTCATAAATAAATTTATTTATTTGATGTATAAAAATTATAAATAAAATACCATGATGTAGGAAATATGTTTATATTTGTAATTACTATTTATATTTGAAAAGATAACTTATATAACCACATATTAAAATTATTTTACTAAAAGATACATGTTTAGGTTATATTTTCCTTAACTTTAAATTTAAAGTAATTAAATGTCATTTTCACATCCAAGTGACTCTATGGGGTCCTAAAATTGACCCAAATATTCTCATGGTCGGACTTATATCATCCAATATGATTAGGACACGTGTTAGCATAATTTAATATTATTATAATATTATATTTCCCTTATTTACTGGATTTACCCTTTAACCATGGTAAATAAAATATTTACTAAAGTTACTATTCACAATGTCTAAAAATAAAAGATACCTATTAACACAATTTGAACCTCCTCATTACAAATATTTAATCCATTTTTCCAAATTGAAAACACAGGGTTGGCAGAAATTAATTTAAAATTAATTGTTGTCTTCAAAACCAAAAAGCGTGTTTTTAATAAGTAAAAACTAACAAACGATTGACATGCGTTTATATCCAATTTCAATGTGAAATTACTTAAAATGACCAAAATAAAATTAAATGAAAGAAATATAATCCAAACACACTTTAGAAAAAATTAAAATTAAAATTTAATTATATAAATAAATTAGATTAAAAAGGCAGTTTTGAATTAAAATGTATTGTTTTTCACTATTCATTAAAAATGAACTTTAACAGAAAAAACTAAAATTTCATCCAAATTAAATTTTGATGTTCTGATTCTAAATAAGAAGTTTATTTTGTCAAATAAAACATATAAAGCTTTCAAAAAATACATTTAAAAAGGGTTTGTCATCAAAAGATGGTAAAACTTTATTTTTAGAAAATTGCTTCTTTTATCCGAAAAAAATGAATTTATTCTTATATCATATCTAGAAAACATATAAGATGAATTTAACACATTATATTGATTATATATTGTATATTTTTTATTAAATAAAAACCCATAAAGGGTGATATGAAAACAAAATTATTCTCTTTTAAATAAGTTTTCATAAAAACACATCCATTATACTCAATGGGTTTTTGTTTCCAAGTCTAATGAATTTGTTAATCAATGAATCATCATTTAAACATGTGTAAAAAATATTTCAAAATTCAGTTGATAATATTAATTCCCTCCATTCCAATTACTAGGCGTTAACTACCATTTAAAATAATATTATTATTATTGTATTATTTTTCAATATAACTCAATGTAGTGTGTAATATAAGATTTTGGAGAAACTTGTTGTTGCATGACGAGTAAACTAGCAGAAAAATCATCCTATTTAACTTAAAATTAATATATTATTCATAATTATTAATAAAAATAAAAAAGTATTAATCTATAAATACCTGGGTCATTACACCTCTGGTGGAAGGGAGGTCACTCATCTTGTAAGTGGATTCCACTGATTGCTCATTGGGTGCCCTCATTGTGAAAAAAATGATGTGGTGAGTGAGAACAGTCTTGACTACCTTAATAAAACAATTCTAGGCACTCATACTAAATACATGGATTTTGAGAAGAACTACCTTCCACGCATCTTCATAGTGATAATGCAAAGGCATTGCTTAAAACACCACAAAGTCCATTTGGTCTCTCATATTGATCTACTGAAGTACATCCTTGGATTCCTTATGAAAACTAGACATCTGGCCTAATAAGTGGTCATTATTCAACAATATGACATCCAGTTTGTGTCATAGAAGGCAGTAAAATAGAAATCCCTAGATTATTTACTCACATAACATCCCACCACATAGAATACATTATAGGACACCAAGCTACCATATGAGGGGGTATTCTATTCCCATGACAATCCCTGAACATGGGAGATGTATTTTTATGGTGCCTCCTAATGACCTATTGGAAAAAAGGAAGGGAAACCAAAAACACAATTAGGTTGGATTAGGGATTTTATTTTTCTCTCAAGAAAAAGAAGTTTTTCCCTAATATTTATCACTATCTAAAGGATTCATGAATAATGACACATAATATCAATCCCTCATCACTATCTTGGAGTTATCCCAACACTTCTAGATAGCCTACATGAATATTAAAAGGGAATTGAATCTAGTGTTAAAGTATATCAATTGAAAATATTATATCAAAAAATAAATAATTAGATCCTACCACTACCTATATTGTGGGATTAATGGTATAGTACCCTTTTGATCCTACAATGCATCATGTTCCCTAATCATATAACTCTCATTTCGATGTAC
The DNA here is from genome assembly GCA_963277665.1 of Viscum album. Lineage (NCBI taxonomy): Eukaryota > Viridiplantae > Streptophyta > Magnoliopsida > Santalales > Viscaceae > Viscum > Viscum album. The sequence goes on from OY728122.1 coordinate 643,368,070, forward strand.
TAGATAATGTAGTTGCAGTCTAGGTTGACCCTAATCAAGAGGAATAAATATTTTGTAGAACACATCAAAGAATGGTCTCGTTGATCATCATCTTTTATATGGAAGAAATAAATGAGGTCATCGCTTCCCAAGAGATTGATGAATCAATATCAACCCCTAGATGGATGGAACTCATAATCAGTTATCTCCAAAACGGATCTCTCCCAATAGACTAAGTTGTAAGGGAAAAGATTCGACATCTTAAAGTGAAAATTACCTTATAGGATTGTCCAAATGAAAAAAATACCTCTACAAGAAAGGACTTGATGGAATTCTCATCAGATATATAGAATAAATAGAGATTCTCTCCATCATGGAAGAAGTCCATGTGAGCTCATGGGGTTCTCATCATTCTTGGACTAGGCTCTCCCAAAAAATCCCAAGCTTGTGGTACTAATAGAAAACCATGCTACATGACTATGTGGAATTCTATAGGAAATGGAATTAATTCTATATCTATGAAAAATACATATATAAACCCCTCTAATTTCTACATGCAGCTAAATATTCTTGTATGTTTTCCATTTGGGGAATGAATGTGGTCGTACCATATCCCCCAACCATAGCTAAGCAGTTCAAGTATATCCTTACTTTTGGAAACTTATTTTCAAAATGGGATGATATAGTACTTCTCAAGTAAGTTGGGATGAATAATATCATTAACTTCATAAAGTCTCATATCATCTCCATGTTCGAAGTCCCCCACACAATATTGACAGACAACGACACCAACTTCTATTCTAAGGATTTGAATAAACTGTACCAGAAGTAAAATATTGAGTCTAATAACTCATCTCATTATCATGTATTGGAAAATGGATAGATATAGGCCTTAAATTATACTTTAAAATATACTCTAGAAGATAGTAAATAATGATAATAATTTATAGTCGGACAATCTCCTCTGTGATTTATGGTCCAACCATACCACTACGTGTACGAATACACAAGAAATGCCATACTCATTGGTGTATGTGGATGAGTAAGTGTTACCCATAGAAGTCCATATACTATAAATAGAAATTTTTGGAAAACTCTAGGATGAAGAGAAATTGAAAAGGTGGCTGGATGAATTGGAGTGACTCAATGAGAAAAGTGTGCATACATTGACAACCTTGTAGTCTACTAGGATCTGATCACACAATACTTTAATAAAAAGGTTCACCAACGTTCATTATTCTAAGGAGAACTGGTGTTGGTTATAATAACCACAATGATACCAGGGAATAATTCTACAAAGTTTTACCCTAAATGGGAATATATTTACATCGTGCATAATTTCTATCATAACAGAGCCTACTCATAGGTCACAGTGGATGGGGAGTGTTCCACACCCCCCACTAATGTGATATTCCTCCTGAAATAATTTGTATAGCTATCATCAAGTTCTCTTGGTCATGGAATAAATACATTAAACTGCATAACACCACAAGTCCTGGTAGAAAGACTTTAAACTTCATAGTGTCTCAGGTCCTGACCACATAATGTTAAATTGTACAGAGTTATCCTAGGTGTCCAAGTTGTATGATTTTAAACTACACAATCATTTCCTGACCACATAATTATAACCTATATAGAGTAAATCCTCATCACATGACATTAAAATCTACATATCCCACAATGGTTCATCTTTGTTCATGTCAGGTGACCTATGTCCTTACTGTAAGACATTAAACTACATAGCATATGACCTTTCTGTATGACATTAAACTTCATCAGTTTTCTATAATTTTGTACAACTTGATTCTTATACCAGGGAAATATGTAGGTATGTGTTGATAATATATCTTGGTTTATCCCCCACATTATACAAAATTCACTTGTCCTATCCTTAATCACCTCTTCAAGGTGAGAGGACCCCTTTCCATTCCTTGTTTCTCACACCATGCATTTCTCACGTGTGATTATGGATTTCAGTAAGGAATTCCCTACACAAAAATCTCATAACAGTTCACTATAGGATTATCATGCTCCTGAATTAAATATATTAAATGGTATTTCATGGGTCATCATATCATGATGTCAAACTACATGGTTGATGTCTCTTGCATGACATAAAGTTGTACATTTGTATGGACCTTACCTGAGGGGACCACTATTGTCAGTTCTGGACTCCCACCACACCTCCATTAATGAAATATGGGTGTATTTATTCCTATAATCACATGACACATAGTAAATCTCATATCTTCAACCCTAGGTCTAGTCATAAAAAATAAGCGTAAAAATTCCCCCTCCATACGTATATGTCATACTTTCACAGTAAGCTCCTTCCTAAAGAAATACATGTGGATTGATTCCTATAATCATGGGATACAAAGTGACACCCATATTTCCATCCTTGGGTCTAGTTTCAATACCCCCTTTTCATGTCAGGAAGCCTATATCCTTTTTGTATACTGTAAAACTATACGGTTCCTTGAGAACAATGTGTGGCTTAATTCTTGTCATTACAGGATACATAGTGACACCAAGATCTCTAATTCGGGGACCATCTATAATAATCAATGGAATCAATTCCCACCTCTATGTATGGGTTAGACCAATGTAGTGATTTTCCCATTCACGAGATATGTGTGGCTTGATTCCTATCGTCATAGGATATATAGTAATGCCTAGATCTTCAATCATGGGAATAGCTATGACAACCGATAAAAATTTCACCCCAACTGCATCAAGGCTGAACCATACAAGACCATTTTTCATACATTCAATTCATATCTACGTGTGTCCTACTTGTTCATATAGTGTATCTTTCACAATATTTCACGTCGATTCCCAAATCCTTACAACATGACGTTAAACTACAAGGAAAACTTACTAGTTGTATGACATTAAAACTACACAATAAATAACTCCCTATTTCATGAAATTAAACAAAAAGGAAAACATCATGGTCATATGAAATTAAAATTTCATAAAAATACATCCTTACTACATGATGTTAAATTGTAAGGAAATTTTTATTACCTTATGATGTTAAACTACACAGAAATAAATATGTCCTGACTACATAATATTAAAATGTGTAGGCTATCACCCATTATCATTACTTGTCAAAGGACAAGAAAAGCCTTACCTAGGTTGAATAGAGTATGGAGTTTTTCCACCATTTTTTAAGAACCTTGAGCACCTCGGGTTTCTGCAAACCTTTCATGGACCTTAGAAATGAAAAAGAGATCTCCTTACTTGACCATGATATTGATGAATAAGAGATGAGACCTACCAATAAAAGATATCTTGGCTCTTTATGTAGGTATCTCTAATCCTTGTTAACCTAAAATCACTGTGGAGAAACTCAGCACCAATGATTTTTCTAGGCCATCATCGGTATGATTTTACCATGTCATTAATCTTGACTCAAGAAACTTGATCTGTGATTTAAAAAATTTTCATCCCCCACTCAGAAGGCCATTGGAGTGATCTTGACCCTAGAAATCCTAATTAGAATCTTTCATAACAACCACCATATTAATTAAATACATATCATGGCCTTAAACTACATTCACATTGGTCAAAGTTGTACAATATTAAACTCTAGACTATGATAATTCAAATTTAAAGACCTTATATTACTTGTGAAATAAACCTAAAATTTGTTAGGATGAAAACCAACAAAGGGTTTCCTGATAAAAAGTCAAGTATTCTCTTGGTAAAATCTTCATCTCTAGAGTTTAGGGAAAAATTAAGGTGCAAATAAATAAGGAATAAATCTCATATAGACTAATTTGTAACACTATAAAATCCAAGCTATGCCCATTGGTCCCTCTGGTCCATGAAAAAGTTAGAGTAATAGTTTGTCACATCTCCTCACCATGATAACATTTTCTCTAGGTGGTGAAACAACTTTTATGTTTCTCTAACCTTTCTTGAATATTACAGAATTTATGAACCACCTTTATGACTTTGAAATCTGAGCATATGCAACCACCCTGTAGCAGACTGGTAATAAGGAATTTCTCTTCCAAATGGACCATCAGATCCTAGGAAGGACCCCCTTAAATAAATGAGTTATAATATTGACCACATGTAATAGTATTGTTTTGTATCATTATCGTTGGTTGACATGTACCCATAGGTTCACATCCATGGTAAACTCAGAGATTCCAAAAACATGATTTACAATCTCTGCAATAAGACTAATCTAGCATATTTGACATCTTCAATGTTATATCACCTTGTTTTTACCCTTTATCAAGACAATAATGAAACACTATATTCTCAAACCTTTTAATACACCAAACCTTGTGATTCAAAACCATAGGGCGTAGGAATCAAGTTTCAAAAATTAAGAGATAAATTTCCTTACTGTGATAGAACCCTTCCTGTATATTGTTTCCTTCATATACAACTTCATTGGCTTGATGCTTGAGTCTTTGAAAATCTTATATGGATCTTGGAAATGAGTGGCGATAGATCTTTTTGACCATGCTATTAATGAATAATGGTCTTAAACCCACCATCCAAAGGCATTCCCTCTTTATGGGAAAGGATATATGATCCTCATGAGCCCTAGTGACACCAAAAAGGAACTTTGAACCTTATATTATCTTGGGTCACCCCTAGTATGTATTTTCCCTTCTATGATTCATTGATATGAGTTCCTGAGCACGTGATTTACATGAACCACATTCCAACTATCCAAGTGGACCTAGCCTCTCTATAATTTCTCCCTTAACCAATATTACCCCCATAAATCTTTTATGGCCCTTTTAAAAGAGTGGATACACCTATTTTGGATAATGATATTGATTCATAATGGGTTTTAACTACCACCCAGAGTCCTATCCTTATTATAGGAAAGTATCTATAATCCTCATGAGACTTGGAAACACCATGGAAGAACTTAGCATCATAGTATGTTTTGGGTCATTCTTGTAAATTTTGAACCATATTCTATGATCAAAAATCAATTCCTGGTGGTAAGTCTTTAAGCTGCATATCATCCTAAGGTCTGAGATAAAAGACTCTAAACTATAGTGATAGAATGTCCGAGCTAAAAGACCATAAACTACAGTAATATAAATTCCAAGACAAAAGATGTAAAACTAAAAAAAATAGAAGTTCAAATCTAAAAGACTCTAAACTAAAACAATATAAGGCCAAATCTAAAAGACCCTAAACTATAGTGATAAAATGTCCTAGCTAAAATACCTTAAACTAGCACACTGCAGTGATTTAGTCTGAAATAATGTAGAATCCTATAAGGCCAACCATATGGAATTGGAAAAATAGAGTTATGATATCCAAGCCTATTATATTTGTAAAAAGATAGAGCACTCTCTTTATAGGACATATATTCAGACAAAAGTTTCCTTCAGTGAATCAGGTTATTTTCAGATAAGTAGAGAAGATACATCAATGAGTATTCTCATTTTAGAGGGAATCCATGAGCATTTACTAAGGATAATTTTTTTAGGATTTAAATATATAGATCTAGAACTTCAGGTTTACATGATATTATAAAAAGGATGGGAATAATTGGCAGTTCTTTTAAAACCAGATTAGTAAAATATCATGAATGAAATAAAAACAAGAAAACAACATGACAGGTTCAAAAAATCCATTCATTGATAGTGTGTAATTGTGGGAATCTCCACATTTCAGAGTCTCTCCAAGAATCTCATAAAAAAGAGTGCATCAAACTACAATAAGATTTGACTAACTAAGGTTGAAAAGTTTTAAAGAGTCTACTAGGAAGTATGAATTGAACGCTGATGTGCTTCTCAACCCACCTCTTCTACTTATTCCCCAGGGCGGAGAGTCTCGACTAAATTGTTTAACTCCTCAACTCTCTTTTTTTGAGTTTCTAATAAGGATGATGACACTAAGAAGTAAAACCTCAATATAAATATCTAAATAGTCCAAGCATATATATGTATATATATGGGATTGAAAATTAGATATAAAATGGTGATTATGCTCCAATTCCTCCAAATCCTCCTTCATCAGTTCTGAAAGGGGAGATCCATCTTCAAAATTGTGCAAGCCCCTCTGATTGGTGATGAAATATTAATAAGTCAGGGTAATTTGTCTCATGATTTCATATAGTGGTTGGAAATAAAAAAAATCTTCCCCTAAGTCATTGAATATCTAATGGAGGTTTTCCTCTTGGTCATGAAATATCTCCAAAGGAGTCTCAATAATCAAGGTGTGAATCTACTACAAGATCATCTTGCACCATGTCTGAGCCTCTCTGACAGATGAGATGGACATTACAAAAGTAGGGATATCTAGATAACCTAGAAAAGGAATTGGAGATGATTCTCTAGACATCCTCCTCAAAATAGACGAATCACTCATTTCTTGTGTTAGAGGTCCGACTTCCTCAATAGATTATGTCCTACTATCAGGATGGCCATCGCTAGGATGATGGAGCTTCTTAGAAGTCTCACCCAAGTCCTGAATCAACTCCATTGTTGATATGGATACATGGGTTGGTGAGTAAAATGACTTTTCCACATGAAGAACCATCTAGATTAGCACACTACTCAGGTAGGCTACTACCCAAGCCTAGGCATAATCCCGAGCAAGAAAGGCGAGAGCATTGGAAAGCGAAAGAATGATCTTAGTATCAGTGTCTTCACATGCCAACATCATCCAAAACTGGTGTATGATTATAGGGTGTCATTCTACTCCCATACTGACCGAAGGGATAAGGTATACCCTTTGGGTATATCCAAATTGATGATAAAACTAATAAAATGTACATGGCCCACAAATGATTAGCTCATCCACTTAGGCTACAAGAACCTCATCCCGAAGAGAGACAGTGTATGACCTTTCGTTAAGAGAATAATCACCATTATAAATTATTGTCCCAACTGTTTCTTGGTAAGTGGTAAAATCATAGATATAGGATCAACTCAACACATCTTTAAACTCAACAAATCCCAATGACAAAGCCTCAACCCCAGATTTGTTCAGCCACATGGGGTGAGATAAGGAACTGGGGATCTTAGTGGTAATTTAGTATTCTTAGAAATGGAAATTCACCCCTATCCATCCAAATAAAAACTATAAAGGACCACTGATTCTATAAGGTATGATTCCCATCTAAATATGTCCCAAGAGTTGGTAAAGGTGTTCAAGGGTCAGCACAACAATGTTAATTTTTTTCCCTCTGCTAGCCATGCTACCATCACAAGTGTACTGACTCGAATTCTTGAACACTCATCCCCAACCGGTAAAAGAAACCTATTCAAGAACGTGGCCATAAATCCCACCAACCTAAGCCTTGTAGAGAACTCTAGATTCACTAGATATCCCCATGAAGTATGATCCCTGACTTCTAAAATATCCCAATATGAACTGGCACTATCATGAACCTACTATGAAGGGAACCGATGGGGGCATATAGTAGTGGGCCTAGCTCCACTGTGACTGAGGAAAATTTTGTTCCAATATTTGAAAGAGATAAGTGGGTGCATATTCAACTCCATTATTAACTTTTCCTTCATAATTTTTAGTATGTCTACCTCCAGTACTATAGACTATAAAGGGTCATCATATAAATTTGAAGCATAAAAGAATTCATCATACATATCTTTGAGAGGGGGTCCCATCCAGCTGGTGGATATCCCATAGACTGATTCCCACATCACTATGGGGAAAATGGAATGAGTTGGTGTTAGGAAACTAGTGGCTGACCTAATCTCTAATAAGGCCAGAATAGCAAAAAATGATAAATTGGTAAATCCAAACTACCTCAAAAATATGGGCATCAAATAATAGTTCATTAATCTCTAAGAATCTTTTCCTAGCCCAGAATGGCCATGACCATTCATCTAAAAAGTTACCACCAAGACAGAGATCCCATTTAGAACACCATCCACCACCTGTGTTGTTTTAAGAAGAGAAAATTATAGTCAAGTAGCATTGATTGATGGGATGATGAGATAAATCACAGTCATCCAGACCAAAAGGGGAATTTTTCAACATATAAGACAACCCTGGGGATTGATCAATGGCCCGTCGTCCATCCTCGGCAATTTTCCTCTAAATACAGTCGAGAGAAGTTAACACTCTTCAAGATGGAAGATTGATGTCTTAAGGAGGAATGAAATTTTTATCAAGAAATCCAAGCCCATATAGAGTAATATGGTTTGATAAAGGATAATTCTGAAGCTCATATGGAAGAAACATTTTCAGAACTTCGTCATCAAAATCCACATGGTATTGAGGGTTAGCATTGCAATTTCTAGAAATCATGGCCCTTTGATTAGCCGCAATAGAGGAACTATGAAGAGATATAGAAGACATATGAAATAAAATTAGTGTCATGTATATGAGAGATAAAATAATATCTTGTTAAAATAAAGATATAAAATTCCATCAGCTTCATGAGCATCACATGAATCAATAGGGAATTCAAAATTGCATAAAGGGTTTGTGAATTTCTGGGATCTCAAAAGATATCATGTACTGCATAAAACCACAATTAATCACACAAAATAATTACCCCTTTAGTTACTCATGATCGTGTGACCCTAACATGGTCATGCGAGCCACAAAACAGTCAAAGGATCATACAATCAGATTCTGTGAAACCATGAAGATGATCATGTATCCCCACAGAAAAATTTCAAACAATTACCCAAGATAAGTTCTTGTATCATTCTAATAGTTTCGTGGGAATATTATGTCTTCTGAAGGAGTTCCCATGAAGAGTTATCACAAATATATATCGTGATCTATTCTAATGAAAGGGTCTTACGATAATGTCACATGATGGAAGCTTTGTTCAAGAGGTCTGGATAATTGAGTAGTCGGTAAATGAATTCCTCTCTCCCCCCTATTTATAGGTGATTTTTTGGAATACCAAACATTTCCTGGAAGACCATACATCACCTAAGACACCAATTTGTGATAGTTCTAAGGCCTATGGTGGGAATTTTCTTTCCTCATAGGTGATCCCTTATCCTCATGGATATCACTCATAAGGGAGAAATTTGTTGATGCCTGCCAAATAAGCATTATAAAATTAAAAAAGTAAGAAATACTTGAATATTTGTATTATTTTCCATAAAAAAAAGTAATATAATGTGGAATAAATCATGTGGATTACATGAACCTCAAAAAATCATGTGACTGCACAACATGTGGAAGATCCCACAGAGCCCCTATGAAAAGAATTTATGCTCTTGTGAAGTCATCTAGAACATTCGTTGGGCACACGGTGGCAGACATACAACAACCCCCAGGTTTAAAAAATTGTAATTTAGTGGAATCATAAAAAACCATCCAAAAATGTTTGGAAAATAGGAGGAAAATATCCAAAAGTACGGAGCCACTTGTGGTCAGAAATATCACATGACGCATCACCAATAGGTAGAGTGATTATCTTCAACAACACTCATACAACCACATGAGATCCCCAACCATTTTAAAATAAGAAAATAAAATAAAAAATGGAAAATTTGGGACCCTCTTATGATTGTAAAAATCATGTGATGCACCCTAGGAGGTTCGCGACACACTGTAATCCCATAGCGACATGTCTGCATCACCATACGAGAGACTCGCTAGCGTATCTCCCTCATCATGAAAGGCCTCAGACATGTCAAAGAGTTCTTGCGCTCCACCTTTGGCTCAAAAAATAATAAAAAGATTTTCCCATGATAAATTTTTGTGCATAACCATAATAACTTTGGTTGGTCATGAAAATCATCACTAATGGGGAGAATGACTTTCCCCGACAACACTTAGGAAAACTCGTAAGACCCTAGGACCTTGTAAAATAAACAAGGAAAATTTATAAGGGAAAGGAGAGAGGATCTTGTGGTCATAAGACTCATATGATTCACCATCATGGTTCTACAATGCCCCTTGAAAATCCTTCCTTGTCTTATAAAAGGCCCCATACAAGGCTCCTAAGATTATGCGAAGGCCTTTCAATAGGCGCCCTGATCTCGCGAAGGCCCTTAGAAATGTAGGGATGACAATATAAAAGACTCTTGTAATTTCCACATGAATTAAAAAATACCCCCATTAATTTTATATAATCCTATAGAGGGGGAATTTAAGGGATGGTATCATAACTACTAAAAATCATTTCACGACCCCGAAATAACCTACAGTTCAACCTCGCAAAAACACAATGCACCAAATCGCACCACCGACTCCACCCTGGATTGTCATGATATGCACCACACAAATAGGTGAATAGTTAGGGTGGAGAGGCCTATAAATCACCCACATAATCATAAAAATGTATCTTTACACACATGGATGGGTTGTTCCTAGGAACCCCACACCCGCACACCCATGCCTCAGAGAGGAATTATCATAGTGGATGATCTTGCGGCCGGGAAAGTTTTTGGTTAGGTAATATATGGTGAACAATCAGATTGATCATGAAACATGCATAGTCACTTCACATGATCACTCATTGATCACACGAAGGACTTCTGGTGGGTCACATATATAACATACCATATATTTTTTAAAACATATGAGACTTAAAACAAGCTGACACTGAAGAAATACAATACATGTGCAATAAAAGTCTAGAAAAAATACTTAAAGAATGGAGACTTATGTGAAGAATATACATGTTCATATTCATGTGCTATATATGAACTACCTAGGTCATGCGACATCACCTGAAAATTTTTGCCAAATCATGTGACACTTCTTCATTGTACAATTGGGATCATCGAAGCCCCATAAAGATGTTAGAGAAACTATTATGGTGCCCCCCCAGCATGCCACCAAAGTCTTGAGAAACCCTATTGTATCACTATACAAGACTTGAAATGTCCTCTATACATGTTTGTGAAATCCGTATATATTAGATGAGTCTCACAGTAGCATCAGGGCATGTTAACTAGCTCTTGAGACATCCCCTAGACATGTGAGTCATCTTTTCCCAATGAAATCTAGGTATGTCATCCTAGGTCATGTATCACCCCAAAAAAAGTTTCACTGACTCTCATGATTCCCTCCAAGTGTGTTATCCATCTTTCATGATGACACTAAGGAAAGTTAGATAGATCATGTGATGGCTTCTAGGATCAGTCGGCTTGATCTCATGATGTCCTCTGGACAATTCATCCTTGATCATGTGAATACCTTGAGACATGCCATCTAGGTTATGCAACATCCCTAAGATAAGTCAATGTGATCATGTGATTTTATTTAGACATATCAGATAGATATCATTTGACATGTTAAGTATACAATCAAGGAATTTCATGTAGATAATCAATATATGTCTGAAAGACAAGAAGGCTAGGTCAAACACCCATCCCAGGACTTGATAACATTTTTTGCCTCCATAAAGGTAAAACTCAATGTGAAAGCCCTGATCAGTGGCATAATATGATATGTACCATATATAAGCACAATCTTAGTGTGTAAGCCCTGACCAAATGAACAATTAGATTTCTGATTACTATAATAATTGGGATATTTATGATTCCTTCCAAAGGTCCAAGAAAAAATGGCCATCCACATTGTTGTAATCCCCCTCATGTCTCCGATATTTCAACTATCAGGACCTAATCATTCCCATGGTTGATCATTCTACCTCATCCATCATTAGACTGAGAATCCAACAAAACTACGATGAATATGATTATTGCAATAACTAGGATACGTAGGACACCTTCCTAAGGCCTGAGCTGCATATTAAACATCCCAAGGGTTTTCCTAGTACATAATTCCCACATCTATATACAGTGAGATAGATTACTTCTTAACCACTATTTCTCACACTGATCATGGATCAAGTGGGATTAGGAAATTTGAATGGTCATATCATTTTCTTCATGAATCTCCACCAACTAGGGAAACCTCAGTGTGTAAGCATCTATGAGTGGCATTATATTATTACCACTATATAAGGGAATCTACTTAGGGTTCAGTGCCAATGGAATTAATGAACGATGATAAATCTGATTTCTTTAAAAATCAAGATATATATGATTTCTCCTAGAAACATGATATTGAATACCAGGTGCCTAAGTTCCAATGCATATGTTCTTTCCGTATGATGTTAAACTACATGGTATTTAAAAACTACATTGGTTTTTATTCCTACTATAAATAGGATACATAGGATGCCTCATAATGGTCCAATAACCTCCTCAGAATATTAACTGGCTCCCTGCACAGAAGAAAATTATGAAGTACCTAGTTATGAGAATTTATCATATAAGTAGCTACCCATTATTGGGAAATGGATGAAGAACCTCAGATACATACATATGGATTCACTTATGGGATCCCCTTCTTTCTCCATATAGAAGGGGTTAACATATGATCATTCTATTAGGGTAAATAGTCTTGTATTGGGATTAAGAAGATATTTGTGAAAAAATATTAAATATATAAGAGAGTCTCAGAGTAGGCAACAATTCCCCCCAAAAGGGTGTGATGAGCCCGACCTCCCATCCCCCAAACCAATGTGTGTTTCTAAGAATCATTGGTTATGAAACCCCAATTGACCACCAGCCTTTGGAAAGAAGGTTTATACCAAGTTATGGATGTGGGAACTATTGGGAGTTTCCTATGAGAATGATAATGGTGACCTGACATCCATTATTGTGCAAGAAATGGAACATGTCAAAATCAAATAATGGGATAAACCGAATTCACCTTGATGAGGGTTCCCGATCATATCTTCTTTATCGAGCCAGTAACACCTCAACATCTTTTTGTCCCCCTTGATCCTCTCAAGAATGGACATTTGAGTCATTATTTGAGAAAGGCAGGATGAAGATACTTTTACTATTCCCATATCCATCTATTTCTAATCTAGGAAGAATGGATCCTTCTCAATTCTCATCATTGATAAAAGTATTTGATCCTTTATACTTAGAGAATCTATCACCTTTTTTTCTTCCCACAATGGTAATCGATTATGGATTCATAGTCCTTGATCAAATCTAACCATCTTCCACAGTGAATGTTAGTCCCATTCTACGTGAATATATAATTTAGGATCTTGTGATCGTTATATATTTTACACTTTTCCACATATAGATAATATCACCAGATCTTTATCGTAAAGATCACTAAATACAACTCTATATTTTGTGTTTGATAGTTATACTCATGAAAATTCAACTAAATTGAGTAATAGGCTACCACTTTATCATTCTTTATTAGCACACATCCTAACCCCTTTTTTGAAACATCGTTGTAAACCATAAAAAGTTACATGATTGTGAGAAAAATAAGTATTATTGCATTGATAATCCTCTTTTTCAACTCATTAAAGATATCTTTATATTCGATGTTCCATAAATGTTTTACTCTATTCCATGTTATCTTTGTTAGTGAGTTGACAATCACAAATTGTTTTTTCAAAAGTCATCACTAATACCAAACCAATCAAAAGAAACAATAAATTTCCATTATATATTCTGTTCTAGGATAGTCATTGATTGCATTTGTATTAAAAGGGTCTATAAATATCCCTTTAATGGTGACAATATATCCCAATAATGATGATTAATTAATCTAGAACTCACATTTACTATATTTTTCATATATATTATCCTTTCTCAAAGACATTCGCACAACATTTAAATACTCCTCATGCTCCTTGTTTCTTTTAGATTAAATTAGAATATCATCTTTAAAGACTACCACAAATTTGGAAACATAATCTCTAAAGACCTTATTCCTCAAGTCAATAAATATTTCTAGAGAATTGGTGAGTTTAAATGGAATCATTATGAACTCATGGTGTCTATACCTGCTTCAAAAAGAAGTTTTGGGAACACCAACCTTCTTCAACATTAATTGGTGATATACAAACTAAATGTCCACCTTAGATAAATACTAAGATTTGTTTAGATGATCGAACAAGTAATTTATATATGGTATGGGATACTTGTTCTTTATCGTGATTTTTTTGAGTTCATGATAATAAATACTTAGGTGCATTGACCCATCCTTCTTCTTGATGAAGATGAACAGTGAACCCCATGGTGAAGCACTCAAGTGTATAAAACACTTTTATAGATTCTCTTCTAATTTCTTCTTTAGTTCTTGAAACACAACTGTGGACATTTTCTATGGTGTCTTGAATATTAGAGGATATTCAGGTATATGTTTGATGGAAAACTCAACCTCTCGGATAGGAGGAAGACTAAGAAACTCTTCATGGTATACATCAGTATAATCCCTCATAATGGGTATTTCCTCAAGAATGATTCTATCTTATTTATCAATAATTTTGGCTATATATGCTTGATAATTTGTAAATAATATCCATTCTTGAAAAGAAGATTCTAGGGGGGATTCATGAACCTCCTTAAACTTTTATGGAATCGGAGGATGGCTTGGGACATAAAGAGTAGTATCCCTATCTCTATAGTTGATGTTGTATTTATATAAGTATATCCAATCCCTTTCTAAAATACCATAAAACTCAACTAAATGATGTAATATGATATTTTCTATTATATTAATTTCACAAACATTGATTGAGGGGAGTTATATACTTGGTATGAAACCATAGCTCCTTTTTTTTGTTCTCAATGATAACTCAACCCCCATGTTTTGAGGTGGTGTTTGAATAGTTATAATAAACTTGTGATATATGAAAGAATTCATATAACTAGAATAAAAAATTAAATTTTCTATTCTTGAATTAATAACTAGCATACCAGTCACCATATCATTATCTGCATCCACCTCAACTGTAGTGATAGTAAAAACCCTTCCTATCTACCTTGGATGCTTTTTTGTTGACTGTCTATGATAACCCTTTGTTTAGGGTATTATCTTTCATAATGTAGGTGTTCCTTACAATTAAAACATTTTATAATATGAATAGTGTTTTTATGAACCATTTTTCCCTTATTAGTGGGCTTCTCCATTTCCCTACAGCATTGATCAACATTATCCCCATTTTTCTACACTTAAAGCATCATCTAGTTTCCCTTTGTTAGTTTTCAGGATAACTTTTTCCGCACTTTTGACAAGTGATATGTTGGGTTTAATTTCCTCCATGGGATTTATCTATTGATGGTCCTGAAGGAAACTCTATTATAGATTTTTTTGTCTCAATTTCCATGAGACTATTAAGATTTATCGATCTCCATCTCAAATTTAAAGGCACAACATATAATATCTTCATAACAATAAAAATATTGAATCCCCATATATTTTTTTAGACTCATATTTAACCCACTAATGAAATGATCCACCTTAATTTTGGTGCAGATAAGAAATTTGGAGGCATAACATGCAAGCCTTGTGAAGTTTTCCTCGTATTCCCTGATAGACTCTTCTTCCTTTTTCTTTTGACTAAGAAACATCCTCTCCATTTTAACATAGATAATTTGGGAAAATATTTATTGAAAAATATTTTCTTATAGTTTTCCAATTACATGGAATAAATATCCACTTTGGAAATTGTGTTCTTGATCACTGTCCACCACTGATCATATTTTCCCTCAATTTAATAAATAACCTACAAAATTTTCTCTTACTTTGTGCATTGAAGGATATAGAATATCTTCTCAATAAAGCTAATCCATTTTTCATTGATGAGGGGATCATAAGTCCCATAAAAGGTAGGATCCTTTTTCAAATAAAATATTTAACTCCAATATGATCCTTCTTAGGAGGAGTAGGGTCCTCTTCATGATTCATGTTATTATTAACAACTTAATCTAGTTGAGCTAGTAATTTCATGAATTTTTTAGTGCCTACACCCATTATATTAGGCATATCAATGGGGAAATGATCACATTTCCTATATTATTGTTTTTTGGTATATTTTCTCCTATTTCCCTCTGTTAACTAGACGAAAAACACAATTAGAATACATTAACTAAAAAACATACCCAAGGTAAAATTATAAAAATGGGAGTAATAACTTATAAATGACAAGTACATCCTAACATATGAGTCTCTTGGTTCCCACCTAAGTTATCCATATTAAATTCCCCATTAAATTTTATAACATAATAATTTCTTCATGTCCTTTATAATGGTTCATAAAGATTTTTTGAATTTCCAAAACATATCCCCTAGGAGTGTCAAACCAGGTGTGCACCAAGCCCCATTTTCATGCACCAGGTGAATATCAAGTCCATCTCAATGCATCCTTTTCAGGGTAATTAACCCTGTGTACCACTATTCATGGGACACATCCACTTATATTATCTAGACAGGGATGTATTTTATTGTAAACCACTCACTCTATACTTAACCAAGATTCAAAGATATTTTTCTATAATAAGTATTACTCTTAGACTTATCCTTATATATTTCCCTAGGGTTCTCTCTAAATTTTTCTCATATTAGTTCCAAATTTAATCTGAAACTTTTCTATGATTACAACTATTGGAATCCAAGCCTATTACCAATATTATTACATATTTATTAAACATAAAAATACATTAATACATCACAAGGATCATAAATTCCTAGTGTCTTTGGAATAATAGGTTTATAATACATCTAAAGGAAACTTAAACATGGAATCTTTATTTTATTCTTCATAATGAGATGCCTAAATCCATTTGAGATCCTAAAAATACATTTGATGAAGTGGGGAATATATAAAGAATGTAGTGAGATAAAAATACCTATAAGTGAATAAACATGATAAGGAATCATACCATTTATGTCAAAGGTATAACATGATATCATAAATGAGAAGGCTCATGATTAATTTCATGGAAGAATATCATAAATAATGTGGTATCATATATCATGGAATCATATGAAATGTGGAAACAAAATATAACATGACATAAAAATGATTCATGTATAACTTCCTATACAATATAAGATGGTGTAAAAGTTCACATAATGGATTAGTTTTACTCCCTAATCCCATACATGATGCCTTGTGAGACTAAATAATTACCCAATGCATTAGAGAATTATATGGGTGATTTTATAATAAAATGTTCATTATTTATATTTTCCAAATAAAATAAATCAATCTTAAGGCATAATATAATAATTAACCATGTAAATAAAATGGGTTTCATAATCTTACTTCATATCATAATCAAATGAAATTTTATAATGAAGACATTTGAGAAAAGGTTATAAGGCATGCATTACCAAATAAAAGGAATGAGAATAAGATATTAATATATTTTGGTGACATATATACATATTTTAAAATAATTCCATAACATTAATGTGGGAAATAAAGTTAGTTATAGAGATAAAGTTCATAACCCGAAGGAAATGGTGGTTCCGAGATATCCATCGCCTCGAGCCCGATTTGTCACGTGCGTTCTTTATCTTACTAAATAATACAATTATGATAATTATTTAATTACTTCAGAAACTTTTTCAAGTTTATTATTCCTTTTATTTTAATTTTTATAATTTCATATTCAATTACGTAAACAATTAATTTCATGTTGTACGTTTTAATGATAAATGGATAATATGCCCAAAATCACTTTGGTACGTTCACTAAGGTCATATAGATTTTTAATTCATATTATCTAGAATGGTACCCATAAAATAATTATAATTTTTATACCTATATTGTACTTTTTAAACCAACCATGAATTATGGTTATGAAAAATGAACTACGTTACAATCATGGAGACGGTAGGTTATACATATGCATGAGTAACACTCTCATTTTTTGAAGATCATGATGGATGGAACATAAGTGTTATTTTGTCATTATATTGTCATAATTATATCAAAAATATCATATAATTTATTTAAATACCCTAAAAATACCATCAATGTGATGCAGTAATAAAAATAAATCACATCGCTTCGTGAGTTGGTAGTATGCCATACACACGAACGACATTATCATCTATTCAATAGATGATAAGGTAAGAAATAATAAGATATATTAATTTTAAAAAAAATTAATATTTAATTAATATCATATTTAAACATAAAATTAATCCTTATTGCCTTCCATTTAAAGCATATGTCAAAAAAAATCACATTTCTTCACGAGGCGGTAGTCCACCGTACACACAAACGTCGTCACTGTATTCTCTAAATAATGGAAAGTAAGAAGGTATATGTGAAATTATAATTGAATAAGTATAATTTCATGATAAATATAATATATAAACATTATATACATCATTATATCTATTTCTGATAAGTGATTATGGAAAACTAATAATGTCGGTTCATGAGGCGGTAGTCCACCGTACACACGATCAATGGTTTTGTTTCCCATTTGAGGGAGGAGGATATATTTTTAGGCCATGAAAAAACCATAAAAACATGTCAATATATTTAAGATAATTATTTTATTATTTAATCACGTTTTAATAATATTTTAAGAAGTTTGAATAAGAATAAATCTAAAACACTCAGCTAAAGACGTTACCTCTTCTTCGTACAACTTTTTTGGTTTAAACGAAAATCCTTCCTAGATTATATTTATGACAAAAAATAAGGATTATAAGATAAGGGGGGTAAATTAGGGAAGTTATATGGGTATTTATTGTCTGAACCAATGTGTTTTTTAGTGGTTAAAGGAGATGAGATGGGTGGCCTTTTATAAGTGGGTGAGAGGACACACTTGGAATTTTTGAAAAGAAAGAATTTCACCAACATTTCTCTCATTAAAAAAGGATAAAAATGATACATTATTTAATATTATAAGATATAAGGTCTAAATATGAATAAAAATAGTAATTATAAATTTTTTGGGTCATTTTTAACCCTTTTAAGTTTAGTTTAACCCCTGGTAAAACTATTTTTACCTTAACTACAGTAAACAAAATTTACTTTTTCACTATTAATTATGGTCCAAATTTAATTTAACCATTTTATATAATATATATAATTATTATTAAAAATATGGAATCCATTTTTATATATTAAACTCACAAAATTGGAAAATGTTAATTTAAAATTGAACCTGCAGACGTGTCGAAAAAACTGTTTTCAAGAAGAAAAACATTCAAAAGTTGAAAACGTTTTTATATCAAAATTCAATATAAAATTTATTAAAATGAACTAATTTTAATTAATTAATATATAATTGAACTTATTTTATTTTTTAAACCATGTTAAAATAAAATTGGGCATGTAAATTCTTTAAGAAAAGTTAGTTTTTAATGAAAATTGGAATATTTCACTATTCATCAAAAAATAATAATTTGCTGAAAAATACAAAAAATCACCCTATTATCAATTAGATATGCTGATTTAAAAAAATATGTTCATTTTTTGAAATAAATTTTCTAAAATTAGTAAAAATTAATTTTAAATTATGTTTATAAAGTGCAACTAAACTGCCTTTTAGAAAAATATTGTTTTTCAGAAAACATTTCTTTTTCATTCAAATAGTTCTTATTTTATTTCTAATCAGTATATAACCATTGAATTTATTTAATACAAGTGTAATACTTATAATTGTCATAATTTATTTATTCCTATTAACACCCTCCAATTTAACGTCTTGGTAATAATGGTATGTTTAAATAATAATATTTTAATATTGTATTGTGTTTCTTTGAAACCCAGTGTTGTGTGCATCGTAAGATATATAAGAGATTGAATTTAATTAAAAAGAAATAAATCTTAAATTCCTAGGGTATTAAAATATATATTTTTATTTATATAATATATGAGTACATCACCTTCCCCTCACATAAATGGATAATCACATTATATGTATTTCTTATGTATGGTCGTACATTTTCTCAATTTATCTCAATTGAGGGACCAGATGTCATAATCTTCATATGAGAGGAAAAATATCATCTTGGTTGATATCCAACCAATTACATGATTAAAATCACACCCAAATACCCCTTATTAGGTAATCCTTGATGTATTGTGTAATAAAGGTATCAAAGTATAAAGGTTCTCATGCTAGGTATCTCACCAATAAAAAATGTTTGGAATCCAAATAAGAAAAATGTATCCTAGGTATTCCAAATAAATAGTGTGTGTCACTCCATGTGGTATACTTAATGGGTCATCTAGTGCATAAAAACACTTTTTGTGACTTGATAGTATATTATGTATCACATAAAATAATCTTACTCACACTAAAGTTAACATTTTTTCATAACCTATGATACTCTGTGATGAAAATTGATTAGGGATAACACAAATTTGTGGTTTTATAGGTTATTTAACATTAAAATTCATAAAATTTATATCTTTATATACTTATATCCATCCAATGTGAATAAATTATAAAATTTATATATCCATTAATATGATACATTTAATATTCTTAAACTCTTTTAAGAATATATAAAAAACTCTACATAATCACCTATCTGTCACATCATACATAATAAACTTCCATATAAGCCTTATGTTTTATTAATTTTCTAGAGTTTTATTTTAACTCATTACACCCATATAAAATTACTACCACATATCTATGTGAACATATGATAAAACTCTCTCACAAAACTCTTTAATGAGTAAATTCTATATAGAAACCCACCTTAAATAATGGTAATATTTAGGAATCATATACCTAATATTCAATTCTTTGAACATATTAAAAAAATTAAATTCTAAAAATCCAATTTTATGATGTTAATAACATATTTTTTTACTTTTAACTTTTCTAAGTTCATTATCATCATCCTTGGAACCCTTTCCATAAAAATTTTTCCTTTAAATATATTGGTAACTAATGTAACTTTCACATTTTACCAATACATACAAAACTCCACTAACATATCTGGTATAATTAACTCGGTTATTGTAAATAATGTCAATTTTATATTATTTATTTAACATCGTATCCTAAACCATTTAGTATATCTACTAAAATTCACTAAGTGGTTTACCTTATGTAATATTTTATTTGTTAACTTTAAAATTCTCTAAGTTCAAACATACTTCCACTAGCCTCCTAGAAACTATATTTTCTTCATAATGTCATTCTAGGCTACACAAACTCCTTTTTATTTTAGAAATAAATCTCATATACTCTTACATACAAATACTTTTCATGTTTATTAAATATATATTATTTAATTTTCATAGGAATATTAGATAAATAAACCATTGTTTCCCTATTATATATTGTATTCTATGTCTTTATAAATATTTCTAAAATAAATACATTATCAAATATTTTATAGCTGGTGGTGGAATCTTATTTCCACATATTCTTGGATAAAAACTTTATCATAGATAAAATTTATTTTATTTGTGTCTTCTTATCAAGAATGTTATAGAATTTATATTAACCATATACCATGTGTATTAAAAATATAATCTCATTCATTTAAAAATATTTGTTTATAAGATCTTCTTAAGGGAAAAATGTGACAAAAATTACAGATTCTTTAATGATTAATCCAAGATCAAAGTTCTCCTTAAAACTAATTTATTATTGATGAAACACATTACTCCATTACATTAAATAAATATTCAATACCCTACTATCAAATAAATACTTTTCTTATAAAATCATGTATATTTACAAAATTTATGTAACAAACAGTAGGTATCACATGAAATTTAGAATCTATTAATTGATTATTATAATAATAATATCAAAATTGTAATCTCAAAAAGTTTTCATCGAAACCTTTAAGTATTCTAGGTAGTTTCTCTTCTAATGGACAATTTTTCCAAAATATAATTTTTTCCCCTCAATCATCTTCTTTGGTTTCGATGGAACTGTGGACTCTCTATGACCCTTTTTCTTCTATTTCTAAATAAAATTCTTACCCTAAAACATATGTTCCATAATGATGACACATGATATAATATTTACCATTTCAATATCAGTATTACTCAATATATTGAGGGGATAAAATAAACTTTTATTGAGTTCATTCACATTATAATTTATAATAAACTATCCAAACCTTTCTTATAGTGATTACAGAACATAGTCCATAGATAGATCAATTCTAATAGGTGAACAAAGCCTATACAAGTCATTGATGTAACCAATAATATTGATCACATGAGTTGAGACTAATGTTCCTTCAACCATTTTCAACCTAAAGAGATCATTGACACCTTATACCTCTCATGCCTAGCCTATTTATAATAAATCCTTTTCAGGTTATCTATCATCTTATAGGAATATATAGTGTCATGTTATTCTAAAACTTAGTTACCATGTCTAAAATAATGAGGGTAGATAACTTAAATTAATAATTTAGCTTATTATCATAGGAATATATATTCATTTATTTAATTCTTTCACCAGTATCTTAATTCTCAAGAAGGGGATTCCCAAATACATAGATTTTACCCACTTTCTTGAGAATTATTTGTTAAGATTGTGAAGCCTCTTCATGTATCTGGATTTAGTTCACTGGAAGTTCAGTGTTTAGTTAACTAGATCATTGTTAATGTAGTGAGACATAAATATATGATACGTTGATCTGGAGGAATTTCTTATGGATATGTAAGTTTATTTTAGGTTGGATCACTCGATGACGAATGGTTTTTTGTGAACAATGGTATGCTTAGTCAACTAGATATATTTATTAATATTGAGAACTACTACGTGAGATCAGTGTTTTCTATTGTAAATGGATGGTGGTCCACAATTATAGGATGGTAGTGTAACCAAATGACTAGATAGACCCTATTAAATATATAGGGTGGGACCATCTATTGAGTTATATTTTCATTACTCGATAAGAGTGATCTAGATGGTTGAAAAGATATAGTTTTAATATTTATAATTCTAGAGAAATATTTTTTTTATTTTTATCCTAGTGATGTGGTAAGAGAATAAAAATCATGTAAATAAAAAGCATCAATTTATTTTATCACATTTTGTCTCTTTTCTTGTTTTGTATGTTTGTGTTTGTTTTTCAAAAAAACTCAGTGGTGGTGATTTAGGGTTTATTCATGATTTATATTATCTATATAATTTATTTAGGAATGTTTGTTATTTCTCTATGAATGAATTTTGGAGGGATTTATACATTCATTAGATTCATGATCTTGTTTCCAATGGTTTAACTTATAATGGTTTCACTTTTTCACCTGTATTTCCCCAACAAGTGGAACAAATGATTGGTTCATGATAAGTTATCACTATCATTATAGTTAGATATCTTTGTTTCTGTTTTTTCTTGGAAATTATTTGATTTTTTGGGAGTTACTACATCGATGTAATGGTGTTAGAAGATTTAAAGAGTAGGATTGTTAAGTTTTAAAGAAGGGAATGGATCCCGAAGGATGCTGAGAGAATATTATATCATCCATAACTTCTTTAAAATTATATTAACTAGGGTAAAATTATACAATATATAGAAAGATGAATGGGGATGACTTGACCATAAGGCACCTGGATTGGTATGGATATCATTGGAAATGAATATTACTTTCAATATCTGAGAAAACAAAACAACTATTAAATTGATGGTTTCTCTGACAGTCATGTATGACAAATAAATAGATTTAAACAAATTATTTATGATGTTTAGATTTTTAGGATGTGATTATTAGAAGGAATACTAGTTTTAGGCCATGTTAATGACTTTATCCTGATCTAGATTCAATTCAAGTCAGTGAATATTACTTTCAGGGATAATTACTAGGTATTTCTTTTTTCGTAATTATAAGAAATTTGGTAAGTGATGATAATTGTTGTTAATAATTATTTTGGAAAAACTGAATTATCATTTGAATATGTCAAAAACATAATTCTGAATGAATATATTAGGTGAAAGTAATTCCATGAACCTAGTGGTAATACTTTAAGCATAGAAGGTAGAATACAACCACCCAACCATAAGATGAGTTGAAAGAAATAGAAGAATTATAGTGATGAATTTAGAAGAAAATATACTAGAGTTTAACCTTCATGATAACACTATCATAAGAGGGGGTATCTCAAGAAATATTTCAAAGACCATAAATTAAGTTCTAGAAAATCAATATCTAGAAGTTCGTGTTATTTAAATTCATTGGAAGATGGAATCATTTTTCTATTAAGTATATGTGTTCTTGTAGAATCATGTTTCATTGATTTGGGTGCATCATTTCATTCCACATCATATAAATAATTAAAGAATAATTATGTATCCTAAATATTTATCATGGTTCATTTGATAGATGATAAGGATCATGAAGTTTTCAAAAAGGGTTATGTGAATGTACATATGAAAAATGGAAACATTTTGAAGTTGATGGAAGTGACATGAATCCTATGCTTATAGAAAAATATTATTTCCAAGGGATAATGGGAAGAAGGATGTTATAAATTAAACTTCTCTAATGATGTATAGAAAATTAATTGAGGGTGATTGGTTTTGAAAATTAGAGTTAAGGATGGGATATTTTATCTGACCTAATGTTCATATGGATGTTTGATGGTCAAAACTAAAACTATTGGATGTATAGATCTATGGAATAATATTCATGGTCATATCAATGAGAATAACATGAATGTTTTAGTTGTAAAGTTTTTTTTGAAGCTCAATTTGTCACACTCAGACTTTGTGTTGTGTCATGTTTCTAATTTTTATTTTTATCTTATAATTTTATATGCTTCTAATTATTATTATTTTTTTATATGAAATGTGGGCCGATACCGATTGGGGTTTTTCACTGTTGCACTGATAAATGAGCATTTTGGCATTGACAACGTTCAACGCACTACTGTTGAAGCCTCATGGCCATGCCTAGGTCGACGTACGGCCTCACCTGGCTCCCCATGCACCTGCCTGATGTTCATAAAATTAAATGAAATTAATTAATAATGAATAATATTAAATGAGTGGTAAAATAAAAATAAAATAAAATAAAATAAGAAGATTTCATTGACAATGATTATATTATTATTTGAGAATATTATTAATTATTATTGATTATTACTATTATTTATATTAGTGATGGAAATTAGGTTATTTTATTTATTATTATTACTCTCGTTTTAGTTTATTATTATAATTATTATGATTATTATTTTTATTACTATTAATTATTTACTTTGTTATTTTTTTATTTTGTTTGTTTGTTTTTTTTAGGTTTTTTTCTACCCTTGATCTCCCTTACACCACACTGAAGGGCTTCCCCCTACCCTACGCACTGAAGGTATCCACCTCTTTCCCCTTTAAACCCCTCATGCCCCACCTCCCCTTCCATCCGGCGAGCCCCATGCCGCCCGGCTAGCATCACCACCCCAATCTCCTGACTAGCCCGCCGCATAACTCCCCTCCATCTCTGCCGCCTGGCCTCTCCCCCAGACACACCTCGTCCCGCCACACCTAGGGCTAGCCACCGGACCACCCTCCCCCTCCTTGGGTGGCCCCCGACCCGCCACCAGCCGATGCGGAAGCCTCTAGCACAACCTTTTTTGGATATGGCTGGTCCAGCGCACCCTCTTCCGGCCGGCACACTCCTTTCTCTCTTCGTCCTTAGTGACTGGCTACCACCGAGTCATGCCATCATCCACCTTCCATTGAACCAGCTTCACTCCACTTCCTCGAATGCTTGGTCTCGCGCTGTTATTCCCTTCGGGCTAATTTTTCCGTCATGGTGCACCTCTGGTGTCCTTCATTAATCACCGGCTAGCCTCCCACTACGTCACCAATGGTGAGAACTCTCTCATTTAGTTGTTTCTTCAATTTTGGGGGTGGGAGACCATGTTTTTTTGGTTTCTATTTTCATTTTGTTGGTTCAAATTCATGAGTTTGTGTTCGTACTAGGTTCCTTGCGGTGCAAACAGCGCGCGATTGAGGTTTCGCGCTAGAATTTGAAGATTTCACACCTTTCGTCGGAGGATTCTTGGTTCAAGGTAGGTGGTTTTTCATTTAAACATTATTTAATGAGTTAATTTTCTTTCTTAAATAATTATTAATGTTCTTAGATTTATTCTTTAGGGTTTGTATTTGGTTTTCTTGATGTTTTCCATGTGCTAGTTTTGTTTGGTAGCATGTTCATGTGGTGTGGGTGCATTCTTTGGTTAAAAACATGTATTTAGTCAATCATCAGTGTTTAATAATATGTTCAGTTAGTTTTCCATTTTTTTGGGTGGTGTTAATCATGTTTTCAACATGGTGTTGTATGTGCTTGGTCATAGGTGAAGTGGTTGTGTGGGTTTAATAGGTTTTTACTGTGAAAACCATGTTGAACTATCCCCTAGTGTTTTATAAAGTCTGCGTTTGTTTTGTGAAAATGTGCAAAGTGCGCGGTTTATGTTTTGGTGTAGCCTTCATATGCATTTTTTCCAAAAAGAGGTTTGAGTGGACTTTTACCATTTAAAGTCATGTTTCATATTCTGAAATTGGTTAATAAAATTTTTAGTGTTTTGTTTAATTGGTAAAAAGGGTATTTTAATTGTACGGTTGGGTTATTAATTGATGTGAGTGGTGAAGTTTGTGTTCTTCATGTGGTGTTGAGTGTGTTTGGTCATAAAGGAGGGTTGCGTTGGTTTTATGTGTTATTTCGTGTTATTTTTCTTTTTAAATAATTTAATATGTTTTAATAACTAATTATTAACGATGTAAGAATTGTTTAACTAAGTTGGGTAATGTCTTTTGGTGTGCGTATTTTTTTTTTGAGATAGATTTCTATGTGTGTGAAAGTGTGGAGTTAGGTTTAGGTAACACCTGTTTGTTTTATTTGTCTGATTTTGACTTGAAATGTGAAATTGGAAAATCTTGAGCACAAAAGGGGAAGCCTGGGTATTAGGTGGGTGGACTAGATCTAGTGTGCTAGTGATATGGATGCGGTTCTAGCCTAGTTTCACTTAGTTGGTTTGACAATTACAACACTAACTAAACTTTGAATGATGATTGGAGACCACTAGGTTATGGATGTGTTTCCCTACTAGTGTCTCGTGCACGAGAATGTATTTTTTGTGTTTCTTATACTACAATTCACCGAGATACGATATTTTAGAGTCCCATTCTTTTTGCTAGTACCTATAGGCCCTCTCCCACTTTTGGTGCTCATGGACTAATATACACTCACCATCAGCATATGATGTAGCTTGTGGGTTTTATTGAAGGTTTGGGTTTTCTTAAATAAAAGGGTGTTTTTTTATTTTATTTAAGTTGTTTTCTTTGAATGTGTTTTTTATAGAAACTGTTTCTTTAAAGTTGTTAAATATTTGGTGTCCTTTCATTTATTTATCCTACAAATGTATTTGTCCTTTAATTTTTATATGTGGAACCTTTTCATTGGGTGACGTCTTACTGGGATATTGGCTCACACCCTATAACACCTTTGGGTGTATGTAGACCTTGTTCTTTCGGCATTCCAAGTTGTGATATCATGATCAACGATGGTGGCTCGAGTTGTTGATGGTCTTATTATGAAGGTTGGTGTTTGTGTCTTGTGGATGTCACACCAATCTTGTTTCTTGGAGGTTGGAGTTAGAGTTTTAGTTTCTTTTGTTGTCGTTACTTTTTGGATGTTGGTTCAAGTTGTAAACCTTTAAATTTGAATTTTAGTTTAAGTCCCTTTATGGTTTTCTGTTTTTAGTTTTAGTCTATTTATCTTATCAGTTGTTTTTTGTTTAATATTTTGGTTAAATCATTCCCATGTGTTAATTTTGATACATGGGCACCTGTGCCAGCCCATGGGGATTGAGAACGTCCTACGGTCTATGTTGTGGACCGTGTTGGGTGCCGGGTCAGATGGCGACCCGGATTGGTTCATGAAAAAATGGTATCAGAGGGGAGGATTTCTCTCTTGGGTCATGTCCTTTTGGGATAGAGTCACGGTAGACTGGAGTTAAGGTTGTTGGGACTTGACGTCCTGGAAATGAGTAAGGTGCCTGGCCAGCACACCTCGTGGTGGGACTCGAGTTACCAAAGTAAGTTGAGGTTTTTCTGAGTCTTTGTTTCTTACTATTAATCTTGTCTAGGGGAAATGAAAAGGGAGTAAGTTCATTGTTCCCAGAAAGCTTGTAGGGTCTGGAAATCCATGTGGAGTCGTGGATGTTGTCTTAGAATACTCTCTGTGGCGGTGGTGTGATCGACATATGGCCGCCAAACATATGTCTCAATCACCCGCCGACACTAGTCTCCTCTTGCATCATCCCTCGTTTCTTTGTTTTGGATTCATGGAAATATGGTTTTTATGTAAAAATGATTTGGTCTGGAAATTTTTTATTGAAATGAAGCGCTTAAAAAATTAGGTGTAAGGTTTGAAAATGTGGGTTGAATGTTTGGTTTTGAAAAATGAAAAGTTACAATTTTGATTCATGGTGTTCTCATGGTAAACCACATGCATGAATGTATAGAGAAAGAGAAATGGTGAATGGAAAGAGTGGATCAGTGCCTGGATGGACATGAGGTGGGTGCTGGTTTGGCACAGGAACATGCATGTGTGAGGCCCATAGGACACCATTGGTGTTTGTGCAACCCACCACCTTTGTTTATTTTCAAAAAATTTGGATAATAAAAAGATTTGGTGTTTTAGTAACTGGTGATTATGTAATTTTTCCTTGTGTTTTGGGAAGTGTTGGATGTGAGGCGTTTCGAGCCGAGAAATCCTTTTTGACTGATTTTTTTTCTTGAGTTTGAATTTGTATTTGTAAGTTGGTGTGAAAGCATGTGGTTAGTGAATTCTTTTGAAAATTTCTTTGGGAATCCCTTGCAGTGGTTCCCCCTACATTTTTAGTGTTATATTATGGTATGTATTGGTCATTAGACAAGTTTGATTGGGTCCATGGTTTTCTTTCTTGACTAGTGCATGGCCCCCATAAAGCGTTAACATGTGATTGAAGTGTGGCCACAGGTAATTCGCCGTTAGCCAACCCTCCAGTTGATTAAAGTGAGAACTCTCCCCTTTTATGATAGAGCTAATTCTATCCCTTTTTACTTCTAGGTTAAGTGTATCCTCTTACATTGGGGTAATATATGCAAGGGGAGTCAAATGGATTTTTGGTCTCTTTGAGTCGTCTGAGTCGTTGGGTGTGAAGTTTGACACCATCGTGTCTGAAGGTTCCCATGGAAACAGTGAAAGGAATTCCAACTGGGAAGGGTAAAGGCGGTTCAGAATTCTCAGTGTTGACCAGTGTCTTGAAGGTCTTTTTAGTACTTTCATTTTCTTCAAGGGTCAGGTTTGGTGATGTCTTGTAGTGCAAGTTCTCATTGAAAATCAAGAGTAGATTTTGTAGGATCCTTCGGGAATCCCTATTTTCATAGGAGTGTGTCCTATCAGGGAGTTCTAATTTTTCTGCTCAAAGGGGAGTGTTTTTCATGCATCTTTCCTAATTAAGTTTCTTGGTAAAGGTGAAATGAGATGCATGTGCACCCTATAAACCCTCGTTTTGATGGATGTGCCACGAGCAAGTAGTTGTATGTCATGATGTGTTGTGTTTGATGGTGTTGTCTCATTTGTGGTATGGTTGCATATGACACCAAAAGGAGAACCTCTATTTAGGAGTCTTCAATACCTAACTGCAAGGCAGAAGATGCTTCAAACATCAAGGCTCTAGCCATAGGCCTCGGAGTGAAGCCGACGCATGGTCAGGAACCCCGAGAGTGGATGAGACCCGCAAATTTATTTTTGTCGTTGGTATTGAGATTGAAGGAAATTTAAATAGTTATCTATGGTTGTTCTATTCTGAATGACCCGTTTGGGTGCATGAGGTTTCCCCTAGCTATGAGGAGGCGTAGATGCCTCATTACATTAAAGTCCTGGGGGTTGCATCCCATTGGATGTAACCTCTTTTAGCGGTCCTTATGGAGTCTGTTTGGGTTAATTGGTCTTAAATTTGAATGGTGCTCATCCGGAGATGTGGAAATGTTGGTTTTTCTTGATCTATGGTTTTGACACCCTGGTAGTTGGGCCCCTCCCTCCCCATCCCTTGTGGTCGGGTGTTTGGTCACTGTTTGGAAATTTTCATGGTTTTGTATCTTCTGTCGGCTCTAATGGTGGGGAGACTTCTGATAGGTCTCACTCAAATGTATCTAGAGTGAATCAGTGTTGGTCATCTTCATAATGGTTGGGGAGTCCTTTTGGACCTCCCTGTGTTGGTTTTCCAACCTCGTCTTGGGCGTTGGTAGCTTCTTAATGGTGGAGAGCCTCTTGGGCTTCCCCATGTTGACCTTTTGGTTCTGTTTCTAAAGATGGCTTGGTTATAAGTGATAAGAGTATTTCTTGAACATGGTTTTACTTTTTTTTGTTCATTATATCCAAATGGTGTGGTTTTCATTTAATATTTCTTGAGATTTTTTGGCTTGTGAAGTTGGTTTCCGTGGGTGTGAGAGTTCCTTTCCTTGGTCAGTCAATAGGACAAATCAGAAAGTCTTTTTAAGCATTTCTTGAAGTGCTCTTTGAGTCACTTTCTCTAAGAACGATGATTTTTCCTCTTTTAAATTGTTGATTGTGGGGATCCTCTTTGAACTTTAGTGGGGTGTCAATTTATTCTTTGAGTTTCAACCTTAGTTGTGGATTTCCAGGGATGGAAAGCTTTATGGTGGGGAGAATTGTCACACCCGAACTTTATGATGTGTCATGTTTCTAATTTTTATTTTTATATTATAATTTTATCTACTTATAATTATTATTGTAATTCTTTTTATATGAAATTGGGGTCGATCACGACTAGGGTTTTGCGCTTTTGTGCTAATAAATGAGCATTTTGGCATTGACAGTATTCAGTGCACCACTATTGAAGTTGCACGGCCATGCCTAGGTTGTCGTGCGGCCTCACCCGGATCCCTGCATGCCTACTCGATGTTTAGAAAATTAAATGAAATGAATTAATAATTAATAATATTAAATGAGTGGTGAAATAAAAATAAAATAAAATAAGAAGATTTCACTGATAATAATATTATTATTATTTGAGGATATTATTAATTATTATTGAGTATTACTATTATTTATATTAGTGATGGAAATTAGGTTATATTATTTTTTATTATTAATCTCGTTTTAGTTTATTATTATAATTATTATGATTATTATTTTTATTACTATTAATTAATTAATTTGTTCTTTTTTTTATTTTATTTTATTTATTTTGTTTGTTTTTTTAGGGTTTGTGCTGCCCTTAGTCTCCCTTGCGCCGCACCTGCGGGCTTCCCCCATACCCTGCGCACTGAAGGCTGCCGCCTCTTTCCCCTTTGAACCCCTTGCAACCCATCTCCCCTTCCATTCAATGAGCCCCATGCCGCCCGGCTTGCACCGCCACCCCAATCTCCCAGCCAGCCCGCCGCACAGCTCCCCTCCGGCTCTACCACCTAGCATCTCCTTCGGACACACCTCGTCATGCTGTACATTGGGCCAGCCACCGGACCACCCTCCCCCTCCTTGGGCGTCCTCAGACATGCCACCAACCAACACGAAAGCCTCCAGCACAACCTTTTTTTCCACGGCTGGTCCGGCACACCCCCTTTCGGTGGGCGCACTCCTTTCTCCCTTTGGCCATAGCGACTGGCTACCACCAAGTCACTCCATCATCCACCTTCAATTGAACCAGCTTCACTTCGCTTCCTCGCACGCTTGGACCCATGTTTCCATTCCTTTCTGGCTAATTTTTCTATCACAGCGCACCTCTGGTGGCCTTTTTTAATCACCATCCAGCCTTCCACTATGTCACCAATGGTGCGTACTCCCTTGTTTAGTTGTTTATTCAATTTTGTGGGTGGGATTCCATGTTGTTTGGGTTTCTATTTTTATGTTATTGGTTCGAATTCATGATTTTGAGTTCGCACTAGGTTCATTATGGTGAAAACGGCGTGCGATTGAGGTTTTGTGCTAGAATTTTAAGATTTCACACCTTTCCTCGGAGGATTCTTGGTTTAAGGTAGGTGGCTCTACATTTAAACATTATTTAATGAATTAATTTTCTTTCTTAGTTAATTTTTAGTGTTCCTTGATTTATTCTTTTGGGTATGGATTTTTTTTCTTGATGTTTTCCATGTTCTAGTTTTGTTTGGTAGTATGTTCATGTGGTGTGGGTGTGTTTTTTGGTTGAAAACATGTATTTAGTCAATCGTCATTGTTTAATAATATGTGCAGTTAGTTTTCCATTTGTGTGGGTGGTGTTAATCATGTTTTTGACATGGTTTGGCATGTTCTTGGCCATAAGTGAAGGTGTCGTGTGGGTTTAATAGGTTGTTTCTATGAAAACCATGTTGAATTGTCCCCTAGTGTTTTATAAAGTCTGCATTTGTTTTGTGAAAATGTGAAAAGTGTGCGGTTTATGTTCTGGTTTAGCGTTCATATGCATTTTTTCCAAAAAGAGGTTTGAGTGTACTTTTGGCATTTAAAGTCATGTGTCATATTCTAAAATTGATTAATAAAATTTTTAGTGTTTTGTTTAATTGGGAAAAAGGGTCTTTTAACAGTGGAGTAGGGTTATTAATTGATGTGAGTGGTGTAGTTTGTGTTCTTGACATGGCATTGGGTGTGTTTGGTCATAAAGGAGGGATGAGTTGGTTTTATGTGTTAAGTCGTGTTATGTTTCTTTTTAAAGAATTTTCTTACAAATAATTTAATATGTTTTAATAAATAATTATTAATGATGTAGGAATTTTTTAACTGAGTTGGGTAAAGTCTTTTGGTGTGAGTACTTTTTTATCAAATGGAGTTTTGTGCGTGTGAAAGTGTGGTGTTAGGTTTAGGTAACACCCTGTTTGTTCTATTTGTCTGAGTTTGACTTGAAATGTGAAATTGGAACATCTTGAGCACAAAAGGAGAAGCCTATGTACTAGGTGGGTGGACTCGATCTAGTACGCTAGTGATACGGAAGCATCTCTAGCCTAGTTTCACTTAGCTGGTTTAATGATTACAACACTAACTAAACTTTGAATGATGATTGGAGACCACTAGGTTATGGATGTATTTCCCTACTAGTGGATTATGCATGAGAACATATTTTGTTGTGTTTCCTATACTACTGTTCACCGAGACACATTGTTGTAGGGTCCCATTCTTTTTTCTAGTACCTATAGGCCCTCTTCTACTTTTGGTGCTCCTAGACTACTATACACTCCTCGTCGGCATATGGTGTAGCTTGTGGGTTTTCTTGAAGGTTTGGGTTTTCATAAATAAAAGGGTGTTTTTTATTTTATTTAAGTTGTTTTATTTGAAAGTGTTTTCTTTATAGAAACTATTTCTTTAAAGTTGTTCAAGCTTTTGTGTCCTTAAATTTATTTAGCCTGCAAATGTATTTTTCATTTAATTTTTATACATGGAACCTTTTTATTGGGTGACGTCCTACTGGGCTCTTGGCTCACACCCTACATACAAATTTGGGTGTATGTATACCATGTTCTTTTTTTATTCTAGGTTGTGGTATCATGCTCTGTGATGGTGGTTCTAGTTTTTGATGCTTTTCATATGAAGGTTGGTTTTTTTGGCTTATAGATTTCATACCTCTCTTGTTTCTTGGAGTTTTGAGTTAGAGTTTTAGTTTCTTTTTTTTTCGTTACTTTCTAGATGTTGGTTCAAGTTGTAAACCTTTAAATTTAAATTTTAGTTTAACGTCGTATTTGGTGTTCTGTTTATAGTTTTAGTCTATTTATATTATTAGTTGTTTTGTGTTTACTATTTTGGGTAAATAGTTCCCATGTGTTAGTTTTGATACCTGGGCACTTGTGCCAGCCCGTGGGGATCAGAAATGAACTTCAGGCCATGTCACGGACTAGGTCGGGTGCCGGGTCGGATGGCGACCCAGCTTGGTTCGTGACACAATCATACTAATATTAGAACGTGTAAGAACTTCATACATGGGAAATAGTGGAAGGGTTCATTTAATATCAATATAAATAAGATTCGTAGTTATAAGCATGAACATGATCACGCTGATCTTTGGGGGATATACTTGGTTCGATATCATAGAGGTTCCCTGTATTTTATCACATTTATTGATGATGAAACAATAAAGGTGAGGGTATATTTATGGAATCACTATTCAAAAGTGATTAGCATTTTTACTCGGTATAAATCCATAGTTAAAATTGTGACCAGAAAAATTATTAAATTTCTTAGGTCAAATAATGGTGGTGAATACTATGGAATGTACATTAAGAAGTACCACCATAAAAAGTGAATAAATCAATATAAAACTATTCTTGGTACACCAGTAAAAAATGGTTCAGATGAATGAATAAAAAATGATGACTGAGATTGCATGTAGCATTAGGTTTTACTCTAGAATGTATACTGAAATTTGGGTAGAAGCACTAAATTGACTTATGTACCTAGTCAATAGATGTTCATTGGAACCAAGGGTGGGAGAATATGTAGTATTTTTAGATTAATAAACTAGAATAAATTCATCCTATGAATGTTTTTAGAATGCTATCATATGTTCAAATTGATTCTAAGGAGAGGGAAAACTTAATTCTAAGTCCCAAAATTATTTCTTTATAGGGTATGTAGATGAAAAATTTTGTTATCAACTCTGGAATAACAATCTTAGGATGATATTCAGATATCAAAATGTTCCCTTTAATGATAGGTTCTTATTCAAAGACTATAATTTAGAAGAGGATGAAGTTGAGTTCAAATAATCCAAAAGTCAGACTCTAGTTGATCTAAATGGGAGCATCATAAATATGATAGTTTTAGTGAATTATGATGTTGGAAAAAAATTTATGGAAGATATGCCAGTGGTTGATATATCATGCCGCTCAAGGGTTGTTGAGATTCAAATTAGAGCTCCTAAAGTTTAGATTCTTGAATTTTAGGCACCAAAAAGATGTATCACTAGAAGGAGAAGAATCAAATATTGAATTGTGAAGATCTTACAGAGTTAGATGACCATTATAAATATATGGTAATGACATTCACTATCTACTTCTAATAGATGGAGGAGAACCTGAGATCTCAAAATATTTGGTATCACTTAGAGATTCTGGAAAGTGTAAGTTGTAAATGGAAGAAGAAATTGATTCATTGCATTCTAATGAGATCTGGGATATAATAAAATTACCATCATTATATAAATTTCTTGTGGAAAAATATGTTTTCCAATTGAAGGAACTAGTTTATGGAAGAGGTATTTATAAATCTAGGATGGTGGTGAGAGTCTTTAAACTAAAATTGGGAGTGGATTTCTCCAAAAAAATCACTAGTTGTAAAATATACTATCATTCATATAGTCCTTAGTATAGTTTCCACTGATGATTTATATTTGATACAAATAGATGTTAATACTATGTTCATTCATGGTGAGTTAGAAGAAGGAATTTACATAAAGAAACCAATTTGTTTCAAGTATATTCATAATAATTAATCATTGACTAAGATTAATTGTAGTTTCTATATATTTAAATAATCACCACATTGATGGAATCAAAAAATTTACTCTTTTATATTTGAAAATAGTTTCATGTGAGGCTACTCAAATCCATATTTCTATAAAAATGTGTGGAAGTAAGAATGTTATATCATCTTTCTTGTGTTTTTTGATTTTATTATTCTAGTGGATACATGTATTCAAAGGATCTAGGAATTGGAGTATGATTTATATAGATATTTTAGAATGAAGGATCTTAATTTTATAAATAATATTCTTTATATAAGTATTAAAATAGATAGAAGCACTAGGATTTTACTATTTTCTCAAAGGGAGTACATTGGAATGTCATCGAGCAGTTTTCAATGCGAGAATGTAAATATATTTTATCTCCTTTGATCGGGCACTTTAATTTGTCGAATGGGAAAGCACCATAAGGGATTGATAATTAAATATACATGGAAAAAGTTATGTTTCCTTCAGTAGTCTAATATTTAATGTATTCTCTGGTATACACTCACTTATACAGTTTTTATACAGTGGAATCCATCATCTAATATATGGTAAATATGATAAAATAACATTGGTAAGTTGTTAAATGCATCATCTAATATATCAAATCAACAAAATATATTGCCTTATATTTTTAACTATCTAAATCATTGCAAGGATATGTGGATGTGAATTTTTTTAGTGATTCTAATATGCAAAAAATTGCAATGGATTTTGTGTTTTCATTTTATTGAATATAAATTAGTTGGATCTCAAAGTTATAGTAAGTAGTTGTAACCTCTACTACCAAGGATGAATATGTAGCAGTAACAAAATTAGAAAAAATAAGTAGTTTGGTTAAAATATTTATTGGTGGAACTCAGGAAGAATCAATAAATTAATTTTCTTTACTATGATAACCAAATTTTGATTCATTTGGATGAAAATCTAATGTTTCATTCTGATTCTAAACATATAAACCTAAAATATCACTACATCTATAAGTTTCTTGAGGATGGAGAGTCGGATTTTCTAAATTTTATTTGAAGAAAAAATATAGCTAACATGTGCACTTAGGTTCTGATCTAAAAAATTATAAGGAATCATTATGCCTCATTAGGATTGGTGTAACAAGAAGAATAAAATAGATAATCTCATGTATATGGAAGTTGGATGTGATGTTTTAATTTTTCCAAGTGTTGATGGTTTCCTAGGAATTGTTTAATAAGTCTTCAAGTGGGATATTGTTATGATTATGAAGCCTCTTCATGTCTCTAGATTCTGTTCATATGAATTTGGGGTTTCATTTCATAGGATGAAGGCTAAAGCAAAAATACATCAATAAAC
The DNA here is from genome assembly GCA_963277665.1 of Viscum album. Taxonomy (NCBI): domain Eukaryota; kingdom Viridiplantae; phylum Streptophyta; class Magnoliopsida; order Santalales; family Viscaceae; genus Viscum; species Viscum album. Next base: position 643,404,528 of record OY728122.1, read on the forward strand.
AACAAGTTGATTAAGAGGAATTTCTAATGGAAATTTAAGTTCAACAGAAGTTAGATCACATAGTGAGTAAGGGTGGTTAGTGAATTTTGATGTGATCAGTCTTCAAAATGTATCCATACATGATAAGGATTACTACAAGCGGTCAACAGATACTATTACAAATTGGTTGAGGCCTGTAATTATAGGAGATTTTTGTAATTGGATAACCAAATGGTCCCCACTATACATATAGGTTGGCACCACCTGCTGAGTTATAATATGATTACTCAATAAGACAGATCTATGTCACTAAAAATCCATAGTTATATTCTTTATACTTCCAGATAAATATGTATTAATGTTTTATCTTATTGATGTAGGTTGAAAATCTGAAAATCATAAACCAAAAGTGTTTGTTTACTTCGTTATGCTTTTCCCTTTTCTTGTTCTGTATGATTATGTTTTTTTGTTAAAAGACTAAGTGAATGGTGATTTAGGTTTCATTAAAGCTTCACAATTTTTATATCACTTATATTAGGGTGTGTGGTTTCCAACTGTATATAAATTCTATAGGGATATAAAATTTCATGTTACGCTTGATCATGTTTCTTGTGGTTTAGAATCTGATGGTTTTACTTTTTCACTTGTCTTATCCCAACACTATTCTTAAATTTCATTACCATTCATGGAAATTTCTATCATTAGTTTTTTCCATATCTATTATTGTTCTTAGGGACAATATAGATTATGATGATCCAATTATATAAAATAGAATCTTTTATTATATGAGTATCATGTGTTTTATAATATTTAAAATATTAGTTTTAATAAAAGTAATACTAATAAAAATAATGACCACATACATCATATATATTTAGTGATCCAAGATCTATACTTAATCGTGACTTAAATTTGGTAACATGTGAATAATACATGACTTTATCTAATAGAAAACTATTTTAAATGATATCATATATGATTCTTGGATATAGGAATAGATAACTCTTTATAAAAATCCATCAGATGGATTCACTCAACTATATTCCTAGGGTGTCATAACGGTTTGGTATTCCCAGCTAAGTGTAACCTAAAGCTAATTTCAAGAACAAATCACCTAATGGTTAGGTTCACCTTTTCACTTGTTTTACTTACACAAGATAATTCATGGGCACCTAATAGTTATAATCACTAGTACTAAATGAGTGAGATCTTGAAAAGTATTTATTTGGAATAAATCTCACACGTAGTATTTTTTAATGTTTTTTAATCACACCAACTTGTCTCATGTTATTCCCTTATTTATGCATTATTATAATGATTTAGTTTTGAAATCCCCATTCAACCCATCAAATTAATATATTTACACCATATTATTTCCAAACTCTTTACATATCCCATGAGTTTGGGTTACTCAATTAAAAATAGAATCAAAACATATTCTTATATATCCAACTAAATATGATGCATAAGGTGCATCAACTATTTATTTAATAGTTTATAATTATATAATATTGAAAAAATCCATATGAGTAATCTCAGAGTGGTACATATCCAACCCCCACCTTTATATAATGAGGCATAAACCTCCATGCTAGTGGGAAGGCCAACCCTAATCCCTTCAACCAAGGAATATTTTACTTAAGAGAGAATATAATTCATTAAAATTCAAAAACTTAATATGTATAAATTATATTTCAAAAATAAATTTAAACTAATAACTTTATAAAAAAACTGAGGTCAAATAAGTTGAAAACAATATCTTATATTGTTTTTCCTAGTATGGTGTGACAATTTATAAGAAAAGTTTTATCTCATAAACTAAATCATATATAAAAATTAATAATATAACAATTCATATCCAGGAATTAAAAAGGGAATATTAAATACAAGAAATTTTCATGAACTTAACTTGAGAAAAAATTATGAACAATTAAACAAATATATTTATAAAAAATTTATAATTCATTCTATAATAATATTAATATAAAATAATTACATTTACTTACAATATAAACTCATTCATAGTCATTATATTGAAATTTATTTTAATATATGAAATTTCATGAAATATAAACATTTTATATTTCAATTTTATATTATGTAAAAAAAATTAAATAATCTAAATATCACATATTAATATTATTCAAGCCTTTGACCATATGAAAACATTAAAAAATATTTTTATAAGGTTCAATATTTTCCAAATAAGGAATCTTTTAATTTGAACATTTCAAATTAATCATTATAAACATTTAATAATTTCTCTAAATATAAACAATTTATATTTTCCCTTATTTGTAATTTATAAAACTTTTATAAATTAATCCTTTAATTTTTCATATCAACACTTTATATTTAAATTATAATATATGTTATATAAATTTTTTTTTAAAATATTTTTAAAATCAATAATTAATATTAATTTAACTTTTAAAATAAATGTTTCAAAAACATTTAATTAATTAATCATGTCCATTTTATGGTTAATTGATTTATAAAACACTTTTATAAATTAGGAATTATTCCAAAATATATGTTTCCAATATTTATACAAAATTCTTAAATAATTAAATTCAATTCATAATTAAAAATAAATAAATAAATCTACAGTATTTTATTTTTAATGATTTTGGATCAATCGTAGGTTGTGATTGATACCTTACCACGCATAATCCTATTATATGTTATCTATTATATTGTATGATAGATATATCAATCATTAAATTAGATATATAGTAATATTTTATGATTGAAACATACTTTATCTCTAATGATATCCTTATCATATTTTATGGCTAATAAATATATCCTAAGAACAGTAAGATGCTCTGTTTTATAAAAATGTAGCCCAGAAATCATAAACCATGAAATATATGTGTCGTATGATATGATCAGTGAAAAACATGATTGTTCAACCTATTTCATGGATTATAATATCATATATTCTATGTCATTAAATTTATCCTGAAGTAGATTGTATTGTATGGTATTTAATGACTTAAATACGATGTGTAAATTGATATAATAAACTCATTTCTTAATGTTTTTCATGAATCAAAGAAAATGGATTGAATTTTATTCCACTGATATAAATCTATGTATAGACTAACACTTAATCTAAATTTGGAATCACAAATAAATATTTAATCCCAATGACTTCATGTGTTTGAAATAGAAAATATAAAATCTTGAAATAAAGAACATGTGCAGCTTTCTCCTTCAACTATTGCTAATATATTTTTTTGATAACAATCACTAAAGAAAAAACTTTAAGGTTCTTCCCTCTCATATTTATACATGGGTTTCTAAAAATCACACAAATATTTTGGATGGGATATTTTATTCATTTACATGATATTGTAGTATCTATATATTAGATAATGAAGGGAGATAACTTTAGGGAGTATAGAGATTTAGCTAAGAGGGTCTCAAAAATAATCAAGGGATCGGTCTCCTTTATATAGGCAATGATGATGCTCATCGGTCCATTAAACAGCATAATTACATTACTAATATGTTTCATAAATTTATGAATAATGACATCAGTTTCATCGCATACAAAAATGGTCACAAATACTTGGTTAAATGATAGATTTAATTTTTATTAGTCTTTAAACATTAACCCTTAATGTTTGGGTGGTTTTATGGATTATGATAGTGCCAAAATTATTTATCTAATTTCTACTTGGAAATATGATTGGAAATTATAGTACATTATGATAATTCTATGTTGTATTTCATATTATTCACTATCAATTGTAACTTACCATGGAAACAAACTCATATTCAAGACTTATGATATACTTTATATCATATAAAACAATATACCCCATTATTCATAAAAATCATAATTTTCATGTAAGTCATATTCTATTACTAATCGTATCATATCATATGATATAACTTATATTTTTCATATATATATATATATATATATATATATAGAATGGATTTAGGTCACATCTCCTTCATATTAGAGGTAGGCTTCATGGGTCACACTTGTATTCACCCCCAAGCCTAGAGGGGTTCTAGGTGGGATGCATCATGATAAGGAGAAATATTATGATAAACATAAATAAGGAAAAAAATATTGTATAAAATAAGAGAGGGTTAGAATAAGGAATTCGACCCTAGAAAATGGGTAATTCGATAGAGAGACCCTTTATGAACATTATAAAGTTGAATTAAGGATAAATATTTGAGATTATAGTCAGTATATAAATCTCTAAAAAAGATTAATAAGAAAATTAATATGATATTTGTAGTAGAATATTTATAAAATTATTAAATAATTGGATTAGGTAAAGATAGATAACCCTAAATAAGAGAAATATCAAGAGAGTTTCCCTTACCTTTGGTCTTGTGAAGCTTTGTCACACTTAAACCACCATCATATGCAACTTATATTTATTAAGACAATACTCTAGAACTATTTTAAATTTATTTAACTTGATCTGGATTATTTATTTATATTAATAATTTCTTATTTATATTAATAATTATTTATTGAAATTTCATTATAGATAACATTAAAAAGAATATGTTTGTTCGAATAATTACATGGTTGTTTTGATATTATAGTGTTGATATTTATAATTTATTCATAAGTTATATTATTCCCATAAGAATAAACATATATAAAATTACATGTGTGTGTGTGTGTTTCACTAATCAATTGTAAAGGTGGTGATAAATAAAGAAACTTCAGCATCCTTGTAATTGGTATCGCTAACCATGTAATGGTGTATCAAGGTGAGAAAAAAATATATAAATTATTTATGGCTTATAGTAACTTTATGGAGATATAATAACATTTATACTATTATTAAATGATTATTAATTTGATTAAGGATGGTGGTTTTTAAAATATAAAAGAGAAAATAATGAAAATAAAATAAAATCAATAAGATACAGAATGTTACCTCTTATTTTTAGACTCTTCCTTTGTTAAATACCTAATACCTTGGGTACCTGGGGTGTGGTGGGACTAAAACATCTTCAAGAATTTAATAAGTCTTAGATTTGTTAACATGGATAGGGTTTAGGATATGGGTGAGTTTTTGGAAGTGGTTTACAAATGGGATGAGAGGGGGTATTTATAAATAAATGGGAAGGGTATTTTTAAGTTAAAAATGAATATAAAATTATTAAATCACCTAGAATTTAAAGGGTTGTATTCTATATGATAGGAAATAGTATTTCATGTCCCTTTGGATGATCCAAAGTCATTATTACATAAAATATGATGTTTTTTATAATGAGGTCATTGTTACATTGTAATGAATCATATTTTACTAATTTATTTATTTATTTTATTAATTTATATAAAAAATAAATATAAATTCACCCTAGAATCATTTTTATATCCTAATTATAGATATAAAACTTATTTTATGAAAATAAATTTTCAACTTAGAAAAAATTAATTTTAAAGAAAATCCCCCAATACGTTAAAATTCATGTTTTTTCTAATATTTTAAAATATATATATTTTAATCTTTGGAAATTCAATTCTATATTTTAAAAATAAATTTATAAAATTTATAAATGATTTATTTTACTAATAAAAAATATTTTTATTATTAGAAAATATTATTATATTACATTTTTTATTTTATTATTCACTTAAAAGTTCAAATATTTCAAAAAATTTACCAAAATCCACTATTGACTAATTTTAAAATGATGGATCCAAATTTTCAATCCATTTTATCAAAATATATCTTTAAATAAGGTAAATTAAATATTTAAATTGAATATAAAATATTTCTTTCTAATAAATAAAAAATAAAACATATTAATGAAAACAATTAATTTTTTTTATTTTTCTATATTAAAATATTGATTTAAAACATTAAATATTATTTTATGGTGTGTTTATATTCAATTATTAGTATTTATTTAATTATATATTTATGTAAATAATTACCCAAAATAGTTACATTACTATTAAAATAACAATATCTCTATTCTGATGAGAATATTTCCAACAGTCATATTGTCTTTTACTACCCAATATATAGCCCTTAAATTATAAATATTTCATTCACTTAGTTTTATCTTGATTCTCTTTATATTTATATTTCAAAATTATTGTTTTATTTATAATATTTTTTTCTTATTATAGTGGTGTTCACATATTTGGTATTTATGGGAGTCCATGACCCATTTGATTTTCATATTCTAGTCATGTTATTTTTTATGTGTTTATTATACCATTGTACTTCTTTTAATTTTAAAAAATTTATTATCCTTCATTTTTTAATTTTCTATGTTGAAGAAATAATTTTTTTTATTTTTTAAGTTGTATATATAATTTATTTCTTGTATACCTTATGGTTAGTTTATTTGATTCATAAAGAAAAACCATACATATAAGTTAAGAAATAAAATTTCCTTTTAATAAATATTGGTCATTAAATTCTTCCTCATTTATAAATTTCATCCTCTAAATTTTAATTCACATTCTCATTTTATAATAAATAGATTTACTTTTTTGTTATATCTCTAGTTTCCCATGTTTCCTTTTGTACTTATGGTTTCTCTATAGTACTTTGATAAGGTGTGTTGTCTTATATTGTAGCAATTTATCTCTATAATCCATGATCTTCATCAATTTCTACTCATAATAAATAGAATAATACAAATATACCACCAATGGATTTATTACACATGAGGGGTCCATTATGGACTTCCTCAATATATATACATAGAACATATTGTGCACTTAATCCATGTTTAGTGGGAGTTCCAATCGATTGTCCACATCTCCTTCACAATAATGAATCTTAAAGGGGGAAATGTACCTATGGATTATCTTTACCTACTTCTCAAACCTCATCACTCCCTTCCAAGGTGATATGCAAAGGAATAATTTTTCCTTAATATCAAACTACAAGTCTCATTAATGATTATCATTATAGTTATTCTAACATATTTATATAGCTTTAATGTTTTATTGAATAGATTGGACCATATTTGTTATTTATTTTAAAAGTTCTGGTCCTAATAGTTTTTGTTCACCAACTTCATCTTCACATGTTGGAGTTCTATATCTCTTCCCATAAATATCTTCATATGGTGATATCTATATACTTAATTAAAAAATGGTTTTTATATGAAAACTTTAATAATAGAAGATGTTGATCCGTGTCTCCTTTGAAGTCTATTAAGAAAGCTCTCAGCATTTCTTCAGGTGTCTAAATCATCATTTTAGAATTAATCATCTATCTGGTGATGATAGATCACACTAACATTATACTACATGTTTACCAATGTTGTTATGATTACCAAATATATCCTTTTCATATCCAAGACGATTAGGTCTTTCTTAATACCCATCATGGATAGGGTCTCAAGTTCCTTTCTTCCAAGAGCATCAACTACTTTACTCTCCTTCCTATGATAGTAATGTATTGAATAGTTATAATTCATGGTCAACTACAACTATTATTTTTTACAAATTTTTATCTTATTTTATGTGAATATATACTTCAAGATTTTCCGATTAGTATATATATATATATTACACTTCTCCCTATAAAGGTAATTCATCCAAATATTCAAAAAAAATATTACTTTCACACCTATAGATCTTGCATCAGATAATTTTAATCATGAATCATCAATTATCATAAGTCATTAGCTATTATTTTTCTATTATTCATGAGTTTACAACCCATTACCTTCATTGAAGTGTCGGTGTATATCACAATCCCTTAATTATTTAATGATAATGTGAGTATAGGTTCAATTAACAACCTCTTCTTAAGTTTATTAAATCGTTTTCAAAACTATTTTATCTGAACATACTTTACAATAAATAATAAATAATAAATAATAATAAATAAATAATGATAAATAATAAATAATTAATAAATAATAAATAATAAATAATAAATAAATATAAATAATAAATTATAAATAACCAGTAACAAATATTATTATTAATAATAATATTTTATTATTAGTAATAATATATAATATATAATATATAATATATAATAAATAATATATAATATATAATATATAAATATATATAATAAATAAATATAAATAATAAATAATAAATAACCAGTAACAAATAATAGATAATAAATAAATTAAAGTATATTATAAAAAATAAAAAATAAATAATAAATGAAACACATGAAAGAGTATGAAAAGACGTGATAAGAGATGAAAAATCATGAAAACGCATGAAAACGGATGAAGAAGCATGGAGAATGAGGCATTAGAAAGATTGAGAACGCATGAAAACTCATGATAACTCTGGAAAACCCCTTAATAATTCAACATAATCATCATAATAACCCACAAAAAAACCATTGATAAAGATAACAAGTCATGGAAACCCAAATAAACAGTAATAAATGGAGCAACCGTTAAAACCCGTCAAAACGGTCATAAAGTGACAAAAACATTGGACTCACATTAACATAGATAACTTATGATCCGAGGGTCCGTTTTAGATCTGTGACCTATCAAATCAAAGATCCTGAAACAATCTTCGACCTGATAGGTTAAAGAGTCTAAATGGACAGGGGGATCAGAAGTTACGACCATTTAAAAAAAATCTGACGGGGAACGGGTGCTAGAAACGAGGCATCGAAAAACATAACAAACCCGATATCCACTAAAAAGGCCATAACTTATGATCTAGGAGTGCATGTGGGTTCCGCGACCAGTCAAACTGAATCTCATTGAACGAGCTACTATCTGGAAGGTTGACGAGTCCGAACTGACACGCGGATCGAAAGTTAGGTCCGTTTGAAGACAAGTTCGATGGGACATCAGTGACAGAAACAGGGTTTCAGAGGCCTTTGGATGGGTTTGGGGGGATAAAAAACACGACAGAAGCTTTCTTGTGTCAAATTGGTGCATATCTCTCTTCGCTATCTTTGATTTGATATGTGGTAGAGCCCAAACGAACACCCGGATCGAAAGTTATGGTCGTTTGAAGTTAGAGAACTTTTTTCAACTTTCTTATAACTGTAATATCTTCCACACCTTAGACCATCTCACGGTTTTGATTATACGTTCCTCTAAATCTCTTCATGAGATTCGATTTCACTGGTTGTGGCGCTCTAACGGATGCCAAGATCAAAAGTTATGGTCGTTTTAGTGATTTCGGGGTTTCTCGTGTGTTTTTATTTTTTTCCTTTAATTTCGTGGCGGTTTTGCGGTGGTTTTTTAAAAAACCATCGCTAATCCACGATTTTTTTTAAAAAAAGTAAAAATAAAATAAAAATAAAAATAAAATTTAAGGCATTTCGTGGCGGTTTTTTCGCGGCGGTTTAAAAATCGCCGCGAAATGGCAGCCTGAAACAAGTTTAGCGGCGGTTTTTAAAACCGCCGTGAAAAACCCGCAGCTAAACATTTGTTTTACTATAGTGATTATTTCATAATTTTATAAATAAATTATTCTTTAATAGTTTATTTAATAAAATACATAAATGATTTTCATGTTTTTATTTTCATTTAGATTATATGATAATATAATCAATAAATAACACCAAAGAATTATTAATGAAATCTTTAAATAGTATTTTTATTAAGTTTAAGAATATTATCAGTATTAGAGTTAGTTCCCAAGAATCAAATAAATTTTTACTTTAAATTACTGAAATATTAAAATATCATAATATTAATAAATATCTTATCATATGATGAGTGTTATTTTATGTAACATTAAGGTGAGAATTTCCTTAGAGTATTTGTCACATCAAAAGGTTGAAGAAAGTTTTTTCTATAATGAGAACCATGAAATTATATGACAATATTCTTAAAAAAAATTCCTATAGTCTAGATGAAATCTATCTAAAAGGACACATATTATGTTTTGACTATCAGTTGTTGGATTATTATAAGGCATTGAGAATTATTCTCATAAATTTTACACTTGATAATATTTGAGGGAGGAGGTTAAGAGGATATAACTTCAAATAGGAATTATACATATTATATGTTTCATTGGATATTATTATCAATAGACATGTTTATTAATACTTATATTTGATATTATTATTTTTGTATACCATGAATCACATACTTTTATGTATTGATGAAAACCCTGAAAAAAAAATATGCCTATGGTGAGGTAAGATATGTTGTGTTACTCAAAATTGATATGACATGGATTGAATAAGTCAAATAAGGATATTTTCCCTTTAAGTTTAATGGAATATGATGGCTTGCGACCATTGATTGAAATGGAAATTTCTGAATAAATGGATGGATATAGTAGTTCATCGACCAGTTCATTTCATAAAGATAAAGAAAGATAATTCAATCATATAGGTTGATGACACAAGTATGAAACCTATAAGATAATATATCAATATAAAGGGATTATATTATATAGTAAGAATTCATATGAGGTTGTTTTCATTGTGATATTTACTTCTTTCTCAATGGGTGGATTAATGTGTCGTTGGATGCAAATCTTGGACTTTAGGAAAGTTTTCCTAATGCCACTCAAAAAGAGAACTAAAGGTTCACATGCTAAGTATATCCAGAATCTTAGTTAAATTCTGTCTGAATTTAATATAAAGAATAAATATTATTCTCATCTTGTGGATCAATAATTATTTAGGTTAAGTTGATCACATAAACCCATCACAACATATTCTGGTTTAGAATATATTTGTGTTGAATATTAAATAAATATTTATTTATGAGTAAAAAATATAGTATTTATTTATAGCTTGTTTAATTATTCACAAGGTAATAAATAAATATGTAATATAAAATTTTATTTTTTTGGTAATATTAAAACAAGTATTTATTTACAATTTTAGTGATTATAATATTTATTTATTTACTGACTGAATAATATAAATATATTTATTTATTTAAAGAAATATTTATTATTCAATGTTTAATAAATGGTGAGTAGGATTAACTAGCTAGGTCAAGGATCTGATGGAATGTATATTTTGTATCTATGAGTTAGAATATGTAATGGAATATATTATTATTATTATTATTATTATTATTATTATTTCATGATGGGTTTGCTTAGAATAATCAATTAAGTAATGGGTCTTTCTATAATTAATAATTATTTGACCCTAAGTATATATTCATGATTATATCATTTTCTAGGGTTATTGTAATTTTTATACATGATAAATCCTCTCAAGATAATTCTCTCATTACCAAATAGAACTTTCTCAAGAACTCTCTCATGAAGGTAGAGAGACAATCCTCCTCCTCCCTCTCAAGATCGAGAGAATAAGCGAATAATTATTTCAAGATTGAAAAACTTATTATTGAAATCAATATCAAATGGTGAAAGGAATTTGGTTCCTCTATTCTATAGCCTAGGGAACCAATGATGATATTATAAGATTAATGGATCATGTGGGATACCGCTAAAGGAATAATATTTTGGATTCTTCACCACGACGACAATACAAAATCAGCTGCTGAATTAATCATCAATGATGTGATAATTATCATGATAAGGTTATTCTTATTACAAATTAATTATAACATAAATGTGAAAATATCCACTCTATATTGATTTTTATGTTTCTTTATCAAGTTATTCGTATTTTATCCATTAAAACCGATGAAAATAATTTTTGGGCATGGGCCCAATCACTTTCATCGTACCCCAAAATCATGAAGTGGTATTAGAGTAGTCACATTATAATTTATAATTATTTATTATTTCATGATGGAATTACATAATTTTTAGTGATATTTAATTTCTAGTTTTCAATTCTTTAATTTTAATGCTGAGATAATGTGATTGTTCTATTTTATACAACCAAGAATAACCCAAGAATGTATTAAGAGTTTTTGAAGATCCAATCTGAAGATGTTGAGTATTTTTACTATAGGATATATATACAAGACATATAATGGAAAATGTACATGTTTTTTTACCCCTAGTAAACCACACAAGGGTGATCTGTGATAATCATGACATGCCTTGTGGGGGTCAGTATGTGGTGTTATTATATGTTGTATATTGATCGTATGTTGGAACATGACAAAATAGGGGTACATAGTGAGTAGATAGTGTACAAATCATGAAACCCCATATGATTTTGACATCTTATAGTCAAGGTGTTTGGTCTTTAATTAATAAAAATATCACATACTGACTACCAGCCGAGATACATGGCGTCACATGAAGTACAAGTCATGTGGATGGAATTAAACATCATGTAACACATGATAACCCACACAAGTTACATATCGAGTCCTCAAGTGTGTTTTACAGGTGTCTGGTAATGAATTACACTTCATGTTGCTGCTGTTACACATTGTGAAACTAAACCCAACTCATGCAAGTCACACACTAAGATAGGAAAGTCGAGTGAGTTAAATACATGAAAAAATTATTTTATTAAACCCAGACTGAACTTCATGGAATCTAGCTAGATGTACACATTTTATGATAGGGCCACCCACACAAATTACACATCATGTGATTTTCAGTGGGTTATGTGTAATTAAATTTATTAATAATTATTTACCATGTTATTCAATAAATACATGATGTAGGTTTTTTTACACATTTTGTACTTCATGGGTGTAAAAACCCATACATTTATAAATAAAATTCTCTTATAAATGAATAAATACCTTATTAATTAATGTAATTATCAAAAAAACACAGAAACTATTTATCATTTATATTTTGTATCATTATAAAATATATACATGATTTAACTATAGGTCTTAAAAGACCATTAAGAATCATAACCATTGTTAAAGTATCTATTTTATAATGATTGTTCTGGTTAATCAATATTAAGGGTTATAATAAAATCTAATTTTCATGGAAGTAAGAAGCGATTTCTTTGACCAGTAGGATCATACCCTATGAATCCCATTTTCTGGAGCTTCTAAGGGAGACAACATCATGAGGATTTACCCATGACCATGACCAATCCAAGATTCAACATTTGAAACTTGATTGAAACTCTTTATGTGATACTTTCAAGATTATATTGATCACCACCCAAACCATGTTCTCCAAACCACCCCAATACAGTATTATCATCACACACCTTACCCATAGGGAGTATGCTTATGTAATCATGGGTTATATATATACTTTAGTAGTATGAATATTGTTATTTTATTTTTAATAAAATAATGATTTTATTGATCCCTTTTTGTTATTACTATATAGATACATGACTATATAATGATTTTGATAAAAAAAATAGATTTTGATTTTAAGAAACCAAAATTGTATTTTTGGGAATATATAGTTTCAATTAAAACACTATTTTTGATAAATCCAAGAGTTTTTAAATAAATTTTATTTACATGAAATATAATTATTAAATAGTATTTATTTAAATATAAATGTTAATATAATTTAATTAAGTCTCATATAATTTTTATTAGGGTCGGAAAGTTATTTTTGTTATAAAAAGAAGTAATTTTTAATAAATTATATTTTTATTTAAATGTGTAAATGTATATATTTACAAAAATATTTTGATAAAATAAATATCATTTTTTAAATAAGTACATCGAAATTAGACAATGGTGATTTTTTCATAGTTTTTTATGATAGCCGAATTCTTGGGGAAAATTAAATACTGTATTAATATATAGAATGAATTATGATATCATAATATCCCAAAATTAATGTAATAAATACAATAAAAGGAATAAATAACCAAAAATTGGTTTCCATATTAAAATAGTATGATTTTGAAGTTATTATCTTGATTTTATAGACCTATAATTAATCCTCTAAAACCAATATTATATTTTAAGATTTTAAAAACAATTCTTAATGAACATGACTCTCTTTAACATAATAAATGGAATAATTTTAATGAGTTAGGTTCTTAAACTAATAAAATATTGGAAACCACTCCACTTTTTTAGAATCCATGGTAAAAAAAATTAGAAGGTTTTTGGTTTTAATTATCTAATTTCATAGAGTCCAAAACCTATATTTAGAAATTAATAATGATTTCCCTATCTTTTTGTATAAATTCTCACCCAAAATCCCTTTCTTATTCAATAAAAATCAATTTATCATGAAATTAATCATCATATCTTTCTCTAAATCCCTACCAAGGTGTTCTCAATCTCTTAATAAACTCCTCCCAAGCTTTTAGAATCAACTTCTTAAGTAACAGATTTTCTTCATCTTCTTATTCATTCAAGTAATTACTTTGTATTTTTACTTTTAAATATATAAAAAATTGTTTTTTTATGTTTTTATAAATATCCATTTATTTTGTAATTAATTTTATTAAAATTATAAATTATTTACTCTCATTATAACCTTTACCTAATTCATTAATATGCTGAAGTAAGGGACCTCTCTCTCCTTATTTCAATTCAAGTATTGTATTGGAATTAAGATATTTAATTTGTAGTTCTTTATTTTTTTCATATGTTTTTACACATCCCTTTACTATCCTTATGATTCCTAATTAATGATATACCACATTTCACTCTCATTAATCCCTTCAAGGTACCTTTATTTACACTCGTTATGCTTCCAACATTTTCCCATGATTTTCCATTCCAAAATTTTATGTTGGTAATACCCATCCCTATTTCCACTCAACGGTATTCAAATATATGTAACAATCCTTTATTGACTATTTAATTCCATTTATGCAACCCATTCTATTTAATATTGGGATTTAAATTTATGAAATGTGTTCTTATGTTTTATGATCTATTTGGAACAAAAATGAATTTATTTTATATGATTATGATGGGTGGTCTCGTAAATATGTAACCCTCCTATTCATTAGGAAATGTGTTTTTCTAATGAGATACCATGTATGGTTCAAGGATGGTTAGCATAAGAAAACTCTATTATGATGTCACGATATATATCCTTGACTTAATACTATGATTTCATGTTTTATGTTACCACAACATTACAATAATTCCTTGATATTATCATCTTATATCATGATTTGATGTTCATGATTATGATTCTAACATTTGTATTTAGTCTTGTTATGCCTCTTGAATCACATGTACTAATTTACTTTATAATATTCCTGGACTATTCTCTTACAGGGATTTATGAATCACCCATTTCTTATGTGCAACCCCAAGTTATGTCAAGCATTATTAGAAGATCAATAGAATTTAAGGACATTCTATGGTGTTTTTAAATATTTTGGTTGTATCCCCATTTCATGTTATTATTCTATGTGTCTAATTTCACAAATACACAAGGCCTATCAATCATTTATTATTGTATTATGTGTATCTTTATGTAAAAAATCATGAAATAAAGTGTATAAAAGATATGATTTTTCATAGTTGGTATCCGGGGAAAGGCTATGTTATTTATGGTTATTAGGATTAGAAAACATTTGTTAAAAACATAGGGATAATAAAAAACATATTTAAACATAAATAAATTTTGTTAAAGTATATAGTTCTTAGTTGTTTGAGAAAATAAATTCATGCCTATATACTAGTAAGTGGATTTGGATGTGGAACAGATGTACCTAGGGGTAACAACACTTAATGGGATTGTTGGGTAATAAATAAACTTATACTTGATGTATGATAAAGAGTCTTAAGACTGTATGTTTGTCCTAAAACTCCCTAGGGGTATGATCTGGTTAATGATGTTATTTTTAAAAACCAATTTAATGGGAAAAAATAAATAGGAAATTTAATATCATGAAATAGATCATTGATAACTTATATTTATAGCTAGAAATTCATAGTTTAAGGAATACATGTCATTTATAAGTAATACCTTAAATATTCATAGTTTTGCTTTTATATGTTTAATAGTTTAAAAATTCACATTAATAATTTTCTTTTCATTCATTCAATGGGTATAAATAGGAGGAACTGAGTTATAATCAATGTGATTGGTAATGTCATGACTGCCCAAATTAGATTCCCAACCTGATGGGGGTATGAGTTGGGAACTTCCTAAAAATTCATACTCAATTTACTATTTTTTTTAAAAAAACATGAATTAGGAGGAACACCCGCATACACCTTATAAAAAAAGGTTGAAATTCAAACCTTTAGGTTACAAAGGCCTTTAACTTTTAGTGGGTCTTCTAGTCCATTAATCACATAATAAAGTGTCAACTCCATTAAAAAGATATTCATTATCCTTAAATTATCTAAAAAGCGATGGTCACGCTAATTATTTATCACTTGGTGGGTGAAGCTGGAAAATGGTGGAAATTGATCAATATTATGAATCCCAATGAATATATCAAAGTGATGTAGTGTGAAGAAATAAGTAAAAAAAATTCAATAAATATTTTCCTCACACTCTCTAGGTCAAAATGGAGAGGGAGTTCTTTAGCCTTAAGAAAAGGGAGGATTAATCCATTGGGGTTTATGATTAAAACTTCACAAGACTTAAATGATGCACCTCAAGCTTTATAATTGACCCTAAAATTAAATTTGACCACTACATTAGTGGGTTAAATCCATGTCAATGAACAGATTTGGTGATTCAAGACTTTAACAACTACAAAGAAATTATTCGATGTGACCACAATGTAAAAAATGGTTATTGGGGAATCTCAAGGGTCTCATTGGATTAGATATGGGAAGTAAAGTATAGAGTTTAATTCTAGGGGATAAATGTAGAAATATCATGGTTTTAATAATTTCCAAATTTCCACTTGTCAAAAGTGTAGGAAGAAGCACCCTGGAAATTTCCTGAAGGGGATAAGAAATGTTTCAGGTTTGAGAAGGAGGATCACCAAGATAGAAAATTTTTAGGAGAGAAACCAACTATTTTGATAGAATAAAGGTATGTTTTTATCAACCCTAAACCTATTGTCCTATGTTTTAACTGCAAGTAATTAGGAAATTATGTGAACCAATACACTAAGTCTGGGTAACTAGTTTAAAAATAGACTTTTTACATCATTTTTTTACATTGGTTTTATAGATGAAGTCATTTTAAGTGACATATTAAATATATTATTTACATAAGTTATTAATAATAACATAAATATTATTATTTTTAATACATTCCATATCATATTTTTATAAATTATGTGGAAATAACTATTTTCAAGACTTTCCATGACATTTTTTGATAAAAAAAGCTTGGAAAGTCACTCTATGCCACAGTTTTTTAATAACCAACATAAAAATGAATTTGAATGTTATATATTAGAAAACTAACATGGAAAGTATTTAATTTTTTATTATTTAAATATATATTACTACCTTATAATGAAAAACAAGATCAATAAATTATAAAACCAAAGAAACCTAATAAATTCTAAAAAAATCTCAAATATTGGACTTAATTTTCATACATGTTATAGTGTCTATCAACATAATTTTACTTATGGAAAAAACTCATGAGGCATTAAGTTATAACCTAAAATAAATTTTATAATCTCACCTATAAATATCATAGGAATACATTATAATATTATCTTTATCTAATGAATTATTATTCATCACAAAAATCAAAATAAACACGTATATCAAATAAGAAAACTAATCATAATTATATTAAATAATGGAAGAATAATTATAAATACCATGTTGATATCAGTCAACAATGAAACATGGAATGATGATTCAGATCAAAAGAGTTTATTCGAAATGAATGAGGGAAGAAAATGAAAAAATATATAAACTATTATTGGAAACATTTACGAAAGTGTTTTAACTTTTAAGTGAAAATTGAAAAATTTAGAGGCACAATAAAAAAATTGAAATATCAGTTTCACGCTCTGTGAAATTTTTCTTTTCACATCGATTAATATATAACCAATGTTAACACCATCAGTAAAATTATTTTTCAAATTTTTTTTACAAACCCTATGTCAAAACTCATTTATTAATTTTAATTAATTGATAACTGATGTTAAAAAACCAAGTTTAAAAATATTTTTAATGTTAGTAAATATATTAACCAATATTAAAAAAATATTTTTCTCATCAGTTATGTAAAGAATGATGTGAAAACACCCCCATTAAAATATTTTAACATTTATTATATAAATAACCAATACTAAAAAAACTATTTTCATTTATTAAATAGTATAAATTAAAATTACAACATGAAATATACTTTTTATACTATTTAGATTGTCAAAGATAACTTGTAAAAAAAATCTATAATGCCTAGAGAGAAAGGGAGATCATATTACATCACAACTATTGAGTTGGATCTTGATAATGAAGTGGTGATAGGTATGGTAATTATTTATTCAATAATAGTGAACATGCTATTTGATTCTAGTTCTATGCTTTCTTTCACATCATGTAAGTTAGTAGAACTATTCATACACCACCTCAAAACTATTAATTTGATTTATCAATGAAAATAGAAAATGGAGAAATTATTACATCTCAAGTATATAACTTCTCCCCTATCAATATTTTCAGGCTGAATTTCCAAGTGAACCTTGTTCCTTTAAAATAATTTGATGTTATTCTAGGTATGGAATATCTTTCCTTGTATAGATCCAAAATAAATTTTTGGGATAAGAAAATTAACCTTTGTATCATGAATCTCCCCCTGATTATATGCCATTATAAGGATAAGGATGGATCTCCTTTGGAATCATCATCTCAATCTTGGATATTATTACCTTATGTAAAAGAGTATCTAGATCAAATGATTAAGACTAAGTAAAATATCATCCTTGATGAAATTTCCATTGTAAGATAATATACTAATGTGTTCCCCAAATAATTATCTAGTCTTCCTTCTAATTGAGAGTTTGAGTTCTTATTAGAATTTATACCCAGAGATTTTCTTATATCCAAGACTCTATATAGAATGGCCATTGTTAAACTTGAAGAGCATAAGAATAAAATATAATAGAATATGGGAAAGGGTTTTATATTCCCAAGTGATTAACCATGGGGGTGTCATTCCTTTTCCTCAAGAAGAAATATGGTTCAATGTGCCTCTTCATTGATTATTGTGAGCTCAAAAATATTAGATAAAGAAAAAGTATCATATACCACATAATGATGACTTCTTTGATCAACTACATGGACACTAGTACTTCTCTAAGGTTGATCTTTGGTGAGGATATTATCAAGTAAAGGTGAAGAAGGAGGATATCTCCAACATAGTTTTTCATACAAGGTACAAGCACTACGATTTCATACTGATTCCATTTGGGCACACTAATTCCCTAGATATCTTTATGGAATTAATTAATAAATACTTTATGGGTTATCTTGATAAATTTTTGGTATTCTTTATAGTTGGTATTATTATATACTCCAAAATCAAGGAGGATCGTGAGGAGAATTTTATTTTTTTTACTAAATACCATGTAAAATAAAAATTTATATGTGAAGTATAGTAAATGTGAGTTTTAAATGGAGTAAGTAATATTCCTGGAGTATTTTATCACTAGTAAATTGATATATGGGTATCCTTTAGTGATATAGGCAATTGAAGGATAGCATGAACCAACATATGTTACATAGATCCATAGTTTCCTTTGATTAGTGGGGAACTATTATTGATTTTTTATAAACTTCTCATGATTAAAAACCCACTAAATTAATAAACTCAAAATAGAGTAAATTTTTTTAGTCCAATGATTGTGTGGAGAGCTTTAAATAGTTAAAAGGAGTCTAATCACTATAATTATTCTCACATTTCCTACCAGTGGGGAAGGATTTTTTATCTATAATGTTTCATCAAAAAACGTATGTGGTTTTTTTACTCATGTAAAATGAAAAAGTGACATCCTATGCCTCTTTCCAATTAAATATCCATTAGAATAATTTTCCAGTTCCTGATCTAGAATTGGATGCATTGATCTTCATATTGAAGATTTGGATATATTATCTCCTCAGGGATAAGTGTAACATATATACAGATCGTAAGATCCTCAAGTATATATTCACTGGACAATAGCTCAATATGAACCAATTATGGTGGTTTGATATGATTAAGTATTATAACTGTTCAATTCATTACCATCCTCAGAAGGTAAAAAAAGTGGTGGATGCTATTAGTGTAAAGGATATCACAACCCTATCCATGATAATGATTGAAAGGGATCCAATATTCTTGGAAATGTAAAGGATGTATATGGGAATCATAAAAGTAATTTTATTCTACCTTGATCAAATAACTTCTCAACTATATATTCATGAGAGGATCAAGGAGACCCAAAAGTTGATGGGGGAATTAGAGAAGTCAGAAAATATTACAGAGTTCATTTTTGTGAAATATGGAGTTATAAGGTTTGGAACCTAGATATTTTTTCCACTATGTAAAGACCTGGAAATTCTAGATAATTTTTTTAAAATTATTTGGGGTTATTACGAGTCTTTAAAAAACGACGGTTATTGATTTTGAGGCATGGTGTTCCTAGAATGGATTTTTGAACATTTTTTATGGTACATTTAGTAAACATGTGGGCAATGTTTTCTATCTTTTGAACCAGTGCTCGGATTAAAAATCTGAGGGTACCGTTGGAACTGTAGTGTAGGGATTCACTTAAAGGAGACTTAACTTCAACCGTATTAGGCCGTGGGAAAAGTTATTTTTTGCGACTTTTAAAGAAATAATAAAATAACATAAAAATTGTTGTTTTATTTTCCTACATCTTGTTGAGCAGCAGTGGTGGGACTGATGGGTTGTCAATCCATTTAATAGCTTGACTCTTCAGTTGTGTAACCACACCATTGATAATTAAGAGGTTCATTATGTAAAGACCTGTAAATTTCAAGAAATTTTTTTCTTAAATTCTTTGGGATTTTACAAGTACGCTGTTTCTGACGGCACCTGATTTCGAGGCCCGGTGTGCCTGGAATCAATTTCTGAAGTTTAGCTCGGGTACGTTTAGTGAACGAACGAGCGGGTTATTCTAACTTTTGAACTGGTGCTCAGAATCAAAATTAGAGGGCACCAATAAAACCGCAGTGCCGGTAATTTTTTAAGAAGACCTTTTCTGTAGTTACGTTTTCTTGGGAAGAGTTGTTTAAAAATGTGGTTTAAGTGTAAAGAGAAATAAAATTGTGTTACAAATTTTATTTCTCTTTTCTAAGTGTTAGATCCTAGGTGTGGGAGTTGGAGTGGCACCCACTGGTCATTAACTTCCCATGAGAGAATTAAAGGTGAGGTGGGTCCCACACAAGCCCCAACCTTTTCAAATTCTCTAACTCCTCTAAACCCCTTTTAAATTAAATGACTCCTCCCCTCCTCACCTCCCACTTTAATACATGCCAACTAAACACCTAATTAATATGACAACTTTTTGTTAATTTATTAAGTGTGTTTGGTTTTGAATTTGGGTTTTTGAAATGCATGTCTTGAGTAATAAAATAATAGGCGTCTTATTTTATTTGGGTTGGAGATTTTTTGTTAAGTTTTTGGGAGAGTTCTAGTTTTTGGAGGAACTTTATCTTCCCACGAAGGACGTCTCCTTCATTGAAGAATGCCACCCTCCGACGAAGAACGCTGACGCCAAGGAGAGACGACGTGTCATTCTTACCCTCTTCACAGCCCGTGTGAGACGTCGTCCCCTCCTTGGACGCACGCAAACGCTGTCATCAAAATCACCCCCGCGACACTGACTTTTGTCATCGTTGTTGAGGTAGGGTTTGATTTTACATTTGAGATTAATTTGACATTCTTCGTTAATTTTTGTCCGCCTGTTATCAATATAACGGGAGGAGGATGGACTGAACGAACACGGTCGAACCTCCTCCCCATTTTGTTGTTGATTTTCTTCATGGCTTGACATGGAGGCGGTTTCATTGCACCGCGTGAGGTAGAGAGAACCGCGGACGGAGCGGGCCGCAGCGGAGGAGTGCGGCACTGTCGCGTCGTACCAGAGCACCAGGAGGCTGCGTCCGGGGTGGGCCGTGGCAGAGGGGCGCAGCGCTGTCATGCTGCGGCGGTTCATCAAGGGGGTGGCTGGACTTCTGGCCGCCGGCGCTCCAGGAGGCGGGACCGTCGGGTCCCGCGGCGGCTCTCTGGTCGGCCATTACGGCCGGCTATTTTTCGAAAAGTCTGGGGGTTGTAACCCCCGGTAGCTGGCAAGGGAGGGGCCCACAAAAGGGGGCCTCTGTTTCAAAACGTTCCCCCCTCCCACTTCCACGTCCGCCCGCGCTGGGTCGGCAACCCACGCTGGCTTGGACCGCCCGCGCTGGGTCGGACTGCCCATGCCGGGCCGGACCGCCCGTGCTGGGTCGGGCTGCCCGCGCCGGGCCGAACCCCCGCGTCGGGCCGGGACGCGCTGGTTTGGTCCGGCCTCGGCAGCTGGGCTGGGTCGCTCCCAACCGGGCCAGACCCGGACCCAGGTCGGGTCGACCCGGTTCGGGCCGACCCAGGGGGTATTGGGCCGGGTCGGACCAGGCCCAAACCCCCTGTTTTCAGATAAATCCGATCAAACACCCATGACATGGGCTACGGACCACCGATCGACACACCTTTAGATGCGTTGGGATTTTTGGATCGAGACGGTCGTTTCAGTATATTACACTCAAGGTTTCTAAGAACTTTGGGTATGGCCGGGTTGGTTCGAACACGAAACCAACTGGGCCCTCGGAACGGAAATGCTTATAACTTGAGCTTCGGATGTCCGATTGGTGTGCCGTCAACTTTGTTGGATTCCTCTTAGTGAGAGGATTCTTTTGGCTTACTCCGCTCATGGTTTGGACATAGTTGGAGTATGTTCAGGTTGGTTTTAGCCTAAAAACCAACCAGGCCCCTCGGACGAAAAAGCCAATAACTCTCAGACCGGGAATCCAATTGACGCGTCGTTTGTCGTGTTGAGTTCCTTTTAATGAAACAGAACTTTGTGATACATCAACTCTGGACTTCGTGACAGTTGATGTACCGACCCCTTGCCTCGTGGAGTGGACCCTCTTGGAATCGAGCGTGCTGTGTGTGGGAACCCTAGAGCTGGCTGTGACTGCGACGACGATGTGACTGTACTTCGATCCTACGTGGGTTCGGCAGCGATGACGACTGTACTTGGATCCTACGTGGGTTCGGTAGTGAGGACGACTGTACTTGGATCCTCCGTGGGTTCGGCAGCAACGACGACAGTACTGGGATCCTCCGTGGGTTCGACGGCGATGAATACTATTCTTGTATCCTATGTGGGTCCGATAGTATTTGAATCTGTACTTGTATCCTATGTGGGTCCGGTAGAGTAGCTGGTCTTGTATCCTTTGTCGGTCCGACAGCTTAGCTGGTCTTATATCCTATGTGGGTCTGGCAGCTTAGATGAATCAGTGGCTACATCTGATCATCTCTATCGCCTTACGAAGTGTATACCTGTGTGAGCTAAGTCTTGAATTTCAATCTTTATTTTCGATATGATTGACTTTCTTTCCTATGTGGATTGGGACGTACTTTCCTTTGTGGATTGAGTTGTGCTTTCCTGTGTGGACTGGGATGAACTTGGGCTCATGAGTTGGAGCAGAACTGGAATTGATGACTTGGGTATATGTATGGTAATATACCTAAGTAGAGTTGTTTGATACTTTCTGATTGTGTATTTCCTTTGTGTTTTATCCTTTGTGAATTCTGGGAGACCTTCGGGAGTCTCGGGGTCCCTACTGAGTATCGTATACTCACCCCTGCACGGGCTACGCCCGCACTATGTTGTTTTGGTTGCAGGCGATGGGAAGCGCTGATCATGGTTGAGGCTTGAAGAGAGGGACGGTACCTATAGGTGGTCTATTATGCGGGACGTACACGGAGAGGACGGCCGGACTCGAGGAGCCGATGAGACTTTCTGTACTCACCCTTCAGGTGGGAGTTCCGGAGGATGACTTCATGGTTGCTGCTTTACTTTACAGTTGTTGTACTTTCCTTCCAGTTCTACTGCACTTTCAGTTGGGTTTGTATACTGGCCCATTTACTTTCCAGCACTTACTTTTGTACTCTGTTACTTAGTGTTTACTTCAGCTTGCATACTCTGTAGTGTTTGTTTTCTTATATAAAGGCAATGCCTTCCCTTTCATCGGGATTTACGCCTTTGGTGCTAGTCGCCAGTCCCTGGCCTATGGAAGGCGGGCTTGGGGTAGTCATGGCATGAGCCCCGAGGATGCATCGTGAAAAATTGGTTTTAGAGGAGTTTGGTTCTACCGCAAAACTCAGGACTCTGATCTTTCTTCTATGTGAAGTAATAGTGTTAAGGGTATTGAGTGTGGTTATCAGTCCAGGGAGTCCAGTGTTGGTACGGCGGCCGACGTATCTATATACCAGGACCCTGACTTCTGATTTCCGACTCAGTGCACGAAAACATTGATTACATGTGTGTTTCAAAAGTTTTCTTTGTGATTACTTTGTGTCAGCTCACCAGGTATATTGTATTGACCGTGGTGCACCTGTTTTTTTTTTCAGGATGGCCCCATGATGGCAGCCAGCTAGGGTTCCGAGCATTGTGTGAGACGACAACCCACCGACTGATGAGGGCTCGTTGTAGGGCCCCATTACAGCGGAGGCACTGGCAGTACCTCTACCTGTCGAGCCACCGATGCCACCAGCCCCAGCAGCTGAGAGTGCACATCGCCTTAGTGCACTGCATGAGTTTCAGCGTCAGAGACCGCCCAGGTTCCGCGGGGAGACGGACCCTCAGGCAGCCGACGATTGGCTGGAGGCTGTTGTTTGAGTTTTCAGGTTAGTAGGGACACCAGCAGACCTCGTGGTGATCCTTGCGGTGAGTCTCCTGCACGCGACAGCAGGTAGATGGTGGAACCTGATGCTCCAGGTGCACGACGATGCATCTCTACTTTGGACGGACTTTGAGAACCTCTTTTGCTCAGAGTTCGTTCCATCCACCCTCTGTGCGGTGCGCATCCATAAATTACTACAGCTGCAGCAGGGAAGCATGTCAATAGCCCAGTACTCGGCAAGATTTATTGATCTCTTGCGCTACTCCATGGACATGGTATGAGACCCATTCTTCCAGGCCAGAACCTTCGAGAAGGAACTGAGGCACGAGATCCAGGCTTCGATGATCTCCCTCAGTATTCCAACACAGGCAGAAGTACTAGAGAGAGCTCTTCTTGTAGAGAGGTTTCTTGCTGAGCCTACACCAGCAGCAAGACCTACCGAAGGGTGGCACGTAGCGGAGTCTTCTGCAGTTGGCAGTCGACGGATGTCACAGGGGTCCAAGCGGACCAGACCATTAGGTGGGCGACCTCAGGAGACTGGTTCGGAGGTGTGGGGAACATGCAGCAGAGTCAATCATACGAGAGGCAGACAGTGCTATGCATGTGGTGGGCAGGGCCACATGGCTCGTGACTGCCCGACCCGCCATGCAGAGGAGAAGCAGATGGTTGAGGGACCACCCAGGCAAAGGTAGAGGTTCGACCGTGGTGGTCTGTCGGGAGCAGGCGGACGTGGCAGAGGAGCTGGCTGAGCAGTGGGTGGTGGACGACGTTTCGAGGCTCTACCACCACCACCACTAGGAGGTCCACCCCGACCATAGGGAACAGGTGTATAGGGGAGGGCACAGCTTCAGGCAGTTAAAGCTTACGATCATGGAGCTCTGGAAGCAGGTGGACAACAGTGGGACTAGCTCCAGGCATGGAGGCCTTTGTCCATAATGCTTCTAGCTTCGTTGATATCGTTGTTTGTGTTGCTTTGTGTCTTTGTACTTTGAGTTGCAGTAATAAAAGACACTTGTAATAGTGACGTTTTCTTTCTTGTCTTTTGCATGATAATACTAAGAGGTTCTAGTTAAAAAAAAATTGAATTTACCCTCACATACGAGATTCCTACTGGAGGAGACACAATGACCACACATTGATGCCGATAGTGTGACTCAACCCTTGGAGGCAAGAGTAACGTTTGGATCTCTTGGTAGCAGCATCGAGGCCTTACAACGTCATCCAAGGCATGAATTACAACTATTCATGTCAGGATTGACTGTATTAGGCAAGGAACGTAGTTCATCCAGGGGATGAGATCGGATTTCTCTTTTCACAAAAGATAAATCTTTACAGCTTTGCATAATGTTAACGAAGAAGGGGCAACCCTTCGTGTGTTTAGACAGATGTCAGCAGAGCTTCGAGGAGCTGAGACAGAGATTGACCAGTGCACCCATCTTGATGCTACCGACGGAGGGAGTAGGGTACATAGTTTACTGCGATGCATCAGGGACCGGACTCGGGTGTGTCCTGATGCAGGAACGAGCAGTGATCGCCTATGGATCATGACTGTTGAGGCAGCATGAACAGAACTATGCTACCCATGACCTGGAGTTAGTAGCAGTGGTCGTCGCCTTGAAGATGTGGCGGCACTATCTGATGGGTGGGCGCTTTATAGTCTTTTCTAACCACCAGTTTCTCAGGTAAATCTTCTCACAGAAGGACCTGAACCTGAGATAGCGGCGATGGCTCGAATTCCTACAGGACTATGGCTTTGAGATAGTCTATACTCCTGGGAAGAGGAAAGTAGTAGCTGATGCTCTCAGTAGGAGGTCGTGCATTCAGCTACTTGGAGAGGTGGTAGAGCAGCTAGCTGTGTTGCTGATATCCTTCGTGGATAGAGATGGGGCAGCCTTCCTACAGTCGCTCACAGTCACTCATCCACTTCTTTAGCGGGTCAGAGAGGCACAGCGTGGGGACGTTGACTATGAGACGCAGTGTGCACATATTTCCACAGGACAGGAACCTAATGAATTTTCTATAGGAGGAGAGAACATCGTCCTTTTCAGAGGACATACCATGGTACCAGCTGCATTACAGGAGGAGGTGCTGAGAGAGTTTCATACTTCCCCTTTGGCGGTACATCCTGGAGTAGCGAAGATGTGCCAGGATCTCAGGAGACAACACTGGTGGCTGGGTATGAAGAAGTTTGTGGCAGAGTTCATTTCTCGATGCCTCACCTGCTAACAGGTGAAGGCGGAGCATCAGGTACCAGCAGGCTTGGTACATCCCTTGGATGTTCTGGAGTGGAAGTGGGACATGATATCTATGGATTTCGTCAATGGAATTCCACATACTTCCAGAGGACATGACTCCATTTGGATGATCATCGACCGACTCGCCAAGTCAGCCCACTTCTTACCCATCAAAGAGTAGGGCTCAGTGGAGAGCTTGGGACGCCTCTACGTTCATGAGATTTTACGGCTTCATGGTGTGCCATTGACTATCGTCTCTGATAGAGATGCTCTCTTTACTTCCCGGCTTTGGAAGGGGTTGCAGGAGGCTTTTGGGACGCAGCTACGCATGAGCACCGCCTTTCACCCTCATATGGATGGTCAGATGGAGAAGACCATTCAGACTCTCGAGGACATGCTCAGTGCATGTGTCCTCAACTTTGGTCGTAGCTGGGAGAATCAAATACCCTTGGTGGAGTTTGCGTACAACAACAACTACCACTACACCATCGGGATGGCACCATACAAGGCATTGTATGGATAACATTATAGATCCCCTCTGTGCTGGACAGACCCTGGGGAGTCAGCACTTGTGGGACCAGAGATGGTCCAGGACACGACAGAGAAGGTCCAGGTCATCCAGGAGTGGATGAGGACAGCTCAGAGCTGACAGAATTCATATGCTGACAGGAGGTGGAGACCACTAGAGTTCGAGTATGGCGACCACGTTCGCTTACGGGTCTCACCTCGATGAGGATTATGGAGATTTGGCTGGGGCGGCAAGTTATCTTCGCGCTTCATCGGACCATTTAAGGTTCTCAGCAGGATAGGCGAGGTGGATTTTCACCTGGCTCTTCCACCTTAGATGCACCGGGTGAACGGTGTCTTCCACGTATCTCAGATGAGGAGATACGTTCACGACCCAACTCATATCATAGACCATAGGGAGCTGGACATCGATGATGGGGAGAATTTTTTGGAGGTCCTGGTGGAGATCGAGGATCAACAGAAGCAGGTCCTATGTGGGAGGTTGATTCCTCTAGTGCGCATCAGGTGGCAGCACGGGAACCTCTAGGAGAGCACATGGGAGCGGGAGGCTCAGATTTTTGCTCAGTACCCTCATTTGTTTCCCAAGTTTGTGATGTATCTTTATGGGGACGTAAATCCCTGAGGTGGGAGTAATGTAAATACCTGAAAATTTCAAGGAAATTTTTTTCTTAAATTCTTTGGGATTTTACGAGTACGTGGTTTCGGATGGAACCTGATTCCGAGGCCCGGTTTGCCCGAAATCAATTTCTGAAGTTTATCTTGGGTACGTTCAGTGAACGAACGAGCGAGTTTTTCTAACTTTTGAACCGGTGCTCAGAATTGAAATCTGAGGGCACCGTTGAAACCGCAGCACTGGTGATTGCTTAATAAGACCTTTTCTGGAGTTGCGTTTTCTCAGGAAGAGTTGATTAAAAATTTGGTTTAAGTGTAAAGACAAATAAAATTGTGTTACAAATTTTATTTCTCTTTTCTAAGTGTTAGATCCTAGGTGTGGGGGTTGGAGTGGGACCCACTGGTCGTTAACTTCCCATGAGAGGATTAAAGGTGAGGTGGGGCCTACACATTCCCCCACCTTTTCAAATTCCCTAACTCCTCTAAACCCCTTTTTAATTAAGTGACTCCTCCCCTCCTCACCTCCCACTTTAATGCATGCCAACTAAACACCTAATTAATATGACAACTTAAGGTTAATTAATTAAGTGTGTTTGGTTTTGAATTTGGGTTTTTTAAATGCATGGCTTGAGTAATAAAATAAGAGGTGTCTTATTTTATTTGGTTTGGAGCTTGTTGTGTTAAGTTTTTGGGAGAGATCTAGTTTTTGGAGGAACTTTATCTTCCCACGAAGGACGTCTCCTTCGTTGAAAAATGCCACCCTCTGACGAAGAACGCTGACACCAAGGAGATACGACGTGTCATTCTTACCCTCTCTGGCCCATGTGAGACGTCGTACCCTCCTTGGACACACGCCAATGCCGTCATCAAAATCACCCCCGCGACGCCGACTTTCGTCACCGTTGTTGAGGTAGGGGTTGATTTTACGTTCGAGATTAATTTGACATTCTTCGTTAATTTTTGGCCGCCTGTTATCAATATAAAGGGAGGAGGATGGACCGCACGAACACAGATGAACCTCCTTACCATTTTTTTTGTTGATTTTCTTCGTGGCTTGAAATAGAGGTGGTGTCGTTGCACCGCACGAGGTCAAGAGAACCGCGGCTGGAGCGGGCCGCGGCGGAGGAGCGCGGCGCCGTCGTGTCGCGTCGGAGCACAAGGAGGCCGCGGCTGCCGCGCCGTCGTGTCGTTCTAGTCAGAAAGGGGCCACGGCTGTTCAGCAAGGGGGCGACCAGACTTCCGGCCACCGGTGCTCCAGGAGGCGGGACCGGAGGGTCCCGTAATGACTCTCCGACCGGCCATTACGACCGGCCGTTATTCGGGATGTCTGGGGTTTGTAACCCCCGGCAGCTTGCAAGGGCGGCCCCCACAAAAATGGTTACGCCGTTTCAAAACGAGCCCCCCCCCCCTTCCGCATCCACCCGTGCGGGGTCAGCCACCCGCGCTAGGTCAGACCGCCCGCGTTGGGTAGGACTGACAGTGCGTGCCGGGCCGGGCCACCCGCACCGGGCCGGACACCCACGCCGGGCCAGGCCGCGCCCAACTAGGCCGGACCTGGACCCGTGTCAGGTCGACCCGGTTTGGGCCGACCCAAGGGGTATTGGGTCGGGTCGGACCGGGCCCAAACCCCTGTTTTCAGATAGATCCGTTCAAATGCCCATAACTTGGGCTACGGACCTCCGATCAACGCACCGTCAGTTGCGTTGGGATCCTTGGATCGAGACAGTAGTTTTTGTATATTAAACTCAAGGTTTAGGGGAACTTTGGGTATGTCCGGGTTGGTTCGAACACGAAACCAACCGGGCCCTCAGAACAGAAACGCTTATAACTTGAGCTCCGGACGTCCGATTGACGTGTCGTAGAATTTGTTGGATTCCTCTTAGTGATATGGTTCTTTGGGATTACTCCACTTGAGGTTTGGACACATCTGGAGTATGTTCGGGTTGGTTTTAGCCTAAAAACCAACCGGGCCCCTGGGACGAAAAAGCCAATAACTGTCAGACTGGGCGTCCGATTGATGCGTCGTCTGTCGCATTGAGTTCCTTTTTATGAGACGGAACTTTTTGATACATCAAATCTGGACTTCCTGACAATTGATGTATCGACCCCTTGGCTCGTGCAGCGGACCCTCCTCGAATCGAGCGTGTTGTGTGCGGGAACCCTAGAGCTGGTTGCGACTGCAATGACGATGCGACTATACTTGGATCCTACGTGGTTTTGGCAGCGATGACGATTGTACTTGGATCTTAAGAGGGTTTGGCAATGATGACGACTATACTTGGATCCTCTGTGGGTTCGGCAGCAACGATGACCGTACTGGGATCCTCCGTCGGTTCGATGATGATGACTACTGTTCTTGTATCATATGTGGGTCCGGAATTATTTGACTCTGTACTTGTATCCTATGTGGGTCTGGCAGAGTAGATGGTCTTGTATCCTTTGTGGGTCCGAAAGATTACATGTTCTTGTATCCTATGTGGGTCTAACAGCTTAGATGAATCAGTGGCTACATATGATCATCTCTATCGCCTTACGAAGTGTATACCTGTGTGAGCTGAGTCTTGACTTTCAATCTTTATCTTCGATATGATTGACTTGCTTTCCTGTATGGAATGGGACGTACTTTCCTATGTGGATTGAGTTGTGCTTTCCTGTGTGGACTGGGATGAACTTGGTCTCGTGAGTTGGAGCAGAACTGGAATTGATGACTTAGGTATATGTATGGGAATATACCTAAGTAGAGTTGGTTGATACTTTGTGATTGTGTCTTTCCTTTGTGGTTTATCCTTTGTGGATTCTGGGAGACCTTCGGGAGTCTTGGGGTCCCTACTGAGTATCGTATTCTCACCCCTACACGGGCTACGCCCGCACTACGTTGTGTTGGTTGCAGACGACAGGTAGTGCTGATCGTGGTTGAGTCTTGAAGAGCAGGATGGTACCCGGAGGTGGTCTATCAGGCGGGACGTACACGAAGAGGACGGCCGGACTCGAGGAGCCGATGAGACTGTCTGTACTCACCCTTCAGGTGGGAGTTCTGGAGGATGACTTCGTGGTTGTTGCTTTACTTTATAGTTTTTGTAATATCCTTCCATTTTTACTACACTTTCAGTTAGGTTTGTATACTGGCTCATTCACTTTATAGCAATTACTTTTATACTCAGTTACTTAGTGTTTACTTCATCTTGCGTACTCTGTGGTGTTTGTTTTCTTATATAAAGGCAATGCCTTCCCTTTCATCGGGATTTATTCCTTTGGTGCTAGTCACCAGCCCCTGGCCTATGGAAGACGGGCTTGGGGTAGTCACGGCACGATCCCTGAGGACGAGTCGTGACACATTAATTAATTAACCTCATTAATTCTTTCAATGCATTACTCAACCTCCCCCTCTATTTAATTATGGCTCGGGTTGGGGTTATGAAGATGACTATGAGGAACCTCTGGTGAAGTACTGCAGCATCTTCAACTGATGGAGGACGGAATCTTGGGCTGCAACGATCCGGGATCAACGAACGTTGTCTACTTCATCCAACGAGGACTCTTCTCTTGCCACAACAATGACACCTCCAACGATTCACGAGGTATGGGGTTTTGTCATTATTAATTCTATGGGTTTTGTCTTGATTAATTCTAAGTGGTTGAAGACGAATTAATCTCACCAATGTTATGATGCTAACATTGAGGGTGTAGACCAAACGAACAAGGCCCGGACCCTCCGCCGCTTGATTTATCATTGCATTCTTCAGGGAAAGATTTCTAAACTTGACGGAACCTTGAAATCGAGCATCACTAAGCGACGGTGGCATCTCGGGAGGCCTGTAGGCACAGACATAAGTGAAAACGGAGCTCGAGAGCATCACTGAATCAAATTATAAGAAGCAATGGTGTGGAACCAGTGTGGCGGTACCGGCAACTGGCGCCGCCGGACGAGGGTGGCAGCCGAAAACCACTGGTCACGGTGGAAGCACTGCGTCGTGGCAGAACAAAGGGGGAGGTTGGCTCTTGTCCGGACGCGTTGACAGAGATCGGCATGCAGTCGTGCGCTACGTTTCATGGTTGCAGATTTGAAGCTGTGGAAAAGGGGGCCCGCACCCCGTGGGTCCCGCTGCTATCCAAGGCGGCGCCACGTGGCACCGCCGGTTACTCATCCTGAACATCTTTTCCGTTTGGGAAGGGGGAGCGACCCTCGCTTGGTCTCTCGGGTGGCGGACCGCACCAGCCATCTGGTCGGGCTGCCTGGCGGGCCGGCCCCTACCAAGGTGGGCTAGTGCGGCCACTGCCCAGCTGGGTGAGCCCACCATAGCCCAGCCTAGCCGGTTTGGGTTTGGTCGGTCCACGGCCCAGCCAATTCAGTTCTAGCTGGGTCGGGCGTAGTCGTTCTGACCGGGTCCGACCGGACCCAGGCCCATTTCGGTCCAGATACACTTAAAAGGTCGTATCTTGCAAACCATGCATTTGTTTGAAGAATCATTTATGGTGTTGTAATCCTTAGAATGAGATGGTCCTTTTGAGATACTCTACCTTGGTTTTGGAGAAAGTTGTAGTATGGCCGGGTTGGATCGTACTCGAATCCAACTATCCCTCAAGATTAAAATACCTATAACTCTCAGACCGAGTGCCCGATTGACGTGTCATCTATTGCGTTGAAACCCTTATGACAATATGGATCATTGGGTTACTTATTAATGGGACTTCATGCTTTTTGAAGTACGACCAATGGTTTCTCCTAGAATCAAGCGTACTATATACAGGAATCTAGTGGCTGGTTGAGACATGAAGAATAAACAACGATCCTATATGGATGAGCACATAGAGATCTTGTGTGGATCAGTACCTAGATATCCTGTGTGGATCAGCACCTAGAGATCTTGTTTGGATCAGCACCTAGCGATCCTGTGTGGATCAGAACTGAGCGATCCTTTGTGGATCAGCAACAGAACCCTTAACAGAATAAGATAATCTTGATTTTTGACTAATCATCTGTACTTATGTACATAAGTTATTCTTGGTTTGATATGAGTCCATTTCTTTCTGCCTTTTTATTGAGATCATGCTTTGTGGTTTCCCTTTGTATAATTCTGAGAGACCTTCAGGGGTCTCGAGGTCCCTACTGGGTTTTATTATACTAACCCATGCACAAGCTTCGCCTGTACCTTGTTGTGTCTTATGCAGATGATGAGAAACTCAGCTGAGACTATAGGATCTAGGACCAGGCAGTACATAGAGGTGATTGGATGATGTAGGGAGTTGTGGAGACAAGTTGCACCTACCCTTCAGGTAGGATCCTTGGTGGACAATCTCAAGAGCTATTTTTTATCTTCTATTGTAGTTTTATCTTTTAGTTGGTCTTGTATTCCATCCCCTTTACTTTGAGTACACACTTTTACTTTTGCAATACTACTATGAGGTTTGCAAATTGTTGTGTTCCTGGTCTGTGTGTTTTCATGTTTAAATGCAATGCCTTCCCATTTTATAGATAAGTCTTTCTGGTGCTTGTTTCCCACCCCCGACCTATGGAAGGTGGGCTTGGTGTAGTCACAGCACGGGCCCCGAGGGTTGGGTCGTGACAATGTGGTATCAGAGGAGTCAGTTCTACCGAAGAACTATGACTATTATCTTTCCAATGTAGCAATAGTGTTAAGTGTTTTGAGTGTGGTTTTCAGTTCGGGGAATCCAGTGTTGGTGTGGCGGTAGACGTATCCATACACCTGGACTCTGAATTCTGATTTTCAACTCGGTTCACGAAAACACTGATTGCATGTGTTTTAAAAATGTTTTACTTCTGATCTCTTTTGAGTCAGCTCACCAGGTATAACTTTTTGACCATGGCACACCTGTTTCCTTTCAGGATTCCACCACATAGATATCCAGTTAGGATTTCAGAGATAGTACAAGATGATGACCCACCGAGCGACGAGGCTTCGGTGCAGATCCCTCTTACTATGTTGGCACCTACGAGTGGTGTACCAGCAGCACCACCACTCGGAGGGTAGCAGTTACCTCCAGCCCCACTGGAAAACTGTGCACACTGACTAAGTATGTTTCACGAGTTCTAGAGATAGAGGCCTCCGAGTTTTTGAGGTGAGACAGATCCCCAGGTAGCTAAGGACTAGCTGGAGGTTGTGGCGTGGGTTTTTCTCTTAGTTGAGATTCCAGAAGATCATATGGTGATCCTAGATGCTAGCCTTTTCTAGGGCATAGTAAGGAGATGGTGGAGTCTGATGCTCCAGACGCATGAGGAGGAAACACTCTCTGGTTTGGACTTCGAGCCCATCTTTAAGGCAGAGTTCGTACAAGCGACTTTACGCTCAGTGCGTATCTAAGAGCTGCTTTACTTGCAGCAGGGTATCCTATCTGTGGCCCAGTACTCAGCAAGATTCACTGACCTCTCACACTACTCCAATGACATGGTATGGGAGAAATTATTCAGGGCCCAGACCATTGATTAGGGTCTCCAGCAGAAGATTGGAGCGTTGATAATATCAGTCAATATCTTGATGTAGGCTGGAGTGCTCGAGCGAGAATTATTGATGGAGAGCTTCTTAGTTGAGCAGGTACCGATGGTGAGATCCACCATCAGATGACAGGTTGTTGAGTCATCTACAGCAGGTAGTAGGCAGATGATGTAGAGGTCCAAGCGGGCCAGACCTTTCGGAGGATGACCCCAGGACGTAGGGTTGGAGGTGCATATCTCGCGAGGCAGAGGAGGTATTCTGAGGACCAAATCCTATTACTCTTGTGGCAGACAGGGACACATGGCTCACGACTGTCCAAATCCCTACATAGAAGATCAGCAGATAACCGAGGGACCTCCGAGGTAGCAGACAAGGTTCGAGCATGGGGGTATGTAGGGTGGCAGACGTGGCAGAGGAGCAGGTCATGCAGCAGGTGGTGGACTACGGTTTGAGGTTCTACCAACACCACCCCCTGGTGGTCCACCCCGACTATAGGGAGCAGGTGGACATGGTCGATCTGAGCTTCAGGTGGAAGAGTCCTATGACCACGGTGCTCTAGAGATGATTTTAGGTATGACCTGTGTCTACTCCACCCTAGTTGCAGTACTTATAGACATAGGTTCCAGTCACTCATTTATTTCCACGACACTCGTTCGGAGTACAGAGATTACGATGGAGTCGTTTGCTTGATCCGTACAATTAGAGACTTCTACGGGAGATGATTTGATGATTACATACTGGTGTAGACAGTGTGATCCCACTCTAGGAGGCAAGAGATTGGTTTGGGATCTCATAGTAATAGCATCGAGGCCTTACGATGTCATATTGGGTATGGACTGGATATCCACATTCTTTTCTCAGATCAACTGTTTTAGGGGAAAAGTGCGGTGTGTCCACAAGAATGGGACCAGGTTTTACTTCACCAGGGATAATGGAACCTTTGCAGCATGGGATGTACTTACGCAGAGGAGGGTGTATCCAATCACTCATCAGTTGTCTAGCCTTACCCTCAATGCAGTTGACGTGAGGAGTCTAAGTTATCCTGTAGTGGTGGACCATTATGCTGATGTCTTTCCTAATGATGTTATGATACTACTTTCTCACAAAGAGGTATACTTCTACATCGACCTGTACCCCGGGATGACACCGATATCTATGCTAGCATGTTGGATATCCCCCATGGAGCTTCATGAGTTGTGGGTACAGTTGGAGGACTTGTAGAGTAAGGGGTTCATAAGGCCCAATGTTTCTTCATGGGCATCCCTGATTTTGTTCTCCAAGAAGGCAGATAGGATTCTGAGGCTTTGTGTAGACTATCAGCGACTTAATCAAGTGACCATGAAGAATAAGTATCCTCTTCCAAGGATTGATGATCTCTTCGACCATCTGAAGGGAGCTCGATGGTTTTCAAAGATAGACCTCCAATCAGGTGATCATCAGCTCAGGGTATGAGATGAGGACTTACTAAAGACAACCTTCAGATGTCAGTATGGCCATTATGAGTTCTTGGTGATGCCCTTTGGTGTAACCAATGCTCTAGTAGTTTTCATGGGACTCATGAGCAGGATATTTTATCCTTACCTCTATCTCTTTATGGTGGTCTTCGTTGATGAAATCTTTATATACTTGGCATTGAGGATGAGAACGTCACACACCTATATATAGTTATGGATACACTCTAAGGACACCAAATTTATGGAAAGCTCTCGAAGTGCTAGTTATGGATACGGGAAGTTCACTTCTTGGGTCACGTTATCTTGGAGTCTGGAGTTGTAGTGGATCGGGGAAAGATTAAGGTAGTGCTCGCTTGGGAGCCACCCAGGAGTGTGACCTAGGTGAGGAGTTTCCTAGGATTGTATAGGTAATACTGAATATTTGTACACAAATTTTACAAATTTGTGGCACCCTTTTCAGCTTTTACAAAGAAGGGACATCCCTTCATGTGTACAGAGAGATGCCAATAGAGTTTTCAGGAGCTAAGATAGAGACTGATGTGTTTCCCCATCTTGAGGCTATTAGAAGAGGGTGTTGGGTATGTAGTGTACTGTGATACATCAGGGACCATACTAGGTTGTATCCTGATGAAGGAGTGACCAGTGATCTCCTACGACTCATATTTGTTGAGAAAACACGAGCATAACTACACTACCCATGACCTGGAGTTAGCAGTAGTGGTCTTTGCACTGAAGATGTGGTGGCACTACTTGATGGGTCAACATTTTACTGTTTAATATTATCACAAGAGTCACGGGTATATCATCTCACAAAAGGACTTGAACTTGAGACAATGTTGATGGTTATAATTCCTCTAAGACTATGACTTTGAGATATTCTACACTCCTGGTAAGGGGAACATAGTAGCAGACACACTCAGCATGAGGTCTAGTCTACAGTTGCTGAGTGAGGCAACAGATCATCTAGCCGTATTGCAGTCATCCTTCGTGGATAGTGATGGAGAATCTTACCTTTAGTCTATGACAGTTACTCCCCCACTCCTTCAGTGATTCAGGGAGGCATAGCTTGGGGACGTTGACTGAGAGGCCTGACGTGTTCATATATCCTCAGGATGGGCTCCTAATGGATTTTCTGAAGGAGGGGAGAATGTCATCCTCTTTAGAAGATGCACCATGGTACCAGTGACGCTTCGAGAGGAGGTGTTGAAGGAGTTATATACATCCCATTTGGCGGGACATCCTGGAGTGACAAAGATGTACCAGGACCTCTGGTGTCAGTACTGGTGGCCAGGGATGAACAAAGCGGTGGCAGAGCTCATATCATGTTGCCTCACTTATCAGCAAGTGAAGGCTGAGCATAAAGTACCACCAGGATTAGCCCAGCAACTTGAGGTACCATAGTATAAGTAGGATGGAATCTCCATGGACTTCATGATGGGGCTACCATGTACGTCATGGGGCCATGATTCCATCTGAGCGATCGTTTACCAACTCACCCAGTCATCCCACTTCCTAACCATTTAATATTAGGGATCAGTAGAGAGCTTGGGATGCCTCTACATATAGGAGATTGTAAGACTTCATGGGGTACCATCAGTGATCGTCTCAGATTGTGACACACATTTTACATACCGCTTGTTGAAGGGGTTACAGAAATCATTTAGGACTCAGTTATGCTTGGGCACCGCCTTCCATCCTCAAACAGATGGTCAGATGGAGCAGACCATACATATACTCTAAGACATGCTTCCTGCTTGTGTCCTCAATTTTTTTCGTAGTTGGGAGGACCACCAACCACTGGTGTATTTTTCATACAACAACAGTTATCACTCCACCATCGGCATGGATTCGTTTGAGGCCCTGTATGGGAGACCTTTCATATCACCTCCATGCAGGACAGACCCATGGGAGTCAACACTTATGGGTCCAGAGTTGGTACAGGCTACCACAGAGAAGGTACAAATCATATAAAAGCAAATGAAGACTTCACAGAGCCAGTAGAAGTCTTATGCTGACAAGTGACAGAGACCCATAGAGTTTGAGGAGGGACACCATGTCTTCCTATGGGTCTCACCCTGATGAGGATTACAGAGGTTTGGTCAAGGAGGTAAGATATCTCTGAGTTTCATCGGACAATTCCAAATCCTCAGTAGAGTAGGAAAGGTGGCATGCTATCTATATCTTCCCCCACAAATACAACAGGTGCATAATGTTTTCCATGTGTGGCATCTGAGGAGGTATGTTCATAATCCACCAAACATTATCGATTGGGGTGAGTAGGACATTGATGATGGGGCGACGTTTACAGAGTTCCTGGTGGAGATAGAGGACCGACAAGAGAGGGTCCTTTGTGGTCGATCGATTTCTTTGGTGCAAGTTTTTTCAAAGCACATGAATCTCCAGGAGAGCACATGGGAGAGGGAGGCTCAGATGCGTGCTTAGTACCCCCATGTGTTCCCCTAGTTTTTTTTTGTAGATTTCAAGGAAGAAAATCCCTAATGTAGAGATAATGTAAAGACCTTGAAATTCAATATAAATTTTTTTGAAATTATTTTGGATTTTTATGAGTCTACGAAAATTGACGGAGCTTGATTCTGAGGCCCGGTGTGCCCGGAATAGATTTTTGAACTTTTTTTAAGGTACGTTCAGTAAAAACGCAGGTGGTATTTGATATCTTTTGAACCAGTGCTCATATTAAAAATCTGAGGCCTCCGTTGAAACTGTAGCACCAGGATTTGCTTAAGGGAGGCTTAACTTCAACCGTTGTAGGTCGGGTGAAAAAGTTAGTTTTTGTGACTTTTAAAGAAATAATAAAATAACATAAAAATTGTAATTTTATTTTCCTACCTCATGTTGAGAGACAGTAGTGGGACGGATGGGTTTTCAAGCCATTTAATGTCTTGACTCTTCAGTTTCATAACCACACCATCGAGAATTAAGAGGTTCATTAATTAATGAAGCTCATTAATTCTTTTGATGCATTAATCACCCTCCCCCTCTATTTAATCGAGTCTTAGGTTGGGGTTATAGAGAAAACTATGAGGAACCTATGGTGAAGTACTACGACATCTTCTGCCAACGGAGGATGGAAGATTGGCCAGAAATGATCCAATATCAATGAACGCCGATGACTTAATCCAATGAGGACTCTCCTCCCGCCACAACCACGACACCTCCAACGATTCTCAAGGTAGGGGATTTTGTCTTGATTAATTCTATGGGTTTTTTCTTGATTAATTCTATGTGTTTGAAGAAGAATTAATCCCACCCATTTTATGATGCTAACATGGAGGGAACGGGCCAAACGAACAAGGCTCGGACCCTCCGCCTCTTGATTTATCATTGCATTCTTTGGGGGCGGACTTCTCAACATGACGGAACCTTGAAACCGAGAAGCACGTAGTGATGGTGGCATTCTGGGATGCCTATAGGCATAGATGGAAGTGAAAAAGGAGCTCTGAAGCGTCGTCGGAGCCC
This sequence comes from Viscum album, assembly GCA_963277665.1. Lineage (NCBI taxonomy): Eukaryota > Viridiplantae > Streptophyta > Magnoliopsida > Santalales > Viscaceae > Viscum > Viscum album. Next base: position 643,443,837 of record OY728122.1, read on the forward strand.
CACAGAAGAAGCACGGGTGTGGCGTCGGCGCGATGGCACCGACGACCGGTGCCAATGGATGAAGGTGGTGGTCGGCAACCGGTGGCCGCGGTGGAAGTGCAGCGCCACATGGCACCACGACGGACTGAAGGGGTGGTCGGCTCTTGGTCGACCGCGTTGGCGGAGATCGGTGCGTCGTCGTGTGCTGTGAGTGGTGATCGTAGCTTTGAAGCTGCGGGGAAGGGAACCCAATCCCCACGGGTCCCGCTGCCAGCCGAGGCAGTGCCACGTGGCACAACCAGTTACTCAGCCCTAACAGCTTTGTTGTTTGGTAAGGGGGAGTGAACCCCCCTGTGGTCGCCCGGCTGAAATACTACACTGGCCATTAGGTCGGGCCGCCCGGCGGGCCATGCCCAGCTGAGGTAGGTCGGGCCAGTCTGCTGCTCAGTAGGCCAAGCCCACCGCAACCCAGCCCGACCGGTTTGGGCTGAGCCAATCCGTGGCCCAACCAGTTCGGGACTAGCCAATACACGGCTCAGCTGGTTCGGGCCGGGCTAGGTCAGACTCAGACAAGGGCCGAGTCGGGCTGGCCCAGGCCAAGTCGGGCTTGGTCAGACCGGACCGAGACCCATTTCAGCCCAAATACGCTTAAAAGGTCGTATCTTTCAATCCAGACATCCGTTTGACGAACCATATATGGAAGTGGAATCCTTGGAATGAGACGGTCCTTTTGAGATACTCCACCTCAGTTTTGGAGAAAGTTTGAGTACATCCGGGTTGGATCGTACCTAAATCCAACAGGGCCCTCGGCACTAAAATGCCTATAACTCTCAAACAGGGCATTCGATTGACGCGCCATCTGTTGTGTTGGAACCCTTATGACATGACGGATTATTGGGTTACTTATTTGTGGGAATTTGTAAGGGTTTAAGTAAGACTCATGGCTTGAGGATGAGATCCTCCCAGAATCATGTGTACTTTGTACGGGAATCCAGTGGCTGGCTGAGACGTGAAGAATGAATAGTGATCCTGTGTGGATCAGCACCTAGTGATCTTGTGTGGATCAACAACTATAAATCATTTGTGGATCAACAGCTAGAAATATTGTGTGGATCAATACCTAGAGATCCTGCGTGGAACATCACCTAGAAATCTTTTGTGGATCAGCACCAAGTGATCCTGTGTGGATCAGCATCGAGCGATCCTGTGTGGATCAGCAGCAAAACCCTTGACATAATAAGATGATCTATCTCTACGACTAATCTTATGTAATTTTGTACTTAATTTATACCTAGTTTGAGCTGAGTATTTTTCTTTGTGCTTTCTGATTGAGATCATGCTTTTTGGTTTTCCTTTGTGGAATTATGAGAGAACTTCTGGGGTTGCGGGGTCCCTACTGGTTATTGTTATACTCACCCCTACACCTTCACCCGCACCTTGTTGAGTCTTATGCAGACGATGAGTAGCTCGGATGAGACTATAGGATCCATGACCAGGAAGTACACAGAGGTGACTAGTTGACATGGAGAGATGTGGAGATGATTTGTACATACCCTTCAGGTAGGATCCATGGTGGACTATCTCAGGAGATGTTTTCTATTTTCTGTTGTAGTTGTATCTTTTAATTGGGATTATATTCCATCCCCTTTACTTTCAGTACACACTTTTACTTTTGCAGTACTACTATGTGATTTTCATCTTGTCATGTTCTTGGTATGTGTTTTTTCAGGTTTAAAGGCAATGTCTTCCCATTTTGGGGACTTGCCTTTCCGGTGATAGTCGTCAACCCCTGGCCTATTGAAGGCGGGCTTGGGGTAGTCACAGCATGAGACATGGGGGATGGTTTGTGGCACACCAAAACCAAAAATATAGAGGGAAATTATGGATGATATGCACCGATAATATTTCTCTATTCATATAGGAAAAACTAAGATGTATATAGATCTAAAGAAAAAGTTTTTGTGGGATAACATGAATATGGGGATTGTAGAATTTTTATCTTGATGATTAGTATACCAATAATTCAAGGATGGATGATATAATTCTAAGTTTAAAATTTAACCATTCTCTATACCAATTTGAAAGGGGGAAAAATAACCATAAATTTTATCATAGGAATCCCTAGGAAATCTAAAGACCATAAATCTATTTGATTGGTAGTAGATCACCTTACAAATTTAGCACATTTCATTACTATAAAGGAAAATTTTTCTCTTGACTAACTCTCTAAGATATACATTAGAGAAGTGATAAGACTACATGGAGAACCACTTTCCATTGTACCTGATCAATATCTCAGGTTTACCTCAAGGTTCTTGATAATCCTTCTATAAGAATTAGATATAGAGATGATTTTCACCACTACTTATCACCCTCAGATAGATAGTCTTCCTGAGAGAACCATTCAAAGTCTATATGATATATTGATATCCTATTGATAGGATTTACAATGATGTTGGGATTAAAACCATCTACTAGTGGAGTTCTAATATAACAATAGTTCCCATTCTAGATTTAAAATGAAACATTATGAGGATCAGTATTGGAGGAGGTTTTAGAATCCAAAATGTTGCGATAAATTTGGAGATTTGAAGTTAATGGGACTTGATCTAATATAAGAGATGAAAGTGAAGGTTCAAACCATTCAACATCATGAAAAATACATACAAAGTCAATGAGATATAGAGTTTTAGGTTGGAGACAAGGAGTTTCTTTTTATATCACCATGGAATAATGTCATGAGGTTTGGGAAGAAGGGAAAGATTATACATAGATACATAATTCCCCTTTAAGTTCCTTGATCTCATCAGATTTTTGGCTCACAAACTAGCACTCCAACTGATTGAGATAATATTTTACACATTTTTTGTATGAATTTTGATTGTTTTAATCATCCTAAATAATCAATTTGATCTTATATGAATCAATTTTGGATTTATGATGTGTTTTTATCAAAATGGTGAAAAACGCCTAATTCTGGATTTTAGACAGATTTTTGCGTCAAAGATATTTTGGTCATTTCTTGGAAAATATAATTCCAAATTTTGTGATTAAAATTTTGTAAAAATACTTATTTTATTTACTTAATGTTTTTATGTACCAGGGGATGAATTGATCTTCTAGAGGCCATAAAAAATCAATGAAGTTGAAGATATTTTTTGGCAGACAATGTGGACCCCACCAATGTAACGGACATCCATCTCGGCTGACACACATCCAAATGAGGTGTTTCCACCTGGGATAGCACAAGGAAAGATATATCCGGATCCAAAATAAATTTGGGGGAAGTTTTAAGTCATTAAGGAGGCCATTGAATGACATACTTTTGGAGGAACCTTCCTGGAAGTTATGTCCAGAAACAAAAACCTACTACGAAAAATTCATAACTCATTTATCCGGTGTCCAAATGAGATGATATTTTTAAGGTGAATGGAAAAGACATTAAGTAACAATCTTTATTAAGGGGTCCATGAATTATTCTGAAAATTAATGGGTCCAACACGCAACAACTTGTGGGGGAAAGAAATCTTCCTATAAAATGAGAGAAGCTCCTACCTCTCAAATCATTCCAATCCTTCCCAAAACCATTTGGGGCACCAAGGAGAGGAGGAAAAGGGCCATTTAGATTTTTTATTCTTTTTTTATTTACTTTTTATTATATTTTTCATTTCCATTTTAATGAATTTTTTTTTATTAAACTATTTCCCATTTTCTTCTTCCACCAATTTTCTCTTCCAATCTCCATCTCATTTTCTTTCTTCCATATTTCCATAGTGATATTTATGCACTTATCCATTGAAAGTGACTAACTCGAGGCTTGTCCCTAATGGAGGCTTCATGGTGTTCTTCATTATCGCACTTTAAATTCAAAAATTTTTAAATCCATTTGTGACGGAGTCGGGAATACTACTCGGATACGGCAGTCGTCCACCATGACACTATTCCCAAATCCATTTTTTCCTTGATTAATTAATTTTCCCTCCCTTTTATTAGGAAATACCTTCATATGGTGGATTTGGGGTTTCCATAAGGGATGAAATGGCATACTGTGGAGCCGGGTCTTTTGGGATAGCATTCTTGGGTGAGGTGTTACCCTATTTGACTATTAGAGGAGGTGTGGTTTGGTGTTCCAGACGCATACTACAATCACACACTAAATAAATAAAGGAAAATTAATTCCTAAATGAGGTTTCAATAATTGAATTATCTAATTGAATTTAAGCAATAATTAATTAATTAATGAACCTGTGTTATCCATCCCTAGGACCAAGTTCTTTCTTCATTAATTACATTTTTTCATTGAATGTTAGTTTTATCTTTTATTTAAATTGAATTGAATTACATTCCTAGATTAAATAAAAATAACCAAAAAGAAATAGTTTAGGTGAATTTTATTAAGTGATTGAAAAACTGAAAAAGATCCTCAAGTGAGACTACCCTAGTCATCCACTGTGCTACATTAGGAAAATAAATTGCTTTTTCCACGCCCTACAATAGGTGTGCGTCAAAACTAGCATCGTTTCTGTGGAGCTAATCGGTTTTTTTCTTTAATTTTTCTATTTTCAAATTTTAGATAGTTTTCATTATTTTTTTTAAAAAAATCACAAAAAAGTTACTTTTCCATGATGTATTCAAATTCAAATTATTATGCATGGGATGATTACTTGTAGGTGCAATATCAAGAACCTAAAGTGGATTATAGAGATCTAAATGCCCGGGTGGATAGGATCAGCAATACTATGGGTGACTTAGGGAGAAAAATTCAAATATCGTTTGACTATGTTTGAGAATAAAGTGAACAACCTGAGCCTGAACCAGAGCAAGATCCTGAGCAAGATGTGGAAGAAATTTCTCCACAGGTTTTTGATGTTGAAGAACCCGAGAAGGTAAAATAGTATCTTACTGAAGATCAATTCCACCTCCCTCAACCATTATTGGATGAGATGGATGAAATATCATTTTCTACTAACTTAGAAATGGGCGATCATGTGAATTTGGAGAAATTTTAGAGTTCATGGGCAGAAATTGAAATGCAACATGATCTCTTAATTCCTTACAAAGTTGAAGAGAAACCACCTTTATACCACTCTCTAGACTTGGAAGATGAATAAACCACCCAAGTGGGAGAATTCGAAGGCATAATGGATGAGCCTAACTACCTACCTCTATCAAGTGAAGATCGACTCCAAGAGGCACTTATCACAAAAAACGTGATTTAATCAGAAGCAGCTCAGGGAGATGATCCTTTCTTAAACTCTAACTTTTCTGATTTCATTCAATCTGATTTGAATATCACTCCTTATGACTTTGAATTTTCATATTCATTCAATCATTGTATTACCTTAGAGGAAGATGAATAAGGAGAAATTGAACCTATTGAGGAACACATGGGCTCCCTAAGGACATTGATCATATGCTTGAGAAATCCCATGAAATGATAACAGTGGCTCTGTATGAAGAACCAAATCTACAAGCTTCCTACCTTAAAAGGGAATATTTATAAATTAATATTTCAAATTTAAATTTTGAATATCCCTTTGATTATTATTTTCATGCAGAACATCTGGAGAAACCACTAGATTTTGAAGAACATGTTGCACAAGTAGCAACTGAAGAGGAGAAGGATCTATACTCATCCTACCCCTGCCATGAAAGCTATACTACATTGTGAAGGGGGTGGATCTTGTGTACTCTATCTATGGAATTCTCTTCAACAAGAACAAAGAGCTACAATCTGGGAAGAACAACATGCTTTGGTTCATTTCCAAGAAGATCCACCCACCATAAGATTATGGATGACAGCTGGTACTGCCCTCTGGAGGCAGTAAAAGAATCCAGGGCCCACTTGGGGGATTGTACCAAGAATTTTCATTACTTGTTTTCTAAAAATTTAGATTCCAAATTCTTTTCATAGAATTATCTTAGCATGTAGCCCAATCCCTTTAATATTTTTGAGCTTTAATGACATGATCTTTGTGCTTAATTGAGTTGTTTTCTTTTATAGGTTCATGATAGAAGAAGGAAACCCAAAGCATTGGACGAAGAGGACCAAAGATTTATTTCAAAAGGGAGTTCATATTTTATGATTATCTCTTAAACTCCTTACATTTTTTGGTCCAAAACATGATTTGATATTTAAAGATAAGAATTGCATACCCACACTCGAATTAATGCTTGACCTGACATATCTAGGAGACATGAGTTTCTTAGGAATCTAGTGATTCCATGTTTTAGATTTCAATGTTAATAACATTTAATGAGTAAAATGGATAATTTTATGATTAAAATGAAGCATGAATATTGAAATAAGGACTCATGATTTGAGGTAATTAATTGATTCATGTAAATGAAATTTCCCTACAATTTTTCATGCTTTAAATTTCTGAAATTCATGTGAATTAATTTGTTATAATTAATCATTACATGAGTGATTGTCCAATATCATATTTCTATTCCTGAGAGGATTTCTAGACCAAATATATCCTATTTTATCATGAGCATATTTCTTGAGTGATCTTGGGACGTGCCACCTGCTAGAACTTGTATTGAAAATTGTCAAATCTATGACTATGCAAAAACACATTTAAAATGATTGAGGGACTACTTTGGATAGCCACATATTTATCTGAGACTCACCCTTACATTTATCCTTTGTTATACCATAGAATCCATGAATTTCCTTATTGGTTTAAGACACATTACAAGCCGATTTTTCCTTACCTTCCCACTCTTTTAGTATTTTTTTCATGGATATTTCAATTTTGAGTGTGGGGAAGGGCCTTTTGTGTGTGTTCATTGGGATGTGTATCATTTGTGGGTGGTGTGAGGTGTGCATAATCATTTTGGGCAATGTATTATTATAAAATTGGGCATGAGTCATCATTTCATTATGCTTCTTTCATTTCATTTGGTTCTCCTTAAAAAAAGTGAAAAAATTGAAACTAAAGTTATGCCTTTCTGGAGCTTTACAAAAGAAAATTAAAAAAAGGACATAAATTAATTTGTGCCTTTCTGGAGATTATTTAAAAAGGGGGATAAATTGGATGATATCATTCTTTGTAATCAATTATTGACTCATGTCCCATGTCATAAAAAGGGCGTAGTATTGTGTTTCACATTTTCAAGGGGATTTGAGTGAGGTTAATCCTGTGTTTTCACTTGATTAATCATGCATTGTACTTAAGATTCAAACCTCCTAATTCTAGCCTTAAATTATTTCAATCATTTACCCACCAACCCTAATCCACAAAGTCATTTGATCCTTTATTGTAAGTCATTGGGATTTTATGTGTGTTTTGTCTTTACAATGTGGAGAAAGTAGTTCTTTTACAAGATTATAGATAAGTTGCATATTCTCATGATATGAGCATAACTCTACTTGAATTTTATCATGAGATATTAGAGGAAAAATTCAAAGGTGAGGTAAATCATGTTGTGGCAAGCTTAATAATAATGAATTGATAAGCTTGAATAAGATAAAGAAGAAGTTCCATTTTTTCAAAGGGGAAAAGTAAAATACATGATTTAATAGTTTCTTTGAAAATGGGAAATTAAATTGATATTTTATGTGAATTTTTTTTAATGTTTGATTTGACATTGAAAATTATTAAATTTTATTACTTTGGAATTTGAATATTGGTAACATTTGTGTCCTCTGAATTCCATGTTGAGATTTTATGCTTGAGGACAAGCATAGTTTAAGTGTGGGGGAATTGATTGAGCTAATATTTCTCACATTTTTTTATGAATTTAATTTTTTTTAATCATCCCAAATAATCAATTTGAGCTTATATGAACCAATTTTGGATTTATGATGTGTTTTGAGCAAAATGGTGAAAAACGCCTAATTCTGGATTTTAGATAGATTTTTTCATCAAAGGTATTTTGGTCATTTATTGAAAAATTTAATTCCAAATTTTGTGATTAATTTTTTTTTATAATAACTATTTTATTTCATTCATTTTTATTTTGTGGACCAGGGGATGAATCGACCTTCTAGAGGCCGTAAAAAATCAATGAAGTTGACGATTTTTTCAAGCAGACAGCATGAACCCCACCACTATAACGGAAATCCATATCAGCCTACACACACCCAAATGAGGTTTTTCTACCTAGGATAGAACGAGGAAAGATATATCCAGATCTAAAATAAATATGCGTGAAGTTTGAAGTCATTAATGTGGTCATTGAATGACATACTTTTGGAGGAACCTTCCTGGAAGTTTCATCCAGAAACAGAAACCTACAATGAAAAATTCATAACTCATTTATCTGGTGTCCAAATGAGCTGAGCTTTTGAGGGTGAACGTAAAATCCATTAAGGAACAACCTTTATTAAGGGGTCCATGCGTTATTCTGAAAATTAAGCGGTCCAACACATGAAAACGTTTGGAGGACAGAAATATGCCTATGAAAGGAGAGGAGCTCATACCTTTCAAATCATTCAAATCCTTCCCAAACCCATTGGGGCCATCAAGGACAGGAGGAAAAGGGAAATTTAGAATTTTTTTTCATTTCCATTGTAATGAATTTATTTTTTTTCTATTAAAGTGTTTCCCATTTTCTTCTGCCACCCATTTTCTCTTCCAATCTCAATCTCATTTTATTTCTTCCATCTTTCCATCGTGATCTTTATGCACTTATCCATGGAAAGTGACTAAATCGAGGCTTGTAACTAAGGGAGGTTTCATGGTGTTCTTCATTATCACACTTTAAATTCAAAATTTTTTAAATCTATTTGTGATGGAGGTGAGAATATTGCACGGGTGCGGCGGTCGTCCACCACGACACTATTCCAAAATCAATTTATTTTCCTTGATTAATTAAATTTCCCTCCCTTATCTTAGGAAATCCCTTCATATGGTGGATTTGGGGTTTCCATAAGGGATTAAATGGAATACGGTGGAGCCGGGTCTTTTGGGATAGCATTCTCGGTTGAGGTGTTACCCTATTTTACTATTGGAGGAGGTATGGTGTAACGCCCCGACCCCAGCTACCCAGAGTCGGTGCATTACTTCGTAACATTGGCATGATCACAAAAGATCAAGTCTCGAAAGACCGATTAGTTTAGTAGCCTTGGAAACACTAGATACATTCGTAAACGTTACATTACATCATAAAGTGAAAAACTACAATAACAAAGTCTCCATAGTCCACACTCATATCCTCTTCTGACTATCCCTACAGGTCATTCATAAAATACTTCTTCACATCCTGGAAAATATTAAAACATTGAAAGGGGGTGAGCTCAGATGCTCAGTAAGGATAACAATATTGCGGAAGCTTTCATAAATAAACATTAACATTTAAGGCAATGTATAACAAAAACAAAAGCCTTAAAACTTGATCATCAACATAATATGGCATAAGTAAAATGAGATAATTCCATTCACTTCTTCACATGGATATTCTACTGGTCGAATAATCACATGCAATATCAATAACCACTTTCATAATGAGGGAATGTATAATGCCGGACATTCTGAAACATTTTGTCAAGGCCTCGGCCAAGACGTCTAAAATGATTAAGGCCTCGGCCAAAACCATAAATCAAATTGGGAAAGGGCCTCGGCCAATTCCACGTCTAGTTGTCTCATGAGACCTACCGATGCATCGAGGAGCTATAGCGGGCTCCACCCGTCACTTATTAAGTCCAATACATTCCTCATATGAATAGGTTTAAACATATCATAAACCATAACATAATTATATCACATAAAACATGCATAAAGGAAACATAAAATTTCCACATTCCAATCACAAGATATCAATACAACACATTGATATAATAAAAATGCTTTCAAAACCATTTTCAATACCAAAATAAAATAAAAGTATAACATGGTATTTATTTTTCATTAAAAAAGGTATGGCTTGAAGAGGAAGCCGAAACTCAAATAGTGGTCACGGCGGCGGAGAAGTCATTGTCGCCGCATACGTACGACCAAAACATTCCATTTTGTCGTTTAGTAAACGCTTCGTATAAAAAGATTCCTTTTGAATAAACGTAAAAGTCAAAGGGGTTTATACACCATATAAAATAAATTCGTGTATAAAACAAAGTATGCCTCAATGAAAAGAGATTAAGACGAAGTCCATAAAAAGATCATTTTTAAAATGAAATAGATCTGTTATGTGTATTCACTATAGGTACACATAAATAAAGTAAAAAAAATACAGAATAAGACATAATAATATCATGACATAATTTGAAAGTAGGAGATTAACCCAAAGAATGGAAATTGGGTTAAGAAATTCCCTTACCTCGTGTCTGACTTGACTCAACCGTTCTTTAACCTCCTGAATAATAAACTAGAGTTAATATATACCTTATTAAGAACCATTTTCAATTTCATTATCCTTATTATATCACTTATTACAATGATATGAACATTATGTAATTATTTAAGTTAATAACGGTCGTTTTGTCGATCTTTGGTACTTGAGTCAACAATAAGCTTCTTATAATTACAAGTTGTTTATGTGGTGAAATATCCATTATATACAGAATTATATTCATGATTTAGATGTCATATATATATTATATATCCAGTATATACATTCATTTATAATATTACGTAACATTTAGAGGTGAGAAATGAAATGCACCGTTCATGGAGACGGTAAGCCGTACGTACGCATGAACGCTACTTTCATTTCAATTTCATATTTAATGGAACTAAATCATAATGATATAAATGTATAATATAATTCCAGTATAATATAGTGTATAATACCATTTACTCCATCCTTTATACATCCCACATATGGCATTAACGATTCAAATCACTTTGAGGGGGCGGTAGTCCGCACTTCCTAAAATGAAATTATCGCGTTTTACCCATAATGGAAATCATAAAGTAAGCCATAAATGAGAAATACAGAAGCATAAGTAAAACATAAACACATTATATATCATATATAAATATAGTGACATCTTAATGGCCACCTTTGAAGGTGTTATATGAGTGTTGAACAATCATCGTTTCGTGAGGCAGAAATTCGCCATCCACAGAAACCGTATGTTCTTTAACCATTAGATGTAGGTGTGTGTAAGTGTAGCTCGAATCCTTCTTATAACAACATCCTAGTATATTGAGGATACTGGTGTTGTCACAAAATAAATGAATAAAAAGAGTTTAGGGGGTTGGAGAAGAAAAATAAAACAAAACAACATTAGAAAAGACATTACCTCAAAATCGGGTAACTCTTTTTGATTTGAGACAAAGGCTTCCTTGGGAAGAGTTATTCCCAATGTGAGGCTTCTATGAGTAAGGGAGGAATGTTGGGAGAGTATTTGGGCAGAGGTTGGCCGAGCCAAATGGCTTGAAAGTGTAAATGAGGTGGGAGAGGTGGGGGCCTTTTATAAGTGGAGAGGAGGGGCACTTTTGGAAAGATTGAAATGTTACATTATTTCACAATGCTTTTCGGATTCTAAAGGTCCCACACTTATATAATTCGAGGCTAAGGTGATAAGGTTTCGAAATCTCTTCATCCAATAGGCTTTGGTCAAGTGTAAGCCTTGGATTTCGCATTATCTTCCCATTTTATTTAAATCGTTAAATAATGAGGTCATCACTACATCATCATGATGTCATAAATAATTTAATTTATTTAATGTCTAAAAATTATAAAAAAAAACTACTATGATGTAGGAAATCTTTTTATCTTTCTAATGAATATTTATAATCAAAATTTGGACTTGTGTAACCCCACTTAAAAACTGTTTTAGTAAAACAACTCATGTTTGTGTCAATTTAATTTTAACATTAAATAAATATATATTAATGTCATTTTCCAACTAAAGTGGCTCCATGGGGTCCCCAAGTTGACCCATGGGTTGTCTTGGTCGGCCATGACTCATCCAATAGGAGTAGGACAAGTGTCAAGCTCATATCATATTAATAAAACATTGTTTTTACCTTAAACTACACTAATTACCTCTAATCGCGATTAAGAACTTAAAAGTTACTATTCACCAAAAAATTATTTTTATCTCATTGAACCACATTTTACTTCTTAATGACAACCATGTATGTAGGATTTTTGAAAATCAAATCACAGAAGTCGTAATATTTCATTTAAACGAAAAATCAGTTATTTAACTACCACTTAGTGGTTTCACTATTCATCAAAAATTGAAGTTTTTCAGAACAATGCCAAAATTTCACCCTAAGCTATAATTGATATTCCGAATTCAAAAATGATGACTATTTTACAAAATTGCAAACATATAAGTTTCATTAATTAATTTTATAATTAATTCCCGCTGTTACAACAAATAGCGTGTTTTTAAGAAACAATTTATATCAAAAGATTGGCAATTGTTTATGTCCAATTTCAATGTTAAATTAATTCTAATGACCACCATTGGATAAAATGGTAAAAATATATTCTAATTATACTCTAAAACCACTCAATAGTATAATTTATCACTATGAATTATTTTGATTTAAAAAGTTGTTTTAAGTATTTTTCACTATTCATAAAAATTTAGAAGTTCTCAGAAAAATACCAAAAATTCAACATAGGCTAATTTCAATATTCCGAATCCAAAAATGAAGTCCATTTTGATAAATAAAATTTATAATATTTCAAAAAGTAGGTATTACTATTCATAACGGCTACTTTGATTAGTCGCGGTGTTTTAGAACTCGAAGTTGCGTTCAATGCAAGCTATTGCATTATTGAATGAGAAGCGTATCGTGGAAGCTCGGGGTGTTACATATGGTTTGGTGTGCCGGACGCATACTACAATCACACAAAAAATAAATCAAGGAAAAGTAATTCATTAATGATGTTTTTATAAATGAATTATCAAATTGAATTTAAATAATAATTAATTAATTAATGAACCCATGTTATCCAACCCTAAGACCAAGTTCTTTCTTCATTAATTGCATTTTTTCATTGCATGTTAGTTTTATCTTTTATTTAAATTAAATTGAATTACATTCCTAGATTAAATAAAAATAACCAAAAAGAAGTAGTTTAGGTGAATTTGATTAAGTGAATGAACAACTAATAAATCTCCTCAAGTGAGATGACCCTAGTCATCCATTGTGCTGCATTAGGAAAATAAATTGCTTTTTCTACGCCCTATGACAGGAGTGCGTCACCAACCTAACTCATCTCAAGTAAATTATATGTTCAATATATCCATCTTAATTTCATACCAGAACCCTCACATGTATTGATTCCAGATGTAGTGCCTTTGTGGAATGATATATTATATATTGAATAGTCATTGAAGATCTTATATCATATATACAATGTTCTAAGAAGCAATATAACTCACCTCGTCAAAGTACTATGGAGGAACTACAAGCTTGAGGAGGAAACTTGGGCACCATAAGAGGTGATGAAACAAAAGTATCGACATCTATTTTAGTGTACAAAATGAAATTTCAAGGAAAAATTTTCTAAATGGGGAAGAATTTAATGACCCAAAATTTTATAAATGAAATTACCTTCTGAATGAATAAATTCTTATCTAGTAATATAATTATAGAAAACCCATGCATATTTTTTCATTTTTTATTTTGTAATATTATAAAATTTAGCCATAATTTTAATGTTGAGATTGAAAGGCCATTAATAAAAATAAATATTGTCAATATATCCTTTCTATAGTGGCTGTTAAGATTATAATATATTAAATATTATAATAAAATCTAATTTACATGGAAGGAAGAAGTGATGGCCATATTCAGTAGGATTATACCCTATGAAGCCCATTTTTCGGAGCATATAAGGGATATTCCCTTGACCAACCCCAATATAATATTAAATAACTAAAACTCAAGAAAAAATATTTATGGGAGAATTTCAAAATTATAGAGATTACTGCCAAAACCATGTTCACTAAACTACCACAAGAAAGTACTACCACCACACACCTTACCCTTAGGTATTACGCTGGTATAATAAGGGGTTATATATCTAGTACCTAGTAGTATTATTTCTTATATTTTATTTTTAACCAAATAATGATTATTTTAATCCATTTTCATTATTACTTTATATATACATTATTATATAATGAGTTTGATAATAATTATATTTTGATATGAAGAAACGAAAATTTTATTTTTTTGGAAATATATAGTTTCAATAAAACACTCTTTCTCATAAATCCAAGTGTTTTTAAATAAATTGTATTTCCATAAAATATTCCAATTAAATAATATTTATTTAAATATTAATGTTAATATAATTTAATGAAGTACCATGTAAATTTTTATAAGGGTTTGAAAGTTGTTTGTGTCATAAAAACTAGTATTTATTAATAAATAAGGATTTTTATTTTAAAGTGGAAATTAATATATGCTAAAAAATATTTTTATAAAATATTATATTTTTTTTGAAATTATCACATCAAAATTATCCAATGGTGAAATTTTCTTTTCTTTATGAGATGGTCAAATTATTAGGTAAAAAATTAATATGGTATATATATATGGTATACGTTATGACATCGTAATATATCAAAAGTGATGTGATAAATACAATAAAGTTATTACATGATAAAAAAATATTGGTTCCATTTAAAATAATATTTTTTTTGAAGTTATTTTATTAATTTTAAAAACCTATAATGAATCCTCCAAAACCTATATTATATTTTATGATTTTAAAAACAATTATTTATAAACATAACTCACTTCCACATCATGAGTGGTATTATTTTAATGGGTAATTATATTAACCTAATAAAATATCATAAATCACTTCTCTTTGGAAAACCCAATGAAAAAACCATGGTATGTTTTTTGGTTTTTATTATCTTATTACTTAGAGTCCAAAACCTATGTTTATAAATTATTAAAGAATTCCCCTCTCTTTTTTTATAAATATCCACCCAACCTACCTTCCCTCTTTACTAAAATATCATTTAGCATGAATTTACTCTCCCTATACCTATATAAATCCCTCCTAAGGTATCTCTATTATCTTAAGAATATCCCCCCATGATTTTAGTTTCAACCACTCTAGTAAGATATTCTCTTCCACTTCCTCTTCATTCAAGTGCATCCTTTGTATTTATCCCTTTTAATATCAATTGATTATTTTTTTTACGTGTTTATAAATATCAAATTTATTTTTCAATTTATTTTTTAATAATGAATTATTATTTATCCCCTATCATTATAATATTTACCTAAGTTATTTCTGTTCTAAAGTAATGGATCACTCTCTATCTCTCTTCATTTTCATTCAATATATTTCTTTGAATTATTCCCTTTTATTTTAAATTTTTCATGTTATCATATGGTTTTACACATCTCTTTACTATAAATATGATACCCATGTAATTTGATCCTTCCTTTCACTCTCATTAATCTCTTCCATTAAACTTTATGTACACCCATTATGTTGCTGACTTTATCCCATGATTTTTAATGCCAAAATTTTATGTTGTCAATTACCATCCCTATTTCCACTCAAGGGTATTCAACTATATGTAATTATACTTAATTTATTAATTACATAAATGTATTAAATACACACTCCTTGTTCATGGGATTAAAATTGATGAATTATGGTTTTATGTTGTATGTTTTATGTGGAATACAAATGTATGTACATGATATGATTATAACAGGTAGGACCAAAATTATATATCCATCCAATGAATTGGGTAATATTTTTATCACATGAGAAATAATTTATGGTGCATGGATGGTTATCTTATGAACACTATGTTATGATGATTGTGTGGTTATCCTTGACTTATGCATATGATGTCATGTTTGTGTTGTCACCGCATTCCTATGATTCCTTGATGTTATCATCTTATGTAATTCTTTGATGTTCAGTATATTGATTCTCACATTTCTATTTCATCATGTTATGACTATTGACTCAAATTTACTACTTTACTTTATGATATTACTTGATTATTCTCTTATTGGGCTTTATGGATCACCCCTTTCTTAGGGGAATAAATCCTTGAGATGATACCTGGATAGAGTTGAAAAATTCCAAAATTAACCTATGTATCTCCTTGGATGGTTTCACCTTAACTGAAACTTGAACCATATACTATCATTGGGAGATCCATCTTTAAAAAATACTTACTCACTCATAGGTTAAAAGTACCATGGGGTTTACGGTTTTATAAAATAAAATGTAGATACACATTCCCATATATAATAAGTAGGAAGGGATAATTCATAGATCATAATATTTAATTTATTAATAAAAATTTATCATAAAAACCTATGTAATAAATAATTAAATTAAATATAATCCAACACATATATTTGTCATTCCTTCTCATGATCATCTGCGACATTCAATGATTACTTACTATAATTTATTTCAATTTATTTTTAATTAAGATAAATTTATCGAATTAATAAATTAACTATATTATCAATTAATTAATTTTTTATCTTAATTATTAATCTAAACAACACCTAAGATTCCCATCCTATGTAATTTATTCCCCTAGGATTAATGGGTTGGTTTATCTTCTTCTCGATAAAAAAACAACAGTTAAAATCTTATGATCATATCACATGTTTATCTTATTTTTTCAAGTTAATGGTTACTAATTTATTTATGTGATGAAATTTTTATTTTGTGTTTAAATTTGATCATATAAAGTAATTGAAATAATAATCAGGAAAGATGAAATAAAATTAAGTTTGTTATGAATAATTTATTTTATCAGGAATGGTTAATTAATTATATTAAATATACATAATATAAATAAGTATATAACGGATAAAATACAGAATATTTATGAATAAGAGAAAAAAATCCCTCATGAAAATATCAATTCATACATAACCCTCCATTACATGAGTTATAATTCAACAAATGATCAAAGTGTTAGTCTGGATCTCATCAGGACACTTTTATTTATCCTATAATTCTGATGAAAGTTTTGGGTTGACTTAAACAAGTTAGTATTGATAGTATTTTCTCTCAAAAGACTTAGTGTAGTTTGTAGGAAAGGGTTAAAGAAATCCCAATATAGGATTTCAATATTGGGGAGTCCACTCAACCAATCAAGTAACTATGATTTAATGTTGTTGGAAAGGCCACCTACCTAATTAACTTCAAGTAATTTGGTCATGCCCTAGTCTAGGTTATGAGAAGGGGAATATGGATCCTTTCTACTAGAATATCCAAGTGATGGGATATTGAAAATACAATGGTCTGGGATATTAGGAATTTATAAAATAGTGGGATAATCAAAAATTTAATTTATTATGTCACACTTGTTAATTAAAATAACGTACTAAAATTTTATCTTTATTGTTGTAGAAAATGGAAAGTAAAACCATGGTAACACTATGATAGTTTTCAAAAAAAGACCATTTCCTCAACATAAAAAATTTCTAAAAGTGGTATAATCATTTATACACAACACTACTATATGAAAATTTGTACAATATATTGGAGACCCCTATTCTTGATCATCCACCTTAGTGAGTGAAAAATTGTGAGAAGGATGTATGTAGGTGGTATATAGAGTATGCTTTAAATTTTCACTATGTCCTGTTATCATCTATTCCTAGAGATTTGAAGATCCAACATCAAGACATGGATACACACATCATGATAACTCATCTCTTAGAGCTTTAAAAGTATAAATATATGCTAAAGATAAATGATATTATCACAACATATTACAAGTGTAAACTAAAATATGGGTACATGTATAGTGATATAGTATTAAATATTCTGAAGTACATTAACCGGTTAGGAATTTTTTTATTCCATGTGTTAAATAAATTATCTATTAATCTCATATAATTATCCTTACCACCCATATTATCTATATTGATAATAAATTATTGGATGAATATTATGGAGAAGCTGCTCAGGAATCTTTTCATAATGCTTTTCCACATGGATAAGGAATGGTGGTAAAATAGTTCATCACCACTTATAGTGAAAAAGGTGAAATACAAGGTTTAAAATACGATTATTGGTTCAAATTAAATGGATAATTTTCAACATCCTTCAAAGAGAAAAAAGTTTTATAGGAAAAGTGGTTAACATTAGGCTATATACTTCTCATGTGGGAAAAAGGGTCATTGGAAGAGAATATAAAATGAATTTAATAAGAATAAATTAGATGCTTTTCTTTTGTTTATATCCATTATTTCATGTGATGTTTCTATTTCACTTCTTAGGTATTAAATAAAATGTAAAATTCACATATTTATATTCAAATATAGGATCTAATAAAATTCAAAAACATTACATGAAGTGAGGTAAACTCTATAAAAAACTGAGAAAGGGTGATTCCTAAGTTATGAAAAATAATCAAATTAAATCATATCACCAAATGGATTGATTCCAGTCAATCTATTTTTTTGTATTTACTAATACCAAAATATTTATCATAGTTTTCAATTATAGACATAATGAGGTATTATTTAATATTTGAAATGAATGTAGTTATGGTATTATATAATAAATAGTTTAATGATAATGTAATCATAGATATCCAATATTGGTAATGAATGATGAATAAAAAATATAAGAATCATTCCCATTTGTGTCAAGATAGTTCTTTTTCAACTAAAACTAAAGGGATTTGTTAATTATATACCAAGAGGTATGTTTATAATATTTGGAGTTAACTCTTAAGTGTTTGACATATTTACTTATTAAATTTTAGATAAATAAAATTTTAGAGATAAATGTTTATCCACAAAGCTTATAGATTTATTTCAAAAAGACTGTGTGAACTATTCTAAGGATAAGATAGAGGTAAGTTCGTATAATTCATGATATTCCTTTAATAGATTTTAGGGATACATAGTGAAAAATTATTATACTTGGTAAAAGATATAATATCCTCTATGTGGGATAGTCATATGATATCTTAAACAATTATTCATCAGTCATTTAAATTTTTATTTAAGCCATTCATAAACTCAAATTTCCATATACACATTAAAGACATGGTAGTAGTACAAGTAGGATTGATAAGGAGTATTATATGTATTGTAAATCTTTGATAATTCATTTTAATAAATGTTTCAAAAAAAAGTAGCATAAAAACTAACCATATGTCAACCATATTGAAAAATGGAAATTATATAAGTTACATAATTATGGGAATCCATTATGCCATAGATTTATGTGTTTGAGGAGAAATTTTTGTTAAATCTACCTTTAGATACAAACATACATTATGGAAAACACTAATAGAATCTCAATTAAAAATCCTAATGTTACTCAAGATATTATAATCCCTAAGATAAAAAGGTATTATTTAATATCAACTATATTTATATAAGTGGGAAGAATTTCTCTTTTGAGAAAGTGGGATCAGACTAGATTTATATGAGGTTAAGGATCCTGATGCGCATGAGTTTTCCTAATAACACTAAACTTTGCATGATTTTGTATGAAGAACTATTCCAAAGACACATACTATGTATGAAAGTTAAAACCAAAGAGTTGGTTTTATATTCACCAAGGTAGATGATATACGATTCGACAAAAATAATGAATCATACAAGGAAGGAGTAAATGAAAATAGGATAAGGTTGGAAATTTCATATGAAATCAAAGATGGATTCCATATACCAACATCTAGTTCAATATTTTGTTATTTTCTCAATTGATGTCAAGTTGATGGTGGTTATTTAAGAATAAATTGGACATGTGTGGTATAAGATGGTACCAATCAGGTTTGATTTATTATTATAATTTCCAAGATATGTCTAGACATAATCTATGATAAAGCCTTACAACATTAGTTATTCTAAAATATATTAGAATTATAATTAATATTGAAACCTTCAATGATCATTATATGGGTAATTGGATTTAAATATCACCTTTATTTAAGGAATCCCTATAAAAATGTCTATATAAAATACAAATATGTATGGCTAAAACTATAGTAAGATAATATTGTATCTAGGCTACACAAATCCATTTACTTATTGAAACTAGCATAGTGATCATGGAATATTTTTTGATTAAGCTACTAGAAAGTTTTGGTTGCATCAAAGAACAAAAATGTGTCATCTATATATAATAGGTTTGTGGGAGTGCTATAGTTTTCTAATTCAAATATGTTTATAGCACATGGAAAATAGATATTAAGTTTTACAATTTTTTAAGACTAAGGGAAAATATTTCTCTAAGAATGAATTAATACAGCAATCCTAGTTCTAGGGAAAAATATATACAAGCATAGATCTAGAAGGTTCCTTAGATCTATACATAATATGCAATTTGAGAAGGTATTAAAAAATACCAGGTGGAATAATTAAATAAAAAATTGTTTCTTATGTCACATGGCATAAAATATCTCCAATTTGACGTGTGAAAGCATATGTAGATATTCTTGTGATGAATAAAATCCCATATTCTTAATATTATTTGAGAATCTATCTCAACTTCAATGATATGTGATATGATTTAATATTTTTTATATGTAAGGAACAGTGGTAAAATATTAAACATAACAAAGGGAACTACATAAGTTTATAGATAGAATTATCCAATAGTACTTGAGAAAGTACAATGGATTAGTAACTAGTTATTGGACAAATTGGAATACTGGTTATAAAGGGGGTATATAAGTATTCTTCCTTAAGATCAATTTGATTAAGTATCATAGTGAGTCTAAGGTAATAAGAAAAACAAACTTATTATAGCTATTTCTGTCCATTTATATATAAACTAAGTGCATTTTGGCATATGATACTACTTAAGAATCAATTTAGCAATGATTTGTTCAATATTTTAGAATTGTACCAAGATAGTAAAGTGTTATCATATTAAAATAAAATTAAGTCTCTGATATTTTCTAATATGTTAAGTTTATAGTAGAGAAAAAAAGTTATATATTCATTGATATCACATCTTAAGGAATTTTCTTAAAGGAGTGAAGTTCTAATATGAAATATACCCACAAGAGAATGATATAGGCCCAGAATCTATATACATACCATAGTAGGACCATGTTTATCATTTGAGTTCCAAAAATATGGTTAAAAGTTTTCTATAGTGCAATTGGGATTATGTTGGAGTTAGTTCCCTATAACCAACTAACTTTGTACTTTCAATTTCAATGATATTAATAGATAAATTTTCACATGAATATTTTTCTTCTATATAACATTAATGTGATAATTTCCTTATAGTAACTTTCACATAAAAATGTCATAGCAGTTTCCCACTATAATGATAACCATAAAATGATATAAAAATATTTTTAAACATATATAATATGGTCTAGATGATATTTTCATGATGGTACATGGATAGTATTTTGAATATTAAGTGTTAGAGTCTCATAAGACAGTAAAACTTCTTCTCATGAAGATCACACTTGATAATCTCTAATATAGAGTTTTATGATGATAGACTTGCTAATAAAAATTCCACATGTTATATGTTTCATTGTATATTCTTATTTAAAGATGTGATTATTAGTCCTTAGACTTGAGATTATTATTAATATATATCATGAATCACGTACATTGATATATTGATGAAAATTGGGGAAAATGTATGCTTGCAGTGAGGTAGGATATATTGGTTGCGTCATAAGTAATATGACAATAATTAAATATGTTAATAAGGGATTTGTCCCTTTTGAGTTAATTTCAGATGATGTATCATTTCCTTTTATTGAAATAGAAATGTCTCATTAACTCCATGTATATGGTAGTTCCTCAAAATTGTCATTTCAAATAGTCAAAGAAAGATAATTCAATCACATAAGTTGATTACATAGGTATACAAATTATTTGATGATATATTCAGACAAAGAGATTAAATTTCACACAACAACCATTCATATGAGAATTTTTTCATTACAACATTAAATTTTTCCTTTATGGGTTCCTTGATGTGTCACTAGTTTTTTGATCTTAGACTTTAGGAAAGTTCACATAATTCCATTTGGAAAGAGGCCTAGATTGTCACACACTAAGTGTATCCAAAATCTCAATTAAATTATATTTTAATTTTATATTAAGAATAAATATTATTCTCAAATTATGGAATAGTAATTATTCATGCTAAGTTGATAGAATAAATTCAATCACTAGTTATTTGCGTTTAGAATATATAGGTGTTGAATATTAAAGAAATATTTATTTACGAGATAGTAAATATAATATTTATTTATCTCTTAAATAATAATTCACAAGGTAATAAATAAATATTTAATATAAATATGTACTAAATTATTTGAATAATAAAATAAATATTTATTTTCAAGTTAAGTGAATATAATATTTATTTATTTAATTAATGAATAATATAAAAATATTTATTTATTTAATGAAATATTTATTATACAAGGTTTGAAAAATGTTAAAGAGGATTTATTTATTTATTTATTTAATAATATAAAAATATTTACTTATTTAAATAAATATTTATTATGCAAGGTTCGATTAATTTCAAGGAGTATTTTCAAGCTAGGTTAAGGGTCCAATGGAAATTAAATTTAATATCTCTAAGTTAGTGCATATCATGGAATATATTATAATAATAATTCTTATTATTATTATTATTATCATTTGATAAGGGTTTTACTTAAAATAAACAATTAATTAAAGGACCTTTGTGTAATTACAATTTTTTTAACCATAAGTATATATTCTTGATTATATCATTTTCTTGGGTTATGAGAATTTTTTATCATAATAAATCCACTCAAGATAATTCTCTAAAGAATGAATAGAACATTCTTAAGAACTATCTCAATAACATAGAGAGTCAATCCTCCTCATCCATCACAAGGCCAAGAGAATAAGTGAATAATTATTTCAAGACAAAAAGACTTTATGTCGTTATCAATAGAAAACAACGCAGAGAATTTGGTTACTCCATGCTAGCACATGTTATACCAATGATGATGTCATAAGATTCACACAGAAAATTTGAATATCATAAATGAAATTACATTTTGGATTTTGAACTATAATTATGACATGAAAGAGGCTACTGAATTGATCATCAATGATAAAATAATTATCAAGTTTAGGTAATTCTTATTATAAATTAAATATAGATTAAATATGAAAATATCTTATCTATAGATATTTTGGGTTTACTCTGTAATTTTCTACATATTTTAACCAATGAACCCAAAAAAAATATTGGTCATGGGCCTGACCACTTCTTATGTATCCTATAACCTTCAATCATGGTGTTCATAAGTCCAAATGACAAAACTATGAACTTATAGTATTTTTTATCTTTAATGAAAAATATATTTTTATTATCTTATCTTTTAAAATTTTATTGAAAATATCTAGAATGATTGTACACTTTTAAAATTATTTAGATCCACAAATTTGATTGTGCATTTCATTAATCTAACATAGAGGATACTTGATCTTTATGGTAAACTTGTCAATCTCTCAGTAATTGATGATAATTTTCATGGTATTATCCTTCTTCTTGATAAAAAGTATAGGTTTACCCTATGGTGATGCACTAGGGTATAAAACCCCTTTTTAAAAATGATCTTGTAACTTCTTATTGAATTCTTCTAATTTTATTGGGATGTTTTATATGGGGTCTTAGATATATTTGACACACCAAGTATACATTCAATTGAAAGTTATAACTCATGATCTAGGGGAAATTTGGGAAAATATTATAGAAATGAATTAGTGTATTCCATAACAACGGTATTGTCTTTAAGGTTATGCTTTTCTATTATATTAACCATTTGAGTAAGATATGTTTCTTGTAAAAACCTGACATAGGTCACCTAATAATCAAATGAACTGGGGTCATCGCATAACCATAGGCATTCCTCCTTGTTTTTCAAAGGATTCCAACTAGTGGTCAGGACCTAAAAGAGTCATAGGGAAACTATTGACTCAGTTATATAGTATAAGGGTCATGCCCAGATCAATATAAATTTTAGAATGAATTTTCCATATAACAAATATACCTAAAACCTGTTGATATAAAATAGTTACCTATGAGGGAATCCAACAATTAATAATAAAAATGTCTTGAAATGTTCAATATGATGTATCAAAATATAATAGATTATAATAAGTAGATATATATATATTAGAGATTAGATACACAATATAATAAACGATTCAAGTAATCTAATACATATGTAAAATAGCTAAAATAAAAAAAATACAATGGACTTTATCCCAAATCACATTTCAAACTCCTACAAATTCATCAACCTCTTATAGAATACTCATCCTAAGACATGCGTCCAACTCCAAGGAAATAAATGTGCCTAAAATGAAACATGAAGTCTACCCACATGCATCAAAACCCATGTCATGTATTTAAGTAGGGGTAAGTCCAATGACTTAGTAGGATTCCCTAGCTCCCTAACACAATAACTTTTAATGATCAAGTGGATTTTCATTCAAATATAGAAATTGAGTGAAATTTAGTGCTCAGTGAAACTCACCCACCCATAATCATAACACATGAATGAACAAAAAAATAATATTTGCATACCAACATACCCAGAAGAAACACATACCTTGAAGACTCGACTGATAATGCCTAAATTAGTCTAGATTCCACCTACCTGTAGTCAATAACTCATATACTCCAATAGCCCGTTGAGGTATTCCTAATATCTATCATCTCATTGGACATGATCACTATGAAGTCTCGCTATATCCACAAGAATATCTCACCAAATTACTACCTAAATCATTGGCCATCATACTACCCATAAATAAACAACACCTGAAATATTTTGGGAAATAATGGTGTTATTGGTAATGTTAAGAAATAAAAATTGGACGCGGTCCAACTATTAGTGCCAAATATAAAACAATAATGAAAAAAAATTAAATCAAATAGGGATCAAAGAATCAAATAATAACTGAATATCACTCTCATGATAAAACAAATTGGAAAACTAATGAATATGTACCAACTATCTAAAATAACAATTTTGGTTCTCATGACCTATCCGATCTTATCTCATTGATCCTCTAGAGATCTATCTTCCAAACTACCCATGGATTAGAATTTGTTCCTCACTAGGGTTGGATATATAGATACCCAAGATATTTATACATAAATATTACATTTTTTAGATGATTATTAAATACATTTCATAAACACATGCCTGAGGACCATGATATTTTAGTGTATTTAGTGACTAAAAATAAAATCTTCTTATTTCTTAAATGATCTTCAACATCTCCCACATATATATTCTCCCATAATACTCCTATTAGGAATACCCTACCTAAAACTTTCTTTATAACCTAGGGAGGAAAACATAAGAAAACATGATATTAGATACATAGTAAGGATAAACATAGGAGAGATAAATCTATGATCATATGAAAGAATAAGATAATAATAAGGGTAAGTGATCATGAAAAAAACTTATGATATTTATACCCAGCCTATCATAGATAATAAATGGGATTCTTGGAATAAAAAATTATCATTTCAGAAAACATGGTCCATAAGAGTGATACATCATTATAAATCAATCAAGAACCATAATATCATGTCAAAAAATTTTAGAACCATTATAAATATAGAAAACCTTTTCATATGTAAAGGTTAACTACCAAGAACATCAACATAGTGGATCTTGAATTATCACATATCTCCCATTATTGATCATGCCAAACATGTTTCCCATAGTGGATTGGGACTTATCACATGTTTCTCATAGGGTATTAGTACTTATAGCCTATTTCCAATTGTGGACCGGGATGCACCTGTTTTCCATAATGGATTAGGACTAAACTATTTTCCATTGTGGATCAAGCCCATAAACTTGTTTCCCATTGTTATATAATGTTATATGAATATTTATTGAATGCATTGGAGGGAGATATAGGTCCCACCCATCTCATAATTAAAATAGTATTTATATGTTCCATAATATCATAAAACATTCATCATATCATCACTTCCTAACTAGTTTAAATAAAATGGGTTTCCTAAATATTTTATCAATTCACCATAGCTTAACCCATGAAAAATAAATGGGTTTTATAAATATTTGAACAACTTAAACATTAACAATAAAGTGAAATAATAATGATCATATCAATCAATATTATCCCCAATAAATCATAAGTAACATCAAAGGATGTTTCCTTACATGGAAAATGGTTTTAAAAGATCACATGGAACATTTCTTAAGGAAAATATCATTTCAACTTTGAAAAAAAAGCTTTTTAAAACATAAAACATTTTCAAAATCATTTTCTTTTAAAATAACCTTCAAAACTTGTAAATTATGATATCAAAATAATTTATAACATTTCATGATGAAAAACTGATTTTTTCTTTGAAAAATACTTTTTAAAACATAAAACATTTTGAAAATTCTATTATTTGAAATTAACCATGAAAATTTATATAGGTATATTCAAATAAAATAATGTTCATTGTAGTGTGAAATTATATTCTTGATGTAAAAGTGAAAACAAATATTTCTTTCACATTTTTTTATAAAATTCAAACCTACATTTTTTTTGTAAAATGACATAAAAATTATTTTCAAAACATTTGGTAAAAATTCAAAAATGGGTAAAAATGTATTTAATAAATCATTTAGGTAATTTTTAAAACATTTTTATAAATCATGGTTTTGGAAGGAAAATGGTTTTTGATTGAAGAGAGAAATAAAGAATATTTTTCTTAAAAATATTATTTTAAAATATTGACTACATAAAGTGAGGGGAATGAAGGTAAAAATGGATCCTCATGACATAAATAGAGGAGAATAAATGACATGTGTTTTTTGATATATAGATCATAATATTTCATCAATATAATCATAATCATTAATAATCTCAATAAATGTTGAGATTGTAACATAAAACCCTTACCACTTTGATAAATTTGAATTGTAAACCCCATGAACTAGATATAATAAAATTGATATGTAAATAAAACAAATTCAGTATAACCATCATAAAATATGTTAATGGGTATTATTTAATACAAATAAACTAAATAAGTGGTGAATATGACATGTGTCTCAAGAAATAAAAATGAGACAGAAATTCCTTACCATAAGTCACAAATTCTTTTATACATGTTCAAACCTCAAATATAGTAAATATAATTTTATTATACATATATTAAATAACTATATATATATATATATCATTCCATATATGATTTACTTATGACCTTTTATTACTCTTTTATTAACAATACTATGTTAAAGTCATGTTTTGGGTAATAACTGCTTTGTTTTTCATGTATGTTTTGATTTTTTATTTATATTCCTCTTAATTTTATTGTGGTTCCATAATATACAGAATTTTAAACATGTTATAAATATAATATATATTTATTTTACATTTATTTATATTGATCCATAAAATTAAGAGATTAAAAGTTAAATACACTGTTCATGGAGATAGTAGGTTGTACGTACACAAGAACATTGTTTCCTTTTTCCTGATGGAAATAAATGAATGAATCTAAATAATATATTACCATTAAATAATTATTTTTATGTCATAAAAATAAAATATTTTCAATAAAATAATCTTTATTACCTTCTATGTAAAGCATGAAAGAATCACATCGATTCGTGAGGCGGTAGTCTGTCGTACACACAAATGACGGTATCACATTCCCATAGAATGGAAAGTAAGAAGAAACATGTGATATGATTATTATAAATGAATAATAATATCATAATTATCATACATAAATACTAAATCAATCATTATATCTAGCATTGAGAGGTGGTGATGGAAAACGAATAACATTGGTTCGCAAGGCGGTAGTCCATCGTACACACAAATAATGATTTCATAACCCATTTTATGGAAGAGAAGAATGATTTAGGTTATTAAATTAATATAATAAAATTATAATTATATTTAAGATACTTATTTTTTTATATCATATTTTTTTAATATGAATTTAAGGATATGGATGAAGAAATAAAATAAAACTCTTGATTAGTGATGTTACCTATTTTTCAGAAAACTTCTTTTGGTTTGAACCAAAAGGCTTCTTAGGTTGGATTTGAGACCAAAATAAGGATTATAGGACAATATTATGGAATTAAGGAATTTTTTTGGTCAATTATTTTCTAAAAAAAAGGTTTTTTAAGTGTGAAGAGGAGAGGAGATGGGGTGGCCTTTTATAACTAAAGTGAGTGGAGCACTTGAAATTTTTGAATAGAATAAGGTGTACCCATATTGTTCACTTTAAAAGGGGCTATAAAATAGTATATTATATAACATTTCAGATTTAATATTTAAATATTTATATAATATGGGTGATGGATATGTTTTGGTCCATTTTTTAACCCTTATCTTTTTATTTTAACCCCTAGTAAACCAATTTTTACCTTAACCATGAAAAATAATGTTTACTATTTTTACTATTCATTATGGTCAAAAAATAAGTTGAACTTATAAGATAATATAAATTATTCATATTACAAATATGGAAGCCATTTATCCAAATTCTAGTCATATAAGTGAAAAATTTTAATTTAAACTTAGTACCACAAACACGATGAGAAAGCGACTTTTCAAAGAGAATATATTCAAAAGTTTAAAAGGTTATTATATCAAATTTCAATATGAAAATTATTAAAATGACATAAATTTGTTTCATATATATAAATAGTTTTACTTATTATACTCTTATAACCATATTAAAACAATTTGAAAGTTTTTAAAGTCTTTAAAATAAATGACAATCTTAATAAAAACCATTACTTTTTATTAGTCATCGAAAACTTTTCTTCTCAGAAAATTATCAAAAAAATCACCATAAGATAATTTTAAAAAGATAATTTTAAAAAATAACTTTTTTTTCAAATAAATTTTTGAAAATTATAAAAAATTAGTTTTAATATAAGTTCTCAAAAGGAAAAAAAACTGTTTTTTAGAAAAATATAGTTTTTAAGCATAAAATTGGATTTATAATTATCTCTTTTAAAGAAAAAACATAAGATGAATGTTAAAATTTTGTTTAAATATATAATATATACATTTCATTAAAAAAATTCACCAAAATTGTTTTGTTTAATTTATTTAGGTAAAACGTGTTTATTTTCATATAAATAGTTTTTCAAATTAATTTTTCATCAAAGAATTCATTTTATATAAATGTTTGAACCATATATTTTCATAATTTTGTTAATATTATTCATACCCTCCATTCCAATGGCTATATGATAACTATTATATAATAATATTTTAATAGTATGTTATGTTTATTTTAAACTCAGTATTTCATGTAACGCAAAATATAGAAAAGATTAAATTCTTTTCAAAAAATATATATTTCACCAAAATATCAGGGTGTTACATTATACCACCTTAAATAAATTACATCCTCATTATTTTAGGATGCGCTCGGTAAGAAAGGGATTAACATTTGAAAATCCCTTTATAGTAAACCTACTTCATAAAATGGGTTAATAAAACATCCTCTTAAAAATAGATAAGGGGTTGTGTAAAGTTAATTTGGAATAATTAATACTTGGTTTCCAAATAGGATAATATATATGGGAAGTGAAAACATATACATAGAAGTGAAAACTAACATCCAAATACAGAGGGATAGTGATTGAGAACATGGTTAGTAGAAATTTAATGACCACAAATCCATAAACCAAATAGGTGTGAAAAAGGTCATTGATATTATCGAAAATGATGATAATAGGACAAAATTTTATTTCAATATAATTTTCATAATGTTGGTGAATTTTCATGAGAATAGATAATTACTTTATTTCATTCCATTTTATAAGCACAATCTCATCCTTTGGTTGTGCCTCAATCAATTTCCACTTCATCTCTTACTCTAAGAGATGAATTTTGAATGTCTGAAGTACTAAATAAGATCAATTAAAGAGTAATAAGTCATTAATTATATCTATATTTATTATCAAAAATAAAATATTTAGCACAATTTATTCATAAATATTCATATGGGAAATAATACATTAATCTCTAAAACCTCATCCAAAATTCAACTTAAACCATTCCATAAATGGTTAACCTTATAACCCTTCCAAAATTCAAAATTTATAAAGAAGGTCACTACATTTCTCAAAATAAAATTAACATTAATCACCCAAATATCATAAATTAGTATTCTTACGCACTAAATATTTTAATACAATGGTCATATGTTTTCTTGAATCATGGTAATAACCATAATTACAATAAAACCTTAATGAAAACACACATACTTACTTATTCCTTGAATAAAACCAAATATTATTAAATATATTCCATAAATCTAATAATGTTGTAAACTCCCTGAATGATAACATAAACCACTTTTTTCACAAATCAATAATCAATTTCAAGGTCATAAATACTATCAAAATTACTTTATTCATATCAATCATTTATTTATCCAAACTAAAAACCATTTTCCCAACATCAGGAACATATTAATGGTTATATTACCTTAATAAAAATATTACTATTCCATTAAATCAATTTTCTAGTTCATCTGCACCATTCAACATATTTTTGAAAATCCTTAATAAAAAACATATATTGAAACATCCTTATATATTTCAGGATTAATATAACATAATTATTGAATTCCCATACATAAACACTTCATCATACCACTTCCTTCTCAAAATATTAACTAGTATTCATCATCTTATTCTATATTACCTCTTTCCTAAAATGTGAAATATTAATCTAGTATTAACATTAACCAACCTCAATTTAATCATATTACTCAACTTTAACATAAAAAATACTATTTTGAATGCTCATAGCTTTAATATTTAATTTGTAGTATCCTTATCATTAGTATTATAACCATTAATCATACAAAATTACTTATTATATTCATTAGCTTTCCACTTAGGAAATGTATTTTCAAAATGCCTATACTTTCCACATTTGAAACATTTAACTATTGATGATATCTTAGGTAGACCATTATTCTCATCTATTGAGTTAATCGAAATTTTAATTTCTTTTTCCTCTAAAATTACTTGCTTTGTGTCCTTCTTTTACACACTCAAATCATCTTCTCATTTATATAAGATGACCACTAGGGTGGTTCTTCCCATATTCTAAATATATTAGAAACTGAATCTTCTTTACTCTATGGTATCCACCACCCAAACTTTCAATGAACTCTATCATTCTTTTTTTAGTGATTTACAGAGTTTGTTAAGGTTCAAGTTGTTAATCATATATTGTGATAAATAATTAGGAATAATATGACAAGCCTTATCATAACATCATCATAAAATTATATTTTTATTTCAAAGGGCAAGGAGCAAGGGACACATGCAAAACACGATAGGCCTATTTGGGTCTAAAGTAGTGGAGACCAAGGGCATCCCCTCAAATCATATTCACCCCCTCAGGTTTAAAGATAGATATTTTTTGAAGGCACGTGACATTAGAGACTTGGATGGACAAGGAGGCAAGATGCTCTGTGACCTTTTACCCCTCCCTCCATGTTTGGGTTACACGTGCATTGTTGTTGATGAGGGTTCTGCACTTCCTGATCATGTAAGAAACTGCCCACGGAGTGGGCCCTTTCCCCTGCATGGCTTCATGAATAATCTTGGAATAAGTTTTGACATGGGCGAGTTCGATATTCCACTACTTGTAGAGATTCAGTCCTATTAATACAGGCTTGGCCTCGGCTTGCAAGGAATTACATGGGCCATAGTGGGTTGTGAAAGCAAGAATTACACAACCTCGGGAGTCGCGGACTACCCCTCCCCCACGCATCCCCCCTACACTGTAAGAACCATCAGTGTTGAGTTTTAAACCATTTTTGGGGGGCTTCCAACACACCCACTGGCCCTACATGGTGAGGGGTTGGGCCATAGGTGGGTGAACTTGAAGCATCCTCAGGGAAGGAGCATCCTTCCACCTGCTGGAAATATTGACCAGGTCGGTCAGGAGGCATCTAGAACAGATAGTGATAGACCTCCCTATTGGACAAGAACCCTCATAGCGTGCCTAGTTTCGAGCTTTCCACAGGCACCAACAACCAGTGTTGAAGATGGTGGCACAGGCCATCCTTTCCTGCCATCTATCATTTGTTCCCTGAAACCAGTGTTGCAAGAAACTTCAATCCTGTGGATCGTGGGAGAGAGCAGTAGTGAACCCGCCGAAGTACCTCCAGACGTTCTGATCCCAACCGACTTTGAAGAATATTTGGTTGATACTTTCTTCCTTTTTGTTACTTCAACACTGACAACTCGATGCCAGAGGGATGCCCAGTTTTTTGGTGTTATCATCCGTAGGGAGATCCTGGTTCCTCCTTCTCCAGATTGGAAAGTTATATTTTGTTAGAATCTTACCGCACCACAATATCTCATTCCGTGCATCATGGTGATCCTGGTAGGTGAAGATCCTGTGGAATTACCTCATCGTGAACTTCCCTGAAGTGGAAGGGGTGAAAACATAAATGTCATGCTCGGCGTTCAAGGAGATTAGCTCATAAATACCGAACTGAACCTCATTCAGTACAGCCTTGATAAATTGTGTGTATTGGTTTGCCTCCTTAAATGAAATGTCAGGGACTGAACATCCAGGGAATCCAAGCACATCCCCAGCCCAGTTGCAATGCCAGAAACTGATTTTTCTCTCTCCAACAACCCAGTGAGAGTGATCCTAGAGGCTCGGGATGAGGGGGGATATCCTAGCCCAGAGAGGGGATCCATGAGTGGCTACCATATCCACTCTACTTCTAGCCAACTATGACATTACCTTCCCCCAAAGCGCATGTTCTTAAATGAATTCCCACGCGAGTTTTCCATACATGCCCCGGATCATGTCGCTTAAGCTTCTAACATTGATCCCTCCCTCGATGACAGGTCTGGTCATCTTGTCCCATGATGTCCAATGCCTTTTTCCTTCAGAGAGAGCATCCCAAATAAAACTGTCTAGGACCTTATCAATGGCTCTAATGACTCCCTTAGGCACATGGGTTGATTTCATAGCATGAATAGGGAAAGCGAACAATATGTTTTTCACCAAAGCTATTCGGCCCCCAAAAGAGAGGTAATTATTTTTCCAGTTAAAGACCCGTCTAGTGATCCTATTCACAACCTGATCAAAGTCACAGATTCTCAATCTTTTTGAAGATATCAGGGTGCCAAGGTACTCCATTGGAAAGGATCCACTCTACATATCAAGCTTTCTGCACAAATGTGTGGCCCTTCTGGAAGTACATTTTTTTGAGATATACAGTTTGCTTTTGGATTTGTTGATAATCTGGCCCCTCTAATAACAGTACTCCTCCAGAATCATCTTGAGCCTATGAACAGAACGTTTTCCAGTATTGGAGAAGATAATCGTATCATCATCAAACATCAAGTGGGATATATGGTGGAGATTCATTTTTTTGTGAAAATGAAGGATATCCCCACTGGATATTTCCTTGTTAATAAGATGACTAATAGAGTCCTGCATGAGGATGAAAATACTTGGAGATAGGGGTCTCCTTGCCGAAGCCCACGTGTTGCCTTGAAGAATTCGTGGGTTCTCCCCAAGAAAGAAACCGCCATCCATGAGGAGATGAAGCATCTAAAAATGAGATCAATGACTCGGGAGGAGAATCCCATTATCGTAACACTCTGTTAATAATACCCCATTCAATATTGTCATAAGCCTTGCTCATATCCAACTTAACAGCCAAGTTGAATCTGTGAGTTTTCATGTTGATATCTCTCAAAATTTATTGTGTTAAGGCAATGGAACCTTGGATGGAATGACCCCTCACAAAGCCATGTTGTTCCATTGAAACCCAGCAGGGAAGGTACTTAGAGAGTCTCAAGTTGATAGTGCAGGCCCGAATTTTTAAGGAAAATTTCACATGATCACGGGTCTATAATCATGTAGGGAGGAGGGGTCCTTGATCTTTGGTATCAGCACTAGAGTTGTAGTACTGGCCACCCTCGGAAGAGTTCCCCACCAGAAGAAGTCCTGAACATCAGCCACTATGTCGCTTTTGACCAGCTCCCACGATGATCTGTAAAATGATCCTGGAAATCAATCAAGCCCTGGTGCGCTATCATGGTTAAGATGCATCATCGCTTCTTTGATTTCCCTTTCATCCGGAAAGGAATCCAGCAAGTCATTTTCCTGTGTGGTAACTAGGCGAGGGATCACATCCCAGAGTCCAATAATGCCTCCGGGGTAACCGTGCAGCATCCTCTCATTCGGACCAGCTTGGAGATCCTTGAAGATTGTGTGTTCCATCGCCCCAACCACCTCCCTGACATTGGTATAGGACCCATTCCCAAGTAATATATTAGGCTTAGAGACACGCCTTTTATCCCTGATGCAAGAATATAAATATTCATAGTTCTTATCCCCCTCTCGGAGCCATTTGATCCTTGAGTTTTCCCTGAACTTGCATTCCTCCAAAAGAATCATCTCCTCCAGGTTGCTCTTTTTCTCCACCAGGGAAGCGAACGTCACCTACTTCTATCCCTCCTCCAAACTAACTTCATGACGTTCAATTTCCTGCTTGAGATCCTCAATATTTTGATCCACAGGGGGTAGATCGTTATCCCACACCTTCATTCTAAGCTTAAGCCTCTTAAGCTTATTGTGTAACTCCGCCCAATAGTCCCCATGAGGAGGGCCTCCCCAGGACTCAGTTACCAAATATTGGTAGCCAAGAATGCTAGTCTAGTGGTCCGAGAACCTAAACCTGCTATTGGTGTCCTGCCTTGGAGAAAGGGCAATAAACAATGGAGATTGATCAGATATTCCACGTACTAGGTGATTGACTGTGGCATTAGGAAAGCTAGTGATGGCATGCAAGTTAGCCAGGTAGTGGTCCAGCCTGCACCAGCATCGCCTGCTCCCTTTTTGGTTGTTGCACCATGTGTAGCGATCTCCAGAGTATCCCATATCCGCCAGGCTATTAGCCCCCATGAACTGGGCGAAATCCATACTCGATTTCTGAGGGAAATATCCTCTACTCTTCTTTTCATTCGGTTCCATAATGGTGTTGAAATCCCCACTAATGGTCCAGGGAAGATCCCCTGGGTCGAAGGTGCTGAGATCATTCCATAAAGACTCCCTCCTTTTCATATCATAGCTGACATACATTAAGGACACTAAGAAGTGGTCATTACCATGCCTAACCTTCATTGTAATGAATTAGTCACCCGCCTAAACCAACTCCACCATTGTGTATTTATTCCAAAAAATCCAAATGTGTCAGTTTGTAGGCTCTGCATGCATGGATTCATGCATACTGATTTTCCGAGTGAACACCTTGAGTTTGGAAGGTTTTTTCTTATGTTTGAGGATGGACACAACGCAAGTCCTGTTCTTCTTAGATTCTGAAGCTATGTAATCCGAATTAACTCACGCCCCTAGGCCATGAGCGTTCCAGATGATTAGCGGAATCATTGGAAATGGGGTGCCCCGGCTTTAGCCCCAGGCACCATGGTCTCTATTGGATGGGAGAAGAAACACTCCCTATTCTACCTTTGCTTGTTTTTGGATTACAGCCTCGTGCATACCCCCAAGGACTGAGAGGAGGAGGATGGAGAAGAGTGGGCCCTACGGACAGGGGGCTTGAGGGTCTCCCCCCTCACTGATCTTGGAGGAGAACTCAGCGGGGCTTCAACTGCAGGAACTAGGGGAGAAGGCAAGCCATGAACCCCCTCCAAAGTGGTTTATTGGGAATCCACAACACTAACCACCTTCAGAACTGAGGAGGGGAAGGACCCGGTCCTCCCGAACCCAAGAGAATTCCCCCTGTTACACTCAATCTGATCGCTGACTCCAGAGAGGGAAGACCTAGGGGACCTAGGAAGCCGAATGGAATCCTCAAAAAGTGCACCAGAAGGCGGCCCTTGGAGAACACTTGGAAAGGACGGAAGGGAAATACCCCGAGGCCATTCATAGTGGGAAAGGGAACCCAGGGGACAAAGGGCAGAAGATCCAGGCTGGAGGAGGCCACACTAACTAGAGAAGGACCAGGGAGGGACTCGCAAGCAGGGGAGATAACCAAGGAAGGCTGTCCTGGAGGACCTCGGGGCACCATACTCGCATCAGAGGAGGTCCCAACTAAAATCGTTTTATAAGAAGTAGCCTTTCCCTTAGCTCCACTAGCCTCATGCCACCGGGGACCTGGAGGTTGTTTCCTATACACTTGGGGGGAGTGGCCTTGGAGGAGGCAGTGAGGGCAGAAAGTGGGGAAGACATGAAAGACGACCTCCTAGATCCACACCACCTCATCTGACAACTGCAACTGGATCTTGTCTGGAACTGGGAGGGATAGATCCATCTCCACACAAACCCGGGCCATAGAGGCTTCCTCACAGCATCGTGTGCAGTCGTCCTTGCAGAGAAAACCACCCAGAGAATCGCCAATGACTTTGAGAATACCGCCATTCTGGAAGGGGAGCGGAAGTCCAGGGAGGGATACCCAAACAGCAGCATGGGGAATTTCCCTACCCTTGTGGAACTCCATTGACCAGCGCGACAGGTTGAAACTCCATCGGTCGAGGATCCAAGGGGCCTTGCACCAAGCTTGCAGAAAGTCCTCTTCCGAAGCCAGCACCAAGAAAAATGAGTTCTGGTGAACCATAGAGATGCGATCTGAGGCCTGCAGCCCCCAAGAGTCCACAAACCTTTTAAAGACGGGGAGAGGAGGATTCCCAGATCCAAAATGTGCAACAAGGTTCCACTTCAAACAAGAAACTACATCTGCAAAAGCCACTGTAGGAATCTCCAACAATAAGATTAAACCCTCCCTGGATGCCCGCGGACCCGCCGAGCTCACTTCCGGGAAGCAGGCCTTCCGAGATTTGCAGGGCGAGGAGAACAGTGCCTCCTTGTAGGAAACGGGATGTCGGGGCCAAGGCAAGGGGCCAGGGAGAACCTGGGGGAGGGAGGAGCCAGCCGCCGGGGGACGGAAGAGGCCACAGGGTCCGACTGGGTCGGAGGCGACGCCGCGAGACCGACACTGGGAGGTCTAACGGTCGACTCAATTCGAAATTCCCCTGGCACATGGAGTGCATTATTTTGTTGAAACATACTTTCCTTTCTTTACGACACAAGCCTTATCTTTATTACACATTAATTCGTGATTTATTACATAAAGGTTCACACATTATAACCTAGAAGATCGATAAGTTTTGTATATTTGGGTAGTTAGGTATAATACATAAAAACTTAAAATAGGTGGTACATCACCATTATTTAAATCTTCCTTAACATGCTCATAATATTCCATCGTACATAAACTACATGGGATAACTTGGGGACATATATAAGAAAGGGGTGATCTATAAAGCCCAGTAAGGGAATAAACAAGGCATAACATGAAGAAATTATTACATGTTAAAAAATTGGAATTTCAATGGGACCTAAAATGGGTTAGAATGATGAACATGAACAAATATGAATGATATACTATGATGAAATAAAGGCTACATGGTAATGTAGAAACAACTTTAAACGTGACAACATAAACCTAGGTCACGGATAACTGCCAAGACATAATAAAATGGTGGAAATAGTCTTGTGATGGATTAGGTTCACTCCCAAATCCATTTCATGACATATCATAAGACTAAAACCTTACCCAATGCATTGTAGTGCTATATAATTATGGGTTCAGCCATAACTTTTGTAAAGAACCATAAATTTAAAGGGAAATTTTTTCTTAATTTTATTTGGGATTTTACGAGTACGTAGTTTTTGACGGCACCTGATTCTGAGGCCCGGTGTTCCCGGAATCAATTTCTGAAGTTTAGCTCGGGTATGTTCAGTGAACGAACGAGCGGGTTTTTCTAACTTTTAAACCGGTGCTCGAAATTGAATTTTGAGGGCACTGATGGAATCGCAGTGCTGGTAATTGCTTAGGAACACCTTTTCTGGAGTTGTGTTTTCTTGGGTGAGGTTATTAAATAAATGGGTTAACTAAAGAATGAAATAAAATATTGTGCTACAATTTTTATTTCTATTCTAAGTAGTTTAAACATATGCATGGGGGTTAGAGTGGGACCCACTACATCCTAACTTCTCTATGTAGGATATTAGTGAAGTGGGGCCCACACGAGCCCCACCCCTTCAAATCCTTTTAACCTCCCTCTCGTGCATTTAATTTGTAACTCACCCACACCCTAATTAAATGGCAAGTCAACCCTCGAATTTAATTTGGATTATTAAATGATCATCAATTAAAGTCAATTAATTGATTGTAATATTTTGAATTTTTTAAAGGGGTTGGCATGAGTAATAAAATAAGGCAAAGCCTTATTTTATTATTTGTTGAATCGTTGTGTGGAGATATCTGGAAGAGGAGAGCTCAAGTCTTGGATATCTTCTTCCTCGTCGAAGAACGCGAAGAACGCCGAGTCTTTGACGAAGAACTCCGTCACCGCAAGGGGAGTTCGCCGTACAGTCTTCTACCCTCTCCGTAGCCGGTGAGAGACGCCTTCTTCAAAGAACGACGACATGCCGCATCCTTCATCGGGAGAACACCGACGATGCTTACGGAGCATCGATCCACAACATCGTCTTCTGCAACGCCATCTTCCACGACGTCGTTGTTCCGAGACGACCATCATTCGACAACTCCTTGAGGTAGGGGTTTGGAATTTTGTTCATGAAATATTCTTTGCCACTCTTTGTCTTTTATTTTGGGTTGCCTGTTATTGTTATAACAGGAGGAGGTCATACCGCACAAACACGGCCGAACCTCCTCCCCCTCTATTGTTGAATTCATTGCAGCTCAAATGAAGGCGGCGCGGTGAAACGGCACCGCACAGAATCAAGGAGGAACACGGCGAAGAAGCACGGCGTCGGCGCGCCGCACCGTTGAGGTCAAACGAAGCCGCAGCCGGTGTCGGGCCGCGGCGAAGGGGCGCGGCGTCATCGCGCAGTGCTGGAGAACCAGAAAGAGACCGCGGCTAGAGCAGGGCCACGGCGGAGGGGCGCGGAACCGTAGCATCGCGGCGGCCGGACCAAGGCCGCAGCGGAGCAAGGGAGGGAGGACGGAGCCGCCGGCCGCCGGTCCGCTGGAGGGCGGGACCAACCGGTCTCGTGGGTGAGCTGGCCGGCCAATATAGCCGACCAAATTCTGGAAAAACCGGGGGTTTGACCCCCAGTCAACACGGAAGGACGGACCCCCGAGGGTCCGCCGCTTGGTCTAAAGAGGTAGTGATTCCCCCCTTCCGCGCTCACACGGTGCGCGGCGCCCTAGCCGGCACGGCCCGGCCAGGCCTGGGTGGCCCGGCCAAGAAGCGCGGTGCCGTCGCGCTGCGCCGTTGAGGCCGAACGAAGCCGCGGCCGGAGTCGGGCCGAGGCGAAGGGGCGTGACACCGTCACGCCACGCCGTTCGGACCAAGGCCGTGGCGGAGCAAGGGAGGGCGGCCGGAGCCGCCGGCCGCCGGTGCGCTGGAGGGAGGGACCAACCGGTCCCGCTGGTGAGCTGGCCGGCCATTACAGTAGGCCAAATTCTGGAAAAACCGGGGGTTTGACCCCCTGGTCAATGCGGCAGGGCGGACCCCCGCGGGTCTGCCGCTCGGTTTGAAGGGGTGGCGGTTCCCCCCTTCCGCGCTCACGCGGTGCACGACGCCCTCGCCGAGCCGAATGGCCGCCCAGGCCAGACTGGCCGCACCGGGTCGGGCCGCACCATAATGGGCCAGACCCGGACCCGGGTCGGGTCGACCCGGTTCGGTCCAACCCTGGGGGGTCTTGGGCCGGGTCGGTCCGGGACCAAAACCCCCTAAAACCGGATAGGTTCGTTTAAATGTCATTACTTTAGCTACGGACCTCAGATTGATACACCGTTATTAGAGATGCGATTCTTGGATCGAGACGGTCGTTTCAGTATATTACACTCAAGGTTTCGGAGAACTTTGGGTATGGCCGGGTTGGTTCGAACACGAAACCAACCGGGTCCTCGGAGGGTAAACTCTTATAACTTGAGCTCCGGACGTCCGATTGACGTGATGTCGACTTTTTTGGATTCCTCTTAGTGAGACGGACCTTTTGGATTACTCCGCTCGAGGTTTGGATGTAGCTGGAGTACGGTCGGGTTGGTTTTAGCTTAAAACCCAACTGGGCCCCTAGGACGAAAAAGCCAATAACTCTCAGACAGGGCGTCTGATTGACGCGCCGTCTGTCGCGTTGTGTTCCTTTGGACGTGATAGAACTTTGTGATACATAAAATCTAGTCTACGTGACATTTTATGTATCGACCTTTTGGCTTGTGGAGCAGACCCTCCTGGAACGAGCGTGCTGTGTGCAGAAACCCTAGAGCTGGCTGAGACTTGATGACTGATGATCGATCAACTTAGTGTGTTTCGATAGCCCAGTGGGGAGCGCTTTGTTATAGTGGAAAACCCACGGCAGAGGAGCACTTGGTTGAAGCGGCAGACCCGCGGTACTCAACAGAAGGATTACCTCTGTAGACTATGAGGGGGAGCGCTTGGTTGTAACGGCAGACCCATGGTGGGAAGTGCTTGGTTGTAGCAGCAGGCCCACAGTACTCGACAGGTGGAGTACTACAACATTCCAAAGTTAGTGGGAAGCGCTTGGTTTTAGTGGCAGTCCCAATGTACTCGATAGAGGAGGAGTTCCCCAGCAGCTATGGGTTCGATGGTAAAGACTTTCGTACTAGAATCCTCCGTGGGTTCGACGACGATGACAACCATATTGGAATCCTCTGTGGGTTCGACGGTGAAGACTATCGTACTGGAATCCTCTATGGGTTAGACGACGATGAAAACCATACTAGAATCCTCCATGGGTTCGGCGGTGATGACTACAATACTTGAATCCTACGTGTGTCCGACAGCTTAGCTGGTCTAGTATCCTACGTGGGTCCCAGCTAGATGAATCAGTAACTACATCTGGTCATCTACTTTTGCATTGCAAATGATTTATACCTATGTGAGCTGAGTCTTGATGTTCAATAATTATCTTTGATATGATTGACATGTTTTCCTATGTGTATTGGGTTGTGCTTTCCTGTGTGGATTGGGTTGTACTAACCTGTGTGAACGTGATCGAACTTGGGCTCGAATGTTGGAGCCGCACTGGAATTGATGACTTAGGTATATGTATGGGCATATACCTAAGTAGTGTTGGATGTTACTTTGTGATTGTATCTCTCCTTTGTGTATTATCCTTTGGGGATTCTGGGAGACCTTCGGGGGTCTCGGGGTCCCTACTAAGTAGCGTATACTCACCCCTGCATGGGCTATGCCCGCACTACGTTATGTTGGATGCAGACGACGGACAGCGCTGATCGTGGTTGGGGCTTGTGGAGCAAGTCGGTACCTGGAGGTGGACCACTGGGCGGGACGTATACAGAGCGGACGGCTGGACCTGAGGAGCTGAGGAGTCTATTTGTACCCACCCTTCAGGTGAGACTTCTAGTGGACCGCTCGACGTTGCTGCTTTACTTTCAGTTGTTGTACTTTCTATCAGTTGTACTTACTTCAATTGGGTTTGTATTCTGGCCCATTTACTTTCCAACACTTATAGTTGCACCCAGTTTACTTAGTGTTTACTTCTGCTGGCTTACTCTGTGGTGTTTTATTACTTTATAAGCTTATTCCTTCCCATTTTATCGAGATTTACGCCTTTGTGCTAGTCCCCAGCCCCTGGCCTATGGGAGGCAGGGCTTGGGGTAGTCACGGCACGGGTCCCAAGGACGGGCCGTGACAAATTAGCATCAAAGGAGTTCGGTTCTACCATATAACTCAGGACTCTAAACTTTCTTCTGTGTGAAGCAATAGTGTTAAGGGTATTGAGTGTGGTTATCATTCCAGGGAGTCCAGTGTTGGTGCGATGGCCGACGTATCCGTACACCAGGACCCTGACATCTGATTTCCGACTCAATGCACAAAAACATTGATTGCATGTGTGTTTCAAAAGTTTTCTTTGTGATTACTTTGTGTCAGCTCACCAGGTATACTGTTCTGACCGTGGTGCACCTTTTCCTTTTCAGGATGGGCCCACGACGGCAGCCAGCTAGGGTTCAGAGCTTTGTGCGAGACGACAACCCACCGAGTGACGAGGCCTCGGTGCAGGGCCCTTTTACAGTGGAGGCACCGGTGGTGCCTCTACCCACCGAGCCACCGATGCCTCCAGCCCCATCCGCTGAGAGTGCACGTCGCCTTAGTGCACTGTACGAGTTTCAGCATCAGAGACTGCCCAGGTTCTGTAGGGAGACAGACCCTCAGGAAGCTGAGGATTGGATGGAGGCTCTAGTTCGAGTTTTCAGGTTAGTGGGGACACCAGCTGACCTCATGGTGATCCTTGCAGCGAGCCTCCTGCATGAGGCAGTAGGAAGATGGTGGAGCTTGATGATCGAGTTGAACGACGAGGCATCCCTTCTGTGGGAAGACTTCAAGAGCCTGTTCCGGGCAGAGTTTGTACCAGCCACCCTTCGAGCGGTGCGTATACAGAAGCTACTGCAGCTGTGGTAGGGTAGCATCACAGTAGCTCATTATTCATCAAGGTTCACCGATATCTCGTGTTACTCTACAGATATGGTACGGGACCCGTTCTTCAGGGCCTGAACCTTCGAGCAAGGGCTCATGCGAGATATTAAATCTTCAGTTGTTTCTCACAGCATCCCGACACAGACAGGGGTGTTGGATCGAGCTCTCTTAGTGGAGAGTTTCCTTACTGAGCAGTCTCCAGCAGTAGGACCCACCACTAGCTGGCATGCAACAGAGTCTTCTACAGCGGGCAGTAGACAGATGACTCAGAGTTTCAAGAGGACCAGACCTATAGGTGATCGACCGCATGACACAGGATCGTGTGTGCGAGGCACCCGGGGTGGAGAATGACTTACCAGGAGCGGACAGTGTTACTCCTGCGGCGGGGTTGGTCACATGGCAGGTGACTATCCGTCCCACCATACAGATAACCAGCGGATAAACGAAGGACCTCCCAGGAAGAGGCAGAGGTTCGATTGGGGCGGATCGCAAGGAGTAGGAGACCGAGGCAGGGGAGCTAGCCGTGCAGCTGGAGGTGGATGATGCTTCGAGGTGTTGCCACCACCACCACCAAGAGGTCCACCCCGATCACAGGGAACATGTGGACATGGGAGATCTCAGATTCAGGCAGCTGAGGCATTTGACTATGGAGATCCGGAAGCTGGCAGACCGGAGTGAAACTAGTTCCAGGCATGGAGG
The DNA here is from genome assembly GCA_963277665.1 of Viscum album. Taxonomy (NCBI): domain Eukaryota; kingdom Viridiplantae; phylum Streptophyta; class Magnoliopsida; order Santalales; family Viscaceae; genus Viscum; species Viscum album. The sequence continues at coordinate 643,486,900 of OY728122.1, forward strand.
ACTTGTTTTTGGTGCTTCTAGCTTTCTTTTTGTTGATGTTTTGGTTGTATGTGTCTTTGTACTTTGAGATGCTGTAATAAAAGACACCTTTCTTTGTGTCATTTACTTTCCTGTCCTATCTTTATGTTGTTACTAAGAGGTTCCAGTTTAAAAACCGTTGACTTGACCCTCACTTATGAGATACCTACTGGAGGAGACCCAGTGACCACACACTGATTCCGACAGTGTGACTCAACCCTTGGAGGCGAGAGTAACGGTTTTATCTCTTGGTAGTAGCGTCGAGGCCTTACGACGTCATCCTTTGTATGTATTAGTATCATCCATGTCGGGATTGACTGTATTAGGCAAAGAACGTGGTTTATCCTGGGGATAAGACCGGATTTCTCTTATCGGCAAAGATGAAATCTTAGCAGCTCTTGTAGGACCAGAGAAGGTCCCGGTCATCCAAGAGCAGTTGAGGAAAGCTCAGAGCTGACAAAAGTCTTGTGCTGATAGGAGGCGGAGACCACTAGAGTTCGAGGATGGCGACCATGTTTTCTTACGGGTCTCACTTCGACATGGATTATGGAGTTTTGGCCTGGGTGGCAAGTTATCTCTGTGCTTCATCAGACCCTTCTAGGTTCTCAACGGGGTAGGTGAGGTGGTTTACCGCTTGACCCATCCACCTCAGTTGCACCGGGTGCACGACGTCTTCCACGTATCTCAGCTGAGGAGATACGTGCACGACCCGACGCATATCATCGACCACGGGAAGCTGGACTTTGGTGACGAGGTGACTTTTGCAGAGGTCCCAGTGGAGATTGAGGATCGACAAGATCGGGTCCTATGTGGGCTTTCGATTCCTCTTGTGCTCATTAGATGGCAGCACGGGAACCTCCAGGAGAGCACTTGGGAGCGGGGGGCTCAGATGCGTGTTCAGTACCTTCATTTGTTTCCCTAGTTTGTGTTGTATCTTTACGAGGACGTAAAGCCCTGAGGTGGGAGTAATGTAAAGACCTGTATATTTCAAGGGAAATTTTTTCTTAATTTTATTTGGGATTTTACGAGTACGCAGTTTCTGATGGAACCTGATTCCGAGGCTCGGAGTGCCCAAAATCAATTTCCAAATTTTAGCTCGGGTACGTTCAGTGAACGAACAAGCGGGTTATTCTAACTTTTAAACCGGTGCTCGGAATCAAAATTCAAGGGCACTGATGGAATCGCAGCACCGGTAATTGCTTAGGAACACCTTTTCTGGAGTTGCGTTTTCTCGGGTGAGGTTATTAAATAAATGGGTTAACTAAAGAATGAAATAAAATATTGTGTACAATTTTTATTTCTATTCTAAGTATTTTAAACCTATGCATGGGGTTTGGAATGGGACCCACTATATCCTAACATCTCTATGTAGGATATTAGTGAAGTGGGGCCCACATGAGCCCCACCCCTTTAAATCCCTTTAACCTCCCACTCGTGCATTTAATTTGTAACTCACCCACACCCTAATTAAATGGAAAGTCAACCCTCGAATTTAATTTGGATTATTAAACGCTCATCAATTAAAGACAATTAATTGATTGTAATCTTTTGAATTTTCGAAAGGGGTTGGCATGAGTAATAAAATAAGGCAAAGCCTTATTTTATTATTTGTTGAATCATTGTGTGGAGATATCTGGAAGAGGAGATCTCAAGTCTTGGACATCTTCTTCCTCGTCGAAGAATGCGAAGAATGCCGAGTCTTCGACGAAGAACTCAGTCACCGCAAGGGGAGTTCGTCGTACCGTCTTCTTCCCTCTCCACAGCCGGTGAGAGACTCCTTCTTCGAAGAACGACGACGCACCGCATCCTTCATCGGGCGAACACCGACGACGCTTACAGAGCATCGATCCGCAACACCGTCTTCTGCAATACCATCTTCTGTGACGACGTTGTTCCGCGACGACCATCGTTCGACAACTCCTTGAGGTAGGGGTTTGGAATTTTTTCCATGAAATATTATTTTCCGCTCTTTGTCTTTTATTTTTCCCCACCTGTTATCATTATAACGGGAGGAGGTCGGACCGCACGAACACGGCCGACCCTCCTCCTCCTATGTTGTTGAATTCGTTGCGGCTTGAACGAAGGAGGCGCGGTGCAATGGCACCGCACGGAATCAAGGAGGAACACGACGAAGAAGCGTTGCGTCGTCGCACCGTGCCGCGCTGTTGAGGCCGAATGAAGCCGTGGCCGGAGTTGGGCCACGGCGAAGGGCCGCGGCACCGTCGCTCCGCGCCGAAGAACCAGGAAGAGACCACGGCCGGAGAGGGGCCGCGACGGAGGGGCGCAGCATCGTCGTGCTGCGCCGGTCTGACCAAGGCTGTGGCCTTTGGCCGCGGCAGAGCAAGGGAGGGTGGCCGAAGCCGCCGGCCGCCGGTGCGCTGGAGGGCGGGACCAACCGGTCCTGCGGAAGAGCTAGCCAGCCGTTACGGCTGGAAAAATTCTGGAAAAACCGGGGGTTTGACCCCCGGTAAACATGGCACAGCGGACCCCCACGGGTCCGCCGCTCAGTCTGAAGGGGTGGTGGTTCCCCCCTTCCGCGCTCACGCGGCGCTCAGCGCCCTCGCCGGGCCGACCGGCCGCCCAGGCCCGGTCGGCCGCACCAGGCCGCGCCAGGCTGCGCCGGCAGGACTGGGCCATGCCGGCAAGGCCGGGCCGTGCCCTAATGGGCCGGACCCGGACCCGGGTCGGTCTGGGACCAAAACCCCCTAAAACCAGATAGGTTCGTTTAAATACCCGTAACTTGGGCTACATACCTCTGATCGATGCACCGTCAGTTGTGATGCGATCCTTGGATCGATACGGTTGTTTCGGTATATTACACTCAAGGTTTCGAAGAACTTTGTGTATGGATGGGTTTGTTCGAACACAAAACCAACCGGGTCCTCGGAGCGGAAACGCTTATAACTTGAGCTCTGGACGTTCGATTGACCTACCGTCGACTTTTTTGGATTCCTCTTAGTGAGACGGACCTTTTGGATTACTCCACTCGAGGTTTGGATGCATCTAGAGTACGGTTGGGTTGTATTTAGCTTAAAAACCAACCGGGCCCCTGGGACGAAAACACCAATAACTCTCAGAGAGGGCGTCCGATTGATGCGTCGTCTGTCGCGTTGTGTTCCTTTTGATGTGATGGAACTTTGCGATACATCAACTATGGTCTACATGACAGTTGATGTATCGACCTCTTGGCTTGTGGAGAGGACCCTCCCGGAACGAGCGTGTTGTGTGCGGAAACCCCAGAGCTGGATGAGACTTGACGACTGCTGATCGATCGACTCGGTGTGTTTCGATAGCCCAGTGGGGAGCGCTTGGTTGTAGCGGCAGACCCACGGAGGACGAGCGCTTGGTTGAAGCGGCAGACCTGCGGTACTCAACAGAAGGAGTACCTCTATAGGCTATGAGAGGGAGCGCTTGGTTGTAGCGGCATACCCATGGTGGGAAGTGCTTGGTTGTAGCAGCATTCCCATAGTACTCGACAGGTGGAGTACTACAGCAGTCCAAATTTAGTGGGAAGTGCTTGGTTGTAGCGGCAGGCCCACTTTACTCGATAGAGGAGGAGTTCCCCAGCAGCTATGGGTTCGACGGAAAAGACTTTCATACTGGAATCCTCCGTGGGTTCGACGACGATGACAACCGTATTGGAATCCTCTGTGGGTTCGACGGTGAAGACTATCGTAATGGAATCCTCCATGGGTTCGATGACGACGGCAACCGTACTAGAATCCTCCGTGGGTTCGGCGGTGATGACTACAGTACCTGAATCCTACGTGGGTTCGACAGCTTAGCTGGTCTAGTATCCTACGTGGGTCTCAGCTAGATGAATCAGTAACTACATCTGATCATATCATTTTGCATTACAAATGATGTATACCTGTGTGAGCTGAGTCTTGACTTTCAATAATTATCTTCGATATGATTTACTTGCTTTCCTATGTAGATTGGGTTGTGCTTTCCTGTGTGGATTGGGTTGTACTAACCTGTGTGGACATGATCGAACTGGGGCTCGAATGTTGGAGCCGCAGTGGAATTGATGACTTAGGTATATGTATGGGCATATACCTAAGTAGTGTTGGATGTTACTTCGTGATTATATCTTTGCATTGTGGATTATCCTTTGTGGATTCTGAGAGACCTTCGGGGGTCTCGGGGTCCCTACTGAGTTGTGTATACTCACTCCTACATGGGCTATTCTCGCACTACGTTGTGTTGGATGCAGACGACGGACAGTGTTGATCGTGGTTGAGGCTTGTGGAGAAAGTCGGTACCTGGAGGTGGACCACTGGGCGGGACGTATACGGAGTGGACGATTGGACCCGAGGAGCTGAGGAGGCTATCTGTACCCACCCTTTAGGTGGGAATTCCAGTGGACGGCTCGACGTTGCTGCTTTACATTCAGTTGCTGTACTTTCTTTCAGTTGTACTTTACTTCAGTTGGGTTTGTATTCTAGCCCATTTACTTTCCAACACTTACAGTTGCACCCAGTTTACTTAGTGTTTACTTCTGCTGGCTTACGCTGTGGTGCTTGATTACTTTATAAGGAAATGCCTTCCCCTTTTATCGGGATTTACGCCTTGGTGCTAGTCTCCAGCCCCTAGCCTGTGGGAGGCGGGCTTGGGGTAGTCACGGCACGGGTCCCGAGGATAGGTAGTGACAACTTTATATCATGTAACTGCATAAGTGTGCCACATATATCATTAAACATAGGGCCATATTTCATCATATTTAATTATATAATCAAGAATAGTGTAATACATAAATGGAATTCTACAATAAAAGGATCATAAGTATGTTTAGTTGAATATCCTTTATTTGAAATGGTGATGGTATTCACAATAAAAAGGTTTGGAATGAACAAATCATAGAGAAATTCGAGCAGCATAATGGAAGTACATGAAGATTCATAAAATAGTTTAATGAGATATAAAGGGGTCTATCATAATTTTGACATAAAATTAATAGTAATAGGGACATGTAAAAATGTATCCCAATATTAATAATTTTAAATAAATGAAATAAAATAAAGAAGATGCTTGAATAAAGAGGAGAGTGAAAGGATCCCTTACCTTCGTAGGGTGATTAAAAAATCATGGGAGGTGTTTCGTGAGATCTTGGGATCACCTTGGGAGGAATATAGAGAGTTAGTCAAGAGTAAGTACATTATCTAAGGTTTTTTAGTGAATATTAAGGGGGTCATGGGGGAGTTATATAGGAAAATAGAGGCGAGTTCTTTATTATTTCCCAAACTTAGGTTTAGGACTCTACAAAAATAGTAATCAAAAATAAAAACCTTTTAATAGTTTTTCTCATTTTTTTCTTCCAAAGAGGATTTTTTTTCATTATTTTATAAGTCCATGGGCCGAAATAGTTAAAATATTACCCATGGTGATGTGGAAGTGAGTCATGATTATAGAGAAATGATTTTAAAACCTTAATATATAATATAAGTTTTGGAGGGTTCATAAAGGGATTATAAAATTGATAAAATAACCTTAAAATCACATTATTTTAAATGGGAAACATATATTTGGTCATTTATACACTTTATAGAATTTATTAGATCATTTTGGGTCATTATGATGTCATAATACACACTATATATTTAAACCGTATTTAATTTTTTACCCCAAAATTCGACTAGATCAAAAAAATTGGAAATATTTACCATTGGATAATTTCGACATTATTATTCAAAAAATAATATTTATTATTTTATCCAAATAGTTTTCTAAATTTTTTGGATTTTCACATCTAAAATAAGAATCAATGTTTTTTTATAAATGCTTGGTTTTTTTACAATAACAGATTTTGAACAGTTATAAAAATTATTTTTGACTTCATATAATTACATTTTCAACATTAATTAAAAAATATTATTTAATAATAATTTTTTATTAAAATATAATTTATTCCAAAAATTCATTAATTCATTACAAGTAATATATTAATTAAAATTGCATATAACCCAAAATATAATTTTTGTTTTATCGAATCAAAGTCAAACCCATTGATAAAGTAATAATAATAATAATAAGTAAATATAACCATTATTATTTTTAAAATTCTATATAAATATTAATATTATTAGGGCCTTGATATATATCCCTTTATTAAATTGGCAGACACCCTAAGGGTAAGGTGTGTGATTGTGATATTTTAATGGGGTGATTCAACATACATAGTTTGGTTTGTGATCTCGATGAGCTTGAACTTCTTCCACATATAGTTTCAATCATGATTTAGTTGTTGGATATAATCTTGGTCTTGGTCAAGGGAAATCCTAATGATTCAATCTCCCCTAAATTATTTGATAAATGGACTTTATAGGGTATGGTCCTACTATTCAGGGGTGTCACTTCCTTCATCGGTGTCAATTAGACTTATCAAAACCCTATATTTATACTAACCATATGATCATTGTTCAACAGTTATACTATCAATGATAATGATGATTAATGTTCTTTTAAATATGATAGTATATAATAAAAACAAAGAAGTTCACATGTTTTCTATAACCATAATACATAATAGGACATTTAATTCAACTACAAAGAGAATTTTATTTATAAAATTTTGGGTCATTATAATATTCCCCCATTCAAAAATGTCACCCTAAAAATTTTATTTCCACACACTAAAATATATGGGGGTAATTCTGTTTCATCACCTCCTTGGTTCCCACATCACTCCTTCAAACATGGGGTTTCTCCATAAAACATTGATCAGGTGAATTTTATTCTTTCATAGAAATTTTTCTCTACAATATAATATCCTCACCGGATTCTCCTCATATGAGAGATCATTATCCAATGGTACCACATATAGATTCATCACATTTAAGGCTTATGGTATGTACTTACTCAATAGTGATACATGGAACACATTATTTACTTGATATAGGTTAGGTGGTAGTGCTAGTCAATAGGCCACCGCTCTAATGTGATCAAGGATCTCAAAGGGACCTATGTAACTTAGACTAAGATTTCCCTTATTACCAAATATATTGATTTTAATCCCTGGAGATATGTTGAGGACTACCTTATCTCCAACCTTAAATACCAGGTCTCGTCGACGATTTTCATCATATCTCTTCTATCGAATCTAAGAATCCCTAATTTGGTGTTCAATAGACTTGACCTTTTCCACCATTTCATGTACCATTTCAGGACCTAGTAGTTTGTGTTCCCCAAATTCATCTTAAATTGATGTTTTTTATACCTATTTCCTATAAACGGATTCATATTATGGGGGGAATTTGTATGATTGAGTGGAAACTTTTATTGTATGAGAACTTGACCAGAGGAATATTTTGATCACATCCTCCTTAAAGTCAATTGAGAATGATCTCAACATTTCCTCTAGTGATTGGATAGTCCACTCATATTTTCCATAAATTTTAGAATGATAATCAATGTTGGATTTCAATTCAATATTTATATAATATTAGATATGCTTCTAGAACTTGGATGAAAATCTTATATCTCAATTAGATACAATTGATTGAGGTGTTTCATGTAGCCTCATCACTTCTCTAATGTATATCCTTGAAATTTGATCAAGTGAAAAGTCCTATCAGATTGTAATAAATTGAGAATAATTTTTAATATGATTCACCACAACCAATATAGAATTATTTCCTCTTGATGTCTTCAAAATACTAGTGAAAAAATACATAGTTATGTCCCTCCATTTCTATATAGGTATGGGTAATAGTGTCATAATCCCCTTGGATTTTTTCCTTTCATCCTTCACTTTTTAACATACAAGACACCTTGATGTATATTCTATGATATCCTTCTTCATATTTTCCCACCAATATTTCTCTTAGAGATCTTGATACATATTTGTTCTCCCTGTATTGATAGAGAATTTCACTCTATGTACATCATCAAAAATCTCCTTCATTAACATAGGATTTGATTATACATATAGTCATGACTCAGATCTTGAAACTCCTTATTAATTAATTTTGAACTCTGAGGATTTACCTTTTCTTATATCATCCACATTCTTCTAAATGTTTGCATTATCTCATTGATAATACTTTATCTTCACTATAAGGGGTGGTTGTGAAATAATTTGTGAAAGTATTGATGTTTTCCTTCCTTTATGATTACCATGTCCATCCTTTTCAGGTCTAAGAAGATTCGATCCTTCTCAATTCTCATCAATGATAAAATTTTATGATCCTTTCTACTTAGATCATCTTCTAGTTTATTTACTTTCCTATGATGGTAGTTGATTGAGTAGTTATAGTCTTTAATTAGTATTAACCATCTTCATTGTCACATATTAAACTCTTTCTATGTGAATACATACACTAGGATCTTATGATCCATATATATTTCACACTTATCCAGAAGAGATAATGTCGCTAGATTTTTAACTAAAAGATCATTGTAGCCAGATCTAAATCATGCATTTAGTAGTTCTATTTTTTAACTTTCAATTTACTTGAGGCATAGGATATCACTTTTTCATTCTTCATTAACACACAACCCAATACCTTATTCAAAAAATCATTATATACCATAAACATTTCACCGCTTGTGGATAGAGTAAGTATAGGTGAAATGATAATAATTCTTTTCAACTCCTTGATTCTATCTTCACATTCATTATTACAAAAATAGTTGAATCCCTTTGGAGTAATCTTGGTATGATGTTTTGGAAATAATGAAAAAATTATCACAAATCGATGATAGTACCCAGTTATTCCAAGGAAACTATGGATTTCCATCATATTGTTTGTTCTTGTCCATCCTTCAATTTCTTATGTCATTGAAGGGTCCACAGATATACCATTTTTTGTGATAATATTCCCCAATAATGAGAATTTATTAAACCAGAACTTTCATTTTTTGTACTTCTTATAAATATTCTCCTTTTATAAGGTCTTTATCACAGTTCTTAGATGCTCCACATTCTCCTCCTTTCTTTTGAAGTATATTAGAATATCATCTATAAATACTACCAAAAATTTGTCAAGGTAATATATAAAGACTATATTTATCAAATCCATGAATATTTTGGGAGCATTAGTGAATTTTAATGGAATTACTATGAACTTATAGTGCTCGTACATTTTACTGAAAGTAGACTTGTGGATATCCTCCTTCACCCTTTCTTGATAATAAAATGACTGAAGATCCACCTTGGAGAAGTATTGAGATCCACGTAGCTGATCAAACAAGTCACCAATCCATGTAAGAGGGTAATTATTCTTTATTGTGATCTTTTTTGATCTCGTGATAATCAATGAAAAGGCTCATGGAATTGTCCTTGTTCTTGAAAAATAGGACTGGTTCACCCCATGGTGAAGAACTTGGGCATGTGGACCCTTTATCCAGATTCTCTGGTAGTTATTTCTTAATATCATAAAGCTCCATAACATCCTTTATATATGTATTATTAGATATTTTAAAATCCACTGGTATAATCTTGATTGAGAATTGAACCTCTCAACTAGGGGGAGACAAGAAAATTATTTAGGAAACACGTCAGTATTTTCCCTTCCAATGGGCTTGTCCTCAAGGATGTTGTTTTCCATAAACTCGATCATTTTAGATAGATATTATTTCTCATAGAGAAATAATATATATTCTTGGTGTATTGGTGGTAAATAAGATTCATCATCATCCTTAAACTTTTACAGAATTGGAGGATGATTCATGATATGTAGATTGATTTCTATCTCATGGAAATTTATGATGACTCAATGTAAGGAAAGAGAATCCTTACCTAGAATTTCATCAAATTCCACTAAATTGAGTATCTCAAGGTTAACTGGTAAGTTCAACCCACAAATTTTAATAGGGTAGTAGTTATATACATGGGATGCAATAATTTCCCCATTTTCTATTTTCATCAACAGTTCCACTTCCATGCTTTGTGGGGGTGTTTGAATAGTTCTACTAAATTTTCATGATATGAAGGAATGTGTAGAACCAGAATTGAAAAATATTTTCTCTAGTCTTCAATGAAAATATATCATTTCTATAACCACTTATTTATCAGTATCCACCTTCATGGCTTTAATTTAATAACCTCACCCTTGCTACCTTGTCAATTATTAGTGTTGATTTTCTTCAACCACACTTGGATTAGTACATTAGATTGCAAAGTTCCCTTATTACTTTAATCTAAAACACTGGACAAAAGTTTGAGGGTTGAATATAGAATTACTCTCTTCTATTAAATTTTTATGTCTCTCATATCAGATATTTCTATCCAGGTGTCCTTCCTTTACACAATTAAATAATTTCCTCACTCCCTTTAGGTAATTTCGATGGTGATTCTTTTTTCGCTTTTTACAAGTGGGATGTTGAAATTTATTACCACTATTATATTTCTCCATCGCACCACCATAATTAAACTCTACTTCCTAGTTCTTATCTCCATGAGACCCCTAAGATTCATTGATCTCTATTTAAACTTTGAGGGAACATCAAACAATTTCCTTATATCTATCAATGTCTCTGATCATCAGGGATTTTTATAAACTCGGTTGTATCCCACCAAAGAAGTGGTCAACTTTCCATTTGGGGGTAATGAAAAATATAGTCGATTACCATGAAAGTATTGTATATTTTGATTCATACACCCTGATGGGATCATCATCTTTTTTCTTTATGGTAAGGAAATCCCTTTCCATTTTAATTCAGAGAGTGTGAGGAAAATATTTTTCAAAAAGCATTTTCCAAAATTCCTTCCACCCCATTGCTTTGATCTGTTACTCAGGCTTCATATTCTTGATAAATTTCCACCATTGATCAAATTATCCCTCCATATGATAAACATACAATAAAACCTTATATTACTTGGAACATTTAAGGATGGATAATATCATCTCAATGGAGTTGATCTATTGTCCCACAACTAAGGGATCAGATTATCCATTGAAATTTGGAAGCCTTTGTTTCATAAAGGTCTCAATTGTTTCTTATTATTTCTTAGGGGGATTTGGGCATTATTCCTGATCCATGTTTCTATTCATAACCTAATTCAAATGAGATATTATCATCACAAAGTTTTTTATTCCTACTCCCATCGGGTTGGGCATCTCGTTTGGACAGTCATCACATTTCCCATCATGTTGGTTGTTTACTCAGTTTCTATTATTTTTTTTCTATTGGCTAGAATAAAGGGAAAATTTGGGATGATTACTTTTAAACTATTAAACACATAATTAGGAATACAATGACATTAAAGGAATAAATTAAAAATGAAATTTATTCTTTAACTTATGAATTTTCTAGGATTCAATATATGTTATCCATGATATATTTTGTAATAAAAAACTTTTATGGAATTTTTTTGTTCCCCTAATAATGGTTCATAATACGATTTTGAATTCATCAAATCATATCTTTTGGGAGTTTCAAACCAAGTGTGTGGAAAGGCTCATTTTCATGCACTAGTTCCCAATCGAGTCTATTTTAATGTGGTATTTTCATGTTTTAACCCTAGGTACAACTGTGCTAGAGTCACATCCACTTGTACTATCTATACATGGGTTTATTTTATCGGAAACCACTTAATCTATACTTTAAAAAAAAATTGGGATGTATTATTATGTTTAGTATTATCCCTAAAGATTTTTCTAGAGTTTTCTAATCCTAATCCCAAAAATAACTAAACTTTCCTTTGATACTAAATATGAAAACCCTTGTCTTTATTATACATTAATTCATGATTTATTAAATAAATTTAAACATAATCAACCAATAAGATCATAACGTCTAGTGTATTTGGATAATTAGGTGTAACACAAGAAAACTTAAAATAGTTGGTACATCTCCATTATTGAAAACTTTCTTAACATGATCATAATATTCCATTGTACTTAAAAATCCATTGGATAACCTAGGGATATACATAAGAATGGTGTGATCTATGAATCCTAATAAGGGAATAGACATGGAATAACATGATGAAATTATTACATTTTAGACAATAGTAATTTCAATGGGACATAAAATGGGTGAGAATCATGAACATTAAAAAAGGGGAATGATATATCATGATAACATAAATGCAACATGGGAAAATGGAAACAATGTTAAACATAGAATCATAAACATAGGTCAAGGATAACTATAAAGGAATAATAACATGGTGTAAAATGTCCCGTGATGGATTAAGGTCACTTCTCAATCCCTTTCATGATGTCTTATGAGGCTATAACATTACCCAATTCATTGAAGCACTATATAATTTCGGGCTCACCCATCACTTTCATATCATGTACATGAATAAGTGTGCCACATAGATAATTCAACATAAGATCATATTTCATCATATTTAATTCCATGATCAAGGATTTTGGATTACATAAATTTAAGTCCCAAATAAAATGATTATAGGTATGTCTAGTTGAATACCCTTGAGTTAAAATTGCGATGGTATTAACAATAAAAAGTTTTGGCATGGAAAATTATAGTGAAATTTAGGGAGTATAACGGCAGTACTTAAAGATTTATAAAATTTCTTAATGAGAGATAAATGGGTATATAATCATTTTTAAATAAAATGTACAATAATATGGATATGTAAAAACATATTCCAACATTAATAGTTGTAAATAAAAGATATAAAATGAAGAAGATGCTGGAATAAAAAGGATAATGAGAGGATCCCTTACCTTGATAGGGTGATTCATAATGGTTTTATAAAATTAATAAAATACCAATAAAATAACTTTATTTTAAATGTAAAACATATATTTTGTCAGGGATACCCTTTATATAATTTATTATATATTTTTTGGGTCATTATGATGTCATAATACACACCATATATTTATACCGTATTTAATTTTCTACCCAAAAAATCAATTGTCTCAGAAAATTATGAAAAACAAATAGTTTGATAATTTTGAAATTATAATTCAAAAAATAATATTCATTTTTTCCAAATAATTTTTAAAATATGTGAATTATCACTTTTAAAATAATAATCTACATTTATTGAGAAATGTAGGGTCCTTTGACAATAATAGTTTTCAAACCCTTATAAAAATTATTTTTGAAATTGTAAAATTATATTATCAACTATAATTAATAAATATTATTTAGTAATAATTTTTATTAAATATAATTTATTTCAAAAATTTATTAATTCATCAAAAGTAATGTCTTAATTGAAATTAAATATTACCCAAAATATAATTTGTGTTTTATCAAATGAAATTCAAAACCATTTATAAAGTAATAATAATAATAAGTAAATATAACAATTAATATTTTGAAAATACAATATACATATTCATATTATTAGATTCTTGATAAATATCCCTTTATTGCACTAGAAAATTCCTTAAGTGTATGGTTCGAGATGGCGTGATTTTCATTGGGTGGTTCAGTGTACATGGTTTGGGTCGTGATCTCAATGATCTTAAACTTCTCTCATAAATGGTTTTTCTCATGCATTGGTAATTGGATCTCAGATTGGTATTAGTCAAGGAAAAATCCTAGTGATATTATCTCCCTTGGATGCTTTAATAAATGGGATTCATATGGCATGATCCTACTAGTCGAAGGCAACACTTCCTTTGTCTATGTCAATTGGATTTATCAAAACCCTATATTTATACCAATCACATAATTATTATTCAATAGTTATGCAATCAATGGTTATGATTCTTAACAGACTTTTAGATATGATAGGATATAACAAAACAAAATAATATCATGTGTTTTCTATAACCAAAATACATAATAGGGTATTTAATTCAACCACAACAGAAATTTTATTTATAAAAGTTTGGGTTGTAACACATAATAACTATATCCTTCACTCAAGTTATCATCCCATTTAACTTCTCATCAAAAAATTATCTATCACATTAAATGTTGATCTAGTTCCTTCTGGTTCCCACCATTGACTAAAACCAAAAAAACATAGTGTGACAATCAATAATCATAGTGGGGAACCACATAATAAATAAAAATTACTTACTATATGTATAAATCATGACACCTTCTTTTTAATCTATGACACCTTAGGTTTACCCTAGGTCATTAATGGCCATTATTTAAATCATTCATGATGGTTCATAAAGATTTTGTTAATTTTAAAATCATATCCCTCTTGAGTGTTGAATCATGTGTGAAGCAAGGACCATTGTCATATACTAGGTGGAAATCGATTCCATATCAATATTTCCTCATCAGAGTTATGACACCTAGGTACATATATGCTAGAGACATGTCCACTTGCAGTATCTAGACAGGTATCTAATTTCTTGAATCCACTTTGTCTATCCTTTACCAAAATTCCAAGATATTTTCCTATACTTTCACTCAACCTTAGACTTATCCTTAGAAACATCCCTAGAAATATCCTTATAAATATCTATAGGGATTTCACTAATGTTTTCTCATCCTAGTTTCCAATGGTTAACTGAACCATTCCTCTAATACCAACTTTAACAACCTAGTATTTTCATACAAAAATATCATATCTTATTAGATTAATATTCAATATATTTCATAAACACATGTCTGGGGACCATAATAGTTCAGTTCCATTAGATAATAGAAACACAATCTTCTTATTTATTTAAATATATTAAATATATTCCATAAATATCTTCTCATATAGTACTCCTCTTAGGAATACCCTACCTAAACATTTATTCATAATCTGATGAAGGAAACATAAGAAAGTGTGTGATCAGATGCTCAGTAAGGGTAAACATAAGAGATATAAATCTATGATCATATGAAATCATAAGATATGAATAAGAGTATGTGATCATGAACATAAATTATGAAGTTAATACCTAACCTATCATATATCATAAACATGAGTCATGGAATAAAAATATCATTTCAGAAAACATGGTCCATAAGAGTGAGAAATCATCATAAAATAATCATAAACTATAATCTCTTATAATAAAAGTGGGTCAGGATCATAAATATATAAAACTATTTTATATGTCAAGTTTTAATTCCAAGATCATCAACATAGTGGATTGGATCTTATCACCTATTTCCCATTTTGGATTAGGAAGTACCTATTTCCCATAGTGGATCAGGGATCGCCTATTTCACATAGTGGATGAAGCCCATCAAATTTTTCCTATTTTTATATAATGAGATATAAATCCTTACCCAATTAATTGACTGGAGATCTATATCCCTACATTTATCATAATGAAAAGAATATTTATGTGTTATATAATATCATAAAATATTCATCATATCATTACATCATAACCTGTGTAAATAAATTGGGTTTCATAAACATTTGATCAATTCACCACAGCATAACCCATGAAAAATAAATGGGTCTCATAAACATCTCATCAACACAAACGTTAACCATAAATAGAATGAATAAGGATGGCATCATTAAATATTATCCTCAGTAAATCAAAAGTAGCGTTAAAGGATATCATCTTAGATGGGAATTTATTTTGAAATATCACTTGAAACATTTATTCAGTAAACTTGTATATAAAATTTTAAAACATCTTTTTAAAACCTAAAACATTTTTGAAAATCATTTTCCTTGAAAATAACATTAGAAAATTATAAAGGACACTTAAAAAATTATTTAAAACATTTTTTAAGGAAAATATCCATTCCACTACTAAAAAAAATTTAAAAGCATAAATCTTTTCAAAAGTTGTTTTATTTGAAAATAACATTGAAAACATTTAAATTAATATTTAATGAAAATAATGGTCATGATGGTGGTAAATTATGTTCATGTCGTAGAAACTAAAAAAATTGCTCCAATCGCGTTTTTTGGTAAAATCCAAATAGTAATTTTTTGGAAAATTACATAAAGATTCCTTTCAAAACATTTTTTGAAAAGTAAAACATAAGTAAAAAATTCTTTAATAAATCATTTTTAGAATGTTAAAAACATTTTTCAAAACATTTTTAGAAAACATGCATTTGGAAGAAAAAGGGTTTTTGACTAAAGAGAGAAATAAAGATAATTTTTCTTAAAAAAATTATTTTGAACTCTTGAGTACCTAAAGAGATGAAAATGAAGGTAAAACATGTATTCTAATGAAATTGATATATGAGAATAATATACATGAGTTTCTTGATAGATATATCATTATATTTATTCATTAGAAGCATAATCATGAATAATACTATAATGAACCAAACTTTTATCAATATAAATTTCCTTATTATATTTATTTCATATAGTATAAAACGCATAAGATCACCTTTAGAACACAATAAAAACTATATAAATGTAGAATGAATGAAATAAGAGGTATTTATAGAAATTGAGGAACCTATACCGATGGAATAGTGACTTTATCTTTGGAATATTAATGTAAACATTAAGAATAGTAAAATCATCTATGAAATTATAAATGAAATTTAGGCATCTTATAAATGATAATATGATATAGTTATATCATATTATAAGTAAATAAATGTTTTAAAAATTATTAATTTAGTGTTGGTATTTTTATAAAACATACATGTTTATTTACAATTTTAAAATTAATATAATAATTTAAAAAAAATTATTTTCATAAAATGGATTCATAAATTTAAATTTTTTGTATTATGGTTATAATATAATTTTATGAGACCTTAATTAATTTTTCAAAGTATTATAAAATCAGTTATAATTTTAAATTGGTATTTTCCAAGTAAATGGTGATTTTAATTAAAAATTAAATTTATCATATTTAGAAAATTATATTAATAAAATGGAGTTTTTTATTTTTAAACATCATAAAATGGTTAGGATTATTTTTTTATATTTTTCTAAAATAGTTTATTTTTTGGTGAATAGTGAAATATGGTAATTTACATTATATAACAGTATAAGTTAAAATAATTATTTATTTAGTCATGGATGATGTAAGAACCATAATCTCTAATATTAATTATTTATTAAAAATATTTTTTGATAAGGTTCAAAATACTTATAGTCTTGATCCAAAATAATAAACTAATGTATAAAATAATCAAAAAACACCCCTCTCCTCCCCTATAAATACCACCCCTCGCCACCTCTTATCCTCACAACTCCAAATCCTTGAAGTTTTTATAATTTATATCAAATAATATTCCCAAGAATATTCCCCACATACAAGGTCACTTTTTCTCAACAAAATAGAAAAACCAATTTCCCTAAGGAGGTTCTCTGGAAGAAGAATTCAAGAGGTAAAATCCTCTCTCATTTTATTTTAATTTCTTTTTAATTTATTTTAATTTATGATTATCTCCTCACCTACACTTATAAAAGTGAAATGATAACTCCATTATATTATATATACTATAATTTTATTAATTTTATGTAATAATATATCAGCAAACCTCTTCTCATCTCCCTTTTATTCAAAAAAATGAAATCATTATTCGTGATGTGTCGATTTACCGCCATCATGGATGGTTCATTTTCATTTTATTTTACTACCTTCAAGGATATTCATAAAACCATTATAATGGTTTATAATTATTTTAAAATTTATTTTATAACCATTTTTATGTTTTGGTACTAAATTATATATATAATATTGAATAATAAAAGAAAATGAGTTCACTTTGATTGAAAACTACCAAAATTAATCTAAATGATTATCACTAAACATTTATTTAATGAATCATACTCATATATAGAAAAAAAATAATATATAAGATCAATTAAACTTTTGTAATTTCATTAAGAAAAAAAATTCAATTCTTTATAATTACTCCTATTTTACATGATCTTTCATACATGTATACAAGTAAACTGATCATGAAAACCAAAAACAAAGACTCTCAAATGATGAAATTGAACACTATAACTCATCATAATGGATATAAAAGAAAAGAAAATTATAATTAATAAAATAATACATTTAAAAGAGGTTATTTATTTAGTAATTAATGAATCTAATTTTGTTATCGAGTATATTAAAGTGAATAAAGAATTTATACTTAAGGTAAGGGGGTTCTCAAACCCAATTTAGTTCCTTTGGGTTATTCCTCTTTCATGAAAAATTTTAGTGTGTATGTTATTTTAATATTCCTAAAATAAAATTTCATTTTTATTTCCTTTTTTGGTATATACATGTTTCCAATCTTATTTTTTGAAAAAATCAATTATTTTTTAAAAAGAAATATTCTTTCTAAAAAAACATGTCTTTTACTTATCTTGAGATCATTTCTCCTTCACTAATGATTGATGATTCTTATTCAAATTATGTTATACTCTTTTTATTTTGGGAACCACAATTTTTATTCCTGAAATTATGATTTATTAAATTCTCATGAAACCTATTTCCTTTCCATGGGTTATGTTATGGCAAAGATTGATATATATGTTCTGTGTGGAAAACATGATTTTGTAGATGTTATGATGTGACGTGTGCACCCAAAATTATATAGCACTCTAATGTGTTGGGTAATTTGATTTTTCTCATGAGATAATGTAAAATATGTGTGAATATGATCCTAGATTTGTTCACAATGATAATTATATTATGATTATTCACATATGTTATGCGTGAACATAAATATATCCTTGTTCAAAACTATGTGTGGTAGTTGACCACTAAGACATGATGTTTCATTTTTATTCATTTCCACATTCCATGCCTTTATATAATGCTTCTTATCATTATTATGATTATGATTATGATATCATGCTTATGTTATACTGATGATGATTATTCTCACCCGTGTTATATTGACTTATGTTTTTATCTATCAACTTACTAGGATTTTATCTGACCCCGTTATTTGATGTATATAATCATTTGAATACTTATAATAAGGAGTACATGAGGTCTAATAAGAATATATAGAATAATAAATTAAATAATTTTTATGTTTTATTATGTAAATGATATGTTTGGTCCTAATTTTTTCAATACACTAAACCTTTGGATCCTGGTTTTGTAACACATTTATGTTGTTTATCTTTAAAATGATGTAATAGTAATGTAAGAAAAATTATGGTCTCTATAGTTAGTATCATAACATGTTTTAGTTAATTTAGAAATTAGTATTAGAGAACATTACTAAAAACCATTAAGTATGAGGCTAAGTATATGAAATAACCCAAGAATATTTGTTTTAGAAAAATGAAAAACATAGGGATCACACAAGATATGCCTTTAAAGTTTATTTCAAAAGGGAATAAACTATTTATTCATGACTTGTTGTTATATGTTTTCTTCAAACCTTTTATATTTTATAACATGGTGGGAACTAGGAGAAACCAATCCAACAACCCATGTGATGGATAGTGCAGTTATTTCTTGAGTGACATCCCCAATTCCTTGGGAGGTGGAGTTCAAAATATCATGACAAAGCTTACCCAGGTGTCTCAGGATATGAACAATAACTTGAATAATGTTGAATTTCCACCTTCCCCATATAGGGAGAAACTGTCTATCGAGCATTTCATGCAGAAACAACCATTGATGTTTAGTGGATCATCTGATCTACTAGTCATGGAATAGTGGGTCAACTAAATAGAGAATATATTTTTTGTTCTTCACTATTTTGAGATGAATATGGTGACTCTATCTATTTTTTAATTATATAGGGAGGATATTAAATTATGGGTTTTGATTAAGAACACCATGGTAACGGAATAAATTCAAGAGATGGAGTAGGTCAACTTTAATAAAATATTTATTCATAAGTATTTCCCTCAAATTTATTATAAAAATATGGAGAGAGAATTATTAGATTTTCAGAAAAAGGAAGGTGAATCTATCACAGATTACGAAGAAACATTCACAAGGATTTCAAGGTACACCTCAATTTTTACTATTAAAAATAATTAAAAAAATATAGATTCTTTATTGGTTTAAAACTATTCCTTAAAACAGATCTAGAAATTCGAGACTTTGGGGTTTATAAATAAGTTTTTTGATGTTATCTCAAATTGGATATGGAGTTTGGAGAATGTTCCCATGGATATAGATTTAAGAAATTAAACATGGAGTTTAAAGTTAGAGGATCTGGTGAAAAATATTGAAAGAAAACTCAACCACTCACATTTCAAAAATGTGAGAAGAAGCACCATGGTAATTGCCTCAAAGGGATAGGGAAATTCATCAAGTTTTGGACAGAAGGCCACCAAGATCGTGAATTTTGAAGAGACGTGAGGAAGTAAGAAAATGTAGTGGAGGAAAGGATAGAACCACCCATAGTTCAATGCTTCAACTGTAGGAAGCAAGGTCACTATGCAAGCCAATGCACTAAACCTCGAGTTCACAAGGGTAATCTGTGTCAGCTGCCACCAAGACCAAAGGAGAAAGGGAAAGATTATGTAATCACTAATACTGAGGTGGAGCCTAAAAATGATGTGGTGATAGTTACATAGGTTATTAATTCAAGAATAGTGAGTGTACTATTTGATTCAGGTTCTACGAATTCTTTCATATCTTTCAAGAATAGAAGAACTATACAAACACCACCTCAAAATATAGAGGTTGAGTTATCTGTGAGAATAGAAAATGGGGAAATTATTATATCCAAAGTATATAACTCCCCCCCCCCCATTTAATTTTTGTGTAATGAACCTCCCATAAAATCCATTCTTTTTCCTTTGATGGAGTTTGATGCTATTTTGGGCATGGATTGGCTATCTTTATACAAATACAACCTCAACTGTCAGGAAAGGGAGATCACCCTTCACATTCTGAGGCATCCTATATTTCTATACAATTTTAAGGAGGGTGAATCTCCTTCATAGTCATCATTTCAATTTTGGATATTATTTCTTTATAAGAAATCATATCTATATCAAATGATTAAGACAAAGGAGAGAATCAGGATCAAAGACATGACCATTATAAGGGACTATACTAATGTGTTCCCTAAAAAATTTCCTAGTCTTCCTCCTGACTGAGAGGTTTATTTTTAAATTAAACTTATTCATAGATATATTCTTATATAAAATACACCTTAAAGAATGACCACAATTATGTTGGAGGAACTGAAGAAGCAGTTATAAGAGAATCTGGACAAGGGTTTTAAATGCTTGAGTGCTTCACCATGGGGTGCACCAGTCCTCTTTGTTAAGAAGAAGGATGGATTAATGTACCTATTCATTGATTATCATGAGATCAATAAAATCATGATAAAGAACAAGTATCATTGTCCACTGATAGATGACTTGTTTGATAAACCGTGTAGGTCCAAGTATTTCTCCAAGGTGGACCTTTGGTCGGGATATCACCAATTGAATGTGAGAAAGGAAGATATTCCTAATAATTACTTTAGAATTAGGTACGAACATTATGAGTTCATAGTAATTCCTTTAAGTCTCAGTAGTTCTCTTTAAATATTCATGTACTTAATGAATATATTCTTTAGAGATTACCTCATGAAGTTTGTGGTAATATTTATAGATGATATTATAATATACTCCAAGATAAAGGAGGAACATGAGGAGCATTTTAATATTGTGATAAAGACTTTATAAAGGTAGAAAATTTATGAAAAGTGTAGTAAGTTTGGGTTCTGGATTGAGGAAGTATCATTCTTAGGGAATTTTATCACAAGAAAAGAAACTTATGTGGACCCTTCCAAGACAAAGGCAATCAAAGAGTGGCCCAAGCCAACATCTATAATAGAGATCCATAGTTTCCTTGGTATATCTGGTTATTACCGAAAACTTTTGAATAAATTATCATGATTTTAAAACCCAATAACCAAGATGAATCGGAAGGGAGAAAATTTTGTCTGAACTAATGAATATGAAGACTACTTCAAAGAGTTAAAAAAATAGGCTTATCACCGTGCAAACACTCACACTTGTTACAAGTGGGGAACTTTTTTTGGTATAAAATGATTCCTAAAATAAGCTTTTAGGACGTTTACTATTTAAAAATGATAAATTGATAGCCTATTTTTCAAGGAAGTAGAAAATTCATGAGAAAAACTATCCTACGCATGATTTGGAGTTGGCGGTTGTGGTCTTCATGTTGAAAATTTGGTGTAATTATCTCTATGGGGAGAAGTGTGAGATATATAATGATCATAAGATCATAAAAAATATATTCACATCGATGGAGATTAATATGAACCAGAGAATATGGTAAGATCTTATCAAGGATTATGACTACTCAATCCACTACCATCTTGGTATGAAAGATAATGTGATGTACACTCCAAGTAGAAAGGATACTATAACATTATCAATGATGAGAATTGAGAAGGATCCAATATTATTAGATTTTAAAATGATGGGAATGGGAACCATTAATTAATTAACATAATAAATCATTTCTCAAATGATTACTTAACCATCCCTTGTGAAAAAAATAAATGATTCTAAAAGAAATTGTGTGGAAATTCAGAAGAAGGTGGAATCTATCTGAAAGGGTAAATCCTCATAGTTCAAGATTGAAAAGGAAGGAGTTATAATATTTGGGTCATGACTATGTGTACCATCAAATCCAAAGATAAATAAAGATCTTCTGAATGGAACACATAGCTCAACTTTCACTATTCACTCAGGGAGCACAAAGATATATTGAGATATCCAAGAGCATTATTGGTGAGACAATATGAAGAATGAGATCATTGAATATTTTTCAATGTTCCTGGTATGTTAGAAAGTGAAGGATGAAAGTAAAAAATATAAGGTTACGATGAAACCATTACCCATACAAATATGTAAATGGGAAGACATCTCCATGTACTTTTTATCTAGACTTCCAAAGACATCCAGAGGAAACAATGTTATATGGTTTCTTGTGGATTGTCTTACAGACAACTCACTTTATGAAAATTAAAGAGGAATTATCATTGGATGAACTTTCATAGATATACATTAGATAATTGGTATGGTTGTATGGAGTAACACTATAAATTATATCTGATCGAGGTCTGATATTTACAACCAAGTTCTAGAAAAGCCTCTAACATGCTATAAACACTGAAATGAACTTAACTATGGGTTATCATCCTAAAACTAATGTAAAATCTAAGAAGAAAATTCATACATTGAAATACATGTTGAGATAATGTTCTATGGATTTTAAATAAGGATGGGGCCAACATCTACCTCAGGTCGAGTTCTCTTACAACAATAGTTTCCACTTGAGCATCCAAATGGCTCCATATAAAGCCCTTTATGGGAGAAGATGTATAACATTGATATTATTGGATGAATTCGATGAATGTAAGATACTAGGACCTAAAATAGTCAAAGAAATGGTGGAAAAGGTGAAAACCACTCAGTAGAACATCAATATAGCCTAGAGTAGACAAAATATCTATGCAGACAATCGTCGATGAGGCCTAGAGTTTGAGGTTTGAGACATTTTATTCCTCTACATAGATCCATCAAAGAGGATCAAGAGATTTGGTAAGAAGGGAAAGCTATGTTCCAGGTATATCAACCCCTTTGAGATTATTGATCATGTCAGAGTTGTGGCCTATTGACTACCACTTCCACCAACCATGTCTCAAGTACATAATGTATTCCATGTATCCCTCTTGAAGAATTACATACCATATCCCTCACATATACTGAATCTAGAGGTTGTATAGTGGGAAAATGATCTATCTTATGAAGAGAATCCAGTGAAGATCATAGACTGTAGAGATAAAGTTCTACGCAACAAGACTACTCACTTAGTAAATGTACTATAGAAAAACCATAAGTATTAAGAGGTAACATGAGAATTAAATGAATTGATAAAGGATAAGTACCCTCGCCTATTTTCAACTTAAAATGTAAAACAAAATTTTAAGGGTGAAATTTCATAAGGGGGGAAGAATGTAATGACCCAAAATTTTATCAATGGAAATTTACTATATATAATTATATCATATAGTATAGACTACATAAAATCACTTTGAGAACACAATACAAACATTATAAATGAATAATTAATAAAACAAGAGGTGTTTCAAGATATTAAGGAACATTTACCAATGGAATATTAACTTCACCTTTGGAATAGTAATATGATCATCAGGAATATTAATTCATCCAATAGAATAGTAACCTAATCTATGAAAGTTTTAATGCAATTTAGTAATATAATAAATTATAATATGATATTTTTATATCATAGTATAAATAAATTTTTTAAAACAATTATTAATCAGTTGTTGGTATTTTTATAAAACATAAATGTTTATTTACAATTATAAAATTAATATAATGATTTAAAAAATTATTTTCATAAAATAGATTCATAAATTAATATTTTTTTTTATGGTTATAATATAATTTTATTATATGTTAATTAATTTTTCAAAGTGTTATAAAATCAGTTATAATTTTAAAATTGGTATTTTCCATATAAATGATTATTTTAATTAAAAATTAAATTTCTAATATTTAGAAAACTTATATTCATAATATGGAGTTAATTTTTTAGTTATACACTTCAAAAAATGGTTATGATGAATTTTTGAGATTTTTCTAAAATAGTTGAATTTTTTGTGCATAGTGAAATATGGTAATTTACTGTATATAAGTGTATAAGTTAAAATCACTATTTCTTAAGCCATTGATGAAATAAGCACCATAATATTGAATCCTATTTATTTATTTAATATATTTAGTGATAATTTTCACACTATTCATAGTCTTGATCTAAAATAATAAAGTAATAAATAAAATAATCAAAATAATGCCCCTCTCCTCCCCGATAAATACAACCCCTCACCACCTCTTCTCCTCAGAAATTCAAAGCCCTGAATCTTATCCAATATCTTTCCAATCTACTTATGAAGACTCTCCCCCACGTCTAGGGGCCTTTGGTCTCAAAAAAATTCCAAAACCAATTTCCCTAAGGAGTTTCTTAGGAAGAAGAATTCAAGAGGTAAAATCCTCTTTCATTTTCCTTTAATTTTTTTTTCAACTTATTTTATTTTCTTGTTATCTCATCACATCCCATTATTAGAGTGTCATGAAAACTATGTTATCTGATATATACTATACTTTTATTAATTTAATGTAATTATCTATCATCAAACCTCTTCTCCTCTGTCTTTTATTCAAAAAAACTGAAATCATCTTTTGTGTTGTGTTGATTTACCTCCATTGGGGGCGATGCATTTTCATTTTCTTTTACCACCTTCAAGGATTTTCATAAAACCATTATAATGGTTGATACATATTTTAAAATTTATTTTATAACCTTTTTATGTTCTGGAACTAAATTATATACATAATATTAAATAATAAAACAAAATGAGTTTGTTGTGATTGAAAGCTTCCAAAATTAATCTAAACGATTATTGTTAACATTTTATCTTATGAATCATCCTCATATATGAAAAAAATATAAGACCAATTAAAATTCTATAAGTTCAATAATAACATACAATTTTAATTCATGATAATTACCCTTAATTTACACAATATTCCATACATGTATACAAGTGAACTGATCATGAAAACCAAGAACATGAACACTCTCAAACAATGAAATTTAACACTATAAATCTTCATAATGGACATAAAATAACTTAATAAAATTATAATTAATCAAATATATATATAAGGTTCTTTATTTTTGTAATTAATTAATCTAATTTTATTATCCCATATATTAAATTGAAGAAAACATTCAGACTTAAGGTAAGGGGATTCTCAAAACCAATTTCCTTCCATTGGGTTATTCTTATTTCATTCCAAATTTTAGTGTGGAAGTTATTTTAATGTTCATAAAATAGAATTTATTTTTTCTAAAATTTTGTTTTATGGGATATACATGTTTCCAATATGATTTTGTGAAAAATTAAAATATCAAAATAACTCTTCTTTCTAAAAAACAAATCTTTTGATTCTCTTGAGATTGTTTCTCCTTCACTCAATATTGATGATTCTTATACCAAGTATGTTATTACCTTTTTATTTTGGAAACCCAAATTTTTATTCATGAAATTATTTTTTATGAAATTCTCATAAAACTCATTTTCTCCACATGGGTTATTTTATGTCAAATATTGATATATGTTCTATGTGGTAAATATTATTATGTAAATGTTATGATGTGACATGTGCGCCTGGAATTATATAGTGCTCCAATTCATTGGTTAATGTGATGTATCTCATGATAAAATGAGAAATATATGTGAAAATGATGATATCTTTTTTCATAATGATTATGATGTTATTATTATGAACATATGTTATGTGTGAACATGATTCTAGCTATGTTCACAACTATGTGTGGTAGTTGACCACTAAGACGTGATGTTTCATTTTTATGCATTTCCATATTCCATGTCTTTATCTAATGAATCCTATTATGATTATGATGATTATATCATGATTATGTTATAGTGATGATGATTATGCTCACCCATAGTATGTTTATTCATTTTATTATTTGTCCTCTTACTAGGATTTTAGCTCACCCCATTCTTTTAAGTATATCCTCAGGTGACTACTTATACTAAGAAGTACATAAAAGGCACTAAGAAGCTAGAGAAGAAGGAATTAAATATTGTTTAGGTTTTATTATATGAATGGTATGCTTATTAATAATTTTCCCATGACACTAAACCTTTGTATCCATGTTTTGTAACACTTTGGTGTTTTTTATCTCTAAAAATATGTAACAACAATGTAAGAAAAAGTAGGGTTGCTATAAATCATGATAAACAATGAGATAGTAACATAAAACCCTTACCAATTTAATAACATTGAATTGTAAACCCCGTGAAAGATAGATCCTAAAATTTATATTTTAATCCCAATAATTTTAATTAGAATCATAATAAAATAAATTCATGGGAATTATATACACCACATAAAAGAAATAAGTTGTGAATATGACATGTGCCTCATATAAGTAAAAATAGAGACAGAAATCTCTTACTATAAGTCTCGAATTTCATCTTACATGTTTAAAACTCTTATATAATAAATATAAGTTCATTATGTATATATTATAGAACCATGAATATATATATCATACCATATATGATTTACTTATGACCTTTTATTACTCTTTTATTTACAATTCCATATTTAAGTCACGTTTCGGGCAACAACTGCTTTGTTTTTTGTGTATGTTTTGATTTTTTATTTTTTTTACTATTAATTTATTCATGGTTAAATAATATATAGAATTTTAAAAATGATATAAATATCATATATATTCATTTTACATGTATTTATATTAATTCATAAATTTTAGAGATAGGAAATTAAATACACCATTCATGGAGACGGTAGGTCGTACGTACACATGAATGTTGTTTCCATTTTCTCGGTGGAAAGAAATAAAGAAATTTAAATAATATATTACTATTATAGAATAATTTTTATTTCATATATATCACATATTCTTATTAAACCCATCATTATTATCTTACATGTAAATCATGAATGAATCACATAGCTTCGTGAACCAATAGTCCATCGTACATAGGAACAACATTATCCTATTCTAATAGAATGGTAAGTAAGAAGTAAATTGTGATATAATGATTAAATAAGCATAATAATATCATAAATATAATATATTAACAATAAATCCATCATTATATCCAAGCATGAGAGGTGGTTATGGAAAAATAATAATATCGATTTGGGAGGCGGTAGTCCACCGTACACATAAATGAAGATTTTGTAACCTATTTGATGGAACAGGAGAAGTATTTAGGTTATTATATTAACATAATAATGTCTAAATATATTTAATATAATTATTTTATTATATAATAATTTTTTAATAATAATTTAGATATTTATAGGAATAAATAAAACAAAACGCTCGATTAGGGACACAACCTCTTCTTCGGACAAGTTTTTTTTCACCAAAAGGCTTATTAGGTTGGATTTATGAAAAACAATACGACTTATATGATGTTATGAGGTAATTAATTAAGTAATCTTAGTATTTATTTTTTGAAATAATTTTTTTTTTGATGTTTTAATATGATAGGAGAGTGGGTAGGCTTTTAAAGGTGAGGTGAGTGGTACACTTATAATTTTTGAAAAGAAAAAGGTGTACCCACATTTTCCGCATGCCTCAAGGATCCAAAATGGTAAATAATAAAACATAGAAGATATTATTACTAAATATTTCTAGAAAATTTTATTTTTAAATGTTTTGGGTCATTTTTAACCCTTATTTTTTTAGTTTGACCCTCCAGTAAAATCATTTTTACCTTAACCGCGGTATATAATTTTTATTAATTATATAATTAATTATGATAAAAAATTAAGTTTTACTTATACTAATTCAAAATATGGAATATATTTTCCCAAATTAAATTCACATAAGTGATAAATTTTTATTTAAAATTCATCCTGCAGATGTGATGAGAAAATGGGTTTTCAAAGAGAAAATATTCAAAAGTTTAAAAACTTTTTATATCAAAATTAAATATTAAAATTATTCTAATGAACTAAATTGTATTAATATATATATATAATTTAAATAATTTCAATTTTAAACTCATCTTAAAACAATTTTTAATTTTTTAAAATCTTTAGAAGAAATGTAAATTCTTAATAAAAACCAATATTTTTCACTATTCATTTAAAAAATTATCTTCTCAGAAAATTATTAAAAATTCACCCTAAGATAATTTTGACATGATTATTTAAAAAATAAAATTAATTTTTTAAAATTAATTTTCTAAACCTTTCAAAAAATAGTTTTAAAATAATTGCGTAAAAGGCGACAATACAACTTTTTAGAAATATACAATTTTTAAGCATAAAATTGGATTTATTCTTATATATTATCTGGAAAACACATAAGATGAATTTTAAAATTTTTATTGAATATATGATATATAAATTTCATTAAAATCATACACATAAATTGTTTTTTTTTAATTTATTGAGGTTAAATTCATTTTTTTCATAAAAATAGTTTTTCAGAAAAATATTTCCTTTATTTTCAAATAGTTTTTACTTAAATTTCTAATTAATTATACAATAAATAAATAATTTTATATACCTATCTAAACCAAATATTTTCAAATTTTAGTTAATCATATTTATACCTTCAATTCCAATGGCTAGGTTATAACTATTAAATAATAATATTTTAATAGTATATTAAGTTTCGTTTAAACTTGATGTTGCATGTGACACAAAATATCAAAAAGATTAAATTCATTTGAAAAAAAAATATTTCACAAAATCGTAGGGTGATACAGGCTCCCATTTCATGCTCATACAACTCCTTATATGTACATTGATTACTCGGGTCATATTTCAAGAACTATCATCAACCAAATATGTGTTCCATGGGTATGGTCTTACCTCTGGTGGAACCCTAAGAGGATACAAGTCAGGTTTATTTTATGAAATTTATGGCTACCTCATACTATTTTTTAACCACCCCACCTAGGGAAGAGTATATCTAGAGAAATTCGTATCTCCACTAGGAAATTAACACTATACAAGGACTCACAAATAAAAATACACATACTCCTTGAGATGAAAATAAAACACATAGCCCATCCTAAATTTCATAGCCCGAAGTTATCAAGTATAAATCAGTAGGTCCATCACATGAGCCTCACTACCTCTCAGGATACATACCCAATCACTCTATATTATATAGTATCATCCAAAATAACACATAAGGGAACCAATTAGACTTCTATAAACAATACAATGGAGGAATATGACATCTCTCATATCATTTATTGATCTATATCAAGGACCAGGATGGAATTGGGACAACTAATCATGAATTTTTCCTAAGTAACTAGTCAAGGAATATGGGGACTAACTCAAACCTTAACCATTGAGATAAATCATAAGTATCTCCTATATTGAAATAATAGGTCAATAAATCATTACAAAAATGTCAATAATTTCCCAAAGGCTCATGGTGAATAACTCACCCATCATTCAATCAATGTTAATGAATCGCATCTATCACAAAGGTATCATATGGTTTATATGGACCTATACTAAAGGAAACCCAACAAGCATATCAATAAAATTTAATCAACCCATCATCCAATGGAAGTTTTATCCTAGAATTTCTATCCCATTATACAATAAGAGATAGAATAAAAACCATAACAAAGAATCTCACATGTGAATATGAGGTTTAGAAGAATAGTACATCACCAATACAAGTTGAAATACACCAAAACATATTTCAAAAAATACCACTTGGATTCCCTTTAAAAAATATAAAAAAACTATTTGAAAGATCATTTGTATTGGTAATTTCATGCCATATTTACTCATGCTTGTCCCATGGCCAAAATCCATTTACAAAACTTCTTCAGAAAATCCATCTTTATTTTGAAAATACCATTTCAAAATCAAATCATTAAATCACCATTTTCATTTTAAAATTCCATATAAAAATAGAAAAAAAATAAAAAAATCATTTTAAAATTAAGATCCAATTTCCATTACAAAAGACAAATAATTCAATTAAGAATCAATGAAATGGGTTATTAGAACTCTTTTGACCATGGTACCACCAAAAACCATTTACCAAGATAAATCATTCTTGTTGATGATTAAGTTGACATGATCATTCCCCAATTTATGGATAAGGATATTCTGAAATTCCATACAAACATATTGATAATGACAATAATAATAGTACTTAAACATAAAATCACCAAATGATCAAGTGTCTTTGTTAAATAATGGTTTACTAAATCACATGGTGATCCATAATCAATATTAATATTGTACCAATCACCAATTATCCCATGAGCATATATCCCAATTAAAAACACCCATACATTAATCATTTAATCATTTAAAACCAAATTATCAATTTTTCATAATAGACATAAAAATTATTGGGCACTATAATGATGCTAAAACCACATGAGACATGGTGGAATTCACTACCAATATGCACAAGAGCCTAATACATGAAGATTATACAATTAAAAAACACAAATTAACTTCCAATTTCATCAAAATTTTACCAAAATCCATAATTAAATTTGATGAGAAATATACCTCAAGATAAATAGTGATCAATGATAAGAATACACTATCCTCAAGACTTATCTAAGCATCAGAAATTAAAACCCATCTCTATTGACACAATTACACCATGATCTTGTGAAATAACTCCCAAAATT
Organism: Viscum album; assembly: GCA_963277665.1. Classification (NCBI taxonomy): domain Eukaryota; kingdom Viridiplantae; phylum Streptophyta; class Magnoliopsida; order Santalales; family Viscaceae; genus Viscum; species Viscum album. The sequence goes on from OY728122.1 coordinate 643,517,914, forward strand.
ATAACTAAAATTAATAAAATTAAAAAATAAAAATAAGGGAAAGAATAATGGATGAGGAAGGATATAGCCTTACACAATAAAAAATACCTCTTAGAAGAGATAATTTTACCCAAAGAAACCATACCACCATCAATAAACCCCTAACGAGGGGTTTCAGGGTCCATTATGTACATTTGTAACAATTTATATATGATACCTATATAACTTCACTCATATAAGCATCTGCCCAAGGCCCTCATCATATGAGATACCATAAACCCACTCATACAACCTCAACCAAGGTCATTCATGACTATATGCATGATTATCATGATTCACGAGGTCTGTTGGACCTAAATATTGTATTTTACCCAAGGAATCATAGCCTCTAAGATACCCTAAAATCATCAAATGATACACAAAACACTTAATTCATTCTAAGGATGCTCCACCATAGCCTACCATAGTCTTCATGACTCAACCATCCACTTCCTAGAAATCTTGAACTCAGGACCCTTAGCACATGCTTACACATCACATAAAAAATATAGTATATGGTGAAATATAAGAGTAGTCACTTACCACGTGTTTATAAGAGTTAACTTATCCTATATCATGGCTCTATTTATCCTTATTTTCCTAAAATCAAGTAATTAGATATATAAGTCCTAAAAAGAGGGTTACAAGAAAACTATAGTGAAATGCATGAAACTATGAGAATGAACCTATAGAATACCTTATCATTTATTAAAGGATCATCAATCTTTATATGAAACATTTATCTACTAAGAGATATATATCTATGAGCTAAAATAGTGGAGAGGGAGAGGGGTTTATATGATGGGGTTCATGCAACTAAAAAGGTGGGATTACTCCCTTTGAAATATGTTTTTTCAAAATATTTTTGAAACACCCAAGGGTGTATGTAATAATTAGAAATGGGTTCAATTCATATTTCCCTTATCCAAGTAAAACCATTAAATCCCACCAACCAATTGTAGCATGGTTGGGTACCATGTGACACAATTCTCACCCTAGGAGTAACCTGACGCTTCTCCCCCAAAACACCCTCTAAATCCTAAACCCCTTGGCTATAGCACAATATTATACCTTCTAGAACCTTTCATGATGTATTCCATCAATTGTGACACATCCCTTCTATCATGATCATCCCTTTTGGTGTAATTCCTCCATTGTGATGTGATCTAGATCAATTTCAAAAAAAATATTATGTATCTCATCATGATGAAATTCCTTAGGTCATGGCATGATCTCACCTATAACTATATAATATAATCTTGAATGGCACCTTAACCATGTCGAGAAACCTAGGTTGTAGTGTAACACCCTCCCTAGAGAAAAAAGCATGGTGAAACCCCTGCAGATTATTGAATAATGCGCCACTTATGATAGATTTCCACATTCTACTTTGAGAATAAGTCATCTTACCTTCACCAGACACTCTCAATAGTTACTAAAACACATGAACATGTTTAAAAACACCAACGAGGGATTTCCCAACCCTATTAATTTTATTTTTAGTCTCATATCTCAAATAACCCCCTTCTCTAGAGCTTAAAATTTAAAATCCCTCTAAATTTTCCAACCTATAAAGACACAAATCTTTAAAAAACTACCCATCATGGAGATTTTTTAACCTAAGAAGTGTCCAATATGATTATTTGACACTATATTAATCCATATAGACCCAATAATATTGATTTTTCTTGATTCCATAACAGATTCCACCCAATAATTCACCAACATGATCCAGCAACACTAGTTTTTCAAAAAAACTCAAACTCTTATCCTCCATATCAAATAGTCATTTTATGAATAACACATCTAGCACAAAACCCATCTCACCAAACCCAAATTCACATGAAGGAATCAATAAAAAACTCTCATGCACATACATAACTCAAAACCACACTGGACCATTTTGATATTAACTCATATAATGAACATGATTCTATGATCATTGAAAAACATGATTTGTTAGATCGAAGAGTTTATAATGGATATAATAGGAGGGTGAATTGTAGTTTAAGAACATAAAAAAATTAAAATCCAAAACCTCTTTATTTTAGTATATCTAACTAAAAGTTCATCTGATGATTAGAGTAACTATATCATACCCATAGAAAATCCATTAAATCAGGGTTTATAAAAGTTTAATTGGATAAACTTTCTATATCAATGCACAATGGAAATATAATAACTTTTAGAAATAAGTAAAAGTAAATATTAAAGTAAAATTAAGAATGAGTTACAAAAATATTTATAAATGTTTTTATACTCTTTAACCTTAAGAGTTAAAGAACTCACAAACTCTGACTTTGAGTTTCCATGGTTTTGAACCTAACAGTAAGTTTAGTATTTCTATATTAAGAAACACCTTGATCTTAAAGATTTGAATCATCTATGTCTTCCTATCCACAGAATACCTTGATCAACTTATTCAGAATCATAAGTCTTCTTATCCCTATAATCCCTCTATATAAACTTATATTGGACCTAGAAAATAAAAATAAAAAAATGTTCTAAGGAATTTACACTCAACACTCTGATTTCATATAACAAAAAAAATATTCGAAAATTTAAAAAGTGAAAGTAATGAGTGGTTAAAGTAGAGAAAATACTAGACAGTTTGATTAATAAAAGCATCAGATCCTAGCTTCTCAAATGCACCTCTATTTATAGGCACACCTCCAACAATCATATTCTATGACTCTCAGAGTTAGTTGAAACAGCCTTAGATGAGCTCCATCTTGACAAATCAGCATGTACATATCCATCCAATGTGGTTTTGATAGCATCATTACAATTCTATAAAAAGTATTCAGTTTAGTATAAATGATTTTGAATATCTGGTTATAAACTTTATAATTCTTATGTAATAAAACTATGTCAGTTTGATATACTAAAATTAGTCCATATAATGGACTACACTTAGTCAATCTAATCCAATATAATAAACTTTGTCTGTTTGATGGAATAGACTTAGTCAGTCTGATCCAATGGACTAAACTTTTTCAGTATGATGAACTGTACTTTTTCATTCTGATGGATTGGACTTTCTTCAGTATAATGGACTAGACTGTAGTCAGTTGAATGGATCAGACTTTATTCAGTCTAATGGATCAAAATTTAGTTAGTCTTATAGATTATAATTTATTCATCTTGATGGATCAGACATGTGTTGAAAGTTTATATTCGTTAGTTTATAAATATTTTTATATCTAGTAAAATAAATGGTTTTCTATAAAAACATACAAAATTTCATGGGAAATATAAAGTTAGTAAAACATTTTTTTTAATAATGTGTGTTTTTATTTTCAAAACTAAGGATATAATGTGTAGAAATTAAAACATCTAACTCAATAATCTACCCATTTTTGAAAAACACAAAACACAACACCTAAATATAAAAACTGATAACTTTTAAAAACTTACAAAACCATTTTTCATTTGAGAACACTTCTCCCCTTATCTTTCTTATCTTCCCCTATCTTGGAAACTCCCTTTTTGTTTAGTAAAATTTATCTAAAAAATATAGATATATAACTGATAATATAAGAACTTAAAAAAAGTATCCCCAAAATTATCCATCAATAACTTATACCCCAATAACTTAACCCCATTTTTTATTTTAAAAAAATAATATGGGAGTTATAAAGTACCAAAAATATTAGTAAAACAATATAAGCAAAATCTGTTTTAAATAAACATTCATCCATGAATATAGAAATAACATTCAACAAAATATTATTGGAAAAACATTCAAACATAATATGTGGAGAATAAATCATTCAAAAATATATTCATTCAAGTGTTTTGTTTTTACATAAAAATTTTAGAGAAAATAAAATATTTATTTATTTTGAAACTTCCTTTCAATCACTTTCATCTTTTGGAAGATATATTGATTCTTTTCTGTCTCAAATGTCAATGATTCCAACTTTGTGATATTATCTTCTGGAAATGAAATATTCAAACTTATGACTTAAAACTAACAACCAATTCTTCAAGAATTTTTTTTTGTTTTTTTTAACTTCTGAACATATTCTTCATAGAAAAAAGTATTCTACTTAATATGTGATATTTCTTAAAATTGTGAGTCTAAAAAGTACTTTAGCTGATAAAAAACATTTAACTTCGTAGATACATCATATGAAAACATCATTAAGGAATAAATAATTTCTAAAGAATAGACTTTTTATTCTTTAATTTTCTTGTCATGTAACTTTAAATCCATTTCAATATCTTTAAACCTTCTTATATTTTTTTACCCTTCTCCTTTCTTAATTAGATTCAAATTTGAAATAAATGAAATTGGATTCATTCTATAAAATGGTTTCTACAAATTGATTCAAGGAATCATATTATTATAAAACATTTAACCTCCTATAAATATGCTTTCACTAAGATTCAATACATGGAAGAAACAGAATTTCAACCACAAGCTTCTTCAAAGCCTCATTGAAATATGTAAACCTCTCTTCAACTATTTAATCTGATTTAGTATCTATAGAATTAGTGGATTCTGATTCAACTTCAGAAAAAAAAATTCTTTAAGGAAAAACAATTACCTTCTCTTCTTTCTCTTTATATTTCTCTATAGACGAAACCTCAATTGCATCTGCATTTTTATCAATTTCATCTTTGTCTAATACTTTTTTATGTGATTACTGATTTTCAATTTCTTTCTCTAAACTATTATCTTTTCAAAATTTTATAATTATGCATCATTCTCAGTCTAAGAACTGAACGATGAGGTTTCTAAAGAACTATCTTCTTCTTATTCTTCTTCTTATTCTTGTTTTTCTTCTATATCTTTCTATAATAACCTTACTAACATCACATCACTTATAAAATCTTATTTTATAGGTTTCTTTAAAAATTATTGAATTATATATTCAACTTATTCTAAAAAAATCTCACCTCAACAAATTTCTCATTACCTTTCTCAACAACTAAAGGAAATTTGGAAGTTCAAATTTTTTCTAGTTCCTCTACATTCAGTTGGGGATCAATAAGAATAGATTGAGGAATCGGTAGGATAATTGATAAAGTTGAAACTGAAAGAACACATTCCTTTTCAATAGTATAGAAATATTCATGAACTCATTCCACTCCTTTTATCGGAAATTTAATAAATTTTTATTCATTAAATATTTTCTTTTGTTTCTTATTTTTCTCTACATGTTTTAAAACATTATTAGTTCTTTCCTTTAAAACTAAGTCCACTACCTTACCTAGACAAAACTCAAGATCTCTGAGTTTCTTTTCTAATTTATTTTTCATCAACTATTTTTATGCCTCATATAACATTGCTTACACCTTATTTCTTGGTCTTGAAGGTGATGAAACACCCTTTTATTATATTGTATATTTTTCTTTAATTAGATATCTTCAGCATCAGATGTTGCTTTTCCCAGTTTCCTAAAAAATATTTTTAACTCTGGCATGAAGTCTAGTTTTATTATTAAGATTTTTTCTTTACTTATCAAAGATAATTGTTATCTTATAGAAAAATCCTAATTCATTATCTTTGTTACTATCATAAAATTTACCAAAATCTTGTTGATAAAATTGGTAAACAACTGAATTATTAATTTCATTGAACTCTTCTTCACTATCTCAATCGATAAGAAAACAAACTTTACAAATTTTAACTTCATCATGTTCATCAAAAAATAAAAAACAAAGATATCCAATACATTTAAAGTATCTATGTCACCTTTCCTCAGAATAATGTGTCCTTTCATCCCTAATTCAGCTACTCTTTCATCTTATTTTAGATGATATACTTTCATTTCCTTATCAAAAGTTGGAAATAAAGAAGTTTCTACCTTAGACTTATCAAAACTTCAAAGTTTTTCTAGAAGCTTGTGTGTTACTAAATAAGTTTTCCCTATAATGGAACTTCTAAAAGAAATGATACTTCTTGAATAATTAGTTTGTAACACTCATAAAAAATGTTAAAATTTATTAACTCTAGATCATCTTCTATACTGAAAACAACTGATGAATGGAACTCTTTTACTGTTGAAGGATAATTAACATCCAGATGTTCTTTTTCTACACAAAATTTTTCCTAACCTCAAAATTTGATAATATTATTTAGAAAAGAATCAGTATTTTTAAACCACTACTTCTCAATTAATCTCTCCATGAAAATTTCCATGCTTTATATGTCTTCAGTTGAAGTCATTTTGAAAAACCTAAAAGAAATTTCTGATTGAAGGAAGAAAATTTGATAGGATGAATGCCAAAATATTGGACAGATAGAGAATTTAAGAGCTGAGGGTTTAAAATATTATGAATGTTTGATGTGGAATGTGGTGACTCCCTCTCATATTTATATGATCGAGGGTAAAATTTTGACTTCTACAGATCTAATGGCTCAAATTAAATCCTATTTCTGATCTAATGGTTTATATTTTATCCTCAAAAATATTTAAATAAATATTATAAACTCTTAATGTTTTTTTATCTTTTATCAGATGAAAATATTTTCAGAAATTTTTTATTAAAACTATTATAAAAATATAAATTTTTGAACAACAACAATACAAATGAAACAAAAGATAGTAAACACTAAATATTAGAAATTAACTACTCATAGTAAAATTGAAACTTTCTAGGGGAATGTTTTTTTTTGTAATAGTTCTTATTGATTTTAGAAAAGAAAATGTTTTTATAGATACTAAAAAATTTAGAAAAAACCAAAACATTTAGAAAAACTAAAAAAATTAGAAAAAACTAATGTTTTTGGAAAAAAAATTTGAAATTTTTTTTTTATAAAAATGATTTTTTTTTTGAAAAACAAAACTTTTTAGAAAAAAAATATTTTAAAAAAGACAAAGTTTTTAAAAAATCTAAATTTTTTAAAAATCTAAATATTTTAGAAAAAACTAAATATTTTATTTAAATCATGGCATGTGTAGTCCCCCTATAAAAAGAATTTTGTTGCTATAAGGATATTGGTAAACAATAAGTTGATATGAATGGTCAGTTAGTATTGACCATTTATAACTTCTATTTAATATATTCAAATATATCTAAACTAAGGGGTTTAGTAAAAATATCATCAATTTTTTATTGCATTCTAATGAATTATAAAATAATATCTCATTTTTGTGTGTGGTCCTGAAGTAAATGGTATCCTATATGTATATGATTTTCTCATGAGTGATGTGTTGGGTTTTTTACTTAAAGTAATGTGACTTGTGTTATCACATAAAATTTTAGTTTTTCTAAAACTCAAGACAAAGTCAGTGAGTGTGTGTTTCATCCAAAACACTTGACAACAACAACTTCCAACTCCCACATATTCGGATTTAGCAATATAAAGTTCTATATAATATAGTTTCTTATAAGACCAAGAAACTAAAGATTATCCTAAGATGTTAAAAGTTTCATATGTACTTATTCTATACATTTTTCAACCACCAAAGTTATCATATAAAAAATGATTTAGTTCAAAATCATTTCCATAAGAGTAAAATAATCCTAGATCCATAGTTCCTTTAAGATAATAAAATATTAATTTTACTAAATTGAGATTTGAATCCTTTTTATTAGCTTGATATCTTGCACATCAACATATAGAAAACATTAAATCTAGATAACTAGTTGTTAATTATAGTAAACTATTAATCATTTCCCTAAATATCTTTTTATTTGATGGTTTCTAGATTCATCAATATCTAAAGTATTTAAAGTTGTGAATGGAGTACTAATAATTTTAGTACCTTCATATCCAAATTTCTTAAGAAGATATTTTGTAGACTTATGTTGAGATATAGAAGTTCCTTCTAGTTTTTGTGAAATTTGAAAACTAAGAAAATAAGTATGTTCACCCATCATGGTCATTTCAAGATCATATTTCCTAAGATCCATAAAGGAATCTTTAATAGATTTTTGAGTTGAACCAAATATAATGTCATTAACATAAATTTAAACAATAATGGTGTCTTGAGAATCTTTTTTAATAAAAATTGTTGGATTCACATCTCCCTTAACAAAAATTTTTAATAAAAAAAATCTAGTCAATCTATCATACCGGGCTCTAAGGGTTTGTTTAAGTCCAAAAAGTACCTTAGTATGTCTCAATACGTCATCTAGAAATTTTTTATCTTTAAAAACAGGGTTTGTTCTACACAAAATTCCTCCTATACATATCTATTCAGAAAATTACACTTCACATCTATTTGAAAAAAAAATTACAATTAATTATGATTCATATTCTATAAGAATACAAATATATTCAATTCTATCTACTAGAGCTTAATTTTATTCACATAATATGACCTCTTGTTAATTATAAAACTTTCAACAAGTTTTTATTTATTTATTACTAAAATTACATTTTCATCACACTTATTTTGAAAACCCAATTTTACACAATCTACATTATTATATTTTTGTTATTCAACTAAAGTGGAAACTTGATTTCTTTGGAATTCATTGGGTTCATGTTACATAGATTTTATCCAAATTCATCACCTAAAGATTCATAAAAAAATTAGGTTTGAATTGTGATGAAAATGAACACTATTTAACTTCATTTCTTAAAGAATTTCTAGTTCTAACAGGGTTATCCATACCACCAATGATATTACCACTAAGATGATTCCTAAGGATCAACTGATTCCTTAGGTTTATAAAACTCTATTCATTAAAAATAGGTTAAAATTAATCTTAAGGTAAAAATTTATAGACATATTCCTTAATTTTTCTCTCATAAGAATAACTTTCTAATACTGGTTGAAAAATAAATTTTTGAAATTACATCAGAAGATTTAGATTGAGGTTTTTTAAAAATAAAATGGTTTGTTTTATAAAATTTAACATAAAATATTTATTAAACAGTACTTATGATTTTATTAAAGACTCTATAAGCCTTACTAATTTTAGAATAGCCTAAAAAAATTCCTTTATCAAATTTTGGAGCTAATTTATGTAAATTATATTTATCTATAATGTATCGAGATTTTTGTGTAATTTTTTTAAATTATATGAAATTATTTCCAGACCAGATGCTCTAACGGCACCTGATTCTGAGACCCAGTGAGCCCAGAATAGATTTTTTTTAAAAAATTAAGTTCATTTAATTAAACATGTGAGAGAGTTTTTATAACTTCTAAACCAGTTCTTGGATCAAACATTCAAAGGCACTGTTGAACTCAGAACGACGGGATTCACCTAGAATGGACCTAACTTTGACCAGAAAGGGTTGACCAGAAAGGTTAGTCTTCAGAATTTTTAGAAAATAATAAAATAACTTAAAATTTTATTTTATTCTATTTTCTAACCATTGAGAAGTGTAATTCCAGCACTGCGGTGTGGATATATGGCGGCGATGATCCCCTTTAATGAGACTCTTTAACAGAAGCGAAATGGAAATTTTGTTTCATTAATGAAACAATATAACGACGTGGTGACGCATCCTAATAGAAATGTTGTAATGAATTTCCCTATTAATGATATGACATTTTGGTGAATCAAATAGATAATTCCTCTGGTGAACCTATGGAGAAAATCACCTCCAATGATGAATGATGAACACCGAAGAATCGATAGTGAAATCAACGCACCTCGAAGAACAAGACCGGAGGGCGAAAAACACCGACGGCTTTGAATGGAACTTGAATCCTTGTGGGCAGATGACTTCAATGATGAACACCTTTGATGTAGGGGAATGTTTTTATTTTAAGTTTCATTTTTCTTTATTCTAAATTATGAGCATAGGTCAACCCATGAACAAGTTTATCCATGGATCACTCATTCTTATAGGATGGCACTTTTCTTAGGGTTTTGCACTGGGATTATTTGATTATTTTGTGATATAATTTCAATTATATATCCTATGTCTCTAAAACCTCTAATGCGGAGGGCACGGGCTGACACGAACAGGGCTAGAGCCCTTCCTCCTTATGCGTTATTGTGTGTTCTTCATGATTGTATCCTTTAAATAGCGACAAGGAGGATTTGAGGCCATCGTAGGGAATATGGAATCCCACGAAGGTTGTAGGTGCAAGCGGTACGAAGAATGGACCACCGGAGTGGACCCAGTGGTCCATTGAAGAACCTGTCAGTGCATCGGTGCCAGAAATCGTTGATGGAAGGCCTGAAGAAAAGGCTATAGGCGGGTTGCGTCACACCACGATGGCGTGCCGAGAGAAGCGCCAAAGTCGGCTTGGGTCGCGGTGGTACGATAGGAGCCTCCATGTCAGTGGCTGGTAGTGGCCAGACACGGTACTGTGTTGCGTTCCATGCGGAATGTCCACGATCAACCCACCACGGTGGAGGATCTAGCCCTTCAGATGACCCGCGGGGAAGGGGGAGAGGACGCGACTTCAAGCCGCGTCCCGACTAGGTGATAACCGATCCGCCTATGAAAAACCGGGTAGGGTGTGGGCCGCCCCAGAGGGTCGGGATAGATCGGTCCAGACCCAGACCGAGCTGGAACTACATCGATCCGGATTTAGGTCGGGTCTATGGGCCCGGGTTGGGTCGGGTTGGTCCCACCGGGTCGGACCAGACCCAGACCCCACCGGTCCCTTTTCATAAAAACACCAATAACATACAAAACAGGAATCCGATTGAAAGTCCATTTTCAATGATGAAACCCTCACGATAAGGAATATCATTTGGAATAATCTATGGAGGATTTCATTGAAGTTGGAATACTATTAATGGATTGAGGAGCAGTTCTTTTGGAATCAAGTGCACTATGTGCGGAAACATTGCGGTTTACCGAGACCTGAAGAATAATGAAAAGAGACCCTGTGTGGATTAGATATGATGGCCAAGTGGGAAGAGGCTTTGTGTGGCCCAGAAGTCCCATGGTGTGGAGTGGCTCTTTGTGACCCGACAGACCCACAGTACTCAATAGAAGTAGTACCTCAGTATAGCCAAGGTGGGAAGTGGCTCTGTGCGACCTGGAATTCCCATGGTGGGGAGAAGTGTTGTGGGACCCAGAAGACCCACAGTACTCATCAGGGATGAGTACCATAGCAGCCCAAGTTTAGTAAGAAGTAACTTTGTGTGGCTCAGAAGGCCCACTATACTCATTTAGGAGTTCTCCAGAAGCCCAAGGTGTTCGATGATATGATTGATGGTATTACTTTATTACTCTAGATTATACCTGGTGTGAGCTGGCTTTCTTTGTGGATTTCTTTGTGGGTTTATTTATGATCTTTCCTTGTTGGTTTGAGGTCCCTACTGAGTATATTTTTACTCACCCCAGCACGGACTTCGTCCACACGTGTTGTGTCTGGTGCAGACGACTACCGCCTTGATGGAGGACTTGGTGGCCCAGGACATGATGGCACCCAGTGAGACCAGGAAGGTGGGGTGTACTTCTACATCTTCTAATGGTTACTATACACTTACCCATCATGTGGGGTTTTTAGTGGATAGATTTCAGAGTTTCATTTTACTTTCCTATTTTCAGTTCATCTTTTATTGGGTTTGTATTCTATCCCATTTGAACTACAGTTTATACTTTTACTCAGTGGTTGTTTAGTGGAATGCATGTTTAACTTTCTAGCTTTGGGATGTGGCTATGTGTGTGTGCGTACATGTACTCATAAAAATTCCTCTAACTTGCAGGTTGATGCCTTCAGTGCTAGTCTCCAACCCCTAGCCTTTATGAGGCAGACTTAGGGGATGTCACGGAACAGACCTCAGGGGATGGGTTGGGACAAAGTGGTATCAGAGGTGGTCGGTTATACCTCAAAGACTGAGAGTCTATTGTTTTGTTTTTTGAAAACATTTTTAAATGTTTCAAGTTATACTTTCATATTTTGGAAGTCTCGTGTTAGTGTGGCACCCGACGTATCCATACACCAGGACCTTGAGTTATTCTTTTCGACTCAATACATAAAAACACTAGTTGCATGCATCATATATGAATTGAGTGCTTTCTTATTTTCTTATTTAATAAGAGTCAGCTCACTGGGTATAATCTATCGACCGTGGTACATCTTGGTATGTATCAGGATGCCTACATCCAAACAACCAGCTAGGATTTTGATGAGTGGTCGTGAGGACAGCCTGCCTAACTATGAGGCATCGAATTAGGGACCAATGCTAGAGATGACCTCCATGGGTGGTCCACTAGCGTTACCACCACATGTTGATTGGAATTTACTACCAATGTTACCAGTGGAGGATGCATGTAGTATCAGTTCCTTGTATGAGTTATAGAGACAGATACCCCCCAGGTTTAGGGGAGATATAGATCCTCATGTCGTTGAGGACTGGTTGGAAGCACTGACGTGGTTCTTTTTCTTAGTGAGGACACCACTCGACCAGAAGGTGATCTTAGTTGTGATCCTTCTTCAGGGTTTAGTAGGAGATGGTGGACCCTAATGATTCAGACTCATTATGAGGCGACCATCTCTTGGGCTGACTTAGAGCAGCTTTTCCTAGAGGAGTTCTTCCCCACGACCTTACACTCGGTGCACATACAAGAGATGTTTCACCTACAGCAAGGCATCATGTCAGGGGCTGAGTACTCTGTGAGTTTTACAGCCCTCTATCGCTACTCCACAGACATGGTCTGAGACCCTTTCTTCAAGAAACGGACCTTTGAGTAGGGACTCAGATAGGATATCAGGGTATCCATGGTGTCTCTCAACATCCCCACTTAAGATGGGGTGATGGAGCGATCCCTTCTTGTGGAGATATTCCTATCAGAGAAGGCACCAACAGCTGGTTCCACTAGTAGACATCAGGTGGCAGAGTCTTCAGTAGTGAGTGGCAGGAAGTAGAAGTGGAGACCCAAGCGGGTCAGATCTTTCAGGGGATGACCCCAAGACCCAGGTTCGGCAGTGCGAGGCTTCCAAAGTAAAGGGAGTTAGCAGGGAACCCATTTTTGCTTCATGTGCGGTGGGTAGGGACACCTAGCTCATGACTGCCTGACCCGCCACACAGATGATCAGAAGACAGTCAAGGGAATTCAAAGGTAGAGGTAGAAGTTCGAGTGAGGAGGTATGTAAGGTGGTGAACATGGTAGGGTAGTAGGCTGAGCAGTAGGCAGTGGATGACGGTTTGAGGTGCTACCACCACCACCCCCAAGTGGTCCACCACGGCCTCAGGGAGCCAGCAAACAAGGGCAAGGCCAGCTTCAGGCGATGGAGGCTTATGACCATGATTCTCCATAGATCATTAGAGGTGTGATCTTTGTCTTCTCCACCTTAGATACAGTTCTTATAGACACAAGTTCCAGTCAGTATTTCCTTTCCACAGACTTGGTTTGAGTCTTGGAGATTCCGATGGAGCCATTGGCTCGATCCTTATAATTAGAGACTCCTACGGGAGTGGATTTGATGATTACACACTAGTGTCCGCAGTGTGAGCTTACTCTAGGAGGTGATATCTTTGATTAGGATCTCCTAGTAGCGATGTCGATGCCTTACGATGTCATCTTAGGTATGGACTGGTTATCTACAATCCATGCACAGATTGACTGTATTAGGTGAAAATTTTGGTGTGTCCGTGAATATGGGACTAGGTTTCCCTTCACCAACTAGAAGGGAACTTTTGAATCATAGGAAGGACTTTCTCAGAGGAGTGTGAAGTTGATCACTCACCAATTGTCTAGCCTCACCCTTGGTACGGTGGACGAGAGGAGAAAAATATTTTCTTTTAGTGGTGTATGATTATGAGGATGTATTTCCTAAGGATGTTTCTGGACTACCTCATCACAGAGAGGTAGACTTTGAAATCAACCTATAGCCTAGGATGGCACTGATATCCACAATGGCATGTCGGATGGCTCCTACGGAGCTTTTTCAATTGAGGGTACATTTGGAATACTTATAAGACAAAGGATTCGTGAGGCCCAGCAATTCACCATGGGCATCCCTAGTGTTGTTTTCCATGAAGGCAGATGGGAGCATGAGGCTCTGCATAGACTTGTAGTTCCTAAACTAGGTGATCGTGAAGAACAAGTATCCATTTCTGAGGATTGATGACATCTTCAACTAGCTAAAGCGATCGAGGTGGTTCTCAAAGATAGACCTCAGATAAGGATATCATCAGCTTTGGGTACGGGATGAGGACATACTGAAGATAGACTTTAGATGCCAGTATGTCCACTATGAGTTTTTTGTGATGACTTTTAGTATGACCAATTCCCCAGTAGTGTTCATCGAACTCATGAAAAAGATCATCCAGACTTACCTCAATTGTTTCATGGTGGTCTTCATTGATGACATCTTTATGAACTCAACATTGGAGGAGGATCACACTACACACTTGTGGATAGTTCTGGATACACTCCAAGAGAACCAGATTTACTGCAAGCTCTCAAAGTGCTAGTTCTGGATTTGGGAAGTCCACTTTCTATGACACAACACCTCGGAGACTGGAGTTTCAATGGATTCAACGAAGATAGAGGCATTTATTTCTTGGGATCCACCCAGGAGTGTGACTAATGTGCGGAGTTTCTTAGGGTTGGTTAGATACCACCGGGGGTTCATTCCTGACTTTTCTAGAGTAACAAAACCCTTATCATCTTTGACAAATAAGGGACAGTCCTTCCTTTAAATGGATAAGTGCCAGGAGAGTTTCTCAGAGCTGAGGCGAAGACTGACGAGTGCCCCCATCTTGAGACTACTAAAAGAGGGCATTGGGTATGTAGTATTCTGCGACACATCAGGGAAAGAACTGGCTTTTTTCCTGATGTAGGAGCGAGCAGTGATCACCTACGTCTCACAGCATTTTAGGTAGCATGATAAGAACTACGTGAGCAATGACCTGTACTTAGAAGTAGTGGTCTTTTCCTTGAAGATTTGGTAGCACTACTTGATGGGTGAATGGTTTAAAGTCTACTCCAACCACAAGAGTCTCAGGTATATCTTCTCAAAGAAGGACGTGAACTTGAGACAGTGGAAATGGATAGAGTTCTTCCAAGACTATGACTTTGAGATATTCTATACTTCTGGTAAGGGGAACGTGGTGGAAGACACGCTCAGTTGGAGGTCTGGTGTATAGTTGCTGAGTAAAGCGACAGTGCAGTTAGCCACGATGCAGATATCCTTCATGGATGATGATGGAGTAGCTTACCTTCAGTCAATGACTATCACCCCCCCCCCCACTCTTACAATGATTTAGGTAGGCATAGCTTGTGTATATTGACTGTGAGTCCCAACATGCTTATTTATCCTCAGGATAGGCTCCTAATGGATTTTTGATATGTGGGGAGAAAGTCATCTTTTCTATAGGATGCACTGTAGTACCAGTGACATTGTAGGAGGAGGTGTTTAGGGAGTTCTATATATATTTTTTGGCGGTACATCCTAGTATGGAGAAGATGTACCGGGACCTATGACGTCAGTACTGGTGGCCAGGGATGAAGAATGTGGTGGAAAAGTTTGTTTCACTATTCCTCACTTGTTAGTAAGTGAAGGATGAGAATCAGGTTCCAGTAGGCTTGGCCCAACCACTTGAGGTACCGAAGTGGAAATGGGATGGTATCTCGATGGACTTTGTGATGGGGTTACCACGCATTTCCAGGGGCCACGATTCTATCTGGGTGATCGTTGACCGACTCACCAAGTCAGCTCACTTCTTACCCATCCAGGAGCAGGGATCGGTAAAGGTCTTGGAATACCTCTATGTCCAGGAGATAGTGCAGCTTCACGGGGTGCCTTTGATGATCGTCTCAGACTGTGATGCATTCTTTACATCCTAGCTATGGAAGGAGTTGCAAGAGACGTTTGGGACTCAGCTGTGCTTGAGCACATCCTTTGACCCACAGACTAATGGTCAGATAAAGTAGACCATACAGGTCTTAGAGGACATTCTTAATGCTTTTGTCCTTGATTTTGGTCGCATTTGGGAGGACCAGCTTCCACTAGTTGATTTTTCACACAACAAAAGCTATCACTCCACCATTTTCATGGCACTATTTGAGGCCTTGTATGGGTGGCCTTGTAGATCACCTCTATGCTGAATAGACCTAGGAGAGTCAACACTTATGTGTCCAGAGTTGGAATGGGCTACCACTGAGAAGGTTCAAATCATCTAGGAGTAGATGAGGACTACACATAGTAGGCATAAGTCTTATGAAAATAGGATATGGGGACCCTTTAAGTTCGAGGAGGGAGACCATGTTTTCCATTGGGTCTCACCTCGATGGGGTTTGCGGAGATTGGGATAGGGTGGAAAGTTATCTTCAAGGTTCATTGTACGTTCCCTAATTATGAGAATAGTTTTAAAGGTGGCATACCACCTAGATCTTCCCCCACATATGCACTAATTGCATGATGTTTTTCACATGTCGTAGCTGAGGAGGTATGTGCATGATCCATCACATGTCATCGACTGGGGTGAGCTGGACATTGACGATGGGAAGACATTTTCAAAGTTTCTAATGGAGATATATGATCGAGAGAAGTGGGTCATTCATGGATGGTTGATTCCTCTAATGCGTGTTCGGTGGAAGTATGAGAATCTCCAGGAGATCACACGGGAGCAAGAGACTCAGATTCGTGCTCAGTACCCAAATTTGTTTGTTTAGCCATGTTTTGGCTTATGAGGATGTGAATCCCAAAAAGGGCAGAGTGATGTAATGTCTCAGAAATTTCCGTGTAATTTTTTTTTAAATTATATAGAATTATTTTGAGACCGGACGCTCTGACGGCACCTAATTTCGAGGTTCGGCGAGCCTGAAATAGAATTTTGATCTTTTTTTATGTTAATTTAAGTAAACGTTTGAGTGGGTTTTTTAACTTCTAAACTAATACTTGGATTAAAAATATGAGGGCACATTTGAACTCAAAATGTGAGGATTCTCTTAGAATGGACCTAACTTCGACCGGTAAGGGTTGACCGAAAAAGTTATTTTTCGGGATTTTCGAAAAATAATAAAATAACATAAAAAAGTTATTTTCTTTTCTTTCCTCACTATTAAGTAGTTGCATGCCAGGACTTTAGTGTGGCGATAGGGCAGAAACAATCCCCTTTAATGAGACTCCTTAATGTAAGTTAAACAGATATGTTGTTTCATTAATGAAACCGCGTAACGACATGGCGATACAGCAAAATAGAAATGTTGCAACACGTTTCTCTATTAATGAGATAACATGTTGGGGAATCAAATGGGGAATTCCTTTGATGAACCTATGGTTAAAATCCTCTCCAATGATGAATTAATAACTCTAGTGAATCACTAGAGATATCAACGCACCTTGAATAATATGACTGGAGGGCGACAAACGCTGATGACTTCAAATGTAACATGAATCCACTCAGGTAGATTGATTCAATGATTAACTACATTGAGGTAGGGGTTTGTTTTTATTTTAAGTTTACTCGTTCTTTATTCTAAATGATGAATGTGGGTCAACCCATGAATAGGTTGATCTGAAGATCTCTCATTCTTGTAGGAGGGCATTTTTCTTGTGGTTTTCTACTAGGATTATTTGATTATTTTGTGATAGAATTTCAATTCGATATCCCATGTTTCTAAAACCTCTAACAAAGAGGGCACGGGCCGAAAAAAACAAGGAATGAGCCCCTCCTCCTTGTGCATTATTTTTAATTCTTCATGACTGTATCCTCAAAATGGTGGTAAGGGGGATTTGAGGACATCATAGGGAAGATGGCATTCCTCAGAGGCCATAAGCAAAAGCGGCACGAAGAATGGATCACCAGAGTGGACCCGATGGTCCATAGAAGAACCCACTGGCCTGCCGGCACTAGTGGAAGTGCCAGAAATCGTCGGTGGGAGGGAACCGCGATGGCTATGGGCAGGTGGTGGGGCACCATGACGGAGCGCCGAGATAAGTGTTGCGGCCATATCGGGCCATGGTAGTGTGGCAGGAGCTGCTGACCTCCGTGCTTGCGGTTGGCAGTAGGTGAATGCAGCCACCTGGTTACGTCGGAGGTACCACTGACATGGAACCGCACTGCATCACATGTGTCAAGGTCGTGGTCAATCGACTGTGGTAGAGGAATGGGCCCCATGGATAACCCGCAGGGCAGGGGGAGCGGACGCGGCTTCTAGCTGCATCCCAGCTAGGTGAGAACCGGTCCGCCTATGGCAGACCGAGCAGTACGCAGGATGCCCTAGTGGGCCGAACACACCCTAGCTAGCCAGACCCAGACCGGCCTAGATCCACGTCAGGTCGACGGACCCAGGTAGGGTCAATATTCCCCAGGTTGGGTCGGTCCAACCGGGTCAAACCGGACCCTGACCTAGCCGACCCCTTTTCATAAAAATACCAATAACTTACAAACCTGTCATCCGATTGGTGATCCATTTGTGGAATTGGAACCCTCACAATGAGGTGGATCTGTTGGAATAATATATCGAGGCTTTCATGGATTTTTTGAATATGATGAATATCTTGAGGAGCGGTTCTCCCAGAATCAAGCGCACTACGTGCGGAAACCCTGCGGCTGGCTAAGACCTGAAGACTACTGACAAGCGAACCTATGTGGATCAGTGATGATGGCCCAGTGGGAAGTGGATCTATGTGACCCAGCATTCACAAGGTGGGGAGTGGCTCTGTGTGACCCGAAATACCCATGGTACTCGATAGGAGGATTACCTCAGTACAGCCATGGTGGGAAGCGGCTCTGTGTGACATGGCATGGCCACAGTGGGGAGCAGCTCTATGTGACCCTGCATACCCACGATACTCATCAGGGATGAGTACCAAAACAACCCAAGATTAGTGGTATGTGGCTCTGTGTGACCCAACAGACCCATTATTCTCATTAAATAGGAGTTCTCCAACAACTCAAGGTGTTCGATGACATAACTAATGGTCTTACTTTCCTACTCTATATTATACCTGGTGTGATCTAGCTTGCTTCATGGTTTTCTTTGTGGATTTCTTTGTGATATTTCCTTGTTGGTTTGAGGTCATTACTGGGTATATTGTTACCCACCCCTAAACGGGCTTCACCACACATGTTTTGGTTGGTGCAGATGACTGTCACCTTGATAGAGGACTTGGTGGCCCAAGACCCGGTGGTTCCCAGTGAGACCAAGAAGGCGGGTTGTACTTCTACAACTTTTAGTGTCTACTCTACACTTACCCATCAGGTGGGTTTTTCGGTGAACGACTTTTAGAGTTTCCTTGTACTTTCCTTTTTTCAATTCATCTTTTTTTGGGCTTGTATTCTGTCCCATTTGACCTACAATTTCTACTTTTACTCAGTGGTTGTCCAGTGGCATGCATGTTTACCTTTCCAGCTTTGGGATGTGGTTGTGTGTGTGTGAATACAGGTACTCAGAAAAATGCATCCCACTTGAAGGTTGACGCCTTCGGTGCTAGTCTCCAACCCCTGTCCTTCATAAGGTGGTCTTGGGGGATGTCACAGCATGGACCTCGGGAGGCGGGTCATGAAATTATCATTCAAAATAAACACTTTTCATCCAAAAACATTAAAGTAAGAAAGTTTTTTTTTCCTTCCAGTCCACAACTCATAAGTATTTTTATTAATAAAATGTATTATTAAGAATTGATTTATAGTATATCAGGTAGTAATCACTACTTTATCTTTAAAATATTTAGCAACTGAGTATTCACTCATCATGGTTCATGTAATCTCTTAAAGAACACTATGTATTTTTTAAACTACCCCATTTTTCTCTGGAGATATAAGTGTTGAAAAGTTATGTATTATACCCTTTACTACAAATTGTTTCAAAATAAAAATTTAAGAATTATCCACCATGATCACTATAAATAGTTATCAAGGGTATATTTTTCTCATTTTTAACATGAGATACAATATTTTAAAAAAAAAATTATTCCAACTTATTTTATAGAAAATAGACCCATTTATATCTAGTGTAATCATCAACTAAAACATATAAATAGTATTTTCCATTAATACTTCCAATTTGTATAGAACAAAATAAATCCATGTGTCCTAACTATAAATCATAATAAGTTAATACTTCACTAATAGGTTTAATACTTGACTTATATTGATTTCTGAATTGATAAAGATTACAAACTTTAGAAGAATCAAACATAAACTCTAGCAGATCTTTAACTGGTCCTTTATTGGATAGTTTAGCTAAATTTATAACATTATAGTGTCCTAATATTCTTTTCCATAGCCAATATTGGTCATATATTTCACTAAGGAATGGTTGATCTTGACTCATAAGGTCTTCTATTTTAAGAGTGTAAATACCCCCATGCCTATTTGAAGAAATAATAAATTCATCTTTTGAACTATGAACATTACATTTATCATTCCTATATTTCACAAAATATCCCTCATCATATAATTGAATTATTATAATAAGATTATTATTAAAACCTATAAAAAATAAAACGTTTTAAATTAAAGCTTTACCAAGAAGAACAATGTTAACTATATCGATAATTTCTCCTTGAGAATTTTCACCAAAGGTAACTTTTACACCTTTTATTTTAATAATCTCTATGAAGAAATCCTTGTTCCCAATCATATTTATAGAACAACCACTATCCTTGTACTATATATTATTTTTGGTACACTTCTTATTTTCCTGGAAAAAAATATTATAATTTTGGAACCCAAACCTTCTTGGGTCTAATATTATTAGAAAATAATATCTTCAGAATCCACATATGTCCAACCTTTCTATGTTTATAAATTGTTAATTATTTGGAAAAATAATCTTTATGAAAACCTAAAGATTTTACTTTGTTTAAAGAACATATATTCTTTCAATGTCCACCACTTTGATATTTTGTACAATATGGGGTACTTTTTGGAACAAAATTGTTTTTTTTGAAAAATAGGTTTTTTAGTAAAACCCATTCTGGATTCATCCTTATGAGGTTTTATTTGTATGTACATATTAGAAAAATTTTCTTTACCAGTAGCAAAATTTGATAGTAGATTTTTTAAACTTGATATTTCAGAATTTAGTTTAAAAACTAAATTTCAATCCCTAATAGAAGTTGTAATTGATTTGAATTTTAAAAAAAAATCTTGAAATTTTATATTTCTCAAGATTAGATTTCTCTAAATCCTTTGAAAAATTAGTTTTCTCAAAATTATTTTTCTCTAATTATTTTGAAATATTATAAATATCATTAGTGAGTATAGATATTATTGAATTTTATTTAGCATGTTTTGCCTCAGAAATATCAATTTTTTTTTATTTTTTAATTTTTTTTTCTAAAAGTTTTAAATATATATATACATTCTCATGACTAGGTAAATTATTTTTTTTCTTCTTATGAATTGTATTAATTATTGGAAGATATATAATTATTTTCACTTTCAATATTAGGATAACTAGAATTTAAAGTAAGATTTGTTATGGTTTTAGTATATACCTTTACCATGAAATAATTATTATTCTTTAGAATCCCTTTAAAGAAAGAAATATTTTTATGATATTTACTTTCATCATCAAATGAATTTTATAATGAACTAACACCTCCACTAGTTCTTCAACTATCTGATTCTTTCAAAATTTTCTTATTATTTTTTTGTAGGTCATTTTATAATTCCTTTTAGAATTTATATCCTTCTTTTATTTCTTCTTAATATTGGTAAAATACTATATGATATGACCATATTTCTTGAATTTATAATAGATTAATTTATAATAACCTTTATTATCCTTTATTTCCTTATGAATTTTCTTATAGTTATAACAAAAATATTATTTCCCAAATATCTTATTCTTTCTTTGAGATAACTAAGAAAGTTCATTCTGAATTTTTTTAGATAAACTAATTTCAATATCAAATTTATTTTTTCTTATTTAAAGATTTATAAACTTACTCAGATGATTTTAATTTTTTTGAAACATATGATGCTGAAGAAAAATAAAATCCATCATTCTTATTTTTCATTTTCACAGCATCTCTCTTCAGTCTACCCTCATAATGCATGAGAGTTTCAATAAGATCATCCAAAGTAAAAAAAAATTAATTCTCTTAGTATCACTTAAAGTTGTCCTTTTAGAATCCCATTATTCATTCATGATTTTATATATCATTTCAAATAATATATCATATGTAATATTTGTATCCCTAGGATATTTTAAACTATTGACAATCATCATAAATCTATGATGCATCTTGGTAATCAATTCACTTGGTAGAAAATAAAAAGATTTATAATCTACACAAAGAATGGATCTTCTAGTTTCAATCACTTTAGAAGATCCAAAATGTTTAATTAAAAAATTCTTCTATACACTATTTATAGATTAATAAGAAGATATTTTACTATAAATATTTATTGTCATGTAACAAATCAAAGTATTCCTCACAAGATAATTCAGCTGATATTCAAATTTCTCTTGATTAGTAAAAGAAAAAACTTCCTTCTCATAAATCTCATAATTCCCAATCAACATGAAAAATATATTAAATGTAGTGTTAGTAGAAAAGTAATTCATTCTATCTCCCCAATATTCATAGTCACTACCATAAAAAAATTGGTTTTCAACTTGGATTTAAATTCTAAAGAGTACCAACATTATGACCTTTGATCTTATAAAAAAACTCTTTCTAAACAATACATATTAGTGAAATAAAAATTTAATAGAAGTTTTAAACTTGAAAACTTTCTTGATATAAAAAAAAGTAAAAAACATTAAAATATTTAGAAGCAGAACTTTCTCTAATACCAATTTTGGATCAAATATTTTATAATAGATAAAATAGGGGTGAATTGTAGTTTAATAACTTGGACTAATTAAAATCTCAAACCACTTTATTATAGTTTATCATACTCAGAGTTTGTCCGATTATCAAAGAAACTATATTGAAAACACATAAAATTCATTAAATCAGAGTTTATAAAAGTTTAATAAGATAAAATTTTTATATCAATGCATAGTGTAAATATATTAACTTTTAGAAACAAGTAAAAGAAAATATTAAAGTAAAAGTAAGAATTAATTACAAAAATATTTATAAATTTTTTTATACTCTTTAACCTTAAGATTTAAGGAATTCACAAAATCTGACTTTGAGTATCCATAGTTTTCAACCTAATCATAAGATCTGTCTTTCTATAGTATTAAATCCCTCAATCTTAAATATTTTAATTAACTCTATATTCATATCCTTTAATGAACTCAATCATCCTGATTAGAATAATTAGTCTTCCTATCCCCAGAATCCATCAATCTAAAACCATATTGTACATGGTGAATATAAATGAAAAAAATTCTAATGAATTTATAATTCTCATTCAGATTCCATAGAACTAAAAAACTCTCAGAAAATTTAAAATGGGAAAGTAAAGAGAGGTTATAGTAGATAAAATTATAGAGGGTTTGAGTCACATAAGAATCAAATCTCATCTCCTCAAATTCACCTATATTTATAGGCAAACCTCCAATAGTCTTATTCTATGATTCTTGGAGTTGATTTCAATGGAATCTAATGAGATCCATCTTGACAACTTAGCTTGTACATTTCCATCTAATGTCATTTTGATAACACCATTACAATTTTGTAAAAAGTATTCCATCTAGTAGAAATAATTCTAACTATCTAATTATAAACATTATTATTTAGATAGAAAATAACTATGACAGTATAATGTACTAAACTTTGTTGGTACTATGGTGTAGTATTAGTTTTTTTTGGATATATTAAACTTTTTCAATTTGATGGACTGGACTTAGTCAGTTTGATCTGATGGACTAAACATTATCATCATGATGGATTGTAATTTTCCATTCCAATTGACTACAATTTGGTCAGTCTGATATACTATACTTTATTTAGTTTAATGGATCGTAAATTATTTTGTCCAATGGATCAAACTTTAGTCAGTCTGATGGGTTATACTAGTCTAGAAAGTTTATATTCTTTAGTTTAGAAATATTTCTTCATTCCGGAGAATAAATGGTTTTCTATAAAAACATACTAAAATTTTGGTGAAATATAAAGTCAGTAAAACATAGTTTTTAAGAAATTATTTTTAGATTTTAAAAAATAAGGATAGAAAGTGTATAAAGTAAAAGTTTCAACTCAACACAAGTTCCACCTAGATTGTTCACTACAACATTGATCACAAAGTTGAATCCCTAGTTCTAACACACACCATTTTAAAACATCTAATTCCCATTATCCAATCATAATCTGTGCTCATAATTGATTCTCTAATTAATTCTTATTTTTATAAGTCCACATCAAAAATTTCCTTAAGTACTGACATGAACAACACTTTGGATAGGCACATCTTGATAAAAACCCATCAATTGTTGAATTCACTTTTCATATAAACCATAATTGATGAAACATCAATTATGTTATAAGATTAAAAAATATATGACTCATCCTACCAAATACAGAATGGATCAACATCCATCTAACTACCTTCCAATATCTACATCACACAAACTAACATAAACCATCTCTCTCCTAGTGTAGGGTTCACCAACCTTTATATCAATAGGTTACACCTCACCATGGTATTATTCATACCTCCATCTCATCAATACCATACTACCTTGATTTGATAATCTATAAGTACTTCTCCACATAATCCTTTCTCAGTAAATCCTATTAACATTGACCCACAAGCTCCATTTTAGGGTTATGTGAGGTCAATTTCTCCTAACAACCCGTATTTATCCATCCAACCCCTATTCATCACTATTTATAATTGTAACACATTGGTATTCGTGGTTATGTCACACTAAGTTCATAAAACCAATTCTGAAATCAACATATTGATCCACCCAACCGTTATCGCATACTTCCCAACCACACTCATTATCATACCGCGTTTCTCCCTTGAAGATCCTAGCAAGCTCTTCAAATATCTCAACTCTCTTAGGTTGAGACAATATATTCCACAAAAATCTAGTTAACTTCACCAAATGGAATCTATATTGTCCTCTTACACCAGCTTATACAACTACTAAAAAACCAATCACTCAATTGTGAAACCATGCACCCATCTGATGTGGGCATCTTGTAATTCTATAAGAAGTTGGTTGTATTTATTCTGAAACTAACCAAATTCTATCCACCATCCAACCCAATATGAGATAACTATTTAGAGATCTATATATTTTTAATACACCATATCACATGCTAGTTTCATAAGTTCAATACCCATTAGAGATACTCTCTAATCATTCTTGATGTTCTTTGATAATTTTTTTTCCTAACATCACTTGCTGACACCAAACTGCTCATCCAGTGGTTGGACCTTTATAACCCATCCAAAACATAAAAAATCATAAAAACATTCATCCAAAAAACTAAAAACATTTCAAAACATGCTTCTCTAACAATGTCACATCATCCGAAAATCCAATAACACCATGTCTCACTTGGTATCCACCACTTAAGGGTTTAATAGCTAGCCCCACCTCATTTCAAGATTCATCTTATGTTTCTAAGATAAAACCCAAATCCATCCCTTTCACCTATTCAATCCTATAATCATAAAAAGTCTTTTATAAGGCACCAATTTTTCTTTAACTCCCAATATAACCACGGAAACACTTATAAAATGTTAAACTCTTTATCCCACATTGCTCGTGTATCTCTTGAACACCTAAAGCATCTACCCATGATTCCTTCAACCTAGTTCATGTCCTCTCACACTCTTAACA
Organism: Viscum album; assembly: GCA_963277665.1. Lineage (NCBI taxonomy): Eukaryota > Viridiplantae > Streptophyta > Magnoliopsida > Santalales > Viscaceae > Viscum > Viscum album. Next base: position 643,543,475 of record OY728122.1, read on the forward strand.
CCACATGAAAAGTACTCACTTTCCCCCATTTAAAGGAGAAAAAATAAACTCACATGCTCCTAAAGCTCTATGAAGCTCAACCATCTCACTTAACAATCATCTCGGAACCAATTTAATATCTAGAGAACCCACCTTCTAACCTACAAGAAAACTAATAACAACATAACTCACATCCCAAACACCTAATAGCCAACTACTCAATGAGAAAAACCATTTTCATCTTCCCATGGCCTCTCTCTACTAATTATAGATTGATCCATACTATTATCTTCTAAAAATTTCACTTACCATCATGACCTTCTCAAGGATCTATCACCAAGAAAACCTTACAACCCATACATTCAACATCCTAGGATCACACCACCTATATAATCCATATCAAGAAAATACTAATTGATCTAATCCACTAAAGTGAGGCCATCCACCACACATGCATAACTGTAAGGTTATTATATGAAGTAAAAACATAAAAAACACCATCTTTATTTCAATTAATTAATATGTCAATAATAAATTATTTTGGAAAACACAAAATAAGTTATTATTTGAGAGTTAATTAATCAAAAACCAATTTTAATTTTTTTTATCAAATTTCATTTACTGAAAACATTTTTTCCCAAAACTATTTTATATTTTTGAAAACCATTTCTCATCGAAAAGCAGTCATGCATGTTCCCAAAAATACCTATGTGTCTGATATTATGTATGATCTCATAGACCATTTCCTTCCTAATCCCATATTAGAACATAAATAATAATAACAACCCTAAATCATACTTTAATAAAAATATAAATTAGAATAACATAAACAAGAACAACAATCCCAAATACCGAGAAACTTGGAGTTTCCACTAGAAATGGTGTTTGTGGTGCACCATTCTAAGGTCCTATTTAATCTTTTAGACATCCCCGTCTCCAATTACTGAGTCCCTAAATAATCATACAACAAAAAATGCCTTGATATCACTTTTTGATTCCTTGACCGAGGAAACTGATTGTCAGCCTAAGCCAAAGTGACACATGGAATAAATCATTCCTCCTATACACCAAAGAATTTTGACTATATGAAAGAGTTTATAACCAAATATGGGGATGTTATACTCTCAGTATCATCATATAAAATAACATGAAATTAACTGAATCAAAATAAATAGTATAGTAAGTTCTGGTATTTACATCTAATATCCAACCATCAATAATAAACAATATCGACATGTTATAAAAAAGATACACATAATCATCATAAACATATAAAATATGGGGTTCCTGATAGGTTGATATAATACAAAAAGTGAACTAAAGAAAAATATAGGGGAGACTCAACTAAAAAACCATAGATCCTTCCACAGACTAGTCTTTTAATTATATCCATCTATACTAGCTATATCTTTTATACACCCTATCACCTAAAAGTGAAACATGAAGATCTTCATTTGCACTAGGATTCCTATTAAAGGTGTATGAAATAAATTTCATTAGGTAACCAAAAATGAGGTTACTTATATATTTCATAATTTATGTTTGTGTGGGTGTGTGTATGAGCGTGTACATGGAAAATAAATGGACAATACACAAGAATACATGACAGATCTTCATGTTCAAACTAGACCCCCAAAAAACCTAAACTCACCTTTTTTTGATCAAAACAAGTTGAAGGGGGTTTCTCATAATGCAACAAAACCTAAATCCCACCACTCAGGGTCGGGACTATCTACATAGTCTCAACCAATACACTCTCACTCAGGGTAAGGTTTTATACCAAATCATGATATCATATTTTGTCTCATGTCATTAACCTCTAACATAGGGTGAGTTTTCATCCCATTTCTCATACAATCATCCTCTAACTCAGGGTGAGATCCCATAGCCACTTCATGCAACAATACCCTCTCACTTAGGTAAACATGTTTCGACACCCTCTCACCCAGGGCTAGGCCTCGTAACACATATTGGCTCGAAACTCTCTCACTCAAGGTGGCCTACCAACACCCTCTCACTCAAGGTAAGTTATGGTAGCACATCCTGGACTGATAACCTCACACTTGGGGTATTCCTATAAAACCATCTCACTTAGGGTGAGGCTTAATAACATATCCAATATTGATAATCTATCACTTGGGGTAGTATAAAAATACCGTATCACTTAGGGTGAGGTCTAGTGACATATCTTGGACCTATATTATCACACTTAGGGTGGTCCACCAACACCCTATCACTTATATTGAGTCCTAGTATCCAGTATTTTCATCTTCCATGAGAACACAGTTAGAGCACATGAACACAGTAAAAATCATTGTAACAAATCCCTAATATTAGCTCTGACTAGTCAATAACTCATAAATAGCGCATCATTAGAAAATACCACACAACATGGATCATCATTGACTATCCTAACCCATCATACTATACTCAACCATCACACACATACCAATACCTATATAAAAATCCATTAGGATTCCAAGATCCCATATGCACAATTCATCTACAATGAGGATCGCTCACTATACTCAAGCAAACCCATTCACAACATATCTCTAGGGAATCAATAAACTCCTAAGGTCAAAAGGAATACATATCATCATCCTCAATTACCTTAATAAGTCTACAATGTCACCCAAGGTGTAATTAATCTCTCATGTCACTTCCCATTTTTTATATTCACTAAGCCCATATGGTCTCTAAAGGTTTTCACACTTTCATTACTTAGAGGTCCACTTCCAAAAGGCTGCCTGAGCCAAGAAAAGAACTCTCCATGCCTTGGTCATAAGTAACTCACAAAATATCTCATGTATCAACCCAACCTAGGGTCGTACCCTAGCTAGTACCCATCAATCATTCACCAACTACACTAGATGTGACATCCCCCTTAATTATTAATCCCTTACTTAACCAAAACTCCTCTTATAAAATAGAGTATAACCCAATAAAACTATACCACCATCACTCAACCCCTAAAGAGGGCTTATGAGGTCCATAAGCCACACTTAACAAAATTTCCATCTGATACCCAAATCACTTCACTCATCAAAGCCTCCACCCAAGTCCCTCATCACAAAATAAACTATAAACCTACTCATATGGACTTAACCTAGGCCATTTATCATTGACTTCATGATTCCCAAGCACCATGGGGTTTTTTGAACCAGACTAGTGGATAATACCCTTTGAATCATAGTTACCAGGAGACTCTAAAATCAATAAAACATACGAGATTCACGTAATTCACACTAAAGAGGATCTACCTTGGCCTACTAAACTCTCTGAGAGTCACCCGGCCACTTTCCATAAATCCCAAACCTAGAAACTAGGGAACATACATGAGTGACATATATAAACATTTTACATATGGTTAAATATGTAATGAACCATTTCAGGACCCGACCCTAACCATACCTCGAACTGCGACTAACCCATGCCCGCCTCCATAGGACAATGGTTGGAAACCAATTATAAAGGCATAACTGACATAGGGAATCCTTTTCCTATGTACCTATATACACACACACATCCATCTTGATGAATAAGTGAAGAGGATTAGTAGTGAAAAATAAAAATACCAGGGGAAAACCATGCATGTAAAACCTCTAGATAGTGAAAGAGTACGATAGTGTAAACTAAAAAGTAAACGGGAAAAATACACACCCAACCATAAAGATTTCCCAACCTTAAAAAATGGGACAATAAAGTACTGAGAGAGCCTAGATCTTGATCTCAAAGCGATGACCACCATATGTGGTCCAATATACCAGGTATCCCTAAGATCCTCTATAGTCACCATCAACATGTCAATCATCTACATAAGACATCACACAGGTGGGAAAATACCATGCTAGGGTGAGTATAGACATACCTAGTAAGACACCATGAAATCTAAAGGGGGAGTAGTAAGACATACAATATGAATAGAAATATTACAGATAATAAATAGGATGCCAAAAGTAATGAAAGAGAACAACTCAAAACATACCAAGAGAGAAATTAACCTCATCCAAACACAAGGGGATAAACATGGTGTTTAGATGAATTAAACGTTTAGTATTTTACACCTATATCAAGAGAGTATACTCATCCAACCATGAGAATATAAATATGGAAAGCACAGGGAATACCCCATGTGTCTTCGTAACCTTTGGAAGGAGAGTAACCAAATCCAAAGATATGGATATATAAGTGTATATATATATATATTCTCAGTATAAGAATCCCAAATGAGAGATAAAGTAGATCTTCAAGATCACAATGCATCCCAAGAAGAAGAGTTTCCAACAATTCCAAAAGTCCATAAATAATTCCCAACATCTCACACGTCTTCTCTAAAGTAACTGTGTGAAGGCCCACACCTGGTCACTGTGTTGCACAGCCGAGGGGGAACAAACTCCAAGTATAGTAATTATGCCTTAGTGCGTTAGTGGGGTTCCACTCTGTAAGTATCCATAGAGGATTTGTGTACAATATGATTGGGTTTTCCACTCCAGTTACATGAGGAATCACGCCCTATCTAATATTGGTTCCACACAGTAAGTAGAGGACCCATGCCCAAGATGATGGGGGTTCTACTAAATAGGTTGAGAACCTAAACCTTATTGTGACCTGGGGGTTCTACATTGGTCATAGAGGACCCACACCCTATCTGATAGGGGGTTGAATTGGGTAGGTAGAGGATATGCACCCAAGATGATGGGGGTTCCACTCTATAGGTCAAGGACCCACACCTTGGTGTGACAGGGGTGTTCCACTCTAGTCATTAAGGACCCATTCCCTATTCGATGCAGGGATCCACTTGGTAGGAAGAGGATTCATTCCCAAACTAATGGGGGTTCCACTCTATAGGTTTAGGGGCCCCACCCAGGTGTGATAATGGGATTTCACTCTAGTCATAGAAGACATATTCCCAATTTGATAGGGGGTCCACTCGGTAGGTAGAGTACCCATGCCCAATTTGATGTGGGTTACAATCTGTAGTAATCCTATGGTGATACTTATTAATCACTACCATTATCATGCATCACCTCAAACAAGCATCATTCCTAGAACATTTCAAACTATATCTTAAAAGACACAACTAAGGTCACCATCACATTTTACACAGAAAAACACTCAGGATAGGCTACTCATTGGATAAAATCCAAGTTCAAACTAAGGATATACAAAATATTTAAGTTTCCAAAAAAGGAACCAAGGGGTACACAGTGTGTAAGGGGACCCTATGGTGTGTGGCCCTACTCCTTTATCTGATCGTGTCTCTAGAGGTACACAACTCACCTACTGTGTAGGTATACACGGAATGTGAGAGATATTCAAGGAATTCCCATACCACTAGGGGTCCTTACCATGTGATTGGTTATGTCATTGTAATCACCTCATGTCTATATAATGTACCCCATGTCTGTGTACTTTAGTACACATTGTGCCTCTCCACATGGGGTGTCACTCGGGTGCTCTGGTCGTTCCCATTTACTTGGGCACATGGAATGTTCCTAGTTTTGTTCTCCATGACATATCTCATCCACACATAAAAGGGAGTACATTTCATGTAGATAATATACATAGTGTTCCATCATTATGAGTCTCTAAAACCCTAGTCGCTTCAGCCAGGGCCTAACACACCATGTGTTCATCAAACTACACAGTGTGTAGTCGAGATTTTTTCATATTTTCATATCTTTTTTCCATAATTCAAATATGTCCATTCCTATTTTATTTTTTCCTTATTTCTACCCGAAATGTTTTGGTTCTAGGAATCATTCATCATTTCCAACCATCTTGTGGCTGGAAATCTGATTCCATCCACTGTGGGGTTCTGTTGTAATCACTACACACCTCTAATACTTTCACCATTGATGATTTGATTTCATATCATCAAAATAATCATCTATAACCCACAACCAACCTAGATATTTCCTTGATTATTTTATCCATACCATTCACATGATTTTATCACTACTTTGGGGGCCTGATCGTGCTTGGTACCACCTGATAATGTCAAACCGGGACTGCATGGTCGTACTAGTGAAAAATGCGAAGCAATTGGAAGAAAGGTGCCACAAAAAATGTTTAATTGATCATTTACAATCATTCATGGAAAATTATCAACAAAAGGGATATCCAAGGTTAGAAAAAAATTGAAATAATCAATTTAATTGGTACACAGGCACATGAAATGGTCCAAAAATTGGTGCAAATCATAGACGGGATAATTCTGATCAATAAATTTAATAAAAAATGGTGTAAACCACAAATTGACAAGTATTTCCTATATATTGGATCATTATTAATCTATGACCACTCTCACCAATGATCAAAGGAAGTTTTTGTGTTTTCTACACTCTAATCTACTCTGATCCAGAGTTTCGTCGTCATCAGACATGATTCACCAATTGAAGGAGAGGAAGAATGTTCCTTGAAAATTTTAAGGTTATGAGGCTAACCCTAGGAAATTATTCATGGAAGTATTATTATATAAATTTTAGTTCACTTAACAAAGTCAATTAATTAATTTAATTTAATCAATTAAATAACTGAATGTACCGCCAATAGGCGAGATATCTGAATTCCCCACACCAACCTATTTTAGGTCATTCCTAGGGTAGACACCATGTTCTGAACTCAATTTTGGTCTCAGATTTATGATATAAGATTTTGTTTAAGAGTTATCTCATTTTATTTAAGAAATTGTGTTCATGTAATATAAAATATACTTAGTAATTTTATAAAATTAATTCTAGGAACATAGGGACACAGAATCTCACATCATCTTATTGCCTAGCTCTAGAAATATATGTAGAAATATTTAAAAGTATTAAAAAAATAAGGTCTCTACATAATTCTCTCATTCAATATTTTCATCCCCGAAAAGAAAAACTAAACAAACAACTTGGGATATTGATCTTGCATCTATCTCTCTCGGTCCTAGGATATCCCATGAACATTATCATGTTGCCATAACATTTGAACCAAGGGGATAGTACATCCATATAGTTTTATCTCATGTCGATCCTTGATCACCACCAGGTTCTCCGCAAAGGTGGATCCATCCTCGATGTTCATCTATCCCCATTAAATGAAATGTGTGGGGTCATACACATATATGATGGTTCTAGGTGTAGTGGAATCATGAGTTGGTGAGCGATATATTAAAATTTCTCTTAATAATCATTTCTTGAAACCATGAGTGAGGATCTTGTATGTCAAATTTATAATTAATTTATTTAACATTTGAATAAATAAATACTTAGGCTTATGAAATTTCTTCATTGGTGAATGTTGATCATCTGAAAGGACCTTTTAAGATTACCTTCATTGTGTTGGGAGGATCTGAGGATATAATCCCTCTATATGATATCCACACATGCTCCTATGATATTTGAGTAACACCACTCAATCTCTTGGTGCTAGCACGGCGAGTCAAATGTATTGCACTATTCTTTCTTGATCGCTCATTATTTGATCTTGAATATATATGTCTTGCACTTCTCGTTCTTTAGAGGGATAGATAATGAGGATTTGAGAGAGAATTAATTGTTCACAACAATTCTTTATTCTCAATTTTTGGATACTCTACACAATAGACATACTCATCGATTAATAGAGTTAGTATTTATGTTAAAATATTATTTTGTTTAATTATGTCCATTAAATAACATTTATCACCTTTAATAAACCCCATTCCACAATAATAATTATATTATTATTATTTTGAGGTGCGCACTAACATGCACAATAAAAAATATTATGTAACGGTCTTGTTAATTAATATTTGTCATCGGACTCAGTCTTGGTTCGTCTGAACTCTTCTATCATTTATTGAATAATCTAATAAATATTTTATTCATAAATAAATATTTTATTCACAATATAATTGATGCACACCTATCATGGGGTATGGAAAAAAATAATTATATTTTTTCTAGTGCAGCATAGTGGCTGACCAGGGTAATCTCTCTTGAGGAACCTTTCAGTGTGGTTCAATTACTTTATCTAATTCACCCAATCTATATATTTTTTGGGGATTTTATTATTAAAAAAATGAAATGTAAAATAGTATTTCTAAATTTATACTAAGATGCACATCTAAAAAAATGAATTTAGGAAGAAAGTACTTGGTTTTGGGGTTCAGTCAGAGATTCAATAATTATTCTCCTTTATATGTTTGATTCTAGTTTGATAACTCAAACATGAAATGTCATGTTTGAATCACTATTATTTTCCAGAATAGAAATATCTTGAGTTGCATTTTTTTGGGGACCATCACCCAATTAGGGAAATTTACCTCACTCAAGCATACTACTCGATTCTATCACAAATTTAGAATAAACAATAAAGAAAATTCAAGAACACCTTGACCTCCCCTCGGGCCAAGACTCGGGGTTAGCCTCTCATTTCCAAGAGTATGATTTCACAATGGTGTATGGATGGGAGGAGAGAGAGAGGAGGGAGATAGAGATAAATAATTTTTAAAGAATGTAAGAATAATAATTATTATTATTATTATTATTATTAATTAAGATAATTGTTTTTGAAATAGGAGAGAGAAAGAAAGTAAAATAATTTTAAATTAAGATTGAGATATTATAAATAATAATTATTGTTATAATAATAATAGTTTTCAATTTTTAATATTATTTTTGTTGTTATTATAGAATAAATTAATGGTGGAAACCAAAATAAAAATGCATGGATTTATTTAACATAAATTCAAATTACAATTTGAATTAAAACTAAAAAACTAAAATGAAAATAAAATAAAAAAGAATAAATGAGGGGGGAAAATAGGAGCAGTAGTGGCCTGTTCCTTGGTGGGATCCCTCCTTGACTGTGGGTGTCGAGCTGATGATTTAGGAAGGAGGCAAGGGCCGCCTTTTATAGGAATAAATATGTACTCTAAAAGATTGAGTATTGTTGGCCCATTACATGGAAGATTAATGCATGGATCACTTCATAAAAGTTGTCCATAAATGTGTTTGTCATTCAACTTCCAAATTTCAGCTCATTTGGATACCGGATGAATTAGTTATGAATTTTTTATTGGCGGTTTCTTTTTCTGGACGTAGGTTCCAGGAAACTTCCTTAAAAAATATAGCATCCAATGGAAACTTTAATGAATTCCAAACTCCCCCAAATTTGTTGTAGAGCTCTCCCTATGTGTCCTAGTGCTTTCCCAGGTAGAATAACTTCAATTTAAGGTGTGCAGCCAGATATTTGGTTCCGTTATAGTGGTGGGGTCTATGCGGTCTGCCCAGAAAAATCTTCAACTTCATTGATTTTTTAAGCCCTCTAGATAGCCGAATCAGACCCTAGTTCAAAAGACAATGTTTAAGGAAATAAAATATAGACTCCAAAAAAATAAGATCCACTCAATTTGTAATTTTATTTTAAAATTAATGACCAAAATACCCTTGTGGTAGAAATCTTTCAAAATCCAGAATTAAGCACTTTTCACAATTTTTCTCATTTTCATTTTATAATCGAAATTGCCAAATATTATAATAAAAAAATGAAATATATGGGTTTTAACATTTAAAAAAATTAAAAAATACTCATTATTTGATTAAAAATATGCACATATATTTTCTATGTCAATAATGAATAAATATTTTATTCACAGTATAATGAATAAATATTTTTTAAAATATTCAATAAAGAAAATAAATATTTTATTCATATGCTAGAGGATAAATATTTATTTAATTTATGAAATAATTATAACTTGAATAAAATTATTCCTTAGACTTGATAATAATATTTATTCAATTAATTAAACACAAATAAAATTTAATCAATATCAATGGAAACACTTAGTGTGTGACCCTCTAGGATTATTTCTCCTTGGCATTAGGCTGGCTTGCATAAAGTCTATGTTTACTATCTAGAAACGGGTCAAGGAACCCAAGATAAAGAACTTAATCCCCCAATGTCTACAACCTCATATGAACACTCATTGTGTAATATAATCCCTTTTTCATAATATCTCATCAAGAAGGTTGCATAACCGTGTCACCAACCTATATGCTCGATATGTCTGTCTTTGACTATCTAAAATAAACACATAATTACACCATGTCAATAGAATTTAATGTGATAGTTATATTACGATAAAAGTTATGAGATATTATCTTCCATAAATATAGAAGATATAAATCCTTCCTTGACTTATTCATTAATGACATGTCACTCAGGACGCATCCAATATATCCAAATTTTTCATGAACTGTTATTGTCGTGGTTTATGAAATACATCTAACTACATGAGTTGTAACATGAATTAATAATAATATTAAAGTCTTAGGACCATCACACATGCTCATATATATAAATATCCAATGGCACCAAAACATGCATAATTCCTATTGGCAGGTCTGTTCTCATAATCTTCCATCTTGGAGATAACCAAGTGAGAAATTTATGAGAAGAAGCCTCATCTACTTACGAGTAATCACTCCTGATAGTCTATGTACTATGTGTCCCATCATAGTATATTATCCTACAACATAACATTATTTGATAATATCATCATATCCCATCAAGGTTCTCATCATAGCGGAGAATTGCTAAGACCTTATCAATGTGACGTATACTCTATGACATTATTACATTAGCATATTCTAGAACAAAAAACAATATGTAATAATAAGTTTTATTAATATTCAATACATAGAATATTCATGTATTAAAAGTAAAAATGGTTGGTCCTAGGACACCAACCCCAAAAAAACTCCCACTTGTACTAGAGTCAACTGCCATCGACCTTTAGTCTGATAGACCTCACATGATAACCATGTTTCTTCTGATTCAAGGATTTAATAAAGGGGTCCACCACATTTTATTCCATGGAAATAATTCTCACTAAAACTTCACCTCTATAGGGGAAATCCCTCAAGTTATTATACTTATGAAGTTTGTGCTTCATCCACTGATGTGACCTTGGCACTTTTAAAATATCCACCGCTGTAGTATTATCATAATAGAGTGTGATATGATCTTTACTACTAGGTGACACATCAATCTCTTGGATGAATTTATGAATCCATACTACTTCTTTAGCTACCTCAGAAGCCATAATATACTCAGAATCTATTTTAAAATCTGCAACCATAGCCTATTTTGAGCTCTTCCAGCTCACAAAACCTCCAATCAGAGAGAATATATATCCTATTTGTGAATTCATGTCATCTTGATCAGTTTGGAAACTAGCATATTCATATCCTCTAATTACCAGTTACTAATATCCTCTATAAACCAGGAACATATCCTTAGTATTCCTCAAATACTTAAGGATGGTCTTGACTTCCATCCAATAGAGGACACTAGGATCATCTTGATATCTTCCTACCACACTTAATGTGTAGACGACATATTACCTAGTATATAGAATATAATACATGACTAACCTGATCGTTTATGTGTATGGAATCATTTTCATTCTGTTTCTTTCCTCATTTTTCTGAGGGAATGTTTTCCCATAAAGATGAATGCCATTTGATGTTAGAAACAATCCTCTCTTATATTTTTTTCATACTGAATCTCTTTATTTTCTTTTAAATATATGTAATTTGACATAGGTCTAGAAATATATTGGATCTATCACGATGGATCTTGATCCCTAGAATATATGATGTCTCACCCAATTCCTTCATAGATAAGCATTTATTCAAACACACCTTAATATATTATAAAACTGGTATTTTGTTTCCAATGAGTAATATGTCATCAATATATACTATAATAAAATGACTAAACCCCCACTAAACCATTTACTAAAACACAGCTCACATTCATTCTTTATGAAACCAAATTTTGTTATGGCCTCATAAAAATTAATGTTCCATGACCTTGATTCTTACTTAAATCCATAAATGGATCTTTTCAACTTTAATACCTTTTTGAAATCCTTTGGTGTCACAAACCCTTTGGGTTTTTTCATATATAAATATTTCTAAAGGTTCCCATTAAGGAATACTATTTTTACATCCATTTTTGAAATCTCATAATCATGGAAATCCATAATGGAAAGTATAATTCTGATGGATTACATCATTGAAACTGGTGAAAAGGTATCATCGTATTCAATGCCTTGATGTTTTTTAAACCCTTTTGAAACCAGTCATTCCTTATAGGTACTGACTTGTCCTTCCATGTATAGTTTCTTCTTGAATACCCATTTTCAACCAATGGTATTTACATCTACCAGAGAGTCTACCAAAATCTACACTTGGTTTTTGTAGATGGAATCCATTTAAGAATTCATGGATTTTTTCCACTTGGAAACATCTATTCCACTTATTACTTACTTATAGATTATAGGATCATTATTATCAACTAATAATGAATCACCATCCTCAATGACTATAAAACCATACCATTCTGGTTCCCTAACCTCTCTAGCACTCCTATGAAGTAATTGTGTCTCTGGAAAAATTTCTTATTCCATGGGGATTTGTGGAATTTTTTCCTATGAAAAATCTTGTGTATCTTGAGCCCGGACATCATTGAAGTTTGTCTCACTCCCACTATATCTTTTATAGATAATATCCTCATCATAAAATGTGGGATGTATTTCAACCATAACCTTTTTGTCTAAAGGATTTTATAGGTATTATTCCTTCATTTCATTGGGATATCCTATAAGGATACACTTTTTTCCCTTAGGGATCAATATTTTATATGAAGAGGACATAAAAATGATTTGTAACCACACACATGTAAGTAAGATAGCACAAGTTTATTTCCAATCTAGAATTGGTATGGTATACCATATGTTGATTTAGTTGGAACTCAGTTTATTATGTATAGTGCTATTTGTAATGTGTATCATCAAAGGGATAATGGAAGACTCGCATGACTCATCATTGATCTCACCATGTCCCACAGGGTTCGGTTCCTCCTTTCACTTACATCATTCTACTAAGGAATATAAGTAGGAGTGAGTTGAGATAAAATCATAAACTCCCATATATATTCAATTAAGTCTTGATTAAGATATTCTCTACTATGGTCTAAGTGAAGTTTCTTGATCTTCTTACCATGATGGTTCTCAAATTCATTCTTGTATTCCTTGAATTTGTCCAAAGAATCCAACTTATACCTCATTAAGTAGACATATCCATATCTACTAAAATAATCGATGAAATTTATGAAGTATGAGTACCCACCCCTTCATTCAATAAGAAATGGTTCACATGAATCTGTAAAAACTAATTCAAGAATCTCTTTATCCCTTTCACCTTTCCCACTAAATAAGGATTTAGTAATTTTTCCTTATAAACATGCATGACATACACCAAGTGGTTTTATTTCAAAAGAATATAAATATCCATTTTGATGTAATTTATTCAAGATATTTTAATTTACTTCACCTTTCTGGTGATGATAAAGTTGGATGTGGTATGATTCATGTGGATTAACTTTGTTATCAATTGCCATTATTTTGTTAGTGTAATCCAAAACATAAAGATTGTTATTTAAATGTTCCTTACCATAAAAATTTTATGTTTATAAAAGAAGCTACATTTATTCCCAAATTTGAAAATAAATCCATCTCTATAAAGTTTGGATACAAAAATAATGCTTTTGGTAACTGAAGGATCATAATAACAACGCTTTAAAATCAAAATCATTTTGGTCGGAAAAGTGAGGTGGTAGTCCTCAATAGCTACAGCAATAAGTTCATCCATGTTTGATGCTTAAAGATCAACCTCTCCTTGGTCAATCTTTCTGACTCCACTTGGTTTATATATTTGAATACATATGTGAGCACCACAAGCTATATCTGATACCCAATTTGTAGAAATAGATAAATTGAACTCAATAACAAATGCAACTGAAACTTCCCCTTTCTTCTTTGGCTAGGTTTAGTTTTTCTTCCAGTGGCCCTTCTTACCACCTGTGAAACAGAAAACATTCTATTCCCTTGCTTTCCCGTAGATATTCCTCTTCTTAGAATGGCATGAAGAAGCTTTGGGCTTAAATATGTTCTCTTTCCCTTTCAATTTGTTCACCATAAGGATGCAAGGTTTTTCACACTTTATATCCTTATCTACTTGGAGAAGAAGAGTTAAAAGATCTGGAAGAGACTTCACAATGTCGTTCGTATTAAAATTCACAACAAAACAAGAGAAGATCTGAGGGAGTGATGCCAGAATGAGGTTGATGCCCAGTTCTTCAGGGAGTTTAAACCCTAGAACCTCTAATCCCTTAATCTATCCAATGAGAATGGCTATGTAAGGCTCGTCTTGGTCACTCTCTCCAAGATTTCCCTAAAATAGAACCTTTTAAATCTCAAACCATTCTTGTATATATCTCTTATGGTAATGACCACATAGGTTCTCAATCATACTATACACATCCATGTTTTCATGAGCCTCATTAGTTCATTATACATCGATGAATGCATCAAAAATTGAACATCGATTGTGTCACTAAAATGTTTTTAATATGCATGGAACTCTTTATCACTCACCAGTTTTGTAAAAAGATGAGTCATTGAGGATTCTAGCACATAATATTTTCATTCATGGCATAGCACAACCCGAAGGAATATAAATCACTCTTGGAAGATACTGCCCGTTAGAAGGTTATCTTTCTCCAATATTGATTGCAGGGATAGTGTGGATGATGAACTTCTAATTTTATTCTAAAATTAAAATGATCATATTATTAGTAATTTTCATGATTATAAAATAAGTGATATATAATAAATTAAATTTTTTATTTATTTATTTATTAAAACTCCCGCTATTTTATCATGTCTCAATATCCCTCTCCATTGAACTCGGAATATCTAGTTACATTAACATTCTGGTGTAAAGGATACCCATTACTTTTCTTAATGATCCAAACTTTGGCTATGAAAATCATAATAAATTATTTAGGTAGGCGTTCTTTCCAACTATGGACTTGTATCCCATTGATCTGTTGATTGGATTCCCCTATCCTGAAATCCAAACCTGGATTTCCTCAACACTTGCCTCCAAATTTTTATTTAAAAGACTTTGTCCATTAAACTCAATACAATTTTGGTTAATGAAACCCAAAACTCTCATGATAACTCCCTGATAAAAGTAAGTGTCTAGAATTTTTCCATGTACTACACTTAGTTCTATGGTTTCATTCCCAATAAAGTAATGTAATGCTTTGTCTGACTTAATATTTAATTGAGGAATTTTAATTTATTATGCATAAATT
Source organism: Viscum album (assembly GCA_963277665.1). Lineage (NCBI taxonomy): Eukaryota > Viridiplantae > Streptophyta > Magnoliopsida > Santalales > Viscaceae > Viscum > Viscum album. The sequence goes on from OY728122.1 coordinate 643,558,655, forward strand.
TTATCTTTTCATATCCTTTACACGTTTTTTAATATTAAGTAGGTGTTAATTAATTAGCCATGTTGGATAAAACATTAAATCACAATTTATTTATTTAATTTCCATCTTTTCCCATTAATTCATTTATTTATGTTATCGCATTATTTCATCTATAAAATAAAAAAATTAATATATAGAAATAAATAATTAATTAAATGACATTTTTATGAGCTTTATCTAACAATTGATTTAATGAGTGGAGATTAAATCAACCTTTAACATAGGGTAAATAACTCCTATTGTATATCCTGGAATGAGTTATAGCATTCCACCTATCTGCATGTGTATCACCTGGGTTGGAATCATTATGGTTACATCTTGAACCACCTCTACACGCCATGGGATTCTCCATTAATTACAATAATTTATTACTCACATGTAGGTCTTACATAATAATGGAATGAGGTATGAATCACAGTCCATCATTAAATTTATTATTAACTAATTGAAAACTTGTGAAATAAATTAAATTAAAATATCCAACACATACACGATTCTTGGTCAACCTCATGAATGGTCATACATACAATGAATAAGAAAAAGTAAATGGATAGAATTAATTTATTTATTTGTTCTTTTATTATTTAAGATAAACATGATTGCATTAATTAATTAATTTCCTTTCATCTTAATGATCATATGATATTATTTATAGATACGCATCATTAATGGAATTCATGTTAAATAAACAATAGAACCAATAATGACACATTAATTACAATAAATTAATTAAGAATTTAATTTTTTTAAAACCATTATTAAATTTTCAAACACACAATGGTGTGATAATCAATAAAATATGGTTTTAATGAGGAAATTTTTAAATTTAGTGTAATTTTAATTTTTTCCATTAATGGGATACTACATGGCATTTGCATACAGCTACACGCCATATATCTCGGTTTCAGTATATACAAGTCACACACATGGGTATTTGGTGTGTTCAATCGGCCGGACTACACATTGTTTACATTCGAGCTACACACCTTGTATCCACTTATCATATTCCATGTTGTCCTAGTCAACATTTGGTGTGCAATGAAATTACCACATGTAATTAATTGTTCGGCGCATCTCGATACAACGTGCATGGGTATACGATGTGTGCTATGGTTTCATGTTGTGTAACTCAGTTTTACCAGCCATTGATTTGGAAATAACTGATGGAATATTAGGTCATGCTTTATTTGTTTTTAAACCTTTAAGAAAATTAAACACTGAACGAACATGATTAATATGCCAATAACCTGTTAGTTCAAATCATATTAATGAAAAAATAACATTAAATAAAAATCTAACCACAATTACGCATAGATCAACAGTAAAAGAAATAATTATATATTTAAACATGACCACTATGATACCACTTGATGGTTTTAGGTGCACATAAGCATACATATTGGGGAGATATATTAAAAATTATTTGAATAATCATTGCCTGAAACCATGATTGAGGATCTTTCACTTCAAATTTATAATTAATTTATTTAATATTTGAAGAAATAAATACCTGGTCTTAGGAACTTTATTCATTGGTGAATGTTGATCATCTGAAAGGACCCTTTTAGATTACCTTCATTGTGATGTGAGGATCCAAGTATAAAATCCCTTTAGAGGTGATCCACATGTGCTCCTATGATCTCTGAGAAATACCAATCGATCTCCATGTGCTAGCATGGTGAGTCGGATGTCTTGTTTTTTTCATTCTGGATCATTTGTTCTTCATCCTTGAAGAAATATCTCTTGAACTTATCATTATTGATAGGGATATAGAATGAGTTGAGAGAGAATTTTTGTGTACAAAAATTATTTATTCTCGATTTTTGGATACTCTACATAATAGATATATTCGTCTATTTATTGAGTTGGGATTTAAGATAAAATATTATTCAATTGAATTTCAACAATTAAATAACATTTTTATCCTTTAATAAACCCCATTCCACATAATAATAATTATATTATTGTTATTTTTTGGTGCGCACAAACTTTCACAATAAAAAATATTATGTAATGGTCTTATTAATTAATATTTGTCACCAGACTCAGTCTTGGTCCATTTGAACTCCTCTATCATTTATTTAAAAACAAAATAAATATTTTATTCATAAATAAATATTTTATTCATAATATAGAAAATAAATATTTATTAAAATATTCAATAAATAAAATAAATGTTTTATTCACATGCTAAAGAATAAATATTTATTTAATTTATACAATCAATATAACTTGAATAAAATTATTCCAAGGACATGTGAATAATATTTATGCTATTAATTAAACTCAAATATAGTTTAATCAAGATCAATGGAAACACTTAATGTGTTACCCTCTTTGATTCTTTCTCATTGGTATTAGGAGGGATTTCCTAAAGTCCAAGATTACTGTCTAGAAACAGTTCAGGGCACCCAATAGAAATAACTTGATTTCACAACGTTGAAAACCATATACAAACACTCACTATGTAATATAACCCATTTGTCACAATATCTCATCAAGAAGGTTGCATAATTGTGTCACCAACCTATATGCTTGATATATATTTATTTGAATTTCTAAAATAAACACATTGTTACACCATGGGCATGGAATTTAATGAGATTTCTCTATTCCAATAAAAGATCCAAGATATTAGCTTCCATAAATATGGAAGGAAAAAATCCTTCCTCAACTTATTCATTAATGACATGTCACTTGTGACACACCCAGGATATCCAACTTTTCCATGAACTGTTATCACCATGGTTTACAAAATACATATAAGTACACAAGTTGTAACATGGATTAATAATAATCTTAAATTATAAGGACTATCACACATGCTCATAGATAGGAATATCTGATGACACCAAAATATGCAGAATTCCTATTATCGGTTCTATTCTCATAATCTCCCATATTAGAGATTACCTAGTGTGAACTTCATGAAAAGAAGCCTCATCTACTTACAAGTACTCGCACCTGAAAACCTATGCACTATGTATCCCATCAAAGTATGTTATCCAACTGTAGAACATTATTTGATAATATCATCATATAACATCAAGGTTCTCATCATATTGGGGAACTACTATGACCTTATCAACGCAACGTATACTATAGGAAATTATTACATTAGAGTCCTGGAGAATAGAAAAAATATGTAATCATAAGTTGTATTAATATTCAATAAATTGAATATTCATGTAATAAAATTACAAACAATTGGTACTAGGAAACCAACTCTAATAGTATCTTCTCAGTTGTGACACATAGAAGAAATTGTGTACCAGATCTAGATGTGGCGGTCGGTAGAGGCAGTAAGAAACCTTGCCAACCCTTTTCATGATCTCAAATAGACCAATAAACCTCATAGATAGCTTCCCCCTAGTTAAACCTATGTAATCATCATCATGGGGAGACTCTTAGTAAAGTATGGTCTCCATAATTGAACTTCAAGGGCCTATAATGGTGATTTGAATAATATTTTTGTGTTTTGTGATCTGTCCTCATCTTCTCACGGATGACATATACCTTCTCCATCATTTCCTACACCAACTCTGGACCCATAAGAGTTGTATCTACAATATATGTGTAGCATAAGGGTGGCCTATAGGGTCTCCCATACAAAGATTGAAATGGTTCAATATAGATGGTAGAGTGGTAGTTTTCATTGTATGCAAACTCTAATAGAGGCGAGTGATCCTCCCAGCCCAGATTAAGTCTAACATTCAAGGATTCAACATATCCTCCAACACCTGGATAGTGCACTCAGTCTGACTATATGTTTGGGGGTTAAGGGTTGTACTCATCCTCGTATAGTTCTTGAGTACCTTTTACATGCCTCTTCACAATCATGACATAAAATGTGTGTCATGATTGGATACAATCGTCAAGTGAACCTCATGAGGGTGAATGATATCTCGTTCATACAGGTACTCCAAACTCTATACTGAACCCTGATCCCTAATATAAAGGAAGTTTTCGACTTCATGAGTTATTCAACTATCACCCAAATGGTGTCAGGCCCCTTAATTTTCCATGGAAGCCCTATCACAAAGTCCATGGAGATGTCATCCCATTTCCACTTTAGGATATTAAGGGGTTGCAACAAACCTACCGGAACCTGATGCTTAGCCTTCACCTACTGATAGGTGAGGCACTAAGAGACGAAATCAACAACACTCAGTATCATGTCAGACCACCAAAACTACAACTAAAGTTCTTTGTACATATTCCCTACACCTTGATTTGTAGGCATGGGAGAAGTGTGGAACTCTCGCATTACCTCCTCTTGCATCATGAATGGAACACCCATCAGTCCCTAGAAAGAGTTGATGTGATTCCCCCGATAAAAAATATTCATCTGGTGAATACCCTATGGATAGCTAGTCATGTAATACATCACATTTAATGTCCCGCAGATGGGAATCTCTCACACACTCAATTATCAAAGGATTCAACATCATCAACTGCAGAAAAGTTGAACCCTTCTGATCCACCAAGGTCAATTGCAAGGAAGACAAATGATCATAATCATCCTACACCAAGAGATCATGGGACATCCAACTAAGGTAATATGACACTATATTTCCCTTCCCTATGGTATAGACTATCTAAAAAATAATAATTCTTCAGGAACTCTAACTAGTTCCACTATATCAGGTCCAAGTCTCTCTTATGTGAAGATCTACCTGGGACTGATGGTCTGAGTAAACCACAAAGCTCTCTCCTAGAAGGTAGTGTCTCTACATCCTTAGGGCGAAGACTAACTCTTCTATCTCTAGTTTTGGAGTCACATAGTTCTATTCATGGGGTCTTAACTACCTAAACCCATATGAAATAACTTCCTTCTACTTCATCAATATGAAGCTAAGCCGATCTCCTAAGGCATCGTGATACACTATGTACTCGGTTCCCTCCTCTGATAGTCTCAACACCGGATCACTCATCACCCTGAGTCTAAAATACTCACAGTCCCTCTAGAACTACTCAGTTCAAGTAAACAGTTTCACTTTCCATATCTGGGTGGTCAAAGGGGTAGTAATTTTGGATAAGTCATCCACAAACCTCATTTAGTACCCCGCCAAACCAAGAAATATCTACACCTCTAACACACTCTTGGTTGTCTCCCAATCAAGCACCACATTGATATTTTATGGTTCCATAGCTAAACCATGCTCAGACATGACATTCCCTAGAAATTCAACCTCATGAATCTAGAACTGGAACTTTTAGAGATTTCTATAAAGCTAGTGCCCTCAAAGAAAATCTAGATCCAACCTTAAGTGCTCTACATGTTCATGCTCTAATGAAGAGTAGATGAGTATGTATTCAATGAAGATGACCAAAAACTATTCTAAGTATGGCTGGAAGACCTTGTTCATAAAATCTATATACATAGTAGGGGAATTCATCACATCAAAGCGAATCTCTAGGAAATCATAGTACCAATAGTGATATCCGAATTCCATCTTGGAAATATCAGCCTTCAAAACCCTCAATTTGTGGTATCTAGGACTGAGGTCAATCTTCGAGAACCATCTCACGCCTCCTAGATGGTCAAATCAGTCATCATTCCTTGGAAAGGGGTACTTTTTCTTTATCTTGACCTAGTTTAGGAGATGATAATCTACCCAAAGGTACAAGATACCATCTACCTTTTTCACTTATAGTACTGGTGCTTCCGAGGGGGACACACTAAGCCTCATGAAACCCTTCTATCGAAGGTCCTTGAACTGCAACAGTATCTCTCAGAGCCTGATAGGGTCCATCTGATATTCCACTGAAGATATTTGAGTGTTCCCAGGATGCAAGTTGATAAAAAACACCATCTCCCACCTCATAGGTTGTCATGTAACATCCTCTGGTAAGTCTTCCATATAATACTCCACAAGTAAAGTAATTGAGATGCCTAAAGAGGCTATTTTACCAAGGGATACACTTTTTAACTGATGGGTGATGGGGTGCAGCCTCCTTCTCAAAAAACTTGTTCGCTCTACCATGAGATCTCTCTCACCTATAAAGGTGAATATCGTCCCATAAGTGAATAGGTATATGACTCATCTACAGTGACATTCAATTTAGAATCATACCATGGTCAACAAAACCATACCCAAGATGATTTCATATGGTTCTATTGTGATGTCCAAAAGTTCCCATGTGTACCTCTCTCCCCCAAATGATAGCTTGCACTACTTGTAGGTAAAAGATATAGAAGAAGTGTTCCATGTAGGAACCTCAAGACGAAGATTATGGGATATCACCTCAATTGGGAGCTCCATCTATCACACCATGAGTATAGAGATGAAGGAATTACTATCACCTATGTGTACTAATACTGAATAAAGGGTATAATAAACATAGATCACACCTCTAATCATCTTGTTCACCATTAGGTTATAAGACAAGAAATCCTTCAGCTGTCTATGGCCCCAGCGCTAGCTCCCTCATCCGAACATGGGCCGCTTGGTGGTGGTGGTGGAAGGATATAAAATCGTCTCCCACCTCCCACAGCTCCACCAACTCTACCACCTCCACCTCCCTAGGGACCACCCTACCCTCTCTTGGTAGATCCCTGATCATGGTGCTGCCTATTCCATGGTGATTCATCAACTATATTCTTCAAATCCTTGGCACATGCCTGAGCCTGATCATGGGGAGGTATCCTACATCGAGATCCCATCATCTGGCACATTCTAGCTACTACAGTCAAATCAACCCTATGAAACCCACTGCTAGCTCCAATTTACTAGAATCCCTCGGGAATGAATCCATCTATCACTGGTTCCCACTCCAACACGTCGTCATAGGTAGGGATGAACAAGGGAACTAAACTGGAATGGATCTATTAATGGAGTCCCTACTAAAACTTTTGTGCTTAGAATTAGACTTCCCAGATCAAGTCAAGGGAGTACTGTGTAAGGTCTTTGAACCTTGTTGCATACTCAACTACTATTATCCCTCCCTATTGTAGCTCTAGAAGCTCTTGAATCTGAACTGAGTGCAAACTGAATGGGTAGGACTCCTCATAGAATAGCAACTGGAAGTCGGGCCATAGGAGTGTTGACTCATCATGCATCTGGGTAATAATATTCCACCAGTGCCTAGATACTGTATGGAAAAAGACTAGTTTCCAATGAAACCACCTAATCTTTTGGTGTCTGAATGATCCTGAAGACATGGACCACTGACCCTAGAAAATCCTCTACTTCTAGAAGATATGTCTCTCCATAGAACCTCAGCGGCCTCTGGCATTGGAACTCATGGAGTACGCTAAGCTTGTTTGCATACCCAACCTACTCTACTGGGATGATATGTTTCTTGAAAGACGGTGGTGGTTTTAACTACTCATGTAGAGGAAAAATCTCATGGGATGGACCATAAACTAAGGCCTCGTTGCTCATAGGATCATCCTCATGATTTGGAACCGGTATCCCAGCTAGTTGTCACCACAGAGGCATCCTGAAATTTGTAATCAAGGCATACCCTGGTGAGATGAGCATATATATATATATATATATATATATATATATATATATATATAATGGATAGGTGACTCAAGAATTATAGTCAAAGACTCAATCATATATGATTAATGTACTATTTATCCCTACAACTAATGTCTCAGAATTCTGATTCGATAAGTATGTATTCAAGGTCCTAGTGAATGGATATGTTGGTTGCCTATACAATCACTAGATTCCCAGGCCTAAGATCCAAATTTGAGAAACTTTGACATTATTTCACTAAACCAAACAAAATAACCATAAGGGGACTACTCCAAACACCATATTATGGATTGAACCCCCTTTGATATCAATCTATCATGACCCTACCCTAATGGGGCTCAAACCATGACTACCCCAAGACTACCTCCATAGGTCAGGGGCTGGCGACCAATGTCGAAGGAATAACTTACACGGGGAGGTCATTTCTGAAGTACTTATATACTCACACACATCCATCTTGATGCATAAGTGTAGAGTAATAATAGTAGAAGATGGAAAATTATAGTGGAATAACCATGCATGTATAACATCTAAACAGTAAAAAGGTATGGTAGTGTAAACTGAAAAGTAAATGGGAAAAATACATGATCAACTAGAAATATGTCCCAACCTGAAAAAAAAAAATAGAAAGTAAAACACTGATAGATCACATCCCCTGATCTTTAAGTTGTGACCACCCTATGTGGTCCAAAGTACCAGGTATCCCTAAGTTCATATGTAGTCACCGTTGACATGTCCGTCATCTACATAATACATGACATATATAGGAAAATACCATGAAGGGGTTAGTATATACATACCAGTAGGATTCTTTGAAATATAAAGGGGGAGTAGTAAGAGATACAATAATAATAGAAAGACAACAGATAGAAAATAGGATGCTGAAAGAAGTGAAAGAGAATATATCAATCCAAATAAAGAGAGAAATTAACCCCATCCGAACACAAGGGACTCAACACAGTGTATGGATGAACTACAGTTCAAGACTTTTCCACCTATAGTAGGATAGTAGACTCATCTAACTATTAGAATATAAGCACAAAAATCATGTGGCATAATCTATACATCTTCAAAACCCATGTCAAGAGAGTAACCAAATTCAAAGGTATGAATGTAGAAGTATATATTTATATGATCAGTTAAAGAACCCCAAATGAGAGAGAAAAGAAATCTCCAAGATCACAGCTCAGTCCAAGAAGAATAGTCTCCAACATTTCCAAAAGTTCATCATTAATTCCCAACATCTCATGCATTTTCCTAGAATTAACCGTGTGAATGCCTACACCACATCACTATGTTTTACATTTGAGGGGGAACAAACTCTAAGTAGAGGACACATTCCCCAATGCGTCAGGGGGTATCTACTCTATAAGTATCCATAGAGGACCCTCACCCAAGATGACGGGGGGTTCCACTCTAGTGTCATGAGGATCGACACCCTATCTGGTATGGGAGTTCCATTTGGTAAGTAGAGGAACTTCACCCAAGATGATGGGGGTTTCACTCTGTAGGTCGAGGACCCACACCTTGGTGTGATAGGGGGTTTCAATCTAGTCATTGAGGACCCATGCCCATTCTGATAGGTGTTATTACTCGGTAGGTAGAGGACCCATGCCCAAGTTGATGGGGGGTTCCACTCTATAGGTTGAGAACCCACACCCTAGTGTGATGGGGGGTTCCACTATAGTCATATAGGACCCACACCCAATTCAATAGAGAGGTTTCACTAGGTAGGTAGAGGAATAGTTCCTAAGCCGATGGAGGTTCCACTCTATAGATTGAGGACTTGTACCCTAGTGCAACAGAGGGTTCCACTCTGGTCATCGAGAACTCATTCCCTATCTGATAGGGGTTCCACTCTCTAGGTAGAGGACCCATACCCAAGATGATGGGGGCTTCCACTCTATAAAAATCCTCTAGTGATGTCACCTGATATCTTCCATCATTGGGAATCACCTCAAATAATCATTGTTCTTGGAACATTTCACAATGTATCTCTAAATCCACAACTGAGGGAACCATTATTTTTATGCATAAAAACACTCCGGATAGGATACTCATGGGACAAAATGTGAGTTCAAACAAAGGAGATTATAAAGATTGAATTTTCCTCAAAAGGAACAAAGGGGTACATAGAATGTGAGAAGACCCACATGGAATGTGAGGGGACCCACACAGCATTTGGTCCCTCTCCTTCACCTAGACATGTACCTGGAGTTAAACGGCTAGCCTACAATGTAAGAATACATGGTGTGTGGGGGATATACATGGTTTCCATGCCACTCGTGGTCCCGACCATGTGGTTGGCTATGTATAGGTATCCACCCCATGTTCATGTACTTTACCTCATGTCCATGTACTTTAGTACCTGGCGTGCCTCTCCCCATGGGGTTCCGATCATGTGCTCAGGTCATGCCTGTGTAGTCGGGCACATGTCATGTTTCTGGCCATGTGCTCCTCCACACGGCTCATCCACAAGAAAAAGTTAGTACACTAAATGTAGAGAATATACAAATTGTTACATCCTTATGAATCTCTAAAACCCTATCCATTGCATCCAGGTCCCGACACGTCATGTGTTCTTCAAACTAAACGACGTGTAGTCAGGATTTTTATATATTCTCATATCCTCATTCCATGCTTTGAATATGGATGTTTTTACCTTAATTCTGGCCTCATTTCCACCAGTTATTTTTGGATATATGCATTTTTCATCACTTCCTACAATCTAGTGGTTGGAAATATGGTTCTATCGACCATGGGGTTCTGTCATATGCATCGCGCACCTCCAATCCTTCTTCCATATATGATTATATTTTTGATCATCAAAATGATAATCAATAATCTGAAACCAACCAAGATCTTTTCTTTATTATTTTATCCATCCCTCTCACATGATTTCATTATAATTTTGGGGGGTCGATCGGGTTCGGTACTGCCTAGAAATGTCAAACTGGGACCGCGAGGTCTTACTGGTGAAGAACACAAAGTAATTATTGATAAAGGCACCACAAAAAATGTTTAATATATCATTTCCAAGAATTCATGGCCAATGATTAAGAAAAATGTAATCTAAGGTTAGGAAACAATTGAATTAATAAATTTAAACGGTACATGGGTGCATGAAAAGGTCTATCAATTTACACAGATCAAAAATGGGATGATTCTACTCGATCAATTTATTAAAAAAGGGAATAAATCCCAAATTGATGAATCCTAACTAAATATTGGATCATTATTCATAAAATAAAATGATCAACAATGATTTAAAGATGTTGTTACATTCACTACGCTCTGATCTACTCTAATCTAGAGTTTCGTCATCTTCGGATGTGATTCACCAATGGAAGGATAGGAAGGACATCACATGGAGATTCTAAGGTTATGTGGATAAACCTAGGAAATTATACATTGAATTATTATTATATACATTTCAGTTGGGTTAAAATAATCAATTAATTAAATTAAATTAGTTAATTAACCAATTGAACGTACCTACAATGGGCGAGATATCCAAACACCCCCACATTGGCCAATTTTATATTGTGCCTAGAGTAAACACCACATTCTGAACTCAACCACGGTCTCAAATTTATGATCTAAAATTACATTTAATATTTATCCCATTTTCTTTAATAAAATGTGCTCTCTTAATATAAAATATATTTAATATTTTTATAAAGTTAATTCTGGGAACACCAGGCCTCAGAATCACATGTCATCTCAGTGCCTGGCTCTGGAAATATATGTAGAAATATTTCAAAGTATTACATGGAAAAAACCAAGTCTCTAAAAATCATATACCATGTGTTTATAGGAGTTAAATCATCCAATATAGCATCTTGTTTCATCCTAGTTTAACTAAAATAAATAAATTACAAAAATAGACCCTAAAATAGGGGTTATGAAAAAATAGTGGGGAGACACACAAAATAGTGAGAAAGAACAAATTTCATGGCTTGGCCTTTTAAAGAGGAGCTCCTACTTTAGATGAAACATTGATTCATTGAGTGATAAGGATCCAAGATCCAAAATACTGGAGAGTTATAGGGGTTTGGGTGCTGGGGGTCATGTGACTAATAAGAATAGAGAGCTCCCTTTTAAAAATAATTTTCAATAATCTTAAAAAATCAACATGGGGTGAATTACGATGTGACTAATGGTTTCACACTGTCATTCCCATATCTTAGAAAAAACAAGTAAATCCCATCCACTTATTACAGTGTGACTGAGTACCCTATGATGCAACACTCCCCTAGGGGCGGCCTAACACTCCTCCCCTTGAATACCAACCTTGGATCAACCCCTTTCCTGTAGAACAATACTCCCCCCTTCATCACCCTTTATGGTTTATTCCATCATTTATAGAACAAAACTTATATCATGATCATCCCTCATGACATTATGCCTCAATAACCATGTGACCTGGATTAATTTTAGAAAACTTAATATTATGCATCTCATCATGTCACAATCCCTTAGTTAATGGGGTGTTATTCCATTTAACTTTAGAATCTAATCTTAAATAGCCTCTACACCACACCATTACACCAAGGTTATGGAGAAACACCCTTATTGGGGAAACCATCATGACATAGAAACTATATGTTATGGCGTAGTGTCCCACCTGCTAAATAATTCCTCATTCTGCATCGAGACAAACTCTTACAACCTTATATTGACACTCTTTAAACCAATGAAATGCCTAAAATGTGTAAAAATACCCCCAAGGGATGTCCCAACACTCAGATTTCCATTTTGAGTCCTAATTCTCAAAACACCCCTTCTCTATAGCTCAAAATTCAAACTCCCATTGAATTTTCCAACTCGTGATGATTTGAGTTATTATAGGAACCACCAATGAACCATTTAGCGAGCCATATGTTTTTGTTTATTATTAGGTGATGATTTATTTTCTCAATTATTGTGGAGGATATCATACAATTACATAAAATATGTTGATGATAATAATAATAATAACACATAAACATATTATCCCTAAATTATTAAGATTCCCAGTTATATATGTGCCAAATACTTCATATGGTGATCTATAATCAATTCTAAGAACATAAAAATCACCAACAAACCCAAGATAACATATATCAAATATAAACAACCATACACTAACCATTTAGTCACTTAAAACTGAATTATTGATTTGAAATAATAGGTATAAAATTTTTAGAGTGTTGTAACAGTGTAAAAACACATGCGGCGGAGTGTGTTCCACTCCCAACACACATCTCAACCTAAGCTGTGTAAAATCCCCAATTAAAAAACTCAAATTGACCATAAATTTCATTCAATTTTTCTAAAATTTTTAATTAAATTCTCTAAGTGATATAGCCCAAGATAAGTAGTTATCAATGATAAGAATCCACTGTAGTTGAGTCTCCTCTATGAACCGCATATAAAAAATCATTCAAATATATGTGATTCTATCATGATCTTATAGAATCACTCCTAAAACCCTAACCAGAAGTAGAAACCTTAAAAGAAAAGGTAGGGGTGAAAAATGTATGGGTAAGGAGATGATCTTGCCTTAAATCAGCATAGTGAACAACTCCAGGATCACCTCTGGCCAAGGGGAGAAGAAAAGTAGTAAGAGGTGGAGAGAGATCCACCCACTGCCGACATTGGCCATATAGGAGAACGAAATCCTAAAGTGGTTAAAAATATTCCCCCAACAAAATTACCACGCTATCCCTCTTAAAAAATGGGACAATGGCCTACTATGTATTTAGTAGGATATCATCGGATACTTGATGGAAATATAAAACCACCATCTCTCCTTTATAATCACCAAATACCCAATAACACTCTTTATTTAATAACCCACTATGCATCCACCTTTGAAACATCTAAAAAACATCCTAAACCTAATCAAAACTTCCTTCCATCAATCTAAATTCAAAAATTCAAATTCACTCATCCACCAAAATTATAGGTATATGAGTTTTCTCCCAATTTACCAACACTTTGTGGGTCATTAAACTTCTTCATTGGGTATTAAGATTCATACTTATAAGGGAGTTGTTCAAAGAGATTCATAATTCTATGTATATTTACATAGAATCATGGGATTGTTTTGGATATAGAATTTTATTCCCTTTTCCTAGAAATTGAAGTGTGTTATATATAAGAAGAGTCAGTATATTCAAAATTTCACCTAAAATTTCACCAAGGAATAATTATAATATTTTATAGAAGAATATTCCTATAAGTTTTTTATTACTGAATATTATTACACTTGAAATTTAATAATTTCACCACTATGTGTTTTTATAGATATCTTAACTTCAAGGTATTAAGGAGGTGATGTGATATTTTTAGAAAACATGCATGATATAAAGGAATGATTTGAACCAAGATAAAATAAGACATTTAACATTTATTTAATAATTATAATACCTTTCAAAAATTCATTTTACTACTCCACCATTTTCGAAAACATAAAAATTTATTGATAAAAACATAACATAATTTAATAAATGACAGATGAAAAAATTATGTATTAGTGTTTAGGTATAATATTCATTAACTTGTAAAATCCATTAGTTTAACCTGGTTTATCTTTAATATCTAACCTAATTCTCAAATTAACTAATACTTAATTTTATACCAACTATATTGACCCATACATAACATACATGATTATTACATTATTTTTAATCAAATATAAATAATTTTACACATCCCAAAATCAATTGGTTTTGTGTCTTCCAAAATTTGGTTCATTTTATATCCTTATTATACATAATACCATAAAAATTATTTAAATCCTTCATCATATTCCTCTTATAGAACAATCATAACTTCCTTAACACATACGATCACAAAAGTACATACATCAAATAATGGGTGAGCTAAAATCCTAGTAATGGGATGAATAATATGAAGTAAATGGAGACATGAATCAATATGAAAACATGAATGATCATAAGAGTTATTATCAAAACATTGGACTAGGATAATAGTCATAATAATATGGAAAATAAATAAGATATAAATGGAATTTATCACATGAATAATAATGAAACTTAATAATAGTTGGGTTAAGCTCTCTGCACATGCTTTATATATATTATCTCATGAGATAAATGCTTTACACATTGCATTGGAGATATTTATAATTCCAGAAATGAACATAACATCATAATATGTTCAAAAGATTTCCATATAAAAAATATGAGATACAGCTTTTATAAATAAATTATTTAATTATAAAATGGATAACCCAGGATAAATTGGAAACAGGTTTTACAATAATCTCATGCATCATAACATATCATTAATCTAGAATTAATAAATGGAAATATATACAGGAGGATAAACATAAAGGTTATATGTAACTTTCAATGTAGATACTTATTCAACTAGAATCATTGATTTTATAAATAAACTCAAATAAAAAATATAGAAATAATCAAGAGGGTAATTGAGAAGAGTCCCTCTCATAATTCTGTAGGTTGTATAGAAAGAATGAAACCAAAGGGAAAATAGAACAATGACATGAAAACCCCTAAAAAAATGAATAAATTATTTATAGTATAACACCCTAAGATTTTATGATATATTTATCTTTCAATAAATTTAATTTATTTGATATATTGCTTTATATGAAACACTTAGTTTAAACGAATCGTGATATACTATTGAAATGTTATTTTTTAATGTGGAAGTTATCATCTGACCATTGGATTGGAGGGTATGAATAAGACTAACTAAATTATGAAAAAAATATTTTTTACATATTTAAAAAATTAATTCATTTGTTTTCAATTTCTTGTAAATTAAAATTAAATTATTTTAATGTAAAAAAGAGATGTCTTTCTAAAAAAATGTTTTTATACATGAAATGTGTTTTTATCTTAATAAATTAAATTAATTTATATTGGTGAATTAATTTAACTAAAATTTTATATAATATATTTAATAAAATCTTTTAACATTAATCTAATATTTTTTACGTGGTAAGGAATAAAGGTAAACTCAATTTTATGCTTAAAAATGAATTTTTCTAAAACTGTTTTTGTTCTGTTTTGTGAAATTGTTTTAAAATTAATTCCTTTAAATTACAAAAAAATTAATCTTATAAAATATATTAAATATTTTTAATATTTATTATTAATATTATTTAATAATTTGAAGTTAATTTTTTATCATTATTAATAACAACTGAGTTAAAAATTCAATACTACAGTAAATGTAAAAGGGGGATAACGAGGGGTTAAACTAAATAGATAATGATTAAAATGAACTAAAAACTTTTCTAAATACTATTGTATTAATGGATTTATATATTTTAACATCATATATTCTATCTTGAACTAATATGGATCCACTTTCCCATGAGAGTGACTTTATTATATTTTAATATTCTTAATAATTTCAAGTGTTCCACTCACCTCACTTATAAAAGGGAACCCCATATTCTCTCTTATCCACACAACTTGAGAAATTTATCTAGAAAAAATTCTACAAAAATATATTATAAACTTACCTAGACACATACTAGAGGTTCTTCCCTTCTTAAAATACCAACTCAAGGGTCCTTATGAAGAGATTCATAGCAGGTCTCTCATAGAAGAGGTAATCATCTTACCCAACTCTTTCAAAGTTTATTTTTTTATTTTAATTAATTTAAATATGGTGTATATATATGAAAATTATTACTATAATATCATAAATATACTAATATTTTTTTATTATTATGGTAAAATTATTTTCCACCTCCTTTCCATCAGATGGGAAATAAAAGTATCGCTTGTGTGTACGTGCAGACTACCACCTCCACGTTGTAATATGATTCATTTTCAATAATCGTCCTTCATGGTTATTTATTATGATGTATTTAATGTTATATATTATATTTATGAAATAATTATACTTTTATAATTATAATATGTTATCTACCCTCTTTCCCTCCCATCTGTTGCAAAATGATAACATCGCTTGTGCGTATGTATGGACTACCACCTCCACGAAGTGAAGTGATTTGTTTTTTATTTTTGATTTATGGATGGTAAAAATGATAGATTTAATGAATATATATTATATTTAAAATATAATATTGATTCTATAATGGTAAATTATTATTTAACTTTCTTTCTTTCCATTTATTAAAAACTAAAAATGTCACTCGTGCGTACGGACGGACTACTCTCTCCATAAAGTGATGTAATTCATTTTTCATTATTAAATTATGTTAATGGTTATAAAAGTGAATATAATCAATATATATTATACTTATTCCATGTTTAAAATTATTTATATGATGAAAACATGACCAACATATAAGAACCACAACCATCAAACTGAAATATACATGGAAAACAGACCATTTTTCACCTGAATGTCATTTTTAATAATGAAATTGTTAATAAAAGGATAATAGAAAATTATAAAGTAATGACATGTAGTAATTTATGTATGAATATAGTTATTTAATATATAAATATATATATAATAAATATATATTTATTATATAGTAGTCTTGAATGCATACAAAGTAGGATGAGACTTGAGGTAAGAGATTTATGTTACAATCTCTTTCTTTTCAGGATTATCTATGCTAAATTTTCATTGAGGGAAATTATATAGATATTATCCTTTAAACCCCATATATTTTATTCTCCTCTATTTATTCCTATAATTTTCAAGTAATTGTATCATTTTCATCTCATTGGTAGTTAAAAGGACTCATAAATTTTTTAAGAAAACCCAACCTTATTTCCACTTTAGTTGATGAATTTTTTATTCCGTGTCCATATTTTCATTAAAATATTTAAAATAATATTTTTACTATTCTAAAATTATGTATTAAATTCATTTTTACCCATATTTAAATTTCTATAAAAAGTTTTAAAAATAATCTTCTTGTTTTTTTTTCAAATGAGGTACTTTTTACCAAAGGTGTGAACATAATATTTGTTTTACTGTATACCTCATGAATGGGTTTTCCCACCATCCTGAATGCTCTTTTATTAGAATATTACATTACAAGTTTCTATGGTTATTTTAAAATAAAATAATTTTTATAATATTCTAAAAAAAATTATACTTTAAATAAGTGATTTTAAAATAAAAAATGATATTTCCTTGTGAAATGTTTTGGTGATCTTTTAAAGGTATTTTCATCTATGACTGCATCCTTTGATATTACTTATGCTTCACTAAGCACATGATCTAATGATAATAAATTTATTATTTCTTTGGATGGTTATTCATTATGATGATGAAATAATTTTGAAAATTGATTTATTTTTTTCATGAGTTAAGATATGATGAAATGATTATTTTTTTCAAAAAATTATTGTTGTAATAATGGTTTCCCTATGTCCAATTAAACAGTACTTTTTTATTACCATACCATGTATATAGTGAGTTATACATGAATTTAGCTTACTTTTATAGTGTTTATATTTCTGTGTCCAATATTTAAATGGTAATTTTGATAAATTATTTTTCATATCAAAAGGTTATAGCAGTTCCCAGGCTATAATGAGAACCACGAGATACTATGACATTAATCTTAAACAAATATACTATGGTCTAGATATATCACTCAAACTGGACAAATATTATGTCTAACTATTAGGTGATGGGGGATCATAAGCATTTCCACTTCTTCTCTTGAAGTGATCACTTGGTGATATCAAGTAGATGAGATCATGAGGACTGACTCAATGATAGGAACGCCAAATTTTTCAGATATCACTAGTCATTATTATATGTACAGACATGTAATGGTCTCCATACATGATATTATTATTTAGTTTTATCATTTTATCAAGTACTTTGATTTAAGGAAAAAACATTACCTTGAATTCATGGTGAGGTAGCTTGTGTTGGGTGCATCATTGGTGGTGTGTAATTGATTGAAAAATCAAGATAGAATTTGTCACTTCTGATGTGAAGAGATATCTTAGGCCCAGTTGATCAGGATGGAAGTACCTTTATTAAATCCATGGTCATGGTAAAATAAGGTAATTTAATCCAGTAATTTTAAAAAATAATAAAGAAAGGGTGAGGACACAAAGTGTGCATCCTTCTTTATGACATATCATGAGACAAAGAGATTGTATTACATAGTGTGTGTTCATAGGATGGTTTTTGTTTCTATGACTACTACTTATCTCTTTAGGGGCCTTAATGGGTTTATAGAATTCTCTATTAGTCTATGAATAGTATTCACTTCTATCTGGATAATGGTCTAGAGGGTCACACACAATAGGGAATTCAAAATTATTCCTTATTCTGACGAATAGGATTTTAGGATATGGTGGTCCCCACCCTGGGGTCTAGGATATGTACAAGGATATACGATCTCCAAGGAATAAATAAATTCATATTATTCAAGTTTAGAATAATTAGTATTGAATTTTTTTATTAAATGTATTAACAAGTATTAAAGTAAATACAATAAAATATTACATGAATGAATATTATTTTAATATTCAAGGTTAATTTAATATTTGTGATAATTTCGAGTTCAGTTAAAGACTCATATTAATCATGTAATATATTTAATATATTATAAGTAAGTGATAGATATATAAATGATATTTATGACTTATTAAATCAGTCATAAGATGTCATTTACGGTGGGTAATAAATATCTATGGGTCAAGAACCTTTTTCAAGTATTTTGGAACCCCATTATAAATAGGAGGAGAGGCTCCCATGCAACGAACTATTCATCACATGAGATCCATAGATTCTCTCCCCCCCCCCCAATTATTAGAGAGATAATCTCTTTTTCTAATGAATCAATTAAATAACTCCCTTTTAGATCGATGGAACAGAGCAGTGGTGATTATCGAGATGTCAAAGGTGTCATCGGATCTCTATACTATCACCCATAATTCAATAATCGACTCTTCTGCAGATTTTGAAGTGTGTGTAGATGATATAGAGGAATTAGACTTAAGATTATTAAAGAAAAAATCACCGATGATGAATGGATGATGAACACATGAATTTATATTTTTTGAGGTATTTATTGTTTATTTTTTACTTAAAATTCATCGCATGTGATCCTCGATTTTTAACTCAAGTTTTACTTCACCGGTGATGACGTAGTTATGTTGATCGTCAGTGAAATTTTTTTAAATCCCTAGCCCACTAACTTTTATTGCATGCCCCGATACCTACAATTGGTATCATATGGACACATGAAAATTTTAGGCCAATAAAAAATTATATTTTCATTAAATTTTGAATCGGGAATCATTTCGGTTCCAACGCCATAGACAAAAAGTCGATCTGATATCGAATGGGAAAGTTACGGGTATCCAATGTTTTTATTGTATATTAAAATTGAAATTCATGTGGGTATAATTTGAAGAACGTATATATATAAATATATATTTTTTTATACCTGAAGTTAGTCGGAGATGTGGTTTTGGTCAAATTTTCTATTATGCCGTGAAAAAGATTCAACAAAAGACAAAAAGAAATACACTATCGGTTTTACGTCAAGAAATACGTAAAGTCAGTCTTGATATTGCAATAAAAAAAATGTGTAGGCAGATCGGTGAATCAAGTTCACATTGAAATAGGATCCACACAAGGAAAATCACTTTCCATTCGTTGGTTATTAGAGGCATCCCAAAAACATAAGCATGACATCATTATGAACATAAATTCCTAAGGTATGGAATCCCAGAAATAGGCTGACCCAACTTAAATGGGATATGATAGCTTCTTTATGGTCTAACATTCTTTCCAAGACATTATCCTCATTCTGTTCTAGATTGTAATCTCGAACAAAAAAAAATAGCTCCATGGGAAAAAGCTCATGTCATGATGAATCCTGCAATATATTAGTGATGAGTATATAACACAGCTTGAGTAGTAAAGTCTTGTTCTATGAACGCATAAGAGGGTAAAGAGTACATATGTTGAGCTACCAAGGAAGTAATTACTCTTAAAGAGGCTAGATCAAGGCCTAATTGAAAATGAATCTAATTATTGATTGTGCCATAAAGACCCTTATGTCTACGTCCCAATCCTCCCCCCGGAGGAATATGTCCTTCGTGCCTGGTACTCGAACTTTGGATCAAGGTATTTTCTCCAACCCTTCATTTTTTTTGAAAAAGCAGGGTCACCATGCATCCTTGAACCGATAACCATATTTCGGCTAACCTAGCATCATTCTTCCCTTGGGACCAACAAGGGGTAGTACATGAATATTCACCTATTGTCCATGAACTATGCCTTCCGGCCTGATCTTTGGCCCTGAATCACCCTCCGTGGATGATCTGTTTTCTTGAAAACTTTTCAAAATAAGGGCCCATATCAATAATTATGATTTGATGTATGGACAATTATTCTATAGAAATGGTGGATGTATAAAAAATCCATAGTTCACATATCCTTCATTCAAGTTGCACGTTTCTTTCTACCACGTCTTTTCAAATGAAGTTTTACCATAATATAATATAATAATATGATAAAGAGATATAAAATTGATTCAATTAGGGAATCATGAATAGTCATTTTTTATTCTTAAATAGCCCAATTATGAGTTTCATTTAAAGAAATGAATTGAAAGAAAAAGAACTAATAAAATATTTTATTTTTTTACTTGATTTTATTTTGAATTCACTCAAATAAAAAAATTTGGGATTGCTTATCCACAGAGATAAAAAAAGATGAAAGCAACAGAATCATCAAAGTATTTATCACTGAGAAAAAGAAATGAAGGGTGATAATTGTAAAATTTACCTATTTTATTTGATACTAACACTCGTTCTTTATATTATTAAAATGGAATTCAGAAATAAAAATAAAAAATTAAATTTCATTGTAGAGACGTATGCACAATTTGTAAAAAAAATCTTCTACTAGTGATGATGAAAAAAAATTATTTCTTTTTTTTTACATCATGATAAGAGAAACAATGGATTTTTTTTATGTTTTTCATATCACGGTAATGATCCATCAACCTGCTATTTCTTATTTTGAGGCACAAATAGTAGAATTTATCCTGGAAGCAGAAGAACTATTGAAATTGCATAAACCCTTGACACAGTTTTATTTACAAAGAATGGGGAAAGCGTTATGGGTCGTATCTAAAGATATGGAAAGGGATGGTTTTATGTCACGAGATTTTGAGTCTCACGTGTCTACCATTTAACCACCAAGGCATCTTGAAAGTGAATCGTATTGGATATATGGTGGAATATATGACAAAGGTGTTCATGTGTTAGATTATTTCAATTGATTAGTCATTTCATTCATATACCCAATTAAGACATCCAATTGCTTCGATTTTAATCAAAAGATGAACTCAAACCGATTTCTCGAAATATAAATGATGCCCAAAGAAGAGTGGTGAATAGGGTGGAGAATGAGATATGTTATCATTATTATTGAGACTATAAATCATAAGGAATATAAAATAAATTTATGGATGGAATCGATGTAGTATTTATAGACAAAAGTATTCAGTTATTGGGGGAAAATAATCAATATACTTCTAATGTCGAATCAGGATCCACTAGGATAGAAATCAAGCATTGGGTCGAACTATTCTTTGGTGTCAAGCCTCTCCCCCTGTTCCCAACTATATATATGGGATATTTTAATAAATTAACATCTTTCTTAGTTGTAGGGTAGGGGGATAGAATAGAAAGGGTGATTTTATTATATTTCTAACCAGGAATAGGACCTATAACAAGAATATTTTTTGAGTGGGTCAGTGAGCTATTACGCACTCTTTCAAGGGTGGATGCTTCTAGAAAAACCTCATGGATGTCTCTGCACCCCTACCTCCTTTATAATTGAGTGGTCGTTTAGGGCACTTAGCTAGTGATCCGGGATGTTTCCCTCTTAAAGAATTTTTTATTACCATGAAACAAAGACAAAGGAAAACCTAAATTTTGTGATTGGGTC
The DNA here is from genome assembly GCA_963277665.1 of Viscum album. Classification (NCBI taxonomy): domain Eukaryota; kingdom Viridiplantae; phylum Streptophyta; class Magnoliopsida; order Santalales; family Viscaceae; genus Viscum; species Viscum album. Next base: position 643,581,091 of record OY728122.1, read on the forward strand.
ATTTTTGCGGAGACAGTATTTGAACCTGTGACCTCAAGGTTATGAGCCTTACGAGCTACCAAGCTACTCTACCCTGGTAATTGTGTAAAAACCATCTGAATGAAATATAAAAAAACATTCATTCATGGAAAATTAAAGTATGAGGATCAAAACACGGTAAAAAAATGAGTTGTAACGTTTTTATCAATTTATTTAGAGTCATTTTTAATTATCTTTGTATTTTTTTTAATACATATATGTTTGGTTTATAATTGAATTATTGATTATTCATCGATAAATATTCATAGCTTTCACCTTGACACCAAAGAATAGTTCTACCCAATGCTTGATTTTTGTCTTAGTGGATCCTGATTTGACATTAGAAGTATATTGATTCTTTTTCCCCAATAACCGAATAATGTTCTCTGTAAATACTACATTGATTCCATTTATAAATATTTTTTATATTTCCTATGATTTATAGTCTCAATAATAATTCTAGTTCTTACAATTCATATATATTATTTATATAAATAAATATATACCAAATAAATATATACCTGTTTTTTAGGAACCCCTACCTTTCAAGAGGATTCGCGGCATGTCAAGCCCCGGTAAGGTGCTTGCTTTTCATTGTCGCATGTTACCTTTGATAATATCTCAACGAAAGTCTGATTATTGTGAATAACGTATCAATTCCACTTCATCAAATTGATTAAAATTAGCAGTTTCTTTAGCATTATAATAAGAATAGGTTTTATGATAGTCATCCATAAAGATCACTATACGCTTGGCTTTTCTTGATCAAATCTCATGATGATCCTCGAATATCTCTTCTTAGTAAATCCCGAATCAAACTGTTAGTCCTTACTTCAGCAAAAGAAGCATAAGCCTCTTTTGAAGAGATTTTTTTGTCTTGGTTCAGCATTAAACACATCCGAAAGAATGGAAGACTTGTGCCATAAATTTCCCCCATTATGGGTTGTTTTTTACTAAAGATATAATTGAAACCTTGAAGTTTCACATGAGCCCTTTCTCATAAAATATCCTGTGGAAAATGTGTTGATAAATTGATATCGTCCACTATTTCATATGTGACTACGGGATTTTACCATTCAACCATGGATTCTTAGCAGGAATCCTCGTACATGGATGATAACAAAATTCCAATGGAAATTAAATATTTATGATCAATCAATGAAATTTAGAAGGAATCCTTGAAAGGGAATCCATTTGAACACCATCCGGACTTCCGGTAAAAGAATAGTAATTTTTTGCTGGATATTGTTTTTCCAAAAATCAAAAAATTATTATTATTATTATTATCGTATAATTCCTATGATATAGGCCATGGAAAATTAAATAGATTCTAGGTTTGATCATGAATGAACTGTTTATAAAAAATCTTTAATGAAATAATGTCAGTTGATTAAGTCAAAAGTTTTTTTAATAAAAATATAAGTTTAAAACACTTTTTGAGGGGGTGTGCAGCCTCCCTCCTTACATGAAAACCACCCCCCCCCCCCACCTGTAGAAGCATCACATCCATACCACCTCTCCCGTACTTAGCCACATTGTCAGTCTGACCCCCTCCTAGTTTAGTTGCCCTAGTTGATGACCTCTTGATCGGCGATCCCCCTTTCACCCACAGTGCCACCGAGTCAGGCTGCCAAGCCCTACCACAACCTAGCCTACCACTAATAATGAGCATTGGGCTGCATATCTACATTCCAAACACCGCCGACTAGCTTTAGTGTTGTCATTCAAACTCAGACCACTGTACCTTGCCACTATGCCATGACTTCCACAATGTCGGCCAGATCTAGTCATACAATGTTTCCATCATGCCTTGATCATCATCCATCATCACACCATGGTTTCCCCTCTTGGATTATCTAACCATAAGTGGTTCAAGTTTTCTCTGGTGACCTGCTCATGTGACTGACCCTCCTTCTGTCGTACCAGCCCTAACACCAGCTAGAATTGCCACCACCATTGAGTTATCAAGCCCCCTACCTCCATTGTGGCATGCCACCAAGGTTTAGACCTAGTCCTTTCCCCTTTCCTAATTTCCAAACATCCATGCACCACCCATTCATGATCAACCTGACCCAAAACGTGATGGGTAGGTCTTTCCAAACCCGGATCGGGTCTCAGTGGGTCCTACCCGACACAAGATTGGTTGAGCGAGTACTACTCGATCCGCACAGGCTTATCTAGGTTTCATGGGGACCCAGGATTATATATATATATATATAATTAAGTTATAATTTTTAATTATAATTAAATTAACTGATAGGACCGAATGACATCAAATTTGAATTAAAAATAAGGGTGAATTTTTAATTCATTAAAATCACCTATGAAAAGAATTTATTGGAAGTTGAATTTTTATTTATGTATATACACAAGTTTAATGCATATTTACTAATCATGATTCATACACCAACCAATGCATATTTTGTGTTTTTGTATTTAATTATTTATTTATTATAATGTATGTTTATAATAATTATTTAATAAATGATGATCTACGAATCTCTTTTTACTTCATTATATGTATAAGGGTCTGTGTTCCTAGATAAAATTTTTTTATCTATACTATGAATTATCATGACCCCCTCACCTACGTACAAGGGTTTTTGCGTATTGAAGAGGATGGGAAGTGATGTACTTCACACCAAGATTTTGTGACGCTCCAGACAGGAGTTTAATGAATTGTATGAGTGAGTGTTGCAACTCGAGTCGTATACATAGAAACTCAAGGAGTTACCCCTGGGGTCTAGGTTCATCCATTTTCACTCAATGTATCAACCATTATAATTAGATCATGATCATGTAATTTTATTTTATTTATGTGTGATTATTATTTTATTTATGTTTAATTTATACATCATCATATAAAATAATAAACAATCATGCACATATAAAATGAGCATGTGACACAATGATTGTTTTTATATTTATTATATAGTCAGTTGTGAGTGATATCACATGGTATGTGCTTATTATATAGAAAATGATTTAATTGAATCATGTAATATTAAAATTACCTTGATGAAATATTAAGTTTTGAACGCCTTCTGTCATTAAAATTTGAACACAATATAGTGTATGTGGTGCTCATCAACCATATTTGAGGGTGCCTCCTAATATTGGGGAGTACTTATGAGAGCGATGGGTTGATATAACTAAATTTTTCAGAAAATAAGTATTAATAGACAGTTTTTTTCAACTTTATAGGAAAGCATTGAGTAAATCATGTTTATGATTTTAGAAACTTGGACTCTACTCAATGGATCAAGGAATTGTGAGTTAATGCAGTTGGACAGCCTAGTGCCTACCTTTGACACTTTGATTAGGGGTGTAGCAATAGATTTTAGACTATGAGGAGAGGTTTCAAGGATCATTTCCACTATAATACTAAAGTAGTAGAGTATTATGATTCTATTATAGAGGGTTTATAGAGTTTGATAAAATAGAGGGATACATTTTATTATTGAATTAATCAGTAATGTCTAATAGGTAATCAATAAAAGTACTAATCTGTGAGATTTTATTTTTATAGAAAATGGAATGTAATACCATAATATATAATGTAAAAACTATTGGAGAAAGTCAATGTCCATCCAACATGAGTTTCCAAGAGTAGTATAGGAACATTCACACAATACTACGATATAGGAAATTCAAGGTGACGGAGTCCCCAATACTTATTGAGTTTCCTCAAGAAGAGAGGGTGAGAAAAATGATTACAGGAGACTCATGTATAAATCATATTACTATTATGTCATAATTATATCATCAAAGTCTGATGTGAGTTGTGGATACAACATCAAGACATGGATAATTTTACATATTGTCTAATCTCTAAGAAACTTTTGAGGAGAAAGTGAAGAAAGACATGAATGGGTGATGATTACACTAGACATGTGGAAATATGAGATGTGGATCATGATATTTCAATATATCTCTTTCATATATCTTTATTTCCTATTTATTCTAGATTCATTTAATATTACAAAAATAAATTTTATGGAGAAAATGATTCATTATTTCTTAGGTAAAGGTTCACCAAGAAGATAAGAATGTAAGAAATATTAATATTTAGTTATTATGGTGAACATGTTCAAAGACAAGGTGAAAATTCCAATGAAAAGTGTGATTCCAAAGGTACCTTTCCAATATACTTCAAAATAAATAGGTAATAAATAGGATTTTATTTTCTTCACATGTCACGGGATAATTTTATAAAAGATAAGTAAAATGAACTAAATTGATGAACTAATAAATCACTTATTCCTCAAGAATATTCATCATTATATGTTATTTTTATATCATACTTATTAGGTATTAAAATATCAATCATATCACATATGTTTATTTAAATAAAGTAACCAAGTAAGAAATAAAACATTACAGGAAGTAAAGTGTGTTCTCTAAGCAACTGAGAAATGGTAGTTTCTAAGTCAGTGGTAAGAAGTATGAAAATTCTAATTTTAAAGTGAATGATTCTAGTTGAAATTTTATTTAGTATTACCAAAACAATTTATATCATGTTTCCTTTAGACACAAGGAAGCATTATTCCACTTTTATAAAGAATATTTTTTTATTAGTTTAATACTCAACTGATAGTTCAGTAATTCTTGAATCATTGGAAATTCTTAATGAATATAACATGTAAGACTTATATACCTAGTTGTGGAAAGATATTAATTTTTCAAGAAAAATAAGTAGTTACCAAGGATATTTCTAGTATGGTTTTATACTCTTTGGAGTTAAATAACTTAGGTATTATCAGCACACTTATGTACTTATTTTTGGACAAATAACCATTTATAAATAAACGTATGCCATAATGATTTCGGAATTAATTTAGTAAGAGATTGTGAACTATTCCTTGGGTAATCTAGTGGTAATAATACTTTATTAGATTCCTTTAATAGTTTTAAGGAATGTAAAAGTGAAGTACATAATATGTATGGTCAGATGGTATGAGTTTCTTTGGGATCGTGTGCTGAAGATTGTCTTGACCAAGCATTCATCGATCAATATAATATAGTGTGGAGTAATTTTTAAACACACATTACCATACCCACATAAAATCTATGAAGTTACTAAGGAGTATTTATGTTGAGTCTTACATGTCAACATTGATCAATAAAATGTTTCATTGAGTAATTCCTAAATGCGAATTTCTATTATGATCTATGTAAAGGGAGCATAAATATTAAAGACTAGTATATATTTTAGAAACTTCCATTATTTTCAAGACATGCTTTGAAAATAGTTATTTTATCCCATAACTATGTGTCGGTTATAATGAAAACTGGATATCATATGAGTTATAGTATGATATAAATCCATTATTTCATAATAACAGGCGTTTAGATACAAAGAGTTTGTTATAATATGAACAAAATTGCATCAAGTGAATCACAATGTGAATCTAAATTAGTTAACCTAATGTTATCTTGGGATATTATAGAAATACCTATGATAGAAAACCTATAATCAAGTTATAGACTACATTTCTATAAAAAGGTGCAAAACTCTACCTGAGATAGTGAGAGAAATATTGAATCTAGTTTAGTTAATGATAGAGATGAACCAATAGTTGGATATAGAATAAGTTCCACAAGGGAATGTAAAAAAGGAATTTTCTAGATACACATACTATGTAGGAAGGATAAAACCATTTCCAAGGTTTTTTATTTTCCATGGACGATGATACATTATTAATTGAGGATAATGAATCCTACAAGTAAGTATTATAAGGAAATTAGCTAAAATTTACAAGATCAATTAAAATTAAATAATGGATTCCATGTATCAATGTACTGGGGCTTATTATTTCTAATACTATGGTGGGAATTTAAGTGATAGTATACACGGATGCAATAATTTGGGTACCAATAACGCTCAATTGGTTATACCAAGACCTTATACCTAAATCCATTATAATGTTACTTGTAATAGATATTTTCTATGATAATTAAATTGGGAATTAGATGTCAAGAACAACTTTCATGGAAGGTTTCCATACGACAAAACCAATAAGGGTTGGTGACACCATGGAATACCAATAAGGGGAACAGGATATAGAAATATGGTTTCAGATTGAAGTAAGAAATAAGATCATAGAATATTCATTCGGAATGAATTTTTTCCAAGTTTCTACATTAGATTAGTGGGAGAACCATGGTTTTCCATGTATAATATGTTTTGTAACATATGTAAAATATTTATTAGTTGTATAGTTAGTTAAGACCAAGATGAAAGTAATTTTTCAAATAATGACTTAAAGAAGAAACCTAAGTTATAGGGAACATGAAATACTGAGGTAGATCTAACGGTTTCTTATACCTACTCAATGTTATATATATTGAAATTTTTTTGAAAAATACAAGTTGGAATAATATGAGAGAGAATTGTTACTAATGTCACATGGAATAAACCTCTCCAAGAAGACATGTATGGTACATGGAAGGAGATTAAGTTAGTGAGTTTAATTCCATATTCTTATTTGATGGATGAATCACATATGTCATGATATGTACAAGAAATGATATTTCCATAATATATTCTATGGTAGGAAAATATGTGTCTATATTAGGTTAGTGGTAGCACTATTTTTTACCAAGTATAATATGTTTGGTAACATATGGAAAATATCTTTTGGTCATATAGTTAGTTACGACCATAATGAAGGTAATTCTACATAGATTGAATAGAAACCTAAGTTATAGGGAATAGGATCTAATGAGGTAGATCTAATGGTTTCTTAGACCTAGTAAATGGTACATATATTGATAAGGTATTAAAAAATAAAAGTTGGAATAATTCGAGAGATAATTGTTACCAATTTTACATGTAATAAATCTATCCAAGAAGGCATGTATGGTAAATGGGAGGAGATTAATGTGGTGAGTTTAATTATATATACTTATTAAATGGATCAATCACATTTTTCATTATTTGTACATGAAATGATATTTCCAGTATATATTCTATGGTAGGAAAACATTAGTATAATCCAGGTGAATGGAAAGGGAAGCAGAAAAAAATATCAAATTGTACTAGAACAAGTACAATGTATATATACCTAGTATGTAGAGAGGATGGTATAATAGTTATAAGGGGACACAAACCAGTCTTCCTATAGATCAATGTGATCTAAAATCATGGTTTGGATAAGTTAATGAGAAAGATAAGCTCATTCAGGAAAGTGGTATCCATATATAGAAATACCAAGTATGTTGTGGCTTCTGATCCAGCTAAAGAAGTATTGTATAATATGCAATAATTTTTTCTAGTTATTATAATTGCACCAAGTAATTAAAGTTTTATCATAATATAAATTATGATAATTCTACTAATAGTACTTTCCAAGATGTAAAGTTTAGATAGTGGAAAAAAGGATATCTACTCAGGGTTTACATCTCTTGAGGAGTTTTACTCAAGGAGGTAAAGTCATAATAGTATAATTTTCATGCAGTGGAAATATATCAGGCCCATGACTAAATCCATAACTCATTAGAAAAATGATCTTATCATGTGATAGATAACAAGGTTTATTGTATAGTTTTCTCTAGTGTAAGTGGGAGTGTTGTAATAGTGGGTACCCTAGACCCAACTAAACAATAATTTTTTATTATCATACCATGTATATAGTGCACAAGAGCCTCACCACAGTTGGTGAGGACTCGGAAAGTGCATCCAAGAGACCCGAGATCAAAACCAAGAAGAGGGATAATTTTTAGGTTACTATATTAGTACTGTAGCATTACTTTAATGGATATTGTAGCATTCACTGTTTGGTACTATAGCAGCCCGAACTATTCACTCATTTGGGCCTTTGGGCCACCAGTTTAGTCTTCATTCCCTTCAAAGCCTTCAAGCCACCCAAGGCCTTCAGGCTAGTAAGGCTATTGGGCCACCACAAGGCCTTCGGGTGCAGTTTCCCTAGACAGAATATACAAAAAGGAGTATCCCCATAGGAGGATTCATAGTAGGCGCACTCACCAGAGCAGAACCAACAGATTTGGAAGAATGAGAGGGTATGGAAATTTCATCGGGACCAGCATGTGGTTGCATAGGAAGCTTAGTTGGATGACCATGTGAAGGTAGAGAGCTACCATAATGATGTAGATGTTAGGGAGGGGCAGTTACTTATAGTTATAGTCTGGTTGAATTCCCTAAGACCTTCAGGTTATGTAATGTCTCATAAACCTATGGTCCATGTAATCTCTAAGTCTATGGACCTTGTAAGGGATCCCCATCATCCCTTGAAATGGAGGTTATCAAAATCAATAAAAAAGAAGGCTTTTGGGCCATTTAGGCATACCATGTATATATTGAGTTATACATGAATTTAGCTTACCATGATAGTGTTGATGTTTCTACATCCACTGTAAAAATGGTAATGTTCATAGATTATTAGATATATTAAAAGGTTATAGAAGTTCCCATGGTATAATGAGAACCTCAAGATACTATGACATTAATATTAAACAAATATCATATGGTCTAGATACATCACTCTGACTGGACACAGATGATGTCGAACTATTAGGTGCTAGGGGATCATAAGTATTGAGACTTATTCCCATGAAGTTCGCACTTTGTGATCTCGAGTAGATGAGATCATGATGGATGACTCGCTAATAAGAACAACACATTTTCATGTGTCATTGGTCTTTCCTATCTTTTTACATGTGTAAAGGTATCCAGACTTGAGATTATTATTGACATGTATCATTTGATCAGATAATTTTATGTAAGGTAAAAACCATGACATTGAATTTGTGGTGAGGTATCTTACATTGGGTTTGTCATTGGGGGTATGACATTGATTTAATAATTAAGATATAATTTTTCAATTTTGATGTTAAGAGATATTTTGGGACCCATTGATCATGATGTTAGTACCTTTATTAAATCCATGTCCATGGTAGAAGAAGGTAAGTATATCTAGTAAGTTCAAAAAATAATAAAGTAAGAAATTATGATGACTCAATGTGTATATCCTACTTTATGAGATATCATTAGATAAAGAGATTATATTACATGGTGTGAGTTCATAGGAAGTTTGTTATAGCTATGACTACTCCTTATCTCTTTAGAGTCCTTTATGGGTTTATAGAATCCACTCTTGGTATATGAATGGTATTAATTATTATCAATATAATGTTCTAGAGGGTCACATACAATAATGTATTCAAAACTCTTCCTTATTCTGATGAATAAAGGTTTAGGTAATGGTGGGCCCCAACATAGGTTTCGGGATATGTATGAGGATATACGATCGCTAAATAAAAAATAAATTTATATTATTTGAGTTTATAATAATTGGTATTGAATTTATTTATTAAATTTATTTACAAGTATTAAAGTAAATACCTGAAAAATATCATATGAACAAATATTTCTTTAATATTCAATGTTCATTTAATATTTGCGGGAATTTAAAGTTGAGTTAAAGACTCGTATTTATCACATAATATATTTAATATATTATAAGTATGTGATGGATATATAAATGATATTTATGACTCAGTAAATTATTTGTAAGATGTCATTTATGGTGGGTAAAAAATATCCAGGGGCCAAGAACCTTTTTTAGGTATTTTGAAACCCCACTATAAATAGGAGGAGAGGCTCCCATGAAATTAACTATTTATCACATGATATCTAGAGATTATCTCTCCTATACCCCACTTCCATGAGAGATAATATCTCATTCTAAGGAATCGATCAAAGAACACCTTCCTAGATTGATGGAACAGAGAAGTAGTGATCATCGTGATGTTGAATACATCATAAAATCTTTATGTTGGCACCCAAAATTAGATGAGTGATAGTCCCATATATTTTGAAGATCATGTGAATGATCTAAAGGAATTTAACCTCATATTCTTTGACAAATGATCACTAGTGACAAACGAATGAAGAATGCATGAATTCATATCGAATTAGGTATTTATGGTTAATTTTGTTCTTAATATTCATCATATGTGATCCTCAAGCTTTACTTGGGGATATGATTTATTGAGAACATGAACTTGATTATGTTATCATACCATTATGATCATATTATGCTCTCTTATGATTGATATCTACCATGTTTAAACTTATTGAGAATCTGAGATAACCCATTAAAATATTTTTCTTCCCCATGTTTTGATAGAAGGTTATAAGTATGATATGTTTATGAGGGTACTAATATGAAGATATTTGTGGGATATGTTGAATATATTTTAATAAATAAGTTTATTATATATCTAGACCCCAAAGACACAAAACATTTATAGTTCTTGGGTGTGTATAATTATAATATGTATTGAATATTCATCTAAAATAATGTAATACTAATGTTTTTTATGCTCAGTCATCTCATATTGTAAGTAAAATGAATAATACATATAAATTTATTTAATTATGATAGTGAAAGAGAAAACTTTTCAAAAAGAAGAAGGAAATTTTTCTAGAATTTTTTATTCAATATAAAGGGGTGCTGAAAAAAAATATCTCAAAATGGAATAAGAAATATAATAATAAACATGCATAGGATAGAAAATCATATATAAAATAAGAGAGGGTTAGAAAAAAGAATTTAAGCCCATAAAAGAAAAAATTACATAGGTAATTCCCTTATAAACATTATAAGGTATGACTTAAGAATAAATATTTGAAATTATGGTAGATATATAAATTCTTAGAAATTTTCAATAAGAAAATGAATATAATGATTAGCATATAAAATACATACAAGGATTTTAAAAGAGGATTAAACAAAGAGAGTGAATCTCAAATAAGAGAAATATCAAGAGAGATCCCCTTAATTTAGGTATTTTGTTACTTTATCATTCATAAACATCATATATAACCAACTTATGTTTATAAAAATGTTACTTCAGAACTATTTTACTTTAATTTAATTTGTTTTTTGTTTTTTATTTCCAATAGTAATTAATTGTTGAATTTTATCTATATATAAAATTCATGAGAACATTCCCTAGAAGTGTTGATAGTATGGTATTGATATTTTTTATTTTCTTGTGAGTTACATTCTACCCAAAAGTTTGAACATAAATAAAATTTCATATATAGAGAGGGAGTATATGTTACACTAACTTTCCGTGAAGGAAATGATAAATGAAGAAAATAAATTTTCATTGTATACGACATAAAAAACTATGTAAGTACATGTTGAGGGTAGAGATATAAGATATATATAAATTAGAGTTTATAATAATTTTTCCCAAAATTATAATAAAATTTGAATCATTGTGAAATGATTTTTAATTATATTAGGGTGATTGTTTAAATAGAAAAGATGAAATAATTAAAAAAATGAATGACTATGAGACATTACCTAAACTTTTTTTATTATTTCATTACTAAATTCCAAACACCTTGGGTGCTTGGGATGTGGTTATACTAGAACATCCCAAATAATATAAGAAATAATAGAGAGTATATGTCTATAGTTTTATTTATAAGAGATTATTTTAAAGTGATTTGAAAATAGAGGTGAAAGGAGGTATATATAGTTAAAGAGGAGGGATATTTTGAGATAAAATAATTAATATAAAATATTTTAATGACTAAGCTTAGAAATAATTAACTTCTAGATTAAAACTAATAGTATTTTACACCGTTTTGTCCAAACCTAAGTCATGATTACATAAAGGGGTGATGTTTTTTCATGATGATATCATTGTTACATCATTATTGCATCATATTTACCCATTTATTTATTTATATTAATAATTTCAATTAAAAATATCAAAATTATACTCTAACCTAATTTCTACATCCCAATTCCAAATATAAGACTTATTTTATGAAAATAAAATTTTAAACTACTATTTTTGTCTTTGGAAATTACATTATAGTTTTTAGAAATAAAATTAAACATTTTTAAATAGTTTATTTGACTCATAAATCTTATTTTTATTATTAGAAAATATATTTATAATATTACATGTCATAATTTACTATTCACCTAAACATTCAATTATTTCATAAAATTACCAAAAATTCACACGTGACTAATTCTGACATGCTGATTCCAAATTTCAAATCGATTTTATCAAAATATATCTCTAAATAGGGTAAGTTTAATATTTATATTGGATATAAATTAATTTGGTTTAATAAATAAAAAAGAAAACATATTATTGTAAATAATAATTTTATTCAAGTTTGATTAAATTAAAATATTATATTTATTACATTATATATTATTTTATGGTATTTTGATATTCATATATTGGTATTTATTCAATTATATATTTATTTTAACAATTACCCATAATGATTACTTTATTATTCCAACTATCAGTTAATTATTCTCTTGGTCATATTTCCAACGATTATATTACCATTCACTCTTACCTATATACTCTTTAAATCCTATATATTTCATTCACTTAGTTTTCTCTCAAAGTTCTTTATATTTATTTTTCAATATACCAACCACATTTATAATATTTTTATTTATTATTACGATGGTGTTCAAATTTGTGGTATTTATAGGAGACCAAGACCCACTAGATTTTCAAATTCTAGTCATGTTATTTACATGTGTTTATTATACTATTTTATTTTTTCTAATTTTATGGAATATATATATCCTTCATTTTTAATGTTATATATAAAATAAATAAGATAGTGTTTATTTTGTGTCATGGTGAATATTATTTATATATATTACACCTTATCCATGATTGTATTAATTGATAAAGATAAAACATACAGATAAGTTAAGCAAGAAAATTAATTTTTAAAAAACCTTGCTCATTTCATCTGCTACCCTAGATAAGTGTTATCTACCCATTAGAAACCCTTAAAATCAAACTAAAAACATGCATGTATATTTTTTCACATGTGTGTATAAAGAATTTTTTTTATCATGATTAAGAGATGTGCAAGGACCAAATAATAGGTAGAATTAGAAATGAAGTTGTAACTCGGTGATGATACTTAATTTTCATAGGGATAACCAAACATCTGTATTTTTATTTATTTTATTCATGTATGATCAACCTAAATGTAATTATTGTATTTTTTAGAATTAATAACTTGTATAATACATGAATGTGGTTTTATTTTAGAAATAATTTATATAATTTTTTTAATTAATTATCTCATATTCTTAAATAAAAAAGTGGACTATTAGTGACACATGGTTTTAATATGTGAAATTATTTTTAATTTATTTAAATAAATAGTCATTTATTTTTATGAGATTATTTATTTATTTTATTCATTATTTATTCCCAGTATCTTTACTATTTATTTTATTTTGAGGTAAAATCCTCCTCAACAATGTGGAAATTTATGTTGATTCTTAGCACAAACCTTTAAAACTAGGGGGTGCATTTGTGGCCTTGTGAAGGTATTTCTTAGAAAATATGGTCTAAAATTAAGGTGGGACATTACTCTGTATCTCTCTCTATCATCACTTATAAATTATGAAAAATTAAAGGACTAGTGAAACCAATATTTTTACAAGGTTCACAATATTATATGAGTAACTATTATTTGGTTTTTAGGGGGTGATATCCCATTGTACACTATTTGTTAACTTTTATCAAAATCTAATGAAAATGAAATAAAAGGGATAACCTTTAACTTCATTTATAATGTGTCTTTATAACACTTCTTTATGTATCTTATAAAAATATAATAAAAATGATTTTTCTATGAAGAATGATACCCATGATAAACAACTTCTTCTATAAAAAACATTCTCCTTCTAGTTGATGAATAATCACAATGTATTTAATGGGAGAATAATATCCACAAAATTTTATCCTTCAATATTTCTCAATTTTTCTATCACTTCATTTTGATAATCATGTCATTTGTGCTTCTTATCCTTTCTTCACGAAAAATTAGATAACACATTTATTTATTCTTTAACTTGATCAAACCCCTTTGTTTCTAAAACTTTATTTTATATACCATATTTTTTTTACATGCCTTTAACCCCCTGGGGAAAAGATATCATGGGTGCATATTTTTATGCCCTATTGTTCAGACCTATAATATATATTTTGGTGAAATAACCATTTTTTCACATGTATTGCTATTGATTTTGAACTATGAATTTCAACCTTAGATAATTTCATGGTATTTTAAAAAATGGAAACTAAAATCTCTAAAGAGACAAATATAGGTACCTAATCTATTACCACGTCATTTCCTCATTTTTTATGATGTTTAAATTAATATGAATTTATTTTTTGTACTCTAAAATGGATTCAAACCTATAAAAAATTATAATCACTTAAAATAATATTGATCAAAATACCATGTAAAAATTAATTTGTCGAGTAAAATACACCTTTTCATTATGTGTCGGGTGGGATGAATGAATGGGATTTGTTTTTTGGATTTAATAAGTGTTTTTTCCAATATATTTTCCACCACAATTAAATTTAATAATTATATATTTGTAAATCTTTACAAGATCATTATCATGATGATTCTATAATCATTTTATCAAGTGGAATCTTGCCTAGTAGTTTTTCATAGGCATTTCATTTAGTATAATATGTAGGTATTCAATCATGTAGCTTTAAATCTAATATATTTTATAATTTAATTGGATATCTTTTCAAGTGTTGTATTTAATAGAGTTTTCATTGGAATTGTGTCAATAATATTTTTGTGTTTCATCATGTAGTCATGCATGTTGCATCTAATGGAATTTTATGTCACTTTATAAAACTAAAGTTTTATTATACTCTATTTTTTCCCTTTATAATTATTAGAAAACTATGTTTGGTATATTTTTTTAATATTGGATCTAGTGAACTCATCCTCATTCATGTTTGGTATATTATAAATATTCTTTACACAAACTACACTTAGCCAATTTTCCTAGCTTCTTATTAACATCTCAAAAAAATACTTTCAAATATATCTCATGATATTTTACCACTCATAACTCATATGTTGAAAATAAATCAAAAAATATAAATATACTTCATTAAAATTCAATTAATAATATATTTACTCTCTAAAAAATTAATTTCATAGTTGATATATTCTTGAAACCACTCTACATGTTATACTGTTGTTTTTTAGAAAACTTTATTTCTTGGTTGAAATAATTCTCATTCTAATTGAAATATTTAATGGATTACTCAATGGTTTATTTTATATTACCCATATTCACTTAAATATCCCATTTCATATTTACTATCAAAACTCAGAAAATAAATCCATGGGAATAAAAAATAATATGTGATCATAATAAAATAATCTCTTTAAACCACATGTTGTCAGTTCTCTTTTACTTTTACCATAAAAAATAATTTATTTCAAAAAATTACTCAAGATTTCTCTTTTTTGAAATTATTTCAAACCCTCCTCTTTATTTTATAATTTCATCATACATTTTCTCACCATTTTTTTGAAAATATTTTCCTAGATTTATGGATTTGTCCCCCATTGTCTAACAAATCCAAATAAATAATAAGGATACAAATTTATAATTTAAATTACCTTAATTTGGAATGAGGTTTCAAACATAACATCAACTTAATGTATTAAAATGAATCCTTGTAAATGGGATTTGTAAAAAATATATATGACTTTATCCTAGGTAGAAACATATTATAATTATAACTAACTTTTCACCAACTTCTCCTTGATAGTGTGATATTTTGTGCCAGTGTGATTTGATTGAGTGTTAAATTGGTTTCTTAGACAAATCTATGGAAGTTTTTATTATCACACTCAATTGAAAAATAAAAATACATTTTTAATATCATATCCTCTACTTGATACTTCATCTGTATCATTTGTGTGGTTCTTGAGCTATTGTGACATTTTAATCGTTGGTTCTTCTTAAGGTAGTTGATGTTTAATTATTATTGTGTCATTTTAAACACCTTACTTAAAGGAAAAATATACCATAAAATAATTATTTTCTATCATTAACTTTATCAATAAAAAATACATTTATGTATCCATACAATTTTTATTACATATATCTTTCATATACAAGGCCATATTCATGTGTGCATTTCACATATTTAAGAACCTTTTTTTAATACTATAAGTTGAAACACTTTAGGATTTCTTTATTATCCTACACATAGTATCAAAAAAATAATATATCATATATACATGCTTCCAAATATAAAAAACTACCAATAAACCTCTAATTATTCTCATGATTAAGATTATTTCTTTAATTATATCTTGTATGATTTGTTCCAACAGACATATGTGTTTATGCATACTTTGAATTATATTTTCAAAAATGCTTCAGTATCTCATAGGTATACTTTTCTTAGGAAATGAAAATCATTTAAACAAATTATAAAACTCTAAAACTCTAGAATAAAAATGTTTCCTCACTAAACAAAGATATTTCAAATTTCCTTTTCATATGGGTAGAAAGCTCTGTAAAAAATTTAAATCCATATTCATGAAATATTATTTCATTGACATAAACAATCACAATTGGAGAGTTTTTGTGATTTTATTTCATATACAGGTTGTTTCCCACCTTTACCTTTTTTAACTTCATACATATCAAACATGTATTGAGAAAGTAATACCATGCATGTGGGACCTGATTTATTTTATAATTATAAAGTAAAACAATCTTACCATTTTCTTGATATACATAAATTCATCAAGATATACATTAAGGAATGTTGATTTTAATTATTTTTAGAAAATTTTGTATATCCTTTGGACAATTAAAATAATAAAAATTTGAATTATTTATTAACTTCTCCTAAAAATAAATTTATTTCATCTATGAATGACTCATGCGTATGATTCATGTATTTTGTCAAGTCACCTCACACATTTCATTTATAGTGATAAAAATACTGATTTTATGTCAATAAAAAAATTATTTTTTCATGGTAAAATATAATATGTATTTTTATTTTCAATTTGACTAAAATCTTCATTCATAGTTTCAATTCACACTTTATATTTAAGATCTTACTTGAGATGTTTTTATCAACTTGTAAAAGAGGGTAGTGTGAATTTTTTTCATTAATATTATTCAATTTTTTACTCTAAAATATTGATCATGAACTATTTATGGTGTTTTACATATCTTTATAACCATGAATAATTTCTTGTGGCTTGCCTCGCATAATATTTATCTCTTGTGTAAGTTGAATTAGAATATTTTTCACTCACTATAATAACATATTTAAAATTTAAAATATTTTGTTCAAAATTATAACTTAAAACACTTTAATTTATTCTTCATTATCAAGATGTTTTTTTATTTTTTTCAACTTAGATTACCTTTACATAAAAAATACTAACTATTTTCTTAGATTTTTATATAAATAATTAAAACCTCTTACATTTGGAGAGTACCCAAGAAAAATATCATCATCTTCTCACTCTTTAATATTCCCATGGTGCTTACCTTTAATTTTATCACACATAGGCTGTTAAATACTCTAACATCCTATAAGTTTTACTTCTTATTTTACTACATTTCATATAGAAACATTTATGATTTTAGTGTAAAAGGTAAATAATTATATTTAAGAGATTATTTTGATATAACTTACCACTAAAAGTATTATGAATTCCTATGATTGGTCCTCAAGATCCTTTCTATATACAATAAATTTTGGTTTTTCCATACAGTTATTCCATTTTTTTAAGTTTTCATGGTAGGATAAACTCATATTATATACCATGATTCTTAATATACTCTTCAAAATAACCATCGATATATTATAATCCATTAACATATCTAAAACTATTAAAAAATTATATATTGTGATTTATTTTCATGAACATAGAATAATTCATGTGACTAAAATCATCAATAAAAGTGATTAAGTATATATAATTATGTGTGAGCTTCATTATTATCGGGACACAAAATATTATAATGCATATGATCAAGTGTTCATCGAGTATTAATATAAAATCTCATGTGACTTATGTTTGCTATATTACCTTTGTGACATGTCTCACAATAGGAGTTTCTATTCATTTTATGTGTTGGTATATTTTTAACATCATGTTCATATATCATCATTATCATATCCTTTTGGGAAAGAGAACCATTTTTTTGGTTCCAAATATATAGTTATTTTTTATTCTAAAGTAACACGAATATTTCTCATCTCTAACCTGAAAAATATTCCCATTGGTTTATTATAACTTTTTAATATTTATCCATCACTAAACTCATTTTCAATTCACCCATTATTTTTGAATATTAACATATTTTCATTATAATTAAACTATAAAACACTAGTTAGGTTATGTTTCAAACCATCCACATATAGTACATTCTTAGATTTTTGGTTCCCCTTATAAATATTTCTTGTTCTGATATATTTAAGTCTAAATAATCCATCTTTATTAAATGTGAAAACTCCTTCATTATATATATAACCACCTTAAGTATATTTTTATCATATTTAAATTATGATAAGAAATAATTATTAATAATACAAGGTTTCTCAAGTTTATAAAATTTCTATTAAACATAAATAAAAAATTATTTCTCTCTTCCATTTCTTATTATTTAAGAAACATATGTTCTGATAATATTCTTGAGTTCATCTAAAAGAATTATGAGGCACTCATCATTCATGTTTCCATGTTGATTTCACCTCTCATAAGTTTCATCAAGGCACTCATATCTATTCTTTAACTAAATCATTCTCTTTTTTATACTTTTTATAGCTAATAATTATTTATGTTTTGGGGTTATCTATTCTTTAACTCATCACCTCTTAATTTCATAAAATATGATATTTTTACTATCAACTATAGGATATATATTTAAATAAACTATGACACCAATAATTACTTTCATAACCATAACATTTTCTTATACCAAAATTTATCTATAATATAGTCATTTTTAATTTTAAAAATTTTAAGGGGTTTATTTCACCATATTTAGTGGGAAAAATTTTCAGGGGATGATTATTTCCTTATTCTTAAATGTGAAATTTTATTTGAATTTTTTTCATCTATAAAATAACACTTTTTTCTTAGGAGAATTTTGGTGAACCAAAACTATGTTTTTCACCCTTTAATGATACAATTATAATTTTTTTAATATTTAAATTTAAAACATCTCTTATAAAATATTTGAGTATTCATATCCCCTATATATGAAATATCTACCAATTTATATACTAATCAAAATTATTTAATGCGAAATATTTATTCTCAATAGATTTTTAACCCTCGCCAACTACTTCAATGGACTTATAATAATAAAATTAAATTTATTAAAATATGATAAATTTAATCACAACTTTAACTAAATCTTATTAATTAAATACTATTTATATGAAAAAAATATGGATAATTCATCAATCATTTTATTAATATTGATAAAAAAATATATTGGGGTTTTTAATTTTCTACAAGAACTTTTTTACCTTTTTTAAAAAACTTCAATATTGCATTCCAACCTAGATTCTGCTAAATAAGTTCCCCGAGATGGTTATCCACAAGGCCTCAAGTATGCCTCCCCATACACAAAAGGTTGTCGACTATCATCTAGGGCCTAGGGTGTGATAGTGGGGAGACTATTACCTAATATGAGCTTAATAAAACATTTTAAATAAATAGATAACATCCAGGAAATAAATAAACATAGTGCAGAAGCAATAAATAAACTAAAAAAACATGATGTAATAATAAATGTAATTATATAAAATCCCAAATAGCCATGTAATTCAAACAAAACTGATCAACCCTTGGGATGATCACATATAAAGGAGTAAACAAAAGAATCATAATTAATAGTATAGGGATCTCCAACAAACTCTGATCCAGGCCACATACCCAACCTCTACAAACATGTCTGTTCCATCCTAATTGATTATTATTAGGCCTCATCCCTACATGTTCCTATAACCAAGTAAGAGTCTTCTAGGGTACCCCAGTGCAATGGCAGCCCAAGTAGGGTTTGAGTACAAAACTTAGTATGGCACAACCAACGTACTCCCATACATATCCAGTAATATACAGTGTATGTAGAAGTGATCTATTCATCAAGATAATAGTAATAATAAAAACAAAATCTATAAATAAGCTAAAATAAATTTTTTTATGAGGTACGATCAATTAATGTTCTCAAAAAAGCCGAGACACAACTATAAACAAGTAAATAAAATAAATTGAAACCATAGTAGATCTTTATGTCCATGATCCTAGTCAAATGGGTCATGTTCCATCATGTGTATATATATATATGCGTGTGTGTGTGTATTCCCATATATATATACATGATTAAGGTGAAAATATCATAAAAAATAACATTTGATATTTGGTCATGTAATCTTGATCATCTGTACATCCTAAAAAAGTGCATTGAGCTACATGTCATACCACTCAAGTCATGTATACTTAAGTCAATCCATGGGTCTTTAATCTCAATCAACAAAACCTACTTCTTCCAGAGCTTGAAATGTCTCTAACCAATCTATGTAACTATAGGGGGTACATTTCCAATCCATTGGTCTACTCGTACTCTCCTCCAAACTCTATAATGAAGGATGTAATATACCAATGAACAATCCTGAAAATGGTCACTGAGCTAGAAATCATGTCACTCAAGCCATGTAAATCCAATCTAATGTCTGGTCCCTTGGTCATGGTCTATAGGTAGTCACCATATTGAAACTCAGATGAACCCTAAGTGGCTAACCCTTCGGTGATATGTAAAAGGAATGCTCTCTAGACCCAAGTACATTCTCAGTGTCCATTCATATAAATGGCTCAACATCCCCATCCCAAGGAAATACATATGGGCGATGTGGTAATGGTGCATCCACCTGACCCTAGGGAGAATCCTAGGCATCACTCAAGGAGATCATAATCATCCATCATGTATATGTAACATTTATAGTGAGTAGTGACATGCCCACCACCTCGATTAAGTAATTGATCAGGGAGATCGCAGTCATCTCCATCACTCGAGAGACCATGATCATACATGAGTATCCAATCAATAGGGATGTCATTCTTGGGTATCATAATAAAGGTAATTTGTGACCAAATATCATAATCAAGGTATTCCATGCCTAAATATCATAATCAAGGGACGTTATGCTCAAATATCATAATCAAGGAACACCATGCTCGAATATCATAGTCAAGGCATGCCATTCCTGAATATCCGAATCAAAGGACATTATAATCAAATATTTTAATCAAGGGAAACCATGACTAAATATCATAATCAAGGGATTCCAAGCTCGAATATCATAATAAAGGGACACCATGCCCAAACATCACAAACATAGGGATTCCATGCCTCAAATATCGTAAACATAGGCTAAAAATCTGGATCCCATGGAATACATCTGGGAATACCAATATATAAAAGAAAGGGATCAAAATCAAAATCCTAGGAAATATGTCTAGGAATCCCAATATGGAAAGTCACATTGTGTTAGGCTCATCATCCATAAACTAGGAACCACCTATATTAATCATCACTTCATCAACAGTAATCAAGTGAATGGATAAATTAAAGGGTGTGGGTGAACGAAATCCTAAACCCACCACTACTACCATGGACCAATAGGATTACAAGTTCATCACAGGTTCTAAGGTGAAACTATCTACCATATCTACTTAAACACAATATACTAGCTTAGGGTCGGTCAACATTGGGGTGCCCACTAGGTCCCCTAGGTCAAAAACCAAGAGATTAATCCTACTCGGGATCCTCAAGGTCCACTAGTAAATAGAGACATACCTCTTGGGGTAACCTATGTTAGTATATAAGAAAGGAATACCTCTTGGGATCCTAAAAAGGAATAAGTAGAGGCATCCTATAGGGGATCCTCGTTCATGGTTATAGCCTCAATTCATGGGATGAGGCTAGCACACTAGGGTTTTTAGTGACCTCAGATGTTCATTCAGTATAATATACCCATTTCATTTAATTAAAAAATTCCTCATAATGAATTTAAAACGGGGGGTTTCTCCCTCAGGGATAAGCCCAAGAATCCTTATGATACCATAAACATTCATAAATACTAAAGGGTAGGTACAATAGACCACCTACCTTTAGGAATATTTTAAACCATTTATGAATAGATCTTGATAGTTATGTCTAAGCTCACTATTATCTAAGATAAAATAGGAATACAAGTCCCTTACTAACATAGATAAGGTTAACACAATCTATACCATCAATTAGGACACTAAACAATTTAATATAAAAAGGAAAATAGAAAAGGCATAACATGTGATATCTCACTGGATACATATCACTCAATGAAAATCTGATCAACCACCTGTAGAAGGTCTATCAAGTACCTCTGAGACCATTCCTAGGAAAATTACAAACCAATTTTGTTAAAAAAACCTCTAAGGAAATTAATTAAAATCATTAAATATTTAGAAGAATCATTGTGTTGGCATACCTTGACGAAACGACATGAGGCGAAGTGCAGACGGCCTCTCAAGGAATCCTCACCCAAGGAATAGAAAAATCCCCAACCGAAATGGTCGATTCCACCATGATCTGGTGGAACCAACAAAGAAACCTAAATAAAAACTCATAAAATAAAAAGTTATATGAGGTAAAAAATATATAAGGATATATGAGTAAGATCGTACCCATCGATGTCATTGAAACGTACCTGATATCTCCTCGATCGATGAAGAATAGATGGAAAGGGATAGGAGCTTGGACAAGAGCCTTCATGAGCACCCTCCTATTTCCTGAAGAAACAAATGGGGGAGGAGCCCCATGTTTCCCTTTTTAAAAATCTAACCATGCTTATTATAAGGCGTGTAACTATTAAATTTCATGTATCAGTTCCATGACATGTAATAGATACACATCATGTATTCCTTGGGAAAATTTACCAAGATTTCAAATCATAATCCATCGGGCTGCAACCCATGAAACCAATACACGTTGTATAAATAATACATGATGTGTATGACTCACAGTGGATATTTTTAGCAACCCAATTTCCCATTCTTCCTTCATTGTTTTCTTGAACCCCCAGGATATCCAACGAAACATAACCCATGTCCAAAAACATCATTTTTTTATGTTTAAAAAATCATAATGGCATTATGATTTCTAATTCATAAAATAGATCATCCACCAATGAAGAAAATTAAAATTCTCTCACAAAAACAACTGCTCTAGAAACATGGGATCTTACAATCTTCCCACCTTAAAACTGATCATCCCTAAGAATCCTAGGGGAACAAAAATACATCACCCGAACTACCTGGTTCATGAATTATTACTCAAACATCTATGTTTCATCTCTGAATTCCCAACACCCTTCCAATAACTACTTAGAACACGCGGTACATAAGCTGCTAAAATTTGATCCAATGCTCCTAATTGTGAACGAAACATCAAGACAGTGCTGACACGATCCCATCCAATACAAGAAACAACCAAGCTTTCATATATTTCATAAACTAGTCTATGGTGCTCCCTACTGTAGGTTATTACTTTCAATATCCCATTCTGAGACTATATTCGAACCTACACTTGACTTTTCTTGATAAATTTAGGTATATATAGTTTCATTTATCCATGGAATATAAAATCCGAATGACCATCCAAAGACTAGTCTTACCCCACTATCTGCCTTAGTAGAATCCTTTTCATCGCACTAATGAGATGAATCCTTGATCACGGAAATCCATTCCCATCCATTAGTGGACATAACAACTAACATGGAGAAAAAATCACTTACACCCAAGCATCTATGAAAACGTCACATGTCACCTAATCCTAATCAATAGAAATGGTACCCATGAAAAATGGTGAATTTCTAGAACACAATGAGGGTCACCACTGATAAATGGATAATGGTTTACTACAAATAATATTTACTATATTATACCACTCCCCAAGAACCACCTCAACATGTCCTTCATCAAACTAGGAAATATATTTAATAAGAAAGAGAGATTGGTGCATAGATAATTCTCTCTCAGCATCCTTGGGATGATTTCATGATAGGGCATGATCACCTATAACTAGGATTACACTAATATTCCATGGATAGGAATGTAGAGATATCTTGATCCATACTCACATTAAAACAGGTCATACTTGCCTTTATCCAACTCTTACCACCACCTCTCCTGACAATGAACATCCAGGTCCAACCATAGGTCAACCATCTCATGGAACCCAATTTATCCTTAATGTCTCCTCTACCATGGAGGGACATTTCTCATTTAACCACAACTCCTGGGAAACCATGTCCAAGGAAAGTCTTTGATACCATTAGTCCTCAGTTCGCACAGGTCCAATCACCGATCTATGATTTATATAGTTCCATGTGTAACAAACACATACCCTTATCTATCAACTCAGGATTCTATGAGTCATTCATAAAAAGGCTAAGATGACCGTGATACATGGAACATCATTCACATTAATCTGGAAACCCCCTTGGAACTCCTTTTGAAAACCGGGATCCCAACCCATGACATGATTTATTACCATGAATTCCCATCACATGGCTTCATTCCAATCATGAGCATCTAAATACACTCTAACAACATTATTAATAGCGATAACACTGGTCAAGTTGTCCAGGAACCCAAACAATCCTACCTACCAAATCCATTATTAGAAAACAGCACCCTAAGTACTTCATCAAAAACCAAAGGCATCAATATGATTATATCTCAAAACTTGAGTACCCACCATGCATCGATATAAAAATGATTATATTACCAAGCTCACTGACTAAAAAGGAATCAATAAACCCAAACCAACCTCTCACATAAGTCGCACTTAATCAAACTGAACACCAACCTACTAGGGTCGCAGTTAAAACTAAGGGCCTCTAGGTATCCCACCTATCCCTACGAACCAAGTCTCATATGAGGGTCACTAACCACCTATCCTCAAAGTCAAACTACTCCAAGTGTAACATCCAAGCCTGACTAACTACTAAATCGGTAGCTGGACCAGTCACCGCATGGACTCAATCATGTATCCTCATACATCATAGGCTGACAACTAGTATCGAGGGTCTAATAGTGGTTTGGTGGGGATATTTTACCCTCATTATTATAGTATCATAGCGGTAAAGAAGATAAAGAAAAAATGAAAGAAGTTGAAGCAGTATAAAGAAATGACAAAGCAGTAGAATATAAATGTAATATAAATTGAATATAAAAGTGTCCAATAAAAAATTACAGAAATTCATGTGTGATAGATGATTCTACAAGTATAAGAATAAAAAATTACAATAATTAATAAAATATAATAAAATAATCACTCCCTAATGACAAGCTCTACGAGAATTAAGAGTACTAGCTCAGTCCCCTTCCCCAAATCTATCATAGTAATGTAAATAAATCAAGCATCAAAGGCCTCATGCTCCCCTTTATCCATACTTCTGATCATAAAGTCTACTCGAGTACCAAATGGTTCCCAATCAGAGTGTGACATATAAAACATAGTATTCTGGAACCCAGAATGTCTAGCCCAATCCATTTTATGCAATGTAAATTAAGTGGTGTGCTAATGAAAATAGATGTAAGACAGAAATTAATAATTGATTAAATGCATTGGATTGGGTTACAATTGTAAACCCACACACTTACCTGTTTTTTCCTAAGCTGGTGAGTTTGAACTCAAGGATACTAAGATGGTGAATTCTGTGAGATAATATGTAAGAAAGTGGACTATACCTAAGATTATGATCAGTCTTAGAGGACATGTCCTAGCATCTCTAGAAACTAGAGATAAATTCTCATTTTGAAAAAAATCATTTCCATATTTTCTTAATTCAATTTGAAAACCACTTTACAAAATAAATTTATACACCCTAATCCCATCCATGACATTCCTGAATGACTTCCCATATATCACTTGAGGGCTCCATATATGACCAGTGCCAAGGAGTATATCCATGGTGACCCAAGAAGAAGTCCCATGTGTCACTCATTTCATGGTTTCAAAAGTTAAGTACTAGTATCCAATTCCATACCTAGTATCACATGTAGGGGGACAAGTCTCACATGAGTCCTAGTACAACCATTCTGCCTTTGAGCCCATCTAAGGGGTTTCCCCTAGGGAACCGGTGTTAATCACTTGTAGGTAAAAATAGATAACGCTTGGTGAGCCCATCTTAGGCCCATGGCACAATTACTAAACATCAACAATTATAACAAAGGAATGAGAGTCTGTCTAGGGGTCCTTAAGTTGTAACCCCTCATATCACTCGAGGAATAAGATAAGTTCATTACATAATCATTGCATTTATAATAATTCAGGAAAGAGGAACCAATTAATAAGTCCAAGCATTTAAGACATGAAAGTCATTTTAGTCAAGTAATTTTCTATTTTAAAGTCCCATTCAAGGAATGAGTACAAAGCACTAAACAACTCATAAGCATTAGGATACAGGTCATAAACATATAGCATTTTCCAGTTGAATACAGTGTACCTCATTTGATCAGTTTTATTATAAACACATGAAATTGTTTATCAAAAAATTCCTTTAGTATGATTAATCATCACATTAAAAAGTCATACTCAAATCATTTCATTCAATTTAAAGAGTTCAATTTCATCACAAGGCATACAATATATAGCCTACGGCACAAAGTAAGGGTGCAAGGAAATATATAAGAGTAAGTCGGAACATGATTAATAATTTAAAAACTTGAAAAAGATAGATAGAACATTAAGTAAGTCATATTTTAAAAACATAAATGAAAGGGTATAAGCAAGGGGTCCTACCTCAAGAGAAGAAGGCCAAGAAAAACACTTCAGAACCTAACATTTTCATCAGTGTCTACTTGAAACTACTCTTTCCCACCTTCGAGAAAATGCACGTTTGCATATATATAAGGAAACCTATCCCTATGTACATATATACATGTCCATGAATATGTATAGGGGGATCCTTATATATATTCTTATATATGAATATAGCCATTTCCACTTACACCCGTATGAATTTTTCATATATATACATAATCACACCTAGCCCCAATATATATATTCATGCCACCATGGGTGAATATATATATGAAAGGGGAAATTACATATATATGTGCCTACCTATGAATACATGATAAGTTTCCTTTGACTCTGGTGACTCAAACCCAACCCAAGGATGGCCAATACACACTATAAAAATTATTAGGAACCCTAAAATTATAGAATCCCTAATTAAAATTGGACCGAAAGCAAAGGTAGAAGACTGCTTCAATAAATCAATGGTGAGTGAACCCAAATGACCCAAAGTGATTCACCTTCAGCATAATATGTCAAAACATA
Organism: Viscum album; assembly: GCA_963277665.1. Classification (NCBI taxonomy): domain Eukaryota; kingdom Viridiplantae; phylum Streptophyta; class Magnoliopsida; order Santalales; family Viscaceae; genus Viscum; species Viscum album. The sequence goes on from OY728122.1 coordinate 643,608,354, forward strand.
CAAGGAGAAGACTTGATAGATGCACCACACCCTAAAAATAGAAGAAAAACCAAAAACCCATATTAACCTCAGTCCTAGGGTTTCCCCGAGCTAGGTAGGGTGACATGGAAGAGAAAAATGCCAAACGAAGGTAAGAGGAGGGAGCCATGGGTCTTACCTTGAGGGACCAAATAAAAAACTAGAAGAAATATTGTTGAAATCATAGAATGAATAGGAGTCCAAGGAGGGGATTCTCATACACCATGGAAGAAGGGAGGGGGTGTGTTGAGGGATAATTGAGGGGGGTGTCTTAGGTTTTATTTTATTTTATTTTATTTTAAATTTAAATTCATTTAAATTCATTAAAAAACACTTCGCATGGTTTGGGTTATATGGTTACCCAAACTGTGTGACAGTCGTACATTGAACAGTGTATAGGTACTACCTAAGTGGCACTACCCATACGGTCTAGGCACATAGTTAGGGTAAATCATGCAAATCCCATGCGCTTCATATATTCTCCTCTAACCAGGATACATAGATTGCAATTGGGGACCACACAATTTCAGACAAACCATCCGCCCTATACAGACCACCCAAACTATAGAGATTTTTCGGTGTCTGATGCTCTCAAAACTCAATGAGACATCTGGGAAACCCATCGGTCCTTCACCCAAGTCTAAAAAAAACTTTTAAGTGTTTCAACTCTTAAAATTATTTTTTGAATCTCAATTAAAATAACATTCCATCTATTAATCACCAAAAATTCAAGTTCTCTTGACATTTACCTTGACTCAAAGCACAAGTCATTAAAACCTCACCACCTTTGAACTTGTTGACCTTGAGAATATTTTAGAAATAACAGAAACATCACCTAACCTACTGGGGTCATGTAGTCTTGTTAAAATGGTCTCATTATGTTTCCAAATTCCCAACACACCTTCAATAACTTCATAAGCACATGGTAGTTAAGATTTTAAAACCTGATCCAATGATAAATTTCCAATTAAAACACTTAAACAGTGCTTACCTGAGCCCATTAAACTAGATTCATGATAATGTCATCACCTCTTTAAGCATCAGACCGATGGTTCTCCCCACTATAGGTCTTATCATTAGAAAGGGTCCAATTCTGAACCACGAAACCTCCACCATCAGAATTTCCTACAAAACATGCTCCATATCATTTTAACAATACTCCTAGTGTGATTTTGAACCTACCAAATAGTCGATCTCACATAGACCTTGTTTAGCTTGGTCAAGCAATATTTTTATGAAAAGACTTAGTTGACACATACCATACTCGTCTCCACATGACGATGTTGCATAAATTTTTTCCTACCGACTATTTACATTGAGAAAAAGGAAAAAACAGTCAATCCCATCCTACTGACCATTCCAAAGAAGCTCGACTTATATAGATGGAATATTAAAAACAAAACTTCAATGACTTATTCCAAGGAACATTATGTTTACAACAAGAAAATTCATAAAAGTTCATACCCGACGTCCAGTAACATTCCTTGGTCAAACCATCACCTGTCCATTTAAACTAATGGCCTCAGCATGAACAAGGGTGTAGTCCAGATCCATCCCACTATAATCATTAACCTTTAAACATAAACATATAATCCTAAAAAAAGTATGGGGAAACCTTGGATTCAACAAAAAAAATCCAATAAACTAACCCAAAGTAGTAAAAATTCCATGTTACAAGTGAGGCGTTGGTACAAGGCTAAGATGTCAACATTAGATCATTGACTAATCCCACAGTGGCATCCACCTAGAGGTCGATTCAGAATAAAAATGGTTGGTGTCGAAGAGTCCATCTAAGGCATTCCTACTTGGGAACCTAGGTATCACTCAATACTAACCATTCCTCAATAAGAACCATGCTTCGAGCATGTGACACCAAGAAAATATACTCAAACAATCCCAACAGCTTTCAAACTTTAGTGTGGCGTAAAACCAATGCTCTCTTAGTGTACCAAGGATGATGATAAGATAGGGGAAATGATCATATATTAAAGAAGGGTGCACCGAGAGGATTTGAATGGTTTATATTCAATCATTCCCAACCATTTGAAATAATAACAGTCAGACCACAACTAGATGACTTCTAGGAAGAAGCTTGGCTTCGCCTATTGACACATTGTCATTAACTGAACCATGATGCCTTCACCACCCAATGAATCACATAATCATTCAATATTTACCATCAAATTCTATCCAAGAAAAACTATGCTTCTCAAGGGTCACTACACATCCAACCACATCAGATTCATTTTGTCGAGCAAGCACCAACCCAATTCAACTTGAAAGCCTCAAAGGCATTCAAGAAAAACCAACCACTTCCCATGAGGCCCCCTTGGTTGTGTTCCTTATACCTATAAGGGAACTTATTCACCATAACCGACATGACACTCCCCACCTAATGAATTTCCAAGCCATCAAAAGAAGTGATGGACCAACCACTCACAAGCGAACTTGGTCATATACACCCTTAATGAACATGTGATACTCTTCCAACTCACACTCACAAACTCCAAATAATATGGAATGAAATCCAAAAACAAGCCTGACCAACATGTCACAACACCTATTACTCTTGAAAATTCCTCCTGAAAATTGATAAGAACTTGATTTCTTTAATTCCCCGGTCACTTTACTACAGAGATGACCTGAGACTGTACTCACAACCCAAGGCTCTAATATTTCATCGAACTCAACCAGTTTGTTACAACATTTAGCACTCAACAGGAACCTCATACGTGAACACATAATACCCAAGGTTTCAAAAGAAAACGGTACAAACTGGATGCTATCCATAGGTTATCTACCCTATGAATTCAATTATATGATGGCCTGTGTATAAAACTACTTCAAATTCATTCTATCTCATATAACTGTAAAAGATACTGATGACCTCTCTAGTCACCCAAGGAAGAGAAACAGGGCCACAAGACCTACTAAGTGGTTGATCATGCCCCTGGAGTATCTATCTTTCTTGAACTAATAACTTATAAGTGCTCATACTCAGTGCAAGAATCAAACAACACATGACCACCCGTCAAAACAAGGGTGATATTTTAGAAACCAAGAGTCCTACATGGGACTATGACACCCGAACAATACCACAAAATAGGAAAATCTTGCAAGAAGAAAGAAAGAGTTCTAAATATATGATGGTGGTACCTAATATGGGCTAGCCCCTAGCTGATTAAAAAAATCATTGACCCAAAATAAGTTCATTCCTATGAAAGGTCGCTAGTCTTAAAGGCCTATAATTTATTTTCAACTAAAGAAGAAAACGCCCTATGGAAACACTCATGTTCCGCTTTAAGGAATAACTCAAAAAAGCACTCAAACTACCCTTACATGAGGGATAAGGCTAAAAACCCACTTAAGGTTTCATTTTAAATCATTTAAATCAAAACTCATTTAACCCTTTAATCATTTCAAGTTTGGTTTTAAAGACAAAACAACACTAGCCGAAAGGAAAAACTGGCAAGGTATTTTAAACCACCTTCTCAACCATTTTTGTTAAATTTCAACCAATTATAATTGGGGCATTTTATTAGAAAAAAACATTTTAAACACCCTTTATTTAATTAAAAGGCCTCACACAAAAATAGCTCAAAATGTTAAAAGGTATTTTATTAATTAAAGGGGGATTAATTAAAAAAAGAAGATCCAACTTATGTCTACATGTGAATCCATATAGGCTGTTATGGGAACTTTTAAAACTCTATCCACACAAAGCATAAGAATTCCATCATGGGGTTAAGAACTATGGAACATCAAAAGAAGGTAGACATACTAGGGTCCCAATGAGACATTCCATTTTCATCTAAAAGCAACCTAAGCATTTCAAGAATTTATATTTTTTCTAAAAATCACCCTTAGTGGTTCCATTTTAAGCTCACTAGATTGATTCACATTCAATATTTAAACTTTTAAGAGATTTAAAATAGGACCTCAAGTACCATTTAAAAAACAATATAACTTGGTAAAAGACAATTCAAACAAGAAAATATTCTCAAACTTCCTTTTTAAACATTAAACATTTTTTGACATCCCGTCTTTATTAGGAAAATTTACCGAATAAATTAATTTTAATATTTAAAATATAAGCTGACCTATGAGGGTCCCACTAAGCTAACTTGGTTTCATTAAAATGAAACCCAATAGCAATTTCTTATTTATAGTAATTATAAACACCCATAACATGTTATATCATAATAAACATACCCCTACTGACCTACTTGAGTCCAGTAGTGCATTTTATAAATGAAACCAAACCATTTAAAATTTAAATTAAATAAATTTCACTCACTTAACCATTTCATAATATAACATTCTCATATATAATAGCTTAGAGGTATGAGTGGCCTTATACCAATCTATATAGTGCCCATACACTTTATAGTTTGGAATTTGGAACCCATTTAAATGTAACCATTTTATCCAGGGTAAAAGTAAATTTAATAAGGTTTAACATTCATAAAAAATTCTTTGAATATATAAGGTACAATTATAATTTCTCGGTTTCTTGGGTTATCATTTTCCAACCCATAAGGCACCCATACACCTTATAATCTAGAAATTGACTCCCCTTTTTAATCACAACCATAAATGTTAGCCCATGCTAAACAACACATAAGCATGGAAATTTTTGAAAGCACACTAAATAAGTCACCTAAAAATGTTAAGAAATCACGCATTCCAAAACAATCACATGTCATAACAAGTAAGTATGGAATAGAACAGGAAAGAAAATGTCACACAAGGCACATCAATAATTTCAAGTAGCCTAACAATGTAATCAATATAACTTGGAATATTCATGGAATGAATATTCTTACATGCCTATTATGATGCATGAAATGATAATTCCTTCTCATTATAGCCAAGGGTAATTGATATATCTCAAAAATTAGTAAGCAGTAGAAAGTGGCTGCTTCGAAATAATCTTGTGAGTTTGAACCCAAGGATCTTAAAATAGTGAATTGGGTGAGATAATATGTAATAAATTGGATTATCCCCATCCTTGTGATTGGGATTGTAGGACATTTCCCCACTTCTTTATAACCTAAAGATAAATTCTCATTTTGAAAACAGTCATTTTCCTCTTTTCATTAATTCAATTTGAAAACCAATTTACAAAATAAAGTGAGATGCACTAATCCCTTCCATGATAATCCTAATGGAATTTCCATGTATCACTCAAGGTATCCATATATGACCAATGCCAAGGAGTCTTTCAATGTTCACCTAAGAAGAAGTCTGATGTGTCACTCGATGCATGGTGTCAAAAGTCAAGTACTAGCCTCTAATTTCATACATGGTATCACACAAAGAGAGCTAAGTCTCACTCGAGGCCTCATACAACCATCGTGAATTTGATACCATCCAAGGTGTCTCCCCTAGGGAACTGGTGTCACTCTCCTGGAGGTAAAAATATGTAATGCTCTATGATCCCATCTCAAGAAAAAATGATGTCTCCCCTGGTGTAATTATTAAACATCAACAATTCTAAAAAATGCACGAGAGTCTGTCTAAGGGGTCCTTTAGTTAGAACCCCTCGTATCACTCTATAACTAAGATAAATCCATTACGCAAGCATTTCATTTGTAATAATTCAACCAAGAGGGACCAATTCATAAGTCCAATAATTTAAGACATGAAAGTCATTTTAGTCAAGGCATTTCCATTTTAGAGGCTTGTTCAAGGCATGATCACAAAGAACTAAACAACTCATAAGCACTAGGCTATAGGTCATGCACAAAAGGCCTTTTCTGATTTAAGATAGTGCACCTCATCAAAGGGTTTTCATTATAAAAACATCACATTGTTTATAATACAATTAATTTAACATGATTAGGAATCACATTCAAAAGCCATACTCAATTCATTTCATTCAATTTAAAGAGTTCAATTTCATCACAAGGCATAAAGTATATATCCTACAGCACAAAGTAAGGGTATAAGGCAAGTCATAAGAGTAAGGCAGCACATGCTTAAGAATTTAAAAACTTGAAAAAGATAGATGGAACATAAAATATTGCATATTCAAAAGACATAAATGAAAGGGTATAAGCAAGGGATCCTACCTCAATAGAAAAAGGCCAATTCAAACACTTCATCACCAGTCATTTTCATCTGTGACCACTCATAGCTTCTCATTCCCACCTCTGAACATATGCACCTTCGTATATACATAAGGACACATATCCCCTATGTACATATCTACATGGTTGTGAATATTTGCAATGGGATCCTTACATATATGCTTATATATGCATATACCCATTTCCACTTACACCCATATGAATTTTTCATATATATACATAAGCACACCAAGCCCTAAAATATATATTCATTCCTCCATGGGTGAATATATATATATTTAACGGGAAAACTTACATATATATATTTCTACCTATGCATACATAGTAAGTTTCCTTTAACTCTGGCGACTTGAACCTGCTCTAAGGATGACCAAGACGCACTACAAAAATTATTAGGAACCCTAAAATTATAGAATCCCAAATTAAAATTGGTCCAAAAGAAAAGTCAAAATAAACCTAACTCAAATCGATGGTGGGATAACCTAAACGACCCAAAGAACTTCACCTTCAGAATCGGATATCGAAACATGCAAGGAGAAGCCCCGAGAGACACACTACACACTCTAAAAATGGAAGAAAAACCAAAAACCCAGAATAACCCCATCACTTAGGTTTGGAATAGCTAGTTTGGGTGATGGGGAAGAGAAAAATGTGAAAGGAAGGGAAGAGGAGGGATCCATGGATCTTACCTCAAGGGAATGAATGAAAAACTGGAATAAATCTAGTTAAAATCATTGAACAAATAGGAGTATGAGGAGGGAATTTGTGTGTGCCATGTGAGAAGGGAGGAGTTTCATCGAGAAATAATAGGGGGTAGGGGTAGATTAGGTTTTGTTTTATTTAATTTTAATTTTAATTTTAAGTAATTTAAATTATTTAAAAAAAGTGAGCACGTTTTGGGTCACATGGTTATCCAAACCGTGCGCCAAACGTGTTCTTAACATTGTATAGGTACTGCCTAAGTGGACTACCCATATAGGCTAGGTACACTATTAGGGTAAACCATGGGAATCCTGTGAAATTCAAATCTACTCCTATGACCTGGCTGCATGGTTTGTTGTCAGGGGATACACGATTTTAGAAAAAGAATGCACCCTATACAGACCACCCAAACCTTATATATTTTTCAAGGGTTGGTGCTCCCAATACTCAACAATACATCTGGGAAACCCTTCAGGTCATCACTATAAGGACCCATCCTTATTACATTATATAATCTTGAATTTAGTCAAGAAATCACTTCCTTTCACATTGAGGATATTTTCAAGTTTAGGGATTTTGAGAATTGGTACATAATAAATTCATGACATTACACATTAATATAAAGTGGATACAATAAAAACAACATTCATTTCTTCCAAAAAATAAAACTTTTCAAATGAAACATGATTTCTTTGAAAATTCTTCAAAAATTTAATGTGGATTCATTATTTTCCTTACACATACTTATAACCTGTGTAAATAATTTAAAAAATGTGGATGAGCACAAAAATCTTAGTAGGGGATATAAAAATAAGGAATGAACACATTAGTCCATGAATACTTGTATCATATGAAATCATTTTCAAAAGACATACTTGTCACCCATATATACTTACTTTGTGAAAAATGATATTTCCACAAGATCCCCAAAAAAAATAACATAAATATAACCATGAACGTATCTTGTGAAATTACTTACATAATCTTATAACCCTCTCAGCTACCTTATAATTTGTAACCTTCACAGTTACTTTACAATTTGTGTAACCATCGCAGTTACACTTGAAGTAACTATACGATCGACCTTCAACTTACACATACCCAATGAATTTGAGGGAGATATAGGTATCAAAATTCATCATAAAAAATTCCCAATAACCAAAACACAATCATACAAAATTAATAATTTCATAAAAACACTGCTTTTGAATTTTGTAAAAGAGAATTTTAAAAGAGGGTTTTAAAAGAAAATACCCTTACAAAAATCATATAATTGAAGTGATGCTTAATAGAGTGGATGGAACATGTATATAAACTATAAATACACATAATTAAACATAATATAAACATAATTCATCACACAAACAATCTTAATACCACAAAAATAATGAAGTAGAAGGTAAACCCAAAGAATGGAAATCGGGTTAAGAATTCTCTTACCTCGGGTTTGTCTTACTTCGAACTCATTTAAAACTCCTGTATAATGGTTAAAAGAGTGTTATTAATATCGTAAATAAACATATTCATCTTTATAGTACCTTATATGATCATTTAATTACATCATTTCACCCTTTAATTGTTAGTATTTTGTTCCTTGCATTGTTTTGGGTATATTCTTTACATGATTTCTGTGATCGGTTCATAATGGATATTCTTATCGATTGGAAGTGAAAATCAAAAATTGGAATAGATTGGTATTTAAATATTTATAGTACCATAAATTATACCATTTATCATTTTTAATTCTTACATGAGGATGATTCATATGTTACAATATTATTGATATTTGTTTAGGCCATTTTGGCGATTCTTTAATCGTAATGAACTCATTTTGTTTCATAAATTAATAGCATGTGTAAAAAATGATTCCAAAACCTTATATAAGATATAATTCATAAATTATAATATTTTTTAACCATAAAAATGGTTTCATGACCAGTATTGAAGGATGTAAAAGAAATTGACATCACATCATCCACGATGTTGGTAAATCGACACATCACGGACAGTGTTTTAATTTATTGAATAAGTGGGAGAGGAGGATAAGTATAATGGTGAGTATTACATAAACATGATTAAATCCATAATATGTAAGATACTAGATAATTCACGACTCTTGGATAAGGGGGGGGTAAGGAAATAATAATAATAGAAAAGAAAATGAAAAGAAAAGAAAGAAAACAAAAGAGGATGTTTACCTCTTGATCTCTTCTCCTTCATATCCTTCTTAAGGCCTTTAGTTTTGTCCTTTTTGTGAGACCAGAAGATCTAGGAAGTGGGGGAGAGACTTGGGATGAGTATTGGGTATAAATTAGGTAAGTATAAAGGATTTATAGGTGTGGGAGGAAGAGGGAAATGAGGGTGGTATTTATAGTGGAGGAGAGGAGGTATTTTACATTATTTTAATCATTATTATAATATTTTTGCTCAAAACTATGAATAGTCTTAATTAATGTGGCCCAAAAGAGTAATAATGTCATTTTAGTTAAAACCAAGTGGGATTACATCACTTATGATGTCATAAATATTGTATTTAACTGATAATTTGAATATACAGTATTTTACTGTATTTCACTATTCATCAAAAATTCAAGAATTTCAGAAAAATACAAAAAGTTCAACCTAACCATTTTTCAACATGTATAATTAAAACATGAACTCCATTTTTATAAAAATAATTTTATAAATATTATTAATTTAATTTTTAAATAGAATCATAATTTATTAAAAAACAACAATTTTGAATCTATAAGTCATTTTTTAACACCTTGAAAATTTAATCAAGTTTATATTATCTTAAATCCTTAATAAAATAAAATAATAATACAATTTACTATTTATTAGAATCATATTACTATTCATATTACTATTCATAAGGGTGTGTTACTATTCACCAAAAAAACAAGTTTCCCCTATCAGACTCCAAATAACTTTCTGGTCACAATTATAGATGACCGTTTTTTGAAATTCAAAACATATAAGTGGAAAATTTATGTTTAAAGGCTAGTTATAAATATCTACTTAAAAAAAGTTTCATTAATTTAAATTTATTATTAAAAACCTTGGGGTGTTACATTATCCCCACCTTCCGAAAATTGTGTCCTTGCAATTTTATTTACTTATTAAACAAGTGAGGGTTTCTTTCCCTCGTAGCATTTTTAGATTCCCATGTTGCTTCTTCAACCATATGGTTTCTCCACAAAACCTTTATCTAGTGGATTGCCTTATTCCTCAATAAATGTTCTCTTCAATCAAGAATATTAATTGGTTTCTCTTCATAATAAATGTTCTCTTCCTACTGAACTGCTTCTAGGCTTAAAACATGAGATGAATCTGGCACATACTTCCTCAACATCGAAACATCAGAAACATTGTCTACCTGAGATAAACTCTGAGGAAAATATAATCGGTAGGCGACTGGTCCAACTTTATCCAAGATTTCAAAAGGACTGATGAATCGTGGACTTATCTTTCCTTTCTTACCAAAACACATCACATTTTTTCAAGGATAGATTTTAAGGAAAACATGGTCACCTACCTTGAAAGAAAAGTCTTTCCTTCTATTATCTACATAACTTTCCTGCCTACTCGGAGCTGTCCTCATGTGCTACTAGATCATATTCACTTTCTTAGCCACTTCCTCTACTAATTTTGGTCCCATAAACTTCATTTACATGACTTCATCCCAAAAAGTGTGAGTTCGACACTATTTCCCATACAATGCCTCAAAAGGTGCCATCTGTATATTGGAATGAAAACTGTTATTATAAGAGAACTCGACTAAATAAATATATTGATCCCAACTTCCCTGGTAGTTAATGGAATAAGCTCGAAGCATATCCTCTAAAGTATGGATCGTTTGTTCTGACTACCCATCTGATTGCGGATGGAAAGTTGTACTGAAATTTAATTCTATGACCAACAAATACTGAATCATCTTCCAAAAGTTAGAAGTGAATATGGGATCCCAATAAGATACAATGGAAAGAGGAACTCCATGTAACCTGAAAATCTCTTTGAGGTACAATCGATAAAGCTGATCCAAAGACATTATATCTCGAATGGAAAGAAAATGTGCAGATTTTTTCAGACGATCAAAAACAACCAAAATTGTTTTGTTACCTCATGAAGTCTTATGTAGTCCCACCATGAATTCCATGGATATATTCTCCCATTTCCACTCTGGCATTGGAAAAGGTTGAAGAATCCCCTTCGATAACTTCCACTCTTCTTTAACCTGTTGACATGTCAAACATTTCATGGTAAAATCAGTAATATCCCTTTTCATTCCATCCCACTATTAATACTCCCTAAGGTCTCTGTACATCTTAGTAATGTCAGGATGAACTAAAAATGGAGAACTATAAGATTCACACAACAATTCTTTCTTCAACTGGGAATCACAAGTCTCACACAACCTTTTACTGAATCATAAAACACAATCTTTATCAAGGTTGAATTCTGGAAACTTACCTATTTTAACCAATTATACCTTTTTCTATAGCTCACAGTCTTTCTTCTTCACTTTCTTAATAATGTCTGATAATGATTAATGCACTAAAACATGAAACAAAATAGAGGTATTTCCTACACCAACAAATTCTAATCCAAAATTCATCAAATCGTTAATCAAGGGATCATGTTCCAAATGTAACATGGTTGATGATGCATGATGTTTTCGACTCAAGGCATCTAACACTTTGTTTTCTTTTCCCAGATGGTAATTGATTGTGAAATCATAATCCTTTATCAGTTCAATCCATCTTCTATGCCTCATGTTTAATTCCTTCGGATTGAATATATACTTCATACTTTTATGGTCAGTATGTATTTGAAATTTGACTCCATATAAATGATTCCTCCAAATTTTCAAAGAAAAACCCATAGCTACCAATTCCATATCATGTTTGGGATAATTTAACTCATGTGGTTTTAGTTATATTAAAGCATAAGAAATTACCTGATCATTCTACATCATAACACAACCAAGTCCCTTCAATGAAGCATCATTTTAGATGACAAACTCACCATTTAGGGAAGGCAATGCCAAAACTATAGTATTCACCAATCTCTTATTCAATTCCAGAAAACAAACATCACATTCTTATGTAAAAATAAATTTAACCCCTTTTCATGTTAACTTAGTTAGCGGGTTAGATAACCATGAAAAATTTTTAACAAAGCATTGGTAATAACCTGCTAATCTAATAAAATTACAAATCTCTGTAACATTTGTGGGTCTTGTCCATTCATCAACCACTTTTTTTTGGGAAGGATCAACTTTTATTCCATCGTTATTTACAATATTCCCAATAAAAGAAATTTTTTGCAACAAAAAATCACACTTTCTGAATTTTCCATATAGTTTCTTTTTCTTTAAGGTTTTCAAAACAACCCTTAGATGTTTTTCATGATCCCCTTTACTCTTAGAAAATACCAGAATGTCGTCAATAAACACAACCACAAACTTATCCAAGAACTCTTGAAATATTCTATTCATAAGATCCATGAATACATAAGGTGCATTAGTTAACCCAAATGGAATAAAAACAAATTCATAATGTCCATATCTAGTATGAAAAGACATTTTAGGGATTTTTTCCTCGTTCACCTTCAGCTGATGGTATCCGGATCTCAATTCAATATTGTAAAAATACTGATCTCCCTAGAGTTGATCAAACAAGTAATCTATGTGAGGAAAATGATACTTGTTTTTAATAGTGATGTTATTCAAGATTATATAATCAATGAAAAGTCTCATGGAACCATATTTCTTTTTAACGAACAAAATAGGAGCACCTCATGGTGAAGTGCTAGGATGAATGAAGCTTTTATTAATAAAATCTTGCAACTGATTTTTCAATTAAAGAAGTTCCATTTTATCCATTAAATATGGGGGTTTTGAAATTATCTTATCATCAGGAACTAATTCAGTTGTGAATTCTACTTCTCGATTGGGTATGACACCAGTTAACTCATTAGGAAAAATATCAAGGTATTCATTTACCACTAGAATATCATTAATCTGAATAGTTCCCCTATTTTCAAAAATATGGGAAAGATATCTTTAATTTCCATCTTTCAACAATTTATCATCTTACTAATATGTTATAAATTGTATGGGTTCATTATTGTATACAAACTGAAACTCTTTCTGAAAAACAACTTTTTTATCTCTACAGTCAATCTTAGCCTAATAAACAAAAATCCAATCTATTCCCAGAATGACATCAAAATCTACTAAGAGAAAAAAAAAATTTGTAGGTAAATGCTTTTCACATACCATAATGGAAAGATTCTATTAATTCCTATTTACTATAATATTTCCCCTGGTGTTTTAACAATAATTTATGGTCTCATTTATTGAGGTGACATTTCCAATTTACTAGAAAATTTCTCAGAAATAAAGGAATGTGTAGACCCGTATCAAACAAAACTTTAGAAAAATATGAGTAAACAAAAAAGGTACCTGATACAACCTCATTGTATGGCCCAACATCTGTTGACATAGTCGCAAAGGATATCACTACACATTTCTTCTTATAGTTTGGGTTCTTTTCATCATTCAGATCTCTCTTTGGGCAGGCATTTTCATAATGACCCATCTCACCACATTTAAAACACTCAATAGTTTACTTTTCATTATTATTCTTAGGATAATTTTCATTACAATATTGGTCCATATATCCAAAATTACCACATCGAAAATACTTCCTAGTTTTGGTAAGTCATTCCCCAGGGTGCTTCTTACCACACTTTTCACAAACTAGAAACTAGATTTTCTTACCATTAGAATTCTTTGGGTGATTCTTACCCATCGCTTTCAATATGGACCTATTCTTATTCTTGTTATCAAAGTGAACGTGATCATCATAAAACTCCATCTCTACCCTCTCAGCACATCACACAAGTTTCTCATAACTTTTGAATTCAAAGGAGGCCAATTCCCTTCAATACCTTGGCTTCAATCCTGATTAAAATAGGTTGATTTTTTTATCAAGATGTATAATAAGATTTCGAGCATACCTCTCTAGTCGAGTGAAGTTTTCTTCATACACAGCCACTGAATCTTCCTCCTTTTTCTTCAACTCAAGGAATTTTTTCTCCATCCTAATTATCACCACCTTAGGAAAATATTTTTCAAGGAAAATACTTTTAAATCCATCCCAATCTGAGGCATAAATATCCTCTATATCCCTGATATTATTTACCATTAACCACCACCAATCAACTTCAACTTCAAAATGATAAATGGAATGACTTACCCCTTAATTATATAAACATCCCATAACATCGAATATATTTTCTAGTGCTTTATTTCATCCTTCAGTCGCTACTGGGTTAGAGGATCCATTGAAAGAAAGAGGGTCTTGTCTCATAAAATTTTCTTCTATTATCATGTTCCATTGTGGTACCTCTAGTTGTTCTCTTGAATGGATACCACCACCATTTATTTCCTACGTTAGTTGATCCATTACTGTCACAAATTGCTCGGTACCAATCCCTACCATTTTGGGCTACAGATTCGGAAGGATATCGTTCTTTCGGTGCCTCTCCTCTTAAGCTTCCCTATTTCTTCTGTTGACAACCATTCTGAACAAACACATCTTAGTCGAAGAAACATGGTAATATTTAAATTCTACAACATTTAAAATTAACCATAAAGTAAAAATCATTTATGGTATTCTTTTAACATCATCCTAACCCCTAAATTTATTTAAACCATCCTATGATACCAACTATAAGGACTTGGAATTATTACATTACATAATCTTGAATTTAGTCAAGAAATCACTTCCTTTCACATTGAGGATCTTTTCAAGTTTATAGATTTATAGAATTGTGACATAATAATTTAATAACATTACACATTAATACAGTGTGGATACCATAAAAACAACATTCATTTCTTCCAAAATATAAAACTTTTCAAATAAAACATGATTTGTTTGAAAATTCTTCAAAAATTTAAATTGAATTCCTTATTTAACTTACAGATCCTTATAACCTATGAAAATCAATTAAAAACTTGGTATGAGCACAAAAATCTTAGTAGGGGATATAAAAATAAGGAAAGAACACATTATTCCATGAATACTAGTATTGTATGAAATCATTTTCAAAAGACATACTTGTCACCCATATATACTTAATTTGTGAAACATAATATTTCCACAAGATCCCCAAAAAACATAAGAACATAAATATAACCATAAAGGTATATTGGTGAATTACTTACATAATCTTGTAACCCTATCAGCTACCTTATAATTTGTAACCCTCACGGCTACATTACAATTTGTATAACCATCGCAGTTACACTTGGAGTAACCATACGGATGGCCTCCAAATTACACATACTCAATGAATTGGAGGGATATATAGATCCCAACATTCATCATAAATAATTTCTAATAACCAAAACAAAATCATACAACATGAATAATTTCATAAAAAACATTTCTTTTGAATATTGTAAAATAGAATTTTAAAGAGGATTTTAAAAGAAAATCCCCTTACAAATATCATATAATTAAAGTTATGCTTAATAGAGTGGATGTAAAATGTATATAAACTATAAATACACATAATTAAACATAATATAAACATAATTCATAACATAAACAATCTTAATACCAAATAAATAATGAAGTATAAGGTTAACCCAAAGAATGGAAATCGGGTTAAGAATTCCCTTATCTCGGGTTTTTCTTACTTCAAACTCATTTAAACGTCATGTATAATGGTTAAAATAGTTTTATTAATATCTTAAAGAAACATATTAATATTTATAGTACCTTATATGATCATTTCATTACATCATTTTACCCTTTAATTGTTAGTATTTTGTTCCTTGCATTGTTTTGGGTATGTTCTTTACATGATTTCCATTATCGGTACATGATGGATATTCTTGTCGATTGGAATTGAAACTCCAGAATTGTATTGGACTGGTATTTAAATATTTCTAGTACCATATATTATACAATTTATCATTTTGAATGTTTAAATGAGGATGATTCATAAGTTAGAATGTTATTGATATTTGTTTAGGTCATTTTGGTGATTCTTCGATTGTAATGAACTCATTTTATTTCATAAATTAATAAAAAGTGTAAAAAATTATTCCAGAACATTATATAAGATATAATACATAAATTATAATCTGGTTAAACCATAAAAATGGTTTCATAACCAGTCATAAAGGAAGTAAAAGAAATTGAAATCACATCATCCACGATGTCGGTAAATAGACATATCACGGACGGTGTTTTAATTTCTTGAATAAGTGGGAGGGGAGGAGAAGTATGATGGCGATTCTTTCATAAACATGATGAAATCCAGAATATTTAAGATATTCTATCATTCATTCCTCTTTGATGAGGGTATGTGAGGACTGAATAATAATGAAAAACAAAATGAAAAGAAAAGAAAGAAAACAAAAGAGGATGTTTACCACTTGATCTCTTCTCCTTGAGATCCTTCTTAAGGCCCTTGGTTTTGGCCTTTTGGCGAGACCAGTAGCTCTAGGAAGTGGGGAAGATATTTGGGAGGATTATTAGGCATAAATTAGGTAAATATCAAGGCTTGAGAGTTTTGGGAGGAAGAGGTAAATGAGGGTGGTATTTATAGTGGAGGAGAGGAGGTATTTTACATTATTTTAATCATTATTATAATATTTTTTCTCAAGACTATGAATAGTCTAAATTCATGTGACCCAAAATAGTAATAATGGAATTTGAGTTTGAACCAAGTGGGATCACATCATTTATGATGTCACTAATAGTGTATTTAACTGATAATTTGAATATATGGTATTTTACCGTATTTCACTATTCATCAAAAATTCAAGAATTTCAGAAAAATCCCAAAATTTCAACCTAACCATTTTTTGGCATATAGAATTAAAAAAGGAACTCCATTTTTTTAAAATAATTTTATAAATATTATTAATTTAATTTTTAAATAAAATCATAATTTATTCAAAAATAACAATTTTAAATCTATAACTCATTTTTTAACACCTTGAAAAATTAATCAAGTTGAAATTATCTTACAGAATTAAGAAAATAAAATAATATTACTATTTAATATTTATTTGGGTCATATTAAAATTCATATTACTATTCATAAGGGTATTTTACTATCCACCAAAAAACAAGTTGGTCCTGTCAGACTCCAAATAACTTACTGGTCACAATTGTAGATGACCATTTTTTGAAATCCAAAACATAGAAGAGGAAAAATTATATTTAAAGTATAGTTATAAATATCTACTTAAAACAAAGTTTCATGCATTTAAATTTATTATTAAAAACCTTGGGGTGTTACATTCACCCAATTCTAAAAACAACACTTTAAAGTGTTCCAACTCTAGGAATTATTTTCTAAATCTCAGTTCAAAGAACAGACCATCTAGTAATTTCCAAATATTAAAATTCCATTAAAATTTACCTTGTCTCAAAACATAGTTAGTTACACCAAGGTAGGTACATATAACATCTACCTATGAGGGTTAAAAATTTCAACATGTCCTACAAGGTCCAGATCCTCTCCAAGAATCCTTATAAGGAACTATTCCCTGAAGATCGTGATATAACATAGAAGAGATACTAAACTAACACTCATTTGGAATCTGTATACTGTAATACCCCCTTGAGTTCTAGTTCATGAGAAATGTCGTAGTACTTATCATCATTTTACTTAGTGACCCAACTAGATGACAAAAAATGAAAGGGTGCACCCATAAAGGGTCTACTGGAGAAACACCAATTTTCGATACTGACCTACATGGGTCAGTTGCATAATCACATGGTTTATTTAAGTAGATTTTCATTCCAATATATACATTAAAACACAATATAGTTTGTTACTAAAACTTTAAATAACCGAACCTAAAAAAACAACACCCTGTAAGGGGTCCAACATTTGGGAACCATGTGCCCTATCAACCCACTAGGGTCAATGCACCTCCCATGCATGAGGACTAAGTCCTCATTCTCACCATCAAACATCTCAACATAGATCCCCATATCTTTTCATAAGAAAGAAATATACATGAAATTTAGTCTAATTTAGTATAATTCCAACAAAAACCAATATAGGAAAACACCATTTAGGTTTTTTAACACTTTAAACAATTGACCTTTGTCATCTGTATCAATCACACGGTAGTAGACCTATAAAATATGAGTCATACATGCAAAATATGATGCATGAGACACCTATTTCCTTTGCCGACCAAGTGTCAAAATCAAAAAATGGCCTCTTTCCAATGGTAAAAGAGTCATAGATCCATAATAAATCACAACCTCCAGACAACATGTGCATCACTCAAAATGAAAATCATATAAAACTATAACATCACATATCAGAACTGTAATCTCATATACCTAGAAACCAATACTTCTTAATGGAACAAGTTTTCTCACTGCACCAATCTGATATCTATCATAGGTTCAGACACATTCCTAATACTCATATCTACTATATCTCAAATAGTAATACAACAAGAAAGAAAACCCTTTGATACCACTTTGTAAAGTTTGGACCCTAATGCTACTAAACTGGTTCCCTAATATGGTTCTCCACAAGGCCTCAATAATACCACCTCGTATACTAGAGGATACCAACTAGTAGTGAGGGCCTAGGGTGTGATAGTGGGGAGAATATTACCACATATCAAAGTAAGAAAATAGTGTAAATAACCAGATAAAATCCAATCAGTAAATAAATATAGTCCAAAAGTAATAAATAAATAGAAAGTATTGTTATAAAAATAAATGGAATTCTATAAAATCCCAAATATCCATTTCATACATATAACACTATTCACCTGCTAGGTTGGTCTCATATACAGGAGTCAACAAAAGAAATAGAATTAAAATTAGAGGGCTCTCCTACTAAATATGATCCAGATCACCTACCAAATCTCCGCATACATGTCTGATTCATCATACTAAATCATTCCCAAGACCCGACCCTACTTGTGTCAAACCAAGTGAATGCTTTCTCGGATACCCTAGTTCAATGCCAACCCGAGCAAGTTGTGAGTATAAAACTTAGTAGGTCACCACTAACACAGTCTCATATATAGCCAATAATATGTAGTGTATGTAGAAGTGAGCTAATCATTATGATAGTAGTGATAATAAAATAACAACTAGAAATAATATTAAAGTCAAGGTCGTACAAGGCATGCTCTAGGAAAGTTATCAACCTAGCTGATATAGAACTAGAAATGAATAAATAAAATAAAGTGAAACCATAGTCGATCTATGGGTCCTTGATCCCAATAAACTGGGTAGTGTTTCATCATGTATATAAATTTACATGTGTATCTATAAATATATTCCCATATATATATATACATAAATATGTATATACATGAGTATGGTAAAAGTTGTCATAAAACAGCAGCAGTCGATCCTTGGGTCTGTAATATCGATCATCTGGGAATCCTAAAAAAGTTCATTGATCTGGATGTTTTACCACTCAAGTTTTGTATACATAAATTGATCCATGGGTATATAATCCCAATTTAAAATACTTACTTAGGCCAGTGCCAGAAATTTCTATGAGTAAGTTACGTCACTATAGAGGGATACATGTCATAGCCTTGGGTTCACCCATACTCTCCTACAATCACTATAATGAAGGATGTCATATACTGATGGAAAATCTTATAAATGGACACTAAGATGGATATCATGCCACTGAATCCATGTAATTAAAGTTTGATATCTGAGACCTAGGCCTTGGTCCATATGTGTTCATGACATTGGAACTCAGATAAACCCTAAGGGGTTAACCCTTAGGTGATATGTAAAAGAAATTATCTTCAGACCCAAGTACATGCTCGGATTTCATTCATATAAATGGATCAATGTCCACTGGTAAATAGAGGAATCCCTCTTGGGGTCCCCTAAGTTAGTATATAAGCAAGGAATCCCTCTCAGGATCTAAAAATGAAAAATAATAGGCATCCCACAAGGGATACTCAGTCATGGTCATAGCCTCAAGTCAAGGGATGGGGCTATCACAATGGGATTGTTAGTTACCCTGAGTGTTCATGAAGTATAATTTAACCATTTAATTTAATAAAACAATTCATAAGAATGAATTTAAATAGGGGGAATCACCCTCATGGGAAAGCCCAAGAATCCACATAATACCGTAACCTTTAATAAATACTCAAGGGATCGTGTGATATATCACATACCTTTAGGGATATTTTAAACCATATCTAAATAGCTCTCATCGGTTATATCCAATCTCACCACTATTTGAGCTAATCTACTCTGTATTCCAAGTCCTTGGCTAAGATATGGTAGGTCAACACAATCCATAACATCAATTATGACACTAAACATGTTAATATAAAAATAAAACAAAAAATTCATAAAATGATATATCTCATCGAATGTCCATTTATCAATGAAAATATTAGAAACTTCATGAAAAAGGTCAATTGGGTACCCCCGAGACCATTCCTGGGAAAATCCCTAAGCAACAACATCAAAAAAATGATCAATAAATTAATTAAAATCACTAATGATTTATAAAAATCACCACAATTACATAACTCTCTGAAAAAACATGCAGAAAAGTGTAGAAGGCCTCTTGGGACATCCTCATCCTAGGGAGAGAAAAATCCTCGACTGAAATGGTTTATTATACCATGCTCTAATTAATCCAATGAAGAACCCAAAATGGAAACTCCCAAAATCAAAAAAGATGTAATGGAAACAACGTTGAAGGGGGGAGGATGAAGATCTTACCTGTATATGCTACCAAAATGCACCCAAGATCTACTCAATCAGCGAATAATGGAGGGAGAGGTTTAGGAGCATATCCAAGATCCTCTTTTCATCCCCTACTATTGACCGATGAAACAAATTGGGGAGGAACCCCCTATTTCCCTTTTTAAAAATCCAACCCCGCCTATTACATGGAATGTAAATATTGCACATCATGTAATAGTTTCATGATGTGTAACAGATGCATGTCATGTTTTCCTTGTGAAAATCCCCTAATCTTTCATGTCGTGAATCCATCGAGACTCACCCCATGAACGCAATACACATCATGTAAATAGTACATGATGTGTAAAACTCATAGAAGTTGTTTTCAATGGCTCATCTTCCCATTCTTCATCTGGTGTTATCTCGAACCCTCATAAAATACACCGAAACATAACACACATCCATAAACATCATTTATAGATATTCAAACAATTTTAAGTTCATTCCAATTTCTAGTTCATAAAATGGCTCATCCACCAATAGATAAATTTAAATTCTCTCAAAAAAACAATCGGTCTAAAAACAAGGGATCTTACACTCGACATATCTTCATTTTGATATTTTTATCTTATTTATAGAGTTATTTTTTTTATTTTAAATCTTGAAATATTATTTAATCATAATATTAACCAATTTCTCAAAAAAATACTCCTTTTTAGTTTTTTCTTCATCACCATTAACTTCTTCATGATTACTTGAAGAATCATCAGTTACTTATTCATGAGTTAAATGTATTTATCACCTCCATTTTCTAAAATTTCATTAACATCAACATCATTATCACCACTAACCAAATTATCTTATTCCTTTGATAGGAAATTTCCAATTTTTTAATCCTTGAATTCGTTTTATTTTTTCCCATATAAAAATATGACTTATTTTTATAAAGGTTTCCCATGTTGGTTTTTATTTTTTAAAATGTTATTGATGTTTAAACCAACTCATAATAAACTTACTTATTTTTAGGAAAATTAAAATAAAATAACCCATTTTTATAGTTAAATCATTTAAATATAAATGTACCTTTTTATTTTCCTTTACTCACTCAAATTTCTTTCATGAAAAGGGGGAAACTTTTCATAGGCTCTTTCATATTATTCATCAAAAACATCTTTAGGAATATTTTTCTTATTGTTAATTTTTTATAATTTGATGGATTAAAATGAAAAATAATTTTCAAAATTAAACTTATTTTTCCATTAAGGTCCACTTATCATCTCATATTTTATCAATATATTATAAATTTCATTATGGAATAGATTGTTCGAGTCCTAATATTTTGAGATTGGTATTTTTTTCATCAAATTTTTCTATGATAATATTTAAAAAAAATACTATAGTAGAGTCCTCAATATTTTCATCATAGCCTCAAATTATGTTGAGTGTCATGTTAACTTGTATAAAAATTTATCATCACATTCCATTCAAAAATCTCAAGACCATCATCACCAAACATATAATTGTACTTCTTTAAATTTCTTGTATCATTCATATATGTTAGGTAATTCACTTTATATATTTTTTTAGTCCCATAACCTTTTTGACTTATTTTTACCATTGAGAAGATAACAATACATTTCTTTCATGAATATTCACTTCAATATTTTTTTACTAGTTTAAGACGTGGTAGTGGATACTTATAATAGTTTTAATCATGTGGATATAATTTCCCAAACATCAAAACCAATATATGGGGAACAATGAATCATAAAATCTTCTTATATATATAATCTCTTATCATAAAATATTGTATTTCCTTTATCATTGACTAAGTTTTATTTCACCAAGATAAATTAAAATTATAAAAACTTTAGAAGGTGTTTGTATATGGATCTTCAAAGTAAAACATGACTCTAATTCAAATTAAAGATCTCATGTATCAAAAATCATCACTAAGAGGGTATTAATTAGTGATAAAAACTCTTTTATATTTTTAAACATTTTTAATGAATAAATAACCTTTTAGTTCCTATATATCTTGAGTATCAGTTACAAATGATAAAAAATCAAAGAACCAATATCACCAGTACTTTTACAAGATTCACTCAATAATGTGAGTGGTTAGTTATTGGTGTGTAATGGGTGATATACTACTACTCACAATTTATTATCTATTTATTAATATAAACATATAATATAAGTAAGGGGATAACCTTCAAATTCCTTTACAATGTTTCTTTAAAACTCATTATTACACCTCCCACAAAAAAATAATTATTAGCATGAAGATAAATATCAATTATAAACAACTACCATTGAAAACAAAATCTATTTCATGTTTATGAATAGTAAAAATCTCTTCATTGGGGATAATCTCCATAAGATTATTTTTTTCAAAATTTCTCAAGAGTTCACTCAAATATTTATAAGCATCATGTTAGCCTCTCTTAATCCTCTTTACTCATGAAAAATTAGATACCAAATTCCCAAATTTTTTGGATACATAATCTACATACCCCTTTTTTCTAATATTTTATTTTCCACACCAACTATTTCTACACCCACCATTGAACATCAGGAGACAATTTATCATGGGTTTATATTTGTACACCTTATTTTTAGAACTTGATACTTTTTATTAAGTAAAAGAAACAATTTTTTCTATGTGACTCATTATTAATTTTGAGCTAATAAATTCAACCTATAAAATCATGTAGTATTTTAAAAAATTGAAGAAAAAAAACACTTCAATAATTTGATATGGGTATCTAGGATTTTAACATATTTTTTCTTTATTTTTCATAGAATTTTAATCATGGATAATTTATTTTTATTCAGTAAAAAATATTAAAATACATGATTTTTTTCCAAAGGATCTAAAATCATAGTTTTTTGAAATACCATTAAAAATCGATGCATTTGGAAAGATTCACATTTTCATTATGTATCAGGTAGAATTAATGAATAGGTTGTGTTTGTTATATTTATTAAGTAAAATATTTTTTATATTTTCTATTATAGTTGTGTCTAGTAAAAATACATCTAGTAGGCTACAAAAAAATTATTTTAGTTAGACTTTACAAAAGTTTCATAAAGTAACTATGAATTAAATATCTTTTCATGGCCCCTACAGTTGGTAAAATTTTCAAGGATTATGTATGGTAGTGTTGTGTCCAAATAGATTTTCATTTTATATCAAGTATAATTACAAGAACTATGTCTAGTAATGTTTTATTTCATGTTTTTTCTGGTAGATTTTTTGTATTTTTTTCATTAGGCTAGCACATTTCATTTGATATAATTATAAATTACTCTACTTAACCCAAGTTTTGATCTATGTAGGAATTCTTGATAGAAGTTTTTAAACATTGTGTATTATAGAGTTTTTTATTACTTCAACCAATGAAATATTTATCACCTATAACTAATAGACCTTAAATCTACTCTATAGAGGATACACATATCCAAATTTCTAGTTTTCTTTTTGAATTTTTTAAAAAAAACATCCAAATTTTTTCTCTTGAACATTTTAACCCTTGTGACACTCATGTTAACAACAGATCAAAAACCATAAATAGATATTGTGACTAATTAATTAGGAACATATTCACTCACTTGATAATTAATAACATGGTTTACTCTGAAGAAATAAATTTGTGTGGCTCTAGTACATGTTAGTATAGCATTTTTTCAGAAATCTCCATTCTTTTGTCGCATGAAACTCGTAATAATGGAATTATTCAATGGAATATTCAATGGTATTTCCAATTTTACCTATGGTTTCATAACAATATATCATGATTATATTACATATATGGATTCGTATAATTTCTTATAATGGTTTGTACCTTCCTTCTTTGAAAAATATTCATATAAAATAATTAAATGGATACCCTTCCATGGGAGAGTCTTCCTCTATGATTTATTTTGTTTGAATGCCTTACTGGTTGAAGATTAATCTTTTTCGCATTATATTATCCCTTGATTGGGAATTCTCTGACTAAACACTCATTTTCCTTAATCATCATCACCATTGTTATCATTTTTATTTAAGAAAAGAGTAAACGCTATATAGGGCTCCAAGGACCTAAAGAGGCATGTAATAGTGCAGGCCAAGGGAATCCCCTAAAATAAAATTTATGCCCTCATGTTTAAAATAAGAGATGTTGGTGAGACATGTGACTTTGAGAACTTGATCAGCCTGGGAAGCAAGGTGATCCACTACTTTTTCCCCCTATCACTAGGTTTGAGTGACCTCAATATTTTTGTTGATGAGATCTTTTCACTTCCTGATGGTGTTGGAAATAGACCAGAGAATGGATCCTTTCCCATGAAAGGAGTTATGAATGACCATAGAGTCTGTTTCCACCTGGGAGAGTCTGAAATTATGTTTTATCCAAAGAGTGATCCCGGTCAGAACCACCTTGGCCTCTGCGTGTAGGGATTTTCCACTATCATAGTGTGCCATGAAGGCCATACCAATACTTCCTTTGTGGTCCCTCACAACTCCTCCTCCTCATATGACACCTGAGATGCATGATCCATCCATATATATCTTGAAACCATCCATTGGAGGAATCTATCACACCCAATTACCATGTTCTATGGAGCGGGGGTGTGTCATTGGAGAGGAAACATGCAGCGGTTGGAGCGATGGTTCATTTTTCTAGTTGCCGATGAAGGTCACCTAATCAGCCACCATGCTCCTTGTTTGTGTGATGATAGATCTTCCTATCGAAGGAAGCCCCTCGTACCTCACCCAGTTCATGTATTTCCATAAAACCCAGCACCCTACATTGAAGATTATCATTATTTCCATTCTTTCTGGTCCTATATTGCCAGTCCCCTAAAACCAACACTCCAGGAAAGGTGTATTATGGGGGTCATAAGAGAGGTGTGCAGTAAACTCACTGAAGAAGCTCCATACTTCATAGGCACATTCGCCTTTGAAGAAAATATGTTGCGCACTCTCTTAATGTTTACTCCGGAAACAATGGAAGAAAGAATCCATACTGATTCCCAGCCTTTTGATATTGACATCCAAAGGGATTATGTGATTTATGATTCTCTAGGTTAGGAAGCTATATTTTGTGGGGATTTTTTTTCACCACACAATGTTTTCCATCTGTTAATTTGAGCCTGAGTATTGAATATCTGATATAAGTCCCTCGTATTGAAGCTCCCCAAGGTTGAGGGAGTGAAAAAAAATCTTTCTGCCTTTGAGTTGGTGATAATGATATCAAAAAGATCTTTCTGTTTTTTTTTTCAAAAACTAACCTGATGAAATGTGGGTGGAGTCCTGCCTCTTTAAAA
Organism: Viscum album; assembly: GCA_963277665.1. Lineage (NCBI taxonomy): Eukaryota > Viridiplantae > Streptophyta > Magnoliopsida > Santalales > Viscaceae > Viscum > Viscum album. The sequence continues at coordinate 643,634,224 of OY728122.1, forward strand.
GAGATAGTAGGAGCAGGGCATCCTGGGTAACCGATCACATCGCTATCCCAGTTGTGTTTCCAGAACAGGATGTTCCCCTCCCCTATGATCCACTGCAAGTTCTGTCGAAGTGTCGGGAGAAGGCCATTGATTGAGGAATAGAGGGGAGATCCGTGTAAGGAAGCAGGTTTCATGTTCCCTCCCTAGCTTCATGCCATAGTCTTCCCCCACATTGTGAATTCTTCAATCATCTCACACACCATTTTTTCATGCATTCATTGAATGGTGAACTCTAAGATCTTCACATTGATCCCTCTGTCTTGAATTGGCCTCGCCATCCTCTCCTATGAGACCCAGCTTCTTCTCCCCTCTAATAAATCATCCCAGATAAAGTTGGAGATCATTTTATCAATGGTTTTAATGACCCATTTTGGGATGTTAGTTGATGAAAAGGCATGGAATGGGATTGCTGATAGGATGTTGTTGACCATTGAAGTCTGTCCCCCGAAGGATAGAAAGTGGTTTTTTTAGTTAAGCACATTCCCTTCTATCTTGCTCGCCACGTGATCAAAGTCTTGGATCCGTGTCCTGATAGAGGATATAGGAGTGCCAAGATACTCCATATGAAAGGATCCATGTTTCATGCCCAACCTATTACTCAAATTTGCATCCCTCTTGGATCCACATTTATTTGAGATATAGAAGCATCTTTTGTCTTTGTTGATCACCTGGCCACTCTAGTGGCAGTATTCATCCAGGATCCTGTTGATACCCCGCATGAACCTCTTTTCACCATTCATATAGATGATTGTGTCATAAATAAAACATTATATGGGAGGCTGATGAGAGGTTCAGTTTCCTTCGATAAGGCAGGATGGAACCATTGGATATACCTCTGTTTATCATGTGGCTAAGAGTATCATGTACCATGATGAAGATACTTAGTGAGATGGGATCTCCTTGTTGTAGGACTCCAGCTACCTTGAAGAAGCCATAGGTTCTCCCCATGAAAGAGACAGCCATCCATGAGGAGCTATAACATCTGAAAAGGAGGTCGCATGCCTAGGATGAGAAACCCATACTATATAGAACCATGTTGATGTATCCCCATTCTACTCGATTGTACGCCTTGTTCATGTCCAGTTTGATTGCTATATTAGATCCATGAGTTTTTTTAGGTCCCTCAGCATCTCCTATGGAAAAGATATTGCCCCTTGGATTGAGCAGCCTTTTACAAAGTTGTGTTGTTTGAGGGAGATCCACCGAGGTAGATGGATAGATAGCCTCGTATTGAGAATACTAGCCAAAATCTTGTAAGGGAAATTGCACAAACTCACCGGTCTATGATGTATAAGGGAGGAGGGGTCCTTGATCTTTGGAATGATCACTAAGTATGTAGCACAAGCCACCTCCTCAAAAGAAGTCTTGTATTGTAGTGATAATATCCAATTTAACCACTTCCCTGGAGCCCATGTAGAACAAGTCTAGGAAGTTGTTGGGGCCTGGTACGCTCTCAGGGTTGAGCCTTGTCATGGAATTGTTTATCTCTTACTCCCTAGTGATCCCTACCATTTCTTCATTGTCCTGGATAGATACAAGGTTAGGAACCTCTCCCTAGAACTTTGCACCCCCTTATGGATAGCCATTAGTCATGGTCATGCTTGGACCAACCAGTAGGTCTTCGAAGAACATGTGCACCATCTCCCCAACCACATCCCCATCATCGGTATACGTTCCATCTTATTGGGAAATATTGGGTTTGATAGGTCTTATCTTCTCCTTGATGAAAGCATGGAAAAAAAGAAGTGTTTTTTCACCTTCGTGAAGCCATTTTATCTTTGATCTCTCCCTTTCCCTCTGTTCCTGTGCAAGGACCAATTCGGACAAACAATTATTTTTATCACAAATCTCAGAAAAAACTGTTTCTTCCCAGACATCCACTAGTATGGATTCAGGGTGCTTCACTTCCCTTTTCATCTCACCCATGTTTTGGTCAATAAGAGGAAGGTCCCTAGCCCAAAACTTAAGCCACTGTTTCAGCCTCCTCAGTTTGTTATAGATGGCCACCCAAGTGTGGCCCTGGGTCAGTTCCCCCCACATCTCCCTAACCAACTACTAGTATCCTGGGTCACCACTCCACTAACTCATGAACCTAAATCTTTCATGAGTGGCATGTGTTGGAGACAAAGAGAGCAGTAACGGAGAATGGTCAGAAATACCACGGACCAGGTGGATAACCTTGGAATTTTGTAAACATGGAGAGGGCATGGATATTGTCAAGGAAATAGTCTAGTCGGCTCTAATAGCATCTGATCCCACATTGATTGTTGCACCCAGTGAACCGGTCTCCCAAATACCCTATGTCTAGTAAGCCTTTTCCAGCTATGAACTGGACAAAGTCCATACTAGCCTTCTGGGGTAAATCTCTTATCCCTTTTCTTCTCAGCTGGTTTTGTAACCTTGTTGAAGTCACCCCCTATGATCCATGGTAGTTCCCCTGGGTGGAACACACTAATCTCTTTCCAAAGAACCTCCCTCCTCTACGCATCATAGCTACCATAGACAAAGGACACCAAAACAGTTCTTGTGTCGTGAGTAACTCTTGTTGTGATGTATTGTTCCCCTACCTAGACCAAGATAACTGAAGTATCCTTGTTCCAAAAGCCCCATATGTTTTTTTTACGGGGTCGCATGCATGGATGCATGAATCCTCATTCTATGGGTGGACTCATTAATTTTTTCCAAATTCTATTTGTGTTCAAGGATGACAGCAATCTAAGCCATGTATGTAAGAACCCGGTTCTTATTTTAGAGGTATGGGCTTATTCTTTTCCTTTTCCTTGAGTGTTTTTTAGAAAATATGGAAAATAGGGAAAAATCATGAATTTTGGAACTACACGCCGTGTACTTTATCCACACGTCGTGTACTTTTGGTCGTGTTGGGATGAGTACACGGGGTGTGTAGCCATGCCGGTGATGAAGGGTGAGGGACCACTACACGCTGTGTAGTGGTGCATTACACGCCATGTAGTCAGTCGGCATTCATGAATAGTAAAGCGGTGGCGTCGCTACCATCTAGGCGACAGTACACGTCGTGTACTCGAGAGTACATGCTGTGTACTCATGTCGATGGATGAACAGTGTGGCAGTGCCGCCAAATGAACAGTTAAATGAAAGAAGTACACGTCATGTACTCAGAAGTACACGCCGTGTACTTTGTTTTTTCGGCTTAAAACAGGCAGTAGCCTCCTCATTTTGAAGAGGAGGCACTTGAGCCATTTTGGAACCAAAGGCGGAGGTCGGATCTTTGAAGATCCACCGGGCATTCGTCTGGAATCTGATTCGTCTTCGGACGATTTCGTTGGAACCGCACGGGTAATCCCTCTCCTCTCCTGGTACCGTTCTTGCCAATTCTTCTCCTAACATAAGTTATTTATGTTTGAATGGGTTTTATTCTTTGTCAGATCTACGTCGTTCTTGGGAGTTTCTGGAATCAGTGTTCGGGTATAACGCTCGTTGACGTATAAGGTAGGTGGCTTTGTGTTTATTTTCCAACTGTTGTGTGTTTTGTACGTTTTTGTGCCACGAACCCATGTTGGGGTGTCGTGTGGATGAGGCTGTTTCTATGTTTAATGCCTATAATTGCATAGGTGATTAAACTATGATATTAAAATGCTGGTTGGGATCGCTGCTTGGATCCGGAAGCACCCCCGGGGTGTGTTTCACTGTTTAACCGTTTGGCCAGGATACCCGAGGGTATGCCTTCAAAGTAGTAATTATAGAATTTCCTTGAGAGGAATTGATTGTTACTGCTTGTTTACCTATTGGCCATGGCCTAGTTGCATGTTTAGCCTGAGGGCGTTGTTGTATTTGGCCTGAGGGTGTTGTTGTGATTACCCTGAGGGCACTACACTATTTAGCCCGAGGGCTGTAGTTATTTCGCCTAAGGGCAACCTTTCGTGCCTGAGGGCTTGAATTCTGTGCCTGAGGGCGACACTTCCTATGCCTAAGGGCAATTTCTGTTACGCCTAAGGACTATACCTGTGGGTTGGATTCTGCTTACCTGAGGGTAAGGTTTTTTTTATCTGAGGACGTGGAATGTTTACTTAGAAATGCACTAAGGTGGTTTCTAATATTTAAATGGATTAAATGGATAATGAAATGGCAATATAACTGGTAATTAGTTACTTTTAAGTATTGCTTACTTTATTTCATTTTACTACTGCACACTATTGTTGCATGCTTACACGCAGTTGGGCACATGCCTTTGGTGGGTGCCTACTGAGATATATTTCTCACACCCTGTTTGGGTCACGCTTTTCGGCCCAAATAGATTACGTTGTTGCAGGTGTAGATAGGGGCAAGAGTCCCTATACAGGTACTTGACTGTTGTTTAGGAGTAGGAGGGCATGGGACCGAGCCTAGGCTCGCGATGCCGCTGCCAGCAGTTTGCTTGTTTTGTTGTACTCTGTTTTCTGTTGTACTGTATTGATGTATAACATGTTCTGGCTCTTTTCTTAGAACTTAAAACATGTAGCATCATCACTTATATATTGTTGGTTATATCCACTGTTGTGGTTATTTCAGTTGTGTATGTTTACTGCTTCCGTTGTTTGTTGTACGTTTATTTTGGTATTCCACTGCGCTACACTTTGACAAATGAGGGAATAGTTTCCCCACTATCAGACTTAGGCCCTCACTGCTAATCGGCAGCGTCTGGCATTTGGGGAAATGCGCTTGAGGTCACATGGCGAACCGGGCTCGGGGCACCCGTTGTGTGGCACCCGGGTCTGGGACGTTACAAAGTGGTATCAAAGGGGTTCTTTACTTTGACTTACTATTTGGAGTCATAGTCAGGGATAAGATGGAATGGTAGTTGGTAATAAGTTGTGCCCGGGCGTAGCTAACCTGTGTACAGGGAAAAGCCAGTCTACCTCGTATTTTGCATTATTTTGATTTTGCAATTTTACGGTTGATATGTTTTCACCGTTGGGTGATGCACTTGAATTGTGTTGTTTATATTTTATTTGTGGGTACTATTTAGTTGCAACCCGATGAGATGAGGGTATGTCATCTCATGCATCATATAGGCACATGCTAGAAATCACATGCCATGCATAGTTTTCATGCCATGTAGGTTCATTAGAATTTGCATGTTGTTGTGATAGTTGATGTCCTAAGAAAGCATGTTGTTGTGATAGCTGCGTGATAAATACCTACCTTGTGATATGGTATTTTAGTTGATCTTGTTTATAGAATGGATGCCAAACTTTGGTTTTTGGGGAGTATGGGCCCCCATTGATCGGAATTTGGTGGATCATCGACTGTTATTGATTATAACACAGATAAGATGTCAAACTTTGATTCGTGGGGAGTATAGGCCCCCACGTGTCGGAATTTGACACTTAGGTGTTGGTTTTTAGTATTTTCTGGGTTCCAGGGAAGTTTCTGAGGCATACTGTCTGGAAAACCCAGAATACACGCCGTGTAGGACCTCATACACGATGTGCGTGTTCTTCTGTTCGGGAAGAAAAATGAACTTTTTGAGTACACGCCGTGTACCCCGAGTACACGCCGTGTACCCCGAGTACACGCCATGTAGTCTCTTTCCGTGTCACAAACCGTGTGGGCAGCGACACGGGGTGGGGAAGGGCTTGGGTAAAACACGCCGTGTAGTTTTGTGCACGTCGTGTAGTATGACCCGGAGTCCGGACGTGTAACTAACAACACGGGTCGGTGAACTCCTGTACAGCACGCCATGTCAATGATGAACACGCCGTGTAGTGTGACCTGGGAACTCGGTTGTGTAACTAACAACACGGGTCGGTGTCACCTCTCCCTGAACACACCGTGTACCTGTGGGACATGTCGTGTAATCTTGTCCGAGGAAAGACCGTGTGGAGTTAGCCGTGTGGCTGAAAACGGGGTGTTGTACACGTTGTGTACGGGTGTAACACTCCGTGTAGTGTCAAGACAAGTAGTCGCCCATGTCACAGATGACACGGGCAGTTGGAAAATAACACCGTACACGCTGTGTAGATATTAAACACGCCGTGTAGTTTTGTTGAACGGAATTCGTGTGGCTTAGCCATGTAGAAGGACCTGGGCAGGGGAAGGAAAGCCAAGTACACGTCGTGTAGTCATTTTACACGCCGTGTAGTCTTGTTTTGAAAATTTTGAAACGCCTTCTTCCTCTTGTTCCTTTGTGGTTCCTTCGCTTTCAGTCTTAATAATCTTGAATCTGAGGCGTGATTTTGACCTTGTAGAGTCATGCTGCCTAGACGACCACAAGTTGTTCGTCAGGAGAGCGGTGACGATAATACTCCGGAGATGGTGGGCCATGGGCTACCAGTTGATCCACCAGCAGAGCCAGATGTGGCACCAGCTGTTATAACGGACACAGGCGCGGAGGCGTAGTTCCGTGAAGGCTTATTGCGGTTCATGCAGACCTTTTAGGGAGCACTGCATGCTTCCACATCTATGGTCGAGCTGACGCGTATCTTTCAGCAGCAGCATCCGCCTACGTTTTCAGGGGATGGCGGACCACAGGCTGTAGAGTCTTGTCTAGGATCGATGCAGACTATTTTCAAGCATCTGGAGATGCCTCCAGGGCGGAGGGTCAAGCTCGCGACTTATATGCTGTGTGATTCCGCCAAGAGGTGGTGGGATGTTACCACCCAGTCAGAGCATCATAGGGACATGGCGTGGGAAGATTTTCAGGTAGTCTTCTATGAATTCTTCTTTCTCGAGACGCTGAGGGAAGATAGAGCTCGAGAGTTCATGAATCTGCAGTAGGCCGCTATGTCGGTGATGGACTACTCTGCTCATTTTACAGAGCTTCAGCATTTTGCACCCGTGCTAGTGGGTGATGAGACGTTGAGAGCCAGACATTTTAAGGATGGTCTTCGGTATGACATCCGAGCACTGGTAAATGTTTTCAGGTTGCCTACTGTACACGCGATTTTGAATCAGGTGCTGATTACAGAGAGGAACCTGTGGGAATCTAGTGGTGTGGGCCAAGGCGGTTCAGCACCAGTTACTGGTACTATTTCTACTGGCAAGAGGAAGAGACAGATGGACTTCTCTCAAGGCGGCAGTACCAGCCAGGCAGCTTCTTTAGGTGGACCGGTCAGGTGCTACCAGTGTGGCAGAGAGGGGCACAAAAGGCCGCAGTGTCCACGGGACCCAGTGGAGTGCCGAGCTTGTGGCAAGATGGGTCATCTGCAGCGCTTTTGTAGGGCGTTTCTACCAGTGGCTAGTGAGAGGGGTTCTGTGCAGACTCCGCATGTGGGAGAAGGACCAGTGGATTCTTACCAGTCAGGGAACCGAAATACGTCAGGGTGTGCAGGCAGAGACGGTGGTCGTGGCCGTGGTAGCCAGACACCAGGATCGCAGAGGCAGCAGGGCGGGATAGCTCAGGGTAGCCAGGCTATGTCGCAGGGTCGCGGCACTGGACAGGCATATGTAGTGCAACAGACCCAGCAGGAGCAAGATCCCGGACCTTCAACAGTCAGAGGTACTATTCTAGTAACTTCTTTCTTGTCTTCAGTACTTTTTGATACGGGTGTTACACATAGTTTTATATTTGTACCCGCTGTGGAGAGCCTTGGGCTCGGTGTTTCTACTTCTTCTGATATCTTGACGCTAGACACTCCGTTGGGAACTAGGACGGTTGGTGTGCATCAGTGCAAGGAGTGCCCCCTTGAGGTTGGTGGGTGTCACTTCCTTTGGGACCTCTATGTCCTGGAGATGGCGAGCTATGACGTCATTCTCGAGATGGACTGGTTGGTTCCCTTTGGAGCCTTTGTAGACTGCTATCGTCGCAGGGTGCGTTTCATGTCACCAGAGGGTGGGGAGTTTCTATACAAGGGCGAGTGGGATGTTCAGGCGAGTCGAGCTGGACCAGAGCATCATAGGCGAGGTGGAGTCACAGCCCAGATTGAGAGCTTATATCTGGATGACCAGGGGACTTGTCAGACGGATTTCGCTCCAGTTGTTGATCGTTTCAGGGATGTCTTCCCAGATGACTTTTCAGGTCTACCTCCGGTGCGCGAGGTGGATTTCTCTATCGAGCTAGTGCCAGGAGCAGCACCGGTGTCCATTCCTCCTTATAGGATGGCCACGCCTGAGTTGCAGGAGCTCAAGATGCAGTTAGTGGAGTTGCAGACAAAGGGTTTTATCCGACCCAGTACTTCTCCTTGGGGTTCTCCAGTCCTTTTTGCGAAGAAGGCGGATGGTACCCTCAGACTTTGTGTGGATTATCGGAAGCTGAACTAGTTGACGGTTAAAAACCGATACCCCTTGCCGAGGATAGATGATCTGTTTGATCAGCTTCGTGGAGCACGAGTGTTCTCAAATATTGACATGAGATCCGGATATCATCAGCTGCGCGTTAGACCATCTGATATACCTCTCACAGCTTTCAGGAGCAGGTATGGTCTATATGAGTATACGGTTATGTCGTTCGGACTCACGAACACGCCAGCAGTTTTCATGGCTCTGATGAATCGTGTGTTCCATCCGTATCTTGACTCATTTGTGGTAGTATTCGTGGACAACATCTTAGTGTACTCTCACTCTCGACACGACCATGCCACCCATATTAAGATCGTATTGAGTACACTGAGAGAGCATCGACTATATGATAAGCTCTCGAAGTGCCACTTTTGGATGGAACAGATTCACTTCCTGGGTCATATCATCTCAGAAGCAGGAGTTGCAGTAGACCCAGAGAAGGTGAGAGCAGTAGTTTCCTGGGAGCAGCCCAAGAACGTGTTTGAGATACGGAGTTTCTTAGGGCTGGCTGGTTACTACAGACACTTCATACAGGACTTCTCCCGCTTAGCAGCACCGTTGGCAGGTCTAACTAAGAAGGGTGTGAAGTTCGTTTGGTCAGAAGCTTGCGAGACAGCTTTTCAGGACCTGAAGGGAAGACTGACATTAGCACCGATCCTGATACTGTCACGACCCGTCCTCGGGGCCCATGTCGTGACTACCCCAAGCCCGCCTTCCATAGGCCAGGGGCTGGCGACTAGCACCAAGGCGTAAATCCCAACAAAAAGGGAAGCCATTGCCTTTGAAAAGTAAACAAGCACCACAGAGTAAGCAAGCAGAAAAGTAAACACTAAGCAAAAACGGTACAAGCTGTGCTGAAAGTAAAAGGGGCCGGAAATACAAGCCCAACAGTAAAGTACAACTAAAAGGAAAAAAACAGCAACTGAAAAGGGAAAACTGTAGCGTCGAGACGTCCTCCGGAAATCCCACCTGAAGGGTGGGTACAGATAGCCTCCACTGCTCCTTGGGTCCACCTGACCGCTCCGAGTATGTCCTGCCCAGTGGTCCACCTCCAGGTACCGTCCTGCTCCGCACGCATCCACCACAATCAGCGTTGTCCGTCGTCTGCAACCAACACAACGTAGTGCGGGCAAAGCCCGTGCAGGGGTGAGTATAATCTACTCAGTAGGGACCCCGAGACCCCCGAAGGTCTCTCGAAATCCACAATGGATAATCCACAAAGGAAGGATACAATCACGAAGTAACATCTGACACGGCTTAGGTATATGCCCATACATATACCTAAGTCATCAATTCCCGTTCGGCTCCAATGTCCGAGCCCAAGCACAACCCAGTCCACACAGGAAAGCAAAACGTATACCCACACAGGATATCTCAACACAATCCACAAAGGAGAGTAAACAGTAAATCCACCCAGGATAGCTCAACACAATCCACAAAGGAGAGTAAAAAAGTAAATCCACACAGGATAGCTCAACACAATCCACAAAGGAGAGTAAACAGTAAATCCACACAGGACAGCTCAACACAATCCACAAAGGAGAGTAACGCAAGATTCAGCTCACACAGGTATACTTCTTCGGATGACGATAGAGATGATCACTGATCCATCTAAGTCGTCGGACCCACGAAGGATTGATAGGTAACTAACCCCCGCAATGACCCACACAGGATCGGGCCCACACAGGACCTGTAGGCGTTGGCTCACACAGAACCGCTGAGCGCTGACCCACACAGGATCGGACCCACACAGGATCGGGCCCACACAGGACCGGGCCCACAGAGGACATGTAGCACTGATCCACGTAGGATCCCTAAGTGCAGTAGTCGTCGGAGTCCACTGAGGATCTCTGCGCAGTCGTCGCCGCAGTCCACTGAGGATCTCTGCACGGTCGCCGCAGTCGAAGAAGCAGTCGCAGCCAGCCTAGGGTTCCCGCACACAGCAAGCTCGTTCGGGAGGGTCCGCTCCACGAGCCGAGAGGCTGATACATCAACTGACACAAAGTCCGAATTTGATGTATCCAAAAGTTCCGTATCGTCAACAGGAACTCAACGTCGCAGACGGCGCGTCAATCGGACGCCCGGTCTGAGAGTTATTGGCATTTTCGTCCTAGGAGCCCGATTGGTTTTTAAGGCAAAACCAACCCTACCGCACTCCACCTGTGTCCAAACCTCGGGTGGAGTATTCCAAAAGATCCGTCTCACTTAGAGGAAAACAAAAAAGCTGACGGCACGTCAATCGGACGTCCGTAGCTCAAGATATGAGCGTTTCCGCTCCGAGGGCCCGGTTGGTTTCGTGTACGAACCAACCCGGCCGAACTCAAAGTACTCCGAAACCTTGAGTGCGATATACCGAAACGACCGACTCGATCCAAGGATCGCGTTTCCACTGATGGCGAGTCGTTTGGATGCCCGTAACTCAAGTTACGGGCGTTTGAATGAAGATCGTCCGAAGACGGGGGGTACGGGCCCGGGCCGACCCCGCCCGACCCCCCCCCCCCCCCCCGGGAGTCGGCCGAACCGGGTCGACCCAAACCGGGTCGACCCGACCCGGTTCGGCCGAGCGGCCGAACTGCCGAGGCACGCGGGACGCCGCCCCCGCGGCCCGGTGGTGCCGCGGCCCCCCGCGTGGGGCCGTGCTGAGTCGGGACGCGGCTTCAGCCGCGTCCGAGGGCACTGGACCCGCGCGGCCGCGGCTTCAGCCGCGGCGGCCAGTCCGGCGGTGCGCCGGGGCGCCGCCACTCCCGGCTGCCGGCGCCGGCGAGTTCCGCGGGCCACCGGGATCGTTCCTGTGGTCCGATTCTCTTCCCGTCTGCGCCATTGCTCCTCCCGGGACTCGTTCTTCACTGCGGGATCGTCAAACATCCGTTGCGGCACGTTCCGTCGTCGCCCGTTAAATCCGCACAAAATGAAGAACGACGGAGGGTCGTCGGGCCGTGTTCGTTTGGCCCGCACCCTCTGCGTTAGAGATAAACAAACGGGAGAAATTTGTTCAACACATGAACGCATATCCGAAACAATTTTTAATGAAATAAAATTGTTTCATAAACAGGAATAAAAAAAAGGGTAATTCCCAAAATAAATCCCTACCTCGTCGATCGTCGCGCATGGGCGTTCTTCGCGGAAAAGCTCGTCGCGGAAGAGAGGGATCGTCGCTTCGTCGCGGGGAGGCGTCGCGTCATCGCGGAATCCGGCGTTGAGTCGGCGAACTCAACGCACCATGAAATGGAATATTTAATTTAATTAATTAAATCCGTGTTTTTGGTTAAGAACCACGAAGGAGATAAAAAGGAAGGTCTGAGACTCTTACCTCATGCAGCCGATCGAATATCCGTCGCGGAGGAAGAGATGTCGCAGAAGAACGTTGTCGGCATTGCGGATCACGGCGTCGCGTCGTCGATTTCCGGGTTCGGCGTTCTTCGCGTTCTTCGCGTTCTTCGCGTTCTTTGCGTTCTTCGCATTCTTCGCGTTCTTCGCGAAGGAGGAAGAAGGAACAAGGATTCTGTCTCAACGAGTAATCCCCCAAAAGATTTTGGTTGGTCTTATTTTATTAATATGCCAACACACGAAAACAGGTTAAGAAACGACTAATCAATTCATTGAATTAATCCAACGAAAGAAACAACCCAATTAATTCACGAAAGAAACAGCCCATTTAATTCACGAAATAAACCGCCCAATTAAATGGTCTGTTAATATTTTAATAAACGCGTCAGTTGACTTTCATAATATGGGTTTTCACGGGTGCGTTTCTTAGTGGAAAGAAATGGCGGGGCTCGTGCGGGCCCCACCTCACAAATATCCTACCAAGGGGGTAGGATATTTCTGGATAGCATCCTATCCGTTTCAACTCAGTTCAAGCCGTCAACAAGTGGCTTCAAGTGGCTTCTAAGTGGCTTAAGTGAAATAAAATAAAGTTGTCGTAAAATTATTTTATTTCTTAACTTTAAGCCCGAAAATTAAAAACCACACCCGAGAAAACGCAACTCCGGAAGAGGCGTTTCTAAGCGAATATCGGCGCTGCGATTTCATCGGTGCCCTCAGAATTCGATTCCGGGCACCGGTTCAAAAGTTAGAAAAACCCGCTCGTCCTTTCACTGAACGTACCCGAGCCATACTTCGGAAAATGATTCTGGGCACACCGAGCCTCGGAATCAGGTGCCGTCAGAAACTGCGCTCTTGAAAAATTCCAAAGAAAATTAAGAAAAAAATTTCCTCGAAATTTACGGGTCTTTACATTACTCCCACCTCAGGACTTTACGTCCCCGTAAAGTTACATCAAAAACTAGGAAAACAAATGTGGGTACTGAGCACGCATCTGAGCCTCCCGCTCCCAAGTGCTCTCCTGGAGGTTCCCGTGCTGTCATCTGATGCGCACAAGAGGAATCGATCGCCCACGTAGGACCCTCTCCTGTCGATCCTCTATCTCCACTGGGACCTCCGCAAAAGTCACCCCATCATCCACGTATAGCTCCCCATAGTCAATGATGTGCGTCGGGTCGTGCACGTATCTCCTCAGCTGGGATACGTGGAAGACGTCGTGCACCCGGTGCAACTGAGGTGGCAGAGCCAGGCGATAAGCCACCTCGCCAATCCTGCTGAGGACCTGGAAAGGCCCGATGAAGCGTGGAGACAACTTGCCGCCCCGGCCAAATCTCCGCAACCCACGTCGAGGTGAGACACGCAAGAAGACGTGGTCTCCATCCTCGAACTCTAGTGGCCTCCTCCTCCTGTCAGCATATGACTTCTGTCGGCTCTGTGCTGTCCTCATCCGCTCCTGGATGACCTGGACCTTCTCTGCCGTGGCTCGGACCATCTCTGGTCCCACAAGTGCTGACTCCCCAGGGTCTGTCCAGCACAAAGGAGATCTGCAAGGCCTGTCGTACAATGCCTCATAGGGTGCCATCCCGATGGTGGAGTGGTATCTGTTGTTGTACGGGAACTCCACCAAGGGTAGGTGGTCCTCCCAGCTGCGACCAAAGTCAAGGACACATGCACGGAGCATGTCCTCGAGAGTCTGAATGGTCCTCTCCGTCTGACCATCCGTCTGAGGGTGAAAGGCGGTGCTCAGACGTAGCCGCGTCCCGAACGCCTCCTGCAACCCCTTCCAAAGCCAGGAAGTAAAGAGAGCGTCCCTATCAGATACGATAGTCGATGGCACACTGTGAAGCCGTACAATCTCCTGGACGTAGAGACGCCCCAAGCTCTCCACTGAGCCCTGCTCTCGAATGGGTAAAAAGTGTGCCGACTTGGTGAGTCGGTCAACAATCACCCAAATGGAGTCGTGACCTCTGGAAGTGCATGGAAGTCCAGTCACGAAGTCCATAGATATCCCATCCCACTTCCACTCCGGGACCTCCAAGGGTTGTACCAAGCCTGCTGGTACCTGATGCTCTGCCTTCACCTGCTGGCAGGTGAGGCACCGTGAAACGAACTCTGCCACAGCCTTCTTCATGCCCGGCCACCAGTGCTGTCGTCTGAGATCCTGGTACATCTTCGCCACTCGAGGATGTACCACCAAAGGAGAAGTGTGAAACTCTCTCAGCACCTCCTCTCGTAAAGCGACTGGTACCAAGGTACATCCTCCGAAAAGGACGTCGTGCTCTGATCCAAGGGAGAAACCATCAAGTGCCTGTCGTGAGGATATCTGTACACGCCGTGTCTCACAGTCAGTGTCCCCACGTTGTGCCTCTCTGACCCGTTGTAGAAGTGGAGGAGAGACTGTGAGAGACTGAAGGAAGGCTGCTCCGTCTCTATCCACGAAGGATATCTGCAAGGCGGCTAGCTGCTCTGTCGCCTCCTCAAGTAGTTGGATGCCCGTCCTCCTGCTGAGGGCATCGGCTACCACGTTCCCCTTCCCAGGAGTATAGACTATCTCAAAGTCATAGTCCTGGAGGAACTCGAGCCATCGCCGATGTCTCAGGTTCAGGTCCTTCTGAGAGAAGATGTACCTGAGACTCTGGTGGTCAGAAAAGACTGTGAAGCGCTCGCCCATCAGATAATGCCGCCATGTCTTCAGGGCGAAGACCACTCCTGCCAACTCCAAGTCATGGGTAGCGTAGTTCTGCTCATGCGGCCTCAACTGACGTGATCCGTAGGCAATCACGGCCCGCTCCTGCATCAGGACACACCCGATTCCGGTCCCTAATGCATCGCAGTAGACTACGTATCCAACTCCCTCCTCAGGCAACCTCAAGATAGGTGCGCTGGTCAACCTCTGCCTCAGCTCCGGGAAGCTCTGCTGACATCTGTCTGACCACACGAAGGGTTTCCCCTTCTTCGTCAATGCTGAGAGTGGGGCCGCAAATCTGGAGAAGTCCGGCACAAATCTCCGATAGTAACTGGCTTGGCCCAAGAAACTCCGCACCTCTGTCACGCTCTTGGGTGGCTCCCAAGCTAGCACTGCCTCGATCTTCGCGGGATCCACTGCAACTCCCGCCTCAGAAATGACGTGCCCCAAGAAGTGGACCTCACGTAACCAGAACTGACACTTCGAGAGATTTCCATAAAGCTGGTGCTCTCGGAGTGTGTCTAGCACAACACGCAAGTGGTAGGCGTGCTCCTCCTCCGTGGTCGAGTACACCAAGATGTCGTTGATGAAGACTACGACAAATCGATCGAGGTATGGCTGGAATATCCTATTCATGAGGCTCATGAACACTGTTGGAGCGTTGGTCATGCCGAAAGGCATAACCAAGAACTCATAGTGGCCATACCGACACCTGAAGGCCGTCTTCTGCACATCCTCGTCTCGAACTCTGAGCTGATGATAGCCTGACCTGAGGTCTATCTTCGAGAACCACCGTTCTCCCTTGAGCTGATCGAAGAGGTCATCAATCCTGGGTAGCGGATACTTGTTCCTCACTGTCACCTGGTTCAGGCGACGATAATCGACACACAGTCGCAAGCTCCCGTTCGCCTTCTTGGTGAACAATATCGGGGAAGCCCAGGGCGAAACACTGGGTCGGATGAACCCCTTGCCCTGCAAGTCCTCCAACTGTACCCGCAGCTCTCGAAGCTCAGCGGGGGCCATCCGATATGCTGGAGTGGATATCGGGGTTGTTCCGGGATACAGTTCAATATAAAAGTCTACCTCTCTGCGAGGAGGTAGTCCTGGAACGTCGTCGGGAAAGACGTCCGCATACTGATCCACCACTGCAGGAAAACTGGGACTCCGCACGTCAACTGCTCCCAGGATGAGGCTAGCCAACTGGTGAGTGATGGGCTGACCTCTCCTCTGCGTGAGTCCATCCTGTGCTTTTAAGGCTCCCTTCTCGCCGATGAAGGTGAACCTGCTCCCGTCGGTGCGCACACATCGCACCTTACGCCTAATGCAGTCAATCTGAGCATGGACCGTAGATAACCAATCCATGCCCAAGATGACGTCGTAAGGCCTCGACGCCGCTACAAGAAGATCCCAGCCGAAGCTCTCACCTCCTAGAGTAAGCTCACACTGCCGGCACCAGTGCGTAATCGTCGAGTCTGCTCCCGTAGGAGTCTCTAGCCGTAAGGATCGAGCCAACGGCTCCGTCGGAATCTCCGAGCTCCGAACAAGGGCAGTGGCTATGAAAGAGTGACTCGCTCCTGTTTCTATCAGAACTGCAGCAAGGGTGGAATAGACATAGATCGTACCTCGAATCATATCTGGAACGCCGTGGTCGTAGGCCTCCGCTACCTGGAGCTAAGCCTGTCTCTGCCCACCAGCTCCCTGTGGTCGGGGCGGGCCTCCTGGTGGTGGTGGTGGCAGTGCCTCAAAGCGTCGTCCACCACCTGCTGCTCGGCCAGCTCCTCTGCCTCGTCCGCCTCCTCCCTGCGGACCGCCACGGTCGACCCTCTGCCTCTGCCTGGGTGGTCCCTCCACCGTCTGCTGCCCCTCAGTACGACGGGTCGGGCAGTCACGAGCCATGTGGCCCTGCCCGCCGCACTCGTAGCACTGCCTGCCTCTCGGAAGATTGGCTCCGCGCTGTGTGCCCTGCACTGCTGAGCCAGTGTCCCGAGGTCGTCTGCCGGAAGGTCTGGTCCGCATGGAACCCTGAGTCATCCGTCGGCTACCTGCTTCCGAAGACTCCGCTATCTGTCGCCCTGCGGAAGGTCTCGCTGTGGACTCGGCCAGGAAGCTCTCGATCAGAAGGGCTCGCTCTAGCACTCCTGCCTGGGTCGGGATGCTGAGGGAGATCAGCGATGCCCTGATCTCGTGTCTCAATACCTGCTCGAAGGTCCGGGCCCGGAAGAAGGGGTCTCGTACCATGTCGGTCGAGTAGCGAGATAGGTCGGTGAACCTCGCCGCGTACTGGGCGACCGTCAAGCTGCCCTGCCGCAGCTAAAGAAGCTCCTGGATGCGCACCGCATAGAGGGTGGCCGGGACGAACTCTGAGAAAAAGAGGCTCTCGAAGTCCGTCCAGATGAGGGAGGCCTCATCGTGTACCTGGAGCATCAGGCTCCACCGTCGCCCTGCTGCTGCGTGCAGTAGGCTCGCCGCGAGGATCACCATGAGGTCTGCTGGTGTCCTCACTAGCCTGAAAACTCGGACGACCGCCTCCAGCCAGTCCTCGACTGCCTGGGGGTCCGACTCCCCACGGAACCTGGGTGGTCACTGGCGCTGGAACTCGTGCAGAGCTCCGAGGCGTCGTGCGTCGTCAGCTGCCAGTGCTGGAAGCATCGGGGGCTCGGCGGGTAAAGGTACCGTCGGTGCCTCTGCTGTCAACGGGCCCTGTACCGAGGCCTCGTCTCTCGGAGGGCTGTCGTCGCGCTCTACCCTAGGAACCCTAGCTGGCTGTTGTCGTCGTTCCATCCTGAAAAGGAAATAAGTATGTCACGGTCAGAACAGTATACCTAGTGAGCTGACACAAGTAATCACAGAGAAAACTTAAAACACACATGTAATCAATGTTTTCGTGCATTAAGTCAGAAATCAGAAGTCAGGGTCCTGGTGTATGGATACGTCGGCCGCCGCACCAACACTGGACTCCCTGGACTGATAACCACACTCAATACGCTAAACACTATTGCTTCACACAGAAGAAAGATCAGAGTCTGCGGTAGAACCGACCACCTTTGATTCCAATTTGTCACGACCCGTCCTCGGGGCCCGTGCCGTGACTACCCCAAGCCCGCCTTCCATAGGTCAGGGGCTGGAGACTAGCACCAAGGCGTAAATCCCAACAAAAAGGGAAGGCATTGCCTTTGAAAAGTAAACAAGCACCACAGAGTAAGCAAGCGAAAAAGTAAACACTAAGCACAAACTGTACAAGCTGTGCTGAAAGTAAAAGGGGCCGGAAATAGAAGCCCAACAGTAAAGAACAACTGAAAGGAAAAAAACAGCAACTGAAAAGGGAAAACTGTAGCGTTGAGCCGTCCTCTGGAAATCCCACCTGAAGGGTGGGTACAGATAGCCTCCACTGCTCCTCGGGTCCACCTGACCGCTCCGAGTACGTCCCGCCCAGTGGTCCACCTCCAGGTATCGTCCTACTCCGCACGCCTCCACCACAATCAGCGTTGTCCGTCGTCTGCAACCAACACAACGTAGTGCGGGCAAAACCCGTGCAGGGGTGAGTATAAGCTACTCAGTAGGGACCCCGAGACCCCCGAAGGTCTCCCGAAATCCACAAAGGATAATCCAAAAAGGAAGGATACAATCACGAAGTAACATCTGACACGGCTTAGGTATATGCCCATACATATACCTAAGTCATCAATTCCCGTTCGGCTCCAACGTCCGAGCCCAAGCACAACCCAGTCCACACCGGAAAGCAAAACGTATACCCACACAGGATAGCTCAACACAATCCACAAAGGAGAGTAAACAGTAAATCCACACAGGATAGCTCAACACAATCCACAAAGGAGAGTAAACAGTAAATCCACACAGGAGAGCTCAACACAATCCACAAAGGAGAGTAAACAGTAAATCCACACAGGACAGCTCAACACAATCCACAAAGGAGAGTAACGCAAGATTCAGCTCACACAGGTATACTTCTTCGGATGACGATAGAGATGATCACTGATCCATCTAAGTCGTCGGACCCACGAAGGATCGATAGGTAACTAACCCCCGCAATGACCCACACAGGATCGGGCCCACACAGGACCTGTAGGCGCTGGCTCACACAGAACCGCTGAGCGCTGACCCACACAGGATCGGACCCACACAGGATCGGGCCCACACAGGACCGGTCCCACACAGGACCTGTAGCACTGATCCACGTAGGATCGCTGAGTGCAGTAGTCGTCGCGGTCCACTGAGGATCTCTGCACAGTCGTCGCCGCAGTCCACTGAGGATCTCTGCACGGTCGTCGTCGGAGTCCACTGAGGATCTCTGCACCGTCGTCGCCGCAGTCCACTGAGGATCTTTGCACGATCGTCGCAGTCGAAGAAGCAGTCGCAGCCAGCCTAGGGTTCCCGCACACAGCAAGCTCGTTCGGGAGGGTCCGCTCCACGAGCCGAGAGGCTGATACATCAACTGACACAAAGTCCGAAGTTAATGTATCCAAAAGTTACGTATCGTCAACAGGAACTCAACGTCGCAGACGGCGCGTCAATCGGACGCTCGGTCTGAGAGTTATTGGCATTTTCGTCCCAGGGGCCCGGTTGGTTTTTAAGGCAAAACCAACCCGACCGCACTCAACCTGCGTCCAAACCTCGGGCGGAGTATTCCAAAAGATTCGTCTCACTTAGAGGAAAACAACAAAGCTGACGGCACGTCAATCGGACGTCCGTAGCTCAAGATATGAGTGTTTCCGCTCTGAGGGCCCGGTTGGTTTCGTGTACGAACCAACCCGGACGAACACAAAGTACTCCGAAACTTTGAGTGCGATATACCTAAACGACCTACTCGATCCAAGGATCGGGTTGCCGCTGACGGCGAGTCGTTTGGAGGCCCGTATCTCAAGTTACGAGCGTTTGAACAAAGACCGTCCGAAGACGGGGGGTACGGGCCTGGGCCGACCCGGCCTGACCCCCCCCCCCCCCCCGGGAGTCGGCCGAACCGGGTCGACCCGACCCGGTCCGGTCCGGCCAGGGCACGGCCCGGCCGGTCGGACCGGCCTCGCCCGGTTCGGTCGAGCGGCCAAACGGCCGAGGCACGCGGGGCGCCGCCCCCGTGGCCTGGTGGTGCCTTGGCCCCCAGCGTGGGGCTGCGCTGAGTCGGGACGCGGCTTCAGCCGCGTCCGAGGGCACCGGACCCGCGCGGCCGCGGGTCCGCGGGGGCCGCCGCCGCCGCGGCTTCAGCCGCGGCGGTTTGTCTGGCGGCGCGCCGGGGCGCCGCCGGCGAGTTCCGCGGGCCACCGGGATCGTTCCGGTGGTCCGATTCTCTTCCCGTCTGCGCCATTGCTTCTCCCGGGACTCGTTCTTCACTGCAGGATCGTCAAACATCCGTTGCGGCACGTTCCGTCGCTGCCCGTCAAATCCGCACAAAATGAAGAACGGCGGAGGGTCGTCGGGCCGTGTTTGTTTGGCCCGCACCCTCCGCGTTAGAGATAAACAAACGGGAGAAATTTGTTCAACACATGAACGCATATCCGAAACAATTTTTAATGAAATAAAATTGTTTCATTAACGGGAATAAAAAAAGGGTAATTCCCAAAATAAATCCCTACCTCGTCGATCGTCGCGCGCGGGCGTTCTTCGCGGAAAAGCTCTTCGCGGAAGAGAGGGATCGTCGCGTCGTCGCGGGGAGGCGTCGCGTCGTCGCGGAATCCGGCGTTGAGTCGGCGAACTCAACACACCATGAAACGGCAGATTTAATTTAATTAATTAAATCCGTGTTTTTGGTTAAGAACTACGAAGGAGATAAAAAGGAAGGTCCGAGACTCTTACTTCAAGCAGCCGATCGAAGATCCGTCGCGGAGGAAGAGACGTCGCAGAAGAACGTTGTCGGCGTTGCGGATCACGGCGTCGCGTCGTCGATTTCCGGGTTCGGCGTTCTTCGCGTTCTTCACGTTCTTCGCGTTCTTCGCGTTCTTCGCGTTCTTCGCGTTCTTCGCATTCTTCGCGTTCTTCGCGTTCTTCGCATTCTTCGCGAAGGAGGAAGAAGGAACAAGGATTATGTCTCAACGAGTAATCCCCCAAAAGATTTTGGTTGGTCTTATTTTATTAATATGCTAACACACGAAAACAGGTTAAGAAACGACTAATCAATTCGTTGAATTAATCCAACGAAAGAAACAGCCCATTTAATTCACGAAAGAAACAGCCCATTTAATTCACGAAATAAACCGCCCAATTAAATGGTCTGTTAATATTTTAAGAAACGCGTCAGTTGACTTTCATAAGACGGGTTTTCGCGGGTGCGTTTCTTAGCGGAAAGAAACGGCGGAGCTCGTGCGGGCCCCACCTCACAAATATCCTACCAAGGGGGTAGGATATTTCTGGATAGCATCCTATCCGGTTCAACTCAGTTCAAGCCGTCAACAAGTGGCTTCAAGTGGCTTCCAAGTGTCTTAAGTGAAATAAAATAAAGTTGTCGCAAAATTATTTTATTTCTTAACTTTAAGCCCGAAAATTAAAAACCACACCCGAGCAAACGCAACTCCGGAAGAGGCATTTCTAAGCGAATACCGGCGCTGCGATTTCATCGGTGCCCTCAGAATTCGATTCCGGGCACCGGTTCAAAAGTTAGAAAAACCCGCTCGTCCGTTCACTGAACGTACCCGAGCCATACTTCGGAAAATGATTCTGGGCACACCGAGCCTCGGAATCAGGTGCCGTCAGAAACTGCGCTCTTGAAAAATTCCAAAGAAAATTAAGAAAAAAATTTCCTTGAAATTTACGGGTCTTTACAGATACTCCCAGAGTAGGGGAAGAGCTATACAGTTTACTGTGATGCATCAGGGATTGGGCTGGGAGCAGTTTTGATGTAGGGCGACTGAGTTGTTGCGTACGGGTCTCGGCAGTTGAGGCCATACGAGAGGAATTACCCGACGCATGATCTCGAGTTGGCTACAGTTGTGCATGTGTTGCACTGTTGGAGACATTATCTGTTAGGAGAGCACTTTGTGGTTTTCACCGACCACAAAAGCCTCAAGTATATCTTTACTCAACGTGACTTGAATCTGAGGCAGAGAAAGTGGGTCGAGTACCTACAGTCCTTCGATTTTGAGCTTGCCTATACACCTGGTAAAGGTAATGCAGTAGCTGATGCACTGAGCAGGAAGACTCAGATACAGGCAGTGCAGGAGGCCAGTGGTGAGTGGCAGCTTATGATTTTGTTCTCTGAGATGCATCTGGAGGTGCATGACAGTCAGGGGCAGACTTATCTTTCCTCGTTAGCTGTGACTTCTACCCTCCTGGACAGAGTGAGGATGAGGCAGTTATCGGATTCAGAAGGCCTAGTTCTACGGGAGTTGGTGGCAAGTGAGGGCCCTCCTCCCGATTGGATGATAGGCGATGATGAGGTTTTGTGTTTCCATGGACGTGTATGGGTTTCAGGGGATATACGCGAGGATCTGATGCGGAAGTTTCATGCTTCTGCTTGGGCAGTTCATCCCGGGGTTACCAAGATGTACCGAGGCTTGAGACATCAGTACTGGTGGTCGGGTATGAAGAGAGAGATAGCTGGTTTTGTTACGATGTGTTCCACCTGTCAGCAGGTGAAGGCAGAGCATCAAAGACCAGCTGGGCTGTTACAGTAGTTGCCCATTCCGGAGTGGAAATGGGATGATGTCGCGATGGATTTCGTGAAGGGATTTCCAAGGTCACCTCGAGGTAATGACGTCGTGTGGGTTGTTGTGGAAAAACTCATGAAAGTAGCTCACTTCTTGCCGATCAAGGAGACCTTCGGTGTAGACGAGATCGGAAGGCTGTATATCCGAGAGATCGTACGTCTTCATGGGGTCCCTTGTTCTATCATTTCAGATAGGGACGCCAACTTTACGTCTCGTTTCTGGCAGAGTTTTCAGAGGGCGCTGGGTACACAGGTGCTTCTGAGCACAGCATACCACCCTCAGACAGATGGCCAGTCAGAGCGGACGATACAGGTGCTTGAGGACATGCTGCGTGCATGTGTCCTAGACTTTGGGGGCTCTTGGGAGAAGCATATACCCTTAGTCGAGTTTGCCTATAACAATAGTTTTCAAGCGAATATTGAGATGGCACCATACGAGGCTTTATATGGTAGGCCATTCCGGTCACCTTTGTGTTGGTTAGAGGCAGGTGAGGCAGCTTTACTGGGGCCACAGCTCGTGCAAGAGACATCTGAGCAGGTCCAGTTGATTCGAAAGCGGATGGCTATCGTGCAGTCTCGTCAGAAGTCTTATGTTGATCGCCGCAGACGACCTTTGGAGTTCGTGGTCGGGGATCAGGTTTTCTTGCGTGTTTCGCCGAGGCTGGGACACAAACGGATCAGGAGACAGGGTAAGCTTTCACCGAGGTATGTGGGACCATTTGAGATTCTGGAGAGAGTCGGACTGGTTGCATATCAGTTGCAGTTACCGCAGCGGTACCGAGCCATGCACGACGTCTTCCATGTGTCTCAGTTGCGTCGCTACCATTCAGACCCGTCTCACACCTTTCAACCAGAGGAGGTTGAGCTTCAGCATGATGCGTCCTTTGAGGAGCATCTGATCCGTATTGTTGACAGGAGCACGAAGGTTCTCTGAGGCCGGTCAGTTCCTCTCGTACGGGTGTTATGGCAGCATAGCCGAGTGCAGGACGAGACCTGGGAGCGGGAGGCCGACGTACGTGCTCAGTGGCCAGAGCTGTTCTGAGCTTATTCTTCGCCACCCTGGGAAGGGCAATTCGGGGACGAATTGTTATAAGGGGGGAAGTTTGTAAGAACCCGGTTCTTATTTTAGAGGTACGAGCTTCTTCTTTTCCTTTTCCTTGTGTGTTTTTGAGAAAATATGGAAAATGGGGAAAATCCTGAATTTTGGAACTACACGCCATGTACTTTATCCACACGCCGTGTACTTTTGGCTGTGTTGGGATGAGTACACGGGGCGTGTAGCCATGCTGGCGATGAAGGGTGAGGGACCACTACACGCCGTGTAGTGGTGCATTACACGTCGTGTAGTCAGTCGGCAGGCTTGAACAGTAAGGCGGTGGCGTCGCTGTCAGCTGGGCGACAGTACACGCCGTGTACTCGAGAGTACATGTCGTGTACTCATGTCGACGGATGAACAGTGTGGAAGTGCCGCCAAATGAACAGTTAAATGAAAGAAGTACACACCGTGTACTCAGAAGTACATGTCGTGTAATTTTTTTTCGGCTTAAAACAGGCAGTAGCCTCCTCATTTGGCAGAGGAGGCACTTGAGCCATTTTGGAGCCAAAGGAGGATGCCAGATCTTTGAAGATCCACCGGGCGTTCGTCTGGAATCCAATTCAGCTTCGGACGATTTCGTTGGAACCGCACGGGTAAGCCCTCTCCTCTCCTAGTACCGTTCTTGCCAATTCTTCTCCTAATGTAAGTTATTTACGTTTGAATGGGTTTTGTTCTTCATCAGACCTACGCCGTTCTTGGGCGTTTCTGGAATCGACGTTCGGGTATAACGCTCGTTGACGTATAAGGTAGGTGGCTTTGTGTTTATTTTCCAACTGTTGTGTGTTTTGTGCGTTTTTGTGTCACGAACCCATGTTGGGGTGTCGTGTGGCTGAGGCCATTGCTATGCTTAATGCCTAGAATTGCATAGGTGATTAAACTATGATATTAAAATGCTGGTTGGGATCGCTGCTTGGATCTGGAAGCACCCCCGGGGTGTGTTTCACTGTTTAGCCGTTTGGCCAGGATACCCGAGGGTATGCCTTCAAAGTAGTAATTGTAGAATTTCCTTGAGAGGAATTGCTTGTTACTGCTTGTTTACCTGTTGGGCATGACCCAGTTGCATGTTTAGCCTGAGGGCGTTGTTGTGATTAGCCTGAGGGCACTGCACTATTTAGCCCGAGGGTTGTAGTTATTTCGCCTGAGGGCAACCTTTCGTGCTTGAGGGGCTTGACTTCTGTGCCTGAGGGCGACACTTCCTACGCCTAAGGGCAATATCTGTTACGCGTGAGGGTTATACCTGCGGGTTGGATTCTACTTACCTGAGGGTAAGGTTTTGTTTGTCTGAGGACGTGGACTGTTTACTTAGAAATGCCCTGAGGTGGTTTCTAAAATTTAAATGGATTAAATGGATAATGAAATGACAATATAACTGGTAATTAGTTACTTTTAAGTACTGCTTTATTGCATTTTACTACTGCACACTGTTGTTGCATGCTTACATGCAGTTAGGCACATGTCTTTGGTGGGTGCCTACTGAGATATATTTCTCACACCCTGTTTGGGTCACGCTTTTCAGCCCAAACAGATTACGTTGATGCAGGTGTAGATAGAGGCAAGAGTCCCTATACAGGTACTTGACTGTTGCTAAGGAGTAGGAGAGCATGGGACCGAGCCTAGGCTCGCGATGCCGCTGCCAGCAGTTTGCTTATTTTGATGTACTCTGTTTTCTGCTGTACTGTATTGATGTATAACATTTTCTGACTGTTTTCTTAGAACTTGAAACATGTAGCATCATCACTTATATATTGTTGGTTATATCCACTACTGTAGTTATTTCAGTTGTGTATGTTTACTGCTTCCGTTGTTTGTTGTACGTTTATTTTGGTATTCCGCTGCGCTACACTTTGACAAATAAGGGCATAGTTTCCCCACTATCAGACCTGGACCCTCGCTGCTAGTCGGCAGCCTCTGGCGTTTGAGAAAATGCGCTTGAAGTTACGTGGCGAACCGGGCTCGGGGCACCCGTTGCGTGACACCCGGGTCTGGGACGTTACAATGTACTTCCTAGATTCTGAGGTGATGAAGTCCTTTTTAACTCGTGAACCAATGCCATGAGAATTCCATATGAGTATGGGTATCATGGGGAAAAAGAGAGCCCGACTTTGGCCCCAGGCTTCTTGGTCTCTTTGCAACAGGAGGTGGAGCTCTCCTGGATCTGAATTTGCTTCATCTTGAGTCTTGTACACATCCCCGGGCTCTGATTATATGACTCTTGAGTTATCTATTGGAGACGGGAAGAGGATTTGAGGGGATTCCCCCTTACTATGCTTGGTGGGGATCGATCCTTAGGCCCAAACTTTCCAGCATGCTGGTCGGCTAGAGGGCTTGGCTTAATACCCTTAGAGATGATGGCCACCACATTTGACCAAACATCTTTCAGTTCTGGGGGGACATAAACCTCTTGGTCTCTTCTGGCTTGGGGCTGAAATTAAATGCAAGGGCCATGGGGTGGCTCTTCAAAGAAGATAATAAGAGAGGGGGTCCCCAGGGACCCAACAATGGATCGTAGGAACCGCTCTAGAAGTGCACCATCCGAGATCCAGTAGGAGGGGCTACTGAAATGGGTTAGGAAATCAGGGATCCCTGTAAAAGTGACTCGCTTGCTGTGAGGAACAAGAGCCAGGCTGGGGGGTTCAACCAGAACACTTTTAGGGGTTGGCGCCCCACCTGGGGTCGTGGGTTCCAAACCTCATCCTGCAGAAGACGTTGCCGCACCTAGGGCCGGGGGGTCCAAACCAAATCCTGCAGAAGATGAGGGTTCAGCCCGAGGCGCCACCTAGTCCAGTTCAGAAGTAGGCCCCTGGAGTGGGGGAGGGGTAGGTTTTCATCCCGGGGAACCTCGAGTAACTTTCTAGTGAGAAACAACGTGTCATTTCCTACAGTTTTTCAAGGCATGACCCTAGAGTTGGCAGGCAGAACAGTACCTGGGAAACACTGGGTAGACTACATCCTGGTCCTAGACGAACGAGTCCTACACCTTCAGGGATAGCTTCTCCAGAATGGGAAGCGATAAATCTAGATCTACGCAGATCCGAGCCACTGAAGTTTCCTCTCCCTTGCAGGTGTGGTCATCTGTATAGAGAAAACCACCCAGGGAATCGTCGATAGCCTTTAGGAAGGCGCTATTCTAGAAGGGTAATGGAAGACCCGGGAGACTGATCCAGACCGCAGAATGCGTGCTCTCTTTCCCCTTGTGCACCTCCTTGGACCATCGGGCCAAGATAAAGCGCCAGCGAACCCAGATATGAGGGGCTTTACACCAATCACGGACGAAGTCCGCTTCCGATGTGAGAACCAGTCAGAACGAGTTTCTGTGAATGGTAGAGATGCAGGCCAGAGCTAAGAGACCCCAAGAGTGGCTAATGGTGGATAATTTTTCCTATTATTATATAAATACTTAAAGTAAATCTTTTTCATGTGATGTCTTTGTGGTTAATCTTGACAACATGTTTATGAGTCTATATATCACACAATAATTTTCTATTATTATTATTTAGGAACATCCGCATGCTTTATAATTGTATCATGATTTATCCTATATTACATGTAGGATTATTACTTATTACATTTTCATACATATTCAAAACTATTGTTGAGAATTAAATTTTAACCATCTATTTTATGCAAATTCCCAAGGAAATTGGGAGGGTGTAAGGATTTAGGATCATATATGGAACATGGATGCATTTAGAAGAATATCAATATAAATTCTTCTATAATCTTTAACCAGAATAGTGATCTTGGTTCCCTACAACACTAAACATTTTATTTTGAGAATCAGTTAAATGTAATGAATTATGTAATAAAAAAATTAAAATTAAAGCATCAAATCATAGAATGTGGGTATGAGGTGAAACCTTTTAAATTGAATATGGGTTATCTTGAGAAACACCACACACATTATCTTTTTATGCCTTTATTATATCTTTAATGGTTTTTGTTCAAGTTTTTTTTGACTGATATGTTTAAAGTACACTCAAAATGAGAATTTATTGTTTTGGATTACATTATAAAACATTTTATAGTCCTAAAAAGCAAATAGTCACCAAGAATTTTATTGATCATATTTGGGACATCACTTAAATTTGTATTGAAATTTTTATGTCCATGGAACATATTTTTAATGTCTCAGTCCTGGTTCACTTAAACAACAACCGAACTTGGTTCTCCATGTGACCTCAGGTGTACCTCCCTGTATGATGGAGGTTTTCTACTAGCAGTGAGGGTCTGGTAAAACCATGTGCGGAGATTATACCCTCATGTATTATCACAAAAAATAGAAACCAATAATATAACATCTGTAATATGAATAATATTAGAGTGAATAATATGAAATTATAGTGGAAAGTAAACTATAATAATAACATAATCATTTAAAAAAATCTACATGCAAATCATACAATCATACATCATAATAGGATCACTCAATGAGTCGATCATAAATAGTACAAGAAAAACTAAAATAAATAAAAGGACATATGACACTATACCCTATATCCCCTAAAAACTATCTCGATATCCCCATTGAGATCTCCCAAATCATCAACTAATACTTAGGTTGTCACCCAAACCTGCAATCCAACATAAGGACTGCACACGCACCAAGGTTCCCATGCATAGTGTGAGAATAACACTTAGTAGGCCACCGCCAATGGTATCCTTAATAAAAACCACTATATATGTGCATAAATGTACTGAATGAAAAATGAATCCATGAAAAATACATAACATAGATAAACCTATCATGCCACTAGGTACTTGAGAATCCACCTTGATGATCAATTCATACTTTCTTTGGCAAGTGTTGGATTATGGTCTATCAGCATCGATACCTCAAAAGGGTAGTTTTCATACTGAGTAACTCATCTCATATGTTTATTGTTAGTATATATAACCCATAAAATATATCCACACTCAGGGATAATGCATCTCACCTACCATACCAAATCATCTCAGGAGGCATCATGTTCAACCCAAATCATAACCATCTTAGGAGGTATCACGTACAACTCGCACCACAACCATCTCAAGAGGAATCACATACAGCCCACATCACAACCATCTCAAGAGGCATCACATCAAAAACACATCACAACCATCTTAGGTAGAATCATGTATGCCTTGCATTCTATCCATCTTGGGAGGTATCACGCCCAACCCACATTACAACTATATCAAAAAGAATCATGTCCAATCTATATCACAATAATCTTAGGAGGAATCGTGTCCAACCCGCATCACAATCACATTCATCCTGCATTACAACCATGTCAGGATGCATCACTCCCAACCCACATCACACAAATCCCCCATGTTATAATTACACCCAACTATATAATAAACAATCCTGCAGGTTGTAATTGCACCCTACTGCATGGTAAATAATCCTTAAGGTTCCTATTACACCCAACCATATGATAAATAATCTCTCAGGTTGTCATTACACCAAACCACATGATAAATAACCCCCTACAATGGGATTGCACCCAACTTTATGATAAAAAATCCCCCAAGATGGCATTACATCCAACCACATGATAATCAATCCCTTTCCCTAATTAAAATGTGTGTTCCCATCATCAAGGAACACTCAAGGATGCCATACCAATCTCAAAACTCAATCTACAGACAAGGAAACCTCCCATGGTTTCATCCCATTATTATAAAGACACATTATATAGTGACATGACCCTATGCAGTCATGTGTTCAACCCATATCATTTAGGGGACCTATCATGATCTCTAAAGGTCATACCCATCACTCAAACATCAAGGGAAACAACATTTGGTTCCTCATGGGGTTACACTCACATACTCACTTATGAATGCATACCTTGCATCAATTACTAAGTCAATCCATAGGATTCCCCCTAACATCACTACAAATGAGAATCACATATCAATTGAGACTTACCTAGTTTGATTGACCCATAGCTCAATAATAGACACCCACCTATCTTTCACTACACTATAACCATACTTCTCTCATAGACGATATATCCCTTGGTGAATATATAACAACTACAAAACATACAAGGACTCTCTATGCATCTAAAAAACCCATTAGTTCTTCCTCACACAAGAGGACTCACCCATTGATCCATCTTAGGTCCCTATCACCTACTTAACTATGCTTACTTTACAAAAAATAGGTAATATTAGGGACCACAAACCTTAAGCATGGAGTTATTCCCTCAAGTGATTCTCAACCACCATCCCCCAATATTTTTCAATCCCACACTAGCCATTGAAAATATCCACGAGGCCATAAATCTACCAAATGTTTAATTAAATTAATTATAGAAAAATTATAATTATTTAACATAATTAATTTGTATCAACTCAATTAGTAATAATTGAAGGGTATGTCACCAAGCAACGTATCCTTAACAAAACACTGAGCAATGGGGTGTAGTCTACTCCTGAAACACTTTGTGACCACTACTAAAAGAACACATCACATGACACCAAAATCCCCAACCAATTCAATTCCAATTTGACTAAAAACCAAGTAATACTTAGTAAAGTGTTGTAACCCAAGAATAAATGCACGAAACTATTAATTTTTATCCTCCTAGAGAATACTATAGCCAATCCATATCAAAACTCTATCATTTCGACTCAATTTCATCATGCTTAGGTGGAATTAACACCAAAACCCTTGCTCCAACCCACTAAAATCAATGGAAAAGATACGAGTGTAACACCCTACATCCAAAAAAGGTATGAATTCATTTAATTTTTCCCCAAACATCATTTTTTGGTTATTTTTAAATGTTTTAGGTGTTTAAAGGGGCCTACAAGCCCATTTCAAGAAGTTGAGGGTTGTGTTGAGACTCTTATCTTGGTGATAGGAACCACTAGGTACCTAGTGGGTAGATACTAGGTACTTGATGGGGCCCTTGGGTGCAGGGGCAATTCTATTAAGGAAACCAGGTGATCAGTTCCTCTAGGGTGGGTACCCAGTGGGTACCTATATCCTTATAATAAATATTTGATTAATTTATTTTATTTAAATTGTTATTTCTTAACCCCCACCCCCATTAATTTTCTCCCTCTATACATGTGAGATCATCATCCCCTTACCTAGGTTCTTCCCTTCTAAGTAGTGAATCTTCTTTTTCTCTTGATAGATTTTAGTGCCATCGATCTCAATGAGTTACCTATGATTTCTCAATATCGACTGATCATAACTGATTTTTTTAGAGTTTTTTTATGAGAAGGCTCTTCATGGATTGAGGCAGGTGGTATGTAACTAATCCATATGGTTTTCACTAATTTAATTCAATGTGTGCTATACGATCTCATCACTTGTGTGTGATTGACCCTAAATTAATCTAAATTGTTCCCCTTTGACCTAATTGGTCTAGGTTAGGATACTTTGGGTCATTGTAGACTCTTTGGTTGTTATACCTTGATGTGATGGTCATCAATGGCTATAAACCTAACTTAAAGGGTGTTTTCCCAAATGATCTGAATCCAAATGAGCTTTCCTTGAGTAGTATATTGAGATTATAGACCCTAATTGGGTGTCTTTATCCCCTTTTGAGAAAGGGGAAGTGTGTATTGATGTGGTTGCACAATGGTAAGACCCCTAGGGAGATTTATATTTTCCCATTATCCAATTTCTAGAGAACATATACTGGAGTGAGTGTTCCTCCCCTACTAGCATATGGAACTAGGTCATTTAAGCCTCATTTTTCTTATAGGATTAGGTCAACCATGGGGAGATCGAACTAATTATCATTTAAATCTTGTTTATTCTGAAATTAAATGGACTTGTTTATATGTTCATTCTAAATTGTTTATTTTTCTTTATTATGATGGTTTGGTTATTTTTATGGGATGATATTCCATTGGTGTTTGTGAGGGACAAGATGGGGCCTACATCCCACTTGTGATATATTTCCCATAAGGGATGTTATGCCCTCTAGTTCATTTATTTGGGACCATGACACTATGCCCATGATTTTGGTATATAATTCCCACTTATAGTGTGTTGGCTATATTGAGGGACACAATGCCTATTATGGAATGGTGGTATTTAAGATTCAATTCCCATGTTAATGGTACAGAATTCTCATGTGACCATGATAATTATAGGGATGGGATGTTATGACTTGGTATCTATTTTTACCCATGTAAGTGGGATGTACTGCCCATTTTGAAACTTTTCCATGGAAGGGGATGTGATTCCTATATGAGTATTGATGATTATCGGATGTGATTCTATTTCACTCATGTTGTGCCTCAGAACTAGGGTTTTTATTCCCACTTATAAGTCATTGTAGTTAGGGTAATTATTCCCTATCTTGATTATATGGTCGGGTTATGATGCTCACTTTTATATGTTGACTTGGGGATGTTATTCCCATGAATGTGACTATGTTTTGGGATGTTTTCCCCATGTATTTATGGTTATGTTACTATGGGGACATTATTCTATCAGCTTTGGAAATGATATCAAGACATACTACCCATGTATTGGTGATCATGTTGTCACTAGGATGATATAACCTCGACTATGGACATGTCATTTTTATGTACTACTTATGCATTAGTCAATATATTATAAAGGAATGTAAGCCCACTGACTATGACTTAGGATAAGATTCCCATTCAATTATTACATGATATATTCAGAGACACCCTTACACTAGATAAATCTTGTATGCATCATGTAGGATGACTGAGGAGCACTCAAGGGTACATCATATATTATTTTTATTGTCTATGCATGTTTGCTTTATTTATGAGCATATTATACTTTATATTAACTTGTGTTACTTTAGATATTTAGGGAAACCATTTGTGGTGGTGTATTGAGTTTTACTCACACCCTACCCAAGAACCTTATCACTCAAAAAAACTTCATAGTTTATGATCCAGGTTAGGGTAAGGGACCTATTATCGATGGTTGATCTAGAGATTAGTAGGACCTATGACGTGGTACCAAGCATGCACTCAGGATCGGTTTTTTTCAATAATTTTTGTTTACATTTGGGTGAAATATATATATATATATATAACCTATGATATATATTTTTTATAACTTTTTTGATTTCCTGAAATTACTACAACACACTTTTATATAACATGGGTCTTATTATTATTGTGTGTGGGATGTAGCTATGATGTTTTTTACTTATTATTTATTTATGCGATGGAAAATATTTTTATTTATTCCCTAATTATTTATAGATATCTACACCTATGAGGGTACAGTCTTTCAACTTTACTGATGGGACCTCAATGATATTCGACAACCTCTAGCATATAGGGAGTCTCACTTAAGGTATATGGCACTCAGTTCAACCACAATGGAGGTGAACAGATCAAAGATGTTAAAAAGTGATCAGAGACTTATTCCTTTTCTTTTTTCATAATATTTGAGATGTAGTAGATATGATATGGGATTTTTTTAGGGATTTTTATAGATCTTGTGTCTGGTAGTAGTTAATTCATGTATGATGGAAGGTCATGTTATCAATGGATAAATTTATGTTATTGATTTTTTATTCTATGGTTAGGTTATTTTTGTTGAATATAATGGATTATGGATTTGATTTATGATTTAATGGTTTTCATTCTTGGCCTAAGGTGTAAAGGGAGCATGAATTCATGTATCATTCTCAGCACATAGGATTAACATGAAATTTACATGATTGTTTGTGATTAAACACTCTAATTATGATATAAGGTTCAATTATTTAAAGTGTTGGTAGAAATTATATATATATATTTACTATATAACTTTATGGTGGAATTATATTTAAATGAACCACAAATATGTTCTACTATTATTAAACTGATAGTGTGAATCTGAACCATGACTATGTTTTACTATTATTAAATTTATAGTTTGAATCCTTTATGTATCTAATTCTACCCTTGAGAGAGAGTGGGTAGTATAGGTTAGAGAGAGTGATCAAGGTTTCATGAGACCCCTAGGATTCTAGGGTGAGTGTATATCATAGAAGAACACTTTTCTTATTACTTATTACCCTATTTGTTATGTTAAAACTAGTTAAATATGTATTTTTTATCCATGCATTTTCCATTTTAGTGACATTCTCCTGCAACAACTACTTGTTGAGTGCTTGGAGGGTGGGGAAAATAATTCCCCATAGATTTTTGAGTTGAATCCCCAAATTGTGCCTATACTTCCTATTAATATCCATGAGATTCCAATTGATGTTATTTAGTATGTGGGATGTGGATCTTTGAGATGTTATCCTTCCATGTGTGATCTGACAAGGGATTTCTAGATGCAGCATCCACCTCTATTTATGAGAGAGGGTGGACCCCAAGATTTTGAGATGTTGATAGTGTTTATGAAGGATGACTTTGAAAATTTAGAGACACCCATTAAGAGGTAGGTGAATCTTGAAATGTATATTCTTCAAGGGATAATGAGGATCTAGTGGGATGTCCTCATCCAAGAAGATAAATATATGGGGATATCCTAGAAGTACTTTCAGGTCTATTTATTTGTTCAATTCTTTCTCAATATGTTGAGATCTGATAAAGATTAGGATTTCATGCACATGAATCAGGGTATCATTTCATTGATGGGTTATGTTTCTTATTTTACTAATCTTCTTCATTTTTCTCCTCCACTGGAAAGCGATAATATCGTCAAGGTTTTCCAATTTAAGGATGGTTTGAGACACTTGATTCATTCTTAGGTGAAAAATATTTAGGCTTATCTTTAATCCTATGGATGTGGCCCTTATTATAGAGAGGGAACTAGCTAGATATATACATTAGGTCTAGGAGTAGATCATTATATAGCTAAAAATTCTATTTTAGTGATTCACACTGGAGTAGAATCGGGAAGGCTAGTTAGGGTTGTGGTTATTTTTATTCCAAGTATAGGAGGTGTCAGCTAGTGACCTATTAGTATAGTGGTATAGGGAATAATTGACCATAGTGTCACTAAATTACATTATATTATCATTCATGTAGTAATATGGGGAACTTTCAGTGTTTTTTTTTTGAAATTTCATCTTATCCTTTTAGTGGTTGTGGTGGTGGCCAAGATTAGGGATCAATTGTGGGATATAGAATGGTACCACAAGGTGATATTAAGAGTTATTATAGCTATTTGGGGTTTGGAGGAATTTGAGGTTATCAGGGTTAATAGAGGAAGTCAAGAGAAGCTCCTCAAGATACCCAAGGCTCTAGAGGCATGTGTAAAGGCTCGGGGTCAAACCAGCTTCATGTCATTGATCCAACACCAACTGATCAAGATGATGGACCTTCAAATATTTTATGTATGATCATAGTGACATCTAACCTTGATGAATCTTTATTTAATATGAATGCACAAAAAAAATTTATATCTAATTAGTATGCTAGTGATATGGGGTTTTCTGTCATATACCTATATAAAGTGAGGTCTATCAATACACCCTTAAGGTTATGATATGAGGGGATTTATTGATGTTCTGAGTGCACCCACATGATCAGTGGGTATCAAAATCTCTAGTATTTATTCACATTATAGATACATAGTTTTGATGTTATCTTAGGTATGAATTGTTTGACTCAATATCAAGTGTATATAAACTACTATCACTAGATAATGTCTTTCCAACCTCTATACGGTGATTGTTACACTCTTTCTAGAGATTTTGATTTCTAAGAAGGACATTTGGGATCTGACCATTGATAAATGGGGATGCTTTTAACCTAATTTTACATTGTTATTTTGGATGATTAGGATATGTGTTATTCATTTTTTTCCTCCTATTTTTGACTAATTTTCAGGATTTCTTTCTGGAGGACTTACCAAGGCTAACACATGAGAGAGAGTTCAAGTTTATGATTAACATAATTCTAGGTATGTATCCCATATTCATCCCTATTTATAGTATGGATCATATATATCTTTGAGAGGTGAAGGATTAGTTAGAGTATCTTGAGGAAAAATGTTTTATGAAGCTAAGAAGGTCCCCATGGGGTGCTCTTATATTATTTTCAAAGGAGGTGAATAGCTCGTTATGCCTATGTGTAAATTGTCAAAGGTTGAAACAAGTGATGATCAAGGATCAATATCCAATTTTACATATTGATTATTTGTTTCTACACCTGAGGGGAGCCTAGTGGTTTTATAAGATTGATTTGAGATCATGT
The DNA here is from genome assembly GCA_963277665.1 of Viscum album. NCBI lineage: Eukaryota > Viridiplantae > Streptophyta > Magnoliopsida > Santalales > Viscaceae > Viscum > Viscum album. The sequence goes on from OY728122.1 coordinate 643,669,396, forward strand.
TATCAATAGATGAGAGTGAGTTCCTCAAATGTTCCTCATTCTACTTTTAAAAGTAGGTTTGTCTTGTATGAGTATCTTGTAATGTTGTTCGGTTTGATGAATATATCAATCGTGTTTATGGCCCTAATGAATAGAGGATTCCATCCATATTTGGATTCTTTTATGGTGGTTTTTATCAATGAAATTTTTGTGTACTCTCGGTCAAGGGAGGATCATGACCACTATCTAGAGATCATTCTGAGTACACTTAGAGATCACTGGATTTATACCAATCTTTCGAACTATTATTTATGGATCATTGAGGTATACTTATTAGGGCATGTGATATATGAGGTAGAAATATTATTGGACCCTTATAAGGTTGATTTCTTGGCTTCTTTGGATAAATATATGAATTATTTTGAGATTCATAACTCCCTAGGTTTTTTAATCTATTACATGAAATTTATTGGGGACTTCTCCTGACTATAAGCACTGATAATGGACATGACCAAGAAGGGGGTGCATTTATTTTTTTTCATATTATTATGATAGACCCTTACATAACTTGGGTAAAGAGTATACCCTATTTTATAATACATCAAGAGTTGGATTGTGGGAAGTAGTGATACATGATAGGTGTGTTGTCACCTATTTCTCAAGGCATTTGATGCTAAATTAATGGAATTATTTGACTCATGTTCTAGATATGGGGTTGGTAGTACATTCTAAACATGGGTTTTATAGTATATATGGACCATAATAGCATTAATTATATATTTTCCGAGAGATACTTGGACCTTTAGTAATGGAGTTGGGTTAAGAACCTTTTCGCTTTTGAATTTGAGGTGGTATATACCCTAATGAAGGGAAATTTTGTTCTTATTACATTGAGTAGGAAGAATAAGGTATAGGTGGTGTGGGTATATAATAGTAAGTGGTGGATGATGAGCCTCTTTGTTGATATGTGCCTTGATGTTCTAGACTATCAGGGTAAAGAAACCCCGAATTCTCTAAGTATAGAATCCTCACTCCTTAAGAGGATAAAGGAGATTAATTTATCTATCTTAGAATAGTTGGTTATAAGGAACAATATATATGGTGGTGATCCTCCACAAAATTCATATCTTAGTCTTGATGTCGTTTTATGTGTTAGAGGTTAGGTTGTGGTCCCTACAAGCATGCGTGAGGAGTGTATGTGGTACTCACATGCCTTAAGATGGGTTATTTACCCAAAGATTACCAAGACATACCATGATATTCTTAGGAAATACTAGTATCCGGAGATGAAGAAAGACATGGAAAGGTTTTTTTCCTGATGCTTTACCTATCAGTGGGTAAAGGCTATGATCCAACAACCTATAGGCATTCTTTATTCACTATCCATTACTGAGTGGAAGTTGTATTATATGAACATGGATTTTTTATGGGTTTTTCAAGGATTCCATGAGGTAGTGATGTGATATGGGTTATTATGAACCAATTTACCAAGGTTTTACACTTCATACAGATCAAGGATACTTGGTCTATTGATGAGCTAGGTAGGTTTTATATATATAAGAATGTATGTATTCACAGTGTACCAATGGATATCATTTCTGATTGGGATTCTCGGTTTACATCTTGTTTCTGGAAGGGTATGTAGAAGGTTCTTGATATATAATTCCATATGAGAATGGTATAACATCCTTAGAATTATGAGAAGTCTGATAATACTATAAAAATATTAGAGGATATGTTGATAGCATGTGCTCTGAATTATGATGGTTTATGGGAGAGTCATCTCACTCTTGTATAGTTTACCAATAATGATAGTTATCAGGCAATAATTTAGATAGAACCTTTTGAGGCATTATATGTTTGGTTTTTTCAATCACCTCTGTGGTGTCAGAAGTTATCTGGGCAAGTCTCATACATGAGATATCAAAGCATATTTGGTTGATCAGAAAGTGGATATAAATCTCTCAAAGCATAGAGAGATCATATACCAATCATTGATTCCATCCTCAAGAGTTTTATGTTAGAGATTAGTTATTTATATAAGTGTCACCTAATTTGGAATACTTTCATATTTAGATATAATAGAAACTAGCACCCAAGTTTTTTGGGTCATTTGAGATCATGGAGTGGATTGATATAATGGTATCCTGATTGGTGATTCCTCAGTAGTATAGTGTTATTCATTATGTGTTTCAAAAATCTCAACTCATGAGATACTATTCAGAACCATATCATGTGATCAACATTGAGGATTTCGAGTTGGATCTAAATTTGATATTCAATGAGTGACCAGTTTGTATAGTAGATCGAAAAGAGAATATTTTTTTGCTGGAAGATGGTACCTCGGGTATGAGTGTAGTGGAATAATGGGAAAATCTAGAAGGAGACTTGGGAGTGAGAGTATGATTTATGGGATCAATGGTCGAATTTGTTTTCTAATGAGGATCGATGATTCTTGGTGATGAATATCAGGGATGATCTACCCCCTCTGATCATGTGTTCTCTTATTCCCCTTCCTTTGGGTTCTTCCCTTTCAAGTAGTTAATATCCTCCATCTCTCACTGGATTCAAGCGTCATTCTCCCTAGTGAGTCACCTGTGATTTCTCGATATCTATATGTCATATTCAATTCAATCAGAGTCTTTTTATGAGAAGTATCCTAGTATATCAAGTTTGGTTGTCCCTAACTAATCATAATGATTTTCACCTATTTCATAATACATGTGATACGAGGTCTCACCACCCATGTGTGATTGACTCTAAATTAATATAAATCATTTCTCTTCAATATAACTAGTCTAGGTAAGTATTTTTAGGGGAATTGTGGACCCTTAAATTTTTAGACCTTGATGTAATGGATACCGATGACCACGAACCTAATATAAAGAGTGTTTCCCCAAATTCTCAGAACCCAATTGGGCTTTCCATGAGTTTTATATTGAGATTATGGGCTCTATGTCATGAACTGGCCCGGGTACACTGGTAACCTGATAACCAATCTGGCCCTGACATATCCCGAATGGAATTCCTGATTCCCACAGGTTAGCGGCTAGCGCCTAGAATCATACAATTGAAAATGGGAACTATTTTTCCACAAGAATTGCCAAAGTAAAAAAAGAGATGAGTAAGTATGCATAACATAAGAAACTCCATTGGAAGTAAAGTACCAGAATACAATAGGACATAAACAATCCCAAATAACTAAAACCCAAGTGCCAATTTAGAGAGAAACAACCCAAGTCCCTAAGGGCACAACTCACCAAAACCAAGGTTCAACATCTAGATCCACCTCCAAGAGATCATTTCCCCTTGCTCGAACTTGGAAGAAGATAATCTATAAGCACCTGAAGGCACAAGTACAGTGTGAGTTAAAAATTATAGTAGGTCCTCACCAAGGATTCCATATCAGATTCCAATAATAGATTAACCAAAGCAATTATTTCAATTTTTAAAATAAACAAGATTGGAATTTCAAATAATATTTAAACAAATCATGCTATTTAATTCAAATGATGGAAAAATACTTTTAGAAAAGGATTTATAAGTTATGTAATATTTATAAAATAATGAATTAAATAAAAAATTATATAAAACAGTTTATATAAATTTTTAAGGCTTTTAAAACAGTTCAAACAACATTGGCATATATTTATATCTCAAATATAAAACAAGCGAGCAACATGGTCATCTGCTAAATAGGTATGTAAGTTCTAGGATATATGAATCTACACTCTCTAAGTGATCATGGAAATATGTGTATACACACATCCCTATGAAACTGGCCAAAGCCAACTCATCACTATCCCATCAGGGATGTGACCTACTAAATTTATGTTTTAGAACACTGTATAAGCATAGACTGTGTCCAAATAACTCACTAACTACATAAGGCTTGAATGTGATCTTACACAATCAATGATGGGAAATTTATTTTAAGAATTATTAAAATAAAATTAAATCCCATTCTTCCATTCCAATTTCTATTTTCCATTTAAAACCAAAATAGGTTTTAATAAAAAAGCATGCCTCTTTAACAAGATAAAACCACTGGGTTTCCATCAATACTTTTTAATCCATTTTCACAAGTTTGAAATCCATTCAAAACCAATTCCATAAATTTCAAAATTAATTTCCATAATTAAATTAAAAAATTTAATTTAAATATTTTCCATCAAAACAATAATTTAAACTTATCAATTTAAATCAACCAATTTCCATAAACAGGCCCCAATTCAATGGAATTGGGGGTTTTTCCTATTTTCATGCCAAAGCCATTTCAAATATCCCAATTCACTAGAATTTGGTTTTATCAAATCAATTGAAAGAAAATTTTAGAAATTTAATTTAAATAAATAGTTTAAGTAAATAAATCAAATTCAAAGTTAATCAATTTGGATAAATAGGACTGAATCACCTACCTCTTTCCCAAAAACCAACACTCACAACGGAACCCTTCATGAGAACGAAGGTGTATAAGACCTCAAAACACAACCTAGAGATGATACCCAACATAACATAGAATAGATCCATCAATTTAAGGATGATCTATTGAAATCCCAATGGATGGGAAATAGAGAAAGATGAAGAGTGAGGGAGAAAACTTACCCGAGAATCACACTATAAGTGAAAGGTGATTGACGCCAAACAAGAGGATATGGAAGGGTTAGAAAGCTCTAAGATCACCTGGGTAAGGTCTTAAGTTGAGGGAGAAGAAACTAGAGTGGAGGAGAAAATAGGATCTCAGTCGCACTGCCTATTTAAAAACCGTAGTCGGGGTATTTCACGATGTTAAATGCCATTTCACGTCGTGAAATAGTTAATATCCGAAACCACCAAAAAACGCATCCCCATGAATTAAAAACTAGAAATATAAATTAAAAGGTGATATTTAATTCATTCATGAATTTTTAATGATCTTCACATTGTATACCCTTCACATCATGAAGCCTTTCATAACATGACCCCATAAACCATTACACATCGTGTAACCTAGTTACATGGCATGTAACCCTCTGACAACCTACAGATAAAGCTGGATAAAGATGAGATTTCAACAAATATATGACTTCATTATTATAGGTATCCTCCCAATTCATTCTCAAACCTACCCAATCAATAAAAATTAAAATAAATGAAAAAGGTTGAAGGAATACCTGTCAGATCAGCAACGGGATGTTACAACCTCCCCACCATAAAATATTTTTGTCCCTAGAAATCCTATGAAGAAGATTCCATGATAAAAATATGAGGTCATTTCTATCTCATTAGTTCCTCTCATTCCCACATATCATGATTATCAGAACTATGCTTCTATATCACACAAACCAAAGGTATTTTCCTCCCATAAATCACCTTGGTCTCAGAATCAACTATCCCGACTAGTCACTCAATCAAAGATAAATCAATTTCATTCTAAATATAACTCCAACTCAAAACATGTGATGGATTAGAGAGATACTTTATCATATTTAATACATGAAATATGTTATGTATTGATGTCAATTTTTGTGGAAGTGATAAATGGTATGCAAATTTCCCACCTGATCAACAACCTCAAAAGGTCCCATGAAATGAAGAGCAAGCTTCCCTGGCCTCCCAAGATATCGATGACCCAAACGGGGTGAAACTTTCAAGAACACTAGGTCACCAACTGAGAACTCCAAAGTCCTATAGTTAAGATCAGCATATGAATTATATTGACTTTGTTCTATCAAAATTATCTTACGAATTAACTAAATCTTTACTTTCGTCTCTTTCACCAAGCTTAGTCCAACCAAGGAACTTTCACCAATCTCTACCAAACACAATGGAGATTTACAAGGATGGCCATATAAGGCCTCAAAAGGTTCCATTATAATCATGTAATGATAAATATTGTTATAAGAAAACACAACTCATCCCATGTGATCATCCCAAGCCCCACTAAAGTCAAGAACACAAGCGCGAAGCATATCCTCTAGAATTGATAGAGCTCTCTTTGTCTGGCCATCCAACTATAGATGGTAGACCATGATCAAATGGACCTAAGATCCCAATTCCTCTTCAAGGCTTCTCCAAAATTAAGAATTGAACTGAGGATCCCTATTAGATACTATAGCACATGGAACTCCATTCAAACGAACAATCTCTTTCACATAGATACTTCCCAAATCCCCAACTTTGGTTATATCTCGAATGGGTATGAAGTGAGCCGAATTGGTCAGGCTATCAATTGCAACCCATATCAAATTATTCTTTCTATGGGTATGAAGAAACCCAACCAAAAATTCCATATAGATTTCATCCCACTTCCAAGTAGGTACTGGAAGTGGATGAAGTAAACCCAAAGTTTTATGGTGTCCGACCTTCACTTACTAGCATGTATAACAATGAGACACAAACTTAGTAATTCCCCATATCATACCTAGCTTCCAGAACTACCACTTCATGTCTTAGAACATATTTGTGATTCTTGGGTGCACAACCCACTAGGAATTATGAAAATCTCCCATCACATCCTTCCTTATCGCAAATGGAACAACAAAGTGGTTCTGATAACATAGCTACCCTCTTTGGAGAATGACCACTAGGAAACTATCTCCCCACCATAAAGAGAGTATCTAATGCTAAAAAATTCATCCTCAAGCCATTTATCCTAAATAATCATCTCAATAAGAGAAGATTTCAACTGAAAACTCGCTAAATAAACTTCATCCCCTTTCTCCTGAACTCTAATATCAAACTGTGCAAAGACAGCCATCAAATTCCACTCTTTTAAATATTCTTTAACTACATGGGTTGGGATTTTCCTTCTCAATACATATGAAAATACATCCCTCTCCTTGGGGTGTATGTGATGTTAAAGTCAAAATATTGTAGGTACTCCACCCAATGCCTCTAGTGGAGATTCAGATCTTTTTCAAAGAAGATATAACTCAAGATTTTGTGATATGAATACATAGTAAACCTTTATCTGAAAAAGGTAGTGTCTCAAACACTTAATCACGTGCATCATAGATATAAGTTCAATTTCATGGGTACGATAGTTTTCCTCATGTGTCCTAATATGATGAGATCCATAATCCACTACATGATTGACTAACATAAGAACGTATCCCAAGAATAAACCTGAGGCATCACAAAATACCACATAGCCCAGGATGGCCTCTGAAAGATTCAACACTGGAGTAGTAATCAAAATAGGTTTAATCTCAATAAAATGACTATAAAATTTTTCATTCCAAAAAAACATCACACCCTTCCAAGTCAGAGTAGTCATCGAAGAATCTATCTTTGAGAAGTCCTTCACGAACCGGTGATAATATCCAGTTAAGCCCAAGAATCTTCAAATATCAAAGACATTACATGGTTTATCCCAAGTCATAATAGCCTTTGACTTCTTAGGATCAACTTATATACCTCGTTCAAGCACCATGTTCCCCAATAATTTAACTTATCAAATCCAGAAATCACACTTTTAAATCTTGGCATAAAGTCATTGATTTATCATCAAACTCAAAAATATTTTTAGATGATGAATATGATCCTCCTAGGTCTTGGAGTAAATGAGGATTTCATCAACAAAGTTTACCAAAAAGGTATCTAGATTCTCATGGAAAATCTTTTTCATAAAATCCATGAAAACTATAGGAGCATTTGTTAGATCATAGGGCATAACAAGGTACTCATAATGGTCATAACTGTTCCGAAAGGCATTTTATGAATGTCATATTCTTTTATCCTAAACTAATGGTAACCAGATCAAAGGTCGATCTTTAAAAACCAATTCATTCATTTCAAAGGATCAAACAGATCATCAATTTGTGGAAATAGATGCTTATTCTTTGCCATAACATGATTGAGCTTTCGGCAGTCAACACATAAGCAAAGAGAACCGTCATCTTTCTTAGTGAAGAGAACCAGTTCTTCCAAAGGTGACACACTTGGGCGTATAAAGACATTCTCAAGAAGATAATTCAACTAGAAATCAATATCTTTAATTTCTACTCAATCCATGTGGTAAGAGGGAATAGAAATTGGTTGAGTTCTAGACATTAATTCAATGGAAAACATGAACTCCCTTACCAGTGGAAAACCAGAGAAGTTAGAAGAAAACGCATCGAGAAACTCGATGACAACTTCTCAAATATTACCACTCCATATCAAAAGAAAATATATATAATAATTTCCCAAACTCTAGATTAGAAGGTCCAGATCTACTCAACCTTGGGTCCAATTCTCCTTGAAATACAAGAGACACACCGCTAGGTGCAGTAAGGTAGACCCACTGAAGATAACAATAAATGCAGGATTTATTTTCAATGAGACAATCCATCCCGAATATGACATCCAGATATTTCATGTCAAAGACAAGAAAACCCCAAGCCATATCGACATCTGATAGAGTGATGATACAAGCAGGACAATGGAGACCATGATCTCTCTTCATACCAAGGGGTGTAGTAATATCCATTGCACCAGACAAAATCTCCATAGGAAGATTAAAAAATATTAACAATATTGGTTGAAATAAACAAGTGAGATGAACTAGAATCAAATAGATTAGTCACTAATGATGAAGCTATAGTAATGGTACCTCTCACAGTTTTTTGGACCTGTGTTTGCTTCCTCTGGAGACTCTTCCACTGTATGAAGTAGCTTCATTCCAGATGCATGTGGATAGAACCCTTTTATACATGAAGCATATAATTTACCCACAGTTTTAGGTGGAGATAATGATCCTATTCCACTACACATAGTATAAAAGTTATGTTAGAATATATATAAGTGTATTGAATGTCTATAGGAGCTACAGTTCTTGGGTGCCTCGGTGAAAATCCTCTTATAATTTCTCAGTTTGCCATGCTGAAAGAAAATAAAATGATTTACCCTTGAAATGTAGGAGGTTTGGAATGACTCTACCATCAATTACTACTATGAGAATCATCATGATTATATTTTCTCTTGAAGGAACCCATGCTACCATTGGGAGAGAAAGAAACTCCTGATAAACTTGAATTACAAGCTAGGTCCATCTCGACCATAATTTCCCTATCCAACACATCAGTATAAGTGGGAAAATTTAGCAAGAAAACCTGAGAATGGATATCTGATTGAATTCCCAACTCTAACCATTTACCCTTAATCCTATTATTAGATAAAATCTCAAGAACAAACTACATGAGTTCAACAATATGGTTTGAAAACTCAGTCATAGTTTTGTCGTCATGCTCAATCTTAAAAAACTCAATATCATTTGAAAACACCATAGACTTTGGATATAACTAGTCATTTAAAAGAACCTTTAAGTCTTTTCACTCTAATCCCTCATGTTTCTTTTCCATCATTATCATGTCCCACCATCTCCTGCTGGGTCTTTCCAGTATGAAGGTGGCACATTTTACCTTAATCTCATCTAGTATCTCCAAGAACTCAAATAGAAATCTCTCTTTCCCAAACATTCCTCATCATATTGATGATTAGTGGAGACTTTGAAAACTAGTGGCTTATGTTAAAGGAACTATTGAGAATGATTTCATAGAACATCCCCCTAAGTATCCATAGTTGGAGCCTAGATGGGAACTAGAGGTGGTTCTTGTCCTGGATCTTGGATAGTGTGCATGACCACCTAAACTAGATTTGGATTCACAATAGGATTATATCACTATGATTCATTATTGTATTCCTCTTGGATTTGATTTTCACATATTCTTGGAGGCATGAAGATACATAACATTACTAGACAACAACGAAGAAATCAAATTAACACTCAAACTGAGCAATAAGGGAAATTAATCCTAACATATAGAACAATCAAGATTTGTATTTCACTATATCCAAATATTAATAAGGAAAATACTAAAAATAATCCATATGAAGTATTTCCCTAACCATTTGGTCTCACCCAAATTTACCCAAGTTTTTAGGGTTAAGTGGTCGCTTGTAGTGTAGCTTGGGTTGTCGAATCCTCAAAGACCTAAGAAGGAACCTATAGACACGTACATTCTATGTATTGTTTTTGGCTATGAAGTGGACAACTTTGGGTTAATTTTAGATGGGTTTAAAAGTGCACTAAGAGATCTGTGTGAATTCAAATTATGATAAAATGAGTTGATCCTAGGTTATTCCTCATGGTGGATTGGATGAATTCCTTTTTAGACTATTTCAATTTATTAAATTTTAGATGGGATCATTAAACCAAGTAAAACTAACATCATAACTTACTAATTTAATAACTAGACACCCTAATACTAATCACCTATATACTTGAAGGATCATAGTTATAAGAACTCCAAGGTAGAGGTTTATATTATCACTTGAAGGGTGTGCCCTTAAATTCAACAAGGATGAAGGAGTTTAAAGATTGTCAAACAAAATTCTCAATTAAAATAAGTGATTAGACAATAATGGAGTGAGAAATAACATCCAATTGAACCCCTTTCTACTCCCTTGGATCAACCCATAAGGGGTTTTTCCCTCCATTGATGATATGATTTCAATATAAGCGGGAAGTAGACTCATGAGGGAGGAATTGAAGAAGTGAGAAAAAATAAAAAGAAAATGATCACTCCACTATTGTGTGAATAATTTCACAAGGTTTGGTGTGAATAAGTTCACACCTTGAGGAAACAGTATCAACATGATAATAATAAGACCATAATAAGGGAAGATGAAGAACTCTTATTAAAAACTAAGGTGATTTGAATAACTTACAAGAGAATGAAATGTAGTTACAAACTCAATGAAACATCATAACATTACAAAGAAACTAAACACTAAGATTACTCAACTCCTTCACCACCACTACCTTAAATAGGAATTTAAAGAGGCTTGGGTCGATCCCCCAATAGTACATGTCTTCCCACTTGAGTATGGTAGGCCTATGGTGGTGGAAAGTTTGTGGAATTTTGACTTTTCCACTCTTGACCTGAAATGATAGCCATTTGCATCCACCAAACAGAGGTGCTGAAATGAGCTTCTAGATGGTATAATTTGGGTGTTCCATATAAGAAAAAAATTTAGATTCGGATTTTTCCTAAGAAAATGTAAAATTTAAGCCCAAAATGATTTTTTTAAGATATGATTGAAATGGTGGGTTGTTTTTCTAGGCCATAGAATCTAGCCCAAAATTGTATCTTCAACTTGGGCCTCCTAAAACTCCATTAAAAAATCAGTATTAGTTTTAGAAACTATATAATTAAATGTTCCCCATGATGTTATCTATCTCATTTTAAAATTTTATAATAATTAGGCTTGTATATTATCCTCTATATTAATTTTATTGTGCTGTTTTCCAATTAACGTTTCCTAGAATGTTGTTGGTTCAAGGCCCACTTTGGGGGTCTTCCAATGTGAATCATTAAGTACTCCAAAAGTATGAATTGTTCCCAATGGAATGAGAAACCTGAAAATTAAATATGAAAGTAAAATCATGACCATTTGGTGTTTTAGGAGGTGTTCAAATATGTATCAATTAATTGTGCACTTAAACAAATAATTACAATCATAATTTTAAATATTGTTTAAATTGTAAAATGCACTAAAAATTGAGTTTATGAATAATGAATCACATGAATAATATAATATAAAAAATAAATATTATCCTATTTCAATGGATAATCATCATCCTTATTGACTTAAGGTTCATTGCAGTGAGAGTTGTTTAGGAACTCAATCGCAACTACCTCCTAAGTCCCGACATGATTTCTCAACTACATAGTGACTTTAAGAAAAAATCTAACAAACCTCCCTCTGATACCACTTTTCCACGAACCAGTCTAGGTACCCCAGTAAACTGATAACTGATGTGGCCCTAACATATCCCAAAGGGAATTCCTGATCCCCACGGGTCTGTGACTAGCACTTGGCATCATAAAATTGAAAGTGGGAACAATTTTTTCCACAAGAATTGTAGAAGTAAAAAAGAGACAAGTCAGTATGCATAATAAAAGAAACTCCACTATAAGTAAAATACTAGAATAAAATATGGCATAAACAATCCCAAATTAATATAACCCAAGTACCAAATCATAGTGAAATAACCCAAGTCCCTAAGTACATGACTCACCAAAACCAAGGTTCAACAGTTGGATCCACCTCCAAGATATCCTTTCCCCTTACTCGAACCTAGAAGAATATAATCTACAAACACCTGAAGTCACAAGTAGGTTGTGAGATAAAAATCCCAATATGGTCTCACCAAGGATTCCATATTAGATTCCAACAATAGATTAACCAAAGGAATTCTTTTTAATTTTTAAAATAAATAGGTTTTTATTTCAAAGAATATTTAAACAAATCAAGCTATTTAATTAAAATGATGGAAAAATACTTTAAGAAAAGTCTTTAAAAGTGATGTAATATTTCTAAAATAATGGCTGAAATAAAACATTTATATAAAATAGTTTATATAAATTCTAAATGCATGTAAAGTAGTTAAAAAAACATTGGCATGTATTTGTATCTCAAATATAAAACAAGTGAGCAACATGGTCATATGCGAAATAGGTACATAAATTCCAGGATATAAGACTCTGCACTCTCTAAATGATCATGGAAATATGTGTATACACACGTCCCTCTGAAACTAGCCAAATTCGACTTGCCACTATCCCATCGGGGATGTGACCTACTGAATTTATATTTTCGAATGTTGTATAATCATAGAGTGTGTCCAAATAACTCACAAACTACCCAAGGATCTCATGTTCTCTTACATAATAAATGATGGGAAATTTATTTTAAGATTGTTTAAAATAAAATAAAATCCCATTTTCCATTTCAATTCCAATTTTATAATTAAAACCAAAATGGGTTTTAATAAAAAAACATGTCTTTTAACAAGATAAAACCATTGGGTTCCCATCAAGACTTTTTAATCCATTTTCACAAGTTTTAAATCCATTAAAAAACAATTCCATAAATTTAACAATTCATTTCCACAATTAAATTCAACAATTTAATTGAAATAGATTCCATAAAAACTCTAATTTCATCTAAACAATTTAAATCAACAAATTTCCCTAAACATGTATCAATTCAATGGAATTGGGGGTTTTCCCAATCTTCAAGCCAAACCATTTCAAATATCAAAATTCACTGGAATTAGGTTTTATCAAATCAGTTGAAAGTAGGTTTCAGAAATTGAATTTAAATCAATAGTTGAATTAAATCGAGAAAATTCAAATTTAATCAATTTTTCTAAATAAGATGGAATCACCTACCTATTTCCCAAAAACTAACACTCGCAATGGAACCCATCAACAAGAACGAAGGTGTATAAGACATCGAAACACAACCCAGGGATGACATCCAACATCATGGAGAATAGATCCATCAATTTTAGGATGATCTATTGAAATTACAAAGGATAAGAAATGGAGAAAGACAAAGAATGTGGGAGAAAACTTACCTAGGAATTACACCGAAAGTGAAACAACGATCAAACACAAAATGAGAGAATCAGGAAGGGTTGGAAAGCTTCAAGATCACCTAGGGAAGGTCTTACATTAATAGAGAAGAAATTGTAGTGGAGGAGAAAAGAGGATCTCAACTGCACTACCTGTTTAAAAACCATAGTTGGGGTATTACACAACATGTAATACCATTTCACATCATGAAATAGTTAATATACAAAACCACTGAAAAACCCATCACCTTGAATGAGAAACTAATTATCTAAATTAAAAACTGATATTTAATTCATTCATGACATTTAAAGGATCTTCACATTGTGTACCCTTCACAGTGTTAAGCCTTTCATGACTTGCCTCTAGAAACCATTTCATGTCTGTAACCTAGTTACATGGCATGTAACCCTCTAATGGCTTATAGAAAAGTTTAGTTAAAGCTGAGAGCCCAAAAAATCATTGAATTCACCATTATAGGTATACTCTCAATTCATTCTCAACCCTACCCAGTAAATTAAATGGAAAATTCACAACAAGTTTAAAGGAATTCCTATCAGATTGGTAATGGTATGTTACACCCTAATTGGTTGGATATATCCCCTTTTGAGATAGGGTAAGTGTGAATTAGTGTGACCATTCTATGGTAAAACCCATAGGAATATTTCTAGTTTCCGTTTAGCCTATGTATAGTTAAAATAGATTTGAGTGAGTGTTCCTCCACCACTATCTTGTGGAACCATGAGGGTTATACCTTAGTTGTCTTATAGACTTAGGTTGAGCATGGGGAGACCAACCTAATTATCATTTAAATCATGTTGTAAATTATTCCATCCTTAAATGGAATTTTTTATATATTTATATTAAATTTCTTATTTTTCCTTTTTATGATGTTTTGGTTATGTTGATGGGATGAAATTACCTTGGTGTTTATGAGGGACAAGGTAGGGCTGACATACCCACTTATGATACATTTCACAGGATAAGGGATGTTATGCCCTATAGTTTGTATATTTGGGACCACTAAATTATTCCCATGATGTAGGGATGTAATTACAACCTATAGCATGTTTTCTATGTTGATGGATGTGATATCCATTATTCTAAATGGAGTTCCCATGGGAACTTAATGATGATGGGGATGGGAAGTTATTCCCTGGTATTTGTTAGCTATAGAAGTGGGACATACTTCCCATGTTGAGATACTTCCATGGCATAGGATGTGGTTCCCATATGAGTATTAATTATTATTTAATTCGATGACCTTTCACTTACGTTATGACTCAAGACAAGGGATGTTATACCCACTTATGAATTTTCATGGATAAGGACATTATACACTCTCTTGATTATATAGTCAGGTCATGATGCCTACTTGTATATGTTGACTTGGGGAAACTATTCCCATGAATGTGACAATGTTTAGGGACATGTTGCCTATGTATCAAGGGTTATGTTACTATAGATGAGTTATTCCCTAATATTTGGAAATGATATAGGGATATACTGCTCATGTATTAGTGATCATGTTATCATAGGGATGATATGACCTCATCTATGTATATGACATTAAAACATACTTCCCATATGTTGTTCAATATCTTGTGATGGTATATAATTTCCAATGACTATGACTTGGGATAGGATGCCTAGTCATTGATTATATGAAATGTTCAGAGACACCCAAACACTAGTCGAAATGGGTATTCCACACATAGTTTCATTGAGGAGAACCCAAGTTTGTGGCATATTTTATTGTTATTTCATGTTCCTATTTAGTTTATTTACGATCATATCATAATGTACATGCAGTTGTTTTATTGGATATATTTATAGATACATTTGGTGGTGGCCGACTTAGTTGTACTAATACCATTCTTGTGAACCTTGGTACCCAAGAAAACTTTATAGGGAGAAAAATTTATGGTTAGTGATCTAAGCATAGGAAAGATCCATACTATCAATGGTTGATCTGGAGCTTGGTAGGATCTCATACTTGGGATCGGGCATGCACTTGGGACCAATTTATTTTTTTTACAATTCTTATTTAATTTTAAGTTATTTTTATATATTTTATTTATGGGAGATCATATTTATATCTTATATGAGTGTCTCACATTACTGTGGAAAATTTTATTATATCATGGTTGTTATTATTATTTTTTATGGAATATAGTTGTGATGTATTTTCGTTACGATTTATTTATGTGATGGAAATTATTTTCCTTTATCCTGATACTTTTTATAGTTATTTTTACCTATAAGGGTATAGTCATGGACCCTCATCATTAGCTGGTAGCTTCTAGTATATGGGGAGGCATGCTTGAGGTATGTGGAACCCATTTTAGTCATAATAGTGGTTAATAGATTGAGGATGATATAAGGAGGAATCAAGAGGATAAGGGGAGTGGGAGGAACTAGCCTTAATCATTGAAAAAAACACCCCTAGACATCATGGATCAAGGGTGGATAAAGGGGTAGGGGGAGGAGAAGTAGATAGCTCCCCCTAATACCTAATCGATTGAAACCGAAGAACCTTGAATGTGGGATTTAAAAATTAAAACCCAAGCGGCCATTTTTACATCCATGAAAAAAATGGATTTGAGTGGAATCAAGTACCTGGTCCACCAACATCGACCACCTAATGGCCCTAACTAGGGGACCTGCACCTTCACAACCACCACTAGGTACCCGGTTCACCCTGATTAGAAAATTGATGGCCCTTTACAACCACTGGAATATATTTTTAAAACTCAAAAACCCTCCTATTTTGTTCTATTCCTATACCACCTGATCTACGACCTAAAAAATATTCCTTTTTACATTTAAAATACATTCAAAAATATTATATGCACACTCTGATTATTGATCTCCCAATTTCTATAGTTATGTTGATACTTCATTAGAACTAGTGAAAATACAAAATACCACAAACCCCTATTTATATGTCTCATCATATGTGTTTTTCATCCATGTGTGACATGTATTTATCCTTATCTGGTGCATCATAATCAATACTGTACAAAACACATAATATGGTACATCACTACACCGACTGTCTCAAAAAACCTTGATGACCCACAAACCAAGGTTCCAACTAATTTCACTAACTCCATGAAAATTCCCTACTCCTAATGGAATTAATGTAATTTAAATCGGTTGATTTCATATACCAATGTTTGACATTACTGGTCTAAGATTGACCATCACCCTTTAGATGTTATACCCAAACATCCACCAACTATTCTCATCAGAAATTACAGTCTCACGCCCAATACTATACTCATAACACAAATCCTCAAACCATTACACTTATTGTGGTAATTACTTGTAAATATCTTCATTCCAAAAACTTGGCCACCCTACCAATCTATTCCCAGAAACTTCTACCTATTCATTCCACCATACCATAACCCACTACCCATGGTCTTCAAATACTAAACATACTGACTCGATATAACTATCACTAATTAGTAAACATATCTAGTTATTACATATTTACCAAATATAAATTTTCTTCTTGAATCCAATTTTTGATGGAAAAACTACATCCACCTCTAGGTTGAGTCAACCAACACGTCACCCCCATTTTTTACCATGATTTTCCCAAAATGAGTGTCGCACACTTAGACCATATATGGTGTGATTCCCACCATAAAACTCTCCTTTGTCACCAAATTTCAATCTCCAACCAACCTATGTCCCACTATTAGTCAAACACTCATACTCACAATCCTTTCTCATATTATCTAGATAGACCCATATCATAAGACTTTCTCTAGGTTCTACACTACCACAATGCTCCATGCCACAATTTCGTACTATCACATCATCGATTAATTTACATGAAACTTATCCTCGATGGATATAACTTCCATAACCACAACATGCATAATAAAAACCTAAGTCTTATATTTCACATAATTAAATTGGAATCCCATGACCTAGACCCAAGAAAATAGGGAAACTAAGGATTCCTAACCCACAAAAGAGAGGTTCCTTTTAAGGTCCCATCCCCATATGAGTCTCAGGGGAATGAATACACATGTCCCTAACTTTCCTAAACCACGTATTGGGAAGGTGTCACATATATTAACCATGTATTAATAAAATCATCATGATATAGCACTAGGATTCATGGGACCCACAAACACCCATAACCCAAAGAGTTTCTAAAATCCATCCATTGGTATATCTCACATGTCATACAAGGTTGATCATGCATATATAACCACTAAGATCATTGCTTGGGGATGAGATTGGGATTTTTTATCACACCTACCAAGTGTAAAATATCAAATCCTACTTTCTTGTCTCTATGGAAATAGATTCATCACCAAAAAACCCACTACGTTACAAAATTCAAACCATTGTCTACTAAGTTTCAAACCCAATCAGGAATACACCTTAGTGATACAAAATGGTATAAATCAATATATTTCATTAATAGTTGAATCCCAATAATATTATATTTAGTGTCCTAATAAATAATTGACCACAACTCACTTGAATGTCAGTCACATCCCTAACATGAAGCGTCGTTCATTCCTTTATTCCCAATACATCACCAAGTAGTCCCTTGCATGCCTATACCATATAATTGATCGCACCACATGAGCGTTGATCCCATAACTTGAAACATAAACCATGATTTTGATCTAAAAAGTTATCTAATTTATTGGGTTAACCCCTCTCATGGGCTACACATATATATCACAACCCATTATGGGAAATAATAGGAATGTACCCCATTATTTTGAAAATATTCCTTGAATCACCAAAATCCCGAGTTGTATCTCCTAAAAACTAGGATCCCCAACCTAGTAAATTGACCTTACATTATTATAGGTCATAACCTATAAAGAAACACATGTTATTAAATCTCAAATAATATAAGAAAAATCATGTGCCACCACCCCCTCCAAGGGATAAAATTAATACTGAATACCCCTATATGTATAATAAACTACCCAGTCTAGGATTCTAATCCTCATAAAACATCCATATACCAGATTTCCTCCTTAGGAATCAATGAAACATCCATGTGAATATCAATGATATCACTCTTCTACATTTCATTTTTAGAAAATATCAACCATCTATATTGGTTAGGAAGAACACCACCAATAAGTTATTTGGGAAGATGTAAAATAAGTTATGTTTTCAATTTAAATAATTGAAACCCTTTTTTGAGAGTTTTCATACCAATCCCACACAAGCATGAACATGTCATTTTAACCTACCTTCTAAAGATAAAATATGAACTAATTCCTCTTTCCACCCCAGACAAAGAGAAAACCCGTAAATAAATAAATCAAACCACTATTTTTGGAAAAAATTAACTCAATAGTAAAATAAAAAATCGAGAAAAAAATCCCAACTCTCTAGGAACTTTAACTTCAACTCATCGAGGTGTGATTCATCCATAAACATACCTTTTATCCCAAGCTCTAACTAATCTCATATCCTCCCATTATATATCAAATATTAAGACAAAGAAAAACAAATATTTTATACCATTTTTAAATGTCCCTAGCCTAATTCACTTTAATAGTAACTAAACCAAGTTTGAAAAATGACCTTAAGCATTCCTCCCTATATACCAAAGGCTTACAACTAGTGGTGATTATATGGTAAAACCACATGGAGAGACTATAACATATAGTGTCACCATAAATAATAAAAACCAATAAAATAATTTCCATAATATGAATCATATCATAGTAAAAAATATGTAATTACAATGGTAATAAAACTATAATAATATCATTTACATGCTATAACAAAATGTATAGGTGGATTATACAATCATACATCAAAACGTGATCACCTAATGGGTCAATCATATATAATACATAAAAAAATTAAATAAAATGAGACATGACACAATCCTTAGAATCATCTTGGACCTACCTCAATATTCCCACTAATCTCTCCCATATCATCAGCATATACTTGGGCCATTGCCTAAACCTATATGCTAAAATTAAGGAATAAATGTATGCTAAAGTGCTTGTGCAGGGTGTGATTGTAACACTAAGTCGGACACCACCAATGGTGTCCCTAATAAAAACCAATATATATATAAATGAATGTACATAATAAAAAAGAAGTCATGACTAATACAACACATGAATACACCCATTACACCATTGGGTACTCAAGAATCCACTATAATTATTGACTCATACATGCTTTATCCAATACTATATTACATTCTATCAGTGTTTCAACTTTAAAAATGTAGTTCATATACTAAGTTACTCATCTCATATTTTGTTATATAGTAAATCAAACATGAAAAACATATACCATCCTTATTATTTCTCTGGATAGTTTATGTTTATGGTGAAAATATGAAATTTTTATGAAACCTATTTCTTTTCCATGGGTTATTCTATGATAAAATGTTGATTAAACCCATTTATTTTCATGGGTTCTGATATAATGAATGATTTATGACCATGTTCCACACATATGTATGGTTTTAATTATGTAATGGGTGGAACCTATATCTCCCTCAAATGCATTGGGTAATTTATTATATATCATAAGATATTTATTGGAAACAAGTTTAAGTGCTTGATCTATTATGGGAAATAAGTCAATATGCTTAATCTGTTAAGGAAAGAAAGTCTATATGCTTGATCCATTATGGGAAATAGGTGTTGATGCATGATTTGATGGTTTTATTAGTTATATTTGACTTATGAAATGGTTTTTATACTTATTATGGTTCCATAAACATGAACTTATAGTTCATGATTGAGTTATGATGAATTCTCATTCTTATGATTCATGTATTTTGAAAAGTTAATGTTTTATTCCACAACTCATGTTTACGGTATTTTTCATATTGGGTATGAACTTTGCATGTTATGTTCAAGATATAATTACCTTATACTTATCTTATTCTTTCATATGATCATCAATTGATATATCTCATGTTTAACCTTACTAATCATCTCAGCACACCCTTTTCTTATCTTTCCTTTCCCCAGGTTATGAAGAAAGTTTTTAATAGGGTATGCCTATGATGAGTACTGTGTGGGAATATCTTTATGAGAAATATTAAAGATGTTTCATAAAATAAAAATATTATATATATAATCTTTAAAAGACTCTAAACCTTTATAGTTTTGTTGTGGAACATATTTTTATGTATTTAATATTCATCTAAATAAATGTAATATTTGTGTATAAAAAGATCAGGCAGTTATAGTTGGTATTAGAGTGGAGTTTAGTAAATATTTGGATCTTAGGGTTATAGAACTTTTATGAAAACCCTGGGGATCGGTCTAAGTATAAGATAAAATCCTAAAGTTTTGATAATGATCATGAATGACCAAGGTTAAACCTATGGTTTCATAAAAGAAAGTGTCACAATTTTGACATTCTATAAATGATTTGTTAGAATTACGCAGTTTTACACTATGATTATTACTTCTCACACTATGATTTCTATTTTTAGTCAATGGAGGGAAACTAAATTAATCATGTTAATGGTGAATGTGATGGACAATGCAATTATTTTACACCTAAGTAACCAAATTTTATGGGATTTATAATACAGTATCTTGCTGTTATGCTCACACAACTTTCTCATGATATGAATCATGTGAGTTTCCAAATGATAAAGAGTGGGAACAAAGTACTATTGAATATTTCATGGGAAAACATCCACCTTCTTTTAGTGTATCTACATATCCACTAGAGGCTAAGTAATGGATCAACACCACTGATAAAATATTTTTTGTTCTTCAATGCTCGGGACATGAAATTTTTTTCTTTGTTGTTTATCATCTGGAAGGTAAAGTAGATCCATGGTGGAATCTTATCAATAATATAAGGTAAGAGGAAGAAATTGAATCCATGGAATGGGATGATTTTAAGGGGATATTATTGAGTAAGTAATTTCCTCATATTCTAGATATAATGATGGAGAAGTAATTTCTTGAGATGAAGCAAAAGGATGATGAATCCATTGGTACCTATGAGGAAAATTTTACAAAGCTTGCAAGGTATGCCTCTAGATTAATTATCATCCCTGAAAGTAAAATTGATCAATTCTTTGGTGGTCTAAAAACAAGTCTCCAAAAGGAATTATCAATAAGATACTTCATTAGGTACAAATTTTTTTTTATGTGCCCTCAAAGTAGAAATGGAAATTATACATTCTCACCATTCCCATGGTTTTGATAATAAAAGAAAGATTGAGTCTCTTGAAAACTCGAATAAATCACATGGTGGAAAGAAATTGCAAGCATCTAAATACCATAAATGTGGGAAGAAACATCAAGGTAAGTGTTTTAATGGAACTAAGGGGTGGTTTAAATGTGGAAAGGTGTGTCATAAATCCCATGAATGTTGAAATGTGGTGAATAATCTAGTTAATTAAATAGAGGAAAAGAATATTTCAACTAATTCACCACCCATTCCCCAATGCTTAAAATAAAAATAGTATAGGAATTATTCCAACTAGTGCATTAATCTTAATATTTTTTATGATCAGTGTCAACAACCTCTTAAGCATAAAGACAAAGGGAAATATCATGTGATCATGACTTCCAGAGTGAGTTATGATAATGATGTGGTGAAAGGTACACTTATCATCCACCCTAGAAAACCTAATTTCTTATTTGATTTTGGATACACACACTATTTTATTTATAAATAATTTTCTAAGGGTATGTCAATATCACCTAAAAATTTAGAAGTTGAAGTACCTATGAAAACTCTTAATGGTTCAACAATCGCATCTCAAGTATATAGTTCTTATCTGATTGAAGTTTTTGGGAAATTTCTTCTTGTAGATCTTATGATTCTCCCTTTAGTTGAATTCTATTTGATTTTTATCATGGATTGTCCTTCTCTATATGAATCCCAGGTCAATTTATAAGGAAGTTAATTCACCTATCATATTACAAATGAACCTATGATCATTTATTGATGCGAGAATGAATATAAACTTTCAATAGAAAGTGATTCCATCTTGTGGGTCTTAATTCATATACATGAAGTTTATATATCTCAAATGGTTGGGGAGAAACTCAACATTAACGATAAACCTATTTTATGAGAATTTTTTTATGTCTTTATGGAAGAATTTTTGGGTCTTCCACTAAATCGTGAAGTTGATTTTCCAATAGAACTCATAATTGGTGTTATACCTATTTCAAAGAATCCTTATATAATTGACCCAATTGAGTTAAAATAATTGAAGAAGAAAATCCATGAGAATATTGAAAAGTTATTCATATGGAAAAGTACATCACCATGGGGTGCACCTATTCTATTTTTTAAGAAGAAATATGGATCAATGTGACTCTGTATTGATTATAGAGAACTTAACATTATCACTATTAAGAATAAGTTTTCTCTCCTCCACATTGATGACTTATTTGATCAACTAGAGATCAATAATTTTCCAATATTTATATTTTTTCTAGATATAATCAATTGAGAGTCAAGAAGGATCTTATACCTAAGATGTTATTCCATATAAGGTATGGATACTATGAATTTATAGTGATGCATTTTGGTCTTACTAATTCCCCCAATATCTTCATGGATTTAATAAATACAGTCTTTATATATTAGCATGATCAATTTGTGGTAGTATTTATAGATGATATTATTGTATATTCAAATATAAAGTAAGATAATGAATATCACTTTAGGATTGTGCTTAAGACCCTGAGGGAGGATAATATTATGAAAAATTTACTAAGTGTGAATTTTGGCTTCATAATGTTTCATTTTTTGGTCATATTGTAACACCCTAGGGTTTTACAAATAAATTAAATGAATGAAATAATAATACTATGAAAAAAACCTTTTTTAAGTGGATATTTATAACTATCCTTTAAACATATTTTTTCTGCTTCTATGTTTTGAATTTAAAAAAGCGATCATTTATGCTTATGATCGGTAAGTTATTTGGAGTCTGATGGAACCAACTTGATTTTTGGTGAATAGTAACATACCCTTATGAATAGTAATATGAACCTAATGAATAGTAATTTATATTATTATTTTATTGTCTTAAGGCTTTAGGATAATGACTTTTTGATTAATTTTTCAAGGTGATATAAAATGAGTGACAATTTTAAAATTGTTAATTTTTGAATAAAGTATGATTTTAATTAAAAATTAAATTAATCATATTTAGAGAGTTATTTTAAAAACATGGAGTTCAATTTTGAAATAAATGCATTGAAAAATGGTTACGGTGAAGTTTTGGTATTTTTCTGAAATTCATGAATTTTTTATGATTAGTGAAATACGGTAAAATACTGTATATACAAATTATCAGTTAAATACACTATTTTTTACATCATAGATGATGTAAGACCACTTGTTTCAAACTCACATACTATCTTTACTATTTTTATCACAATAATGAAAACTATTGAAAGGTGTTGCCATGGGCGCCCTCAAATGATTAGTGGTTTTTGGGTACTTAGGTGGAGCAGAGTGGCTGACCAAGGTCGTCTCTCAAAGGAGGAAGTAAATTAAAACAACTTCTTAAAGGTATTCTAAAAGTAAAATAGAATATAATTAAAACACTACTTGAAAGAATGGGGGTGGTTGTTTATCATTTATAAAACTTGAATAAGTTTGCTGGAATAAGATTGGATTTTTTTTGTTTTTAATTTTGAAATGAAGTTTGATTAAAAAGACACAAAAAAGACACAACAAGAAGATGTTTTTTTAGAAAATATTTTAAAAGGAATAATAGATATAACTATACCTATTAATTTACTTATTAATAATTATAATTTAAAACAATATCCACTTAATTATGATCCCCTAATTTGTCAAACCTCGAACCCTACGAGAGTTAACTTAACCACAAAGATGAAATTACTTAAACCCTAGGCTAGCTTCAGAACACGCAATCGCAGCACCCTGCTTTGATTGTTGTTCTAAGGTTAGCTTATGGTCAGTGGTTAATTAGAGAACATATCCATTCTAGAAATGATGATAAATTGTGTTTAGGGATTATAATTTTACTCTACAAATTTATCCCGTGTGGTCTTGTATTACCGATTAAGATCGCGCGCTCACAATTCACACAAAATCTCGACCTCGCGTGTTTTTGTGTTAATTGTTTAATTGCATGCTTAGTTTATTATAATTTAAAAAACACAATTCATTAATAATATTAAGTGAATTATAGTAGCTCAATGATTCAAAATAATTAAATTAAGAGGTTAGAAGATAGATCGATCACTAAAAAACTACTCTTCCATGGGTGGTGTGATCATCGTGGAGACGTTTTGCATGAGAAAAGGATTGAAAGGGTAGAACCTAATCTCGTCTCCACTCTTGATTCCAACCCAATTAGAAAGATTAAGAGAAGAAGAAAAGTTAAGAACATAGAATATTAATTGAAGAAAAATTTAAGATAAAAACATGAAAGAAAAGAATTACAAAGAGGAGGTGGGAGAGGATAGCCTTTTTGGAAGAGATGTTTGCACAAAGAATTACTTCTTCCAAGAAATTTTATGGGCTCCCAAGAGACACAATTTCGGACACACCTTCCCCAATCCTCGACCAGACTTCCAAAAGAGTGAAAACCCCCTTTAAATAGAGTTTGTGAGGGCTAGGGTTACATAACGTTTTTATGTGTGAAATGAAAACTCGGCTAAATATTTTATTCCATGTTTCACCACATAGTTGACCTCTAAAACGCGTGAATTTGATGGCCTTCTAGAAAAATGATTTTTTTATAATTATTTCCCCGAGATTACCTCAAAATTGGGGCACAATACAATCCAGGATGAAGAAGATACGACCCAAATGGTGAAGTAATGTCTAGTCTGGATGGTTCTGTCCAGCTTTGTCTTCATGGACCATTTACTCCACTCAAATGCATGATCCAACTCCCATGTCCTGAATAGAATTTATATACCATTAAGTCAGGAACATAGTTACAAAATTTTAGGTGAAAATATTTTACATAACAATATTTATTCCCAAAATACTATAGTGGATTTTAAAAAAGTAAAACTGGATGTTTCATCAAATTTTCAAATGAATGATCTAATCCCAAATATTTCATAATTGATCTTATTTAGAATAATTTGAGGAATTTATATAATTTATTATTAATAAAATATTAAATAAAATTGTTTTTTATCAACTATACATAGTCTTGGACAAAAATATTAAAATAATGATTAAAATAATGTAAAATCCCTCCTCTCCTCCACTATAAATACCACCCTCATTCCCCTCTTCCTCTCACACCTATAAATCCTTGAAAATTGTATAAGTTCTACCTAACCCCCTCCCCAAGTCTTTTACCCACGTCCAAGATCTACGGGTCTCACCAAAAGGCAAAAATCAAAGGCCTTAACGAGGATCTCAAGGAGAAGAGATCAAGAGGTAAGAATCCTCTTTAATTTTCATGTGTTTTCTTATTAATTCCTTTATATTATTATAATATCTTCCCATACCATTATACAGGAGGTATTAAATCTCTATAATATTATATATACTATATGTTATCATGTTCATGTAAAAAAATTCATCATTTTTTTCTTCTCCTCTTCCTCTTATTCTAAAAAAACATCATTCGTGATGTGCCGTTTACTAAAATTGTGGATGATGTGCTTTCAATTTCCATTAATTCCTTCAAAGATGATCATAAAACCCTTTTAATGGTTGAAAAAAAAATTAAAGTGTATTATTTAACCTATTTTATGTTCTTTAATGAACTTATATGCATGACATTAAATTATATAATGAAACAAGTTCATGATTATCGAGGAACCGCCAAAGATGATATAAACAAATATCATTAATGTTTTATCTAATGATTAATCATCATATATGATAAAAAAAATTATTTATGGTATCAGTATATATTCTATAAACATATTAATACCATTTCATTCAACTTCTGTAATTTCATTTCCATAAGAAAATAAAATAAAATACAAATCGGCCATGGAAATCATGTAAAGAACACACTCGAAACAATAAAAGGAACAAAATAATAATAATAAAAGGGTGAAATTATGTTATTAAATGATAATATAAGGTGTTAAAAACATGAAAATGTTTCTTTAAAATACTAATAACACTCTTTTAAACATTATACAAGAGTTTTAAACAATTTTTAAGTAAGAAAAACTCTAGGTAAGGGAATTATTAACCCAATTTCCATTCTTTGGGTTATCCTTTTACTTAATTAATTGTGTGATTTTAAGATAATTTTTGTGATGAATTTTTGTTTATATTATGTTTTATTTTGTGTATTTACAGTTTATACACATATTAATTTTGTTATATTTATTCTCTTATCAATTATATATTATTTTTATGTAACTTTTCTTATAAAATCCTATTTTAAACTTATTGTTTTACAAAATTCAAAGTGAATGTTTTTATACAAGTATTATTATTTGATGATTATGTTATGGTTCTTCGAAATTTTTTATTATTAAGGGTGGTACCTATATATCCCTCCAATTCATTGGGTATGTGTAAGTTGGAGGTCAGTCGTATGGTTACTCAATGTGTAGTTGTGATGGTTACAACATAAGGTAGTCGTAAGGGTTACATTGTAAGGTAGTCATGAGGGTTACAAATCATAAGGTAGATATGAGGGTTAAAATATAATAAGTAATGCCTCAAGATACCTTTATGGTTCTATTTATGTTCTTTATTTTTTGTGTAAATCTCGTGGAAATATCAAGTTTCACAAAGTAAATATATATGGGTGAAAAGTATGTCTTTTTAAAAATGATTTCATATGTTTATAAGTATTCATGGACTAATGTTTTATTTTTCCTCTTTTTATATCCCTTACTGAGCTTTCTATGCTCATCCCAATTTTTTAAATGATTTTCACAGGTTATAAGGATGTGTAAGACAAAGAAGGAACCCAGGTTAAATGTTATGAATATTTTTCAAAGAAATAACGTTTTATTTGAAAAGTTTTATATTTTGGAAGAAATTGATACTATTTTTGTGGTATATTCTCAATATAAATGTGGAATGTTATGTATGTATTATATCTCAATTCTCTAAAACTATAAACTTAAAAAGATCCTCAATATAAAAGGAAGTGATTTCTTGACTAAAATTTAAGATTATGTGATATAATAAGGTTGGGTCCTTATACATATAATCTCAAGTGATGGTATATCATTAGATCCTTCAAAGATAGAAGTTATTAATAAATTCCCTAAACCAACAATGGTGACTGAAATCTATAGTTTTCTTTGGTCGGCTGGATATTATTGATGTTGTGTTAAATATTTATCATGATTATATAATCAATTAACCAATGTTTATTCTAAAAGGAGTTAAGTTTATATGGATGGAGAAATGTGAATAGAATTTTAAGGAGCTAAAAAGAAGATTGGTCAGTGCACCTATACTCATACTACCAAATAGTGGATAGAGGTTTTTGTTCTATATTGATGCATAAAATAATTTATATGGATGTTTTTTCATGAAAAAATGATATGGTGATAGATTATGCCTCATGAAAATTGAATTTCCCTAAGAAAAATTACCCAACTCGTGATTTTGAGTTACCTGTAGTAGTTTTTTCATTAAATATATAGAGGAATTATATGTATGGAGAAAGGTGTGACATATATATAGATAAAAAAAATAAAATTATATTTTCACTCAAAAATATCTGAACATTTTCTAAATAAGATGGTTAGATATGAATAAATATTATGATTTTTGAATACATTACCACCCTTGTAAAGTAAACAAGGTGGAAGATGCTTCGATCAAAAAGGATCGCACTAACTTATCTATAATAAGGATCAAAAAAGATAAAACATTATGGATTTACAAATGATGGATGTAGAAATATTAAAGGAGGGGGAGAAATATTGTCTGGATCAAATAAATGTTCAACCATTTATCCAAGTGAAGATTAAAGATGTGCATAAGAAAGTTGTAGAGTTGAAAAAGAAGGTGAGAAAAGTTCCTAAGTTAAACCGTGATAGTGATGGAATAATAAGGTTTAGGGACAATTTATGTGTTCCACCCATAAAAAATTTGAATAAGGAGCCATTGGATGAGGCTCCTAGTTCATAATTCTCTATTCATCATGGAAGTACAAAGATGTATAGAGACATGAAAGATTATTTCTGATGGGATTTCATAAAGAGAGATATTGCAGAGTATGTTTCTCAATGCTTGGTTTGTTAGAAATTTATTACAAGAGACAAAAGTTTAAGGGGGTGTTATAACCATTTACAATACCTGAATGGAAATGGGAAATCATCACCGTGGATTTTTTCCTCAGAATCCTCAAAACATCTAAAGGTCATAATGATATATGGGTTATAGTCGATCACCTTACAAAGTTAGAACACTTCATTTCTATTATGGAATATTTTTCACCTAATCATCTTAACAGAATATATATTATGGAAATGGTAATATTTCATGGAGTAACACTTTCCATTGTATCTTATCAAGATCTGAGGTTTACCTTGAAGTTCTTGCAAAGTATTCAATTGGATCTGGATACAAAGTTAAATTTTATCACTTCTTATTTTCCTTAGATAGATAGTTAATCTAAGAGGAACATTTAAACTCCATAATAATTGTTGAGATATTTCTCTATGGATTTCAAAGGTGGTTGGGAACAATACCTTCCTTTGGTAGAATTTTCTTACAACAATAGCTTTTACTCCATCATTTATATGGCTCCATATGAAGCCCTATATGGTAATAAGTGAAGAACTCTAACATGATATAATGAAGTTGTAGAAATAAATATATTTGGACCTAATATAGTTAAGTAAATGTAATATAATTTTAGATCCATTCAATATCACATAAGAGCTACTCAGAGTTAAAAAAAATTATGCAAATAATACTAAAAAAGACATAGAGTTTGAAGTGGGTGAGAAGGTATTACTATGAATATCTCTCTATAATAGTGTGGTGATATTTGGAAATAAGTTCAAGCTAATCCCTAGTTATATCGGTACTTTTTAAATTCTTGATCGTATTGGGATGGTAGCTTTTCGATTACCACTTCCACTAAATCTCTCTCAAGTTAATGATGTGTTCCATGTATCTCTCCTAAGGAAGTGAATACATAATCCTTCACATGTAGTAAACTCATAGTTCATACCACTAGAGCAAGATATTTCTTATAAAGAATGATCTATAGAGATTCTAGATCATAGATAGAAAGTTCTATGAAACAAGACCACTTGCCCGATCAATGTTTTATGGAGAAACCACCAATTTGAGGAAGCTACGTGAGAACCTGAGGATGTTATAAGGTAGAGTTAACCTCGTATATTTGTATCATAGTGGTTAATTTTGAGGGAAGAATTAATTTTAAGGGGTTAAAATGTAACTCCCTGATATTTTTATGAAATATTACTCTTTAAATAATTTTATTTCTTTAATATATTGCATTACACGCAAGAGCGAGTTTAGAAGAATTGTGAGACATTATAAAAATATTATATTTACATTGTCTCCTAGCCATTAGATGGGAAATTATTAATATTGATAACTAAATTATTGAAAATATATGATCCACACATTTATAAAATGAAATCATTACTTATCAAATGATTATCATTAAAAAAATATTTGAAAATAAAAGTAATGTTCAATTTATTTTATATTGATAAATTAAATTAATCCCTATTGGTGAATGATTTTAATGAGATTTATATATTATTTAATTTATATATTTTTTTAAAAATTCAATAAATATTTTTCTAAACATAGGATAAGAATAAATCACGTTTTATGCTTAAAAAGGTATTTTTTTCTAAAAAGTAGTTTTTGTCACATTTTGTGAACTTACATTAAAATTAATTTCTATCATTTATAAATATTTAATTGGAAAAAATTAAGTTCATATTTACAATAATTAGTTTCAAATTTTGTAAATAGGCCCCTTTTATTTTTTGGTCAATATGAATAGTAATCGTGGTAAAATTTATCACCTCGATAAAGGGTAAATTGGGTAAATATGGATTAAAAATAAGTGATAAGGCCATAATATTTTATACTAATTCTTATTTTATGAATTTAATTCATCTCTTAACACCTAAGTTTTTAAATTGAGTTATTTAATTAACATTTTTTCATAAAAATGACTTATATATTATTAAAATCAAAGAAAGCTACAAAATGTCACTCTTTATGCTTTTAATATTTCTTATGTGTCCATAAAGGGACAAAAGTATGTTATGAATGGATATAAGTGTATATTCTGATCATAATAAAATTATTTTCATTATAGAAATTTATTTTTTAATTTTTAGTAATTTTATAATGGCCTTAATTTCTTAAGTAATACCTATGTTGTATTTCACCATTTAATAAAAAAAATAAATGATTTTAAAAATATTAAAAGTGATATAATTTGACTAAGTTAAAGTTAACCATGAATTTTATATATCTATATGACATATTAAGGAGGTTTTATATCATTATATTCAAATTTACCCTTTTTATCTATGTATTTAAAGTTAAATTAAATAAATATTTTCAAAATTGACAATAATGATATTTTATAAAAAAAATATTTTGTTAAATTATTTTAAAAAAATAAAATATTGAAATAACAAAAAATTATTATTATATGGTCTAAAATTTCATAAATTTTCCATTTATGTTCCAATTTTCACCTTACAACTAAAAATTACAACCTTTTAATGTTGAAAAATTTGTTACCATAATTAAAATTAAAATGGGTTAACTAAGGGTTAATCAAAATGATAAGGTTTAAAATTACACCAAATTTTTTTAAAATTATATTGGTTTATGGTATTAAAACTCTAAACCACATTATTTTTTAATCCATTTCCATTTGGATGTATTTTTCTTAATAATTAGTTTATTATAATTTAATCTTTTGAGAAAAATCTAAAAGTGCCTCTCACCTCAATTATAAAAAGGACTCCTCCTCCCTCACTTCATTACACCACTTTAAGACTTATATATTGACCATAATCTAAAAAATTATCTTATAAACTTACCTAGAAACATTATACATATACTTTTATTCCCAAAATACCAACCCTATATCCCTTCAGAGGAGATCTAAATGAGTTGCTTTGATGCATAGGTAATCGCATTAACCGATCACTTTCTAATTCTGATCTTCTTTACCCCTATAAATCTATGATATTTATCATAAAATAATAAATTGAGTATCCTAAATATTCTTAAATGTTATTATTATTATTAAAATACCGTTATATACCCTCTTTCCTATCAAACATGAAGTGAAAGTATCGATCATGTGCATGTATGGCCTACTGTCTCCATGAACGGTGTATTTCATTTTTCTATATCTAATTTTTATGAATGACTATAAATATTTAAATAATTAATATAAATAATTTTTATACCATGAATAAAATTCTCGAAATTATGGGACTATAATCAAATTATAAGGATCAGAACTGCTGAACCAAAACATGCTTGGAAAGTGAAGCAGTTATCACCCAGAATAGTGATTTTAATAATAAATTATTAATAAATGGGAGATAAGATGTTATAAGTAAATCATAAATGGTATTATATATATTAATATTTTTATGTAATACATGTATAATATATCCATATTTATTATACATGATATTTGAATGTGAACAAGGAAATTTATCTCTCCATTGGGGAATATTTATCTTCCATTTCCATGTATTCTAAAAATTATTTCAATTTCTTCTAATATTATCTTAAAATTATTTAAAATCATTTTTAATCATGTTTTACTTCTTACAAAATGGATTGAAATGAATCTTTTTGTCATTTTCCAAATGCGGTACTCTGTGACTTTTCTGAAGAAGAAAAAATATGGAAGGTGTATTTTTTAACTAATATGTAATGAGAGAATTTTACCACTATTATAATGTATCAATGATTTAAATCTTCTTTTACATGTTTACAAAAAAAATTTCAAATTAAAAAAAAACATTTATAAGTGCGCATTTTTTAAAAAGAGAAGTGATTTTAAAATGGAAAAGTTATTTTCCTCAAGAATTATTCCAAGTGATCTTTCAAAATAATTTTTCATATAATATGAAATCCTTTTATGTTACTTAATATTTAATAATATTATTATATAATTATATCATCCTTGTTATTTATCTTGATGGTTTATGTTTATAGTGAAAAGATGAAATGCTTATGAAACCCATTTCTTTTAGATGGATTATGTTTTGATGAAATGATTATGAAAACCATTTATTTTCATGAGTTATGATATGATGAATGATTTAGGATCCTATAGAACACATAAATATGGTTTTCATTATGTTATGGTTGGTACCTATATATACCTCTAATTCATTGGGTAAAGTGTTATATATCCTGAGATAGTTATGGGAAATAAGTTGAAGCGGTTGATCCGTTATGGGAAATAAGTATATTTTCTTGATTTGTTTTGATAAATAAGTTGATGTTATTGATCCACTGTGGTAAATAGGTGTTGATTACTAATATCATGGTCTTGGTTGTTATCCTGGACTTATAAAATGGTTTCTGTACTTATGACGGCGTCACACACATGAAATTGTGCTACATGATTGAGTTATGATGAGTTCTCATTCTTATGATTAATGTATTTTTAAATGTTATTGTTTTATGCCATAAATAATTTTTATGATCTATGTTACATTGTTTATGATATTTTTAAGTTATTTTCAAGATCTCATACCCTTATTCTTATATTATGATTTCATGTGATCATTAATTGATATCTCCCATGCTTACCCTTACTGGGCATCTGAGCTCTCCCTTTTCTTATGTTTAATTTCCATAGGTTATGAAGAGAGTTTTTATTAGGGTATGTATATGAAGAGTACCATGTGGGAATATATTTATTTGATATTTTTAAGATATTTCATAAAAAAAAATATCTAATATCCAAAGACTCTAAACCATTATGGTCCTAGAATGGATCCTATTGTTATGTATTGAATATTCATCTAAATATATGTAATATTTGTGTATAAAAAGATCAAAATGTTATAATTTCAATACAAATATGAACACCAATATGAAAGAACAAAGTGAAATTCTGGATGAACTTTTACAATCATTATAGGATGAAATTTATAAAGGTAAGTTGCTCAATGAAGACATGAATGATCAACTAGAGATAAGAATAAAACAGATCCAACAACTTGAAAATGAGTTTATCTTGGTCAAAAACAAGTAGAATAATCAAATTAAAAGGGTGTAATTATTATTAAATATTTTTTTCATTTTTTATTTGATTACCCTTTGATAGGTTATAGTGAGATGAAGAACAATTTTTTCATATTGGGGTAGAATCATAAAAGAATTGTGATGTCACAAAGGTCTTGTTCTAAGAAAAACCCATCCATGGACATGATTAAACCCATATTAAGCATTATAATAAGATAATTGTGATAATTCCCAAGAAAATGGAAAATAATGGTGGTAATAGGAACACACTCAATATGGTCCCTACAAAAACTAAGGACAGACAGATGAGTTCCATAAGAAGGTATGGAGACATGTGATTTTATTTTGGTATGAATGGACACATTTCCAATTTTTTCCATGAATAAATGGACAATATATCTTACTATGATTTTAATGGATTTTTTGGAAAAAGGAATTTACAATTACAGTAAAGGAGGTATAGAAAATTTTCCAGTAATTCTAACTATTCTAATAACATCTCTATTGAAGATTATAGGAGAATTTTAGCTAGAATACAAGGATGAAAACTAACATGAATTCAATGAAAAATTTATTCTTTTTAGGAATATATTTCATGTGATGGTTAAAGAAAATAACATTAATAAAAGTTATTAAAATAAGAGTTCCAAATCTGATGTACAATATTTGATGTCTTGGAAAGACAAGAAGAAGATTTAGAAAATAAAGAAGATTTTACATATTGATCAATCCCGTGTTAAGGAAGTATAAAAAGGCAAGGTAAGTGTTAAAGATACTAATGATTCTTGTAGGGATAAACAAGTCAATAATAAGGTTTGGAAAAATAAAATTCCTAATAATGGCATGTTAATAGATCTTTATTGGTAGGTGTACCCAAGAAAAAAGATCTTGTGAATTTGGCCATAAAGAAAAGAAAAAGCTCAAGGAATTTGAAGATAAGTTGAATTATCTCAAAGATATTATAGATCTAAATATGGAATCTAAATTGAAGTAAAGAAGGAAAATTAGTGGTCTATAGTGGCATGTCATCTTCTTTAACTTGAGGAAATTGAAAAACCCCTCTCCCCATGTATTTAAATATTGTTAATTTTTTTAAGTTTTTCAGTTTTTTGGGGATATGCAATCCATGGAGAGGTTGAATAAAAAGTTTCAGGTGATATTTTGATATGTTATAAAGTTTTAATCAATGATTGGAGTTGTTCAAGTGGTTTCTTAATAAATATTGAATTATATTACCATGAATGCAACAAGAAGCATTAAAGTAGTGACTGGTAGTATACTAATTTGTATTAAGTTAAAATTAAAGTGTTGGTGTTAAGAGAACACATTAATTAATTAATATAAAACCTTTATTATGGTATAATACATCTTTATAGATTAGCATAAATAAGAAAAAAATTCATGATTTATTTGTTTTAATTTGATTTATTGATCTAACATGTGATATCATCTAACTATTTTAGGGATATCAAAATATTTTTGGTGGTTTAATTTCATAATTATTATTATTTATATGTTTGGTGATAAATCTAAAAAATTCACGGGAGTTTGGAGATGTAGATCTAAAGTGAGTATCCTCATTAACCAAGGAAAGACCCTTAGTAGATGAAAGTAAACAAGTTTTTTGTTAAGTGACATTAGTCATGATAATTAGTATTTGAATTAGTGTCTAGAGATAATATATAAAGATGAAATTTGGTATGAATCACACAATTTATAATTCAAATTTATAAATTTATGGTCTTATTAAAGTGTAATCGATTTCATAAGGGGATTTCCTTGGTAAAAGTTAAAAGTTACGGCTACCTATATCTTATAGAATTAGGTGGGTTCAATGGAAAATAGTGGCACTATTGGATTAATCTATTATTTATAACACTAAGTTTTGATTTAGTGGGATTATAGGATTTATTAATGGATTATTTTTTAGTGTTAATATCACTCACTAAAATTTTTTAGTTTTCATCCACAATTAAAGGATTTTTTCTTAAGCTAAAAGTAAAATGTGAAATTATACTGAATAAGTGAATAAAGAGATGAAATTGTAGGAGTCTTGACATGTATTAAAATATGGAAGAATATCCACTCAAATATAATGAACTAACTATGGATAAATTGGGATAAGATCTATTGTTGTCCCCAAGATTTGAAAATTGGAATAAAGGATAATACTCCCATGAAAACAATGGAATTTCAGCTCAAAAATGGTAACAAGTGTGAAAAAGGGTATTCTAAAAAGTGCTAGGGATAAAAAATAATTTAAGAATATGTTTTTTAAATCAATACGATAGAGGGATCATGATAATGAAATTGAATGGTAATACCCTTGTCTCCTAAGGTAAATTTTCTTCTAGAGATTCTATATCTGTAACTTATAGAGGATATATTTTTTTAGATTTGATGTTAAAGGGGGGTATGAAGAATCATGAATCCATGAATATGTCTATCCATCTAAGGTGGGTTAGGAAGCATCATGATGTTATAAAGATTCTTTTGATTCATGGTCTACCAAAAAAATATAAATGAGGAGATTGTTTGAATTCCAATAGGGAAGTTGAATTATTTTATTTATTATAAACCAAAGTAATGAAGTTTTGTTGGATTTTTTGGTGCTAGAGTTATTATAGATATTATTTTGGAAGTAAAAACTAATTTTATCCATAAGTGTTGTGGTTTAGGAATGTAAAGTTTTGTATGTTGTGGAAGTTTTATATAAGTGGAAGTGAAGAAGGTTTAGAATTTATCCAGATGAGGAAGTTGGTGTTTCAAAATAAGATATAGAATATGTGTTGAAGTTTTGGGATTTGATTCTAAAGAATTATAAAAAACAAAGTTTGGTAGAATAATTATGGAATATAAAGTATATAATTTACTTATATATAACTTGAAAATGTATAATGCAGTGCATAAAGGTCATTAGTTTGATCCATCTAATAGAATAAATAGAATATTATTAGAACCTCCCTTTATACATAAATATAAACATGCCTATCTATAATATTATTCCATGTCACAATTGAAAAATTAGTAAGTCTTACATAAAAAAGGCCACAATTTCTATATATAAAAGTGATCTTGGCCCATATATAAAAGTAACCAAGATACACTCAAAGGATTCGGTAAATTCCTTATATATGTAAAAGTAAAAAATCTTATACTTGAAAATAATAGATTTATATGTAATTGTAATT
Source organism: Viscum album (assembly GCA_963277665.1). NCBI lineage: Eukaryota > Viridiplantae > Streptophyta > Magnoliopsida > Santalales > Viscaceae > Viscum > Viscum album. The sequence continues at coordinate 643,706,129 of OY728122.1, forward strand.
TAGCTGGTACATAATGGTGATTGTGAGAAATTATCTGAGTTTTGATCTTCTCCTGTATATGTAAAAGTAAGAGTTTATTTGAAGTAGTAGAATGTGGAAGTCATAGAATGCATAAAAGTAACTGACTAAGAGTATTCAATATATAAAGTTCATTATAAATCATAAAATAAAATTGATAAAGTGGTTATCTATGGGATTATTATTCTAGTCATGTCATATAATGAGACTGATAGTTTAGTAATGTCATTGGATAAAGGACTACGTCATAGAGATCATTCATATAAAATATCATGATAAATCTATATTTGATTAAATGGAATGTGAGACATTTTACTAGGAATTTTAAAGGCTATGGTGGTTGTGATATGTAGATATGATGAGTGCCACGCTATGATAGGGATCTTGTGAATATTAGGGTCTAATTATTTTTTAATCATATTGTTTGGGGAATTTCATGATGAAGGAAGTTGGGAAATGGTGCATAGTTCAAATAAATATCCTTGAGGATTTATCCATGATGTTTTTTCTGGGTGAATACTATGAAATATGGCGGTCTCTAGTTACATGCTACAAAGGAAAATATCACACTATATAGGTACCCAGGGAATTAAGAGTATGGGTCTGCTATTTCAAAAGAAATCAAAGATTACACTGTGATGAAAGGTCACAAGTCATGAAAGAAGATGAGTTAATAGGTTTATGTATTTATATTTTCTATATTTAAGTAATAATAATTAGGGAATTCAACATGGGAGTTTGATGTTGATTTGAGGGAAGATATTGGATGGTGTGACATCCATCCCCCAGTCTACAGCCACTAATCGATGTTTGAACTGGAGGATGGAACCACTGTAACCTCATCACTCCTCCCTATATTCTAGAGGCTTATAAATAGTAGTGGGGTTATAAGGTGATATGGTGGAGAGACTATACGCCCATATCAAATTACAATAACAGGGAAAATAATAACAATCAGATACATCCAGAATAATCATTAAATAAACATCCAATAAAGTGATGGAAAATAACAAAACAAAACACATGTTATATAAAAATTAATTGTAAAATACAAGTTAGGAAGTTATAAATCATAAATGTATCATATACATTAAAACCCAAAATAATAAAATAAAAAAACTAGGAAAAAAATTTAAAATGGTCTCAAGTCCTATCCTGATCCCAAACTCCCATGCTCCATCTTAGTACCTTAATCAAGAATCAACCTTAGGGTTCTTTACTTAATCATTTCCTATAAACATGAGTTCTACTCGAGTACCCAATGGTGTCTCAAGTGGGGTGTGAGTGAAACTCAATAATCCAACACCAATGGCATCTATAATCATATCCAGTATGAGAAAAAATTGTATTTTGATGTGCAAAATAAAAAATGGAATAATATGAATAAATAACCCATCATCGATCCTCAGTTTCTTTAGTGACACCTAGGATTGACCATTCCTAATTTGGCCTTATCCAAATCTCTCTATCCATAGTAAATAATATAAACACAACGAACCCAATGAGCCTATCTAAGGATTTGAAAACAATGAGTCATAACGAGTCCAAGGGGGCTACCCCAAGGAACTTCAAACCATGAATCATCACCCAAAATCATGGGGATTGCCCACGGAATTCTAAACCATGTTCCATAATTTAAACCCTTAAGGTATTTCCCCATGGAATTCCAAACCTTTTTAGATCATACAAACTCATGGGGTATTTCCCCATAGCATCCCAAACTTTTTTACATCATATGAACCTGTGGGGGATTACCCCACATCTTCCCAAACCATGTTTCATCATCAAGACCCATAGGGGATTTCCCCATGGTGTCTTAAACCATGTTACATCATACGAACCCATGGGAGATTTCCCCATGAAATCCCAAAATGTGTTATAAAATATCCAAGTAAATAGGAAACCTAATTAACAATTATTTAATTTAATTTACAATAGGTATCACATAAAAAATATATACCCTAGGTCCTAGAGTAGGTATTGGGATTCCCTAACCACTTAAATAATGAATTTCTTAAGTCATGAAACCCCTATGGTTTTCCCTTTAATTAAAAATTTAGATTTCCCAAGACAAGCACACAAAGTGGTGTCTAAGGTCCTAGTCACACACCCACAACTATACCTCAAGACTAAGGCACCCCAAGGGTCACCTCTTTAATTTACCAAGTTAGTTCCAAATGTTAAGATCACCCCATGAGTGGAAAAAATCATAGTCTACTCTTCAATGGGATATTCATGGCCCGTTTAGAGGTTCCATTTCATGATTTAAGGCTAATTTTATTTACTTATATTTTTAGTTCAAACGCATAGTAAAGTTAGCATGACCACACAATACATACATCAATAGAATAATGAAATACTTAAAAGTTAGTTTATAAAACACCTACCTCATACTCATAGATGTCCACTCATCCAATATCATCATTTTATTTCAGATAATTTGATAGAAAATGTAAAATAGAATAATTACTTGGAAATAGGGAAAAACATGCATAAAAAATTAGAAATTTCATTATAGTGGAAGAAACTGAGAAAAAAAGAAGGAAAGCTAATATAATTACCTCAATATCTTGATCGCAATCAATGATAGGAAAAATGGAAGAGAAACAATGGAGAAATCTCCATGGAAGGGGGGAGAAAACAAAGGGGGGATACATCATGCCACTATATGAGAAAGAGACCCCTACCCCTCATTTTTAAACACCCCTCCACTTAATAAAATAATAAAAACTTAAAAAAAAATCTACAGGGTTTCATGGTGTGCCCTTAAGGGTCACATCATGAGTTTTTAGGGTAGGGGGATCCTCCCCTCTATCTACCACTTTCATACAATGGAACCAATTTTCATGTAATTAAAGGATAAAACCTATATTTTTTCAACTATAGGATTTTTTGTTCTTCCCAAACATGTTTCCAAGCCACCCTTGGATCATTAAAGCATCAAAACTGAGTAAAGTACATGCATTACAACAAAATTTTAATGGATCTACATCTCAAAAAGGATAGGGTTTTTACAACTTCCCTACCTTAAAGCAGTTCATCCTCAAGGTTCTCTCTAAAATGATACTGAGCCTCAATTATAACCAACACTATCTATATAACCCATATATATGGATCCCAGTCTCATGCCTCGTTCTATTTACATTTATGCTACCATGATACACACACTAGAGTTTTTTCCTCACAATAGTAATACTATTCTAGTTCAATCAACTTTCCCAACTGTACACTCCTCGAAGGACTTGTTATCTTTAATCTCAAGTTCGACTAATGACCCACAAACAAGGTTATTCTCATACCCCCAAGTCACAACCTCAATTGTCTTTGCTTCTTGAACACTGATGTCCCTAAAGTGACACTTCATTGAGTTTCATCAAAATATTGACACCCTAAACCATGTAATGAAATAGGTTTCCCCAATAAATAAAATATTGAAATAGCATTTCACCCTTGAATCAAGCGATGAAATATAGTTTCGCACCCTGAAATATGTCATGAAATGGGGTTCACCCCCTAAATCAAGTCAAAAACTTCTCTTGGTAGTTAGAACCCATTTTTGGAACAATTAAACATACTCCAAAATATCCTAGACGATACTTAGCCCGACCATAACTAAGTCCCCATCCTATGAACAACACAAAGGCAGATGTAACTAAAGCCAAGTGGTTCTCCCAACAACTACTGAAATCCATTACACATTCTCATGTACTCTAAGATCTAAATTGTAAGCTTAGGATTTCATAGTCATTGATCCTGATATATGAACTCAATTTTTTTCCTCCCACTTGTTACCTTCATGCCAACGCTGCACCCAAACCATCTACACTACTCAAAACCTCACTAACCCACACATCATGATGCTGATTATTTAAACAAATTCCACCATGATTCTCTTCTTCTAGATGCATTAATTAATTCTTAAAACATTACATCACACCTCAAAGTTTTATGCCACTAGTCTATATGAGTCCATTTATCACTTGATTAACTATACAAGAACCTACATTCTCACTCCCTAGACTATTTATAACACAAATAACCACCTCATCATTCATGTTGGTAGGTCATCCCTAACAACTAAGGTCTCACAAACCCATTCTCTCTACCAACCTGTTTCTTAATAATCACACTTGATAAAATAAACTGGTTTTAAACCTATATCTATCAGTTGTAAAATATTAATCATAACAACTACATCAAATTTCATAAATTCATGCCTATATTTGGGTTACTCCCATTTTCTACATCTAACTCGACCACTTGTGTCAAATTGATGTCACAAAACATGCAAACACATCTGTGTTGGGTTAATCAACATGTCACTTACGATATTCACTAAAAATTGATCAAAATAAGTGTCACAAACTCAAACTATCCATAGTGAGGACCCCACCATAAGACTTCCTTATTACTGATCTATGAGAATGATCCTTCTTGATATCCACCATCATCCAACATTAGCATCCCCAAGCCCCAATTTTGTTACTTAAACAAGTCCTCAACTCAGGAACTCCTCTAGACATTATTATTATTTTAGTGCTTCGCACAATTTATTCCTAAAACTATTGAAAAACCACTACCATACACCCAGTATTGATGGTTTTAACTCAAAGTCCATGATCTTTCTCATCATCATGCCACTCTCACGTTCAATAATGATATGGGACCTACCTAGACCCTTTAGCAACTCATAACCACATTGGTTCCCAATTCATCATAGCTAAAGACTTAACCATCTCATATTCATCACACTGAGTAACTTAACCCCTCATTATTCAAAAAAACCCAAATATTTCCATCACACTACAGATAAATTTTCAAAAAAGGGGTCACAACTCATCTCTCATATGAGATGACCATATTGAAAACATCAAGTCCTCATTAACTTATGATCATTTCATCATCACTTATAGAGACTTATTCTCACACATCCTTCATATCCCAATGTATCCACTTACCATGATAACCTACATCTAGTCATACTATAAATCAGATCTTACTCTAATCATCATACATCATAACACCAAGGGTATACACCCTCTTCCTCTTCTCTCTCAACAAGGCATATCATAACTTTTCTACCATCATTTCATAATGAAATTTCCACTAATCCCATTAGAAACTCAAAACCACACTCCACACAGTCGGGGTAAACTAAGGAACCTCATAAATTCCTAACTCCAACAATCTATAGGGACTAAATTCATGCATCCCCATACATTCCATGCACACTCCAGTGGTATAAAAATAAACCACAAAGAATTTTATTCTATTATTGTGACCTTACCTTATAATTCATGTAATGTACCAAGATTAATCTCTTTATCCTAAAGATTTTCCAAAAAACACCCATCGAATGTCTCACATTCCATCCAAGGTTGTCCACATAAATTAAAACATAAATATTACCCCTATAGGGCTAATATTAGGATGCACTATTCTACCTACCATATAGGTTAAACAAAATCCCACTCACTTGGTACAAGGTAAAGGAGTGTATTATTCAATATTTCATAATGGTGCTCAATAGCACAAGTTTCCAACCATACATACCTAGCAAGCACGCATCACTGTGTTGTTCTAATGTATGATCTAACTTGACCACCTTGAGTCATATATCTTCCATCTTATGGTTATGTTCATAATAACTTAGTTGATCATTCTCACTGTATGTCAACTCATCTAGTTGAAAGCATCTCACCCATTTATTTCTTCCCAAAGATCCTAGGTCGTCTCACTCATTCCAATCCTAATTATAATATCACCAACCACCTCAGGCATCATCAAAAAACAAAATAATTCACCCATGCTCTACATATTCTAGATATAACCATCTAGGATCACCACTCAAAAAAGTTCAGGCATCTAACTAATTTTTCCCTTTTGAAAACCAAACAGACTCCACAACACTAAAGCTAGGTATTTACATCAAAAACACACAATGAATCTACAAGACTATCTTAATAATTCATTAGCACTTATCATGCATAAATCTCAACATAAATCATCTATTTTGATTCTTTTCCCTCAGGAATCTACAAGCCTAGGCTAACACCTCTCTTAGGTTACCCTCATACATCACATCCATCTCGAATAATAGAAATAAAATGTCTTATTACTCCATTACAATGATCAACTTTCCAATATCCTGAACCACATCTCACACCATAAGGTAACTCATGACCCCCCCCAATTATAGGGTTCTCATACACATTTCTAAAGTATCCCATACTTAATCCAATAACCCAGTCTAGGGTTATACGCAACACACATTCCTACACAATAAAGGAATAACAGCAGTATACAACACATCTCATAACTCTACAAAATCCTTAAAACATAATGATCTCACATTAAAGATCGATTCCAATCTACTATACCCACTTCTTGGTCTAGAATAAAACCACTAGGGTCACTGGAAGTCACAACATATCATAAATTTTCTTTAAATTAAAATTTCAAACCGAAGCTGCAATAAGTATAGAATCTCTTTATCCTATGCACCACACATCATAAAGGTCTCATAGCCTAGGATCTATCTCTATCCCCATTTACCCATTCTCAAAATTGGGTCACACATAATCAGGACCCTCATCAGAACACAAATCTATTTCTGTTCTCAACATCATAGTTCAAGGGAAGAGATAATAGTCACAAATCCCTATTGTTCCTTATATCTCATACCATAGGAAACTCATAAATTTGGTGCTATCAATATCCCCTACTATCCATACGTAGGGTCAATATCACATTCAAATAAATTCCACATTATATATATAGGATTCACAATTTAACATTTTTCATTTTACTTTAACCATAATTTTCATAAACGGGGCTCAGTTAAATGAAATGTCAATTCCAATTTATAGAGTAAAATGATTTATAAGTTATAATTTGTATTTTGTTTAACTAAAACTACATAATAATCATGATAAGTGATCATGTAATAAAGTTTCTACAATTTTTTTATCCATAACTTTTCACAATTGAGGCTCGGTTAAATGAAATGTCAATTCCAAGTTATTGAGGAAAACAATTTATAAGTTGTCATTGGAATTTTATTTAGCTTAAATATCAGAGTAATTAACAAAACCAATCACTTAAAATATATTTATCTATTTATAGGATCAGTTTATTAATATGTCTCCATACTGTTATATGGTAAAACACTATATAAATGGTTGCAGCCACTTTAAATAACTGACCCATTTCATATCCAAAGTAAACAACCACAAAAAAGAACACAAATAACATGTGAATACTATGTTCTTGATATAATGAATGAACATGAGTGATCTTTCCATACCATCTAAGATAGAAAATCCTATAAATTAATAACCACATAATCATGTGTATAACTCAAGGTGAAATAGGTCAACATTAAATCTAAAAAAAGAAAGAACAATAATAATATCCCTGGAAACATGGACTTCCCTTATATGTGGGGTGGTTAGACCCAAGAACAGGTTCCATGCCATGTTTTGAAAACAACCTAACTCCTATTTACCTTTCCCATATATTCAGATAAAAGAAAGAAGTTTGATACCACTTTATGACATTCTTTCTATGGTCTGCAGCCACTGATTGGTGCATGAACCAAAGGATGGAACCATTGTAACCTTAGGAGAACTTCCCCATACATCAGAGGCTGATGACCAACAATGTGGGTCTAAGATATAATGGTTGGGATACTATACCCATATATCATATTAGGATAAAAAAATACTTAATAATAATCAGATACATCTAAAATATATTGTAAATATTAATCTATTCAAGTTTTAGTAAAATATAAAACATAACCCATGATATATTAAAATGAATTTTAAAATACATTTCAAGTATTCATAAATCAATAGTATATCATATACATAAAAATCCAAAATACCAAAAAATAAAACTAGGTAAAACCCTTAAAATGAACCTAAATTCTAGCCCAGTCCCAAACTCCCTTGATCCATCCTAACATCATAATCAAGCATTAACCTTAGGTTGATTTCTCTAGTCCTTATCTAAAAACATTAGGTTTACTCAGGTAAACAACAATGGCCCAAGAAGGGTGTGAGTACAACTCTGTAGACCACCACCAATAATGTCTATAAGCATATCCAGTCTGAGTAAAAAAAGCATTCTAATGTGTGTAATAAATAAAGTTTAAACAAAAATAAATAACGCATCATCGATAATCAGGTTTCTTGGTGACACCCAAGATCAAATATACCTTCTACATCATTAGTTGGATATATCTATCTATAGTAATTCATAGAAGCATAATGAACATAAGGAGTGAATCCAAGGTGTCCAATATTGTGAGTCATAATGAGTCAAAAAGGGAAACCCCAAGGCACTTCATACCATGAATCATCATCTAAACTAGTGGGGGACTTCCCCATGGTGTTCCAAACTATGTTCCAGTATACAAACCTATGGTGGATTTCCCCAAGGTTTCCCAAATTGTGTTACATCATACAAACCCATTGGGTATTCCCTCATGGTGTCCCAGACTATGTCACATCATACGAACCCATGGAGGTTTTTCCTATGGTGTCTCAAACCATATTTCATTATCTAAAACCCCGGGGGATTATTCCATGTCATCCCAAAATGTGTTACATCATATGAACCTATCAGATATTTCCCTATAATTTCCAAAACTGTGTTACATAATATCCAAGTACATAAGTAACCTAATTAACCATTCTTTAATTTCATTTACAATAGGTCACACATAACAAGAACATACCTTGAGTCATTGAGAATGTATTGGGTATCCCTAACCATTAAATAATCAATTTATTAAGTCATTATACCCATGGGGACTCCCCTTTAATTATATATTTAGTTTTCCTAAGACAAGAACACCTTAGGGGTGGCTAAGGTCCCAGTCATACACCCACAATCATACCTCAAGTATAAGGCACCCCAAGATTTGCCTCTTTAAATAACCAAGTCACTTACAAATATTACATGCATCCCATAGGTGTTAAAAAATCATGGTCTACTCAACAATGGGATATTAGTGTCTCATTTATAGGTTAAATTTCATGATTTAATGTTAACAACATTTAATTATATTTTAAGATGAATTAATGGTAAAGTCAGTGTGACAACACAACACATACATCAATGAAATGATGTGGGACTTATGGGATAGTTTATAAACCACCTACCTCATACTCATAAAAATCCACTCATCCAATATTAGCCTTTGATTCAAGATAATTCATTCAAAAATGGAAAATTAAAAGAATGCCCTAGATATAGGGGAAAATGCACTTAAACAATGAAAAACTACATGATAGTTGAAAAAACTAAGAAACTATTAAGGTGAACTGATATAATTACCTCAAACTCTTGATAAAAACTAATGGTGAGTGAAATGATATAGAAAAAATGGATAAATATCCATGTAAGGGGAAAGAAAATAAATTTGGTATGAGTCACTCCACTGGTTGAGGAAGAGACCCCCTCTAATTATTAAAACCCCCTATAGTTAATAAAATAATAAAAACATTAAAAAAACAAGTTTGAGGGTTTCACAACATGACCTTAAGGGTTATGTCATGAGTATTTAGGGTAGGTAATCCTTCCTTTTTTCTATCAATTTAATAGGATGACACCACTTTTCATGTTGTGAAATCCTATAGCCTATAGTTTTTCAACTACAGGATCACCCATTCTTACCAAACATGTTCCCTAGACATCCCTAAACCCTTAAAGCTTCAAAAACATAGTAAATAAAACATGTTTTAGAAAAAAAAATTAACAGATCAGCATCTTATAAAGGTTCAAGTTTTTGTAGATGATTTTTCCCATGATTCTTATAGAGGATCATAGATCTTAAATAAGGGAGACATGGAGAATCTCTCTTGAATTAGAGAGTTGGATTTCTAGAAAGTTATAATTATAGAGATATCAGTATTCATAAATATTGGAGTATGTTGTGATAAAAAGGTTAAAGGAATGTTGATTCTTTCCAAATGGACATCATTAATTTTAGGTTCAAATAAATACCTGAAGCATATGTATTATTTTTTCCACAAAGGAAATAAAGGATCATCATGTAGATGGGTCATATGCTTCACATGATTCATCAATTGATCACATGAAAGTTTTCCAAGGATCCCCCCTGATATCATGAAGGATTCTAGATGAACCTTGATGGTCATGAAAAGTATCCCAGACAATTCCCTCTCATTATGAAAACCCCATCATAAAAGTCCACTTGATCATACAAATCCCCATCAAACAGTCTGTATGATCATGTGAAGACCCTCATACGAGTCTTTTTGATTATGTAAAATGATAGCTAACAATTTATTGATAATCACCCAAATATTCATGAAATAAAATAAGAAAATGGAGGAAGAATTATGTGAATAGAGTTGCATTGTTTTTCATGCAAATGGGTTATATGATTCACATGATCAGCTTACCAATCACATAAAGACCCTATGACATGCCAGCTTGATCAAGCGAAGGTCCTGATACATGTCAACTCAATTATGTGGGGGATTCTAAACAAGTCCTTTTGATCATGCAATGGGTCGGTCGACAAATGCCTAATAATCACTAAATTCATTCATAAAATAAAAATTGAAAATGGAAAAAAATTCATATGAAGGGAGTTATGTTGATTTTCATGTGAAATGAATATGTGATTCACATAATCGGTTAGAGGATAACATGAAGTCCCTGGTGACATATCAGCCTCATCACATGAAGGCCATTGGACATGTTACCTTCTCCATTTGGGGGTCTTTAGGCATGTTTGTTTAATCATGAAATGCCTTGATAGACAAATAATGGGTGAATGCAATACGCTTTATAAAATAAAATCTGAAAAATAAAGTACCCTTATGCGAATAATATTTGGGTTGTTTTTCATGCGAAGGGGTTATGCACTTTTTATGATCAGTTTACCGATCATTATAAGACCCTCTAATGGGATATATTGATCTCACGAAGGGCCCTAGAAATGTCAACCTAATCTAATGAAGTCCCCTTAACATGATAACTCAATCATGTGAAGGTTATAAGACATATGGATTTGATATCATTAAGGTTATTTGACATGTTGATTTGATCATGTGAAATCCCTTTGATAATCCATGGGTTTAATACATATGGAAATGACAGACTGATCATGTGATCGCTATTTATTAGGTGATGTAAATAGTATTTCATGGATTACCCACACTTGGATCATGTGAAACACATAATTTGATGCTACCTCCACTGACTCAATCCAATATATGGAATTTAAGTTCCATGAAAAGTGGAATAGATCTTGGGTGGTGATGCTTATAACCCCCCCCCCCCACACACACACATTAAAATGAAACATAGGGTAATAGAGGTAAGAGAATACTTTCATAAGTAGAGAATCACACAATTATAAGAGACTTACACTTATTATTCCCAGGGGAATGACTTAAGAGATTATGGGATATGAGATTCATGTGATCACCCCATTGATCACGCAAAGGACTTAAAGTATGTTAGATAGACCACATGAAATATTTTTTTCATGTTGACTTGATCACACAAACCCTCAAAAATCTAGCACCTAATGAATAATGAGGAATTTATGAAATAAAGGATTAAAATTACATAAGATTAATGTGAAGATAGATACAATTATTTTCATGAAAGAAGGTCATTCACTTCTCCTGATATGTTCATTAATCACACAACGATATCTATAAATGTCAGAAAGGTCATGTGAAGTCCTCCAAAAATGTCATCTAGATCATGTGGTTACCCTTAGACATATCAGATAGTTCACACAATAGTCTTCATACATGTCATTCGGATCATGCGACGGCCCTTAAACATGTTAGCTAGTTCACAAAATAGTCCTCAGACATGTTAGCTAGTTCATGAAAAATCCTCTAGACATGTCATCCAGATCATGAAAAGTCCATTGTACATGTGACCTATATCATGTGACAACCTCTTGAAATGTCATCTAGTTCACACGACAATCCTCAGATATGTCATTTGGTTCATGCAACAGTCTTTAGACATGTTATCCAGATAATGCGATAGTCCTCAGACATGTTAGCTAGTTCACACGACAGTCCTCAGACATGTTAGAATAGTTACATGAGGTCCTCCAAACATGTCATCTTGATCATGTGATAGCCTTTAGATATGTCATCTAGATCACTTGGAAGGCCCTATAAATGTTGGTTTTGATCACATGAAGATCCTTGGATATGTCAAGAAGACACTCTGGGCATGTCAGGAAGACACCCTAGACATATCAGATAAACACCCTATACATATCAAGTAGACACCCTAGACATGTCAAGAAGACACCCCATACATGCACTACTACAAAAACGGGCAAGCAAAGCGCTACCTTTATCAGCGCTAATCAAAAAGTGCTGATAAAGGATAATCTTTATCAGCGCTATTTAAAAGCGCTGATAAAGGGATGATTTATTAGCGCTTTTCTAGCGCTGATAAAGGAAAGGTTTTAACAGCGCTAGAAAAGCACTGATAAATCCCCCCTTTATCAGCGCTTCAATTTTAGCGCTGTTAATGGTGACCTTTAACAGCGCTAGAAAAGCGCTGATAAAGCCACCCTTTATCAGCGCTAAAATTTAAGCGCTGATAAAGGGGGGCTTTATCAGCGCTTTTCTAGCGCTGTTAAAACATGTCTCCGATTTTATTAAAAGGAGGCCGACAATCAACTCTTTTTTATCGTGCCCTAAGCTCTCGCGGGACTGTACCCTTGCGACTGCTTCCTCCCCCAATCTTCCCTTTGCCGGACCTCCTCCGTACTCCTTCTCCTTCTTCTCGACCCTCTTCCGCGGATCTTCCTCCCTTACGAACCCTACTCCTCCTCTTCAACGGTTGGCGGCTCCTCCCGTGCACCCCTACTCCGGCGGTCGCGTCTTCCATGCAGCGCAGAAGGCTCCCTCACCTCTTTGGACTTCCGATTTCTTCACCCAAGGTATGTGGATGCCCTAAATATTGTTTTTCAGTGTAGGTTTTTATGTGGTTGTCATTTATTTGTCGCCTCTGCTTTCCCTCCTCCCTCTTTTCAGACTGAATCAATGTTATTCACTCTACTCCTGGTGATGATTTTTTTTGCATATGTTTTCGCTTATTCGTTCTTCAAATCTGCTACTGTTGTGTGTTTTTTTGATTTGATTTTCCTTATGTTAGTAATGTTTATTTCTACTGCATCATGAATTTACTCCACTTTAACTTCAATTGGTTCTGTTACTGGTGTTGATAGTGAGTCACATTAGGGGGGGCTGGTTTGCAGGGGGTGTGAGGGGGGGCTGGTGTGTGCAGGGGTATGAGATGGGTAGGTTTGGTGTGTGCAGGCAGGGGGGAGAGGGGGTTGGCGTGTGTAGGGGGGAGGCTGGGTTTGGTGTGTGCAGGCAGGGGGGAGAGATAGGCTGGGTTGGTTTAGTGTGTGCAGGCAGGGGGAGAGGGGACAAGATGGTTTGCAAGAGGGAGTGGGTAGGGGGCATGAGGGGGGAGGGAGGCCGGTTGGTGGTGCTGCTGGAGGGTGATGGGTCTGGCGTGCTGGTGGGGGGGGGGGGCTGGCTAGTTTATAGGGGGCAGGCTGGTTTGCAGGGGGGAGTGTGTGTGCAGGGGGGAGGTTGGCTGGCAGGCGCAGGGGTGCAAGGAGGCTGGTGGTGCAGGGGTGCAGGGGGGGGGTCTGGTGTGCAGGCACGGGGGAGAGGGGGGCAGGCTGGTTGGTTTGCAGGGGGAGGGGGAGGCTGGTGTGTGTGTGCAGGGGGGAGGGTGCGAGGGTGCAAGGCTGCTGCAGGCTGGTGTAGGGGTGCAAGGGTGCCATACAAGGGTGGAGGGGTGTTGTGCGGGGGTGCAGGAGGGGGGAGGGGAGGGGGCAGGGAGTGCAGGGGGAGGGGGGCAGGGAGTGCAGGGGGAGAGGGTTGTTTTGTTGTACGGGGTACAGGAGGGGGGAGGCTGGTGTGCCTGGGGGAGGGGGACAGAGGGTGCAGGGGGCTGAAATTTTTGTGCAAGGGGGCTGAAATTTTTGTGCGGGGGGGGGGGGTCTGGGTTTTTTGTGCAGGGGTGTAGGATGGGGGAGACTGTGCAGGGGGGAGGGGCAGGGGGAGAGGGGTGTTGTGTTGTACAGGGTACAGGAGGGGGGGGGGGGCTGGTGTGCCTGGGGGAGGGGGCAGAGGGTGCAGGGGGAGGGGGCTGAAATTTTTGTGCAGGGGGGCTGGTTTTTTTGTGCAGCAGGCTGGTGCAGTGCAGGGGGTCCATCAGGTTGGGTCTAGGGGGGTTGGGTTTGAGTGGATGGTTCGGGTCCGTTGGTTTGGGATGGGTTGGATTGGTTTGGGTTGGGTTGGGTCGGGTTTACACATATAACCCGACCCAAATTGACCCGACCCTCGATGGGTTGGGTTGGGTTGGGTCCTTCGGGCATGCGACGGGTAACCCGACCCCACTGGGTCGGGTTGGGTCAGGTTGGTTGCTCCGGAAGCTTGTGACCCGACCCGACCCAACCCGAACTTTTTTGTTCGGTTCGGGCCTTGAAACACCTCCAACCCGACCCGACCCGACCCATGGACACCCCTAGTTTATATGATGCGCTATTGTGCCTTGTGGTGAACCTTCTGCATGTTGACTATAAAATGTAAAATTAATTTAGTAGATTATCATGTCTTAAATTGGTTAGTCATTGTGCACCAAACTTATTCTTTGGAGGTTGTATACCTTACTCGAATCACCCCCTTAGGGTGTGTTTCTTATAGTCCCATGACCCCTATTGATCTTTGGCTTGAAATTGAACCACCTTTGACATGTGTTGATATATCCCATGCCCATGGGTTTATTAAAGGGAATTAATGATATTTATGTGTAATGGACATACCCATGGACTACTTTATCACTTATAAATGAATTAAATAAAAGTTTAATGGTAAGGCCATGTTCCTTAACCATTTTTAAACAATGTAGTGCTATTGATTATATACCTTGGACCCCATCTTACTAATTATCAGTTATAAGACTTAAATTTATCAAATTAATTGATAAAATGCAAGGGTGATATTCCTTATACTTGATCATAATATGATATGGATGTGATTACATCATTATTACCTTCTTTAATGAATATGATGTTTCATATTGATTATTTGGAATTAATAGACATGAACTTCCATATTGCTTATTCGAAATTAATGGAATTAACATTCTATATTGTTTGTTTGGAATTAATGGACATGGAGTTCTGTATTGCTTATTCAGAATTAATGGACATGAAATTCCTTATTATTTATTTGGAATTAATGGACATGACGTTCCATATTTCTTATTCAAAATTAATGAACAATATGCTCCTTATGGCTTACATGGAATTAATGGACACGACATTAGTTATTGTTCATTTGTAATTAATGGACATGATGTTCCATGTTGTTTATTCAGAATTAATGGCGATGAATAAAGATTGTATGGATGCTAATCGTTTGACAATAGAGTATGAGAACGAAGTGAAAGAGTTCATCAAGTTTGCACAGTATCATGCAAAGGATCCTTCTCAACTCCTTTGTCCATGTTTACGTTGTTGTTATTCTATACTAATTACTCCAGAGGAGTTGGAAGAACATTTGATATGTCACGGAATAGATAGGAGTTATAAATGTTGGAATAAACACGGGGAAAAAGCGAATGTAGCTATTGGCTGGAATAAAACTGCATTTTATGGATCATCAGATATGATTACAAATATGGATAATGAAGAAGACCGTATAGAGGATGTGATTACAGATATCAATGATGATGAAGATCGTATTGAGGAAATGACAAGGACAGTTGAACATGAACTCCGTGATTGCCCAAAATTGTTTGAGAAGTTAAAGAGTTGTGCAAAGACGCCATTGTATGCTGGTTGCACTAAAAATACTGCATTGTCAGATGTACTGAAGTTGTATAAATTGAAAGCAGGCAACGGATGGAGTGATGTCAGTTTCACGGAACTACTTGCTCTTTTGAATGACATGCTTCCAGAAGATAATGAGCTCCCAAGACGGACATATGAAGCTAAACAAATGCTACACTCGATGGGTATGATTTCTGAAAGAATACATGCCTGCCCGAAAGACTGTATATTGTTTCGCAAGGAGAACAAATCACTTACAGAATGCCCAAAGTGTGGTGCTTCTCAATACAAGAAAGATGAACGCAGTCCTACGAAAGTTGTATGGTACTTTCCAATCATTCCAAGGTTTAGGCGTCTATATGGAAGTGAAGAAACTGCAAGACAATTGTCGTGGCATGCAAATAAAAGAAATAAAGATGGAAAATTACATCACTCGGCCGAATCTCCTCAATGGAAGAGAATTGATCATGAGTATCCTGAATTTTGAAATGAGTCGAGAAAACTGCGTCTTGCGTTATCTACCGATGGAGTGAATCCTTTTGGTTTTCAAACCAGCACTCATAGTACTTGGCCTGTTATGTTGGTAAATTATAACTTGCCACCCTGGTTATGCATGAAACGGAAATTCATTATGTTATCTTTGCTTATATCAGGACCAAAACAACCAGGTAATGATATTGATGTATATTTGGCTCCCTTGATCGATGATTTGAAGTTACTGTGGGATTCAGGTGTTATTTTGTATGATGCTTATGAAAAAGAATACTTCACGTTGAGAGCGTTGTTGTATGGGATGATAAATGATTTCCCTGCTTATGGAAATTTGTCAGGCTATAGCATTAAAGGAAGTCAAGGGTGTCCTGTGTGCGAAGAAGATACAGAATCAATTAGGTTAAAACATTCATCCAAATTTGTGTTTCTTGGACATCGTAGATTTCTACCCCGTCGACATAAGTACCGATCTTGGACGACATCATTCAATGGAAGTTCAGAACAACGCAAAACATCGTCTCCACTAACAGGTGATCAGCTGTTTGAGAAAGTAAAAGACGTGAACACTGTTTTTGGTAAACCATTTTCGAAAAACCTTACGAAAATCGGTTGGAAAAAGAGATCAATTTTTTTTGAATTACCATACTGGAAATGTCTGTACGTCAGACATTTTCTTGATGTGATGCATGTGGAAAAAAATGTATGTGACAGTATTATAGGAACGTTGCTAAATGCTCTTGGAAAAACAAAGGATGGAATTAAGGCAAGGTTGGACATGGTTGACATGGGAATAAGAGAAGAGTTGGCTCCCGTGAAGGGTGAAAATCGAACGTTTCTTCCTCCAACTGCGTACACTCTTTCTAGGGATGAGAGATATTAGTTTTGCAACTTCTTCAATGATGTAAAGGTTCCAGAGGGATATTCATCAAATATCAAAAACATTGTGTCAATGAATGATTTGAAGTTAAAAGGTTTGAAATCACATGACTGCCATGTTTTGATGCAAGATTTAATTCCTATAGCTTTATGTTGCATTTTTCCCAAGAATGTTCGTCATACGTTAAGAAAACTTTGTTTCTTCTTCAAAGCTATATGCATCAAAGTTTTAGACCCGGCGAAATTGCCAGCTATGGAAAAAGAAATTGTCATCATATTATGTGAATTAGAAATGTTCTTCCCGCCAACATTCTTTGATATGATGGTTCATTTGATGGTTCATTTGGTGAGAGAGGTTCGACTTTGTGGTCCTGTGCAATATAGATGGATGTACCCCGTTGAACGGTATATGAATATTTTGAAAGGGTATGTCAAAAATCGAAGTCGGCCAGAGGGTTGTATTGTGGAGTGATATATTGTTGAGGAAGACATTGAATTCTGTACCGAATACCTATCTGATGTGGAAAGCATTGGTCTGCCGAAATCTTGTCACACTGGACGCATTGAGGGTGAGGGAATTTTTGGAAGAGATGTTGTGACAATCAATATTACTGATCGGGAGCAGGACCACCTTTATGTTTTGCATAACAGTTGGGAGGTTGCTCCATATATTGAAACCCACAAAGAAATTTTGAGGTAGTTGAATCCATCAAGGGCTGAAAAATGGATAGCAAATACACATAATCACCAGTTTATAGGATGGTTTCGAGACCATATTTTTAAGGAGTTAGATGAAAATCCGAATTCAATTTCAGAATGACTTCGATGGCTAGCTGCCGGACCAAGCGTGTATGTATTATCTTACAATGGTTATGTAATTAATGGTTATACATTCTATACAGATAAACATGATGAAGATAGTACCATGCAAAATAGTGGAGTAACACTTGTGGCTGAAGTGATGCATGTTTCTGGTAGTAAGGATAGAAATCCAATTTTCGCGAATATGTCATACTTTGGCATTATCAAAAGAATATGGGAGTTGGATTATACGACATTCCAATTGCTGATTTTTCAATGCAACTGGGTTGATAACAAAAGTGGTGTTAAAATAGATGAATTGGGATTTGTGAAAGTTGATTTCAGTAAAGAAGGGTACAAAGACGAACAATTTATAATGGCATCACAAGATGTACAAGTATTTTATGTTCCAGACCCCGCAAACCGAAAGTGGTCGATTGTTCTGTTATCGTCCAAAACTACTGAAGGGTCCGATGAAAATTCAATTGAGGATGATCCTTTCAGTGGGACGTCGCAATCATTTCGCAGCAGTCCCAATGAAGACGACGTTTTGTATGTTAGAGGAGACCATAATGAAGGGATTTGGATTATCTATAGAGGTATCAAATCCATTCAGCCTTTGAAAAAAAAGAGTTCAATAAACAGGTTATATTTTGTTTGTAATATAAATATTGTTATCTCATGTTATTATCTTATCATTATTGCATTTATGTAATCCAACTTAAGTGTTAAACCTTTTTTTGCAGATAATGACTTCTGCACGTTCTGGTGCTCCTAACCTCGAGGCTGAACAAGCCTCTCAAGCTGCTCCTGCTGCTGCTTCTGCTGCTGCTACTACTGAACAAGCCTCTCAAGCCTCTCAAGCCTCTCAATCTCAACATATTGTTGTTGGTACTGCTGCTGCTATTGGTGCTCCTATTATTGAGGTCCAACAACCATATGAACATGCTGATGCTAGGATTTTAGATGAAAACATTGATGATGCTGATATAGACGAAATGGTTGGGGATAAAGGAGCGACATCGCAGAAAAAACAGGTGCGTCGTAGTTTAACAGTGTTGGCTAATGTTTTGAAGGGAAAGAGCAAAGGAATCAAATTCGATGTTGGGTGAAATGCACGGGGCCAACACGTTAACCCCAACAAGGCAATGTTTAGCAGTTACGTTGGAATTGTCACTCGGCAACACGTGCCGATTGACATAGCTTCATGGCACCATGTTTCGTCTGGCCTGAAGGCTGTGATGTGGGAAGAAATTACGGCAACATTTTGATTTCATTTCTTTAATTTACTAGCAAATAAAATAATGAAACAATGTCTTATTCTTCACAATCCATTGCAGAGTGCATTTATAGTAGATGATTCACACAAGACTTATGTACTAAGGCTTGCGGGAAGGTGTCATCAAGGTTTTCACACTCTTCTTACAAAATATCATCTGAAAGATTCCAAGGGTAAAATAAACCCACAACCACCCATTGTCTACAATCACTTGATATCCCAAGAATCATGGGATTCATTTGTTGGTCATCGTGGGGATCAAAAGTTTCAGGTACATTGTGACTGATAATATGTTGTTTGAGGATATACATGTATTCATCACTTTGATTGTCAATATTTCATTTATGAAACAGAAACTCAGTACTGAAAACAAGGAACGCGCATCAAAACCGACGTACCCCTATCGTAAAGCAAGGATGGGGTACGCCTCACTAGAAAAGAAAATGGTGCGTATTTTAAATTTACAGTGATATTGTTATGTGTCAAGAAACAACTTTATAAAAATCTTTCTTTATTTATATGTAGATTGATGCCTCTGAAACCAAACACACATCCATCCCTCGTCATGTTCTATGGAAGGAGGCACGTGTGGATAAGGAAGGGAATTTGGTTGATGAAAACACACAAAAAGTGTGGGAAATATGTGTAAGTATGACACGATAAAATGTTTTGTTTTTAAATTGCTATTACATAATAATAATTACTTATTTTCTTATATCCGACAGTCACAGGATTCAGGTACTCTTGCAGCTGGTGCAGATATATTAGAGATAGCTTTGAAGCGACCAGAACAATACGGTCGCGTCAGAGCTGGGGGGTTTGGGGTGACACCCCAAGTATATTATGAGAAAAAAAACAAGAGGATCAAAAAAATGAAGAAATGACAGCAATGAAAAATAGACTATCAACTCTTGAAGAACTGTTTCAATGGCAGGGAGAGTTGCTAGCAACTTTAATGGGTCAGAAGCCAAGAGAAGCGACAACTCAGGAACAACCAGCGCCTGAAGATCCTGCCCCACACCCCACCAGCTTTGAGGCAAGCCATTCCCCTAAAAGAGCTGTGTTAGTTGTGGTAGTAATCAATATTCTATTAATTGTTCTGATAAAATGTGAATCAGACAAACACTGATTTCTTCCTATACTGATCTTCTGTAGGGTGATAATGATTGTGATTTATATCTTTCAACACCCACCTATCGCCTTGTAGCGAGGGCTACAGTATTCAACATCTCAGAGGACACGCTACACAATAGAGCACTTCCAAAAGATCATCTGAAAGTGACAATTACGGTAGCTCATGAGCCAACAGCACAACTACCTGTTCCACTTGATGATGATGATATTTGTACAGTCGAACAGGCTATTGGGACATTCATTGCATGGCCATCACAACTTGTGAGACTACATGCCGAAAAAGAGGTATTTATTTACAGTTTTTTAAGCCAAACCTTTATAAAAAAAGGTATGAATCAATGAATTTTATTGTAGATGAAGAAAGGGGATGCAGTGAAAGGAGCATCGAAAGGATCGACCAACCGATCCAAAAGATCTACTGAAAGTGGAATTACACCGCCTATTCTCTATCCACATTTAATTGAATTGAAGACTCATGTGGATACGAAGTTGAAAAATGGTAGTAGCCATGTAGTTGTTTTTGAATAGAATATGTATGGAGAGGAAATAAAAGATTTTTTTGCTGCTGAAAATGTAAATGAGATCCTTGAGTATCAGTGGCTTGGCGTCACAAGTGTAAATGTGTATATGAGGTATGTTTTCAACCCCGTCGCTTTTCCAAAAGATGATATATTGTGCTAATTATGATTAAATACATTTTATATTATTGGCAGAAGTATATATGAAAAGCAGTTGAAGGGTTTTCCTCATGAGCCAAAGCTCGGACTCGTCAGTCCTCATATCACATCAACACAAGAAATAGAATTATCAAAATCAAAAATTAAGGAAAGAGCGACTGCTTTGCTGAAAGCATTTGACAGCAAGATAACGGATGACCGACTCTTCCTCATACCAACCATGCAGGGGTAAAACTCTACGATTAAAGCATATAAATTATATTTTCATTTCTTTCATTAATTATTCCTTTTTGTGTATTTAGGCAACATTGGATGCTAATTGCGGTGCATTTGGATACTCCCAAGATTTATTTTCTGGACTCAAAGCACAGATATCCAACAAACTGACCGCATGTGATGCAGTTTGTCAATCTGTAAGACACTACATCCTACGTTTTAGGTCTAAACATCAATTTATATAATATATATTATCTTTTACTGAGGATTCTATTATGATAGGGCGGTGTACCAATATCATCTAAATCATGGTATGAGGACAGGGGCTAAGCATAAGGAGCCGATCAAGTACTATGTCTGGACAAATATCAGGGTATATATAATAAAATTGCACTATCCAAGCATATATAAAACACAAGTTACTTACTCGCCTCATGATCAATGTTTCTGCAGTGTCCAAAACAAACAAACGACAAAGATTGCGGTTATTATGTTTGTAGATTCATGAAAGAGATCGTTTTTAATGGACAAATTAGCATCCCTAAAGAGGTATTTTCGAAAACAAGTACTATTTCATTTAAATTATTTATTAATTATTTATTTATATATTTTTCAGTACTATTATGAATGCCGAAAAGCGTCATATTCACAAGACGATGTAGATATGTTCAGAAACGAGTGGGCCGCATACCTGATGCAAGATTGTCCAGATATAGCATGAAGATCTGACTTTTATTGCAAGAGTTGCAGACACGTATAATTGGTGGAAATTTTTGAGAGGGGTTCATGGGGATAAAAAGATGAAACATTCTTGTATGTAAATGTTTGTAGAAAAATTGTAATTATTATTAAATAAAACATTCTTTCTCCAATGGGTCATTTGTCCATTTTAACAGATGAAATGCACCAGTAACATGCAAGAATGATGGACCAAATTTCTTTGGCCTTTGGACAAAAAAACTAGTAAAATCTCCAAAATACCTTCATATCATGCATGAACCAGTAAAATCTCCAAAATACCTTCATATCACGTGTCACGACCCGTCCTCGGGGCCCGTGCCGTGACTACCCCAAGCCCGCCTTCCATAGGCCAGGGGCTGGCGACTAGCACCAAGCCGTAAATCCCAACAAAAAGGGAAGCCATTGCCTTTGAAAAGTAAACAAGCACCACAGAGTAAGCAAGCGGAAAAGTAAACACTAAGTAAAAACTATACAAGATGTGCTGAAAGTAAAAGGGGCCGGAAATACAAGCCCAACTGTAAAGTACAACTGAAAGGAAAAACAGCAACTGAAAAGGGAAAACTGCAGCGTCGAGCCATCCTCCGGAAGTCCCACCTGAAGGGTGGGTACAGATAGCCTCCACTGCTCCTCGGGTCCACCTAACCGCTCCGAGTATGTCCCGCCCAGTGGTCCACCTCCAGGTACTGTCCTGCTCCGCACGCCTCCTCCACGATCAGCGCTGTCCGTCGTCTGCAACCAACACCACGAAGTGCGGGCATAGCCCGTGCAGGGGTGAGTATAAGCTACTCAGTAGGGACCCCGAGACCCCCGAAGGTCTCCCGAAATCCACAAAGGAAAAGTACAATCACGAAGTAACATCTGACACGGCTTAGGTATATGCCCATACATGTACCTAAGTCTGCAATCCCCCGTTCGGCTCCAACGTCCGAGCCCAAGCACAACCCAGTCCACATAGGAAAGCAAAACGCATACCCACGCAGGATAGAACAACACAATCCACAAAGGAGAGTAAACAGTAAATCCACACAGGATAGCTCAACACAATCCACAAAGGAGAGTAACACAAGATTCAGCTCACACAGGTATATTTCTTCGGATGCCGATAAAGATGATCATTGAACCATCTAAGTCGTCGGACCCACGAAGGATCGATAGGTACTAACCTTGCAGTGACCCACACAGGATCGGGCCCACGCAGGACCTGTAGGAGTTGGCTCACACAGAACCGCTGAGAGATGACCCACACAGGATCGGACCCACACAGGATCGGGCCCACACAGGACCGGGCCCACGCAGGACCTGTAGGCGCTAGCTCACAGAGAACCGCTGAGCGCTGACCCACGCAGGATCAGACCCACACAGGATCGGGCCCACACAGGACCAGGCCCACGCAGGACCTGAAACACTGATCCACGTAGGATCGCTGAGTGCAGTAGTCGTCGCAGTCCGCTGAGGATCTCTGCACAGTTGTCGCCGCAGTCCACTGAGGATCTCTGCACGGTCGTCGTCGGAGTCCACGGAGGATCTCTGCACAGTCGTCGTCGCAGTCCACTGAGGATCTCTGCAAGGTCGTCGCTGTCGAAGTAGCAGTAGCAGCCAGCACTAGGGTTCCCGCACACAGCAAGCTCATTCGGGAGGGTCCGCTCCACGAGCCGAGAGGCTGATACATCAACTGACACGAAGTCCGAAGTTGATGTATCCAAAAGTTCTGTATCGTCAACAGGAACTCAACGTCGCAGACGGCACGTCAATCGGACGCCCGGTCTGAGAGTTATTGGCATTTTCGTCTCAGGGGCCCGGTTGGTTTTTAGGGAAAAACCAACCCGACCACACTCCACCTGCGTCCAAACCTCGGGCGGGGTATTCCAAAAGATCCGTCTCACTTAGAGGAATTCAACAAAGCTGACGGCACGTCAATCGGACGTCCGTAGCTCAAGATATGAGCGTTTCCGCTCCGAGGGCCCTGTTGGTCTCGTGTACGAACCAACCCGGCCGAACTCAAAGTATTCCGAAACCTTGAGTGCGATATACCGAAACGACCGTCTCGATCCAAGGATCGCGTTGCCGCTGACGGCGGGTCATTTGGAGGCACGAAGCTCAAGTTACGGGTGTTTGAACGAAAATGTCCGAAGAAGGGGGGTACGGGCCCGGGCCGACCCGGCCCGACCCCCCCTGGGTCGGCCCGACCCGGGTCCGACCCGGTTGGCCCGGCCCGGCCCAGCCGGGGCCGGTCCGGCTTGGCCGAGCGGCGCGGGTGGAAGCCACGGGCGCCGACCCGCGGCCTGAGGAAGAACCGCGGCCCGCGTGCGGGCCGCGCTGGTGAACCGCGGACGCGGCTCCGCCGCGTCCCGCCTGGACGAACCGAACCCGCGCGGCCGCGGGTCCATTGGCTGCCACCGCCGCGGCTTCAGCCGCGGCGGTCTTGTCCGGCGGCGCGCCGGGGCGCCGCCGCCTCCGGCCGCCGGCGTCGCTCCGGTGGCCCGTTTTCCTTCCCGTCTGCGCCGTTGCTCCTCCCGGGACCCTTTCTTTACTGCGGGATCGTCAAACGTCCGCTGCGGCACGTTCCGTCGTCGACCGTCAAATCCGCACAAAACGAAGAACGGCGGAGGGTCGTCGGGCCGTGTTCGTTTGGCCCGCACCCTCCGCGTTAGAGATAAACAAACGGGAGAAATTTAATAGAATGATCAACGCATGATCCAACAATTTTAAATAAATAAAATTGTTTCTTTGATTCCGGTTCTTAAATTTTTAAAGAACGCTCACGGAAAGAACAAAGAGGGGTATTCCAAAATTATAAAAATCCCTACCTCGTCGATCGTCGCGTGCGGGCGTTCTTCGCGGAAAGGATCGTCGCGGAAGAGAGGGATCGTCGCGTCGTCGCGGGGAGGCGTCGCGTCGTCGCGGAATCCGGCGTTGAGTCGGCGAGCTCAACGAACCAAGAACAACAGATTTAATTTATAATTAATTAAATCCGTGTTTAAACCCAAAGAAAAGAACCTTGAACGGAAATCCGAAATCACTCACCTCAAATAGTCGGTGATCGGAGATCAGAGATCGGGGATCGGAGATCGGAGATCGGAGATCGGAAATCGGAAGAACGTCTCGGACGAAGGCGTCGTCGATTCCCGGGTTTGGCGTTCTTCGCGTTCTTCTCGTTCTTCGTGTTCTTCGCGAGGGAGAAGAAGAACAAGGATCCTCTCCAATATTCTCAAGCGCAAATAACCAGAGGTTGAGCGTTGGCCTTATTTTATTATTACGCCAACGAATTTGAAAAACTGGTTAAGAAACGATCCATCAATTCGTTGAATTAATTCAACGAAAGAAACGACCCATTTAATTCACGAAAGAAACAGCCCATTTAATTCACGAAATAAACCGCCCAATTAAATGGTCTGTTAAGAATTTAGAAAACGCGTTTGTTGACTTTCATTAAGACGGGTTTTCACGGGTGCGTTTCTTAGCGGAAAGAAACGGCGGGGCTCATGCGGGCCCCACCTCACAAATATCCTACCAAGGGGGTAGGATATTTCTGGATAGCATCCTATCCAGTTCAACTCAGTTCAATCCGCCTTTAAGTGGCTTCAAGTGGCTTCCAAGTGGCTTAAGTGAAATAAAATAAAGTTGTCGCAAAATTATTTTATTTCTTAACTTTAAGCCCGAAAATTAAAAACCACACCCGAGCAAACGCAACTTCGGAAGAGGCGTTTCTAAGCGAATACCGGCGCTGCGATTTCATCGGTGCACTCAGAATTCGATTCCGGGCACCGGTTCAAAAGTTAGAAAAACCCGCTCGTCCGTTCACTGAAAGTACCCGAGCCAAACTTCGGAAATTGATTCCGGGCACACCGGGCCTCGGAATCAGGTGCCGTCAGAAACTGCGCTCTTGTAAAATTCCAAAGAAAATTAAGAAAAAAATTTCCTTGAAATTTACGGGTCTTTACATTACTCCCACCTCAGGACTTTACGTCCCCGTAAAGATACATCAAAAACTAGGGAAACAAAAGTGGGTACTGAGCACGCATCTGAGCCTCCCGCTCCCAAGTGCTCTCCTGGAGGTTCCCGTGCTGCCATCTGATGCGCACAAGAGGAATCGATCACCCACGTAGGACCCGCTCCTGTCGATCCTCTATCTCCACTGGGACCTCCGCAAAAGTCGCCCCATCATCCACGTCTAGCTCCCCATAGTCAATGATGTGCGTCAGGTCGTGCACGTATCTCCTCAGCTGGGATACGTGGAAGACGTCGTGCACCCGGTGCAACTGAGGTGGCAGAGCCAGACGATAAGCCACCTCGACAACCCTGCTGAGGACCTGGAAGGGTCCGATGAAGAGTGGAGACAACTTGCCGCCTCGGCCAAATCTCCTCAAACCACGTCGAGGTGAGACCCGCAAGAAGACGTGGTCGCCATCCTTGAACTCTAGTGGCCTCCGCCTCCTGTCAGCATATGACTTCTGCCGGCTCTATGCTGTCCTCATCTGCTCCTAGATGACCTGGACCTTCTCTGTCGTGGCCCGGACCATCTCTGGTCCCACAAGTGCTGACTCCCCTGGGTCTGTCCAGCACAAAGGAGATCTGCAAGGCCTGCCGTACAACGCCTCGTAGGGTGCCATCCCGATGGTGGAGTGGTAGCTGTTGTTGTACGCAAACTCTACCAAGGGTAGGTGGTCCTCCCAGCTGCGACCAAAGTCGAGGACACATGCGCGGAGCATGTCCTCGAGAGTCTGAATGGTCCTCTCCGTATGACCATCCGTCTGAGGGTGAAAGGCGGTGCTCAGACGTAGTCGCGTCCCGAACGCCTCCTGCAACCCCTTCCAAAGCCGGGAAGTAAAAAGAGCGTCCCGATCGGAGACGATAGTCGATGGCACACCGTGACGTCGTACAATCTCCTGAACGTAGAGACTCCCCAAGCTCTCCACTGAGCCCTGCTCTCTGATGGGTAAGAAGTGTGCCGACTTGGTGAGTCGGTCAACAATCACCCAAATGGAATCGTGACCTCTGGAAGTGCGTGGAAGTCCAGTCACTAAGTCCATAGATATCCCGTCCCACTTCCACTCCGGGACCTCCAAGGGTTGTACCAAACCTGCTGGTACCTGATGCTCTGCCTTCACCTGCTGGAAGGTGAGGCACCGTGAAACGAACTCTGCCACAACCTTCTTCATGCCCGGCCACCAGTGCTGTCGTCTGAGATCCTGGTACATCTTCGCCACTCCAGGATGTACCGCCAAAGGAGAAGTGTGAAACTCTCTTAGCACCTCCTATCGCAAGGAGACTGGTACCAAGGTACGTCCTCTGAAAAGGACATCGTGCTCTGTTCCAAGGGAGAAACCATCAGGTGCCTGTCCCGAGGATATCTGTGCACGCCGTGTCTCACAGTCGACGTCCCCACGCTGTGCCTCTCTGACCCGCTGAAGAAGTGGAGGAGAGACTGTGAGAGACTGAAGGAAGGCTGCTCCGTCTCTATCCATGAAGGATATCTGCAAAGCGGCTAGCTGCTCTGTCGCCTCCTTAAGTAGCTGGATGCCCGTCCTCCTGCTGGGGGCATCAGCCACCACGTTCCCCTTCCCAGGAGTATAGACTATCTCAAAGTCATAGTCCTGGAGGAACTCGATCCATCGCCGCTATCTCAGGTTCAGGTCCTTCTGAGAGAAGATGTACCTGAGACTCTGGTGGT
Organism: Viscum album; assembly: GCA_963277665.1. Classification (NCBI taxonomy): domain Eukaryota; kingdom Viridiplantae; phylum Streptophyta; class Magnoliopsida; order Santalales; family Viscaceae; genus Viscum; species Viscum album. Next base: position 643,733,911 of record OY728122.1, read on the forward strand.
CAGAAAAGACTGTGAAGCGCTCGCCCATCAGATAGTGTCGCCATGTCTTCAGGGCAAAGACTACTGCTGCCAACTCCAAGTCATGGTTAGCGTAGTTCTGCTCATGAGGCCTCAACTGACGTGATCCGTAGGCAATCATGGCCCGATCCTGCATCAGGACACACCTGAGTCCGGTCCCTGATGCATCGCAGTAGACTACGTATCCAACTCCCTCCTCAGGAAACCTCAAGATAGGTGCGCTGGTCAACCTCTGCCTCAGCTCCTGGAAGCTATGCTGACATCTGTCTGACCACACGAAGGGTTTCCCCTTCTTCGTCAACACTGAGAGTGGGGCCGCAACTCTGGAGAAATCCAGCACAAATCTCTGATAGTATCCGGCTAGGCCCAAGAAACTCCGCACCTCTGTCACGCTCTTGGGTGGCTCCCAAGCTAGCACTGCCTCGATCTTCACGGGATCCACTGCAACTCCCGCCTCAGAAATGACGTGCCCCAAGAAGTGGACCTCACGTAACCAGAACTGACACTTCGAGAGCTTTCCATAAAGATGGTGCTCTCAGAGTGTGTCTAGTACAACACGCAGGTGGTAGGCGTGCTCCTCCTCCATCGTCGAGTACACCAAAATGTCGTCGATGAAGACCACGACAAATCGATCAAGGTATGGCTGGAAGATCCTGTTCATGAGGCTCATGAACACTGCTGGAGAGTTGGTCATGCCGAAAGGCATAACCAAGAACTCATAGTGGCCATACCGACACCTGAAGGCCGTCTTCTGCACATCCTCGTCTCGAACTCTGAGCTGATGATAGCCTGACCTGAGGTCTATCTTCGAGAACCACCATGCCCCCTTGAGCTGGTCGAAGAGGTCATCAATACTGGGTAGCGGATACTTGTTCCTCACTTTCACCTGATTCAGGCGACGATAATCGACACACAGTCGCAAGCTCCCGTCCGCCTTCTTGGCAAACAAAATCGGGGAAGCCCAGGGCGAAACACTGGGTCGGATGAACCCCTTGCCCTGCAAGTCCTCCAACTGTACCCGTAGCTCTCGAAGCTCAGCGGGGGCCATCCGATATGCTGGAGTGGATATCGGGGCTGTCCCGGGGTACAGGTCAATATAGAAGTCTACCTCTCTGCGAGGAGGTAGTCCTGGAACGTCGTCGGGAAAGACGTCCGCGTACTGATCCACCACTGCAGGAAAACTGGGACTCCGCACGTCAACTGCTCCCAGGATGAGGCTAGCCAATTGATGAGTGATGGGATGACCTATCCTCTGCGTGAGTCCATCCTGTGCTGCTAAGGCTCCCTTCTCGCCGGTGAAGGTGAACCTGCTCCCGTCGGTGCGCACACATCGCACCTTGCGCCTAATGCAGTCAATACGAGCATGGACCGTAGATAACCAATCCATGCCCAAGATGACGCCGTAAGGCCTTGACGCCGCTACAAGAAGATCCCAGCCGAAGCTCTCGCCTCCTAGAGTAAGCTCACACTGCCGGCACCAGTGCGTAATCGTCGAGTCTGCTCCCGTAGGAGTCTCTAGCCGTAAGGATCGAGCCAACGGCTCTGTCGGAATCTCCGAGCTCCGAACAAGGGCAGTGGGTATGAAAGAGTGACTCGCTCCTGTGTCTATCAGAACTGTAGAAAGGGTGGAATAGACACAGATCGTACCTCGAATCATCTCTGGCGCGCCGTGGTCGTAGGCCTCCGCTGCCTGGAGCTGAGCCTGTCTCTGCCCGCCAGCTCCCTGTGGTCGGGGCGGGCCTCCTGGTGGTGGTGGTGGCAGAGCCTCAAAGCGTCGCCCACCACCTGCTGCTCGGCCAGCTCCTCTGCCTCGTCCGCCTCCTCCCTGCGGACCGCCACGGTCGACCCTCTGCCTCTGCCTGGGTGGCCCCTCCACCGTCTGCTGCCCCTCGGTACGACGAGTCGGGCATTCACGAGCCATGTGGCCCTGCCCGCCGCACTCGTAGCACTGTCTGCCTCTCGGAAGGCTGGCTCCGGGCCGGGTGCCCTGCACTGCTGAGCCAGTGTCCCGAGGTCGCCTGCCGGAAGGTCTGGTCCGCCTGGAACCCTGAGTCATCCGTCGGCTACCAGCTGCCGAAGACTCCGCTACCTGCCGCCCTGCGGTAGGTCTCGCTGTGGACTCAGCCAGGAAGCTCTCGATCAGGAGGGCTCGCTCCATTACTCCTGCCTGGGTCGGGATGCTGAGGGAGATTAGCGATGCCCTGATCTCGTGTCTCAATCCCCGCTCGAAGGTCCGGGCCCGGAAGAAGGGGTCCCGTACCATGTTTGTCGAGTAGCGAGATAGGTCAGTGAACCTCGCCGCGTACTGAGCGACCGTCAAGCTGCCCTGCCGCAGCTGAAGAAGCTCCTGGATGCGCACCGCTCGGAGGGTGGCCGGGACGAACTCTGAGCGGAAGAGGCTCTCGAAGTCCGTCCAGATGAGGGTGGCCTCATCGTGTACCTGGAGCATCAGGCTCCACCAGTGTCCGGCTGCTGCGTGCAGTAGGCTCGCCGCGAGGATCACCATGAGGTCTGCTGGCGTCCTCACTAGCCTGAAAACTCGGATGACTGCCTCCAGCCAGTCCTCGGCTGCCTGGGGGTCCGGCTCCCCACGGAACCTAGGTGGTCGCTGGCGCTGGAACTCGTGCAGAGCTCCAAGGCGCCGTGTGTCGTCAGCTGCCAGTGCTGGAAGCATCGGGGGCTCGGCGGTAAAGGTACCGCCGGTGCCTCTGCTGTCAACGGGCCCTGTACCGAGGCCTCGTCGCTCGGCGGGCTGTCGTCGCGCCCTACTCTGGGAACCTTAGCTGGCTGCTGTCGTCGTGCCATCCTGAAAAGGAAACAAGTGCACCATGGTCAGAACAGTATACCTGGTGAGCTGACACAAGTAATCACAAAGAAAACTTGAAACACACATGCAATCATTGTTTTTGTGCATTAATTCGGGAATCAGAAGTCAGGGTCCTGGTGTATGGATACGTCGGCCGCCGCACCAACACTGGACTCCCTGGATTGATAACCACACTCAATACGCTAAACACTATTGCTTCACATAGAAGAAAGACCAGAGTCTGCGGTAGAACCGACCACCTCTGATACCAATTTGTCACGACCCGTCCTCGGGGCCCGTGCCGTGACTACCCCAATCCCGCCTTCCATAGGCCAGGGGCTGGCGACTAGCACCAAGGCGTAAATCCCAACAAAAAGGGAAGGCATTGCCTTTGAAAAGTAAACAATCACCATAGAGTAAGCAAGCGGAAAAGTAAACACTAAGTAAAAACTGTACAAGCTGTGCTGAAAGTAAAAGGGGCCGGAAATACAAGCCCAACTGTAAAGTACAACTGAAAAGAAAAACAGCAACTGAAAAGGGAAAACTGCAGCGTCGAGCCGTCCTCCGGAAGTCCCACCTGAAGGGTGGGTACAGATAGCATCCACTGCTCCTCGGGTCCACCTAACCACTCCGAGTACGTCCCGCCCAGTGGTCCACCTCCAGGTACTGTCCTGCTCCGCACGCCTCCTCCACGATCAGCGCTGTCCGTCGTCTGCAACCAACACCAAGAAGTGCGGGCATAGCCCGTGCAGGTGTGAGTATAAGCTACTCAGTAGGGACCCCGAGACCCCCGAAGGTCTCCCGAAATCCACAAAGGAAAAGTACAATCACGAAGTAACATCTGACACGGCTTAGGTATATGCCCATACATATACCTAAGTCTGCAATCCCCCGTTCGGCTCCAACGTCCGAGCCCAAGCACAACCCAGTCCACACAGGAAAGCAAAACGCATACCCACGCAGGATAGAACAGCACAATCCACAAAGGAGAGTAAACAGTAAATCCACACAGGATAGCTCAACACAATCCACAAAGGAGAGTAACACAAGATTCAGCTCACACATGTATATTTCTTCGGATGACGATAAAGATGATCATTGAACCATCTAAGTCGTCGGACCCACGAAGAATCGATAGGTACTAACCTTGCAGTGACCCACACAGGATCGGGCCCACGCAGGACCTGTAGGAGTTGGATCACACAGAACCGCTGAGAGATGACCCACACAGGATCGGGCCCACACAGGACCGGGCCCACGCAGGACCTGTAGGCGCTGGCTCACACAGAACCGCTGAGCGCTGACCCACACAGGATCGGACCCACACAGGATCGGGCCCACACAGGACCGGGCCCACTCAGGACCTGAATCACTGATCCACGTAGGATCGCTGAGTGCAGTAGTCGTCGCAGTCCGCTGAGGATCTCTGCACAGTCGTCGCCGCAGTCCACTGAGGATCTCTGCACGGTCGTCGTCGGAGTCCACGGAGGATCTCTGCACAGTCGTCGCCGCAGTCCACTGAGGATCTCTGCACGGTCGTCACTGTAGAAGTAGCAGTCGCAGCCAGCACTAGGGTTCCCGCACACAACAAGCTCATTCGGGAGGGTCCGCTCCACGAGCCGAGAGGCTGATACATCAACTGACACGAAATCCGAAGTTGATGTATCCAAAAGTTCTGTATCGTCAACAGGAACTCAACGTCGCAGACGGCACGTCAATCGGACGCCCGGTCTGAGAGTTATTGGCATTTTCGTCCCAGGGGCCCGGTTGGTTTTTAGGGAAAAACCAACCCGACCGCACTCCACCTACGTCCAAACCTCGGGCGGGGTATTCCAAAAGATCCGTCTCACTTAGAGTAATTCAAAAAAGCTGACGGCACGTCAATCGGACGTCCGTAGCTCAAGATATGAGCGTTTCCGCTCCGAGGGCCCGGTTGGTCTCGTGTACGAACCAACCCGGCCGAACTCAAAGTATTCCGAAACCTTGAGTGCGATATACCGAAACGACCGTCTCGATCCAAGGATCGCGTTGCCGCTGACGGCGGGTCGTTTGGAGGCACGAAGCTCAAGTTACGGGCGTTTGAACAAAAACGTCCGAAGAAGGGGGGTACGGGCCTGGGCCGACCCGGTCCGACCCCCCCTGGGTCGGCCCGAACCGGGTCGGCCCGACCCGGGTCCGACCCGGTTGGCCCGGCCCGGCCCGGCCGGCTCGGCTTGGCCGAGCGGCGCGGGTGGAAGCCGCGGGCGCCGACCCGCAGCCTGAGGAAGAACCGCGGCCCGCGTGCGGGCCGCGCTGGTGAACCGCGGACGCGGCTCCGCCGCGTCCCGCCTGGACGAACTGGACCCGCGCGGCCGCGGGTCCGTTGGCTGCCGCCCTCGCAGCTTCAGCCGCGGCGGTCTCGTCCGGCGGCGCGCCGGGGCGCCGCCTCCTCCGGCGCCGCCGCGCCGGCGACCCGTGCCGCTGGTAACTTCCGCGGGCCGCCGACGTCGCTCCGGTGGCCCATTTTCCTTCCCGTCTGCGCCGTTTCTCCTCCCGGGATCCGTTCTTTACTGCGGGATCGTCAAACGTCTGATGCGGCACGTTCCGTCGTCGACCGTCAAATCCACACAAAACGAAGAACGGCGGAGGGTCGTCGGGCCGTGTTCCTTTGGCCTGCACCCTCCGCGTTAGAGATAAACAAACGGGAGAAATTTAATAGAATGATCAACACATGATCCAACAATTTTAAATAAATAAAATTGTTTCTTTGATTCCGGTTCTTAAATTTTTAAGAACGCTCACGGAAAGAACAAAGAGGGGTATTCCAAAATTATAAAAATCCCTACCTCGTCGATCGTCGCGCGCGGGCGTTCTTCGCGGAAAGGATCGTCGCGGAAGAGAGGGATCGTCGCGTCGTCGCGGGGAGGCGTCGCGTCGTCGCGGAATCCGGCGTTGAGTCGGCGAGCTCGACGAACCAAGAACAACAGATTTAATTTATAATTAATTAAATCTGTGTTTAAACCCAAAGAAAAGAACCTTGAACGGAAATCCGAAATCACTCACCTCAAATGGTCGGTGATCGGAGATCGGAGATCGGAGATCGGAAATCGGAAGAACGTCTCGGACGAAGGCGTCGTCGATTCCCGGGTTCGGCGTTCTTCGCGTTCTTCGTGTTCTTCGCGAGGGAGAAGAAGAACAAGGATCCTCTCCAATCTTCTCAAGCGCAAATAACCATAGGTTGAGCGTTGGCCTTATTTTATTATTACGCCAACGAATTTGAAAAACTGGTTAAGAAACGATCCATCAATTCGTTGAATTAATTCAACGAAAGAAACGACCCATTTAATTCACGAAAGAAACAACCCATTTAATTCACGAAATAAACCGCCCAATTAAATGGTCTGTTAAGAATTTAGAAAACGCGTCTGTTGACTTTCATTAAGACGGGTTTTCACGGGTGCGTTTCTTAGCGGAAAGAAACGGTGGGGCTCGTGCGGGCCCCACCTCACAAATATCCTACCAAGGGGGTAGGATATTTCTAGATAGCATCCTATCCAGTTCAACTCAGTTCAAGCCGCCTTTAAGTGGCTTCAAGTAGCTTCCAAGTGGCTTAAGTGAAATAAAATAAAGTTGTCGCAAAATTATTTTATTTCTTAACTTTAAGCCCGAAAATTAAAAACCACACCCGAGCAAACGCAACTCCGGAAGAGGCGTTTCTAAGTGAATACCGGTGCTGCGATTTCATCGGTGCCCTCAGAATTCGATTTCGGGCACCGGTTCAAAAGTTAGAAAAACCCGCTCGTCCGTTCACTGAACGTACCCGAGCCAAACTTCGGAAATTGATTCCGGGCACACCGGGCCTCGGAATCAGGTGCCGTCAGAAACTACGCTCTTGTAAAATTGCAAAGAAAATTAAGAAAAAAATTTCCTTGAAATTTACGGGTCTTTACATCACGCAGTTCTGAAAAGAGTCACTATTTAAAAGAAAGTCACAAGTTTAGATACATCTCGGCTTGTGCAAAGCGACCTAAGTTACAACTTGCAGGTATTGTACTCTATTTTTTCTGGAAGGTTTCAGTTTAAATGAATTTTGGAATGATCATTGCTAGCCATTGTCTTTTAGGTTTTTTTGACAGCCGAGGGGAAAGGGTGGGGTCTGCAGACATTGGAGGATATGTCGAAGGGTGATTTTGTGTGTGAATATGTTGGAGAAATGTTAACTCCCGCAGTTCTGAAAAGAGTCACTATTTAAAAGAAAGTCACAAGTTTAGATACATCTCAATATGGTCAGTTTAAATACATTTTGAGGGACACTACTAAAGACATGCTCACATATGCACACATCCCCCACTTTTAGATCGTTATCTACTACAATGATCTTTCAACCAAGATATGCATTAGAACGCTCATGATACATAGAGCAATTCACTTCCCAACTTTGAGAATGATCTGAAGCCCAAACAATGACAGCATTATGTTTTTCCTTGAAAATTCTCTTGGCGAACTGGAATGGCAGTAGCTGCACACATGAAGAGACAAGTAGAGACGCAAAATCACAAGAGTGAGTTTCCATTCCAGTTCGCCAAGAGAATTTTCAAGGAAAAACATAATGCTGTCATGGTTTGTGCTTCAGATCATTCTCGAAGGTGGCCAGTGAATTTCTCTATGTATCGTGAGCGTTCTAATTCATATCTTGTTTGGAAGATCATTGTAGTAGACAACGATCTAAAAGTGGGGGATGTGTGCATATCTGAGCATGTCGTTAGTAGTGTCCCTCAAAATGTCTTTAAACTGACCATCTTGAGATGTATCTAAACTTGTGACTTTCTTTTAAATAGTGACTCTTTTCAGAACTGCGGGAGTTAACATTTCTCCAACATATTCACACACAAAATCACCCTTCGACATATCCTCCAATGTCTGTAGACCCCACCCTTTCCCCTCGGCTGTCAAAAAAACCTAAAAGACAATGGATAGCAATGATCATTCCAAAATGCATTTAAACTGAAACCTTCCAGAAAAAAATAGAGTACAATACCTGCAATTTGTAACTTAGGTCGCTTTGCACAAGCTGATTTCCACATTGTTTGTAGCAACCACATTTTCTCCAACACTCTAATGATCTTCATTGCTTCATGTCTTTTATACGCTTCCAGAAACTCTTCTCTAAGAATGTCAACTATCGTGTATGCATACTCACCTTCAAATGTGACGTGTACGAGTCAACCCCGCCTCAATCTGAGGTCTGTTGTGGCTGACACAACTTCAAGTGCCTCTGTTTTGTTCAAAATGGACTTATTTTTAAGTGAGAAATCAACAACTGACATACGGGAAACCGACCAAACGCCTTCGGATTGTGTTGACACTTTAGTACAACGATTCATGGGTTATATGTGACGTGTACGACTCAACCCCGCCTCAATCCAAGACGCGGTGTGACCGGTATCACTCCAAGTGTATGTATTTTGTTTAAAATGGACAATATTTTATGTACATACGCCAAACCGATCTAACGGCTTCTGATTGTGTTTATACTTTTGCACAATGATCCATGACTCATGTGTGATGTGTATCAGTCAACCCTGCATCAATCCGAGGCCCGGTGTGGCCGACACCACTCACAGTGTCACTGTTTTGTTAAAAATGGACTTAATTTTAAGTGAAATCAACAACTGACATAAGGCAAACCGACCAAACGCATTGGGATTCTATTGAAACTTAAGGAAAACGATCCATGGGTCAAATGTGACGTGTAAGAGTCAACCCCGCCTCAATCAGAGGCGCGGTGTGACCGGTATCACTCCAAGTGTATGTATTTAGTTTAAAATGGACAATATTTTACGTACATACGCCAAACCGATCTAACAGCTTCTGATTGCGTTGATACTTTTTCACAATGATCAATGACTCATGTGTGACGTGTACGATTCAACACCGCATCAATCCGAGGCCCGGTGTGGCCGACACCACTCACAGTGTCACTGTTTTGTTAAAAATGGACTTAATTTTAAGTGAAATCAACAACTGACATACGGCAAACCGACCAAACGCATTGGGATTCTATTGAAACTTAAGGACAACGATCCATGGGTCAAATGTGACGTGTACGAGTCAACCCCACCTCAATCAGAGGCGCGGTGTGACCGGTATCACTCCAAGTGTATGTATTTAGTTTAAAATGGACAATATTTTACATACATACGCCAAACCGATCTAACGGCTTCTGATTGCGTTGATACTTTTTCACAACGATCAATGACTCATGTGTGACGTGTACGATTCAACACCGCATCAATACGAGGCCTGGTGTGGCCGACACCACTCACAGTGCCTCTCTTTTGTTCAAAATGGACTTATTTTTAAGTGAAATCAACAACTGACATGCGGCAAACCGACCAAACGCATTTGGATTCTGTTAAAACTTAAGGACAATGATCCATGGGTCAAATTTGACAACCTCGCCTCAATCCGAGGCCCGCTGTGGCCGAAACCACTGAAAGTGCCTCTGTTTTTGTTAAAAATGGACTTAATTTTAAGTGAGAAATCAACAACTGACATATGGGAAACTGACCAAACACATTCGGATTCTATTGAAACTTAAGGACAATGATCCATGGGTCAAATTTGATGTGTATGAGTCAACCCCGACTCAATCCTAGGCTCGGTGTGGTCGAAACCACTCAAAGTGCCTCTGTTTTGTTCAAAATGGACTTATTTTTAAGTGAAATCAACAACTGAGATATCCACCTCACATGTAGTGTAGACCCTCCCCCAAGACTTGGATGAATTTTTGAGATACACAAACATGGGGTGGATTACATGGCTTTCCTACATGGAATATATCCCACTACACGTCTTTAATGAGCCAGCTACGCAGTTTATCCCTTGTACAGATACACAGTAAGAATCACACGGGATCGACGTCATGTACTAACATAGGGCAAGGGTGCATAAGAGGACACAAGATCAAAGGGTAACACGTATATGTTTTTTAACATGCCATGTAATTTCCTAATGATATGACATGTATATTCACACAGGCAGCTGAACATTGGAGTTACCCAGGGTAAAGGGACAAGGCATGTGAACCTTTAAATGACACATAATTTTATGTACCATGATTGATCTCTTTGAACACTATATCAAGGACATATTTCATTAGGGTTGGCTCCCATGATCCTTCCTAGGATGGTTTTGGTATCTTTTCCTACTTACGGTAGTACGATCGCTTCAGCAGGACGTCCAAGACATAGTTGGAGTCTCTCTGAAAGTCCTGGAGTGAGATCATATATCTATTTTTGAGGTCCAGGTAGAGTCATGTATCAACGCAACCAATCCTACCAGACATCGATACTATATATAGAATGTTAATCTTGATGTCTCATTACAGTCCCCCAGTTTATGATATGTTACCTTTTTTGTATTAATATACATAATTACTAAGGGTGATGGTTGGGAGAGTTGGGATATCCTTTTTATGTATTGCAGAATGATTCAAGGAGCACGGGCTCTGCACGATTTGTCAAAACCAAGTGGCAATCCAAGGAGAAAAAATGCATAGTGGAATGTTTTAGTATTTATCTTCTGAGTTGTGTAGGAATATTTTGTGATACTATGTAATGAGGTAGTTTTTGTTTCTGGGTAGACGGTATCTAACTCATGGTAAGAACACTGTTTGGTTGGGTTGTGATCGGTTGATGACATGCTTGTGGTTGATATACTAGTTTTTGTGCAGGTCTATGGTTGATATACTGGTTTTTGTGCAGGTCTGCTCGGCTGGCTGTACTGGTGCAGGTTTTTTATTAGCAGCAGGCAGGGATTTAACAGCGCTTTTTTAGCGCTGTTAATGGCGACATTTAACAGCTCTAATAAAGCGCTGTTAAAGGAGATATTTAACAGCGCTAAAAAAGCGCTGTTAAAGGCAACATATAACAGCGCTTTTTAGCGCTGTTAAAGGTGTCCTTTAACAGTGCTTTTTTAGCGCCGTTAAAGGCGACATTTAACAGCACTTTTTTAGCGCTGTTAAAGGTGACATTTAACAGCGCTAAAAAAGCGCTGTTAAAGGACCCCCCCCCCCCCCCTTTATCAGCGCTGAGCTTTACAACACTTTTCTAGCGCTGTTAAATCCCGATTTTAGCACTGTTATTGCCCGTTTTTGTAGTAGTGATGTTATCTATGTCCAGAAGGAATACTTGGACATGTACCCCAAACCATGAAAACTCCCAACCATGAGTCTTTAATTGATCATTCATAGTTCATATGGGAAGTGTCCGTATTGAACTAGCACTAGGAACTCATGTAAACTTATTTGTATTATGGGATCCTTATTCTATCCAAGAATGCCTAATAAACCACTCATGGTCCCTAGTCTATATCCATCATAGGATAAGAGTTGGATATACTTAATGGGAATCCACCTCAGTGTAAGACCATCAATGTTCCATTCAGTCTAGTTTATAGGACCCATTCCCTATGGGTATTCCATTATTCCTGATCCATCAGCAGATTAGGAGACTCAAATGAACTACAAGGGCTCTTATTTCTATCCAAATAGGATATTTAGGACACCTTCCTAAGGCCCGATATCTAATGGGAATCCACCTTGGTGGATGTCACTCCATATCCCAAACTCTCTAACTCACAGGGCATAAAATCTTCTATGAGTCGATCATACTTTCTCATCCATTAGCATATGATTATTGTGCTTATACATGAGAATATTCTTAGGTTTAATCCTCAATCATACCCTTGATCACCTTAATCCCATCAGTAGGTTAGCAATGATATTAAACTATGAATACTCTGATTATTACTATAAGTAGGATACATAGGGAACCTTCTTAAATCCTGACATATATACCAAAAACTATATTAGGGTATCCCCAGTGCATAAGACCTGAATCCATATACAGTGTGTCTAATTACTTTATATCCCTTGTTTCTCATACTAAGAATGACTCACATAAGCTTAGGTATTTTTAATGATTGTATCACTATCACCATTAAATCACACTAATTATGGAAACCTCAGTGTGTAATCCTCATTCAATAATGTGATACAAAGGCCTCCTCACATCGGTATCCTCCTTGGTATAATTCTTGAAGGTATTCATATATTGGTAAAATCTGACGTAATAACCCTCATGAGTTCTAATTAATTTTCCCTGCCCATCAGCGAGTTGAGGAAAAATGAAACTATAAAGAATATATTTTCTATTATAAGAAAGATATGTAGGACACCTTCATAAGTCCTAAGATCCATACCCAATTCCAAAGTTCTCTCATATACATCCTTACCCAATGATGTTAAACTTCATGGTGTAGTCTTGTTATATGACCCTAAACTATTTCAAATGAACTATATGAGTTTTGGTTCTTGTTATTATAGGATATATAGAATGCATCTCAATGGTTCAATCCCAACCCTAAAACACTTATCACCTTCCTAAATGGAAATAAACTCTAGAGTTACTGGTCATATAGCTTAAAAACATAGGCAGTCACCCATTACTATGTAATAATAGAAAATGGGTGAAGAACCATTGATGTATATAGATAGTGTCATTAATAAAACCCCTTTTCATATAAAATTATTCAACACCTGATCATTTTATAAGAGTATCCAGTATTATATTAACATTTGGAAGAGATTTATGAACATTTCTTAAATCTATAAAGGAGTCTTGAAGTGGGAAATCATTCCCACCAAAAGGGTTTAATGAGCCTAACCACCCTTCCTCTAGACCTATGTTATTTCCTAAGTTTCATTAGGTTTGAAACCCCAAAAACCACCTACCTTTGGAAAACTGGCATGTGACTCGTTATGGATGTGGGATCCATTGTGAGTTTCTATGAGAGACCAAAATGGTGATCCCAATATCAATGATTGTGCCACCATACTCAACCCCCCATAATCAATCCTCAGGATCCAACTTTCATCGGAATAAAAAAATGGCGAACTCAATGTAAATTTAAAAATAATAAAATAAAACAGTTTTTCACATGATTGATCCATTTATTCTCTCCAACCTTTGGACATAAAAAAATGGTGAACCCAACATGAATCTTTCAAATAATAAAAATGATTGTTTGACCTCACATCAGGCCATCCTTTTTTACATCTCTTACGTAAGAAAAAATGGGGAAACCGGCCTAAATATTCCAATAATAAAATGAAATCAGGGTTCCCATGAGGCAAGACATTTCTCCATGAAAAATGTATGTAAGAAAAATAACCAAACCAAAAATAAGAATGGAAAATTATGTCGTAAATGCATATCTAATTGAGAATGTTTCATACTTGTGATGATTCATTGATTGGAGATATTGTTCCTTGTTTTATTTGTGACTATAGATACTACTCTAATAAACATCACCTTGACCAAAGATCATGTCTTCATCAAGGGAATATTTTGGAACCTTAGCTAATATAATAACCTCCCTGTTTCAAAAAACAACATCACCCACCCAACACCTTCATCTTTGGGTGGAGAACACGATGGTCTGAGAAAGCCACCGGCATGGTGCGATCTTGAACCTTGAGGATGCATGTAGTGGTCTCCAAACACTGAATCCGAAAATTTTGTCTCATTCAAGGAAAGATGCAATGAAACCAGTGTGAATTTTTTCCACCACTAGTCACTTTAAAATCCTATACCTGGAGTGTGATAATAATAACCTTCCTTAACTTAGAAAGGTGGATCAAGGATTCTACTGTGGATACATCTTGGATCAAGAGCTACCTAGGAGGGATCCTTCCAACCTTCGTCACTAGTGTCATCCCACCAGGGGCCCTCAATATCTTGTTAAGAGAAACACCCAATATGTATCCACCCTATACACTCATACCTAGGCACCAATGAGATACCATTGAGAATAGAAATCTATAGATCAAAGGGAGTGAGATCAAACACAAACTTCCACTGACAAATCTCGTCATCATATTTCGACAATAGCTAAGGAGAAGACTCATATCCTTGGTCACCCAGATCAAATCTACCCGCATATCCTAAAATCAATCATGGTGGAGGAACATATCCCCGCCCTTGTACATGATTCCCATCATCATACCCTAATGGAATAAGGGGTGAGGAGTGGGATTATATCCCCAATTCAATTAAATACATCTGTTATTATATCTAAGAGATTGAAAACATGCAGACCTATATTCATTCACACACTCTACTGAAATGTTACTTAATTCTAGAAATAGTAGAATAGATCCTCCAGTATATCTTGGAACTATTTTAAATATAGGGATAGGAACATATTCTTATCCCAATATCCAGAGAATCATATCACCATGATCAGTATGAACAAGTGGATACTATAGAGAAAGTGCACATTCTTGATCCCTTCCATAAGGATTATCGACATATTCTAGTAAAGGGTGAGGCACAAGACTAGGCTCATATCCCCACTTTGATTGGGGCTCACCATAATAGGTTGGGTAATTCCTCAAGACAAACACACATTCCTATTTAAGAAGGCCAGTGGCATAATATAAAGGAATAGGATTGGGCTCATACCCCCGCTCCAATCAAGGTGCATCATCACAACTTGGAAATCACCTCATGGTAGGCTTATATCCCTACCAATTAAGCTACTAGACATATTCCAGTGGCTTACAAGAGTTAAACTTGTATCCCTACTTTTGTTAATGAACGAATTTAACAGCATCCTTAAAAGGCTATACAGGAGGAGGCTCATATCATTTCTCCCATTCTAGAGGTATGTCATAATATTATGACGAGGAATTAATATTTGAACTAGGATCATACCCCATTTGAACCAAGGATGGCCGACATACTCCAAGAACCACTCAGAGTCAGGTTTATATCCCCGCCAAAGTTATAGAAGATAACTAGAATACTTCAGTGGCTTCTTAGCAGTGGAATCATATCCCCAAAAACAACAGATGGTCATCAACATATATTTACAACCATTATACACCGGGATCATATCCATGATCAACCCCAAAAATCATGTAGACATATTCCTACCATGATGAAGAAGAGGATCATATCCCTGATATGCTCAATGATAGTGTCCTCAAGTTTGTACGATGAGTATCTATAATACCTCAAGGGTCTACCAACTCTTCATCTAAAGTAAAAGTAAATAACTACCTTTATAGTCCTCCTCATAGTACTACAGAGATGGATCATAGGGACTCTACTCTAGATATCCAATATGGATAACCTCCCCACAGTAATATCTCACCCAGACAAGAAACTCCTCCCTTTTTCTAGACACCTTTATATAGAGAGGTGCTTGAAACCTCAGGGTTAATCATATATAGTTCCTAGTTAACTATCAATAATAATTCACCATGGTCATTAGGTGACCAAGAGAATCAAAGTCTATGGTCTAACCATGTGAAGGAATATAAATCTGATAAAGAATAGGATGAAATGGATATATAGAGGCATTTTTCTGAAAAAACCTCTCAACCATGTTCTGTCCCATCACTACTTATGATTATGAGATCCAAAATGATCTAGAGGAGGTGTTCATGCCTCACTTATGAAAAAATATATGGGAAAACCATTAGTAGTTTAAGGATAGAAACCTACATTATCAAGGATATGAGGGTCACCTATAGAACATAAGTATACTCTATTTTTAGTTGCGCATGATTGAGTTCTCCATGGCCCAGGACTCGAGATCAGAAGAGCGTAACAAGTGTCTACAAAAAAAATTATATGTATCATGAAAAATCTCCATTGATTGATTTCCAAAGCCCCATAAAATTTCTGTATCAAATGATAGGGGAAGTATGGAGAATTTCACTTAACTATGTCCCCATGGTAGAAAATCTCCCCAGATATGGCATTATTCAATGTCATAGTTGTAGGAGAGATCAGGGGACTAGGTAATGCATGGTCCATCTGGTCAATACAATAAAGCACATCCTCTTTGAGAATGTAAAGACATCGTGAATGGAGAGAGAGGGCCACCAGTGGACTTCTAGGCTGGTCCTCTCTACAAAATAGAAACACACCTCAAACAAGGAAGCTGATGTCGAAGGTCACTCAATAGTTTTATATAGGAAGTGACTCTCATCATGAGAAGCCATTTCTCCTACCCCATGCATGAATAAAATTGTTCCAAATCAAATAGATCTTAATATAAGCTTCCATAGTATATTTCCAGGAGAAAACCTAGACCAAAAGGCCAAGGTAATTTTTACCACCACCTCCACCCCTAGGTTCATGAAACCCATGAGAGGGTCCCAAAAATATCAGTGATGGCTCTTAACCAACCCCAATCCATAGGTCCGAGGTAATTTTTAGCTCCATCACCACCACTATTATCATCACACCCCAAGAGGGTCCTTTAGAAATAAATAATGGTTCCAAATAGACCCCAACACATATGGATGAGGGAATTATTATCTCAATTTCTATCTCAGGATCCATCATATCATAGACTAGAGTCATCAGATCCTTGACAATAGGATCAAAAAATTCCAATAGTGGTCCTGAATCAACCCTTTCCCATAGGTTTTGGGAAATTTTTATCATCACCATCACCCCAAAAGGATTCGGTCTTCTCCAGGTTATGAAGTAAATACATACATCCAATATCCTAGTTATTCATCCTACCAAGAAACACACCTTTCTTATTTGGGGAACACTCAACAAGTATAAGTAGAAACTCCCTTAAGGTCACAATTCACAAATCAACAAGGGGTAAATGTCTGAAAAAGGAAATCAATCCCTGTAAGATTCATAATCCAAGATGGTGCAATATGACCAGGGGTCATAGAAATAACCTTGATTGAACGCTTTAATGAGGATCAAGTGTTAAAAAACAACCTTATTATGTAGAGATTGATGGTGTAACTACTATTTCCCGATACACCTTAATTAATGTAATCACCATAAATCCAGAAAATGGTGTGGACCAAGTCATAAATGAAAAAGGATGCATTGCCTAAACCGTACCTCAAGAGATGGGTGATCTGAATTCAAAAACTGAGTCTTAACATACATGGAATCAAAGAAGGAGCCACAACTTGTCACCTATGAATGATGATTATCCACCTCCTTACTAAAACTCTATAAAGGATAATGGGAAATGTGTTGCTACATGCAACTCACCACCCAGAAGAGTAAAAATACCCTATTCATAGGAATGACTATCATAATATGAGAATGAGATACAGAACCTCATACAACTCAATGGGGAACTACTCAGGGGAAAAATTCTTGTTGGGTACCACCTTCAAGAGGAAATTAATATCCCTCCTCACACACATCAAGAGAGACATAATATACCTAAAATAGTGGTAGTTGAGAATCAGGTTGGATCTATATCCAAAAAAATTATCTATATAAATGATGAAGTTGAAGAAGATCATGAATTTCTTCCATTATGGTGATATCCCCTTCCCCATTAGGGTGATCATTTAGTCCTAGAATGGATCTAGGATTAAAGGGATATGAAAATAGGGCCATCACATTAAGAATTTATTTCTCCCTATGGACAGGGTGTGGTCCAAATAGTTATACCTCCAAAACTCCTCAACACCATTGAATCCCTAGCTACTCAAATGGAATCCATGGAGGGGAGGCACGCCTCTGTGCATCCTAAAAAGAATTCATATCCCGAATGGGTGGATGAAACTTTGACCCCACATAATTTCAGAAATATAATATTCTCAACATTTAATGGAATGGGAGATATAGAATAGGATATCATGAATTTTGTATCCTGATGCAACCTAATGATGGGCCCTTAAGACTAGTTAGAAGCGATAAAACTATGATGTCTTGTATAGACTCTTGTAGGTTTAGCCTTTATTTGGTACAACAACCATCCAATAGGATCCATCATGGGTTAATAATACCTTCATCATCAATTCCTTTATCATTTCATCTCTATGATGATGAAAACAATGATTTTTTACATCACAAATTGAAATAAAATGAGAAAATGAGAGGGTTTCTGAATTTATCGCTATATGGAAAGGTTTGACCTACTCACTCGACATTCCACTATCACAATAATAATTACTGAAACTTTGTACTTAGAATATTTGAGATGATTTGTAAAAAAATTTATACCAATTAAATATCTAGGAATATTCCATGAGTTTGTAGAGGCAACACAATGCCTAGAAGATGTCATTTGGAAAACTTGACACTACTGGAAATCCATCCTTTCCCAACGGTTCAGAACCGTTGGGAAAGGCTGCAGAACCGTTGGTATATGTTATACCAACGGTTCTGCCAACTGTGGGGAAGTAAGCCATTGGGAAAGGCTTTTCCCAACGGTTTACAAGGAACCGTTGGGATAGGTTATAAAAAATCAACCTACCCCAACGGTTGTGCCAAACCGTTGGGAAAAGCCTTTCCCAACGGTTTGGCCCGTTCGGGAATCCCATGAATATTTTCTTTCCCAACAGTTTCAAAACTGTTGGGAAAGTTTTTTACCAACGGTTCTACCAACCATTGGTAAAAACACCAATTCCAAAAGCTATCCCAACGGTTTGAACCGTTGGGATAGTCTATTTTTACCAACGGTTTAATGAACCGTTGGTAAAAACAGCTCCATATGGGCTATGCCAACGGTTTGAAACCGTTGGCATAGGCTTTGCTGTGCATATTGCACAGCAGCCTGCAATTTGCACAACAGGTCTGTTTTGGGATCATTTTAGCACAGCAGGTCTGTTTTGGGCTCATTTTCAAT
The DNA here is from genome assembly GCA_963277665.1 of Viscum album. Lineage (NCBI taxonomy): Eukaryota > Viridiplantae > Streptophyta > Magnoliopsida > Santalales > Viscaceae > Viscum > Viscum album. The sequence continues at coordinate 643,752,410 of OY728122.1, forward strand.
TCAATTTTCAATCCAATTATTGTAACTGTAACACATATACAATGCATACATATAGAGAACAAACCAACACATTTAAATAATGCAAACCAACCAACCAACACATATAATGCATCCTGGAAATATACTCATCCATAATTAAATTAGAATTCATAACATAATTATAAACATACATAATTCATTTAGAATTCAATTTAAAATTTAGATGACAATCATATGTGGAATCCGGAATTCAATTCATAATTTGATTGGTTTTTTGTACACCATATATTTTTACTCGAAATCATATACATTTTAAACAAAATACATACACCTGGAATGATACCGGTCACACTGTGCCTCGGATTGAGGCGAGGTTAACTCGTACACGTCAAACATGACTCATTGATCGTTGTCCTAAAGTATCAACATATTCTGAAACCGTTTGGTCAGTTTTCCGTATGCCAGTTGTTGTTTTCACTTAAAATAAAGTGTTTTTTAAATAAAAGAAAGACACTTTGAATGGTGCCGGCCACACCGTGCCTCGGATTGACGCGGGGTTGACTCGTACACATCACACATGACCCATTCATTGTTGTGCTAAAATATAAACACAATCATAATGCGTTTGGTTGGTTTTCTGTATGTATTTAAAATGTAGTCCATTTTAAAGAAAATAGATACACTTAGAGTGGTCTCGGCCAAACCGCGACTCGGATTGAGGCGCGGTTGACTCGTACACGTAACATATGACCCATGGATCGTTGTCCTAAAATTTCAATAGATTCTGAATTCGTTTGGTCAGTTTTTCGTATGTTAGTTGTTTATTTAACTTATAATCTTGTCCCTTTTAAACAATAGAGACGCAGTTAGAGTGGGACCGGCCACATCACGTTTTGGATTTAGACGGGGTTGACTCGTACACATCTCAAATGACCCGTGAATCTTTTTCCTAAAGTATCAACACAATCCGAATGTGTTTGGTCGGTTTTCCGTATGTTAGTTGATGTTTTTCACTAAAAATGATGTCCTTTTGAAACAAAAGACATACACTTTGAGTTGTTCCGGCCACACCGCGCCTCAAATTGAGGCGGGGTTGACTCGTACACGTCACATATGACCCATGGATAATTGTTCTAAAGTATCAACACAATCAGAATCCGTTCGGTCGGTTTTCCATATGTCATTTGTTGTTTTCACTAAAAATGAAGTCCATTTTAAACAAAATAGAGACACTTTGAGTGGTTTCGGCCACACCGCACCTCGGATTGAGGTGGCGTTGACTCTTACATGTCACATATGACCCATGGATCGTTATCCTAAAGTTTCAACAGAAACCGAATGCGTTTGGTTGGTTTTCCGTATGTACTTAAAATACTGTCCATTTTAAACAAAAGAAAGTCACTTAGAGTGGTCCTGACCACATCGTGACTCGGATTGAGCCCGGGTTGGCTCGTACACGTCACATATGACCCATGGATAGTTTTCCTAAAATTTAAACAGATTCCGAATGCGTTTGGTCGGTTTTTCGTCTGTCAGTTGTTTATTTCACTTATAATCTTTTCTGTTTTAAACAAAAGAGACACATTTAGAGTGGTACCGGCCACACCGCGTCTCGGATTTAGACGGGGTTGACTCGTACACGTCTCAAATGAACCATGGATAGTTTTCCTAAAGTATCAACACAATCCGAATGCGTTTGGCCGGTTTTCCGTATGTCAGTTGATGTTTTTTCACTTAAAATGGCGTCCTTTTGAAACAAAAGACATACACTTTGAGTTGTTCCGGCCACACCACGCCTCGGATTGAGGCGGGGTTTACTCGTACACATCACATATGACCCATGGATCATTGTGCTAAAGTATCAACACAATCAGAATTTGTTCGGTCGGTTTTCCGTATGTCATTTTTTTTGTTTTCACTAAAAATGAAGTCCATTTTAAACAAAATAGAGACACTTTGAGTGGTGTCGGCTACACCGCGCCTCGGATTGAGATGTCATTGACTCATACACGTCACATATGACCCATGGATCTTTATCCTAAAGTTTCAACAGAAACCGAAAGCGTTTGGTCGGTTTTCCGTATGTACTTATAATACTGTCCATTTTAAACAAAAGAAAGTCACTTAGAGTGGTCCCGACCACAACGTGACTCGGATTGAGCCCAGGTTGGCTCGTACACGTCACATATGATCCATGGATCATTGTCCTAAAATTTCAACAGATTCCGAATGCGTTTGGTCGGTTTTTCGTCTACCAGTTGTTTATTTCACTTATAATCTTGTCCGTTTGAAACAAAAGAGACACAATTAGAGTGGTACCGGACACACCGCGTCTCGGATTTAGGCGGGGTTGACTCGTACACATCTCAAATGAATCATGGATCGTTTTCCTAAAGTATCAACACAATCCGAATGCGTTTGGCCGGTTTTCCGTATGCCATTTGATGTTTTTCACTTAAAATGACGTCCTTTTGAAACAAAAGACATACACTTTGAGTTGTGTCGGCCACACCGCGCCTCGTATTGAGGCGGGGTTGACTCGTACACGTCACATATGACCCATGGATAATTGTTCTAAAGTATCAACACAATCAGAATCTGTTCGGTCGGTTTTCCGTATGTCATTTGTTGTTTTCACTAAAAATGAAGTCCATTTTAAACAAAATAGAGACACTTTGAGTGGTGTTGGCCACACCGCGCCTCGGATTGAGGTGGTGTTGACTCGTAAACGTCACATATGACCCATGGATCATTCTCCTAAAGTTTCAACTGAAACCGAATGCGTTTGTTCGGTTTTCTGTATGCCAATTGATGTTTTTCACTTAAAATGATGTCCTTTTGAAACAAAAGACATACACTTTGAGTTGTGTCGGCCACACCACGCCTCGGATTGAGGCGGGGTTGACTAGTACACGTCACATATGACCCATGGATCATTGTGCTAAAGTATCAACACAATCAGAATCCGTTTGGTCGGTTTTCCGTATGTCATTTGTTGTTTTCACTAAAAATGAAGTCCATTTTAAACAAAATAGAGACACTTTGAGTGGTGTCGGTCACACCGTGCCTCGGATTGAGGTGGCGTTGACTCATACACGTCAAATATGACACATGGATCGTTCTCCTAAAGTTTCAACAGAAACCGAATGCGTTTGGTTGGTTTTCCGTATGTACTTAAAATACTGTCCATTTTAAACAAAAGAAAGTCACTTAGAGTGGTCCTGACCACACCGCATCTCGGATTTAGGCGGGGTTGACTCGTATACGTCTCAAATGACCCATGGATCGTTGTCTTAAAGTATCAACACAATCCAAATGCGTTTGGCCGGTTTTCCGTATGCCAGTTGATGTTTTTCACTTAAAATGACGTCCTTTTGAAACAAAAGACATACACTTTGAGTTGTTACGGCCACACCACGCCTCATATTGAGGCGAGGTTGATTCGTACACGTCACATAAGACCCATGGATCATTTTCCTAAAGTATCAACACATTTCGAATGCGTTTGGTCAGTTTTTCGTATGTCACTTTTTGATTTCACTTAAAATCTTATGGAAATTCATATAGAATATTTTTATATCATATTTATTATGGATTAGATTTTAGTTGATCGTGCTATGAAACATTTCAGAGCTAATGAAATTAAGGAAGGTGGAGGGGCTGTACGGGGGGCTGTCCGGGGGGGCTGTCCGGTGGGTGTTCAGGGGGCTGTCCGGGGGGCTGTCCGGGGGGTGTTTGGGGGGTTGTCCGGGGTCCAAGGGGGAGGGTGGGGGGGTTGTCCGGGGGGCTGTCCGGGGGGCTATCTGGGGTCCAGGGTGGAGGGTGGGGGGATGTACGGGGGGCTGTCCAGGGGGCTGTCTGCGGGGCTGTCCGGGGGGTGTTTGGGGGGTGTTTGGGGTCCAAGTGGGAGGGGGGGTTGTCCAGGGTCCAAGAATGAGGGGGGTTGTCCAGGGAGTTCTCAAACACAAAACCACTAAAAGACAACAACATCCATAAAAACATACAATATATAAAATAACTCAACTCCAATACTATACTACGAGTCTAGATAAAACCAACAACTAGAATAGATTAAACATCAAATCTCAGTAATATAAGTCAAAAATGTAACGGATCAATATTTCCCACATCAGCATCAGCATCACCATCATCATCATCATCATCACCCTCGTCATCGTCCTCCTCATCGTCCTCACCCTCCACAGCGCCCTCATCCTCGCCTTCGCCCTCCTCCTTGCCCTCCTCATCTCCCTCCTCTTCCGCATCAGACTCCTCGCCATCATCATCTTCAAGATGGACATCGGCCTGACCACCACTGGAACTACCACCTGGTGCACCATATATAGAATGTATCGACGACATGTATTCATCAATCACTGGGCAGGCCTCTGCTTGAAGTGTTGGACGTAGAACTTCAATAAATTTCATAAATGCACTGTTTGCCCTAGCAGACTATTCTGCCGTCTCTGTGGCCCTTTTCTCAGCCTGTTCTGCCTGTGCCCTAACTTGCTGCAGCTCGGTGGCACTACAACTCGTACCTGAGGCAGGCCAATACCTCGTCGGGGCTATCCTAGGTCGGCAGCGTACTCTGCCAGAATGATCCTCTCCCAACACCTGATGTAAGTGATCAGATGGCCCAAAATTGTCTGCTTCTTGGGCATCGAGGGCCTCTAAAGCATCCTGTTACAAATATAAATATATTATTAAGTTACAAAATAGATATTAAAATATAAAATCAACAGATTAAAACTTACAATCTGCTACTGAGTCGCTTCGTTGATAGCACTTCCATCCTTTTTTCGTCTACTCGAGCAAAACAATTTTGCTCGAGGCACACGTCCTTCAATATTTTGTACTTGCCTCTACAATGACATTGAAAACAAAAGTTATATAAAAACTTTAACAAATGATTAAATAATTGAGGAAACAAAAGAAAATGTAAGTCGTAAAGAAAACTTATAAACAATTGTCATACCTGCTGCCTCTCATGATCCGACATCGTCGTGCGTCCTAGTGTATGGAGGTATTTTTTTGTATCAATGTTTTTTTTTATTTTTTCCAGATGATTCCTAAATAAAATTCGATAATGCAAAGGATAATATTAATGAAAAACTTGAAAGTTATTATTTAAATACCTCAAATGTAATTCATACCTTAAACTGGGTACTCGTCCAATGAGTAATCATCTGACGATACTGCTCTATAGGAAAATCATCCATGACTGGTACCGCCTCTAACTCAGTGCCAACTCTAGCACGCCAGCCAATATACAACTCATGCTTGTAGGCTCTCCAAAGCTCGCCTAAATCCTTTAGACGTTCCAATCGTGCACCCTCACCATCAGGAAAATTAAATCGAAGCTGAAATCAAAATATTAATTCATATAAATACAAAAATAATTCATGGTATTAAATAAAACAGATTTTTTTACCCATATCTCTGCCCAATCTCTATCTTTGACCTCATGTGGAAAATGTCTCCATGACAGCGAGCTGACGGGAATGATGTCGGAGTATTTGGCAAGCGTCGCCAGAAAACTTCGACATTGCTGCCCTGTTTTCTCAACCATCTGATTGTCTTCATTATATTCCACCATAACCTGTGTGCGAAGGTTCCACAGCGAACACATGCGTGTACGGCCCCGCCCCCGCCTCCTGTCAGTAGATGTATCTGTCATGAAAGAAAAACAAATATTTTATCAAAACATGTTATAATGAAAATAAATATTTCTATAAAAATTTGTTAGGGTTTTATAAATATACCTACGCTAGTCTGATCAATGAGTGGTGCCGGATCCACAAAACCTGATGGAACACCCTCTGGTGGAACAGGAGTCGAAGACGATGGAATATAAAAGCTCGGAGAGACAGAAGTAGAAGTAAAAGAAGATGGAACAGCTGTATGACCTGATGCTGACTGGGGAGTGGGAATCATCATGGGATGTGAAAATGATGGGGCAGAAGATGCAGAAGGTAGCGAAAACATGGGAGGCCTAAATACCCCGTGTGTCCCTAACGACACACCGGGATCAGAATGTGGGAAGGCTGAAATGTCAGTGGGAGGGGCAGGGTCTAGTCGGGCACACGCAGCTCTACGTCCACCTCTGGTACGAACCCTCCTCGTACCACCGGCCTGAGTACTAGGACCAGTACTAGGCTCCTCGTCGAATAACTGTCGACGTAACGGTGGATCCTACAAAAAAGATTACAAAAAAATTAATCACATGACATTATATATTCTGTAAATATATATATATATATATATATATATATATATATTTGAAATAAAGTACTCACTGTAGGCACTAATGGTGGAATTCCCAGCTCCTCCATCCGACGATTGTTCTCCGCCATTTTTTTTCTTCGTCTCTCTTCAATTGGCTGAATTTCCTGCATTTGAAAACAAATATGTAATTAATTAGAAAAAGGAAATTAATGTGTAAACCAAAAAACTAAATATATGAGGGAATGAGGGGATTCATTGGTAATTTAGCTATCAATTGTTTTAGAAGAGCTTGAATGAATTTAATAAAACATACAAGTTGTAATGTTCACCAATTTAGAAATATTGTTTGATTTGGTTTGAATACAGTTCAATTCCAAATTAGAAAATGCAATTCAAATAAAACAGCAACCAATAAACATTTAAAATTCACATAACGTTCAAGTCATCTAAAACATATTTGTGATCAATACTAAATAAATATGAACATTACCAACCTTAACAACCCAACTAGAGGTAAACCAAAATAATTGAGAACATGGATGAATGATTCTATATATTTCCAACCACAAATTCAGGTTCACAATCAACTCTGACAATTGAGCTATTGGAGTCATCAAAAGAAATAAATGGATTGGTTCCAATGGCAATAGGGACAGTGTCAATTCCATCATCAGCATCATCAAAAATATGTCTTGGAATTACTTCAACTATGACACCAAATTCAGGTTGAATTTGATCTTTGACATAAAAAACGTGTTTAGCCATTGATGCCAACACATATGGTTCTTCGGTAGCAAGAGTGCGGGTCATATTAATTACTCGAAATCCACAATCATCAATAAATGTGCCATGTCTCGTCATCGAATCAAACCAATGGCATTTCATCATTGTGACTCATCCATGAGAGTAATAATCCAATATTATTATTTTCTCAACGACTCCATAATAACCCACATTTTCAAGTCGCGGTCTACTATTTGATGCACTGGCATAACAATCTGTTGTGGCAGTAACCATAATACCATCATGTTGTGTTCTCATGTTTTTGGCTCGTTCAGTGACAATAAATATGTACCCATTGATAACAATTGATTTACAGTCACGAACCATGGTATTAGGACCAAAAGCCAAAGCTCTTATTTCCTCAGAGATAGAGTCAGCAGACAAACTCAATACCTGCAATATAAATGACAGTTAAACTTAAGTAAATATTGAAATAATTAATTTAAACAGTAATATTTTTACCTTCAATTTTAACCAAGTAGAAAACTCTTTGCTATGAAAAGTCTCTCTCCTTCTCAAAGATAAAGAATGATGCTTCCTATTTATCATTGTTTTATATTCCCTGTAGATAAAAAAATATGAATAGTTTAACAGATATATATGTAAGATATACATATTCAATTTTGTTACCTGATAAAGTCATTGAACAAATCACAGTTGAACAAAACTGTGCGATGTGCCATCTCCCGCTCTTCATGGCTTAATGTCTTCAATGTATATGATCTAGGAATTCCTCCTGTTTGAGGAAGTGATGGAAAACTGGGTTCAATTTGCTCATATTGTTCTTCATTTCTCATTGGTCTGTTCATTCTTGTAGTAAGATCAGACAAATACATCGAACAGAAATCCATACATTCTTGAGCTAAGTAACCGTTCACGATAGAACCTTCGGGATGATTCTTGTTTCGAACATAAGACTTTAATGTGAACATATTTCTTTCAGTTGGATACATCCAACGAAAAGAAACAGGTCCTCCGAGAAGTATTTCAGTTGGAATATGGACAGTCAGATGCAGCATGCATGTGAAAAATGATGGGGGAAATATTTTCTCCAACTCACACAAAATTAATGGGGCATCTGTCAACATTTTTTGCAAGAAAGACTTGGACAACTTCTTAGCACAAAGATCTCTAAACAAATGGCACAACCGAATAACACCCACCCTTACATTATTGGACAAAAGATGACGGATTGCTATTGGAAGCAACTCATGCAGTAGAACGTGATAATCATGAGTCTTCAAAGATTTTAGATTCAACTCTCTTCTATTGACCCGTTTAGATATGTTGCTTGAATAGCCATCAATAACTCTAATAGTCTCTAATACTTCCAGAAATTGTTTTTTTTAGTAGGTGTCATCACATAAGAAGCACATGGAAGTTGCCATTTATTTTCACTGATACGTACAGGATGCAATTCTGGTCTGATGCCCCAATCCACCAAGTCACGTCGAGATCGTAAATCATCTTTTGTCTTCCCCTTGACATTTACAAGAACTAAAATCAACATTTCACATATATTCTTTTCAATATGCATTAAGTCTAAGCAATGACGTAGAAAATTGGTTGACCAATAAGGCAAATCAAAAAAGATACTCCTCTTCTTCCAATTGTAACAGGTTTCTGTGGAAACATTCTTTCTCTTTCCAGATTTCATTTGACCCTTCCCGAACGAAAAACTAAAATCTTTCAATTCATTAAGCACATCAGTTCCAGAAATATGCTGAGGTGGATCATCGGTCTCTATAGTATTATCAAATCTTTGACGATTCATTCTATATGGATGATCCTTTGGAAAAAATCGTCGATGTCCCATAAAACTGAAACTACAACGATGTTTCAGTCTTCTGGATCGTGTATTCTTCATACAAACTGGACATGACAGTTTTCCCTTCGTGCTCCATCCAGACATCATTGCATAAGCCGGAAAATCATTTATCATCCACATAAGCACAGCACGCATCTGAAATATGTCTTTCGAACATGCATCGTATGTGCGCACACCCACATCCCAAAGAAGTTTCAAATCTTTTATTAAAGGTTGAATGTATACATCAATATCAATGTCGGGATCAGAAGGACCAGATATGAGTATACTCATGAAAGTGAAATATTTTTTCATACACAACCATGGGGGAAGATTATAAATGTGTATAAAAACTGGCCATGTGCTGTGCGAAGTAAGCATCTGCCCAAACGGATTAAAACCGTCGCATGAAATACCAAGCCTCACATTACGCACGTTAGCTGCAAAATCAGGATGTCGAGCATCAAATCTCTACCATGAAAATCCATCTGCAGGATGAACCAACTCATCATTAGTATCTTTCTCTCGGTATCATGCCATCTCATTTTTATTGATATGTCATCAGACATAAAAAGATTCTGGAGTCTGGGGATCAATGGAAAGTGCCACATTACTTTCCGTGGAACGCGGGATGGTGTTCCATCAGATTTTGACTTCCAGCGGGATGTTCCACATTTTATACATTCATTTCGTTCAGCGGTTTCTTCCCAGAATAAACTGCAATCTTTCGGGCAAGCATGAATTTTGTTTCTGGAAAATCCGAGTTCTTCAACTAACTTCCATGCCATATAGTGGTTTGAGGGAATATCTGCATCATCTGGAAGTAAATCCTTCAAGAGGGTAAGAATGTAATCGATTTTTGTATTAGAAATCCCATACATAGTTTTTCTATGAAACAATCGGATTAAAAATTCCAGCTTTTTCATTTTATCGCATTGTCGATATACTGGAGTCGTGGCAGCATCATTCAATTTTTTCACCCTATCAATATCATCATTTTCACTAGATGCATCATTTGTCCTCATATCGACGTCTTCTTGAGTCGAAATCCTTTCTTTTTCATGATGACGAATAAACGGAAACCGATCATCTAACAAATTCTCCATTCCAATCCTTTCATTTCGATCATCACCAATTTGAGATTTCATTTTCTCCCCATTGTGATACCACACAAAGTAGTTTGCTTGAAAACCATTTTTGGTTATGTGGTAGTTGACTTCTTCACGACTCAACCAAGGTCTACCAACACAATTGGAACATGGGCAGTGTATGCGACCACTATCTGAAGCATTGTGAAATGAAAAATCTATAAAGCTCTCCAAATTGTTTTGAAAATCGCTTGAGATACGATCGGTTTCATACATCCAACTTCTGTCCATTATGTAAAAAGAATTCATATAAGTCATTTTGTCATAAACAATTCAATAGGATTGAACTTTAATAGAAAATACATTTAAGTAAACGATAAAGGAAGAAAATAATCATGGTATCAACTACACATGTGAAAAAAACATACTAATGTGTTATTGAAAAAATGTAAAACCAACAAGAACTTAATGTGTTATCACATCATAGCATGTCTCATCCCATAACCATATTAGTAGGGTATCCTCATATACGATTTACCTTTTTGAATTAATATGCACTTCCTCACCAGGTACCTGAGTAGATTTCATAGATATAATCATCTCACATCCTGTAAGGCTTCCATTATGTATGATCTGCAGAATAATCTGAGTGATCATGAATCATGCATGGGATCTTCCCATGATCACTATAGATTATGAGAAGGAATTATGATAGGTCACGTGAAGAACATCAAAAACATATTTTAGATAATTTGAGACATAATATAATAAAATAATGTATAAATCTATGGAATTTGGGATAAAAGGATGGATGAAATACTAAAATATGGGAGACTAAGGTGAAGGAAATATATGTTGACCCTAATGTTCATAACATGCATCACCTATGAAATTTTATTGCACTAGGAAATTTCATCCTGTTCACAATACATTCCATTGGAAACCTATTTTGATCATTTGATGTCCCCTTGACATGTCAAATAAAATCAGATGGCACCCATGAATATGCCACCCTTGTAATGAAAAGCCTTTAATTCTCACCATACAGACTACATGTTTTCCAATAGATATGTATCTCCTTCTATATAGGGGAATCAATACATATTATCCCAGTCTCATATTAAATGTCAGGAATGATAGATGGCTCCCTTAACACCCTCCAGGCACACCAACTAGGTCATGTGATGTCCTCAAATCATGTCACTGTGGACATAAATCACCCTTCAAGACATGTCACACTGACTCTAGAGTTTCCCTCCCAGTGTGTCAAACATGTCTTTTGATGAAAATGGAGAAGATCACCAAAATCAAGAGATTCCCTATAGGCATTACATCCATTATCATGAAATTGCTTCTAGGATCAACCAGTCAGGACTTGTGATGTCCTCCAAACATTCCGTCCTTGATCATTAGAGAAACATCAGACAATCCATCTAGGTTAGGAAAATTCATCAAAATGTTTATAGGATCATGTAATTTCTATTGGAAATTTCCAAAAGAAACCCTCTATCATGCTAAGTAGATAGTCAAGGCATTCCATGTGGAAAACCAACACATATCCATAAGAGAAGAAATCTAAAAATAATAGAATCTATTTGCATTATAAAATTGTCCACCATTGGCATGTAAGATTCTATAAAAATGGAACCATAGTGTTTATGTTTTAATTAATGGAAAAATCAATTCATTAAAACAACTACAACAACTTGATTGAGATCAATTTTTACCTGTTCGGATGGGGGGTGTACCTATTCGGACGGGGGTCGATGATGTTCATACGGGGGGTTTGCGAGAGCACGGGAGCGGAGGATAATTAGGGCTCTGTCTCGAATGAGGGAGAGCAGATCGGGGTTGCTATTTGGGAAAAACCTTTGCCAACGGTTTGTAAAAACCGTTGGAAAAGGCAACCTTTCCCAACGGTTTCAATAAACCGTTGGGAAATGGATAAGTTTAGCACCCCTTTCCCAACGGTTCTATAGAACCGTTGGGAAATGGGCCACTCGAATGCCCTTTGCCAACGGTTTCAGTAAACCGTTGGCAAAGGCTGAGTATACCAACGGTTTAATTGAAACCGTTGGTATACTGCCGTTGGGAAAAACCCAAATTCCAGTAGTGTGATCCAAATCTTATCCCACGACCATGATGTAGAGAAAAAGGCCTGGTAAGATAGATAATACTTATATTATCATCAATCTAGTAACAGTGCATGTTCAATCACCTAGGTAGGTCTTGAATCATCTAGTATCAACAACAAAATCTCCCTTGTCTAGAAGAAAAAAAAGATCAAGATCACCCGTGATTTTAAGAACATATAAACAAATTATATTCCTTATTAAATGAATAGATCACTAGTTATTTTCCTTACATACATGGAAAATAACCTTCTTAAATTTCCAGATTCCATGTAATCTAATGAATTCAACCTCACCAACTAACCTAACCACTTCTGTTTTCAAATGACACTAGGTCACACCATCCAAGACTATTTTTTCTTCAAATACATCCCCTAGGGTATAGTTGATTCTGGAAAGGTGATACTAGGAAAGTCCTCAACATAGGTGACTTGTGTGACTATCACCCAACTAAAATAAGGGGATTACTAGAAAGAATTTCCATCTAATCATGAACAAAATTTAAATAATTGGATGACTTAGAAATAGTAGACTGAACTCATACCACCCTGAGAGAATAGCTCCTCAAACCAGTAATGATTCCCATTCTGAGGGAGACATCATCGGAAACACATCCTGAAGTCAAATATAATCATCATACACATGAAAAGACAAAAGAGAAAGATCCATATCTAACTCTTACACAAACTCTGACTCTTACATATTTCTTTCCCTCAGCATCTTAAGAACAGAAACTTCCCCAACAAATAGAACTCTCATAGGATGAGGAGCTCATATTTAGTTCTGTTAACATATTTACCTTAATATATCCAAACTCTGATGAAGAATACACCCCTAATTAAGTGTTCCCAATGCCTGACCGGTGAGTTGGAGGTTGAGGATATAAAATTAAAGGGTATAGGGGATGATGTGGGCATAGACGAACTGAATATTCTGATCATATCCCTGTAAAATCTATATGCGTAGTTGAGATCCATGGGTGATTTCTTTAGCAAGCCTAAAAAATAATGGAGTTGTCTAAGATCCCTTCAGCGGTAATTCAAACCCAATAGTTTTAAATGATCATCTAGTGGGGGTGTGATTATATTATCAACCCAAAAAAAGAGGTAGGCTAGTTTGACCTACACCTATTGAAAAATATCCTCCCTCAACCTCTACCCAAGCACCTGACATGTCTACCTCAAAAACCTCAACTCCTAAACTGCATGATAATGAGAAACCCCACTTTGGGAAGCGTTGACCTCTATCATAAAAATATGACATCTTAAAATAGTTAGCGATTATCCCATCCAAACTCTCAATCCTAAATACTCTCCAACTTTCAAAATAAATCAGATAGGAACTTTTTTAGGCCCTCTAGATCCCATAGAAGTTTGAGATAGAAGTTGTTACAGTCGAGGTTTACCGAGTGGAGACTATTTCATTAGAATTTAATACCAAAATCTCATTCATAGAGCAGTACTAGGAAGAAGTCATCCAGGGACATATTAGAACCCTATATGTTTTAGAAAAACAAGATGATGTCAACATAAGAAGGGAAATGGTTTAAAATGGTTCTAGGATCAGTCTTATCCTAATATGAACCCTTTAATTCTTGGGATATTGTGAGGGGGACTTGTCTCTGTAAGAGATAATCATTCAAGGGTATGATAAGAGAAAACAAAGGACTCTTAGAAAGATTAATTTCAAGGCTTAGTTTGGGGATCTCACATATAATACTAAGTTTATGGTTATATAGAAAGAAATATCATAAACAATTATACTCATAAGACCTTGGCTTCATGGCCATGTGTTGGTAGCTTCAACATTTTATCAATTCTTAAAATACCCCATTAATGGAAAGGTCAGCATACTTCATGGTGACAACATCCCCCTCTGTGTCTTACAAAGTCATATACATTGAGGTAATTTTCTATATGAGGGAATAAAATAACCATTGGTGGATGATGATATGAAGTTTTCCACTCCCAATGGATTTGGAACCTCCCCTATGAATCCCTAGATCATTATCAATAGATATTATATATTGCCTATAAGCCTGGTCGAGGAAGTAAACTCAATCCCAGCAAGATTTTGTGTACCACAAACTTCATTAGCCCAAATCCATGTGATAGTGATCATGTTAGCTAAGGTATATTCATAAAAGGACATTAAAACTGATGCTCTATCATAATATAATAATTCCCTTTCACAATTATAAAAAATTGAAAATTCCCCCAATACATTACTTGCAACACATGATGTCCATACCTCTCTTACCCCCAGTAGTAGTGTAAAGGAATACAATAATAACCATAATATATCTATGATGAATCTATTATTTTAGGATTTTATTGTCCCTTATCATGGCCCCTCTTATCTTAATAGGGATAGAGATGCTTCTGAATTATCCACCATGTCTAAATATTCTTCCACATATGAAAAAATGGAATAAGAAGAGGATGAACTCAAGAACACTCCTCTCACATCCGAGTAATGCATAGCCACCACCATAGATGAGCTCAATATGGTGGATCTAGAAATAGAATAATACCTAAAGCCTACATTTATTAGTGATTCCATGCCTCTAAAGGAATAGGATATGTGCATCTCATTTCTAAATTAGTATTGATATGTGTTCGCTTGTATTTATATATAGATGCTTGAGATGAACCCTGATGTGGGTACTCATCACATAGGTTGGATCGATGGCCATCAAGGTTTCAAGGAGGTCAAGAGAATGCACCCCTCTAATACTACTAACATATAATTAGAAGTTGAAAAAATGATCAAATCCATATTTGTCTAATAGGTGAAGTACCCAAAATGGATTTTCAACATCATCCTCATCAAGAAAAAGAATGGGTGGATTAGGGTCTACATTGGTTTTAGAGACCTTAGTCGAAACTTAGCAAAGAATGATTTCTCATTGTAGATCACAAATTTTTTTATCAATTCAACTGCTGGATTCCAATAAAATTCCTTTATAGATGGGTATTTTGGGTATAATTAGATAAAGATGGCCCCTGAAGATGAGGAAGTTATTGCCTTCAGAGCACCTCATGGAATCTTTTTATATCAGTTCATGTGCTTTGGATTAAATAATGTTGGATCTACTTACCAATATGCTATGCATCATATTTTTAAACCCTTATTAGAATAAATAACAGAATGTTATATTAATGACCTGGTAGTTAAATCTCAACAGTGATGTGATCACCTAACTATCTTCAAACAATCTTTAACAAATTTCAACGACAGAATTTGAAGATGAATCCTCTAAAGTGTTTGTTTAGAGTAACATTAGGGAAATTACTTAGCTACGTGGTATTCCACCAAAACATTGAGGTCTATCCATAAAATACTAGTGCAATACTAGTAATTCCACCCCCCTCATAATCTTAAATAACTAAATGGGATCCAAGGGTAACTTTCTTATATTCGGCATTTCATAGAAAACCAAAATCACTCCCATTCGCTAAGTTAATGAATAAGGGAGTCACCTAATGATGGAATGGGGACTGCCAGGAATATTTTGAGAAGATCAAGTATTACCTATTGTATCCACTAGTCTTGATTCTACCAATATAAGAAAATCCACTTATCCTATATGTGGCCTCCATGGAACGATCCCTCAATACTCTCATCACACAGAAAAAATTATGTAGAGAATGAAAATAGGCTCTAATATCTTATTAGAATGATTATAGATACTAAGACACAATATTCCGATATAAAAAATAATTGTCGCACATACATCTTTGTAGTGAAAAGGTTGAGTTATTACTTGCAGCATCATGAAGTCCACCTGGTATCTCATGTCGACCTAATCAAGTACATTCTTGGCCTCCCTATATTGACTGGGTGTCTAGACCGATGGGCATTTATCCTGCAATAGTATGAAATAAAATTCTTTTCATAGAAGGTAGTTAAAGGTTAGGATCTAGCTTATTTCCTTAAATAACATCCCACCATGGAAAGTACGCCAATGGACACCGAACTTCTAGGTGAATAATTTTTATATTCCCATGAAACTCCTCGAAAGTGAGAGATGTATTTTGATGGTTCATTTTTAGTCCTATTAAAAAGATAATGGAATTACTGAAGCTCAACTAGGTTGGTCTAGGGATTGTATTTGTTTACCTAGACAAAGTAATTTTTCCCTATTCTTTCTCACTATCCAAAGGTTGTACTAATAATGAGGTAGAATACCAAACCCTTATTGTAGGCTTGGAGCTAGAACTGAAGTTGTAGGTATCCTACCTAAATATCCAAGGGGACTCAAAGCAAGTAATCAAACAGATCAATGGTGAGTATGCCATTAAGAAGGAATAATTAGACCCTCTCATCAGTTACATTTGAGGATTGATGGAAGAACACCCTTTTAAACCAACACTACATAATGTCCCTTGATCAAAAAATGATCATATTGGTGAACTGGATAATGTAGACACAATCTTGGATGATCCTAATTAGGATGAAGTGGTTTTCCACATCACATAATGAAGGGTGGTCTCACCAATTGTCATTTGTGTCATGGAGAAAATCAACCAGGTTAATTCCACCCTAGAGCATGATGAGTTGATATCCACCCTGGGATAGATGGATCCTATAATAAATTACCATCAAAATTGGAACCTCCCATTAGATCGATCCAAAAGGTAACATACTCAGCATCAAACAGTAAAATTCACCCTTCAGGATAGGCCACACAAAAAGAAATCCCTCAATAAATGAGGCTCTAATGGAATCCTCCTCAAATGCATTGTAAAAGGAGAGATTCCCTCCATCATGGAAGAAGTCAATGCAAGCTCTTGCGGCACTCACCAGTCTAGAACCAGACTCTCCCACTAGAATTGGTGGCTTGCCTACAACTAGAAAACAATAAATTAGGACTGTGTGGAATTCACCAAAAAGTGTTGCACATATCAAATTCATGAAAACATCATCCATCAGCCCTCAAAGTTTCTACATACAGCTAAGTATTCCTAGATGTTTTCCATATGGGGAATGAATGTTCTATGTCCATATCCCTCAACTACAACTAAGAAGTTCAAGTACATCCTTACTGCTATTAAATTCTTTTCCAAATTGGATGAGGTCATACCCCACAAGGAATTAAAGATGAAGAATATCATCAACTTCGTAAAGTCCAATATTATCACCATATTTAGTGTCCCTCACATGACATTGATAGAAAATTGTGCCAACTTCTGTTCTTCTGAGCTAAAGAAATTGTATCAAACATATAACATTGAGTCCAACCATTTATTCTGCTATCATGTAGCATAAAATGGATAGATTGATTCCTTTAATAAGACTCTCTCAAATATACTCCAAAAATGGTGGAAAAGGACAAGAAGTATTAGATGAACAAGTTCATCCCACTACTATAAAATAGTCCTCTAACAGTGCTAGACTTTACCAGCACTAGAAAAAACTGATGATAAAGGGTACCTTTTATCAACACTTTTTTTAGTGTTGATAAAAGGAACCATTTATCAACACTTTTTGTTAGCACTGATAAAGGGTAATCTTTATCAACGCTTTTCTTTAGCATTGATAAAAGATACCCTTTATCAGTGATTTATTTTTAGTGCTAATAAAGGGTACCCTTTATCAGAGCTTTATTTTTAGAACTGATAAAGGTCCTAAATAAAATGAAATAATTAAAAAATAAAAAAAATGAGTAAATTTAAAAAATACTAAAAAAATTATTAATTATATAATTATTGATGAAAATTAATAAAATTAATATATAATATATAAATTATAAATACTAGTAAATAATTTATATTAAATATATATATATATGTGTAAAATAAAATAATAAACAAATAAAAATTAAAAAATGATTAAATTAAGAAAAATATTAAATGTTTTATTAGTTAAATAATTATTTACAAAAATAAATAAATTTAATATACATATATATAGATTAAAAATATTAATAAATAGTATATATTAAATATAGATATATATTAATGTATAAAATATTTCCTAAATATGGTTTATATAATACAAAATATTTATGTCTTACATTAAATAAATCTTATATTTAGTAAAGAATGGTTTATAATTAAAACTTAATATGAATTAAAATACTAACTAATTGCATCGAGTAATGGACATAATTAAATGTCACTTTATTTTTCAATTTAAAATACATCAAATGTGTGTTATATTGATTTCACATACATATACATAATTAATACATTTTTATATACAACGCACACACACACAAATTTACGTAATTAATGAAATCTTCTATAGAAACAAATCCACCTATTATTTATGTAATTTATTCAAATTTTAATTATTATATTATTTGAATTTCATTATAACATGACACATTAATATATTATGTCCTTAATCATAAAATTTTATTAATTTTTTTAATTTTATTACAGTTAGTTATTAATTCATTTTTAATATTTTTTATTTTTTATTTTTTATTTTCTATTTTCTATTTTTTGGGGAATTTAATAATTTTCTTTTATTTATTTATATATATTTATTTACTATGTTTTAATATTTTAAATATGTATTCATCTTTATATATCCATATTTTTTTAATAATTTATTTAATTAAAAAAAACTTATCAATTTTTTCAATATTTTTAAAGTGTAATCATTTTAAATTATTCAATATCACTCCTTTTTAACATGCATGCATCTAAGATTATATATTCATTAATAATGTTAAAATTATATTTATAAATATGCATAAATAAATATATTTATAAATGTATATTTACCATATTTATAAATTTATATATTTAAAATTATAAATAAATAAATATTATTATTTTTAAGTATTTATATAATTATAAATGAATAATTATATATATTTAAATAATTATAAAATTATAATAAATTTTTTTAAATAATGAATATATTTACTGTATTTATATTTATATTTATATTTATTATTTATTATTTATTATTTATATTTATTATTTACATTTATTATTTATTAAATATATATATATATATATATATATATATAATTATATAAATATATAAATATTATTTTTTTAAAAAGTATTTATACAATTATACATTTAAATAATTATAAAAGTATAATAAATATATTTAAATATTTATAAAATTATAATAAATATATCTAAATAATGAATATATTTACTTTATTTATATTTATATTAATATATATTTATTAAATATATATATAGTTATATAAATATATATAATGATATAAATTTATTTATAATTACAGAATTATAATAAATATATTTAAATAATGAATATCTTTACTATATTTATATTTATATAAATTATATATATATATATATATATATAATTATATAAATATATATAATGATAAAAATATATTTATAATTATAAATAAATAGTTATAATTATTTTAAAAATTATCTATATAATTATAAAGAAATAATTATATATATAAATAATTATAAAATTATAATAAATAAATATATAATTATATAAATATATTCACAAAAATTTATTATAATTATAATTATAAATCATTTATCATCATTTTTTTAGTACAGATAAATGTTATTTTTATTAGTGCTTATTAATTTAGTGTTGATAAAGAGATCTTTATCAGTGCTTTTTTAAAAGCACTGATAAAAATGTCCCTGGTCTATTTAATAACCCTAACTACGACTGAATCTATCACAGTTTATCATGATTTCCATATAATCTACCTCCCATTGTCTCTCCTCAATGAATCCAACCTCGAATCATGTCTCGAACAAATCTAAGGCTCGAACGAATCAAGGCTCGAAGAATCCAAGTCTCAAACAAATCCAGGCTTTCACATGTGATATCTCTATTTCTCTAGGACGAATCAAAGCTTCAATACAATGTATATTAATTTGTATCCTTCTCCTCAATCGTTTTTCTTGTTTGGCGATATATTTTTGCATTTTTTTCATTATCTCTTTCTATCCATTATCTATCACTACTTTCATGCTTGAATTATTTTTACCTACATACCTCTTCACTGTGATAGTTGCCATTACAAATACCACATATATTTCTATCCATTTCAACTCTAATTGAGTTTAACATATGTGTGTTCAATGTCTATATATGTTGCTTTATCTAAGACATTCACTACTAGAAATAGGATCTATACCAATGGTTTGACCAAAACTGTTGGTATATGTCACTAATTTGGACCTATACCAATGGTTTGGCCAAAACCATTGGTATAGGTCACTTATATGGAACTATACCAATGGCTTGGCCAAAAAAGTTTGTATAGGTCACTAATTTGGACCTATACCAATGGTTTGACCAAAACCATTGGTATAGGTCAATTATAGTGACCCTATACCAATAGTTTTGGCCAAACTGTTGGTATAGGTCCACCCTATGCCAACAGTATCACCAAAACTGTTGGTATAGCTCAAAAAATCAAAGAACCTATACCAACGGTTTTGAGAACCATTGGTATAGGTACACATATTTTTGATGGAATCTTTTTTCAAATAACATTAAATAAATAAAAAGTTAAAATAATTCTGAATATACATATATATATTTATAAAATTATGTTCACAAAAGTCATGTTAGGTTAGTGGTTAGGTCGTTGGATTCTAAACGGGAGGTGATGGGATCAAAACCAAATCGGGTTTTTTTTAAATTACCTATACCAATGGTTTTTTGAAACCGTTGGTATAGATTTTTCATATGACCTATACCAATGGTTTTCCCAAAACCATTGGTATAGACCTATCCCAATACCAAACCATCCAATGGTCCTCCAAACCATTGGTATAGGCTATACCAACAGTTTGGATACCTATACCAACTGTTCCAAACCGTTGGTATAGGTTATTTTTCTATTAGTGATTTTTCACCTAAAAATATCCTTCCATTGTACCGTTATAATTTTTAAATTGTACAAAATATCTAATGTACTATGTCAAAATTTATTTTAGGAAATTAAATGAGTTGTAAACCATGGTCTATTATTTTGAACTGCATGCTACCTAGTTTTTTCAGAACAAGAAGCTTGTAGTTTTCAAGTGATTGTATCAATTTGTTGGGGTTTATTTGGGGAAAACTAGTTATACAATTTCTTCCAGCCACCTTGGATATAGTGGAGGGTCCTTCATAAGTTTTAATCAACCAATTATTCAATAAATTATGTTTCAAACATGTTGTACACATGAAAAAGGTTTTAACCAAAAATTATATTCCAAAATAGATGGTATATTTCCATTTTGATGTAGATATATTTGGATGATAAGATGATATGAGTATTTTCATTCCCACAGACACAGTTCTTTCACTATAAGAACCCTCCATGGAATATTGTGGGGTATGATCATTCTTTTTTACTTTCTAAGAACACACTAGTTGTATTGATTCCAGATTCTCTAATTTAGTAGAAATATGATATCATTTCATATTTAGAATTATTTTATAATTTTATTCTATTTTTATTTTGACTACACAAGATATTATTATCTCTCTAATTTTATCTTAACGCATTTATCTTTTTTATTTTATTGGATGTTCAGTCTCTTTAATCCTTTTCCCTCTAATCTCTAGTTGAGAATATTTGATAACAATTACATATTTTAATTTGTGGGTTATATCCTCAAGCCCTTTCTTGTCATATTCCCTTTATTGAATTTTAGTTAGACATACATTTATAAAATTGGTTCATTATTATTCAAATTCCAAAATCATTGTATTTTTTTGTCCTACTTGTTTGGAGAGATTAAAATAGATTTATACCCTTTCTTTTAAAACCTTCTCCATTCATTTATTTTCATCATCATAGTCAGTGATCTCCTCGTAAATATTTCCACAAATTCCAAACATATTAGTGACTATTTCATTAGAAATGTTCTTTAAGGTATTCATCAAATAAGTTTGATAATCTTCATATTATTCCATGTAAAATTATTTATATAAATTTCCATTCACTACAACAAAATCAGCTATTAGCGGCGGTTTTTTTTCATATAGTGGCGGTTTAAACCGCCGCTATATGGTTTGGCGGCGGTTTACAGAAACCGCCGCTAAACTGGGCGTCGACAATCTATTAGCAGTGGTTTTTTCCATTTCATGGTGGTTTATAGAAAGCGTCGTAGATGTGTCATTTCACGGAGGTTTTAGTGACTTTAGTGGCAGTTTGAAGGATGCCGGATATTTTTTTAGTTACGGCGGTTTTAACCGCCACGATATTCAGGAGTTTGATGTGCCTCTGTTGCGGTGGTGAAAACCACCCCTAAATATATACTGATTACATTTAGCGGAGATTTTAACCGCCGCTAATGTTTTACCAGTAAATAATTAGTGGTGGTTATAACTGCCGCGAAATGCTGACCAGTAAAGAATTAGCGGCAGTTAAAACCACCGCGAAATGCTGACCAGAAAAAAAATGTAGTTTTTCTTCTACTGCCCCACTGCCCTGAAAAACAAATCAAACCAGAAAATGGAACAAGAGACATCATACAAACAAATAAAATGTTACTTCAAACTTGTTATCCCCAACATGATGAAACAGGAGACATCATACAAACAATCGACCATAATTCTATAGTGATAATAATCAATAATGGAACTATAGGGAAGCATGAAATCCATTCCAATAATTACATCATATAGTTACATGATGGGAAAGAATGAATTGTATATAAAAAACATTTTCCTAACTGATGGGGAAAATAATTCCATCAGTGAACAATCATTGATCGAATAACCAATGAGGTTTACAGATTCTTAATGACACATAAATACACTATATCAAGGACCAGAATCACTAGAAATGTATCAAATATAACATTGTATGATGCACTTGTGTCAAATAATGTAGAATCTATAGTAGAGGTTACTAGATTAGTACCTCAAACAATAGATGAATTTTAATTATGCTCCCTATCATATGTTGAACGTCATTTAGTTTTCCCATACCATGACTCTATGCTACAACCTGACTATTCTGAGTGGGGTTACATTTCATGCACATTAATTCCTGAGTCTAGTATCAACTATGTCGAATACCACCATGGCCTCAGCAGTATGTGGTATTATAGCTACATCCCTACTAAAAATTAAGAGGACCCACATAATAATGTGGAATATGTAAAGATCTTATCCCCCTAGGAGGAACTGGTGGAAAAGTTTTGAAGATGTGAAAGATATGACCCAAACTCCTATAACCTCTAAATTCAACTAGATACACCGTACGTTGAGAGAAAAGATGCGTATCTTCTCTAAATCTCCTCATATTGTGTTAATGAGTCACCCAAATTATGGTAGAATAGTTATGTGTCTTCCCTTTAACCATTTTTAGAATATTCTAGGTGACTTCTGTGACCAGAACATGCATATTTTCTTATTTTATTATTAGATGATGTGTATGGGCCTGATATTTTCCTCCATTTCATATAGGTATATACCGATGTTAATCAAGTAAATGGGAAAGGATATGGGTATTCCCTATATTTTTTTACCAAAATATTCTTGGTGATTTTTTTGAATAATACCAGATTATACCGACAAGCTTAGTAAATGTGGGAAAATGTGTCCTCTTGCTCATAGTTTTCCACCATATTTAGTTAGTGGGATTCTTTGGAGGGTATAGATGTAGGGCCATGTTCTTGGTTGATTTTTCACTACCCTCAGTGGGTTTTCCTAACTACCTAGGTTTGGGAGACTTAGGTCAGACTCTCGAGGTAAACACACACATCATATAGAGGTTTTTTTTCTTTGTAGTATTGGTGATGGTGAATTCTAGAAGGAACCCTTTGTAGGGTCCCTTATTCTATCTAGATGAGTCCATAAGTGACCTCTTGATTAACCTCCCTAGATAAGGGAGGAACATGTTATTTCCTTCCATGGATATAAACATGAAATGGTTTGAGATGGAAACTATTTACAACAAATTATGTTCCACTAGTCATTGTCGAGTAGATATCTAGTAGGGATTTTTGAGATGAATGGATTTTTTAGCTTCCTCTGAAGATGGAAAGGTACCATTTAGGTGTGACTCCCAAACCAGTGAATTTTAGACCCAATGTTGAGGGTGCAAGGTTGATAATAGAGCCCTAGTTTTAAATGAGGATCCAACTTGTGCAGTAGTCGAAGCATATGTGTTCTTAAAGTAGTAAAATGTCATTTGGATCAAAGGGGGTTCTAGTTGAAAGTGTCAGAATACTTATGAGAAACATTTACAAGAAATACTCATGAAATCATCATATCAATAAATAAACACATGTATAATCAATTTTATCAGATCCATGTTTGTCCACTTTTCATATTTTGAGAGAGAAAAAGGAGCCTAACATGTGGGTGACACATGCATTTTTTTTAAGGTTCCATGTTAGGTTCACCATTTTTGTTTCCAACTACTTTTATTGGTGAGTATATGATTCATATCACATGATTAGGCTAAACCACATTCCCATCATCCTCTTATGTTTGGTCTCTATACTGCCTACTAGGTTCCAATTTATATAACCAGAACAAAATAACAAAAGGATCACTCTTTAGTCATCCAAAATATCGACTACCAATTCAAACACAGGCCTAAATGGAATGATGTATACCACACTCGAGAAATCAAGACTTAAAATGAAACATCATAATTGAAAAAAATGCATAGAAGGAAACATGAGAAATTAAGAAAATGTTAGGACATGGAAATGTTTGGTGGCAACTATGTGCCATACATGTTACATATACAAACCAACAGTTCTCATATTTGTTCAACACATCAACAATACTACTACTCATGGTCCAATGATGCATCGTCACCCTCTCCACCTCCATCTCCACTACCTGCTTCCACCAGTAAGAACATTATATTGAAAATTAAATATTTTTTCATATTTATAATTAAACTTAAAATCAATAAAAGTTTGCAAACTAAATGATTTTGATTTTTTGTGATTTACCTGCTCACCACAAGTTGATGCACTACCACTGGGGGCATATCTGCTCATATGCTGATGTATTTCAAGCAACTCTTTTTACAAAGCAGATATCTGATCCCCCTGCTGGTGAACTATGTTTCGTAGAGAAGAAATCTCCCTCTGAGCATCTTCAGGTATGAAATGACTATAACCAGGAGTAGATTCATCTGGAACCCCTGGTGGCCTGCCAAAAAACTCAGATGGTATAGGTCCTAAACTCATCCTGCGCACTCTACCAGGATGCTCCTTCCCAAGGACTTTAGCAACCGGGTCATCCTGGGAGACTGAGTAGGACT
Source organism: Viscum album (assembly GCA_963277665.1). Lineage (NCBI taxonomy): Eukaryota > Viridiplantae > Streptophyta > Magnoliopsida > Santalales > Viscaceae > Viscum > Viscum album. The sequence continues at coordinate 643,777,625 of OY728122.1, forward strand.
GCTCAGGATTGGAATCCCATATTTCTTTAATTTTTACCTATAAATCAAATATCAATATATATTAACAGATTAAAAACTGATAATAAGTTATTATAATAAAAAATTGACTTCATACCCCAACTTCTTTGGCAGGCTCATTAACAAAACTTCCATCTGTTTTTTTATGAACATCCAACCACAGTTCAGTTTGGGATGCTTCATGCCCTAAACTCTGTGACTGTATGAAACATAGATAAATAAACAATTCAATATGTTAAATAGATAACATTGTCTTATAAATATTTAAACTAATTAAAATATTACCAATGACATTCGGCTTCTAGAAAAACTTTTTTGAGCCCGCAGTGTGCGGGATGACTTGCTTTGCCCGGTTTGATGCATTCTGTCTTGAGAGATCCTGAAATAAATAAAATTCAATTTAACAGTAATGTATTCAATGTAATATCCTCTTCATATACATGTATAAATGTAAAATGAGGATAATATAATAATATATATTTCAATACCGTCCGCTTCTCATCACAATGTCTATCAACAAAAACTTTCCACTGTTCTTTCGGTACCCCACTGGGTAGCTTCTCATACATTTGTTGTAGGGTCAACGAAGTATCATTGACATCACACCACAACCTCCATTTTAAATATTTCCATTTTTTACCAAAATTTTTCAATGTCCACTTTCGTGCTATCACAACAGCAATGGTAAAGTGGAAGAACATCTGTATACAAAAATTCATTTTGAACATATTAGTAACATGACATTCAATTAAACCATAAAGTAATAAAATTACCTTTATCTGAGAATCAAAAACTTCATTTTTCCAGTTTGGAGGCATATTCCTCCAATCATTATATGAAATAGGTAGGGAAATGGGCTCCGCAGCCAGCTGACCTATAATTTGGCCAAGTAACCTCACGGTGTCATCCGTCGGGACCCCATAAGAATCAAATGCCACGACTATCTTCTCGCCATTCATGTTCCAAAAATCTGAACTTTTTATGTGTTTTTACACGGTTGCATTTTTTTCATCTGCAATGAGCAAACAATTAGTATAAACAAAATGCAATAAATTTATTTAATTAAAATTTGTACCTATGACTGTGACCCTCCAGAATGTCTGTGATGAACTGGAAGGGGCGTTTCGCTGCCCCACTGTTGAGGCTCCTGTAGGGGGAGTCGATGACTCATCCTCTAATGAGACATCCACATATGGTGTCAGAGATGGTGCAGGGGGAGATGGTGCAGGGGTGTAGGCTGGTGCCTCAGATGTCGTGGGGACAGACGGGTCGTCATCTGTCGCAGAACTAGATACAATAGTGTACCGCTTCTTCCTTGGCATTCCTATCATTTAATCAAATAAAATTAAGTTCAGAATATATATTTCAAAAAAATTATGCAGAAAAAAAAATTAAAAATGATAATAGATGCCCAGTACTAACAAACAAAATATATATAACAATGATAATGAATGACTGCAGAAATGAAACAAGTGGTTGCTGAATGAATAAATAATTGTACATACAATCATTTTACCCTTAAATCATGTCGGTTTCCTGCTCCATTGCTTCATCCAATTCATTCATCCTTTCTAGACTAATATTTTCAATATCATGATGGACAAATAATTCTACTTCCTGTTGCTGATAAAATTCAATTGCAGAGGTCAAATCTTCCACTTCATCACCCATATCATACAAATCTCTTTTGTATTACGTGAGTAACTACACTCCACCCTTCATCCACAACATCATTCACATAATATACCATTTTTTATTGTGATGCTAAGATATATGGATCATGCAGTTCATGATCACCAACATCCATCAAGCAAGAGAAGCTTACAGAAGTAAATTGCAAGGAATCTCTTTTAACACCTCTGATAATATCGACCCATTTTCATTTGAATAAAACAACAGAAAAATGCCCGTGGTAGTTTAATTAAATAATATCATGCAACTTTCCATAGTATTCCACTTCAGAAAATGTAAATATACCACTATTCTGTGTTTTCAAACCCACTTCTCAATCGACTATACGAAATCTAAAGTCATTCACATTATAAGTGTCGAACTTTCTAACTTGTTTTATAGTACCTCTAGAAAGAAACATAAAATCTTCTAACAAGTCTGCTCGAGTATCAGTATTCATGATCTGAAAAAAGAAATCTAATTTAATATATTTACAAATTGTATGTGTCAAACTAATATTCATATTTATTGCAATATTTATAAACTTACACATCGTGCAAACCATTCTACCAGCTCTTTATTCATAGCTTTCGTTATATCTTTCTCATTTCGTGTTCGGACTCTCATTCGTCTCTTTGTTTGTATCCCAAACACTTCAATAAATAGATCTGCAATTTCACTATTCAACAACACATATCTATGTGCCTGTAATAATTCCAATTCTGTCAGTGTCACAAATGATGTTCTCCCAACTGATCGGCCAATAGCAGGAAATATTTTTGATTTCTGATGCATTTGAGATTGAGTTGATGTTTCGTCAACACGTCCAACTTGATTAAATCTTGTCTCAATATCATCCAAATATCTGGAACAAAAGTTGAGATACTCCTCGGCCAAATAGCCTTCAGCAATAGAGCCTTCTGGTTGAGCTTTATTTCTCACGTATGCTTTCAAATGACCAAGATATCTGTGAAATAAAATAATATTATTATGCATTTATTTAAATGCCAAAAATTGTTTACCTAATTGGAAACATATAAATAAAATACCTCTCAATTGGATACATCCATTGATAATGAACGAGGCCTCCTAATTTAGCTTCTTCAACCAAATGCACAGTTAAATGCATCATGACAGTAAAAAACGATGGAGGAAAGATCATCTCCATTGCACAAAGGGTCAATACAAACCTCTCATGGAGGTTGTTAAGATGAAATGGATATAGATATTTCTCACATAATTGCCTGAAAATGTGCAGAATTGGAGTACAATAGTAGTAACTTTTTCAGGTAATAATGTACGCAATGCCAATGGTAGTAACTGTTGTAACAAAATATGTGAATTGTGACTTTTCAATCCATATAACTTACGATTATTTAAGTCAACACACCTTGAGATGTTACTCGAATACCCATCAGATACCTTCACATTCTTTAAAATTCGAAGAAACGTATCTTTATCCTTATTTTTCATTGAAAAAATGGCCGGATCATACTTTTCATTCTCATCTGGCCAGAGATCACGTTTTATGTTCATTACTTGTAAGTCTTTGCAAGCATTGAGATGATCCTTCGACTTTCCAGGATCATTAAGTAATGTGAAAATCAAATTATCACATGCATTCTTCTCAATATGCATCACATAAATATTGTGTCGCATCAAATTAAATTCCCAATATGGAAGTTTGAAGAATATACTTTTTTTCTTCCATTGTTGTGTTCTGATTTCACTTGACGATGCAATTCGCACTCGTTTTCCACTATCATTCAAATGATGAACCTTCCAAAATTATGTTTTAACATTTTCAAGTTGTGTCAATATTTCAGAACCGGTTAACAACTTTGGAGGTGGTCTACGATCAATGGAACCATTAAATTTTGATTTGTTCAGCCGAAATCTATTATATGCATCAAGAAATCTTCTATGGCACAAGAAGCACCATTTTATACTGTGAGGTAGCCATTTGGGCTCAAAATAAAAGTTACAAATAGTACAAGATAAACCCATATAAGTGTTCCAACCAGATAAATTCCCAAGCCTAGGGAAGTCACTAATGGTCCACATTAAAACAACATGCATTTTGAACATTGTTTTAGAAGAAACATAAAATGTCTCAACATCGTTGCTCAATAACTCCTACAATTCTTCAATAAAAGGCTGTAGGTATACATCAATATCATTTCCAGGCATTTGTTTTCTAGGAATAATCATTGAAATGATAAAAGATGCTTGTTGCATACACATCCAAGAAGGCAGATTATAAGGGATCAAAACAACTGGCCAAATGCTATAACTGGTACTCAAATTCCCAAATGGGTTGAATCCATCGGCATCTAATCTCAATCAAACATTCCTCGGATCAGCTGAGAAATATGGATGTAATGAATCAAATTTCTTCCATGATTGGGAATCTTGTGGATGTCTCATTAACCCATCATTTTTATTATCTATAGAATGTCACTTCATGTGTTCGACGGTTTTTGATGACATGAATAATCTTTGCAATCGAGGCTTCAAAGGAAAGTAATGCAAAACTTTTGTAGGTGTGTTCCTTTTCTTCTTCTCCATGAAATTATGTTCAGTCAGACTTCCAACATCACCCTTTGACTACCATCTAGAAGAAGAACATTTCTTACAATTCTGTCTACTTGAATCCTCTCCCCAATAAAGCATACAATCATTGGGACATGCATGTATTTTTGTATAATTCAGACCAAGCTTGTTAACAAATTTTTTTCATATCATAAAAAGATTTTGGGATTTTTTCTTCATAAAATGCATCACGAATCAATTACAATAACATGGAAATTGCCTTATTTTTAATTCCACATAGACATTTGATATGGTACAACTTCAGCAGAAATGAAAGCTTTGAATATTTCAAACACCCACTATACAACTCTTGATTTCCATCGTCAACTAAATCATGAAACTAATTTTCCTCACTGAAGTTTTCCCTTATATTTGGATCCACAGAATCAAGAGGAGGATCCAATGATATGTTACAATCTTGATCTTCTTGTGTTACAGTCTCAAAAACATCACTTGTTACATTGCAATTTGTAGCACCCTCTTCTGGTTGTTCTGATATGTTTTGATTCTCATAGTGGTGTCTTGCAGTGCCGAATGCATCATTTATGAGGTTTTTCATTTCATTTTCCATTGTCAATGAACTTGGGACCTCATTCTGTGGATTAACATCAGTGCTCAATCTTTCTGTATTTTTTGATTCTCCATGCCAAATCCAACACAAATATTGATCAGGGAATTTCTTCAGTATTAAATGTTCATAAACTTCATCTCTCTTCAACCATGTTCTAAATTTACATTTAGGACATGGACATCTTATTCTCCCTTCAACGGATTGATTAGAAATTTCAAAATCTAAAAACTCATTCAAAACCTTAACATATTGAGGTGTGTTCCTCGGTAATGTGATCTAGATTTTATCCATGTATATCACAATGTGCCTACACAATAATAAAAAAAATTAAAACACATAGTTAATACTAAATAGAGAAAAAGTTTCATATATACGATAGTGTAATATTACAGAAACATAATATAATAAAGATAACCCATTGATCATAAAGTATGCATAATATAATAAAGATGATACATTGATCACATTTACCACTTACTTAGCATGCCCAGACAAACCAAACAAGTCTGGTCCCTAGGAGACAGCGTCAACACCTCATTGAGGAGCAGTAAGAATATCGGGTTACACACTTATCATAACATTGTCAATCACACATTTATGTTTCCTCAAACAACACCCCATTGAAATTGATGTCATTTAACACACCAAAGATGCACTATTTTCATACCATTAGTACAATGGAATTACTAGAAATATTTAGCCCTTATATGACACCCTTTGATACTTATCTCAGGCTAGCTTGGGTACCCGAATTATGGGTAGCCTAGGTCAGTTCATGAAAATTGGTCATGTTTCATCGCTCTTTATGTTTTTCAATCTTTTCACTATCTATTTGAATTTAGCCCATTCATATATGAATTTTTGGAATGAATCTATTGAATTGAAATCATGAAGGGAGTTTTGAAAGGGGGTTTCAATACTAAAAAGGTATGAATTACCATGAAATTACACCTCTGTGAATTATACACAAATCATCTCTTGTTTTTAGGAATGATATACGTTAGGAATGTCATTTACAAATAGTGGTGTTATTTAAAAATTAGATACACTCACTACCAATAGCCACGAGAGTTTTGGAGTGATTAAAATAGTTAATGTATAAAGTGTTTCTTATATAAATATGACATATAAAAGGTAACTGAAACACTCCAGTCCAAATCTATCCAAGGTTAGGAAATTATAGAATATTGAGGGGGAGTGAAAGTAGATGATGAATTGTGACTAATACCGATATGGATATTTTAGGTGTTTCTATATATCCTATAATAATAGGAATCATGACACATGTAGTTCTTGGAAGAAAATATATTATCATAGTATAGATTCAAATATGGAGTGACCCAACATGAATGAGGCTACTATACACTAAGATAGCTTTTATGATGATGAAATGTGTTTTTGGGTCCAGGTTTAATGGCTCAAACATCACTATATATCCAGTAATAATAGAAATAAATACACATGTAGTTTCTATAAGGTCTCAACAAATATCTAGATATTGTATGTGAGAGAAAGGGATACATGTATGGGTGCCTTGGTGGGAATTAAAAGTATGAAAAATGATTTGAATTGTTAAATGTATCTTCATTGGGTAAGAATTGGGAAATTAAATGGGAACTACATAATGTCCTAGGATGGTAAATTTGTGTGTCACTATATATCCCATAACAATAAGAATCATGTCACATGTTGTTATTATAATATATCTTCACAAATCTATCTCTTGTGAAGGGGAAAATGATGTTTTCCAGTATTAAGATACATAAAGGAAGGTTCGATGCTAATCCATGAATCCCATATGATATAATCCAAGGAAATAATTGTGGAATTTTATTTTTGTAACACCCCAAGATTTCATAGTGTGTTATTTCTTCAAAATAATACAATAACTTGCACTACACGCAACACCGAGTTCAAGCGCACCATGACTTACCAAACAAGCCGTTCAAAAGAGGTTATGAATAGTATTAACTAAATTTTAAACTTTATATAATCCTTATAATTTTAGAATCCATATTATGAGTTTCCTAGACATAATGTAAGAATAAATTCATTTTCAGTATTGCACTTTTACCAACTTTTAATAGTGAACCCTTTTTAAATACAATATTTTAAACTTTTTGAATAAATGGGGAAATCAAAAATTTAAAATGAAATATCACAAGCTTCCACGGTACGCTTTCCTTTGAATAATACAGTAGCGTGTGTTGTACGCAACTTCGAGTTCTAACACACACCACAACCAATCAAACTAGTCGTTACGAATAGTAATACCTACCTTTTGAAATTATATATATATTATATTTCAAAATGGAATTTATTTTTGGATTCGGAGTATCGAATTTAGCCTAAGGTGAAATTTTGGTACTTTTCAGATAACTTTCATATTTTGATGAATAGTGAAAATTACTAAATTTTAATTAAAAAACAACTTTTTTAATCAAAATAATTAATAGTGATAATTTATTAATTTGAGTGGTTTTAAAGTATATTTAGAATATATTTTTACCATTTAATACAATGTTGGTCATTGTATATAATTTTACAATTAAACCGGATATAAACAAGTGTCAATCTTTTGATAGTTATTATCTCTTAAAAACACGCTTTTTGTTTTAACAACGGGAATTAATTTTAAATTAATTTCTGCCACTTATATGTTTTGAATTTGGAAAAATGGATTCCATATTTAGAATCAGGATGTTCAAATTGTGTAAATAGTTAACTTTTATTTTTAGACATTTTGAATAATTACTGAGGTAAATATTTTATTTACCCTGGTTAATGGTAAATCTGGTAAATAAGGGTTTAAAAAATAATATTATAATAATACTAAATTACCCTAAAACGTGTCCTAACCTTATTGGTGGATACATGTCCGACCATGTGAATCTTTGGGTCGATTTTGGGACCCCATGGTGCCACTTGTAAGTGATAGGGAAACTTTATTTTAATTAAGTTAAAATAAGTACAAAAATGACATAAGCATATATCTTTTAGAAAAACAATTTTTACATAGGGATATATATGTTGGATTTTCTACTATAAATATTAATTAGAAATATAAAAATATTTCCTACATAATGAAATTTTATTTATAATTTTTAGATATTAAATAAATTAATTTATTTATGACACAATGATGATGAAGTAATTACTATAATAGTGAAAAATTAAAATAATTGATATTATAAATACCCAAATAAATATAATTTGAGACTTTTAATGAATTAAACTAATTTTCTAGGATACTATGACATATTAGGATTGATTTAATTGACTTTTTTCGAAGTAATCATTCTGTTATAAGTTTCAAAAAAATCAACTATTGAATAGTGTCAAAATTGACATAAAAGAGTTTTTAAAACAAATACTATATTATTAATTGATATTAAATTCCTAAAAATCTAAGGTTTGGCCAAGAGACTTATATCATGATAGGTGTATCATTAATGGACCACTTGGGGGTCTCTTGGATGTATATAGTATGTTTATTAACTATATAATATAAAAAAAAGTGACATGGTAAATGTCAAACTAATTAACTAAGAGTTAAAACTAAAATATAAGGTTAATATAGTAACCCAAACCTGTCTAAATTATATTGGTTGAATTTTTTTCGTCCTATACCCACCCTAACCTTTGAATAATCAACTTTGGAGCCATTATAAACCGAATATGAATTTATTATAAATTAATATTTCTAGCTTTTCCAAAGGTGCCCCTCACCCCTCTTATAAAAGGGCACTCCCCCTTCTCATTACTTCACACCTTAGAAGCCTTTTGGTTCGGCCAAACTCTACCAAAATACTCTCTCAACTTCCCTTACTACAACCTAGAGGCATTAGTTTGATCAGAAAGCCAACCTAAGGAGCCCTTTTGATGAAATCAAAAGGAAGAACCCGAAGAAGAGGAGGTTAACCTACCCCAACCAAGGAAAAGTACAAGGTAAGGGTTTATTTCACAATCTCTTCATTATCCGAGGTTGTTTATACATAATAATCTATTGGTATCTCTTTGTCATCCACATCCATGTTTCTTAAAAATGTATTTCAAAACATTTTTACTATTTAAAAGAATATGGGTTAAAGTCATTTATACCCTTGTTTGACTTTTTATAAGAGTTTTATAAAGGAATATTTCCGTCGTTTTCCAAACAAGGTTCTTTTTAACCTTTTAGACAAAATTAAGGTAATAATGTCTTTTTTTAACTTATATGGAGGGTGCGGTTATTCTCTGCCATTATTACACCTTTGAATATTACTTCACAAGCTTATAAAGATATTTTCAAAATAAAGGTTTTCTCGATAATTATGAGACTTTTAAATGATTTCAAAAAAAAGAGATATTTCTCTCAAATAGTATTGATTTCATCTATGTCAACATCCTTTGATAAATTTTAAACTCGTGTCAAGTTGATTTATTATGATACAAATCATCCATATTGTATTTAAGGTTTTGTGATATTTTTTACTATGGATGAGTTATTTTTATGCCATTAATGGTTTATGATTACAGTTTTGAAATTTTGTATGTTAATTTTAATACGAATGTGTATTTTATATTCCATCCTCTTATTAAGATGAATGTGTTGGAATAGTATGTTCCGGGTTGGGGACCGGTAAAAGTAAGCCCTCCGGGTTGGTGTCCGGTTATTAGAGGCACTCCGGGTTGGTGTCCGGTTATTAGAGGCACTCCGGGTTGGTGTCCGGTTATTAGAGGCACTCCGGGTTAGTGTTCGGTTATTAGAGGCACTCTAGGATGGAGTCCGGTTACAGAGGCTCTCCGGGTTGGGTTCCGGTTACAATTATCCCTTAGGTCTTGGCACGAGTCCTCGACACAGAAATTAAAGTTCGGCATTATGCATTCCATCATTATGAAAGTGGTTATTGATATTGCATGTGATTATTCGATTAGTAGAATATCCATGTGAATAAGTAAATGGCATTATTTCATTTTATTTTTTCCATACTATGTTGAATTTCAAGTTTAAAAGGCTTTTGTTTTATGTTATACATTGCCTTAAATGTTTATTCTTATTTATGAAAGTTTCCGCTATATTTTTATCCTTACTGGGCATTTGAGCTCACCCCTTTTCTATGTTTTATTTTTCCCAGGATGTGAAGAAGTAATTTATGAATGACCTGCAGGGATTGTATGTGGGGATGAGTGTGGAATATGGAGACCATGTTGTTGTAGTAGTCTTTCACTTTATGTTGTAATGTAAAACTTTATAAATATATCTAGTGTTTCCAAGGCTACTAAACCAATCAGTCTTTCGAGATTTGATCTTTCTTGTGATCATGCCAATGTTATGTAATAATGCACCGACTCTGGGTAACTAGGGTCGGGGCGTTACAGTTGGTATTAGAGGAAGTTTAGTACAAACCTTAGAAGCTAGATTTAGATAAACTCTGATTAGAGCACGTAGACCTAAGATGAACATTGAGGATTAGTATAGAAGAACTTCCTAGAATTTAGGTATTGTAGAGATTTTGTGAGTTTTCCGAGCAATACATCCCTGTTTGGATACGAGCAGGTAGAGGCGGCTCTGGCACAGATGTACCTAGGGGTAAAACCCGAAAACACCTCTTTGAGCTAGACTCGAACGGGAACTGGTGCACGACAACGGGCCTTACTGCACTCTTGGTTACGACACTCCCAGAGGATATGCATAGGATAATTCTCATTTTCTTTACAAACCATTATGAAGGGTTTATGAGTATTTACTTCCTCAAAAGAGAAATTTTTATGATTATGGATTATATCTATAAAGTATTTAATTTATGTTATGTGTCTTACAAGTTTGGGATTAGGTATTGTTATTCATAAACTAAACTAGTGTATGCCATTGTTTAGAAATGACACCCAGTAGAAGGAATGAGAACTCCAGCAATGCACATGATCCAAAGATAAAGAAGGATCATATCTTTCATGGTCTTAAGCCAGAATTTATAAGATAAATAGTCTCCCATGTATTATCATCATATGAAGAAATAATATCATGTGTTGATAAGATAAGTAAATATTTTACTAAGTCCTATGGCTTTGAAGGGAAGCAAGAGAAGAAAATGATGGAAGAGAGAAAGATGGATAAAGGGAAGAGGGAAAAGAAGAATTTTCCCATATGTGATAACTGTGGGAAGAAACACCCTGGAACTTGTCTAAAAGGAATGGGAGTTTGTTATAAGTGTGGAGAAAAAGGGCACAAATTACGTGACTGCAAGGGTAAGAAAATGGTTTCAAATGTACAATTCTTCATTTTCAAGGAGTTTGGACACTACGCGAACCTATGTCCCAGTCATCAGACTATGGCGCAAATGATGCTATTGGATAATAATCAAGTTATGATACTACCACAGATGAAGAGGAATGATTAGAGTTATTGTGTTGATTATTTCATTTGAGTGTTGTATCAACAATGTACTTGTTATAATAATTATGGAGTATATAAGGATTGTACTATAGTACTATTTCATTAAGGACTTGAGATTATGTGGAACAAAGAAAAGTGACTCAATAGCAGGATAAATTTTTGGAAAATATATGGTTGAGAGAATGATAAACCATAATATAGTTCTGATACCAAGGTAGTGATTTTGGAATAATACATGATTGATTTGGATAAATTATATTAGATATTCTTGAATACCTTGAAACTGATTAGTGATTTGTATATTCCATCATTTTTGGGGTTTAAAACATTTTTGGATTTAAGGAGTATATCTATTATTCTTTAAGGAATAAGGGATCATGAATGTAATCAATAAGGTTTTATGGTAATTCAAGATGTTGCAGTGTTTTAAAAGAATACATGATTAAGGTGTTCACATGTTATTACGCAGAAAAAAGGATCTTTATTGTGTTTACCTTCCTTATAAATTTTGTACTGAAGTATTTTGGATAGTTCTAGTTTGGATTATTTTGATTGCCATAAAAGGACAACCCGGAGGTCGGGCGGCAACCCGTCGCGTCCGGCAAGGCCGTGAGACTTGAACCCACAACCGAAGGGAGACAAGGGTGTATCACCTACCACTGACCCACGTGATGTCCTGGATGAAATAATGTCATTTTTTTAATGGTTCTTATAGATGAATTATAAATTCATTTTTTTAACCCTATACGAATAGGATAAATTGAATATTATTTTTAAGTTCTATTATCTTTTAGAGTGAAAGATGAGTCTATGGTAGAAATTAGTTAAAGGATGGAACTCTACTTGTCAAGAATATATTTTTCTTTTTCTATTATTCTATGAAGAAATTAATTCTTATACTTTATTTAAGGAATCCTAAAACCAAAAATGTGTTATCCTAATCCCCTATGTTTTGTTGAATCGATGGTATTTCAAATCATCATATATTAATGAATTTAAGGACCTCAATTTTACACTTGTTTGTGATTGATGACCTCAATCACTACCTATAAATATTTATGTTTTTCCTCCAATTATATGTCTCTAATTGCCACCAATGTTCTCCTAATTGAGATCATAATTTTGTGGTGACCCTTTCATTTCTCTTTTCCTCATATTAAGACTAAATTTTAGTAACCCAATTTCCGATGTGGGTTTTCCCACAAAGATATTTTCTATTTTCAACCTTTTATTTTCGAAAACAATTTCAAATTGCGAGGACGCAATTTATTGAAGGAGGGGAGAATGTAACACCCCAAGATTTTATAGTGTGTTATTTCTTCAAAATAATATAATAACTTGCACTACACGCAACACCGAGTTCAAGCGCACCATGACTTACCAAACAAGTCGTTCAAGAGGTTATTAATAGTATTAACTAAATTTTAAACTTTATATAATCCTTATAATTTTAGAATCCATATTATGAGTTTCCTAGACATAATGTAAGAACAAATTCATTTTCAGTATTGCACTTTTACCAACATTTAATAGTGAACCCTTTTTAAATACAATATTTTAAACTTTTTGACTAAATGGGGACATCAAAAATTTAAAATGAAACATCCCAAGCTTCCACGGTATGCTTTCCTTTGAATAATACAGTAGCGTGTGTTGTACGCAACTTCGAGTTCTAACACACACCACAACCAATCAAACTAGCTGTTATGAATAGTAATACCTACTTTTTGAAATTATATATATATTATATTTCAAAATGGACTTTATTTTTGGATTCGGAGTATCGAATTTATCCTAAGGTGAAATTTTGGTACTTTTCGGGTAACTTTCATATTTTGATGAATAGTGAAAAATTACTAAATTTTAATTAAAAAACAACTTTTTTAATCAAAATAATTAATAGTGATAATTTATTAATTTGAGTGGTTTTAAAGTATATTTAGAATATATTTTTACCATTTAATACAATGTTGTTCATTGTACATAATTTTACAATTAAACCGGACATAAACAAGTGTCAATCTTTTGATAGTTATTATCTCTTAAAAACACGCTTTTTGTTTTAATGGGAATTAATTTTAAATTAATTTCTGCCACTTCTGTGTTTTGAATTTGGAAAAATGGATTCCATATTTAGAATCAGGATTTTCAAATTGTGTAAATAGGTAACTTTTATTTTTAGACATTTTGAATAATTACAGAGGTAAATATTTTATTTACCCTGGTTAAGGGTAAATCCGGTAAATAAGAGTTAAAAAATAATATTATAATAATACTAAATTACCCTAAAACGTGTCCTAACCTTATTGGTGGATAAATATCCGACCATGGGCATATTTTTGTCGATTTTGGGACCCCATGGTGCCACTTGTAAGTGATAGGGACACTTTATTTTAATTAAGTTAAAATAAGTACAAAAATGACATAAGCATATATCGTTTAGAAAAACAATTTTTACATAGGGTTATATATGTTGGATTTTCGACTATAAATATTAATTAGAAAGATAAAAAGATTTCATACATAATTATATTTTATTTATAATTTTTAGATATTAAATAATTTAATTTATTTATGACACAATGATGATGAAGTAATTACTATAATAGTGAAAAATTAAAATAATTGATATTATAAATACCCAAATAAATATAATTTGAGACTTTTAATGAATTAAAATAATTTTCTAGGATACTATGACATATTAGGATTGATTTAATTGACTTTTTTTCGAAGTAATCATTCTGTTATAAGTTTCACAAAAATCAACTATTGAATAGTGTCAAAATTGACATAAAAGAGTTTTTAAAACAAATACTATATTATTAATTGATATTAAATTCCTAAAAATCTAAGGTTTGGACAAGAGACTTATATCATGATATTTGTATTATTAATGGACCACTTGGGGGTCACTTGGATGTATATAGTATGTTTATTAACTATATAATATAAAAATACAAAGTGACATGGTAAATGTCAAACTAATTAACTAAGAGTTAAAACTAAAATATTAGGTTAATATAGTAACCCAAACCTGTCTAAATTCTATTGGTTGAATGTTTCTCGACCTATCCCTACCCTAACCTTTGAATAATCAACTTTTAAGCCATTAGAAACCGAATATGAATTTATTATAAATTAATATTTCTAGCTTTTCCAAAGATGCCCCTCACCCCTCTTATAAAAGGGAACTCCCCCTTCTCATTACTTCACACCTTAAAAGCCTTTTGGTTCGGCCAAACTCTGCCCAAATACTCTCTCAACTTCCCTTACTACAACCTAGAGGCCTTAGTTTGATCATAAAGCCAACCTAAGGATCCCTTTTGATGAAATCAAAAGGAAGAACCCGAAGAAGAGGAGGTTAACCTACCCCAACCAAGGAAAAGTACAAGGTAAGGGTTTATTTCACAATCTCTTCATTATCCGAGGTTGTTTATATATAATAATCTACTAGGATCTCTTTATCATCCACATCCATGTTTCTTAAAAATGTATTTCAAAACATTTTTACTATTTAAAAGAATATGGGTTAAAGTCATTTATACCCTTTATTTGACTTTTTATAAGAGTTTTATAAAGGAATATTTCCGTCGTTTTCCAAACAAGGTTCTTTTTAACCTTTTCGATAGAATTAAGGTAAGAATGTCTTTTTTTAACTTATACGGCAGGTGCGGTTATTATCTGTTGTTGTTACACCTTTGAAGCTTCCTTCACAAGCTTATAAAGATATTTTCAAAATAAAGGTTTTCTCTATAATTATGCTACTTTTAAATGATTTCAAAAAAAGAGATATTTCTCTCAAATAGTATTGATTTCATCTATGTCAACATCCTTTGATAAATTTTAAACTCATGTCAAGTTGATTTATTATGATACAAATCATCCATATTTTATTTAAGGTTTTGTGATATTTTTGACTATAGATGAGTTATTTTTATTCCATTAATGGTTTATGATTAAAGTTTTGACATTTTGTATGTTAATTTTAATACGAATGTTTATGTTATATTCCATCCTCTTCTTAAGATGAATGTGTTGGAATAGTATGTTCCGGGTTGGGGACCGGTAAAAGTAAGCCCTCCGGGTTTTTGTCCGGTTATTAGAGGCACTTCGGGTTGGTGTCCGGTTATTAGAGGCACTCCGGGTTGGTGTCCGATTATTAGAGGCACTCCGAGTTGGTGTCCGGTTATTAGAGGCACTCCGGGATGGAGTCCAGTTACAGAGGCTCTCCGGGTTGGGTTCCGGTTACAGTTATCCCTTAGGTCTTGGCACGAGCCCTTGACACAGAAATTAAAGTTCGGCATTATGCATTCCATCATTATGAAAGTGGTTATTGATATTGCATGTGATTATTCTATTAGTAGAATATCCATGTGAATAAGTAAATGGAATTATTTCATTTTATTTTTGCCATACTATGTTGAAGTTCAAGTTTAAAAGGCTTTTGTTTTATGTTATACATTGCCTTAAATGTTTATTCTTATTTATGAAAGTTTCCGCTATATTGTTATCCTTACTGGGCATTTGAGCTCACCCCTTTTCTATGTTTTATTTTTCCCAGGATGTGAAGAAGTAATTTATGAATGACCTGCAGGTATTGTATGTGGGGATATGAGTGTGGAATATGGAGACCATGTTGTTTTAGTAGTTTTTCACTTTATGATGTAATGTAAAACTTTATGAGTATATCTAGTGTTTCCAAGGCTACTAAACCAATCGGTCTTTCGAGATTTGATCTTTCTTGTGATTATGCCAATGTTATGTAATAATGCACCGACTCTGGGTAACTGGGGTCGGGGCGTTACAATTTTTTCATAGGTTTTTTGAGAAGGAACTCTTCACTGAGTATTATTACATGGATATTTATCTCATGTAAGGAAATTATATTGTATATATTGAATTTATGAAATAGGTTTAAATGTAATTTAAGGGGGACCATATGTCATTTAGTTTAATGATATAATTAAAAAAATGACTTTTGTGCAATGTAGTATAATGTGGTATGGTGAGGAAGTTTATGTCATTCATTTTAAGTTCCTATGACTATGATCAATGTGAAGAAGGCTTTGTGTATATCAGGATTTTATTAAAAATGAAATTCTTGAGTCTTAGTGTCGAGTCAATAAAGAAAATTTTATTTGAATTGATGAAGTCATGAATAGTAGGATGAGGTTGGTTTTTTTATAGGAATTAAATTTTTGGTTTGGTCCAATATAAATGATTTGTACATAACTATATATATAGACTTAACTTGAATTAATCCACACACAGTTCTTAATATAGGATTGTTTCATACATTTGTATGGAAATAGGAGGAAACCTGACATGAATGAAAAAACACATAAAGTAGGATAGTATAGAAGATTATGAATGAAATATATCATTAACCATTCTTCATATAAGAGATATGGAAACCACTATGTATCCTATAAGAATAAGAATCAATCCATATGTAGTTCTGGAAAAGGCGTCTCTATTTAGATCTGGATTAAGTATATGAGATAATAAAATGGTTTCATCCTAGTGTAAATTTGTTGGTGAAGACCCACTGAAAACATGTAAGCCCTTACACTAAGAACTATTACATAGATATGTCTAATATAAAAGGGAATAAGTTCATAAACAAATATACCACTCAAGTTATTTTACACTGTTATAGGATGTATCATATGTTATATGAAAATGACATGAGTTTCATACATTTTATGGTCCTACACCAAGGACCTTCGTGTCTTGCAGTTTGTAGTCTTATGAATGGAACCATCTATAAGAAGTTTAAAGTCATTAAAAATGGACTTTCAAATCCCCGTTGTGAAGTTATAAAAAGTATTTCTTTGAGAATAATTATGTTGGTGGTAGACATGATATGCTCTCAATCCATTATAATCATGGAGTAGGCATTGTTGGAGTAGAAATTTTGTATTTTATACGGCCCTTCCCATTTTACTCTAGATTTATAGGTTTCCTCCTAGGTATCATAGGTGTTCTCATAGATAATACTAGTTCTCCTTGGATGAATAATCATATGTGGGCCTTCTTATGGAATTCTCATATAATATTATTATTATTTAACTCAAGGATGTGAAGTGTGTGAAAATAGTTTTCATCAAATTTCTCTAATTCATCAAGTCAGAGTTGAGATTTCTCATTCCTAAAAAACTGATCAAGAATGGAAATTTTAATTGAGGGTAATTAAACCTAAATGGGAAGGACTACCACTACAACATCTTGACCCCAACCTATTGACTTGGGTAGGGCCAAAATTCCACTAAACTTAGGTGCATCCCATAGACACTAGAGGATGACTATAAATTACAATGGTATATGAAATCATTTTGGTGGTTTACTCTCAAACACAACATAACCAGAATTAGACCAAACAAAATGTTATAACATAAATATAATGCATGATAGAAAATCAACCAAACACAATGGATATAACATGACCAAGCTAAGAGTTCTGATAGTCAATGATATATCATATAAGTCTGAAAAACCCAATAGCTCATAAAATTAATTAAGGTGCCACAATAAAACCACCCCAAACTTCAATAGATACATACCTGGAAAATACAGGGGTTGCAGGAGATGGGTCGCCAGACGGTTGGGGGTCGCGGGTCACTGGACGGGGCCGTCAGATGGTTGGGGGTCGCCGGGGCTGGGGGGTTAGGGGAAGAAGGGAGGGCGTGGGGGTCACCGGATTCTTGGGGGTCGCCGGGGCCGGGGGGTTAGGGGAAGAAGGGAGGGAGCGGGGGTCATCAGACGGTTGGGGGTCGCCAGGGCCGGGGGGGGGTTAGGGGAAGAAGGGAGGGTGTGGGGGTCGCCAGGGCCGGGGTGTTAGGGGAAGACGGGGTCGCGATCGAGGGTTTGGGGGAAACTCGGGGTGGGGGTAGGGAAGGGTCGTGTTTTTTAAAAAGAAATATGGGTTTCGTGGTGGTTTATTAAAAACCGCCGTGAAACCTTTCAACGAAAATGTTTAGCGGCATTTTTGTGAACCACCGCCACAAAACCGCCGCTAAACCCGATTTTTATTGTAGTGATTTAAAAATATAGTTTTAACATCTGTTTAATGAACACACAAATGATTTATCAAATTTAAAGGAAAATAATATTCTTATAGATGTAATTTGAACTAAATGAGTATAAGTATCAAAATAACCAATCCATTCCATTTTTTGAAACCTTTGATTACAAATATATCTTTAAAAACTTGAATGTTATCATTAGAGTCTTACATGCTTCTAAATACACATTTACAACCAATATGATTTGAATATTTTTAGAAAATTTATATATAAGAAAGTATTATTTATCATAATAGAATATATTTCATCATTAAATTATTATTTATAGAACATAACATATTTTTAAGAAAATTATTCTTTATATAACTTTAGGTCATGATCTATGGTTATCCCCATAAGATATATTTTTTATAATATTATATTTCGTTTTATTTCAATGAGAAAAATAAATTATTTGAAATATATTAATTCATGATATGGATGTTTCTTCTTTCTAGGTCTTGTACTCCATTTTTGTTCAACTCAAGAGTCATCTCTATTCACTACCATTATATATTAACTATATAAAACACTAGATCTATGGATATGAGGAACAATTTTAATTTAATTATATTTATAAAAATTATTCTTAAAAAACTATACAACTCTAGATTCAAAAATGGCATTAGCTTCTATATTCATTATTCTATATGATTTATTATTATTTTCCATAGGAGAAAACTTATTTAATTGTTTTATTTTTATTTTTAGTTCTTTTTAGAAATAGAAACTCTAAAAATTTCTAATAACCCTCATTATTTAATATAAGAAGAGTTTGGTTTCATCATCAGCATCAAATTCATCTCCCCAATAGTTATTATTAAAAATAATTATTGAGACTCATCCCCCATATCTTCTATGTTTATTGAACTACTCTGAGTAGTATAGATCCAAAATTACCACCAGTACATATTTTGGGATAACTTTTGGTTACATTAGTTCAAGAAACATAAGT
Source organism: Viscum album (assembly GCA_963277665.1). Lineage (NCBI taxonomy): Eukaryota > Viridiplantae > Streptophyta > Magnoliopsida > Santalales > Viscaceae > Viscum > Viscum album. The sequence goes on from OY728122.1 coordinate 643,796,875, forward strand.
GGATGTCCACAAGATATGGGGGATAAATCTCAAGCAAAAAAATGAAATAATAACTGTTTGGGAGATGAAGTTTATGAGGATGATAGTGTCTATAACTTTCACCTTTGGATGAATTTATAGGATAACACCTACCGTAGTGGAGTAACTATTTTCTTAAATTAAATTATCAATTTAATTCAAAGCATATTGAAATCATTTGAAATAATCAAATGTTGGGTTACCCTTATTAGAATTATCTATAACTTTCACCTTTGATAATGAATATATTATCTGTATTTATATATTTATTATACGAAATAAATATTTTATGAACCTAATAGGATGTATGTGAATTAAAAATGGATTCACACTAATATTTTGAAAAAATAGTATGAATACAGAGTTAAAGAGTTCATCATGTTTTCAATAGATCATGCATACGTACCTTCTAAAATCCTTTTTCCTATTTATATTTTTTTTATTCAAGAAAAATTAGTTTGGAAGAGTTGGAAGAACATTTGATTTGTTAGGGAATAGATCATAGCTATTAAAGTTAGACTAAACATGTGAAAAAACTGAACGTGCACACTGATTGGGATGATACTATGCTTTACGGATCATTTGATATGAATACCAATATAAATGATGATGGAGATCGCATAGAATAAATGATAATGTAATTTTAAAATGACCTTCATGATTTTACAAAGTTGCCTAAGAATTTAAATAGTTGTGCTAAGAGACCATTGTATATTGGTTATACTAAATACACAACATTATTATCTATATTTAAGTTGTATAATTTGAAAGATAGTAGTAGATGGAGCGATACCATCTTTACAGAACTACTTGGTCTCCTGAATGATATGCTTCTATAATAAAATGAAATTCCATGTTGAACATATGACGCTAAATGAATGTTACATTCAATGGGAATGATTTTTGAAAAAATACATGCTTGTAAAAATGATTTTATATTGTTTTTCAAGGACCATGAAACACTCATAAAATTCCATAAGTGTGGCACAGATCGATACAATAAAAATGAATCAATTCCTTCGAAAGTTTTATAGTACTTTCCTATCATTCCATGATTTAGAAGACTATATGGATGTTACTAAATCGTGAGACAATTGACTTGGAATGTAGATACAAGAATTAAATATGGGAACCTATTTCATCCAGTAGAATCTCCTTAGTGGAATAAAATTTATTACGAGTATCCTAAATTTGGAAATGAGTCAAGAAACTTTTGTCTTGTGTTATTTATAGATGAAATCAATCCTTTTTATATACAAAGTAGTACTCACAGTACATGTCCCTTCATGTTGGTAAATTATAACTTTCCACCATGGTTATACATGAAGTGCAAATACATTATGTTGTCTCTACTTATATATTGACCAAAGCAACCTGGTAATGATATTGATGCCTATTTTTCTCCATTGATAAATGATATGAAATTGATGTGGGATAAAAGTGTTACAATGTATGATGCTCATAGCATTGAAGAATTCACATTGAGGGTCATGTTGTACAGATTGATAAATGAATTTCCTACTTATAGAAATTTATCAGGCTATAGAATTAAAGGAATATTGGGGTGTCCAATTTATGAAGAATAAACACACTCAATTTGGTTGAAACATTCCTATAAGACTGTGTTTTTAGAACATCAGAAATTTTTACCTCGATAACATAAATATCGATCCTAGACAACAGCATTCGATGGGAATATCAAACAAGGTACAACATTGCCTCCTGACCGAATTGTCATGACACATCAAATTGATTATGTTTTTAAGGTTTATTTATAGTTTAGGGTAGACCCTAGGTCATCTCTCAAGGAGTGTTGGTGACTTATAGTGTTTATTTTTAATAAATATTACTAAAAGAGGGGGGTGATTTTGAAAACAGTTTTAAGAAAATAACTTAACTTAAAGAGTTTAATAGTTGATAGAATAAGGTGGAGGATTAAGAATTATGAGATAAAGAGATCACTTCAAGTTCACTGTACATCTTGGATAGTTCATTGTTCTGAAAATTTCACATGGTTTTGTTTAATTCTTTGGTTGAGGGTTGTCCAGATCTTGATTCCCCTCTTGCCTCTCTAAACGTTGCACAAAGTACCAACCCTTAACCCAACAATCGTGTTATAAAGGTTTGGACTTTAAGAACAGATTAAAGGATACCCAAGCATACTAATATCTTTTTTATGTTTGAGAGAAAGAGGATCCTTGTGTTTCCCAATCGGAACAACTCAAGTTTCCCACTTGAAATTTCAACCCAATCGGTGTTGAGATGAAAAGCGGTTCACTAAATTAAACCCAAGAAATGAACTCAGAATATAAGAATGATTAGATAAAACATAATTGATATAATACAAACACAAATTACACAAAACCAGTAGAGTATCAAGTGCCAGAACTCCCTCCCAAGTATGTGTAGCTCCCTCGAAATGATCGTCCTCCGTTTAGCTCGACATCGAGAGGAGGAGGAGGCTCAGGTGGAACTCCCTCTTCATCCATGATTCTCCTATGAGGGTAGGGGCCTCCAAAACTACAATTATTATGAGATAACTCCTTTGGGTCTCCAAAATACCAGAGATTTTCCTCCTGGTCGAACTTGCAAATGAGGAGCCCAAGGTTCCATTTTATAGGAAAATGGGAAGGTGGTTTTGAGCACACAGAATTATTAAAACCACTTGTCACAGGTTTTTAGACCTTCATAAAGAATTATATAGATTTTTATAAAATAAAAAAGTTGTATCCCCACCTATTGGCTGTCTCCACAGAAGGTTTGGCACAATTTTGACACCTATAACCCAAGATATGGACAGATCACAGTACACCACTTTTGAATCCGTGCAGATTTGGTGTTCTGGAAAGATCAGGTAGGAAAGGCAATCATATGGCCGAATTAGTCTTAGGTTTCTTAATATGAAATTTATACCAGTGAGTTTTGGACTAGAACACAAAATTTCAGCTCAATTGGATGCATTTTCTAGTATCATTGTGCGGATTAACCCACTTGTGTGCTTGGATCATGCGCAGTTTGGCCCATTTTTCTTGAACATCATCATGGGCCCTCCAAATCACCTTCACCTTCAATGAAATTTTCAAGACAAGTAAAATTGGCCTTTTTAATATCAATAAACACAAAATAAATTATTCAAACATGGAATTAAATTTGTTATTATTTTTGTAATTTACAATACTAATTCAGTTTAATACAATGGTGTAAGGGTGAAAATGACACAGTGAATCGTGGTACGATCACACACCCACACCTAAACATTTGCACTCCTGGGAAAAGTCACATATCCAAATAATATGATGAATATATATATATAGATATATTCCCAACATCATGAAAATTTAACATTTTAGGAAATTTTAATTCACTAAAGTAATGTGATCAATGCACGAACCACACCAAGGAGTTCTTCCTAGTGAAAATGGAAAAAGATGTCTCATAAATCATATCACAATAAAATTCAAAGAGATTCATGACACCAACATGAGAAAGGAATTAAAAATTCAACTATTCCACTAAATCTCTATGTGTGTGTGTGAAAACCATTCCATGCTATTCTTTCCACTTTCCATCAAATAAATATAGGTTATTTTAACATTATTCAGCTTTAAATGATTTTTCACCAAACCCGTCCTACATCCTTTGCAATCATATTTCAATACTCACTCACTTAAGCATTCCCAGAAGTCAAACCATAAGCTCCTGACCTATATATCCTCATATGTTGCACATTTCATCACTCCCCTCATTTATTATATTTTTTTTGAAGTTGCATTTGGAACAAATATCACACTCATATCTCAACCCTTGTTTGATCTCCTCATGACACTAATTGAAATAGTTATAGAAAGATCAAAGGTTGAGGAGGAGTGGTTTTTTACATGCCCAAGATACAATTTTTTTAGGGCGTACAACAGTCGGACATTAGGTACACACGCATAGGTCAATCTGGTATAGTAATGAAACAGATCGGATAAGGAACGAATGTATGAAAATATAATTTAAAGATGAAAAATATTAACCTAACATATATTTACCTTATATTAAGTAAGAAATATTCATACTTCGTGGTTTGGTGAAAATTTTATGGAGATATTAGTGACACAGTTTTCCCAAAACTACTCACACAAGGGGAATCAATCATCTCAAATGTTTCACAGTGATACAACCATTTATATCATTGACAGAAAACCAATTCACTAAAAATAACTCCCTGATGTTAAATTCATACAAATATTCTTTTTTCCTTTGTTATGGTATTTTTACTTTGCCCCCTTTATGGTCTCCAAATCATGGAACTTTGAAATTATTTATGGGGAAAAATTAAAATACAATAAAGAAGGCCAAAAAGAGAGAAAAAAATGATGAAAATTCCTAAATAACCCATGAATTTATCCACCCCCCCACACCTAGAATGTACAGTGTCCTCACTGAAATAATTGATAATGTGAGAAGGAAGGATAAAACCTGGTGATTTTTATTGGTATGATGCGTCGAGAAGGTGGATTTCCTCCACCAGATTCTTTGGAAAATTCTCATAGAAGTGTTTAAGTCGCTGCCCATTGATAGTGAATGTTTGCTTGGTTTCTTCATTTTGAACCTAGAAAACACTAAATGGAGAGACATTAGTAATAATGTATGGTCCAAACCAGCAGGAACGAAGCTTACCTGGATGTAACTTCAGCCTTGCATTATAAAGGAGGACCTTCTTAACAATATGGAACTGATGATGAAGGATAAGACGGTCATACGAAACCTTGGTTCTCTCCTTATAAATCCTGGAGTTTTCATATGCATCTCTTCTCATTTCCTCTAGATCCTGAATCTGCAACTTCCTTTGAGAACCTGTACCAGAATGATTAGAATTTCATTTTTTGATGGCCCAGTAGGCCTGGTACTCAATCTCAACAGGGAGGTGACAACTCTTTCCAAACACAAGATGATAGGGTGACATTCCAATGGGAATTTTGAAAGTAGTATGGTAGGCCCATAATGAATCATCAAGTCGAAGACTCCAATATTTTCTGTTGGGTTGAACCGTTTTTTCAAGAATTTGTTTTACCTCTCTATTTGACACCCCAGCTTGACCATTCGTTTATGGATGATATGAAGTAGAAACTCGATGACCGACCCCATACCTACGCAAAAGTGATTGCATTGTTCGGTTGAAGAAATGAGAACCCTGGTCACTGATGATGAACCTTGGTAATCCAAACCTACAGAATATTTGGGTTCTCAAAAATTCTATAACTACCTTAGAATCATCAGTCCTTGTAGCTCGTGCCTCTACCCATTTTGAAACATAATCAACTGCCAGAAGAATGTACAATTTTCCAAAGGAATTGGGAAATGGCCCCATAAAGTCAATACCCCAAATATCAAAAATGTCATGAAAGAGAAATGGTTGTTATGTAATTTCATTTCTTTTAGATACATTCCCCATTCTTTGACAATGAGTACAAGATTTTCAAAAATCATGGGCATCCTGAAAAAGTGTTGGCCAGAAGAGACCAGAATCAAGGACCTTACGAGTAGTCTGTTGGGGACCAAAGTGGCCCCCACAAGCAAGAGTGTGGTAGAATATAAGGATGGACTGAAACTCACTATCAGGAACACAACGCCTAAGGACTTGATCACTACATGTGCGACAAAGGTAGGGGTCATCCCAAATATACCAATGGGACTCATGTTTTAGACGACTGGCTTGGTTTTTGTTGAAATCAGTAGGAATGCAAGATGCTACCAAATAATTTACAAATTCAGCATATCAAGGAATAACATCTTTCACTCGGTACAGTTGCTCATCAGGAAACATTTCATTTATGGGAATACAGGGGTATGAGTCAATGTCTGAGTATGGTTGAATCCTACTGATATGGTCAACCCCCACATTCTCTGCTCCTTTTTTATCTCTAATTTCTAGATTGAATTCTTGAAGGAGGAGCATCCAACGAATGAGATGTGATTTGTCTTTTAGTTTCTTAAGGAGGTACCAGAGGGTTGCATGGTCTGAGAACACAATGAATTTGGACCCCAAAAGATATGACCTGAATTTGTCCAAGGAAAACACAATGGCAAGGAATTCTTTTTCAATTGTGGTGTAGTTTTCTTGGGAATGGTCCAAAGTATGTGAGGCATAGGCTATGACATGTGGAGCTCGGTCGACCCTTTGTGACAAAACTGCCCCAACTGCATAGTTAGAGGTGTCACACATGAGCTCAAATGGTAAATCCCACTGAGGTGGTTAAATTACCAGGGGTGAGGCAAGGCTCTATTTTAACTTATTAAAATCATCTTCACATTCTTTATCAAAAACAATTTCTTTTTATTTTTGGAGTAATCGGGAGAGGGGGAGTGCAATTTTACTAAAGTCACAAATGAAACGACGGTAAAATCCAGCATGACCTAGGAAAGATCGCACATTCCATATATTTTTGGGAAATGGAAGGGAATAAATGACATAAACCTTTGATTTATCTACTTGAATACCATCCCCAGAAATGACATGCCCCAAAACTATACCTTATCGCACCATGAAATGGCATTTCTCATAATTTAATACAAGATTCTTTTCAATACAGTGATGTAGGATTGAACCCAGACTACTCAAACATTCATCAAAAGAATATCCATAAATAGTGAAATCATCCATGAATACTTCCATTCAATTCTCTAAGTAATCTGAAAAAATACTAACCATGCATCATTGGAAAGTACCCAGATCATTGCACAGACCAAATGGCATCCTTCTAGAGGAAAATGTGTCAAAGGGGAAAGTTAAGGTTGTCTTTTACTAATCCTTAGGGGAAATATGGATCTGAAAGTATCTAGAATACCCATCAAGGAAACAGTAGTGGGAGTTACCCTCTATCCTCTCTAGCATTTGGTCAATGAATGGCAAAGGGAAATGGTTCTTCCTCGTGTTTTGGTTTAGTCAGCGATAGTCTATACAGACATGCCAACTATTCTTCACACGAGTTGGAACAAATTCATTGTTTTCATTTTTAATTACTGTAAGGCCAGTCTTTTTAGGAACCACTTGAATGGGACTGACCCATTGGATGTCAGATATGGGGTAAATGATTCCAGTAGCTAATAATTTTGTTACCTCATTTTTCAAAACTTCTAGGAGGTTTGGGTCCATTCGACGTTGTGGTTGCCTCACTAGTTTAGCCTCATCATTTAACAAAATATGATGTGTACAAATTGATGGGCTAATACCAGGAATTTCAGCAAGTTTCCACCCCAAAGCTTGTTTATAATCCCTCAAAAGTTCAATCAGTTGCAATTCATGCTTAGGAGGGTGTGAACTAGCAATGATGACGGGCAACTTGTTTCCATTATCAAGATATGAATATTTTAAATCTTGAGGCAGTTGTTTTAGTTCCAATTCAGGTGGATTTTGGATTGATGGTAGTGTATGTGAGAGGTCACTGATCTCATCTAACTGCTCAATGGTATCAACCTCGGATAAGGAATGAGATTTTACAAGCTTATATGTATCATCAATGGTCAGTGGATCATCAATGTTCAAGAAATCATCAATCAATGAACATGCATGACACTTTTCTAGACTACTAAAACAATAAATGCATGAATCATTTCCTATAATTTCTATCAGTGAAGAAAACTCAGAAAGGGTATCAGGGGAAAGAAATGTTGTTTTTTCAGGGGAAGGGAGTACATCTATAGAATTAACAGAGAGAGAGAGGAATGTTCTTCTGAGGGGTGCTTCATGGAATCAAGGATGTTGAAATGGACTATGTCACCACCAAATTCCATAGATAATGTACCATTGTGGACATTAATTATGGTTTTGGCAGTTATCAAGAAAGGTCTCCCCAATATAATCGGGGTATGTCCATTCATCCTATCATCCTCTATTTTAAGCACATAAAATTCAACAGGAAAAATTAAATTTTGGACCCTCACAAGAACATCCTCTAACACACCAGAGGGGTGTGAAGTACTACAGTTATCTAGTTGAATAATAATTCCAGTGGGCTTCAGTTCCCCAACCTACAATTTAGATTAAATAGAGTGAGGCATCACATTAATAGAGGCACCTAAATCAAGCATAGCATTAGAAAAAGAATACTCCCCTATGGTGCATGGAATTGAGAATGTTCGAGGATCATTGCACTTGGTGGGAAGTGATGGCTCTATCAATGCTAAAACATTCCTCCCCAAACTCACCTTCTCATCTTCACGAAGTCACCTTCGGTGTGTACACATCTCCTTTAGAAACTTGTCATACCGTGGAATTTTCTTCACAACATCAATCAATGGGATGTTAACCTACACTTTCTTGAAAATATCCAATATTTCATTATCAAGACCAATTTCATTTTGTTTTCTTGGTTGGGTGTACCTTTGAGGAAATGGAAGAGGAATGGTTGGGCTAGGTGACTCATCAATGTACACACTTTTTCCTTTGGAAGGGCTTCTCTCAAGACAAGGTTCTTCAACATTTGGAACATTTTTAATGGTTGGGATGGAGGTTTCCTCAAGAGGGGGTGACTCTAATGGAAGATCCATCTTACTTTCTAGTTGTTTTCCACTCCTAAGGGTGATATCACTAACATTTCCTTTATCCTTAGGGTTAAGTATTGGTTGAGAGGAAATTTTACCTGATCCGTGACTTTGAATTTCACCCACTGAGTTAGCTAGTTGGCCTAATTGGGTGTTTAGGTCTTGTATGGATGCTTGAGTGGTTTGTTGGAATTTAATATTGTTGGAAACCATTTGATTCATCATATCTTCTAGGCTAGGATCAGGTTTTGGAGGGGTTTGTTGGAAAGTCCTTTGGGGTGGTTGAGGATTTTTGGGTGGTGGTGGTGGATGAATACTCTGCCCTGGTTAGTTCCATTATTATTGAGGTTGGTTTGAATACCCCCTTTTCCTATAGTCTTGGTTATCCTTCCACCCATGGTTGGATGGATAGTAAGTTTCTTGCCTAAAGGGTTGGTTATAGGGGCGACCTGGAAATATTGCTTCACAACTCTCAGATGTTTCCCTCAATTGAGGACATTGGTCAGAGTAGTGGGTGTCAAAAGAACATATACCACAATGGATGGGAGGAGGAGATTGGGATTTCCCTTGGGAAAGAGAAAGTTGTTGAAGAAGGGTACTTACCTCTTTGAACTTTGTGTCCACCTTCTTCTCGAATTCAGTACTTTGTACCTCATGAACACCTCGAATGGGTATGCTAGACCTTATACCGAATTGTTGAGTGTTTTGTGCCCTGTTCTCGATTAAGGTCCTTGCAGCAATTAGAGTCTTATCTACCAGTGCACCACCTGCAGCAGCATCAATCATATTTCTATGAATATGGATTAAACCTTCATAAAAATATTGTATTAAAATTTGGTCACTTATTTGGTGGTGTGGGAAACTTGAACATAATCTTTTAAAGCATTCCCAATATTCATGAAGTGTTTCCCCTTGAGATTGTCCTATCCAAAAAAATTATTTCCTTATTGTTTCAGTTTGAGAGGTTGGGAAATATTTTTCAAGAAAAAGGTGTTTCATGTCCGCCCAGCCTCTTATTGGGAAATTAACATAATATAACCAATCTTTCACAGTGTCTTCCAAGGAAAATGGGAATGCTCTAAGCTTTACTTGTTCCTCATCCACATTTTCAGGTTTTAATGTTGAACAAACAGTATGAAATTATTTTAAGTGATTGTGTGGATCCTCTCCAGGAAGTCCATGGAATCTTGGTAATAGATGAATTAAACCATATTTTAGTTCAAAATTGGGTGCCTCGCCTTGTAATTGAATGTATGTGGGCAGAATATCAACATCAGGTGAGGTTAGTTATTTAAGTTTTCGATTGTTTTCATCCATTTTATTCACATTAAATTCAGTTTTTATGTTAATTCTCAAAGAAGAAGAAGAAGGATCAAGATGAGTGTTGATTTTTTGTGCGTCCTCCTTTAAAGTGTTGTCTTGTGTGTCTCAGTGTCATTGATGTAGGGTCCTCTCAGGTTCAGGTTTGAAAGGTTGTAAGTCTCCTAGAGTATAACACATCATGCACCAAACCTACACAACAAATATATCAAAATAAAAAAAAGATAGGTAGAGGTATAAAATAGATAAATATTCACAAAATTTACAAAAAAAATTCAAAAACACGCACTAAAAATCAAAGCGCTCCCCGACAACGGTGCCAAAATTTGACCGCTTTGTCATGACACATCAAATTGATTATGTTTTTAAGGTTGATTTATAGTTTAGGGAAGACCATAGGTCATCTATCAAGGAGAGTTGGTGGATTATAGTGTGTATTTTTAAAAAAGATTACCAAAAGAGGGGGGTGATTTTGAAAACAGTTTTAAGAAAATAACTTAACTTAAAGAGTTTAATAGTTGATAGAATAAGGTGGAGTATTAAGAATTATGAGATAAGGAGTTCACTTCAAGTTCACTACACATCTTGGATAGTTCATTGTTCTGAAAATTTCACATGGTTTTGTTTAATTCTTTGGTTGAGGGTTTTCCAGATCTCGATTCCCCTCTTGCCTCTCTAAACGTTGCACAAAGTACCAACCATTAACACAAAAATCGTGTTGTCAAGGTTTGGAATTTAAGAACAGATTAAAGGATACCAAAGTATACTAATATATTTTGTATGTATGAGAGAATGAGTATCCTTGTGTTTCCCAATTAGAACAACTCAAGTTTCCCACTTCAAATTTCAACCCAATTGGTGTTGAAATGAAAAGCGGTTCACTAAATTAAACCCAAGAAATGAACTCAGAATAGAATCATAATTAGATAAAACGTAAGTGAAATAATCCACACTCAAATTACAAAAAACCAATAGATTATCAAGTGTCGTAACTCCCACCCAATTATTTGTAGCTCCCTCGAAATGATCGTCCACCGTTTAGCTCACCATCGAGAGGAGGAGGAGGCTCGGGTGGAACTCCCTCTCCATCCTTGATTCCACTATGTGGATAGGGGCCTCTAGAACTTCAAGTATGAGGAGAGAAATCCTTTGGGTCTCTAAAATACCATATCTTTTCCTCCTGGTCGAACTTTCAAATGAGGATCCCAAGGTTCCATTTTATAGGAAAATGGGAAGGTGGTTTTGAGCACACAAAATTATTAAAACCACTTGTCACAAGTGTTTCGACCTCCAGACAGCATTATATCGATTTGGAGAAAATAAAAAAGTTGTAGCCAAACCTCTTGGATGTCTCCATAGAAATTTTGGCACAATTGGGACACCTATAGCCCGAGATATGGACATATCACAACACACCACTTTTGAATCTGTGTAGATTTGGTTTGTTGGACAGATCAGGTTGGCAAGGCCATCAGATGGCCGAATGAGTCTTGGGTTTCTTCATATGAAATGTATCTTAATAAGTTTCGGACCAGAACACAACATTTCAGCCTAATTGGATGCATGGTATAGTAGAAGTGTGTGGATTAACCCACTGGTGTTCTTGGATCCTGCGCAGTTTGGCCCATTTTTCTTAGACATCATCATGGGCCCTCCAAATCACTTTCACCTTCAATGAAATTTTCAAGACAAGTAACATTGGACTTTTTAATATCAATAAACACAAAATAAATGATTAAAAAATGGAATTAAATTTGTTATTATTTTTTTAATTTACAATACAAATTTAGTTTAATACAATGGTGTAAGGGTGAAAATGACACAGTGAATCGTGGTACGATCACCTCCACTAATAGGTGATCAATTGTTTGATAAAGTAAAATATATTGACACTATTTTCAGTAAAACATTTTCAAAAAACATTAAAAAATAAGGTTGGAAGAAGAGATTAATTTTCTTTGAATTACCGTATTAGAATTGTTTGTATGTCAAAAAAATTCTTAATGTTATGAATGTAGAAAAAAATTTATTTGATATTATTATTGGCACATTACTAAATATTCCTAGAAAAAATAATAGAATAAAGGATAGGTTGGACATGATTGACATGGGGATAAGGGATGAGTTGGAACTAGTGAAGGGTAAAGGGTGAACTTTTCTTCCTCCAGTAGATTACACTCTATCCAGATAAGAAAAAATGCAATTTTTCTTTTTTCCTTAATAGTATAAAAGTTATATAGTGGTATTCCTCAAATATCAAGAATATAATTTCAATGACTAATTTGAAGTTATAGGGTATAAAATCACATGACTGTCGTGTTTTGATGCAAGATTTGATACATGTTTCTTTCCATTATTATCTTCCTAAAAATGTATGGCGTATATTAAACATACTCAGTTTATTTTTCAAATCTATATGTAGTAAAGTTATAGACCCGATGAAGTTTACAATCATGAATAAGGAGGTTTCATTCATATTATGTGAATTAGATATGTTCTTACCACTATAATTATTTGATATAATGGTCCACCTAATGGTTCAATTGGTTAGAGAGGTTGAACTATGTGGTCCGGTCCATTATAGATGGATGTACCCCGTCGAAAGGTATACAAATATTTTGAAAGGGTATGTCAAGAATCAAAGTTGTACAGAAGGTTGTATTGTAGAATGATATATTATTAAAGAAGATGTTGAATTTTATACCAATTACCTATCCAATGTTAACAACATCAGTCTCCCAAAGTCTCATAACAACAGACACCTTATGGGTGAAGGAATTTCCGAAAGAGATGTTGTTACAATTACCTTCATAAAGTGGGAGCAAGTGAACCTTTAAATTTTACATAATAGTGAATATGTTGAACCATATGTTGAATCCCATAAACCAACTCTTATAGATTTTAATCCATCAAGTTATGAAATATGGATATCAAATATACATAATCAATAGTTTATAGGGTGGTTTCAAGATTAAATTTATAATGATTTATCTGAAAATATGAATTCAATTATCGAACGACATCGATAGCTATCCAGGGGACTGAATGGAAATGTTATACCTTACATTTTACTTATAATAAATGGTTATATATTCTATACAAAAGAACACAATGGTTTCATTACGATGCAAAACAATGGAGTTATGCTTCTGGAAGAAGCGATTCACATATCCAATTCCAAGGATAGAAATCCAATTTATGAAAATATGTCATAATTTTTCATTATCAAAAAAAATATATGAATTGGATTATACAAATTTTCAAGTCTCAATTTTATGTTTCAAATGGGTTGAAAATAGGAGTGTATTAAAAGTTGATGAAACGGGCTTCGTGAGGGTGAATTTTAGATTGGAAAGGGGAAATATGAGCCATTCATAATGGAATCACAAGTAGTGTAAGTATTTTATGTATTGAATCTAGAAAAAAATAATTGTTCTATTTTCCTTATGGTGTAACACCCCAAGAGTTAATAGTAAGTTATTTTCTTTAAAGTAATTCATTAGCTTGCGCAACACGCAACACCGAGTTCGAGTACCAAACTAGACATTCAAAAGCGGTTATGAATAGTATTAACTGAATTTTGAATTTTATATACTCCATATAATTATAGAATCCATATTATGTGTTTCTTATACATAATATAAGAATAAATTCATTTTTTCAGATAAAAGAAGTATTTTTCAAAAAAAATGCAATTTTACCACCTTTTAATGGAAAACCCTTTTTAAAACAAATATTTGACACTTTTATATATTAAATTTATTAAATTAAATTCTTATTTAGAATTGGGACATAAAAATTTATTTTGGATAAATTTTTGGTACTTTTCTGATAACTTTCATTTTTTGATGAATACTGAAAAATACTAAATTTTAATAGAAAACAACCTTTTTAATAAAAATAATTTATAGTGTTAAATTATGTATTTGAATGGTTTTTAAGTATAATTAGATTATATTTTTATCATTTAATACAATGTAGTTCATTATAAGTAATTTCACATTTAAATTTGACATAAACACGTGTCAATCTTTTGATAATTTTTACTTTTTAAAAACCCGCTTTTCGATTTTGACAACAGGAATTAATTTTAAACTAATTAATGAAACTTCTATGTTTTGAATTTGGTAAAATAGAATTCATTTTTGAATTCGGAATATCAAAATTAGCTTAGGGTAAATTTTTGGTATTTTTCTAAAAACATTAAATTTTTGATGAATTGTGAAAAACATTGCGTTATAGTTTAAAACCAACTTTTTATTTAAATAATTATTTATTTTATTTGAATTTATTTTAAGTAAAAATAGATATATAATACCTATATAAGTTCAATTTAATTAATTGGAGTCATTTTATAATAAAATTAGTTATATAAAATTTTATTGAACTTTTTACCGTCTTTTACCCACCTCCTAGGAGAATTTGCAAATTTGCATAAAACATAATTTTACCGCTTCTGTGGGTTAAATTTAAAAAATCCAAGAGACACGGTTAATATCAGTAAGTAAAATGTGCTTCAATAAGATTAAAATAATTTTTCGTGAATAATAATTTTTTACTTTTATTTACCACGGTTAAAAGTAAATAGGGTAATTAAGGGTAAAAATGATATTATAATTACCCTAACACATATCCTAATTCTATTGGATAAGTATAATTCTACCAAAAAAACCTTAGGAATAAAATATTATCCTATTTGGTCCACTTGGATTAGATTAGTACATTTATTATTATTTTATTTAAAGAAGAGTTAAAAGAGTTAAATTTAAATTTTAATAACTAAACCATTTTTAATATAGGGTTACCCACAATATAAATTAGACTATAAATATTCCTTAAAAATATAAAAATATTTCCTACATAATTGTATTTTATTTATAATTTTTAGATATTATATAATTTAATTTATTTATGACACAATGATGATGCAGTAATTACCTAATTAATGAAATATTAAAATAATAGATATTATAAATATCCAAATAAATGTAAATTGAGACTTATGATGAATTAAACTAATTTTTTAGGTTAATATGACATGTTATGGTTTCTTAAATAAATTTTATTCTAAGTGATAAAGTTTTTATGGCTTTCAAAAAAATCAAATACTAAATAGTGTCAAAATTGACATAATTGAGTTTTTAAAACAAATATTATATTATTAATTGATATAATATTCCAAAAAATATAATTTTCAGCCAAAGGACTTAGATAAGTTATATATATTAATAATGAACCACATGGGGTTCTCTTGGATTGTTATAGTAAGTTTATTAACCATATAATATAAAAATACAAAGAGACATGGTAAATTTCAAACTATTTAACTAGGAGTTAAATCTAAAAGATAAGGATAATATGATGTCATAAACCTGTATAAAACCTATTTTTTGAGATTTTTTCGGCTCATCCCCACCTTATACTTTAAATAATTCATTTTTGATCCATTAGAAACCGAAAATCATTTTATTATAAAATAATATTTCAAGCTTTTCCTAAAGTGACCATCTCCTCTCTTATAAAAGGCCACTTCCCCTTCTCTTAATTTCACACCTCAAAATCCTTTTAGATCGACCAAAACCTGCCCAAATATCCTACCAACTTTCCTCCCTTAATCCTAAAGGCCTTAATTTGGTCAGAAATTCAACCTAAGGATCCCTTTTTATCAAATCAAAAGGAAGAACCTGAAGAAGAGGTAAATATTTCATCACCTCTTTCAAGTTCTTTTCTTCTTCCACTTCCTCTTTCTTTGTTGTTTACGTTATAAAATAATAACTCCAGTATCATCTATATACTTTAATTTTATTATAAAAATGGTACAACCATATTCATTATTCTATCCATCCTATAAATGATAAAGTCATCATACGTGCGTACGTATGGATTACCGTCTCCACGTCATGGTGTAGTTTGTTATTCAAACACTTAATTATTTGGATGGGTATAATAATGAGTATAACTAATGTAAATAATAAGTATAAAATTTTAATGATTATGTATATATGATATACCATCCAATTACATATTATTTCACTATCAATATAATAATATTTTCCCTCGTACATACGTACGGATTACCGTCTCCACGAACGTGAAGAGATTCATTCCCCATCGTAATAATTCAAGAATAATTTTCATTTTATGATTAAAAATAATTTTTATGAACTTAATATAATTATGTATATGAATAAAATTTATCCTATCCATAACAAACGTGGCTTAAATAACTGAGTATATAAAGGAAAACAGATCAGTTAACACCCAAAATGATGATACTACTAAAATATTATTAACAAAGAAATATTAGAGGATCATATATGATATCATATTTATGTATATAATTATTTTATAATTTAATAAAAATTATTTAACTATTATACAGGAGATTAATTTACCCTCAACTAAGGAAAATTACAAGGTAAGGGGATTCTTATCTCACTTTTATTTCCGTGATATTTCCATTGTTCACCACTTATTTATTGCATGTGGTGTATTGTGTACTGACATTTGATATATATTATCATGATTATATTTATATTCATGTTATTTTTTTATTCATTTGGTGGTTATTAACTTTTTTTCATATGACTCGATTGATTACAACATGGTAAGGGGTTTTCATCTCACTTCTTATTCCTGTGAGATTCATGCTATTTTTCCACTATTTCCTTTTGTGTGGTGTATGTACTACCCATGATTATATTATTCATGTAATATACTTTAATTTATGGGTATTTACATATTCATTGTATGATAATTATTTCATGGGGTGTATGTTTCGTAAGTTACCAAATCGGTAAGGGAATTTCAAATTTCAATTTCCACTCATTGGGCTTTACGCATACTTCATTGATTATTTTACTCCATGATTATGTGTGGAATCACTATTTATTATTTTTATAGTAATTACCACTCCCCTTTCTGTGGATATAATTTTGATACACATAATCACTCCATTGATAAATTCCCAAGTCATCGATATGAACTTGATAAGAGTAATTTTAACTCAATCTCCATTCATTGAATTAAACATCCAATTCATTGGAGTTGTTTTTACAAGAATATGTGTGAATGTCCTCTGATTGATTTACACCGAATATCCAGTCATATTGAGTGTATTTATATTTTTCACACATAATTATGTAATTGATATATCTTTAACCTAAGGATACGGTCTTTATAAGGGATTTCATCTCAACTTACATTCCATTTAGTCTTCTTTGTTGTTGTACGCCAACTTAGTTTTTTTTGTGTATATACTGTACTTTGACATAGTATATCATGAATCCCTTTATTCTCATGATATGATAAAGTTTTGATTACCTCAATTATTTGTATTCAAGTGTCTCTCATTTGGTTAGGAACTCTAACTAAAATATCATTTTAAATGTTTTAAAATTTTATTCTTATAAATCTTTCTCATTAATGTCTATGTTTTAAAAATGGTTTTCAGGATTTATTTATATGGACATGAATTTTTAAAATGAAAATTCTTTTACAAAGTTTCAAGGTGGTATGAGACACCTTGATTCAAAAAAATCTATTTTAAACATATTCTTGATAAATAGTGAGACTTTTTCAAGAAAAATGGGGATATTTCTCTTAAATAGTTTTGATGATTATTTTCATCTATATAAATATCCTTCAGTGTATTTTATTCTTTATTGAGGTTGATTTATCATAATACAATCACCCATATTGTATTTAATGAGTTATGTTTGACTATGGATGTGTTTTTTTATACCATTCATGGTTTATGGTTAAAGTATTGACATTTTGTATGCTAGTTTTAATACGAATGTTTATGTTATATTTCAACCTTTTCATATGAGGAATGCATTGGACTTAG
The DNA here is from genome assembly GCA_963277665.1 of Viscum album. Classification (NCBI taxonomy): domain Eukaryota; kingdom Viridiplantae; phylum Streptophyta; class Magnoliopsida; order Santalales; family Viscaceae; genus Viscum; species Viscum album. The sequence goes on from OY728122.1 coordinate 643,814,591, forward strand.
TAAGTGACGGGTGGAGCCCGCTATATCTCCTCGATGCATTGGTAGGTCTCATGAGACAAACTAGGGTCTTGGCACAAAGCCTTGACAAAATCTTATTTGTAGTCCTGGCACAAGGCCTTGACTATGTGGTTATGAATTCAGGAATTATGCATTCCATAATTATGAAAGTAGCTATTGATATTTAATGTGATTATTCTACTAGTAAATATCCATGAGAATAGGTAAATGGCGTTATTTGATTTTATATTTTCCATATTATACTGACGTTTAAGTTTAAAATGCTTTTGTCTTAGTCTTATACATTGCCTTAAATGTTTATACTTATTTATAAAAGTTTCCGCTATATTGTTATCCTTACTGAGCATTTGAGCTCACCCCTTTCTATATTTTATCTTTACCAGGATGTGAAGAAGTATTTTATGGTTTACCTACAAGGATAGGCTAAGGATATAAGTTTGTTTAAAAAGGGGACAAAATGTTGTTGATATTTTTATTTCATGATGTAATGTAAAACTTATGAGTGTATCTAGTAATTCCAAGGCTATTAAACTGATCAGTCTTTCGGGACATGATTCCTTGTATCATGCCAATGTTATTTAATAATTCACTGACTCTAGGTAACTAGGGTTGGGGTGTTACAGTTGGTATCATAGGAAGTTTAGTACAAACCTTGGAAGCTAGATTTAGAAAAACTTTTATTAGAAAACACTAACCTAAGATAGATATTGAGGAATATTATAGAAGAACATCCAAAAATTTTGGTAATGTAAATACTATATGGGTTTTCCAAGAAATAAATACATGTCTAGATACAAGCAGGTAGAGGTGGCTCTGGCACAGATGTATCTATGAGTGAAAACTCCGACAAGGAGTTTTGGGCTTCACCTGGGGTATCTTGGTACACAACAATAGTCCTTGTTTCACTCTTGGTTATGAAACTCCCAGGGGATATGCTTGGGATAATTTACATTTTCTTTACAAAATAATTTTAAGGATTTTAATATAATATGAGAATAAATAACCTTGGTTAATCCTAATGTGTTTTAGATTGAAAATAAGGTGTTATGATATTCTCTAAATAATTTTATGACTCGCACTATGCTTTCTTGTGTTAGTTAATGGTTGGATTCCAAGGAAGTCATATTAACATTTAACATGATGTATAAGGTGGGAATGAAAGTGGAAATGAGTATCGAAATGGAATGTTGACAGGAGTAAAAGATATCGTTTTCATGCTGAATCAGTTTTCCAAAAATATGATCAACAACATATATATTAACCAACTCCTGGACTCAATAAAGAAGAGAAAGGCGGTGAATGATAAGAGCTCCAGCATTGGAGACCATGGAGAAAAGAAAGCTCAATTTACATCATGCAGGAAATGTGGAAGGAGACACCTAGGGAAGTGTATCAATGGAAAAAATAAATGTTTTATGTGTGGGAAAGAAGGACATAAAGTAAAGAATTGTTGAGGAAAAATGAAGAGTACTATGGAAGAAAATAAAAATGATCCCAAGAATCCATTTACAGTCATTTTCCATAAATGAAGGGGACCTGGGCATTACCCGGGTGAATGCCCTATTCTATAGGATAACCTCTTGGTCAAGGAAGAACCTATGTGGAAATAAATGGATAGTGAAATGTTTAAAAGTATTAGTGCTCTTTGTTGATGGGATTACTTTGGAAGACTTTTCTCTTGTATGTGTAACCCTGTAGTTTGTTGTGTGAAAATTCTATTTTAGGAATAATTGTCTTTTAAATTGTTTATATAGTTATAAATAACCATTTGGGTTTATATGATCCTTAAATTTTAGGCAATTACAAGTTATTAAATTTTGGAATGAAAATGCGAGGTATGAGATAACATTTATGGTGAAATTATGTTATAGTTATTTTGAGGAATTTATCTCATTTTGGGAACGTTATAAAATATGGTTTTTGAAAAAGGACAGCACACAGAGCATGTGACAACCCATCGCGTCGGATAAAGATGTGGGAATCGAACCCACAACCAGAGTGCAATTGGGATTTATTGCCTACCACTGGAATACATGAAGTCCCTAGTTAGTGTGGCTAATTATTTTTAGTTAAATTATTTTATTGATCAATAATAAGTTGATTTTGGATCTTATATATTATCAAATGGATATCCTTAGTATAGGAAAATGATTTGGTGAATAAGTGATAAATGTTATTTGGGGAGATGTTCACTCTATTGGGAACACTATATGCCTAAGGAAAATAGAATACTATGGGATTTCATTTAAGGAGTAATGATTGATTCTTATCTATGTTTTTATTGTGGATTTATAGCGATTTGGGTTATTTATGGAAATGATTAACCTATTATAGAGAATATGTGATTAGGTTAATTAGTTTTAAGTATGTGACTTTAAGAGTAGTCGATGTTATTTTGAGATACAATTTGACGTGGAAGACTGTGTAATCAAATTCTTCTATGTTTTGGATTTCAATATTAGTTTGTATTATATTGAAGGATTTTAAGGGCAGCTATTTATTGAATGGTATTTATTGAACTTTGGGTATTGTTGGTTTAATTTTATAAATTAAGATTAGTATTTATTTCACTAAAGGATTATCCTTTGTGGGTATCATCTGATCTTGTACTAACCATTTTGGTTTTTATTAATCTCTAAATACAAGGTAAATATATATAGTTTATCCTTTGTGGATTATGTGATTTTCTAGAATTTTATTCTAGCGCTTCAGGTGTGACCAAGTCATCTTGAATACTCATCATTTGAAAAAAAAGATGAGTTAGTGGTATAAATTTATTAAAGGATGAAACTCTACTTAAAAGGTAAGTATATCTCTTTATTTTCGTAGTCAATCTCATAAATAAATTCCTCAACTTTATGAAATGTAACTCAAAATAAAAAACTTTATCATTTTACTTTTCCTACTAGGAAACTAATGATCATTTATCCCATCACAAGTTTGTGGTTTTCTTGTTGTTAACTTTCTCCTGATCATGTTTTATATCACTCTCCACCATAACTTGACACTTAGTTTATCTTCCATATCCATGTTTTCCTACATATAATCCTAGTGGGTTATCTCAGGTGACATTTGTACTTCTCCTTCATTATTTTAAAGAGATAGTTTTATTGACTCTTTTTTCCAATGTGGGACTTTCAATGAAGTTCCCAAGACCAATTTTAAAATTTTTAGGACACAATTTCCAAAATGGGGGAAGAATGTAACACCCAAATATTTCATAATAAGTTATTTTCTTTAAAGTAATTCAATAGCTTGCACAACACGCAACACCGAGTTCGAGCACACCACGACTTGCCAAACTAGCCATTCAAAAGAGTTCATGAATATTATTAACTGAATTTTGAATTTTATATACTCCATATAATTTTAGAATCCATATTATGTGTTCCTAAGACATAATATAAGAACAAATTCATTTTTTCAGATAAAAGAAGTATTTTTCAAAAAATGAAATTTTACCACCTTTTAATGGAAAACCCCTTTTAAAACCAATATTTTACACTTTTATAAATTCAATTTAATGAAATTAAATTCTTCTTTAGAATTTGGACATAAAATTTTATTTTGGATAAATTTTTGGTACTTTTCTGATAACTTTCATTTTTTGATGAATAATAAAAAATACCAAATTTTAATAGAAAACAACATTTTTAATCAAAATAATTTATAGTGTTAAATTATGTATTTGAATCGTTTGTAATTATAATTAGATTATATTTTTATTATTTAATACAATGTACATCATTATAAGTAATTTCACATTTAAATTTGACATAAACACATGTCAATCTTTTGATAGTTTTTACTTTTTAAAAACCCGCTTTTTTGGTTTTGACAACGCGGATTAATTTTAAATTAACTAATGAAACTTATATGTTTTAAATTTGGTAAAATATAATTCATTTTTGAATTCATAATATCAAAATTATCTTAGGGTAAATTTTTGGTATTTTTCTGAAAACATTCGATTTTTGATGAATTGTGAAAAACACTACGTTATAGTTTAAAACCGACTTTTTATTTAAATAAATATTTATTTTATTTAAATTTATTTTAAGTGAAAATAGATATATAATACCTATATAAGTTCAATGTGATTCATTTGAGTCATTTTATAATAAAATTAGATGTATAAAATTTTATTGAGCTTTTTACCGTCTTTTACCCACCTCCTAAGAGCATTTGCAAATTTGCATAAAACATAATTTTACCGCTTCTGTGAGTTTAATTTCAAAAATCCGAGAGAAACGGTTAATATCAGTAAGTAAAATTTGGTTCAATAAGATTAAAATAAATTTTGGTGAATAGTATTTTTTTTACTTTTATTTACCACGGTTAAAAGTAAATAGGGTAATTAAGGGTAAAAATGATATTATAATTACCCTAACACATGTCCTAATTCTATTGTATAAGTATAATTCGACCAAAAAAACCTTAGGAATAAAATATGATCCTCTTTGGTCCACTTGTATTAGATTAGGACATTTATTATTATTTTATTTAAAGAATAGTTAAAAGAGTTAAATTCAAATTTTAATAACTAAACCATTTTTAATATAGGGTTAAACACAGTATAAATTCAACTATAAATATTAATTAGAAACCTAAAAATATTTCCTACATAATGGTATTTTATTTATAATTTTTAGACATTATATAATTTAATTTATTTATGACACAATGATGATGCAGTAATTACCTTATTAATGAAATATTAAAATAATTGATATAATAAATATCAAAATAAATGTAAATTGAGACTTCTGATGAATTACACTAATTTTATAGGTTAATAAGACATTTTAGGGTTGGTTAAATAAATTTTATTCAAAGTGATAAAGTTTTTATGGCTTTCAAAAAAATCAAATACTAAATGGTGTCAAGATTGACATAATTGAGTTTTAAAAAAAATATTATATTATTAATTGATATAATATTCCAAAAAATCTAAGGTTCATAAAAATGAATTATATAAGGTTAAATATATTAATAATTAACCACATGGGGTTCTCTTGGATTTTTATAGTAAGTTTATTAACCATATAATATAAAAATACAAAGAGAGATGGTAAATGTCAAACTATTTAACTAAGAGTTAAATATAAAAGATAATGAAAATATGATGACTTAAACCTGTCTAAAACATATTGGTTGGTAGGTTTTAGACCCATACCCACCTTATCCTTTAAATAATTCATTTTTTATCCATTAAAAACCAACAATTATTTTATTATAAAATAATATTTCAAGCTTTTCCTAAAGTGACCCTCACCTCTCTTATAAAAGGGCACTTCTCCTTCTCTTAATTTCACAACTCGAAAGCCTTTTTGATCAGACAAAACCTACACAAATATCCTCAAAACTTTCCTCCCTTTATCCTAGTTTCCTTCCTTTGGTCAGAAATCCAACCTAAGGATCCCTTTTGATCTAATCAAAAGGAAGAACCCAAAGAAGAGGTAAATATTTCATCACCTCTTTCAAGTTATTTTCTTCTTCCACTTCCTATTTCTCGGTTATTTAAATTATAAAATAATAAATCTAGTATATTCTATATATTTTGATGTTATTATAAAAATTTTAAAACCATATTCATTATTCTATCCATCCTATAAATGACAAAGTCTCCATACGTGTGTACGTACGGATTACCGTCTCCACGTCCTGGTGTAGTTTGTTATTCAAACACTTCATTATTTGGATGGGTATAATAATGTGTATAACTGATGTAAATAATAAATATAACATGTTAATGATTATTTATATATGATATACCATCTAATTACATACGATTTCACCATCAATATAATGATATTGTCACTCGTGTGTACGTACGGATTACCGTCTCCACGAACACGATGAGATTCATTCCCCATCGTAATCATTCAAGAATAATTTTAATTTTATGATTAAAAATAATTTTTATGAACTTAATATCTTTCTGGGTATGAATAAAATATTTCATATCCATAACAAACATGTCTTACGTAACTAAGTATATAAAGGAAAACATATCAGTTAACACCCGAAATGATGATACTACTAAAATATTATTAACAAAGCAATATTAGAGGATCATATATGATATCATATTTATGTATATAGTTCTTTTATAATTTAATAAAAATTATTTAACTATTATACATGAGGTTAACATACCCTCGATCAATGAAAAGTACAGGGTAAGGGGTTTCTTATCTCACTTTTAATTTCGTGAGATTTCCATTATTCACCACATATTTATTGCATGTAGTGTATTGTGTACTGCCATTTGATATATATTATCATGATTATCTTAATATTCATGGTATTTTGTGATTCATTTGGTGGTTATTAACTTTTTTTCATACGACTCAAATGATTACAACATAGTAAGGGGTTTTCATCTCACTTCTTATTCGCGTGAGATTCATGCTATATTGCCACTATTTCCTTTTATGTCGTGTATGTACTGCCCATGATTGTATTATTTGTGTAATATAATTTAATTTATGGGTATTTAAATATTCATTGTATGATACTTCTTTCATGGGGTGTATTTTTTGAAAGTTACCAAATCGGTAAGAGAATTTAAAATTTCAATTTCCACTCATTGGGCTTTATGCATACTTCATTGAATATTTTACTCAATGATTATGTGTGGAATAACTATTTATTATTTGTATAGTAATTTCCACTCCCCTTTCTTTGGATATACTTTTGATACACATAATCACTCCATTTATAAATTCTCAAGTCATTGATATGAACTTGATAAGAGTAATTTTAACTCAATCTCCATTCATTGAGTTAAACATCCAATTCATTGGTGTTGTTTTTACAAGAATATGTGTGAATGTACTATGATTGATTTACACTAAATATCCAATAATATTTAGTTTATTTATATTTTTCACACATAATTATGTCATTGATTTATCCTTAACCTAAGGATACAGTCTTTATAAGGGATTTCATCTCAACTTACATTCCATTGAGTCTTCTTTGTTGTTGTGCGCCAACTCAGTTTTTTTTGTGTATATATTTTACTTTGACATAATATACCATGAATCCCTTTATTCTAAATATATTATAAAGTTTTGATTACCTCAATTATTTTTATTCAAGCATCTCTCATTTGGTTAGGAACTCTAACTAAAATATCATTTTATATGTTTTAAAAATTTATTCTTCTAAATATTTCTCATTAATGTCCATGTTTAAAAATGGTTTTAAAGATTTATTTATATGTACATGAATGTTTTAAAATGAAAACTACTTTCCAAAGTTTCAAGGTGGTATGGGACACTTTGATTCAAAAAAAATCTATTTTAAACAGCTTTTTGATAAATAGTGAGACTTTTTCAAGAAAAATGGGGATATTTCTCTTAAATAGTTTTGATGATTATTTTCATCTATGTCAATATCCTTAAGTGTATTTTATTATTGATTGAGGTTGATTTATCATAATACAATCATCCATATTATATTTAATTAGTTATGTTTGATTTTGGATATGATATTTTTATACCATTCATGGTTTATGGTTAAAGTATTGATATTTCGTATGCTAGTTTTAATATGAATGTTTATGTTATGTTTAAACCTTTTCATATGAGGAATAAATTGGACTTAATAAGTGATGGGTGGATCCCGTTATAGCTCCTTGATGCATCGGTATGTCTCATGAGACAAACTAGTGTCTTAGCATAAGGCCTTTATAAAATCTTATTTGTAGTCTTGGCACAAGGCCTTGACTATGTGGTTATGAAGTTTGGAATTATTCATTCCATCATTATGAAAGTAGCTATTGATATTACATGTGATTATTCGACAAGTAAAATATCCATGTGAATAAGTAAATGGAATTATTTGATTTTATCTTTTCCATATTATTCTGAAGTTTAAGTTTAAAAGGCTTTTGTTTTAGTCTTATACATTGCCTTAAATGTTTATACTTATTTATGAAAGTTTCCGCTATATTGTTATCCTTTCTGATCATCTGAGCTCACCCCTTTCTATGTTTTATTTTTCCCAGGATGTGAAGAAGTATTTTATAGTTGACCTTTAGGGATAGTCTAAGGATATAAGTGTGTTTAAAAAGGGGACAAAATGGTGTTGATGTTTTTATTTCATGATGTAATGTAAAAATTATGAGTGTATCTAGTACTTCCAAGGATACTAAACAAATCGGTCTTTCGGAACATGATTCCTTGTATCATGTCAATGTTATGTTATAATGCACTGACTCTGGGTAACTGGGGTTGGGGTGTTACATATGGTGACTAAAACAACTATCGAGTCAGATAAAAATTCAATCAAGGATGACCCTTTCATTATGAGATCACAGTCAGTTCATGTTGGTCCCAATGTAGACAATGTCTTTTACATTAGAGGGAACCATAAATAGGGGATTTAGATTCTTGATAGAGGATCCAAATCCCAAAAACCTTTAAACCAATAAATATATTTCAATGATAATGTAAAAGTTTTTTTTAATATCCTATGTTTTTTCTCATAATATTATCTTTTCTCTACTGAATTAACACAATCTAAGTTAAATGTTTGACAACTCATGAAGAAAATTTCTTCTGCATATTATAATGTTTTCGGAAGAACATACTATAATTAAGTAAACCTTTTGGGAATATGTAAAGGTATTGTTACAATAAAATTTTCTATTTTACCAAAAAAATTGTATAATGAAACATTGACTTAATTTTCATTATTCCTTACAGAGTTCATTTATTTAAGAATATCGTTATCTATCTTTCATTCCTTTCTACACTAAAACTTCCACATACTTCTTCTCCCTCAAAACCTTTTCACTCTTGTAGTGTTGTAATTTATCACTTTCCTTCAAGTTACCTCCACTACCTTTTCAAAAAGAGAAATGATGCTATCTTTTCTCAATCACAGAGGTAATCTTGATGTTTCTGCAGTAAAATCATTATCCATAGAATTAATGTATTATTTTATATTTAGGTTTAATTTATTTATTTTTCGTATTACTCACATAATAATTATTTTCTTATACAGATGGATTATTTTTTTCAATTTGGTGTAGTTTGTTCTAAGCTGCTAATGCTTGTGAGAGATTGGACTTTGAGGCTCCAACTAAGATAACGACAACAAGGAAATGAGTTAAGAATGTATAAAACCATCATGAAAAGGTGAATTGCAACTACTTATTTAATTAATTTATTCATCATTTTATCTACTATTTATAAGTTAATTTCCTTATCATTTTTATCAAGAGGGGACCACAAAGAGGGGATTTGGATTCTCGATAGAGGATCCAAATCCATTAAACATTTTAAAAAAATAAATAGAGTTAAAGGAGAAGGTAAAATTGTTTTTTAATATGCTATGTTTTTCCTCATAATATTATTTTTTCTCTAATGAATTAACATAATATAAATTATATTTTTGACTAATCATGGAATCAATTTATTCTGTATATTATTAAGTTACCAAATACTATGGAAGAATAGACTATAATAAAGAAAAATCCTTTGGGAATATGTAAAGGTAATGTTACGATACACTTTCTCTATTTTATTGAAAATTTATATAATGAAACATCAATTTAATTTTCGTTATTCCTTATAGAGTTCGTTTATTTTAGAAGATTTATGTCCATATTTCATGTCTTTCTACACTAAAACTTCTTCATTCTTGAAACGCGCGGCCGATTGTCGCCTATTGACCGGTCAAGGTTCCGGTGCTCTGTTAATGTGTATAGCAGCACTCGGGTCGAATCCTCAGCGATGATACTTTGTAATAGTAGTTTGTTTTTAGTTAATTGTATTTTGATTAGGGGGGTTTGTTTGCAGAGCTTAATTGAAATGATTGATTGACTATAATTTATTTAACAAATTGATAAATATTGGGGTGATTTCATTATTATGGAGTAAAGCTTGTGATATCCTTGAGCTTTGCTTTATATTGCATTTAAATTAACACCCACTTCACAAGTTGACATCGATTAGAATTCCTAAGTGTTTAAGCTTTAATCCAAGCCTTAACTTAACTTAGGTTTCTAATCATTACCATTACTTGTTTATGGTAGTGTATTTTTGGTTCCAATAATCCATGGAATCCACATATTAAACAAAACATGTCATTAATCCATGACATATAAAGTTCAACATACACAATATTAATTTAAAGAACATTCGTCGAGCAAAAGATCTCAATCACTTAACATACCTAAATTATAACTCACCCCAATTAAAGATTTACCCAGCCATTAAAATTATTACTAATATGGTTATAATGATTATGGTGATGAATTATAAAGAGAAGAAAAAGAAAGGGACAAGATAAGAGTAGTGCATCAAACACACACACAAACGATTAAGAAAATTAAAAACGGATTTTCGATTGAATGAGGAAACAAAAGAAGGGAAGGGGATTCAACTGAATTTAAACTATTTTAAGAACATAAATATTAAATTACATAAGGTGTATGAGAATAAGAGATATTGAAGAAGAAACTTGCATTAAAATAGAATTACAAAAGAAAGGACTTACAAAATTACAAAAACGAAGAACATGAAAGTAAATGAAAACAAAGAGAGGAGAAAAGGTATCTCAAGTAAAAAATTGAGTATGGAAGGTTCTCCCAAGCCTTTGGAAAGGCTTTGGTCGTTCCAATATGTTATCCTCTCTTCTTAAATGCCAACCCTTTTGAAAGGAGAGGAGGGGAGAGTATTTATAGCCCAAGGAGTGGACTGTTTGCATTCTCAATCTGTCTCTCCACTTACATCACCAATTTGGCTATTCAGACAGCCGAATCTCCGAATATCTCATTCTTAAAAGTTGTAGATAATAAAGTTTTCCGAATACTTTCAAACTTTGGTGGAATTTGGACAAGTGGAGCCAAAGTTATGACGGTTTTATTAAACAAAGTTAAACTGTCCATTTCTATCCATGCGTTTTCGATGGCCAAAATGTGAAAGGGTTTTTGAATATGAATATGCCTTCAAATCCGAATGGTTTCTTCAACAAAGTAGGCCGAATATATCTCCTATTTGACACTGAAAAATATCATCTCGATTTGATGCTTACATCATGAGATATGTCATGAATACTATACTGATTTTATTTCTCGGCTAGAATGGTGGGCTGGACTTCAAAGCTTCATTTGGGACCCTTGTACTTATATTTGGGCCTTGAAATTTTTATCCAAGATGACATGTATTGTCCCCCGAATTATGGTGGAGAGTTAATATTTTTGGATTTCTGGATTGAGCCCAGTAAATCAATCTTCAAGGCTGGTCCAGTTTGTTCACAGATTCTTTGGTCTTGTTTGTGAGGACCATATGACCCTTCAAATGGCAAAATTGGATCATGGTACCTTCTAATGAAATGTTTTATATTGAAATTAGAATCCTAAAAAACAATAACCACACAATTCGGATCAGTATAGTGATAGTTATTATTAAAACATTAAACTGACTCAATTGGACTACTTCTAAAAATGCCCAAAAAATATACTTTATATTAAAACATTAATATTTCACCAAAATTATGCACATTTCATATAAAATAAGTAAAGGGAGTATATAATAAGTCATGAAAATATTAATAACATCAAATCCCCCACACTTAGTTTTTTGCATGTCCTCATGTGCAACAAATATAAAAACATGACAAAATCATTTTTACTCACCAACAGATATTAAAATTTTGTTTTCTCCAATCAGGGGAGGTTTAGACTATTTCACTCATCCATTTTGAATTGCACCACAAGTTGTTACAGAAATAATATTCCAAAACTATTTCATTTTTTCATGCTCAAATTTAGAAATGTAAAATGTGGACACTCAAAACTCACACCTCTCAAGATGATAAAATTCATTTTTGGAGGTTCACTCTTTCACCAACCAAAAGTGAAAATCTTAGAGTTTGAAAAGATCTCTCAGCTTAAAATCCCTATCCAAAGTGAACAATAATCAAGAGTTCTTTTTAATGGGTTTTTCTGTGGCTATGGGATGGTAGGAATATAATTTCCAAGAGAGAGAAGAAGAGGGTTAAAATACCAACATAGAAAAAGCAATGCACATTTTTTTGAAATGAATCATGGAAGGAAATGAAAACACATATTTACAAGGGAATGATTGTGTGAAGAAAGACACAATAGAGGAAGAAAATATGAAGGTAATGAGAAGATGGAATATTTACAAAACAAAAAAACTTCTCCCAATAAGAATATAATGCAAGTGTTCTTTGTTTTCTTTTCCTTTTTTTCTTTGTTTTTTCGAAAGTTGACCTTGAAACAGATCTCACACTCATATCCCAACCCATGTTTGATCTCCTCACGACACTAATTGTAATAGTTATAATAAGATCAAAGTTTGAGGAAGAGTGATTTTTTACCTACCCAAGACACAAACCATTTTTTTCATTTTTTTATTATTATTATTTTTTTTATTTTGATTTTTTTTTTGATTTTTTTTTTGATTTTTTTTGAACACTTTTCAATATCATTTGTACAATACATTCCGAAATCCCACTGAATGACAACCTCCCACCCACACTAAAATGGATGCTTGCCCTTAAGCATATGATAACACACCAGAAAGTAAGGAAATGATACCCAAAAATGAAATCCATTCCCCCCCACACTTAAATTTCAAAAACTTATGCAATGAAAATCCATGTTGATATTGGGTGGGATAAGGTATTGGGATTGTAATGTGGCTATCAAAGAAAAGGTTTTCATATGATTGAAGGGGCTTTAAAAAGGAGGATTAATGTAAGGGAAATGGGAGGCTATTTGGCTATTGTGATTCTCATGTGGTTCAGAAAATGCCTCTATCATATTAATACACACTAAGGTAGAAAATTCAGCTCGAAGGTCCAAAAACTCAAGACTCACAAATGGGGGTGAAAAACACACATTTTGAAAAGATGGCCATAGGTGGCCTTGGAATTAAATCAAATGTTTTTTCTCACGGTTTGGGAAAAGCATTTTCCAAATCCAAAAATTGAGCATTCAAAATTTGTTAATTTTGACACAAAATTCTTTATCCAAAGTCATGATGAAAATACAAAATTTTTTAGATGAAAACATGTTTGTTAACTCCCCAAAATTGTTGGACAAAATTTCAAAACTCGATGGTGAGTAAGCATGACTCTTTTTTTGTATTTTTTAAGTGATTGTGTTTTTTGGTTTTTTTTAGTTTTTAAGGTTTTTTTAAAATACACACCCTCACAAGAGAGAAAGAGAAAAAAAAGGGTTGAAAAAAAGTGGTAAAAAAATGAAGGAGAGAAGAAGAAGAAGAAAGAGGTAGAGAGATGGAGAGATATAGAGAGAGTTAAAGGGAAAGAGGTGCCCCTGGTTTGGATTTAGTGGGTTTCCATCTCCATCCAGTGGTAGGTCGGCTAGATAATTTGGGGATTCGGTGGAAGTCGAGGTGGTTCCAGGACAGTGGGAAGTTACCTAAAAAATAAAATTCATTATTCATCTAATGAAAAACTAAAAAGAAATTTAAATTTCATAAAAGTAAAAGAAAACATGGGTTGCCTCCCAAGAAGCACTGCATTTAATTGTCTACAGTTGGACAATTGCAGTGGACTACCCATAGTCTGATGGTGGCCATCGTATTTTCTCAACTCTAGTGTGCTTCCTGAAAAACATTTTCTTTGGGAGGCCTGATGATTCATTAGATAATTTCTTCCCATCCTTGTTGGTGTGATTGAAATTCAATGGGGTTGGAAAGAGAATATTTTTATCCTCACTTTGGTCTTCAACCTGAGGAATGATTTTATCCACAAAGTGATGGTTTTCTATTCTTGGAAATTCAGGAAGATGTCTCAATTCTGATGGTTCATTTATGTATGGTTCAGATAACACGAAGGCAGAGTATGAGATCCCAATTGTTTTTGACTCATTTATTTCATCACTTACCGATGTAGAGTAATGGGGATCAGTGGAGTCATAAGACTGAATACAATTTTCAATATCCTTTATTTCAATGTTGTTCGCCAAAGAATTGTCAATTTCAACCTCACCAGTGATAACTTTATTAATTAGGGTACAAATATCACAAACATCACTACCATTAGGACAATATAAACACATTGGTTCAAGGTTCACTTCACATATAACAGAATTTTTAGAATCATGGATAGTAAAGGATGAATGTGGGATAATCTGATCTGAATCAACAAATGAGCATTCTAGTTCATTTTCCTTATTACCATCCATGTTGGAGCATTGAAGGTCAGAGGTGAGATGAGATTCCCAAGAGTTTTCAAGATCCTTTAGATCAATGGATTTTTCATTTATAATGTCAACATCAATTTCACCATTAATCACTTGGTTAATGAGGATACAATATTCACAAACTCCTCTATTAGTAGAACATGAAGAACATGATGGATTAGGATTCAACACACTCTCAGAGGGAGTTTCAGAAACATGGATAGAGAATACAGATTGATTCTCTAATGGGTATCACATGGATTGAAAAATATTGAACTTGACCATTTGGTCGCCAAATTCCATGGATAAGATGCCAGCATGGACATCAATTTTGGTTTTGGATGTCATAAGGAATGGTATTCCTAGAATCAGAGGAGATTTGAAAGAATTTGTCTCACCTTCCATGTCAAGTACATAGAAGTCGGTTGGGAAGATAAGATCATTTACTCGAACAAGGACATCCTCAATTATTCCCTCAGGACTGGCTGTGCTTTGATTGGCTAACTGAATGACAACACCCATTGGGTGCAAGGGACCTAGACCAAGGTTGGAGAATATGGATTTGGGAATGACATTAATTGAGGCTCCTAGGTCTATGAGTGCATCATCAAAGTTCGAACATCCAATTTGGCATGGAACCGTAAAGGTCCCTGGATCTTTGCACTTTATGGGAATAGACTGCTGGGTGGAAACATTTTTGAAGGTCCTAAGTTTCCTCTTGTGGGTGAATAATTCCTTAAGAAACTTAGCATACTTAGGAATTTGTTTTATGGAATCTAAGAAGTGAATGTTGACTTCAACACGTCTAAACATGTCAAGCATTTCAGGATCAGGTTCAAAGGACTTCCTTGTCTTAGAAATAGCTTGAGGTAAAGGAATTGGGTTCCTAAGTGGAATGGAAGGAGGTGATAGAATGGATTCAGATTCCTTTTCAATTTTATTTTTCTTTTCATTTTCTAGGTCAACATTCAAAGGAGGGTTTGAGGATTTATCTTGAGGCATATCATGTTGCTTTCCTGATCTAAGTGAAATTGCACTTACATTACCCTTGGGGTTGGGTAATGGTTGAGCTGGAAGTTGGGAAGAATTTGATTGTTGTTGCTAGCTCAGGTGGGATGCAAGTTGACCTATTTGAGTTTCAATGTTTTTTAGGCTAGAATGAGTGAAGGAGGAAAGATCTTCCACTACACTTTCCCATGGTTTCTTGGAATAAGAGGCTTGTCCCTGATTGGGATTGGCTTGATTTTGGTTCTTGGGAAATTGATTATATTGGTTTTGGAATTGGGAAGCCTCACTAGGATAATAGAATCCAGGAGGAGGAATAGGTGGATTGATCCTTTGAGGTTGAGGGACAAAAGGATAAGGTTGTTGGAAATTACCAACACTTTGACTATATTGAAACTGGTTTGGGTTTTGAGGAGTGAATTGAGGGGGGTGAGATATGGGATTACCATACCTAAGGCCTTGGTTATAGGAAGAAGAGAAGGGCTCAGAGTGAGGTTGGTTAAAGTTTCTAACAAACTGACCTGATAGTTTAGGATTGGTGTTCCGCTGAGCATATGCTGCATTGAGATCCATTAGTCCAGATGAATCAAGTTGATCCTCTTGAAGTTGTAGACATGTGTCAGTTGGATGAGATGGAGAGTTGCAGATTCCACAGTTTTTGATAGGTTCAGGAAACATTGATTGTGGAGAAGACGAGGTTGGAGATTTGGTAGCCACAGTTAGTTGTCGCACAAGACCTGTAAGTTCACTCATCCACTCGGTCATCTTGTTCGGCTCAATTGATTGATTATCTTGGGCTTGTTTGAATTGAGCATGTGCTCAAGTTTGGAATTGTTGTGTGTTTGCAGCCATGTTACTTATGAGATCTCTTGCAGCTGCAGGAGTTTTATCAACCAGAGCACCACCACTTGCGGCATCAATGAGAGTTCTATCCATAGCCAAAAACCCCTCATAGAAGTATTGTATCAAGAGTTGGTCAGGGATTTGATGATATGGGCAGGTTCCAACAAGCTTTTTGAACCTCTCCCAGTACTCATGGAGTGATTCACTTGGGAATTGACCGATACCACTTATTTCCTTTCGGATAGAAGTAGTATGAGAAGTAGGAAAGAATTTCTCTAAGAATAGTCGCTTCATGTCATTCCATGTAGTTATGGAACCAGGAGGTAGGTAGTAGAACCATGACTTATCAGTGTCAGCTAGGGAAAAAGGGAATGCTCACAGTTTGATTTGTTCTTCAGAAACCCCTTGAATCTTCATGGTAGAGCACACTACTTGGAACTCTTTAAGGTGAAGATGTGGATCCTCACCGGCTAGCCCGTGAAAATGAGGGAGAAGATGAATCAAACCCAGTTTGAGTTAGAATTCAGCTTTTATGTTTGGATATTGAATACCAAGAGGTTGGTAATTCATATCAGGGGCAGTGAGTTCTTTTAGGGTTTGTTCCCTAGGATTGGCCATTTCAATTTCAACTGGTTGGATGAGGACTGGTTCTTGAATTATTTGAGTATCTTTTATGTTCCTCCTAATTTGGTGAAGTGTTCGCTCAATTTTAGGGTCAAACAAATCCGAGGGATTGTTTGGGAGGCTAAGAGGAATTCAGAGAGATTTTTGAAGAAAGATGAAGATGGTTTTTTCTTTTTATTTTTTTCAGTTTATGATTTTTAAGAGGAAGACGGGTTTTCTTTGTGTTTTTTTCAAATTTTTTTAAATTTTGTTTTTTTTGGATTTTTTTTACAATAACCAGAAACTAATGACTACATAAAGAACCATCCCCAGAAACAACTCCATTTGAAATGCGTGGCCGATTGTCACCTATCGACCGATCAAGGTTCCGATGCTCTGCTAATGTGTATAGTAGCACTCAGGTCGAATCCTCGGCGATGATACTTTGTAATAGTCGTTTGTTTTTAGTTAATTGTATTTTGATTAGGGGGGTTTGTTTGTAGAGCTTAATTGAAATGATTTATTGACTATAATTGATTTAACAAATTGATAAATATTGGGGTGATTTCATTATTAGGGAGTTAAGCTTGTGATATCCTTGAGCTTTGCTTTATATTGCATTTAAATTAACACCCACTTCACAAGTTGACATCGATTAGAATTCATAAGTGTTTAAGCTTTAATCCAAGCCTTAACTTAACTTAGGTTTCTAATCATTACCATTACTTGTTTATGGTAGTGTATTTTTTGTTCCAATAATCCATGGAATCCACATATTAAACAAAACATGTCATTAATCCATGGCATATAAAGTTCAACATACACAATATTAATTTAAAGAACATTCGTCGAGCAAAAGCTCTCAATAACTTAACATACCTAAATTATAACTCACCCCAATTAAAGATTTACCCAGCCATTAAAATGATGACTAATCTGGTTATAATGATTATTGTGATGAATTGTAAAGAGAAGAAAAATAAAGGGGCAAGATAAGAGTAGTGCACCGAACACACACACAAACGATGAAGAAAATTAAAAACGGATTTTCGATTGAATGAGGAAGAAAAAGAAGGGAAGGGGATTAAACTGAATTTAAACTATTTTAAGAAAATAAATATTAAATTACCTAAGGTTGATGATAATAAGAGATATTGAAGAAGAAACTTGCATTAAAATAGAATTACAAAATAAAGGACTTACAAAATTACAAAAACGAAGAACATGAAAGTAAGTGAAAACAAAGAGAGGAGGAAAGGTATCTCAAGTGAAAAATTTAGTATGTAAGGTCCTCCCAAGCCTTTTTAAAGGCTTTGGTCGTGCCAATATGTTATCCTATCTTCTGAAATGCCAACCCTTTTGAAAGGAGATGAGGGGAGATTATTTATAGCCCAAGGAGTGGACTGTTTGCATTCCCAATCTGTCCCTCCACTTTCATCGCCAATTTGGCTATTCAGACAGCTGAATCTCCAAATTTCTGATTCTTAAAAGTTGTAGATAATAAAGTTTTCCGACTACTGTAAAATTTTGGTGGCATTTGGACAAGTGGAGCCAAAGTTATGGCGGTTTTATTAAACAAAGGTAAATTGTCCATTTCTATCCATGTGTTTTCGATGTCCAAAATGTGAAAGGGTTTTTGAATATTAATATTCCTTCAAATTCGAATGTTTTATTCAAAAAAGTCGGCCGTCTATATCTCCTATTTTACACTGAAAAATATCAGATCTATTTGATTCTTACATCATGAGATATGTTATGAATACTATACTGATTTTATTTCTCGGAAAGAATGGTGGGCTGGACTTAAAAGCTTCATTTGGGACCCTTGTACTTAGATTTGGGCCTTGAAATTTTTATCCAAGATGACATGTACTGTCCCCCGAGTTATGGTGGAGATTTAATGTTTTTGGACTTCTGGATTGATCCCAGTAAATCAATCTTCAAGGCTTGTCCAGTTTGTTCACAGATTCTTTGGTCTTGTTTGTGAGGACCATATGACCCTTAAAATGGTATAATTGGATCATGGTACCTTCTAATGAAATGTTTTATATTTAAAGGAGAATCCTACAAAACAAGAACCACACAATTTGGATCATTATAGTGACAGATATTATTAAAACATTAAACTGACTCAATTGGACTACTTCTCAAAATGCCCAAAAATTATACTTTATATTAAAACATTAATATTTCACACAAATTATGCACATTTCATATAAAATAAGTAAAGGGAGTATATAATAAGTCATGAAAATATTAATAACATAAATACTTCTCCATTAAAACATTTTCACCCCTATAGTGTTAGTATTTATCACTTTCCTTCAAGTTCCCTCTACTACCTTTACAGGAAGAGAAACAACACTGCCTCTACTCAATCATGGAGTTAGTCTTGATGTTTGCATTAAAGAATATTTTTTCATAAAATTAATTTATTATTTAATATTTATGTTTAATTTATTTATTTTTAGTGTTACTCACATAAATAATTGTTTTCTTATTTAGGTGGATTCTTTTGTTTGAGTTGGGGTGGTTTGTTTGAAGCTACTCATGCTCATAAAAGATTAGACTTCAAGGATGAAACTAAGACAATTAAAATAAGGAAATGATTCAAGAATGTATATAACCATCATGAAAATTTGAATTCATAATACTTATTTAATTAATTTTTTCATCATTTTATCTAATATTTTTAAGTTAATTTCCTTAACATTTTTATCTAATACTTATTTAGTTTTTTTCATAGATATTTAGGAAAGTCATATTTTTCTTTCAAATATATAAAACAATCCAAAAAATAGATAACATGTCCCTTTCTACCAATGTTATCATGCTTTCCATCGCCTTTATTTTTCAAATTTCCAACACTGCATATTAAGTCGATGTTCTTAGCTAGAAAACCTTTTTGGATAAGGACATCGAATCAATATGCAATATTGGCAGTTCGACAAATAAAGTCAATAGAAATCATGGTAACATTGGTAGTTTGGATTTTTTTATACTTTTGGACATGTAGGAATCAGTCGTACCTCAATCTGACACATGGTGTGATCGGTATGAATCCAAGTTCATTTTTTATTTAAAATTTTCATTAATTTTAGTAAAAAAGAAAAATGACATACTCAAAATTGAGAAAATGCATTTGATTTATTTTTATACTTTAGAAAAATGATCTATAAGTCATTTTTGATGTGTATGAATCAACCTCACCTCAATATGATACATGACATTCCTGGTATGACTCAAAGTGTATGTTATCAGTTTAAAATTGATATTTTAGTTCAAAAAGTATCACACACTGAAAACTAAGAAAACACACTTATATTATCTTAATAATTTATTAAAATGATTCTGACTGAAACTTTATTTTTATTATAAAATGATTCATAAGTAATTTTTGATATGTAGAAATCAGTCTCACATCAAACTGACACATGATGTGACTATTATGACTCAAATTACATGTTTCTAGTTTAAAATGATATTTTATTAAAAAAACAAGTGACGTACTTAAAACTGAGAAAACGCATTCAGATTATTTTGATACTTTAGAAAAACAATCCATAAGTCATTTTGGATTTTTAGGAATTTTACATACCTCAATATGATTCACGGTGTGACTGGTATGACTACATATTTTTATTTAAAATTGACATAAATTTTATTAAAAAAGACAACTGACATACTTAAAATAGATAAAACACATTCAAATTATTTTTTTACTTTATAAAAATTATCCATAAGTCATTTTTTACATGTTTTAATCAGCCACACCTCAATATTATTTACATTGTTCCCGGTATGAATCAAAGTATCCATTATCAGTTTAAAATTTTCATTTTAGTTCAAAAAGATTCACTCACTAAAAACCAAACAAACACACTCATATTTCCTTAATAATTTTGTAAAATGACTCATAAGTCATTTTAGATGTGTATGAATAAGTCTCACATCAAACGGACACATGATGTGGCCGGTATGACTCAAAGTGTGTGTTTCCAGTTTAAAATGACATTTTAGTAAAAAAGACATGTGATGTGATCAAAACTGAGAAAACACATTCATATTGTTTTCATAATTTAGTAAAATGATTCATAAATCATTTGATATGTGTAAGAAACATCTGAACCTCGATATGATGCATGGTGTGACCATTATGACTCTAAGTGCGTCCTTTTATTTAAAATTGACCTAAATTTTAGTAAAAAAGGAAATTGACATACTCAAAAACAATAAAACACATTTATATTGTTTTCATACATTAGGAAAATGATCCATTAGTAATTTTTAATCTATAAGAAATATCTTAATCTCAATCTAATACATGATGTGTTTGTTATGACTCAAAGTGTCCATTATCAGTTTAAAATTGATATTTTAGTTCAAAAAGTTTCACTCACTAAAAACTAAGAAAACACACTTTGATTATCTTGATAATTTAGTAAAATGATTCATAAGTCATTTTTGACATGTAAGAATTAGTCTCATATCAAACTGACACATGATGTGACCGGTATGACTCAAAGTGTGTGTTTCTAGTTTAAAATGACATTTTATAAAAAAAGAAAACTAATGTAATCAAAACCAAGAAAAAGTATTTGAATTTTTTTTATACTTTTTTTAAAACAATCCATAAGTCATTTTTAATGTGTAATAATCAGCTTCACCTCAATCTGATGCATGGTGTGACCAATATGACTCCAAGTGCATATTTTTATTTAAAATTGACTTTAATTTTAGTAAAAAAAAGAAAACAGACATACTCAAAACCAAGAAAACACATTTTTATTATTTTGATACTTTAGTAAAATTATCTATAAGACTTTTTTTACATATAGGAATTATCCTAACCTCAATATGATACACGATGTGCCTAGTATGACTCAAAGTGTCTGTTATCAGTTTAAAATTGACATTTTTTTTTCAAAAGTGTCACTCACTGAAAACTAAATAAACAAACTCTGATTGTCTTGATAATTTAGTAAAATGATTAATAAGTCATTTTTATGTATAGGAATTAGTATCATTTCAAACTGACACACGATGTGACTGGTATGACTCAAAGTACGTGTTTTCAATTTAAAATGAAATTTTAGTAAAAAGACAAGTGTCATACTCAAAACTAATAAAATACGTTCATATTGTTTTGATACTTTAGGGAAAATTTCATAACTCATTTGAGACATGTTGGAATCATAATCACCTCAATATGACGTACAGTGTGACCAGTATGACTCCAAGTGCATCTTTTTTTTAAATTGAAATTAATTTTAGTAAAAAAGAAAACTGGCATACTCAAAACCAAGAAAATGAATACGGATAATTTTTATACTTTAAGACAATTATACATAAGTAATTTTTGATGTGTAGGAATCAATTTTACCTCAATCTGATACACGATGTTCCCAATATGACTCAAAGTCTCTATTATCAGTTTTAAATTGACATTATAGTTCAAAAATTGTCACTCACTTAAAAATGAGAAAACACACTTGGGTTGTCCTAATAATTTAGGAAAATGATTCATAAATCATTTTTGACATGTAGGAATTAGTCTCACATAAAACTAACACATGATGTGATCGGTATGACTCAAAGTGTGTGTTCCTAGTTTAAAGTGACATTTTAGTAAAAAAGACAAGTGACATACTCAAAATTGAGAAAACACATTTGGATTGTTTTGATAATTTAGGAAAACTATCTATAAGTCATTTAGGATGTTTATAAATCATGAACACATCAATCCAATGCACTATGTGAATGGTATGACTCCAAGTTTGTCTTTTTATTTAATAAGTTTCATTTTAGTTTAAAACACGCATCACATCTCCAAAACTGAGAAAACAATCCTATATTGTTATCTCATCATTTTATCTTATATTACTTAATTAATTTCCACATAATTTTTATATTATACTTATTTAGTTAACTTTCATAGAGATAATGCTTAAATATGAATAAAAAATGGTGTGACGTGCAAGAATCAATTACAACTCAATCTGATATACTATGTTCCTGGTATGACTCAGAGTTTAGTTTAAAATTAACACTTTCTATTTAATTTATTTATTTATATTATCACTAACAAAATAATTATTTTATTATATAGGTGTGTTATTTTTCTTTATAAATGGTGGTTTGTTCATCAATAGCATGAGTCGGGGTTAGGGGAAAAGACAAAGGAACATAGATGTTTTTTAATGTATATAATAATTTGTACTTACTAGTGTAATTGTACAAATAAATGTTTAAAACAACTATAATATAGTGTTTTTTTCTTTTATTTTTGTTGGGAATTTTATTTCATTTAAGTTTTGTATTGGTACTTTCTTTTGATGTTTTCTGATGTTGTTTCGGGTGTTGTAGTGTGCTATTATAGCACACTGCACTGGTGTTGCATTGTGTTGTAACAGCACACTACAATATGCCCCTTTATCAGCACTACTAAATGCACTAATAAAGGAATCCTTTATCATCCCTTCTAAAATAATTGATAGAGGATACCTTTATCAGCACTTTTTTAGCACTGATAAAGGACCCCTTTATCAGCACTGAAAAAAGCCTTGTGATTTTAATCATGTTTAGGTAGTCAGAACTTCTCTAGCACTAATAAAGGTAATTTTTAGTGCTATTAAAGGAATGTTTTGTAGTATTGTTCATACTTTATGGGCCTATCATAACACCACATGCACTACCGCATAATAAAATGCATATTCATTGGTTTATGGGACAAAAGTAGTGTTTCCCAGTGAAGTCCACTTTCCCTCACTCTAAATAGATATTTGTAGAAAACTCTCTGACAATGAGAAATAAAAAAAGTGGTTGGATGAGTTATAATGACTTGATTAGAAAGGTTTTCATACACTACACAACATTAAATTTCATCAAAACCGAATCGAGTGAGCCTTCAACAAAAAGGTTCACCTTTTATCATTCCTTTAAGGAGAACTGGTATTGGTTCTCATAACCCTAATGATATCAGGAAAGAAACCTCCAAAGTTGGAACCCAAGTGGGAAGGTCCTTACATCATGTGTAAGTTCTATTCCAAAGAAGCGTACTCATTGGAAATGATGGATGGGGAATGTTTTATTCCACCCACCAATGTGATGTTTCTTAAGAATTAATTTTCATAGATACCATCCAGAATTCTAAGTCTTAGAGGCAAGAAATTAAACTTCATAACATTCCAAGTCCTGGTGGAAAGACTTTAAACCACGTAGTATCTTTCATACTTATCACATGATGTTAAACTGCATGGAATATGTCCTACCTAATTATATTAAATTGTAAAAATGACATTCATGAATAATTAACTATACATGATTTAAACCTATGAGGAGGTAAAAATGAAGTACCTATGTTCCTATGTGCGAGTTAGATCTACATAAGGGGATCAATAAAGAACTACATGTCCCTTAATTTTAGTTTCTATATGATATATAGCGACCCCCATATCTCAAATCCTGAGTCCAACCACAACAGAAATAGAAAAAATATGTCCCTTCCTATATATGGGTCGTACCTATGTAGGGAATTTTCCATTCAATAACCATGTGTGGATTGATTCCTATTTCTACAGGATATGAAGTGATGCTCAGATCTCAAATCCTAGGTCTAGATATAATATAAATGGAAAAAAATATACCCCCTCCCTGTGTATGGGTCAAAACTATGTAGGGAATTTTCCATTCAAGAACTATGCGCGGCTTGATTCCTATTTCTACAAGATACATAGTGATACTCAGATCTCAACTCTTGGGTCCATACGCAATATAAATAGAAAAAATATCCCCCTCCATATGTATGGGTCAGACCTACATAGAGAATTTTCTATTCAAGAACTATTTCTGTCTTGATTATTTTTTCTACATGATATGTAGTGATTCCTAGATCTCAAATCCTAGGTCCATCCAAAATATAAATGGAAAAAATATTCCCCATCCCTTTGTATGGTTCAAACCTATTTAGGGAATTTTCTATTCAGTAACTATGTGTGTCTTGATTCATGTTTCTATAGGATACACAGTGATGCTCAGATCTCAAATCCTAGGTCTAGCTGCAATATAAATGGAAAATGATCCTTCCTTGTGTATAGATCAGACCCATAAAGGGAATTTTCCATAAAAGAACTATGCATGGCTTGATTACTATTACAATAGGATATGTAGTGACACCTAGATCTCAAACCCTTAGTCGAGCCACAATATAAAAATGTCCACCTCCCTATGTGTGGGTCAGACCTATGCATGTAATTTTCCATTAAGAACTATGTTTGGATTGATTCCTATTACCACAGGATACATAGTGATTCCCAAATACCAAATTTTGGGTCCCTCCACAATATGATAAAAATTCCCTCTCCCCACATAGGAACTCAATTAGTGTGAGGAATTTACCATGTAAGAACTAATCATGTCTTGATTCCCATCACCATAAGATATGTAGTGATTCCCATATCTCAAATCATGGGTTCATCCACAATATAAAAGAAATAAAAATAAATGTACCCCTCTCTGCATATGGGACAAACCTGTGCAGCGAGCTTTCTCAAGAACTATATATGGATTTATTCCTATCATCACAGGATACATATTTATTCCTAGATCCTCTACTTCAGTCCCATCCATGAGCTTCCATCACTCCCAATCATGTCCCTCCATGAGAGTCGAAGCCATGTAGAGGATCCAGTTCACATTAAATTATGAACACCCCCTCATATTTCTTATCATGTGCTCACATGCTACTCAGTTGACTGCCTAGTTGTACCTTCTTTCTTATGCTAAGCATGACTCATGTGAGCTTAGGGAACATGGAAAATCTCTCTAACTATCATGATTGATACATGTTCTAGATAGGAAATTACAACCTAGTCATGTGATTTTAAACTTCTATACAACATCCTAGTCACATGAATTTAAATTTTATGACAACATTTTTAATGTTATGTGCCCTCTCGGTCAGTTAAAAAAAATTGAGGTGTTTGGAGGAGGTTCTGGGAGTTTTTGGTGGAAGCTGGAGGTGCATAAGAACTGATGTAGGAAATACACATCGTGTAATTGTATTACATGATGTGTAATGGTGGTTCATAGATGTTGTGAGTCTAGTTCATGATGTATATATTTTCAGGGTAAAATAATAAAAAGGCAATGCATTTTTCAGTGAAATTGAACCCTAAGGATTACATGATGTGAAAATGGATTACACATCGTGTAAACCCACGATGCAATACAGTTTTAAAATTAATTCCCAGATCAATTTTCATTCATTAAATTGTGTCTAATTCTTCCTCTCATTTTGGTGGAACCCTAGGTTCCCTGAGGAGTTCTTCAAACTCTCTTCCTCCCTCTTCAATTATTTAGTCTTGGTGGTTGTTCATTTGTGATCTATGGTAATTCCTTCCTTATTCTTGGTAGGTTTTCCTCCATTCTTCTCTCAGGGATTCACTACGGAAATGTTGTTATGGTTTAGGGTGTGTGTTGAGTTGTGTTTTTGTGGTATTTGGTTGATTTTTATGTTTATTTATGTTTTATTATGGTGAAGTTGTGGTTTTTGTGCATTCTTCTTCTCCCTACGGTGCACAGTGAGTCGTTAAAGCTTCTTTGAGGTAGGAAATCCCTAATTTCTCTTTATTATGTATCATGAGGGAGGGGTTTACTTTTGTTTTTCAATGGATTATGGTTGTTTTTTCTTAATCAAATATAAATAATTGGTTAAATTGAATTGAAAGGGGTAAATGGGTTTTGATTCATATTTTTTTACAGCTTTGATATTATTTGTGATATTGTGGATTGTACAGGCTTGAGGCCCCATGGAAAATTATGGTCATTGGAGGATTTATTTTCACTTGATATATTTGATGTGAATTCTATTTTGGTTCTGATTTTTGTGATATCAACCTAAAATATAAATTGATTAACCACTTATATTTGGATAATGAAATGGTTTCCCTAGGATTATGACTTGTGTGATAACGCCCCTAAAATAAAGTGGAATGTGATAAAATCCCCTTTGTAAATATGAAAAATGATCTTAATTTATTGTGATGTGTGGTTGTTCTTGTGTGATGGTGATGTGTGTTTGTGGCATGTGGGGATGATGGTTTGTGGGTCGTGTTTTTGGGGTGGTTAGGTGGTTTGTGGGTCATGCTTTTGGGGTGGTGAGGTGGTCTATGGGTCGTGATATTGGGGTGGTGAGGTGGTTTTTGGGTCATTCTTTTGGTGTGGTGAGGTTGTTTGTTGGCCATGCATTTGGGGTGTTGAGGTGGTGGTTTCTTTGTGCTATATTCCTGAGTAGTGATGGAATAAATAAATAATTATTTAATAATGTTTGAAATGGATTGGGTTGGTTTGGTTAATGGGGTGAAATTTGTAAATGAATAATTAAATTATGGTTTGTGTGATTAAATGTGGTTAATGCTAAATAATGAAAATAATGGGGTGATTAAATGAAATTGGTTGGAAATATTAAATGGTGTTTGTGGATTGATGTGCGGTGTTATGCATTTACATGTGGTAGTAAAAGTGACAGTGTTGTGAGTTGCTTGGCTTGTTTGTGAACCCATAGGTTGGGATTTAGTGTTTGATATTATATATATATACTTGTATATTCTTATGATTTCTATATTCACCCAACCCATATCGATAACTATGTTCTAACACTAGCATAGTCATGTGGGGGTTGTTTCTCCCAACATATGGTGAGGATTACAGATGGATGGGTACCCACTCTTTCCTATTATCTCTTAAAAATGAGGTAGGTATTTCATTGGTTATGATGGTAAAATGTCTTTTAGTGAATTAGAGGGTGGTTTTGATAGACTAGGTGTTTGTGGGTGAGATGTGATAACCCAGGTGTTTTCAGGAAAGATATGATTGTGCTTGTCCGGAGGCTTCTGGTGGGGGTCATGCATAGTAGGAGGATAACATGGGTTTGATGTCCTATATATTAATGATACCCAAATATGGTTTTGGAAGTGGTTTTTATAGACCAATGTTTTTTTGGGTTATATGTTTTGGGGATGTGCTTGTCGGGCGGTGAACTCAAGTGTCTATGAGCAAGGTGTGTTGTGACCGTGATTGTGGGGAAGTATGGTATACGGAAGATATGGGAGTGCTAGGACATATGAAATTGGGTGTGAGAGCAACATGTCAGTGGTAAGTGGTGTGGGGTACCCTTATCAATGTGATTCCTATTATATTATATTAATTGGTTTGAGTTATTTGGTGAGCATGCCCTGGTGAGGTTGGGATGGTTAGTATACCTTGATAGGTGTTGTTTGGTTCTACTTTTTTCCCACAGGTTCATTAGTATTCTTCTTTCACATGTGCATGAGAGACTTTGTTTTCCCTACTAAGTATACTTGTATACTCACTCTACATATGTAAAACTATTTTTGGGTTTCTAAGAGAACTACATGGACCGTACTAGACATTATTAGCTTGAATCCTTGACAGTTGTTATGTCGCTGCTTTAGATTTACTTTTGGGTATTTACTTTGAATAATTTTATCTGTATCAGTACTATTTATACATGCATGTGGGATGGTTTTGGATTTCTTTTATATTATGTCTTGGATTTTTTTGTGGATGATCCATCTTATCTCTCAATCCCATATTATTATAGAGGGAAATGCCACCCATATCATGAGATTTTTATACCCTTGGTGCTAGTATCCAACCCAAAGCCTACTGGAGGTGGGACTCGGGGATCATTATCTCTATCCCTTCATTGTGGTATCTTTGTAGGGATGGAGTAATCACAAAGTGGTATCAAAATAAGTTTTAGAGATAGGATAGAGTTTGGAGTTAGGCACAGTGAGGATTTCATGGGGTTTTATGGTAATGGTGCCAGTTGACCTTGGTGTGTGAGATAGGACAGTGAGATTGTCTAGGACACAGGAATTTAGAGCCCCCCATGATCTAGTGTATAGACTCTGATCTTATTGAACAGCCAATTGAGGTGGAACTTTTTTCATGGTAGATACCTAAGAGAGGTACATGCATCATGATGACTTGATTTCTTATTTTAATTGGGTTGTTTTGGGAAGATCAAAAATGGATAACAAAATGAATTAAATGAGTTAAAATGAATCTTAATAAAATTCCACACTACTGGGCTTAGGATGGTTTTTTTCTTTCAGTTATGGCTCTTGTTTTCATTTGCATGTGACTTAGGCAATTGAGGTTTAGTAGGTTGATCTGGTTGATTGTTTTAGGGTTGATCTAGTTAATAAGGATGATCAGTGTAAAAGGAAATTGCATGATTTATAATGGAAGGATTTGGGGAATTATGATAGAAGTGTCTCACATGTGGAGATAGAGAGCTTGATGGAGGATCTCGAGATCGCTTTCAGTTTGATCTGGGCCCTGATGAAGTATTGGGTACCTTTAGTAGTTAGTTGAATGTGGGGAGCTATGTGTCAGTGGTGGATGTTATATCTGGGAGAGCGGAATGAGGCAGTTATGTTATGGGTCGACTCCATAAGGAGTTATGGGTAGAGTTCCTTTCATTGAACATGAAGTAAGAAAAGAAGTAAGTGCTTCTTTCTCTTCAGTATAGGATCATGTCAGTATGGGAGTTATGAAACAAGTTCAAGGACCTTCTATTTTTTCCCCAAATCTTTTTCCAAATGAGGAGTTTCATCTGAGATATCTTGAGGAGGCACTCCATCCTTCTATCTAGTATTTAGTTACTCCTTTTATATTGATGACTTATCTGGAGGTTTAGAAGAAGGAAGAGGTGATTGAATGGATGCACTTTCAAGGAGGTTTTCCACGAGAGGGGAATCAGCAAGGTTCCTCGTGGAGAAGAGTTTCCAGTGGATGTTCTCAGGCACCAAGACCTTCAAGGTTTCATCTAGAAGGGAGTCGACCTCAGCAACTTCCTTGATGGAATTTTGGGGCCAGTGGTTTCCATGATTTTCCTAGTAGTTTTGTTCCAGTTTTTTTTGGTTGTGAGTTTCATGGACATATCTATAACCAATTCCCAATGGTTCATCAAGATCAGTTTGTTGGAGGTGGATAGGTTCAGTGTTGGCCTCAATAAATATTTCTAGTGAGAATGTTTTAGCAGTAAGGGCAGTAGTTTTTTGATCTTCTAATAGGAGATAGAGTAGGTATAGGTTGACCCTAGTATGTTCCTCATGTTCAAGTACTATAACCCAAGTGTGTCTATGGAGGTGGTCCTTAGTATAGAGGTATAGGATCTAGGTGTGGTCAATTACATTAATTGGAGGTAGTTGTTCCATAGGGGGAAGATATTGTCATAGGTATTACTAGTTTGTTTATTACCCTTGTTTGTGCATTGTTTGATTTAGGAGCTTCGCACTCATTTGTTTCAGCCTCTCTAGCCCATGATCTAGGACTATATGTAGAGAGTCTTCTTATTCCCCTAGTGTTGAATATGCCAGTCAAAGTCCATACTAGATTTTTTTATGTGTACTGGGGGTGTAGATTGATGATGGGGCTACATCCATACCATGAGGATATTTTCTTACTACAAATACATCCATACGATGTCATCCTCAAAATCAAATGGTTGTATTTTGTATGTTCTTTTTTCGATTGCTTATTGAGGAAAGTCATGTTTTCGAATGAGGATGGCCAATGTGTAGTTTTTGTTAGCGAGTGGGGTTGTCAGGTGGTCAGTCAACATGTGGATCCCCTTCTTCCTTATTAGCTGGTTTATCATCCGAATCAGTGGATGCTGAGATGGTAGAGGTTACTAGGGTTATTGGGGAGTTACTGGATGTTTTCCCAATGAGGTTGTGACACTACCCCCTTGACATGATGTTGAGTTCATGATAGACTTGCAGCCTGGTGATTCTCTGATTTCAATGAATCCTTATTGAATCGAACCTTCTGAGTTGTGGGAGTTGAGAATTTAAAAAGATGATCTGATACATAAGGGTTTTATCTAACCTAGTGTTTCGTCATTGGGTGCTCTAGTGTTATTCGCCAAGAAGTAGGATGGTAGTCTAAGGTTGTGTATAGACTACCAGAGGATAAATCAGGTGACGGTCAAAAAATGTTACACTCTTCCAAGGATAGATTATATTTTAGAATAATTGAGAGGGGCGAGTTGGTTTTCTAAGATCGATCTACAGTCTAGATATCTACAGTTGAGGTTGAAGGAGGGAGATATCCCAAAGACTGACTTTAGATGCAGGTATGGGCACTTCAAGTTTTTATTCATGCCATTTGGTGTTATGAATGCACCATTTGTGTTCATGGGGCTTATAAACTTCATGTTCCATGAGTTTCTGGATCGTTTTGTCATCATATTCATTGATGATATCTTAATCTACTTGAATTTAGATGAGGAGAATGTAGAGATTATTAGAATTGTATTGCATGTTCTTTGATGCCTCCGGCTCTATGAAAAGTTGTCCAAGTGTAAGTTCTTGACATGAAATGTGCATTTCCTTGGGAATCTGATGTCTTATAAAGGTGTTTAAGTAGACCTTTCAAAGGTTGGAGTAGTTGTTTCTTGGTCAGTGCCTAAGAACATGGCATAGTTTTGTTGTTTTCTTGATCTTGTAGGCAATTATCAGACGTTTGTACCCGATTTATCTTGAGTTGTAGACCCATTAATAGATTTAACCAGGAAATACCAATATTTTGTGTGGAGTGATCAGTTCCAGGCATGATTCAGTTACCTGAAGTGGAATTTGGTTAGTGCTATGGTTTCTTGAGGAAGGGGTTATGTTTGAGGTGTTTTGTAATGTTTCCCATCTGTACTTGGGATGCGTGCTGATGTAGTAGTAGGCGGTGATATCTTATGGGTCTAGGTAGTTACGTCCCTATGAGGGTAACTATGCTACCCAAGATCTGGATCTAGTATTGGTTGTTTTTATACTAAAGTTATGGTAGAATTATATCATTTGGGAGAAATTTTTTGTCTTCACAAATCACAAGAGTTTGAGGTGTATCTTTTCCTTTTGTGATTTAAACTTGTAGTAGTGGAGGTGGATGGATTTTCTTTAGGGTTATGATTTTGAGATCTCATGAACCACAGGAAAGGGGAATGTTGTGGTCGATGCTTTGGGAAGTAAGTCATGGAAGGGTGTTGTTCAGGAGTTTGGGGATTCTTTGAGAGAAATGGAGGAGTTGGAAATCTTGTACTTAGATGTAAGAGTGGATGGTGGTAGAGGTTTTTTGTTTCAGATGATGGTGCGGTCTTCTTTGATGTAGCGGTTGGAGGATTCTTAGTGGGGATACTCAGAGGTAGAGGTCATGTGCAATTGTTTTGGCTATAGTGATGCTCTAGAGGGATGGTCTGAGGATGGTTAGAACCAAATGTTATTTTTTCTGATAGTAATGCGCGATGGATTTCTTCATGAGTTTCATAACTCACCTTTGGCAGTACACCTAGTAGTTTCCAAGATGTACCATATCTTGAATATGTAGTTTTGGTGGCCTAGTATGAAATGGGTAGTGGTGGAGTTTTTGGAAAAGTGCTTGGTTTTCCAGCAAGTAAAGGTCAAGCATCATTTCCTAGTGGTTTTTTGTAGCCCTTGGAAGTTCCTAAGTCGAAATGGGATAACATATTGATGTATTTAATCATAGAGTTACCCAAAACTTGTGGAGGTTGTGATTTTATCTTGGTGGTCGTGGATCGATTAATGAAATCAACCCATTTATTAGCGATTAAGGAGTCGATCACAATGGATGATTTGGTTAAGCGGTATATTTGTGAGGTGGTGTAGTTTCATGGATTTCTAAGTTCCATTGTCTTAGATCGGGATGCACATTTTACCTCATGAGTTTGGAGGGGATTATAGAAAACTTTTATCACTCATTTATACCTCATCACTACTTTCTACCCTCAGAAAAATGGGCAGATGGAGCGGATTATCCAAACATTAGAGGACATGTTGTAGGTGTGAATCTTAGACTTTGGTGGATCTTGGGTACAAACCCTTTCCTTAGTGGAGTTTGATTATAATAATGGATATCACTCTTCCATCAGCATGGCCCCATTTGAGGCTTTTTACGGGAGACTGTTTCATTATCTGTTATTCTGAATGGAGTTTGGGGAGATAGTCGTTCTTGGTTCCGATGTGGTGCAGAGCACAATAGAGAAAGTTCAGCTTGTTCATGAGAGGATGAAAGCAATTAAAGACCAGAAAAATTCTTATGCTAATTACATAAGGAGGCTCTTTGAGTTCGAGTTTGGGGACTACATGTTCTTGAATGTTTCCCATCAACATGGGAAATGGAGGTTTGGCATAGGGAGTAATCTTTCCTCTAGGTTTTTTGTACCCTTTGAGGTGTTGGGGAGAGTTAGTGAGTTGGTGTATTGGTTGGTGTTTCCACCATAGTTGTAGTGGATATACAATGTCTTCCACATCACTCAGCTTCATTGGCATCTTCACAATGACTCCCATGTCATTGACTAGGGAGAGTTGAATATCAAGGATGATGTGATGTTTGTGGAACGACCAGTAGAGATCCAGGATCACCAAGAGAAGGTGATACGTGGATGGACCATTTATTTGGTTTGTGTGTTGTGGAGGCATGTTTTACTAGAGGAGAGTACTTGGGATAGATAGATTTTGATGTGTGCCTAGTACCTGGAGTTTTTTGAGTTTTCCTTTTCTCTGTTTTGCTTTTTGATTTGATGTTTGGATCCTTTTTTTATGAGATGAAATGTTTTCCTTGGTTTGTGATGTGTGTGGAGTGATGTGTGATAAAGTCTTGACATATGAAAAGGGTGAATTGATTCCTAATTAAGATTCATTAACTATGATGTGATTAAACTCATACAGGTGATTAAGTGCTACTTAGAGTGGATAGTATCTTAACATGGAAGATAGAATTCCTCGATTCGTGTATTTTGGATGGTGTGGTTTTTTGGTTGTAGTGATTGTTGTTTTGGGCTTCATGAAGGTTGATATGGTTGTACAGTGGTTGTGTAGCAGTATGGTTGTGTGATAGGAGGTGGATTTTAGTTGTGGTCATGTGATTGTGCAGTGTGTTTTGTGGTCGTTTAGGTTGGTGTGTTTGGTTGGTGGTAGTGTTTGAGGTGTGATGAGACCCTTGATAGGTATCTTGTGAGGTGGTTGTTTGTACGAATTTTATTCTAGGATTGGTTTTGGATTATTAAGGGCAATAATCATTTGATAGGTATCTAATTTAATGGTTTGTTCCCTCCCAGTTTTTTACTTTTCTAGTTTTGGCTGTTGGAGGTGTTCAGGGGAGGTTCTGAGAGTTTTCGGTGGAATCTAAAGGTGCAGCAGAACTACGGCAGGAAATACACATCATGTAAGTGTATTACATGATGTGTGATGGGGTTTTATGTCTTGTGTGAGTTCAATTCACAAAATATATATTTTTAAGGTTAAATAATAAAATGGTGATTCATTTTTCTGTGAAACCAAACTGAGGATTACATGATTTGAAAGGAGATTACACATCGTGTAAATACCTGTTGCAGTATAGTTTTAAAAGTTATTTATGGATAAATTTTCATTCATTAGTCCATTTATTATTATTCATCTCATTTTGGGAGAACCCTAGGTTCCTTATGTAGATCTTCATTCCCTCTTCCCCCCTATTCGATTTGTTGGTCCCAGTGGTTGTTCGTTTATGATCTGTGGTAAGCCCTTCCTTATTCTTGGTAGGTTTTCTTACATTCTTCTTTCGAGTATTCACTACAATGATATTTTTATGTTTTTGGGTGTGTGTTTGGTTTCATTTTTATAGTCTTTGGTTACGGTGTAGGTTGATATGTGTTTTCTCATGGTGCGGATGTGGTTTGTGGGTGCTCTTCTTCACCCTGCAGTGCGTAGTGAGTTTGTAAAGCTTCTTTGAGGTAGAAAATCCCTCCTTTATCTTTATTGTGTATCATGTGGGAGAGGTTTTCCTTTTTTTATCTATGGATTATGGTTGTGATGTATTAATTAAATATAAATAATTGGTTAAATTTAATTGAAAGAGGTAAATGGGGTTTGATTTGTATTCTTTTACAACTTTGATATTATTTTTGATATTGTGGATTGTACAGGCTTGATGTCCCACTACAAATTGTGGACTTTGGAGGATTTTTTTTCATTGGATATATGTGTTTTGAATGCTTCCCTTTTTTATTGTTGTGATATCACCCTAAAATGGAAATTTATTAACCACTTATATTTATCTAATTAAATGGTTTCCCCAGGATTATGTCTTGTGGGATAACACCCCTAAAATAAAGTGGAATGTGGTAAAAGACCCTTTTTAAATCTATAAAATTATCTTGATGTGTTGTTATGTGTGGTAGTTCTTATGGGATGGCAATGTGTGGTTGGGGAATGTGAGGATGATGGTTTGTGGGTCATGCTTTTGGGGCGGTGAGGTGGTTTTTGGGACATGATTTTGGGTTAGTGAGGTGGATTATTGGTCATGATTTTGGTGCGGTGAGGTGTTGGTTTCTTTGTTCTAGATTCCCAAGTAGTGATGTAATAAATAAATGTTTGTTTGGTAATATTTGAAAGGGATTTGTTTGGTTTGGTAAACGGGGTGAAATTTGTAAATGAATAATTAAATGATGGGTTGTGTGATTAAATGTGGTTGATTCTAAATAATGAAAAGAATGGGGTGATTAAATGAAATTGGTTGGAAATGTGAAATGGGGTTTGTGGATTAGTGTGTGGTGTTATGCATTTAGAGGTGGACGTAAAAGTGACATTGTTGTGAGTTGGTTTTCTTCTTTTTGAACCCATAGGTTGGGCTTGAGTGTTTGATATTATATATATATATACTTGTATATTATTATGATTTCTATACGCACCCCATCCACATTGAGCACTACATGATGACACCTGCATAGTCATGTGGGGGGTATTTTTTCCAACATCCGATGAGGAGTATGGATGGATGGGTACCTACTCTTTCCCACTCTCACTTCTAGGAGAGGTAGGTATTGCATAGGCTGTGATGGCTAGAGGTCTGTTAGTTCATTATACAGTGGTTGTGATAGCCCAAGTATTTGCGGGTGAGATGTGACATCCTATGTGTTTTTGGGAAAGATATGATTGTGATTGTGGGGTGGATTATGGTGGGTGTCTTTCATGGTATGATGAGGTTACAAGTTTGATTTCATACATGTTCATGATACCCTAATATGGTTTTTAATCGGTTGTATTATAGACCAGGTGTTTTCAAGTGAGATGTTTTGTGGTCGTGCATGTAGGGTGGTGAGCCCAGGAGTCTATAGACGAGGTGAGTTGTGATTGTTCTTGTGGGGCGGTATAATATACAAAAATATGGGAGTGCCAGGACGTATGACGTTGGGTGTGAGAGCGGCATACTAGTGGTAAAGTGGTAAGGGGTACCCTTATCGATGTGATTTCTATTATATTATATTACCTGGTTTGCATTATTTGGCGAGCATGACTTGGTGAGGTTGGTATGGTTATTATACCTTGATAGGTGTTGTTTGGTTCTGTTATTTTCACATAGGTGCATTAGTATGCTTCATTCACATTTTCATGATAGACTTTGGTTTTCCTATTTATTATACTGGTATGATCACCTTACATATATAAAACTATTTTAGGTTTCCTAGAGGACTGTGTGGACCATGCTAAACATTACTAGCTCGGGTCCTTGAAAGTATTTGTGTCGCTACTTTATCTTTACTTTTTGGTATTTACTTTGGAGACTTTTATCTATATAAATTCTATTTATACATGCATGTGGGATGGTTTTGGATTTATTTTGTATTATGTCTTAGAGTTGTTTTGTGGATGATCCATCTTATCTCCCGATCCCATATTATTATAGAGGGTAATGCCTCCCATATCATGATATTTTTATACCCTTGGTGCTATTTTCCAACCCATGGCCTACTGGAGGTGGGACTTGTGGGTCATTATATCTCTCCCCTAATTGCAGTATATTTGGAGAGAGGGGGTCATGAAAACGTCCTAGTCACATGATTTTAAACTACACAAATAGAGGTATTCATTCCAAACAGATCATCTCCCTGATGACTTTGTATTCAAGGATTGCATGTTTTATCCCTTTACTCCAAAAACGTGTTCAATACACATTGGAATAGCCTTTAGGGAACTCAAACCCTTCTGGAATATTATGTTCTCCATGAACCACCTTCATATATTCTATATCTAAGTTGATACTAACCAATTCCTTGAGTTGATATCCTTCTCTTGGAACCCCATGGACCTTGATATCCCCTGATCTTAGTTTTTTTCTATAGAAAAATGGTAACAAGGTATTGGATAATCCAAAGGGACCCCACTATAATTTTCTAGTGAATAATGAAATTCCTTGAAGATTACTCTTAGTGAACATACTAGACTCAGAGGAGATGTCCCCCTTAAATCCATGAGTTATTATTCTAAATGTGTGGAATATGGGCTTTCATCATTATTAATGGACGACCTATACCCATTATTCCTCACATATTGTTGACTTGGATATTCTTGGGTTATGATTTACACTTCCCATAAACCAACTATTCAAGAAGATTCAAACACCCTTGATGTTACTCATATGTTCATTGTACCCATTGTCAAAGAAATATTATGACATCACATTATTTTACCCCTTCATTTCGGGGTATGTATCCCCCATGAAGACCTAACTTCCTCAAGCTTCAAAATCCCTTCGTAAACCCCCATTTTTTCACCATAAAAACTTCATGCCCCCTTTTCAGGTCTAAATCACTAGATAAATTGAGCACATATTATATTGGAATTACATGGACCATGATCTCGCATCCTCCTAGTTCTCCCTTGCGACATACTGGTAATAGGGACCAACCAATCTAGAAGGGACACCACTAGGATTCACTAGTGAATAGCACAATGCCTAAGAGCTTGTTCCAAGAGGATGTTTTTGGTCCCATAGGAAAGGTCCCCCTTAAATCCATGAGTCAATTCTCTAATGGTGTGGAATTAATACCAACAATCCTCAAACTATCATACTCGATATATACATCAAAAGATATGATTCATTTCTTCCATTTTCCCCACATCTAAGTAGGATCAAGAATGACTCAGTATTATATACCTTCATATTCTAAGTCCTATCGGCAAGACTCTAAATTGTATAGAATTTATATCATAACTAGGTGTGTCTTGATTCTATTACCAAAGGATGTGTAGTGATTACAAAGTTTTCAATCAAGAGTCCAACTGTGATACAATGATTAAATGACCCTTCCCTACACAAGAGCCTGGTCTATGTAGGGAACTTTCTTTTAAATAAATATGTATGGATTGATTCCTATTTATATAGGATATGTTGTGATGCCCAAATCTTAATTACTAGGTCCAACCATAAAAAATATAAAAATGTACCCCTCCCCACACACTACCACAAAACCGGGTTTCCGCAGTGCCACCCTTTAACAACGCTAAAAAAATCACTGATAAAGGGGGCACCTTTATCAGTGCTAAAAAAAGCACTGATAAAGGGTACTTTTAATAGCACTAAAAAAGCACTATTAAAAGTAACCCTTTATGAGCTCCTTTTTTAACAATGATAAAGGTACCCCCTTTATCAGTGCTTTTTTAGCGCTATTAAAGGGGCCCCTTTATGAGTGCTTTCTTTATTAGTGCTGATAAAGTGGGTTCTTTATTAGTGATTTTTTACTATCATTGTTAACGATTATATTTTAAAAAAATATCATTAAAAATAATATATTAATATATAGATATATAAATATATAAATATTGATATAAATATAATATATATATTTTAAATATGTTTTAGATAAGTATAAAAATACATTTACATTTAATATATAAGAAATTTAGTGAAAATGGATTAAAAATATTTTAAAAATATTATTAATTAATAATTTTCTAATTATCATCAACTAATAATCATTTAATAACAATTTGAAGACACAAAAATCAAAAAATCAATAAAAGATATAGAGTAAGTTAAAAACGTAACTCAAACTTCAAACAGTCATAACTTTTGATCTAGGTGTTCGTTTGAGCTATACAACAAATCAAACCAAAGACTACGATGAGATCTATGTGATGGAGATAGAATGGGACCTTCTATCGCATTTTTTAGGCTAAAAATTTCCCATAAGGCCTCCAAAACTGAGTTTTTAGTCAAGATACCCAAATTTTTTAACATTCGATGGAATTTCAACCTCGTTTCAGGGTTTCATTTTTCCCTTTTTCAGTGGGGAATGAATTTATTCTGAGTAATTACATTCATATTGATATTATTGATTTGGAATTTTATAATTTTTCATAATTTAATGTTATTTATAATCAAATATATAACAATATATACATATTTTTTATATATTCAAACATAAAAAAATTAATTTTATAAATAAATAATTAAATATATTTACATATGAAGTATATTTATGAATGTATAAGATTTATAATATCCATTTTATTCAAAGTAAAAATATATTTATATTTGTATACCTATGTAATGTGTGTGTGTGTGTATTAGTGTGTGTTTGTATTAACAAACTGATATATATTATCTATATACTCAAACATATGAATATATATATGAATATACATATGAATATACATATTAATATACATATGAATATACATATGAATATATAATATATCTAAATATATCTAAATATGTATAATTATACTTACAGATACACACACATATATATAATATATACAAGTGTATGTATGTTGTATATATATATATATATATGTATTTATTTATTTATAAACACACACACACAAAAATATATTTTATAAATCTATTTAAAACTAATCTTATAAATATATATTAGTATACAAATAAATATACAGATAAAAAATATAACTATATATATATATAAATAAATAGATATTAATATATATTAATATACGAATATATATATATATATATATATTAATATAACTAAATATAAATATATATTAATATAAATCTATATTAATATATGAATAAATATAAGTAAATATATATATAAATATATATATATTATTAAATGGAGAATAAAGCAACATGGGGGAGTGGTAAAGGGTCCAGCTGCGTAGGGGAGAGGTCTCGAGTTCAAATCCTGAGGGAAAAAAATGCACACTGGCGGCTGCAAGGTGGGTGGATAGCACTATTAAAGGGGGTGACGGGGCGTTGATGGGTATAGGTGGGGGTATTACTATTGAAGGGGGGTCAAGCAATGTTAAAAGTTGGACCTGATTCAAAGATTTTTTTTAATTTTTTTTAACTTTTATCAGTGCTAAAAAAATGCCTATAAATGACCATTTTATAAGTGCTTTTTTTAGCACTAATAAAAGGGGCCTTTATCAGTTATTTTTTGAGCGCTGATAAAAGGGACCCCCTTTATCTTCGCTAAGATTAATAGCACTTTTTTAGCATTTTAAATTCCATTTTCTACTGCTTTTAAAGGCCATATTTGTATTAGTGACATATGGGATAAACCTATATAGGAAACTTTATAAAGAAATATGTGTGGATTGATTCCTATACTCATAGGATATGTAGTGATGCCTAGGTCTCAATCCTAGGCCTAGCCATGATGCAAAGAACAAAAAATCCCCTTCGATTGCATATGGGTCAGACCTACATGAGGGATTTTCTGATAATAACTACATGTTGCTTAATTCCTATCCCTATAAGATGTATAGTGATGCCTGGATCCTTTATATCAATCCCAACTATGAATTCTAATCACTCTTAACTATGTTACCTGATGAGAATCAATTTTTTTTTGGGGATTCCTACTCATAATGAAATGTGAATACCCCCACTTATTCCCTATCATGAACTCTCACACGTCTCAAATGACTATCTAATTTTCTCTTGTTTTTCATACTGAGCAAGACTCATATGAGTTTAGGGAACCTGGAAAGTCACTCTAACCAATGTGATATAGTTTAATCCTATTAAGATATATGTAACCACATCCTAATCGCATGAAATTAAATTGAACAACAACATCCTAGTCATATAACATTAAAATGCATGATAATGTCCTTTTTCATGACATTAAACTACATAATAAGAGGTCTTTACATTGGATAGATCATCCCCTCTAATGATTGTATGTTCAATAATCACATTTTTTGTCCCTCTACCTCATAATGTGTTCAATACACACAGGTGGAGCCTTTAGGGTGCTCAAACCTTTCTTGGATCTTACATTCTCTACAAAAAACCTTCATATCATCAATACCTGAGTCGATAATATCCATTTCATCAAGTTGATATCCTTCTCTTGGAACCTTATGGACCCTGGGATCACCTACTCCTAGTTCCCCCTATAGAAAATTGGTAATAGGTATTGGTTAATACAAAGGTTCCCTACTAGGATTCACTAGTGAATAACACAACACCCTAGATCTTGCACCTAGAGGATGTTCTAATCTCATAGGAGAGTCCCCCCTTAAATCCAAGAGTTGTTATTCTGACTGTGTAGGATACAGGCTCTCCTCCATTACTAATGGTTGACCCATACCCACAATTCTCCACTCCCCACTTAATCATATATTATTAGGTTATGATTTAAACTTCTCATAACCCAACTATTCAAGTGGATTCGAATAACCTTGATGTTACACATCTATGCATCATACTCATTGTTAAAGAAACATTTTAATATCGTATTCTTATACCCATATATCCCGAGGTATGAATCTCCTATGAAGACCCAATTTCCCTAAGTTAGTCATTCCTCTTAGTGATACATCCTAGTCATGTTGTTAAACTGCACAAAAACATCCTAGTCAAATGATGTTAAACTACATGAAAATGTCATAATCACATGACTTTAAACTACATGACAACATCTTTGTCACATGATGTTAAACTTCATAAAAATAGGTATTCGCATTGGATAGATCATCCCCTCTGATGATTGGGTACTCAAGAATCACATGTTATATCCCTCTACCTCATAATGTGTTCAATACACATTGTTGTAGACTTTAGGGTACTCTAACCCATCTTGAATATTACATTCTCCATGAACTAACTTCATATCTTTGATACCTAAGTCGATACCAATCAATTCCTCAAGTTGATACCCTTATTTTATAACCCCATGGACCATGATCTCCCATGATCTTGGTTCCCCTGTAGTAAACTAGTAACATAGATTGGATAATCCAAAGGGGGCCCACTAGGATTAACTGGTGAATAACGTAATGCCCTAGATCTTGCTCCTAGTGGATGTTCTAGTCTTGGAAGAGAGTACCCCCTTAAATCCAGGAGTTATTATCTCAACTGTGTGGGATACGGGCTCTCCACCATTACTAATGGTTGACTCGTACTCACCAGTCTCCACTTCCCATTGAATTAGATGTTCTTGGATTATGATATACACTTCCCATAACCCAACTATTCAAGTGTATTTGGATACCCTCGATGTTACACATATGTGCATCGTAACCATTATTAAAGTAATATTATAATATCGTATTCTTGTAACCCTCTATTCCAAGGTATCCATCACCTATGAAGACCCAATTTCCCTGAGTTAGTCATTCCTATCAGTGATACATCCTAGTCATGTGACGTTAAACTATCTGAAAACATCATTGTCACTTGATGTTAAACTGAATGGAATATGGTCAATCTTGTAATACCAAATATTTCTTAGAGTGGGATTTCTTATCCATAAATCTATGCTAGGTATGATTGTTTCATCTCTATACCGTAATAGGACATGGACATTACCTTTCCTATGTACATGCCTAATCTACATAGAGGACCCCTTAACTGACCAAGATGTCAAGGATCACTAAGGGAAGATAAAAAATCCCCCCTCCCTAAAAATGATAAATATGTATGTAAGGAGTATCTCCATAACTATATATAGATTAATTCATATCCATATAGGATACATAGTGATTCTTAGAAAACTTTTCATCGAGACTAGCCATGAATTTCAAAAAAAATTCCCTTTCTGCCTTAGTTTCTAAACCTTTATAGCGATACTTCACTTCCCTAATTTCCCTACACTAAGGTAGGGCTTAATTATCCTTTCCTACACATGAGTCGGATTCGTGCAGAGGAAGCCTCACAAACATTATGTATAGACTGATGAAAATACCCCATCCCTACATGTTAGTTCTACCCTTATGGGGAGACATATGAGAAAGTAGATAGTTTCATGATTCTTATCCTTAAGAAAAGCATAGGGAAACCCAAGAAATCCTAGCCACATAAATTACATATACCCCTAAGATATGGTCTACCTTACATGACCCTTAAGTATGGTCGAGTTATGTAGACTCACTTCACCTATGTATGAATCAGATCTACATATGTCTATCTTGTTTATGAGATAGATCTATATAGAAATGGATCCAGCATATGGCTACCCACCAGTAAACTGGTGAAAGGATAAAATATGCCTCTAACACCTACATTCCCCCGACCAATGTGAAATATCCTTAAGGATATCTTACATAATTTCACATTGGTACCTACATCCTTACCACGTGATGTTAAAATTCAAGGAAGACATCTTATTTGCATGATGTTAAATTGCATGACAAATGAGTCACTACTTCATGACATTAAACTATGCGGGCCATCTTCCATCATCACTCCTTATCAAAGGACCACAAAATTCTTACCCATTTCAACCAAAGTTAAGGGTTTTTTCATCATATTTCT
This sequence comes from Viscum album, assembly GCA_963277665.1. Taxonomy (NCBI): domain Eukaryota; kingdom Viridiplantae; phylum Streptophyta; class Magnoliopsida; order Santalales; family Viscaceae; genus Viscum; species Viscum album. The sequence continues at coordinate 643,857,846 of OY728122.1, forward strand.
AATCACCTTAATCTATAAACTATACTTATTTTCTTCAGTGCCTTAGATTACTACATACCTTCCATGTACCTTAGAAAAGAACACCCAACTTCAAGGACCCTTTGTTTGACAATGCATGTATTCCCCTGAAACCTGCATATGAGCTCTCATCCTATCGACCAAATGTGTATTTTGGATGAAAATAAGGCTTATAATCCTTGTGATCCCTAACATAATAACAGTGTAGCTCATTGCCACAGTGTGATCCACAATCATCCTCAACATGAATGTCCCATGTCATCACTCATGATTTGAGAACCTTGAGCCATGATTTACCTCACCTTCATCCTCTATTTAAAAGGGCATTGGATTACTCCTAATCTTGGGAATATTAATTGGGATAATGTGTAACACTCAACTCATATCATGAATAAGTGCATTATGACCTTTAATCACATGCACTTTTTTCAAAGTTGTGTGACCTTAAAGTTTACCCTCTGATGGTCTAAATCACAATACCTTAAAATGCTAGTCAAAGAGACATAAAACGTGTTAGAATGAAAACCTAAAAATGGTGGTATGAGAAAAAATCAATTATTTGATTGCTAAAATATTTATCTATAGAGTTTAAGAAAATGTTAGAGTGTAAATAATTAAAAAAAGGTATAAATATTGTAGGTCACATCTTGTGGCCCTAGTAAAATCTGATCTATTCTCCTTAGACCCCCTAATCCAGGAAAAAGTTAGATAAATGATTATTTATATATCTCCTCATTGTGATAATTTGATCACTGGATGTAGAAACAAACTTTACGGTACCCAAACCCTTTTTTGAATCTTATATTTTCAACAAACCACCCTCATGTATTTGAAGTTTGAGCTGACCCTCACCAATTCCTTAAGAAGATACAATTATCCGGGAACCCCTTAGCCTTGAATTATTTATCTTGGTTATTCCCTATAGTATATTGGTGATAAGGATTGACTGATCTAAAGGGACCCCACTAGGATTCACTGGTGAATAACACAACACCTTGGAGCTTGTGCTTAGGGGATGTCTTGGTCCCAAAGGAAAGATCCCCCTTAAATCCATGAGCTATTATCCTGGATACATGTGATACTGGTTTACACCATTACCAATGGTCAAACTTTACCCACTATCGCCCATTTTAAGTTGACTCAGATATTCCTAGACCATGATTTATAATCCTCATAACTATACTATTCAAGTGGATTCGACATCCTTGATGTGATGTAACCATGTATTATTCCCATCCTTAAAGCATGAATGTGATATTCCATTATCAACCCATTTAATGACCCAAAACATGTGACCTAAATACATGTGATGTAGGGCCTGAGTTTTATAACCATAAAAAGAACTACCCCCAGGGTGCTAGAACCCTCCTGAGATATTCATTATTCAATACTCTACTTCATTTTCCAAGTGTTTGAATGTTCATAAATCTCCCAAGACCTTTGTAAAGGAGTGGGGATCCCTATATTTTACCATGTATGATTTGGATCTTCATAAGGGCTTTAGACCCATCAACTAGAGGTATCTCCTCCTTATAGAAAAGGAACTCCAAACCTCATAAGTTTTGGAAACATAAAAGTGGAACTTGAAACCTTAGAGTGTTTTGCGTTCATCCCTGACATGTCTACCCTATTTAATCACCCTCAGATCAAATTCATAGAGATTTTATTTACACGACCCGTATTTCAAATATTCAAGTGGATTTTTCATCCCTAACATTATGCCACTATACACCAAACCAGATGTCAGCAAGGATGTAGGGTGTCACATTACTTCATGAATACCCATCCTCAATCATCTTAGTAAGGATTATGGGTGATTGAACACTTCATGAGTACCCATTCTTCACCCATTATATTTCTTAGGTGTAAAAAACGACTGCAGTTCTAAGCTAGAATACCCTAAACTACAGAAATAGTAGGACTAATCTAGAAGACCCTAAACTACAACAAAAGATGGTTTGAGCTAGAAGACCCTAAACTATAGAAATGGGATATCTGAGCTATAAGACCCTGAACTATAGCTACCATATGGTTTATAGAACCTTAAACATCCAATTGAAGGTGACACCATTCTTATCAGTTTTAAAACTCAATAAGGGGATCCTAGGAATAATTCGAGTCTCTTATCACTGAACATGCACTTTGTGTAATTGATGAAACATTGAGCACATATGAAATGGAAAAGGAAAAAAGTTATTAGGATGAAACCCCATAAAGTTATTCTTGAGAAAAATAAATTCCTTTACCACTAATATTTCCTCATATGAATCTTAGGAAAAGGGTAGGGAAATATAAAAAACGATACAAATCATGTAGGGATCATTATCTACCCCTAGAAAAAATAAATCCAAGCTCACTAAGTCCATTGACTTAGGAAAAAGTTAGAGAACTTTCCCTCTAGGTATATTTATCAAAAAGGATCTAGAAACAGATGATATTGAAATGACTAGAACAGATACATGAATGAGGATTCTTATACCATTAATAATTTATAGACATTTCTCATAGAAGGTCTATTAAGATTTGATCATTTTTATTCAAAATTTGGGTTCTCTCAGTATTATAAAAGGAATTTATATCTTTGAAATTCTATATTATATTTAATAGATGTAATAACATGAACATAATGAAATAAAAAACTTGACAACAATATCTAAAATTAGAAAGGTTTGTTTATTTATAATGTGTAAAAAATGGAGGAATCTCCACATTCTGAAGTCTCTCCCATGGTTTCAAAAAGAGAAAAAAAATGTATATGTTCACAGGAGGATCACAATAAAATCTAGTCAGTTGAGCTTTCTAAATCATCTAGAATATTGTGAGAGGTTCAAATAAAGTGTTAAAGTACCATCTTCTCTATTTATTCCACTATTTCTAAAGGATGAAGAGTTCAATAAAAGAGGACAACTCTTCACCCCCTCTTTAAGTGATCTCTAATAAAGATGATATTATATAAAGATCAAACCATGTGTGAGCTATTATCACTTCATATTATATTATCTCTATAGTTATGTTATCCATATGAGCATGCAACTAAGAGACTTTTTGGTGTCTATGTTCAAGAACCTCCAAAGCTTCCCTTACTGATTGGACTAGAGAAGTCTTATCATCAAAGATACACAAGTACCTATCATTACTATGAAATTAGCTAAGATAGGAAAACCTATATCATGAAGATATATAATTGTTGATAGTAAAATCCATAAAATCCTAATGAAGGCATTCCTCTTAGTCATGGATCTTCTCCAAGGGAATATCAGTAATCAGGGTATGCATCTACTTCTAAATTCCCCTTAGTGGTACTCATCTCTAAGTGACCACTTAAGGGAGAACATTGGAAGGAATAATGGTTGATGGGATATATTTAGATACCGAGTTAATTGAAAGAAGAATTTGTTGAGATGATGAGGAATCAAGGGAAGAGGTCTCGTGTGCACTCCTCTCAGTCGGTCCATTATCTATCACTAGTAATGAAGGTCCAACTTCCTCAACAAACCTTTCCCTATTTATGGGATACTTACCACTATGGAGAGATTCCTTGGGGGATCACCTGAGTCCTGAATAAATTCCATCACTACCAAGGATAAGTGGAGTAGAAAGGCACGGGGTTTCTCTACTTGGAAAACTAATTGATTCAGTATACCAACTGGGTAAGCTTCTAACCAATCTTGGGAATAGTATTAAGACAGGAAGATAGGGGAATCGGTATGTTGAAGAATGATTTCTACATTTATATATTCACATGCCAGCATAATCTAGAATTAGTGAAGGAGTTCAGGATTTCATTCTCCCCATAAACTGGCTAAGGGGATAGGAGACATCCTTTGAGCACAGTAAAACTGGTGGGAAAACCAGTAGAATGTATATGGATTGTAGATGATTTGGTAGTCTACAAGAACTGTAAGAAACCCATACCAAAGTGATTATTTATATGATCTCTCATTAAGTGAACCACTGACATTTTCAATAACCATACTAGTAGGTGCAGGGTATGGCATAAAATTGAATTGTTTATACTAACTCAACATATCGATAACCTCATGAGCACCTAATAACATCACCTAAACCCCGAATATATTTAACATCATAGGATAGCACAGTGCATGAAGGATTTTGGTAGTAATATAATACTTATAAAACTAGAAATTATCTCATATCCAACCAAATAAAAAATAAAAATGGCCTCTGGTCTGGTAATGGATATTACCCTATTGAATATGGACAATAAGTTGATGAAGGTGAGAAAGTTTTGGCACAACTAAGTCAAGGGGTTACCATTCTGCTAGTTGTGTTTCCATTACTAATGTGATGACCCAAATGCCTGAGTGTGCATCCCTGATAGGAAAAAATCATCCATTCAAAAACATGAACAAAAATACAACTAATAGAAGTCTTGGAGGTACCTCTAGTCTCACCTTATATCCCCAAAAATCATATTCATCAGCCTCTATAATGGACCAATAATATCATGCACTATCCCAAACTTTTTGAGAAGGGAATCGATGAGGGTGTATGGAATTTGTTCGAGTCCTTCTTCAATAAAGAAATATTTTGATTCAATCCCTGAAATAAATGATTGATCATAGGTTCAAATCCTTCTTTAAATTCCTCTTCATAATAGTAATCATGTATTACTCTACGGTTAGAGTTTGTTCAGGGTCACCTCAAATATTTATGGTAGGAATAAATTCATCATACATCTCTCCAAGATGGATTATTCCTCCTATTAGGTAAATATACCATTGGCTTATTCCCACTTCTCCATGGTTTAGATGAAAAGAGTTGGTTTTGGGACATGAGTGACTAATCATCTCTCTAAGGAGTTCTAGTTGATGGTACACAAAAATCTAGGAAATCCATGTTGCCTTATAAAGATAGATATCATGAAATTGATTAGAAAATTTTGTTCAGTTATTCCCAACATAGAATGTCTATTCCCATTCATCAAAAAGTTTACCACCAGGGCACAAATCCCACTTTGAATTCCATCCACTTTTTGGGTTTTCTAGATAGGAAATGAGTATGCTTGATTAACTCTGATCCATCGGTTGATGAGAGAGACCATGACCATCCAAAACTAGAGGGTAATTATCCAATGTATAAGATAGCCCCAAAGATAGTTCCACAGTTGATTGACTATCCTTGGAAACTATTGTTTTAATGTAGTCTAGAGAGGATGATAACCAGAGAGAAGGAATATTGTAGTCAGTAAATATAATGTAAGTGGAATATAGAAGGTTGAATCTATATAAAGGTAGTTTTTGTGATAGAGGGTAGTTATGAATCTCAATTATAAGAATCACCTTTAAAATATCATTGTTGGAAAATACTTAGTGCCAAGGGTCACTATTATGATTCCCAGAAATTATATCCCTCCAGTCAGCCACATCAAGAGATGTCTGTGAATTAGAGACCATCTTCACAAGAGTATGAAGAATAAATGAAAATGGGTATATCCTTGATAAAGGAATCAATTAAAATAAATTCATGATTAGGTCAGTGTTAGGTGAATTGAATGACCCATTCCAAGACACTTTAATTACGCAACCCATTCAAAAACACATGATCATGTGACTCGTCCTGAATCACACAGCTCGCATAACCATAGGAAGGTCATAAAAACAAATAAATCATGAAACTCCATCAAATCACATGAATAAACCTTGTGCTAAAATATGTGAAGTGTAGACCAATCAAATTATCATTGATTAGTTCATGGATTTGTTGCGCAAGTCATCGAGACAAGGTGATCACACAAAACGGTCAAGTGATTTGATCGTGCAATCAAATATCATGAATAGTTCTCACAATAGGTTTATGAAAAGTGGTCTTGTGAATAGATAACATAATAGAGGAAATAATGATATATCTAGATCCTTGGGTCATAAGTGAAATGGTCGGCCTCCTGCTCCCCTATTTATAGGGCACTTCATGGAATTTTAACGGCCTCCCGAAAGACCAAAAGATGCTCAAAACACCGATCAGTGGAGGCCTAAAATACTAAATATTCCCTTTACTTCCTTAGAACAAAGTCCTAATTTCTTCATACCTCTCTTTTGAGGGGGTATTTTTTGATGCCTTCCAAATAGGCATCAGTAATTTTAGGATTAAATAAATACCCAAATAATAGGTATTATTTTCCCTAAAAAGTAAAGTAAGGAGCATCATGTGAAGGGGTCACACACTTAACATGATATATCAATTGATCATGTGAAATCCATATGATGATACCTCCTAATCTCATGAAGTATCCTAGACAAACCTTGATGGCCATTCAAAGATTGTTAGATAATTCCCCCTGATAATGCAAAACCTCATCAGACAAGTCCAACTGATCATGTTAAGTCCCTCACATGATTATTTTTTATCATGTGTCATGATAGATGATAATTTCTTGAAAATAGACCAAAATTTTCATGAAATAAAATCAAAAAAATAGGAATCTTTATGTAAATATATTTACACTATTTTTCATTTGAAGGGGTTATGTGATTTTCATGATCAGTTTACTGATCACGGGAAGGCCCTATGACATGTCAGCTTGATCATGATAAGGGACACATACATTTCAACTAAATCATGTGGGGTATTATAAAAAATTCCTTATGATAATGCAATGAGTCAATCAATATATTCCTAACAAAATCCAAATCCATTCATAAAATAAAAGTTGAAAAAGGAAGAAGCTTCATGTGAAGGGAGTTACATTGATTTTCAAGTAAAGTTATTATGTTATTCTCATAATAAATTATAGGATCACGTGAATTACCTAGTGAAATATCATCCTCATCACACGAAGTCCATTAGAAATTTCACCTTCTTTATGTGGTGGAATTTGGACATATCTTTTTAATCATTTTATTCCCTGTTATAACACTGATGAGAAAACTCCATAGGATTTATAAAATAAAAGTTAAAAAATAAAATACCTATATGTGAAGAATAGTTATGTTGTTTTTTATATGAAGTGTTTATGAACTTTACATGATCATTTTACTAATCATGTGAAGACCCTCCAACAATTAAACTTGACCTCATGAAGGGACCCATACATACCAGCATGATCTTGAAAAATTCCATTGACATGCCAACTCAATCATGTGAACGATATTGAAAATATGGATACAATCTCATGAAGGTCATTAGATATATTGATTTTATCATGTGAAATTCCCTTGACAAGCCATGGTTTCAATAAATAAGGTAATGATGGAGCGATCATGTGATCTTTGTTTATAAAGTGATGCAAATATTATGTCATGGATGACCCATGGGTGGATCACATGAAACACGTGATGTGACAATCCCTCCATTGACTCAAGCCAATATATGAAATTTAATTTCTGTGAAAATCAATGTAGATCTAGGTGGGAAATTCCTATAAATTCCTCCACCCCCCAATCATAGAAAAAAGACACACAAGGGAACAGATGTGAGAGCAGACTTTATGGTCATGCTATCAAAAAATTATTCTTCTAGGTAATCCCATGGGAATGGATTAAGGGGTTATATGATATGAGATTCACATGATCAATCCATTTGATGCCTCAACAAGATATCACCTGACGAGCATTAAGTAATTTATGCGATAAATCCTAAAAATTATGGAAGCTTCATAAAAATATGGATACATAGATTTTCATGCGATTGGTTCATGCGCTTTTCATGATCGGTTCATTGATTATGCGATGAACATCGAACATGTCACCCGTGTCATGAAAAGTCTACCAGAAATTCCATCTAGATCATGTAGTGACCCCTGGATATGTTTTTTGGTTCATGAGTTTGTCTTCAAACATGTCAAACAGATCATGCGACAGTCCTCAGACATGTCATTTGGTTCACATGATAATCCCTATACATATCAGCTGGTTTACACAATAGCCTTTAGAAATGTCTTCCAGATCATGAGAAGTCCTCCAAACATGTTATCCATATCATTTGATAACCTATAGACATGTCATCTGGTTCATGTGATAGTCCTCAAGCATTTTATCTATTTCATGTGATAGTCTACAGACATGTTATCCAGATCATGTGACAGTCCTCAAACATGTCATATGGTTCACACGATAGTCCTCAGACATGTCAGCCTAGTCAAATGAGGTCCTTTGGACATGTTAGATTGATTATGTGAAAACCTTTATATATGATAGGAAAATCGTGTGAAAGGCCCTACACATGTCAGTTTTGATCAGATGAACACCCCTAGACATATCAAGTAGATACTCCAGATATGTCAGTAAGACACCTTGGACATGTTAGATAGATACTCAGGACATGTTTTAAAGATACCCTAGATATTCCTGGAAGACACCCCTAACATGTCAGCCTTTCCTAATAGGAATACTTGGGAATATACCCCTAAACCATGCTAACTCCCAACCATGGGTCTTTAGTCAATCATTCCACCTTCGCATGGGAAGTGTCCATAATGGAATAGCACTAAAAATTCATGCAACCTTATTATTATTATGGGATCATTATTTCCTCTAAGAATTTCCAATTAACCACTCATGGTCCCTTCTCTCTATCTGTCATAGGATAAGAGTTGGATATCCTTAGTGGGAATCCACCTCAGTGTAATACCTTTAATTTTTTATTCTCTCCAATTTATAGGACCCACCCATATGGTTCTACCATTCTTCTTCATCCATTAGAGGATTATGAGACTGAAATTAACTATAAGTAATTTTATTTCTGTCTAAATTTGGATACATAGGGTGCCTTCTTAAGGAATGAGATCCAATGGAAATCCACCATGGTGTAAGTACCTCCATATCCCAAACACTCCAACTCATGGGACCCAAACACTCTTTTGAGTCTATGATACTTACTCATATATCAATGGATTTAGAGTGGGCTTATACATGGTAATATTCTTAGTTTCAAGCCCCGAACATGCCCTCTAACTCATGGGACCCGAACACTCTTTTGATTCTATGATACTTACTCAGCATGATGTTTATAGTAGGGTTGCGGTATCATTGGTTATACGATCCCCTACTCAGCGCTTGGTGTCGGTAGGGTTGCGGTATCGTTCGTTATGTGATCCCCTACTCAGCGCGTGGTTTTGGTAGGGTCGCGGCATCATCGGTTCGATCCCCTACATCGCGAGTTATATCAGATAGGGTTTCGGTATCGTCATGACCATCTTTATATGGACGATGATCCTCTATATGAGTGTTGAGCTTCTATCGAGCGCCAGATCGGGTTGTGGTATCCCCCAGCGGATCCTGGGTGTGATTCCCTATCTTTGAGAACTATGTATGCCAGATTGGGTCGTGGTATCCCCCAGCGGACCCTATGAGTGATCCCCTATCTGTGAGATAAGTATACTAGAGTGGGTCTTGGTATCCCCTAGCGGACCCTAGCGGTGATCCCCTATCTGAGGAATTTGGTGGTTATGTTGTTTCAGCGATGTTTCCTCAGTGATGTTATCCGACGAGCGTGGTCTCTCGGGTGAGCGTCTGAAGTGTTTGTTTGGGACCCGATGGAGTGTATCTCTCAGATGAGTGTCATCTGGTATGACAGTGTTCGTGTGGTGTACTCTCATGGTTGGGGGCAGTTGCTGGTGATGAGGTCGGTACCTCTTGTGGATTTGTGGCGTGAGTTGTGTATATCTGGATTGTTCAAGGTGTATGTATGGGCATACACCTGAGCTGAGCTGACTAGTTGTGTTTAGCCGAGGATGGTAACGAGATGGAGTTTCTCTCTCACCTGGGTTCCATCTGGATGGGATGAGCGGACTGATGCCTTTCAGTTGCTCTCTTTGGTTTTGGGTTTTGGGGTGCCTACTAAGTATGTTTATACTCACCCCTGCATGGGCTTTGCCCGCACATGTTTGTGTCTTGTGCAGACCACATGCCTTTTGACGGAGTCCCAGGAGGACCCGGAGCCGTGGAGCTTAGTGAGAGAGTTGATTGGGGTGTTTACCAGAGCTGTGCCGAGTGAGCTTTCCAGCGGGTGTTTGTGGCAGCGTTCCCCTTCTTCAGAGCAGGTTGGACGCGCTTTGTAGTTTTCTTTTGGTGGGCCCTGTTTTTTCCTTTGTACTTTTGATGTTTCACTCTGGTTTGGGATAGATTGTATGCATGCATTTGCTTTTCAGTTTCTATATCTCTGTACTATTTCATGGAGGTGTTTTTAGGTGCGTGTGTACAGGTACCTTAGGCTAATGCCTCCCATGTGTGTGATAGCCTACTCAGCGCTGGTCGCCAGCCCCTGGCCTATTGGAGGCGGGCTTGGGGAGTCACGGCTCAAGCCCCATTGGGTCGGGTCGTGACAATGAAACCCCAAGAGACCAACTACCTTTGTAAAGAAATATCTTGACTCATTATGAATATGGGAGATGTTGGGAGTTTCCATGAGAAATGAAAATGGTGAACTCAACATGAATGGTTGTGCAACCATACTCAACCCCCCACAATCTATCATCATCCCCCAAATTTTGTTAGAATAAAAAAATAGTGAACTCAATGTGAATCTATAAATAATAAAAGAAAACAAGTTTTCACATGATTAATAAATTTTTTCTCTCCAACCATTATATGGAAAAAAGGAACATTGGCATATCCAATATTGGGAGAGAGGTGTTCTATAAAGAAAATAAGATAGAAAGAAGAAAGAATATTGACACTCCTTAAAGATATTTCTAAAAAAGAATGTGGAGTTCCCATAAAGACTCATGGAATGGTGAAGCTCACTCATAAGGATATTTATAGAAGGTATATGAAAGAGAAATATGGAGATCAAGGACCACCATATCTCGAATGGCATGAAGGCCTTATTTTTTATTTTATTATAGATAATCCTCCTTTTAAGGGATGAAGGGGGACCCGTACATGACCCGTAGGCCCAAGGCACAAGGCCCGACACGACTCACAATACATAACCCGAAGGCCCAAAGGCATACTATGCCCAATACATGACCCATAGGCCCAACCCACAAGAACTGCCCCTCCCCTAGATTTTTCATCATTGATCACATAGCTCCTCACCTTGTATTTATGATCGGCTAGCATTGCCCCGTACAAAGATGCATTGTGCCTGGTCCCGATGGCGGTTGTCATACCCTCTCATTTTTTCAATCTGGTAGCTCTGCTTCTTGTGACTGCTAGTCTTGTTTCTCTGATCCTCTTCTGGTGTCTGCTCTATGTGAACTAGGCTACTCCATGGTCTTTGTGGCCTGAAGGCCCTGAGGCCCTGAAGACCTTTGATGACCCAAAGGCCCTGGAAACCTGTAGGCCTAAACTGGTGGCCCGAAGGCCCAAATCGGGTGAATAGTTCAGGCTGCTACAGTACTGAACAATACCTTCTACAGTTCTTCTATAGTAACCCAGAGATTCACCTCCACCCGGTTTTAAACCTGGGTCTCTTGGATGCCAAGCAAGATCCCTTATCACTCGGGTACGGGCTCATTGGCAAGGACCACCATATACACTTGGTTCATCTATATAAATTGTGATATTTATTTGAGTTGGATTTTATGATAAAGGATTTTTTGTTTCTTAGAGTAGTGATCAAAGAGAGAGGAGTGAAGGGAGTGGCCCTTAAGAAGTCATGAACTATCCCTAAACAATATAAGGGAAGTGACATCAGGAATAGGAATCGCATAGCCTAAACCCACCATAAAATAGTGTGTTTAGTGGATTTTGGTTCATCAACGCAATGTCAATTGAAATCTCCTTGGATTAGACTAGTTCAGTTGAATAAAGTAAAATACTTGTGTCTTTTGTGCATGATTTTATTATATTTGGAAATACATAACTAGTGAATAAGGGTTAAGTAATCAATAATAAAATATGATAAAGGTAAGTCTAATTGATATAACAATTGTGTCATCATTTTTGAAAGAATAACTAAAGTATGACCCTACTAATAATGAGTAAATGATCATTTAGGGTGGTGAAGGTTTAAGGAAAAAGTGTTTTAATTGGAAAATTTCCATACCCTCATTCACCCCCCCCCTCATAGTTTATCTCACTAAATACCCTTCTAGGATTAAAATGAGTATAATAACAATTATTATGATATAAAAAAGTGATTTAAATCCCATGTCCAATATCTCTATGCAAGAATAAGTGATACCATACCAAAAATGGAAATGAAGAACCATTGTAAAACATGTGTACCTGACACTAAAGATCCATTGAAACATATTAAAACACCTTTGAATATGTTTGATGATGATCACATAAGTGGAAGATGAAATCCTCTCAGCTTCAATGGTATCAACGAGTTGAATGGAACGCGCATAATATGTGTAAGACTCACCATCCTACATGATGTGCTGAAATCTCTTGATGTAGAGGAATTATGAGAAACAGAACATCAGAGTTCAGGAGTTTTTTCCTATCATCCACAACCACCACTAACATTGTATGAAAATGGTCTTTATACATCCCTGAGGATTCTCCTTGGTGATGAAATCATTAATTCATGCTTTATAACACATGAGTTAATTCCATATCCAGTTCATGCATCATATTCATGAATGCAATGAGCCCCCTCATGTTACATCTGATGTAGTAGTTCTTTAATAGTATTCATGTGTATAAGAGTATCATGTGTCATGTCTATGTATCTCATGTAGGCCATATTTCCACAAAACATTGATCCAACATATTATTTCTACAGTAATGTAGCCTCAAATCCATATTCACCAAAATAAATCACATCCAATATTGGATTTAGGTCATATTCCTTTTGATCTATCACTTAAAATATAGCCTCATAGACTTTTTCTCATTTGAACTTATATTGTATCATATACAATAACATATGAAATCATATCCAAGAATTCTTATGAATTTCTTCTAAAATACTTTTGTAATTATATCATCACCTTCATCCTTTATTACACCATATGCAATACCATGTGAATACCCATAAAAAACACTTTTGTATTAACTCTAAAACATTATTAAATAATATTTATGAGTCAAACTAAATCCCCATTCAGTCAACCAAAAAGTGTGACTCCACGGGACTTTATAGTGTTGACAAAAAATATGAATCATTAGATCCATAAATGTAATCAAATAGTGGCCTCTAGAAAAGAATCAATAAAACTCAAGAATAATCAAAGAGTGGCCTCTAGAAAAGAATCAATAAAACTCAAGAAACAAAGGGATATAGTGCCATATCTATCAAACATATGTATATATATACATATTTCCACCAATCACATCACATTCTATTATGAATTCTCATACATTCTCTTTTTTGAAGACATAGAGTGACCATGGGACATAGAGTATGTCAACCCTGTATATCCAACTCATATATTCCCGATTCTCCAAGTATAGACTGACTAAGTCAATGAATAAATCACATGTCATTCACCTTTATGGATGAGCACATCACATGTACCTCATCTAAATAGATAAACACATCATATGTAGTATCTAAGTGTAGTTGAAAACTACCTAATCTATCTCAATCAGGGGACCAGATTTCATGGTCGTTATATGTGAGGAAAAATATCATCTAAATTGAGCTCAAAATTATGACATGATTAGTAACATATCCAACCAACCCCTGATTAGCTAAGCCTCTTTTGAATTGTGTAATAAATGTATCAAAGTATGAAGGTTCTCATGGTAGGTATCTTGTCAACCTTAGGTATGGGGACTCAAATATGATCCATTCAACTCTATTATACTAAAGATATAGTGTATGACACTCCATGTGTTATACATCATGGTCCATTCAGTGCACATAAAGAAACTTATTTTTCTTTTTATTTGTGCCTCATGAGCATATTTTTTATCTCTATATGAGAAACCTAATCATGTTAAACTTAAAAAATCATAAACTAGAATAATCCATAAATAAATCTAGTTAGTGATAACTCAAAGTCCTTTGAGAGGTAAATTATTATTATAATTCATGAAAAATATATATCTATATATACATTTATGTAGCCAACATAAAAGAATTATGAAGTGGAGATTTCATTTTATATGATATGTTTTATATTATTAAACATTTATATAAATATTTAACAAACCCAACATAAGTTCCTATATATCATATCATATATAAAAAACTACCAAATCATCTGTATGTATATTTCACTTTCAGGGGTATTTTTAACTCATTACATCTATATGTAATTCCTGTCACATCCCTATGTGACCATCTGATAAAACCCACCCACTATACTTTTTAGTGAGTGACATATATAAATAAATAATATTTGAATAATAGAATTATATTCTGGATGTTCAACTCCTTGAAAATATTCAAAATCCTTAACTTCATAATAATAAAGGTTATGAGGTCAATTTTTTTTATCTACTTAGAACTCTTGAGTTTAACATCGTCACCCTTGAAACGGTTTCCATAAAACTTTTTCCCTGAAATATTTTGAAAATAATGTAACTATTTACATTATTACATCACCATCATGTCCTAAACTCTTTTAGGATAAAGTGATATCCACATTATTATGGTAAGAAATAGTGATTTTCACCTTCCCATGATAATTAAATTTAACTCTTTTGTAGTGATGTGCATCTTATTATGGAAACTAAATGTAACTCTTTACATTTTTCTTTACCATCACATATCCTAAACTCTTTAGGATATTAGGTGAAGAATCGCTTTAATCTTATCCTAGTATAATCCTTTATTTTTTATCTTTGAACTTCTCAAGCCCAAAAATACTCCCACTAGTATCTTAAACACTATATTCTTATCAGAATATATTTCTAAGATAAAAAAAACTTCTTTGTATTTAGAAAATAACACATATTTCCTTTTAATGGGAATATTTAACAAATAAACTATTGTTTCCATATCATATATGGTATTATATGAGTTTGGAAATTTTTCTTTTGAAAATAATACTTTATAAAAATATACCATTGATGGGTGGTGAGAACACATTTCCTCATATTTTAACAAAAATATAGATAAACACTTTATTTTGGATTAAAAAAATTATCATTGTCTCTTTTTCAAAATATGTTATAGAATTTGATGAATCATAAACCATTTTCATATAATTAATCTTCTAAATTTTGTTCGTAACAAATATTTGTTATGGAAAAACTTCTCTTATCACATATAATAAATGAGATAAAAATGAACATCCTTTGATTATATCTGTATGTTCTTTTAAAACTCTTTTACATTCAAATAGTTGATGTGACAGTGCTTTTATTTGTCATTTGAATGCAAAAAAATAGGCACTACCAATTCTTCCTTTGATTTTGAACTCTTGTATATTCACAACACATATAATGTATAAATTTTTTATCATATACCCTTAAAAATAAAGAATAAATTTCTATAATATTGATACCTACATGGAAATTCCATGAATTATCACAAACCTATTCCTGACTTTAGCACTAGGTTTAAAATTAAATTGATAGGCTTCTTTAAAGAAACATTATTAGAATATCCAACTAAATTTTCTCTTTTTAGATTGAACTTTTACCCACTTGTACTATCTATACAACACTTAAAACCTAGACATCATATACCCAGATCATATATTTTCAACATTTTGAGAACATCGAATAAAATTTTCTTGAATTAAATCATATTGTCAAAACATTTACATAAATGAAAATATGATAAATTACTTAACCAAAACAATCCTTAATGAAAACTTTAGTCTCTCTAAGCATTATTACCCACCCCAACCCACTCATCAATGAACTAAATGAGGTCTCAAAATGACCTCAGACACACCTCCTCACATGCCAATTGTTGCTGACTAGAAATGAAGACCTAATTCATAAAATGGGGAGACTATGACCTTGAATTAAAGTGAAACAAATAGTATAAAATAACTAAGAATCATAAACATCCATAAACATCATGGTACCCATAATAAACACATCCAATAACATATATGATGTTGTTATATATAACATGTAACTAATCACCCATTGGGATGATCCCAAATATAAGATAAGTCAAAGAAAAAATACAATAGGCTCTACTAAATCCCTAAGACTCAACCCAAACTTAGTCTCTAACATGACTATAAAATTAGACCAGCCTGATCCATTTCTTGTCCAATGCTATAACTTGAAAGTAAACATAAGGTCTTCACATGAACCAAGATTCTAGTGTATGGAGTGAGCATATATCTTAGTATCATCTCACCAAGAACTCCCAATATACATTTTTATATGTGTGTGTATGCATGATAAAAATAAATAAAATAAATAATCATGCTCGTTGATTCATCATGCGCTAACTAATCCACCACGACACCTGATGAGATACACATGTCTATCAGGACATCAGGTGCTTACAAGGTCGCCCTAACCCAAACCATACCTACTTAGGGACCATGTTGGATCCCACCCATAGCCTCATTCCACCATAACTAATTCCCAACTCATACCCAAAGACTCAGGATAGGGTGATATCTAAAACTCGACCTATTAACCAAAGGAATAGTGTATGATCATACATATATATATGTTGACCCACTACCTTATCATATAAGGCAGTTTCCATCATTAAAGTATCATCACACCATGACCCATCCCCCAAGGTGGTTCTTGACCTAATACTACTATGTTAAGGTCCACCTCGAACACGGACCACTGCTCAAGGTAGTACTTGACCCAAGCCTCTCATGGAAAGGTCCAATTTATACACACCATCCCATCCTTGAAAACTCAAGAGAGGTCGCAAGCATACCTACCTATCCATGAAGACTTTGTGTATGTCATGATAAAACTTAACCATCCACACAAACTTTATGGAGGTCACAAGTACACTGAACCTACCCAGCATAATCCATTCCTCATCTTATACTCTGACCTAAAAGTAAACATAAGGTCTATGCATGAATCGAGATGCCAATGTAGGGGGTGAGAATATAACTCAGTAGAGTGTCACCAAGAACCCCTAATATACATTTTCATATGTTTTTGTATTCATAATAAAAATAAAAATAAATAAATAATCATGTTTGATGAGTCATTGTGTGTTAACCAGTCCTCTATGACACTTGATGAGATACACGTGCCTATTAGTCCATCAGGTGATAACTAGGCCACCCTGAACCAAACCATATCTACTTCCGCACTATGTAGGAACCCACCCATAGCCTCAAGCCACCATAATTGATTACCAACTCATACCTAAAGACTTGGGGTAGGTTTTCATCCAAAACTTGACCTGTTACCGAAAGTAATAGGGTATAATCATATGTATATATCTTGACCCACCACCTTCTCTCAAAAGGAAATGTTTATCAATAATTTCTCATCACACCACTACATATCCCCCAAGGTAGTCCTTGACCTAAGACTACTAAGGAAATGTCCACCTAGAACACAACCCATCCCTCAGGGTAGTCTTTAACCCAAGCCTCTCATGACAAGGTTTAATTCATGCACACTAGCCCATCTTCACACAATAAAGAGAGGTCACAAGCACACTTACCCACCCCCACAAACTCTGTGGAGGTCATAAGCATACTGACCCATCCTTTCTAACTTTTGGGAGGTCATATCAATACACTGACCCATGCTTATAGACTTTATGTAGGTCACATTATCACACCAACACATCCTCATAGCCTTTGCAGAAGTCACAAGCACATCGACCCATCCTTGTAGACTCTAGGGTGTTAACATCAAGTAAAAAAGGTTATAACTCATCATACATCTCTCTAGTTAATCCCAGGTCACTAGTCACTCAAGACCTAGCCCCTTATCGCATCACATTATTCCTCTCCCATCATAAGGACCACTGGGTCCTCTAGACCCATCACAGTATTAGCTCAAGGATAGAATCTCACACATATCACCCTAGGTTACACCACAACTTGTTGGCATCATAAAACCATACCCTAAGGTATATTCCAACCTCACTCAAAACCCCTCAATGCTCTTGGTCCCTCTACCTAGGGACCATCCCAAACCAACACATTCGTCCTAAATCTGGCCTCAGCAGATGAGGTTTAAATCCAAACCAAAACCCCCTTATTATTCCAATTCTAAGTCTGGAATGATTCCCATTACCCTCACCTGGTCTTCATCCCACATATACCAAGGGATATCCCTCAACCCATCACCCAGAGGAAACCCATCTTTGTCACATATTCCAAGTTCCAAATCACTCTTCTCCCTCAAAGTTCACATCAAAACTCACCTTTAACCTTATTAGGGAGATCCTCATTACCCGTGAGACATACGTTTGTCTCTCCCATCATCACTTGTGCCCCCAGCCTCTCTTTCCTACCCAATATCCCTAGGAACCCAACCTATTCCATTCCACAAATCATCTCGCATCCCATGACCTCCTATATGTCCCTCTTTATCTCAACTGGAACTCTCACTCCCTATCTACATAGTTATCATGGGATCTCAATTCATCCAAGTGTTAAAGTGTACTTATTGTACACATATGAGGCCCAATTCCCTACTATTTCATCTAGCTAGGGACCCTCAATCCTTAAAGACCATACTCAAAACCATACAATTATATAATCAATAATTATCATAAATATACATGCATATAAAATTGTATCATAGGGGCCACCTACCTAGAATATAGATTTAACCCCTCACTAAGCTCCATTAAGCCACTTCCATGCTCCCATGCACCTGTCTCATCCTAAGTGTCATAAAACAATTAATTATAACAATTTATAATTAATTAAACCATTTAATTTAAATACAAATAATTCCAAAAAAATCATCTGGAATCATAATCTCATTGAAACCATGAGAAACAGGGTGTGGTCCAATACTGACATGCACACGGATCTAAGCCACACAAAATCCCCAAATTAAGCACCTGTTCCAACAGTCGATTTTACCTAAAATATCCAAAAACCCAAGATAAATTAATAAATTGATGTACCTTCACTAAAATAACTTCAAATTACATGTAAACATCATCTCGGGTCCTCCTCTACACAAGATTACAAAATCCCCATCAACCTTATTTGATTCCACCATTCTCCAGTGGAATCCACACCAAAACCTGAAATGAAATTGCACAAAATCAGTGGATAAAAAGGAATCCAAGAATGAAGGGAGGATCTTACCAAGATTATCCAAAAAAATACACCAATAAACACCATAGATAAAGGGGTAGGAGAGAGTGGAGGTGTTGACCGAATGACCCTTCCAACACACACATCCAACCTAAAATGAGTGGGGGTCAATCCCCCCATTTTTTTATAAAAAAACAGCCATCCCATTTCACAGTGTGAACCTATGGTTTATGTTTTGAACCACCTATCTATGGGGGATCCCCTCTATCCCCAATATTTTCATGACGTGAATACTTTTTCATGTCGTAAATGGTGATTGTTATTTTTTCAGAAAACTTGATCACCTGTCCTTCCTTCGATGCTCTCTCAAACCCCTAAGGCATCTACAAAATCTCAACTCATGTTAAATAACACCCTTTATGTAGATAAAAATGCTCAAAACCCCATTCAAAGTTCTGATTCCCAAAATTAATCACTTACCATACAAAAGTTAAAATTCCCATTATAATTTCTAACCTGTAACACCATAAGTCATTACAAACTACCCGCCATAACACTTCACATCCTCAAGAAGCCATTTTATTCCTTGAACCACTTCTCCAAACATGTTATGATTTTCAATTCACTAAGAAATCACTGTATTCTATCCCTGGATTCCAAACACACTTATACTATATAAATCTAAAAACCAAGCCTGGATACACCAACTTTCTACCAAAACTCCCAGTCTGATCCTCAGACCACTTAAATCATATCTAGAAAGATAGACATGATGCATTTAATATTTCAAAAAAAATATAATCTCATGTTAAAATCACCAGTTGGACCTCCTCATGCTAACTTTTCATATAACATTTGGTTACACCCATCGACGCATCCTCAAATGAATCACCTACCTTTAAATTGAAATTGTCACTAATGACCCCCACATATAGGGTCCCTCTCTTTCCTCAAACCATATAACCATATTCACATGCTTCCCCATGAATTTTCATCCCAATAGAAACCATCACTATAACTATCCATGTGATTCACCCCCTAAATCATGTCATGAATCATAGTTTACCCCCTAAACCATTCAGCGAACTATGATTCACCCCCGAATCATGTTAAAAACTACAGTTCACCTATGAATCATGTGATAAATCATGATTCACCCCCTAAATAATGTCACAAACTATATTTCACCCCCTAAACCATGTTAAAATCCATGATTAATCCCACTAATCACCCTTGATTCACACTAAAATTGCCCCAATCTTGATGTCAATGCACCAACACCAACCAACACCATATTTGATATTCAAATCTGGTATTACTCAAGTAACCAGATATCATGGGATATTACCTCACATTGAAATCACGATGTCACCTCAACTGTCTCTATAACTTATCTCACCATAACCATGACCCATCTAACACAAAGGTCATTCACTCACGATTGGTACGATGCTCCCCACCATAGGAGTATCATTATTTATGATCCGAAGAACCTAAACACTCATTATCCACGGACCACACTTCATTCATTACCACATGAAATGATAGGACATGGTTGGAAAGCTCATATCTGATCACCAACACCAAGCACCAACTACTACCCATTCTTGAACAACTAAGAATAAAATTCTCAACATTCAATGATCCACTCACAATATGGATTACATCCTCTAATAGTCATTGGTGAACTCATTACCAGATAAATTCCCTTATACTAATCCTAGATCACTAACCCAAATAGCTCCCAAAACCATACATGTGTCACACCTCCTAATCCATACTCATCTCTTGTAAACCTATGACATCATGCTTCCTAACAATCCATGTCAAGGAATCCACTCAGGCCAACCATACCATGGTACCCTGATCCATCATCAATGTCACCTCCCATTACCGAGGGACATTCCCTAATACCTAAATCCTCCATGACCATGAGAATATCACTACCACACTACTATCACATATCCACTTAGGTTTATCCAGAACCCAAACCATTTTCAATGGACCTACACATGGACTGTTCACCAATCTGCAACATAACTAGGAACCACACATACTCAATATGAACCTACCCTCACACATCTAGACTCCTTCCAAAAACCACATAAATTCTCACTCGCCTCCGATAAAGTTATATTTATCCACTAATAACCCACTCATAGGTTCTTTCTCATGATCCTACTCAATCTCACCCAAATCCAATGGTTTTACACTCTTATGCAACATAATTTCATAACCAAATGCATGATACCGTGATTTTAAACCTGTAAAACCTATCCCATACACCAAACACACTAAATATGACCCACACACATGTCAATCACATAGAATAGCCCAAGTAATCTCACCATGATAAGGATAACCACATGAACACCTTAAACTTGGGTTTCATTCCAAAACCATGAGAATCTACTCATGCTCCCACCGCACTACCTGAAAGCACATCCCAAGAACCATAAGGTCAAGAATATAACTAATACTATCCTAGGAAACCATCCTAAAAACCATAAATTCTCCAAGTTTTTAACATCTCTAAAATCCCAAGGCAGTCTTATGCCTTTCCTTAACCCTCACATGGGTTACCCACATAACAACCCGATTCAGTTAAGTAGAATGCCACCAATAATATATATGGAAAAATGCCATATATGTTGTTGTTGAAACTTTAATAACTTAACTCATATACTTAAGGAAACACATTCTCATCCTTGCATCATTCCTTAGGAATCGCATGTCTATACCAAACCCACAAAAGTTCCATTATTGAGGCATTAAATGCCCGCACGAACCCACTATGGGTCTCCATACATCCCTCGATGAAGGGAATTTATTTCCATCACTGAAGAGCCTTTCATAATAATATCCATATAACCTATAACAAAAGAGAAATATACATAGTCTATATAAGTATAATTCCACCAAAAATTTATATTAGAAAATGTCATATAATTTATTATTGACACTTTAAACAATCAAACCTAACATCAGTAAACAATCACAGTAAAGCACATGTATGCCATGTGAATATTATGTTTCTAAAATGATGCATGTGTATGGTCCTATTTACAATGGGATAGTATCCAAAAATCCATAAATCATAAATACAAAACTCAAGTGTGTCACCCAAGGTGAAATCATATAAATATAACATTGAAAATCAAGAAAAAAAAATCTCATGACCCTAGTAACCCGGGCTTCCTATCAAAAAATGTGTTCTTGAAACAAAAATATGATATCTATCACAAGATCCTTGACACATTCCTAGACCACATGTCCAACATACCCCAAAATATTAAAACAAAACAAGGCTCTAAGACTACTTTTTGATTCCCCTCTCAATCCACTTTACAGTACCCAGAATAAGGTCACCACATGACTTTAGGATCACCCCCCATATTCCAGAGGCTACTAACTAGTGACATGGGCCTAATATATACAATGGTGAGACTATACCCTCAAAAAAAGTGCAATAAATAGTATAAAATAACCAAGCATCATTCACATACATAAACATAATAGTATATATAATAAACACATCCAATAATATATATGATTTTTTTATACATAACATACAATGGATCACCCACTGGGGTTGATCTAGAATAAAAGATAAACCAAAAAAATTAAAGAGGATTGATTATATCCTTGAGCCTCAACCCAATCCTAGCCTCCAAAATACCCATTGAGTTGGTATAACTTGATCCACTGCACTATTAGGAATGTGTGAAGTCTACTTTAGATGAATAAAGTCGGTTAACTAGAAGTAGTGGTTCTAGAATATCTTCAATTAATTGAAGTAGTGGCAGATTAAGTGTTTTTATTCAATCTTCTAGATGGAGGTTTCCAAAAGGAGGATATTTGGAAGGATTTTATTCTGATGTGATTAGATTCAGGAAGTCTTGTTCTAGAAATATGGATAGGACTTTTATAAAATAGTATATGTTTAGTGTTCTATTGAGAGGTTTTTGATTTACTGGAGGTGGTAATCACATTAAGGGTTGTTACAAAAGATCAGCAGTGAGAATAGTGGAATGGATGGACTCTTGTATTTTTCATAGGTTAGTGAAAATGGATGACCAAATAATACTCTATATAAATAAGATTGTGGGGTCACCTTTTTCTTATTACTGAAACTTTTTTTCTGAATTAAGTTTCTTAGTTTAGTAATACAAGTGACTTATTAAGTTGAAAAGTTATAAAATTTACTTTTTAGAGAAATGGAATGTCGTAATGTTTCTACTATGGATGTAGAACATTCACTGTAAACCATGTAAAATCAAATTATTTTCTTTTATTTATTTTATTTAATTTATTTACATGATTTTTTTGTATCTTTTGGAGTGAATAGGGATAAATTTTTTTTTGACATAGTATAGTAATTTGGGTGAATTATTTCTTCTAAATTATGTAACATTAAGCTTCAGAGAGTTTCTTCTAGAATATATTTTCATCTGGTGATTTTAGATCAACTTCTTCCAATGGTTTATAATAAGGAAAGTGTGAATTAATTCTCAATAAGTGGGATTAGAGGGAGGTTTATAGTAGTCTCATTAGTTTTCTTGATAGTTCTAGTAATATTCTCTTTCTCTGGCATTTTTTGAATTTTAGTGGGAGTCATTGTTTACAGAAGGACGACATAAGAATATAGTAAGGTTCAAATCAATGAATTATATGGAATAGATTTTAATTTCTAGAAAATATAGATATAATAATATCTTATTCAAGAATATATGGAGATTCTATTGAAGGGTGTCAAACCAAAATCAATGGATAAAGGGGAATGGGAAAAGATAGATCAGAAGGCACTTGGTGTGATATAGATCTATTTAGTCCAAAATGTGGATTCGAACATTTATAAGAATAAAATCATAGAAATTTGATGGAAGACCTTGTGTATATATATGAGAAACATGAAGTGCTGAATAATGTGTGCTTGATACGGAGGTTATTCATCATAAGGTTGTCATAAGGAAGATCTGCATCAGATATATTGAATGATTTCAACTTAATCCAGATCTAGATAGAGTCTATGAAAGTTACATTTACATATAATGTTTTAGAGATTTTTTTCTATCATATTTACCAAAATCAAGGGAATACATAGTAGAAATTTTCAATAGTTCAAGTGGAAATAATGACTTGGTATTCACTGAGGTTCAAAACTTTATTCTCAATGAGGTTCTTTGAAGAAGAGAGATTAAATCTTGTTTAGGTAATGTATTGAATACATAAGGAAGAGGATTATCACCTCATCAAAAGAATCATAATTAATTAGATAATAAAATAATATAAAGTAGCATATGTAAGTCTTCTGGAATTAGGCCTATTTATTGGCATTGTGGAAAGATATAT
The DNA here is from genome assembly GCA_963277665.1 of Viscum album. Lineage (NCBI taxonomy): Eukaryota > Viridiplantae > Streptophyta > Magnoliopsida > Santalales > Viscaceae > Viscum > Viscum album. The sequence goes on from OY728122.1 coordinate 643,882,198, forward strand.
AACCTCAAGAAAGATTTTTTTTACAAGAAGGAATCATATATAAGGACTAAATTTTAAGAACTAATTATTGAAAAAATATTAGTTTAAATATATATTTTAGTGTTCTTACTCAATTGAAATCTTGTATCATAGATTTTAGATCTTTATTTCATTCCATGGGAGAAAAAGGATGCAATTCAAATTATGTATCTGAAAATTTTAGTGGAGTGAATATTGATGATGTTGAAGCTCTTGAAATTATGAGGAATGTAGAAGTGAAAATTAAGTTGAATAATAGAATTTTTCTTGTTCTAAAGGAAGTGAAACATGTTCTAGGTCTTTGGGAGAACATAATTTTAGTTGTCCAACTGGATAAAGAAAGTTTCAGAATGAGTTTTTCAGAAGGAGTATGGAAGATTAATCAAGGTTCTATTGTCATATACAAAGGTTTAAGATATGGGTCATTGTATCTAACCAAAAGGTTAGTGGGAGATACACTTGATAGAATGACATATTCTGAAAGTTCATGACATCAGCATAGTCAGTTTGGGAACCTCAGAGAGAAAAGTATGAATATGCTAGCAGATAGAGGCATATTGAAGTTGGATCATTTAAACTTTAGAAGATATAATACTTGTATACTCAAGAAGAAAAAAAAAGTATCTTTTAATATATATATAAGAAAATAAAAATACTAGAAGCTAGAATTGTTTCATATAGATATTTATGGACCTACCCCATTTCATTCTCATAGAAGAGAGAGGTACCTTTTTACCTTCATTGATAGTTCCATAAGAAATGTATGGGTCTACTTTATAAAACATAAAAGTGAAGTGTTTGGATTTTTTTTCAATGGAAAGATATAGTGGAAATAGAATCTATAAGAAAGTTGAAATTTCAAATATCAGATAATTGTGGTGATTTTACTGAAAGGATTTTCTAGAATTACTGTAGGCATAGCAAAATCCGTCATGAGAATACTTCTCTAGGAACACATGAATAAAATGGTATTTCTAAGAGAATATTAGAAATTGATGGAGAGAATAAGAAATAATTTCCAAATTATATAATTCCTAAGGAGTTTTAATCATAATTAGTAGTCGTAATAAGTTACTTAATCAAAAAATGTTCAATGATACCCGTTAGACAGTAATTAATAGAATGATTATGGTCTAAAAATATTTTTATAGTTGATTATATCAAATTTTTCAAAATTTTAGACTATATGAATGTGGATGATAAAGATATATATAATCTTGAATAAAAATCTCTAGCATGTTTCTTAATAGGATATGGAAATGAAGACCTTGGTTTTCAGCTTTACAATGATGAAAAGAAGAAATTTTTTAGAAGCTGAAATGTGCTCTACAATGAGTAGATCTTATAGATTGATTAGAACTTGAAGGTGAAGGAGGTTGAGAATAAATATTAAAATTCAATTAAATTTTATTTGAATGATGGTTATAGAATATCACAAGTTTCAGAATGTTCATATGTCTCTAAGTCTATCAGAAGAAAAAATGTTTATGAGGGAAGTTTATAAGGTTGTGTATAAAGTTCATACGTTCAGCCAACAGAAGGTATATCTGAAATATCAAGAACCAAGTAAGATTAGTCAAGAGTTTTGGAAGGATAATTTAGAGAAGTTATAATTTCAGAATAATTCTAATCACAGGTTAATTTGAAAATATATTCAAGGGTTAGACAGTCGGTGTAGAGGTATAAAGATAATCTTGGTTTATTACTTTTAACAAATTTAGGAAAACCAAAAATTCTAGAAGATTCATCTACTTTTGGTTATTTTGGAAAGTAGAAGTTAGCAATGTAGGAGGAGTTGGGTTTAATATGAGTGAATAATACTTGGAATCTAACGAAATTACAACTAGGGAAGAAAGAACTTGAAAACAAGTGGGTATTATAGTCGAAAGAAAATTTTAATAGAAGGAAAAGATATAAAGAAAAGTTTATTATAAAGGTATTTTAGTAGAAGGAATGTATTGAATTCTCTAGGATATTTTATCTGGTAGTTAAACAAACTACATATGAACTATTTTAAGTTTGGTTGATCCTGGAAATTTTTACCTTGAAAAAATGGATGTGAAGACAAATTTTCTTTATGGGGATTTGGAGGAAAAAATTTATATGAAGAAATCAATTGGTTTAATAGAAAATTAGAATTAGGGATTGGTGTGAAAACTAAAAATGAGCCTTTATAGTTTAAAATAATCACTAATGTGTTATAACAAAAAGTTTTATTCATTAATTGAATATAAAGGTTTCACACAAAACAAATCAGTTTATTACTATTATCAGAAAGAGTTTAGTGTAAATAACTTCATAATCTTACTCTTGCATGTGGATGATATATTGTTGGTGGGTCTGAATATTCCTATAATTTTTAATTTTAAGGAGGACTTATCTAGAAGGTTTGAGATGAAAGATCTTGGTAGTGCCAATAAGATATTGGGAATGAGTATTGAATGTGATAAGAAAACCAGAATTTTGGTTTTATCCTAGAACAACTACATCTAGAAGATTTTTGAGAGATTCAGAATGAGTGAATATAAACTAGTTTCAACTCCTCTTGTTGGTCACTTTAAACTTTTAAAGGAGCAAGAACCTTGAATGGAAGAAGAAAATAAGTACATGGAAAATGTTCCATATGCTTCATTAGTTATAAGTTTAATGTATGTTATTGTGTGTACACATTAGGATATTTCTCATGTAGTAGGAGTAGTCATTCGGTTCATGGAAAATCTAAAGAAATATCATTAGGAAGTAATAAAGTAGATTATTCAATATCCTAAAGGAATGGAAGGAATTCCAAATTATTTCCAAGATAATGATATGTTACTTGGGTTTGTAGATGTAAAGTTTGAGGGTGATTATGATTCTTGGAAGAAAACAACCAGATATGTTTATAATTTTAGAGAAACCAAATTTAGTTGGATTTCCAAGTTACAACTGGGATAATGAATTCAAACGCCTTGATCCCTCCTATTTCTCTGGTTCCTGAAGATCCTCCTCCGTTTGGTGGGTGTGTTCCGACTGATCTAGGTCTTCTGGGGCCTGATGGTGGATCGCTTCTTTCTCCTCAAATCTCGTTCACGGATGCGCTTCTTCACCCCCCCAGTCCCATTTTCCATGCCAGGAAGGGGAATCTTTGATGGATTTTGGGGCATCTTCATTCTCAGAAAATGGTTTCCCCATCCTCACAGATTCAGTGGAATCCTTTTAAGAGGCAGTGAAAAATCTTCAATGGACCCTGATCTCTAGGTTTGGTGCTGACAAACCTCTGCTCTCGCTGTTCCGTGACTGTGTCTTGTGGTGGGGGCTCGACTCCCTAGCCTTAGTGTATATCTTATATCGGAAGGTATTTTTCATCATCCTAGCCTCTAAATTGGACTTTTTCAAATCTTGGAGTCGGATTCCTTGTTGGGTTGGGTGGTGGCGCTTCTCGCTCTCCCGGTGGTCGATGGATTCTCACTCAGGGAGAGAGTACTCTCTCGCAGCGGTTTGGATCTCCATCCCCGGACTCCCTCTTCCCCTGATGCAAGAACTATTCCTGAAGGATATTGGGGATTCTTTGGGCCGTTCCTATGTGAAGATGTTCAGACTACTCGTCTAGAGGAGTCATATGTTACTCAGATCTGTGTCAAAATGGATATTTCTCATCTTATCTCGGATCAGATTGTGCTCAAGATTGAGGGGTTGAAGGAATGGAATCTGGCCTTGTTTTACCCCACCTATCCTCACTTATTCTCATCTTGTCACATTTCTAGTCACTCTCTACAGGTTTTTCAAAAGTTTTGGGGGAAGGGTTAGGTGTTTCCACGCCCACCCGATCGAAACCCCTCCTCGGTGCCGGCCAAGATCGTTGATCAGGGTAAAGGTGTGGTTTTCTATCCCTATTCTCAAGCTTCAGAGGCTTCGTCCTCCATGTCCTAGGGTTCTCCTTCCAACATAAATCTGGTTTGTTTCAACCAAGGAGTGGACGGCGGGGTGGCGGGACCACCCCTTGATGGGACGTTCCACATAAATCTTTATAGGTTATTTCTACGGGATCCGCAGGTCACTTCCCGCATCAGCATCCATGAGATTCTACTGACGAGCATGGGGTATGAAGAGACGGAAGTGCCCCTTTTTTCCTCGACCAGTGAGATGCAGGTTCCTCCTTCGTCTTTAGTGTAGGTGGTCTTGGATCCTTCCTTGTCACATGCAATGGTAGGTATGTTTCTCTCCCTGTCCTTGCCCCCTATTTCTACTGTGAGATGTTCATCTCCTTTGTCTCCTTTGGTGTCGCATGTGACGTCCCCTACCTTGGATCCTGGTTCGTCAGCGCTGCTTACACCATTGGTCCTGGTCCCTGCGTCTCCAATCAGGCTTGTGGTGGATGGTTTCATCTTAGGTTCTTCAGAGTATACTCCCAGGGAATGTCTTAGAGGGAGCCACACTCCTGTATCCATTCAGAAGTCCAGGAAGAGCAGCATGTGCACCCACTCTAAGTCCAAATCCATTTCTTCTATTTCCTCAAAGTCTTCTCTAAAAATCATGGGCCAATAGTCTGGGGAAAATCCAGACATCAACTTCTCTATGTTTAATGTATTGATCTATAATCCCCAATGTCTAGGGGTGAGGGTGAAATTAGACTTTATTGTCAATGAATTAGTGAACAACTCAGTATCCATGGTGGCAGTTCTTGAACCAAAACAAGCATCTGGAAGAATAGTTTAATATGAACAGAGGCTCAAAGTTCATGGTTTTCTACATGAGAACCCTCCCAAATCTCATATATGTCTATTTTGAAATGATAATATATCAGTGGATTTAATTAATGTGTCAGACCAATACATGTCCATGAAAATTTTGGTAAGAAACCAACGATTATCGTTCTCTTTTATTTATGAAAAATGTATTGCACATGAGTGAGAGGTTCTTTGGAGCGATCTGGAAGGAATTATTGATGATAACACCCCCTGGATTGTCTGGGGTGATTTCAACATAGTTGATTCTCTAGAAGAAAAACAAGGGGGAGGAGCCTTTCCAAGAAGTGCAAGACAGGATTTTGTTGCTTTCATGGCTAGAACTGGTCTGATGGAGGTTGATTATGAGAGAGACCAATTTACCTGGTGTAATAACCAATGTGTGGGAAGACATACTTGGGGTCGGCTTGATCAGTTTTTGATGAATGAGGCGGCTCTTTCTCTCTTCCCAGACACCAAAGTTTCCCAACTTGTTCATTTCTTATCAGACCACTCTCTGTTACAGCTTTGTCTGAGCTCCCATACTCAAAGAGACTATCGCACCCAGTTCTCAAGGTCATGGATGGAGGAGCCAGGTTTCAGTGATGTGTTCAGGGTTTCATGGGACTAGATTCACTTGGGGAAACCATGGATAAATTTCCACAACAAGATTAGGAGGCTCAAAAATCTGTTACAAAGATAGAGGAAGAACGTTCTTTCACGTGATCAGGACCTGATCATGATTAGTAAGGAAGTGGAATTATTGGAAGCCCACCTGGAACAAGTATGGGATGAGGCCTTGTTTAATGATCTCAAGGATAAGAAGGGTCTCTTGTCTGATCTTCTTTTAAGGTAGGAGAGGCTGGCAAGAGAGGGAGCAAGGGTTAAGTGGCTTTGTGAGGGGGACCAGAACTCTGGTTTTTTTTCATGCATGTATTAATGAAAGGTGTCGTTTCCCCAGGCCCAATATTCTCAAAGAATATGGTTCATATACAAATGACTGAGATGAAGTAGGGATAATTTCCAATGACACTGTCAAAGATTTACTAGCATGACCAAAATCTAACATGGTAGATGGTTATCCATCTATGGATATGGAGCTCTTTGTGGACATTCTTAGCAGTATAATGGAGGAGACACACGAGTGGTTGATGAGGAATCCGGAAGAGGAATAAGTAAGAGAGTTGGTGTGGATTTTTAACCATGACAGTGCTCTAGGGCCGGATGGTATACCTCATTCTTTTTACAGGGTTTCATGGGATACAATCAAAGGGGACCTTGTTAGAGTGGTGCAAGATTTCTTTCAGGGTGGTTATCTTCCGCGCATAGCTAGTGAAACTAAGGTGGTTATGATACTGAAAGTGAGAAACCCCATTCTTGTTGATCATTATAGGTCGATCATCATGTTCAACTTTCCTTATAAGGTCATGGCGAGCATCCTCAACAAAAGTCTGGCGGTGCACTTAAATGGATGGATGGAAGCAGAGCAACACAATTTTATCAAAGGGAGGTCTATTTAGGGTGAAATTTGAGTGGTGCATGAAATGATAAGTGGGATCAATAATAAGAATTTTAGAATTAACATAGAAATCAAGCTTTACATTAGTAAGTAATATGATAGGATGGAATGGGGTTTCATTCTAAAGGTGCTGACAAGCATGGGCTTCTCTATCTAGACCAGTGATCTCCTATTCCACTGCTTTAGCTCAGCATGGATATCCACTTCATTTATGGCTAAACAATTCAGTTTCTTCAAGGCGTGTAGAGGTTTAAGAAAAGGGGACCCCCTATCTCCAACCCTATTAATTTTGTCTCAAAATGTGCTAAGATTCTTTATAAAGAGGAGAATACACATAGGGAGAGTCCTTCCTTACCGGGATAGATATTCTCAAAAGGGTATATCTCAATTGATGTTTGCAGATGACACAATTTTATTTATAAATGGAAGTAGGAGATTAGTGGATGGTTTAATGGGATTTTGGGGGAATACTACCAATGGAGTGGACAGGTGGTGAATAGGGAGAAAAGTTTGTTTTATACTGCTAAGGACCTCTCGGCCAGGAGAGTTGGATCTTTGGAATGCAGGTTGAATATGAGGAGAGTCTCCTTTCCCATGGAGTATCTTGGAGCCCTGGTGAGTCCAAACTTCCTTCATGTTCACCACTTTGATAATATGGTGGGAAAGATTATGGGGAGCATTCTCAATTGGAAAAAATAGTTTCCTCTTATTCGGAGGGCGCATTACACTAGTAAATAGTGTCTTAGTCTCTATACCTATGCACCTCACGTACCGTGAAGGTTCCTAAAAGTGTGATCGCCAACATGGTGAGGATAATGGTATCCTTATTATGGAATAGTCATATGGATATCAGGCATCACTGGGAATCAGGGAAGCGCTTATCAAGACCTATATCTGATGGCGGTATCAATCTGAGGAGTGCATCTCTGACCATGGAGGGGATGCATGCCAAGCTTGCATGGGAGGTGATAGAGGGCCAGAATCTATGGGGTCAGCTCATGTAGGATAAATATGGTCTGGATTTGGATATACAGAGATATAAACCATCAATAATATGGAAGCTGATCCAACTGTACTCAGAGGGACTTCTTTCATATGCATGATGGCTGATGGGTAAAGGCGAGGTGAATTTATGGCAGTAGGATTGGGGGGGGGGGATTTTGTGGTTTCCCAGCTACCCAGTATTGGATATATCCTTCAAAGAAGCAAGTGTGTACCCTGATTTTATTCGCACCATTCTCAATGATGATCAACGCTCTACTTTCAAGGATGTCATTCAGAATGGGGATCCTGATCATCTCATCTTTATGGGTGCCTCGTCTGACAATTTCTCTATCAAGGCCTATAGCAATGTCTGGAGGGCTCCCGGTTCTGGAGACTAGTGGGGGAAACGATGTGGTTCAAGGGTATTTCCCCCAATTATAACTTTATGTTGTAGAGAGTCCAAAATAATTCCATACCCACTGATGATAACATACAACGGATGGGTATTAACTTGGCGTCCAAATGCTGGTGCTACAATAATCCCCAATTGGAAACAGTGGAGCATCTCTTCTTCAATAGCGATTGGGCTCGTTGGAGCTGGCAGGCTCATGGACAATTTTTAGCGTGGAAAGGTACAGGTGGGAGGCAGGAGGATGTTCTAGATCAGTGGTTTTCTGGTGTAGGTGAGCATGGTTCAGAGAGGAAAGGTAGAGAAATAATACTCATGGTGGGCTGCTAGACTATTTGGAAAGTGAGTAATGATGCACGACACAAGAATTTCTCTGACACCCGAGTAAGCCTAATCTTCAAAATGAAGAACACGTTATTGGATTTAGTCAGATTATATACATATTGTCATGGTGCCCCATCAGTAAGGCCTATTTTCCAAGGTGACGTCACTCAGGTTGGGAGGATGAGAAAGGGTCATTGGGTACGTTGGTACCCTCTCAGTGACAGGCTCAAACTAGACACAGATGGATCCCACTAGGGGAAGATGAGAGGATGTGGTGTTATAAGGGACTAGAGGGGGTATATTGTGGCAGCCTTTTCAGCCTTTTATAGAAGAGGAGACACCCTCCAGGATGAGGCTAGGAAGATGGTCTCAGGACTGGAGGTATGTGTTCAAAGGAATATTAATTTGAGGATGGTGGATACAGATTCTCGGATACTCTATAAATCTCTACTAGGATGTGGAAGTGTTCCTTGGAGCATAACTTATATTATCCGAAAGTACAAGAAGATCATGGGCACCTATATGGGGATCTCCCACACTTGGCATGAGGGAAATAAAGTAGCGGACTTCTTGGAATCCTAGGATACCTCAAGTCAAGATGTTTCCTTATTCCTTAATTTAGGATCATTTCCTTCAGAAGGCATCAACTTTTTTATCAACGATTCTTTAGGGATTCACTATTTCCGACCTCCTTGATGTTTTTCTCCTTTTGTATGTCCTTTTAAGAAGTAAAAATAATGATTTTCAATAAGTTACAACCAGTGATTTCACTTTATATAATGGAAGTAGAGTATGTGTATATTATGAAATCTAGAAAGAAGATGGTATGGTTGAGGAATTTAGTTTAATAGCATAGATATAGTTAAGGTAAAAGGTTACTCTATTATGATAGTAATAGTTCAATTCATTTGGTTCAGAATCTAGTGTTTTATTCAAGAATTAAACATGTTGATATGAAGTACAATTACATTCAGAAGATCTCAGAATATGGTGAGTTAGATTTTTTAATGATTAATATAAAATATAATCCAATGGATATATTTACCAAGAGTTTGGGTCTATAAATATTGAGGCAACATTAAGCCTCAGTCGGACTTCAGTTAACATAAAGAGGTGGATAAGCATTGTACGCAGTATAATTTAAAGGTGATGTCATGGTTTTCTCTAAAGTAGTATTCAAGTGGGGTATTATTGGGAATTTGTGAATTCTACATCAATTGAATAAAATTGGTTGACTGGAAGGAGTGGTTTCGGAATATCATCAGTTCATTGAAGTAGTGGAAAAGGAAGAATGAGGTTTTTCACCCAAGTCTAGCTGAGGCTTGATGTTATTGATAGGATTTTAAAGGGTGTCATTAATTCTTTATGGGGTATCAAAATAAAAATTTATAAAAAACAACCGACACTAACTAATTTAAAAATGTAGAAAATTGTAAATCAAGGTCAATCCATAGATAATGGGAATAAATGAATAATATTATTTTTAGGAAAATAAAAAAGAAAATAAATGGATAAAAATGGTTGAGAAAAGTGAGTGAAGTTATTTAGTTGTTTTTTAGGAAATAAAAAGATAATCAAAAGAAAATTGGGTTTTAATTATCAATAGGAAAAGCATGTTGGGGTTTTGTAGTTTTAGTGTTCATATTCAGTTAGATTTAGAAATTAAATTGATTTTTTAGTATTGGTGTCAGATTCAAGATGGGGAAGATTCAATGTTTGTGAAATCCCCTCCTTGAAGAGGCAATTCCCCTTTTCCCATGTTCATGTGCTTTATGGTATTTTCCAAATTGAGTTTGTCTCGATACCATATTTAAACCTGATTACCCTAAATATGAAAATGGTCATGTCAAAATTAGGGAAACCAGTTGAATAATTAATTTTTTTTTATATTCAAACATCAATGATTTTGATAAAATAAAAAAAAGGACTGTAAATTTATTTATGAATTACGAAAATCCAAAACATGAAAAAAAATTAATGGAACCTTCCCCCTTCAGTTACATCACCCCAGTACATGGCAGGAATTACCCCCTCATATTAGTGATGAGGGATTAAGGAGGAAAAAGAAAATATAAATAAAGAATGAATAAAGCGGAGAAGCTGAGTGTTGAGGACCATTCACAATGCAGCTTCTCACCCCAATCTTTGGTCTACAGAATCATCCTTGGTAGTGGAATCTTGGTCCTCTATTTATATAACTCTAAGGGGATTAGGTTTCATTTAATTCACCTTTAATATGGCCCATAATGAGTTTTGGGTCCATCCAGGGTGTTGATAGGTAGTCCATAGAATTAAATTTGAATTTCCCATTGAAAATATTGTGTCAACAATAAAAACTGGGTCTACCTGGCATGGTTAATGGTGTGAAAGTAGGTGTCATGCTATGAATTTCTAAGGCCTTCTCTTAAAATTTTTTTCTTCTCTTTATGCTCTGTACTTGGTTAACACATTGTAATATATTAATGTCCTAAACTTGATTCACAATGTGAAAGGTGTATTTCTAGATCTAGAAGCTTTATTCCATCCTATTTCTTTACTTTTAACCCCCAAAATCATCCTATTGACATACTTCATCATGAGAAGTCTTCTTTTAGGGGAAATCATGGTTAATTTTTCTTATTTTTCTTTTTTCACATAAATTGATGTATCATGACACATATAAACAAATATTAAGTGTACAAGCATTAATTAATAATAAAATTACCAAAATCGATACATTTTAATATCAAAAATGTATACAATTAATACAGTATCAAATCCCCAACACTTGAATTTAAACTTTTCCTCAAGGATGGAATCTCAACATATGAAAAAGTATGATCATCCTACCATGATTTAAATTCAATGTCAATATAATCAATTGATAAAATGAGAAATTAAACATCCGAGTATCACACATAAAAATTCATTAATTCCTCACTTTTCAATGAAAAAAAATCAATGAATTATTTTACTTTTTCTCTTTTTAAATAACCACTTATCTTCATTCATCCATTTTCATTTTTCAATTCATTATTAATAAGCATTAAATTTTTAATTTACCTTAATTTTAATTTTTTCTATCATCATCATGTTGAAATTATAAATAGAGTTCATCACATATCTCAAAAACATGTCTCTTTCCATAGGCTAGAAAGGCATCTAGTATCTCTGCCATGTGAAGATAGTGATCACAAATAATCATGAGGGATTCTTATCAAAGTTCAAATATCTCTAAGGCTTTAGGGTAGGTGGGTAATGGTTTGAAAACAAATAAATATCAAAAGGAGGTTTGAATCAAATCATAATGCATGATATCAAAAGATAATACCAATGGAAATATCCCCTTATATTTGTCATCTCTCTCTTCCCCCACTAAAAAAATCAAAGTGGGATCATGATAAATATAAACATAATGAATGAATCATCCTCTCTTTATTTTCTTCTTTTCTTTTATTTTTATTCAAAAATTATGTTTAGTAAAAAACTCACACCACCACCTAAACACATATGTTCAAAAGATCATCGGTCTGGTAATGGATATTCTTTATACTCTTAAGATACGACCCAATTTTTTTAGCAGGAGATATGAATAGTGAAAATTTAATATGAAAAATTTCATGGACTCTCCCCAAATCAAAATAAATACCCCAACATATTCTTATCAATGAATTATATACTCATATACCATGGAAATTATCTCCCCCTCACTTATTATTTTAAATATCATGAAATATATTTAGAGGAAGGTAGGAGTGGATAAAATAGGCTTGTAACTTGGCCCATTTTTTAACAATGTTGTTCATGGATTATATGGGCTTAAAAATGAATGATGTAAGGTGGGTCCAAGGATAAAGTGTTAAACAAAAGATGCCTCAATAATATTAAGAGTGATCTTGTTTAGTCATAGATTTTATAAGATGTCAACAAAGTTCTATAAGAGAACATGCCTGAGTCTCACAAGGAATATACTATAGATAATAGTGGGAAATATTAGGCTCAAAGTATGTCTTAATAAAGAGAGGAATGGTTGGGATAGCTACTCATGGAAATGAATATTAATAATTAAATCAATTAATGACAATATTAGAAATTCAAGGGAAAATCTCAGAAAAAAGTTAATTATAATAATTAGCATGCTCCCTAAATCATGACTTTCCAAATCCAAAACCACATCTTTATCTCTACTAATTATTTTTCCCATTTTCTCATTCAAAATTATTTGAAAAATAAATTTAAAATCATGGAATGGAAATAATAATAAGTAGTTTATGTCTCCTATTTCAATTTATTAAATAAAAAATAAAATGAGGGAATAAAATTAGTAGTTAAAATACTTAAATAAATTAAATGTGCGGAATAGAGCATAAAAATTCAGTATTGAAATGCTTACTCCCCTTTCAATGATGTGTTGAACTTGGCTACACAAGTTCTATCTACACTTTATTCATGAAGTGCATGTATTTCATGATGTGTATTCTCTTTATTTAATGATGTGAATGAGGTTCACAATGTGAGTTGATCCTACAATATCTTTTCATTACTCCTGCTGCTTTCTTCCAGTGTCTTGATGGTCTTACAAAAATAAAAATTCACATGTTAATGTATAGTCTATAATCAATGAAATTTGAAAAAAATGTGGGAGAGTTCATGCACCTAAAAACATGAAAATAAATAAAGAAAAAGCATAAAAACTTGGGTTACCTCCTAGAAGTTATTTTATTTATCATCATTGGTTGGACCTTACCTCTTTTAGTTTAGGTGATGGATGGTAGGAAAGAGGTTACCCAGTCAGAATCAACAAAATTTTAAATTTTTCATTCCTCAATATAGATAGGTCCTATCCATTTTTTTGAAACTATCTTGAATATTCCATTATTTAACACATTCCCAACCTCCATGGGCCCAATCCAATGGTTTTTTCCCTTCTTGAAAAATCAAATGGTAGATTAATCACTACCCAAACCTACTAAACTTCCTTAAATTCTTCATGGATAACAGTACCTCCCTTATCTTTAGCTCTTTCTAGAAATTTCTTGCATTTATTCAAATTTTTCTCATTTTCTTCTTTCATTTCTACAACATCTACATCGGTTCTTCTTCCATGGATAGTTATGTCCTCGACTTTCAATAGACTATCCTCTATCATCTCTTCACTTGTCTCTTTCTTATTTTTTATTAACCGATGTAATTTAAACCTCACTTCTAATCCACCAACTCTTAAACTCATCTCCTCACCTTTAACATCAATCATTTCCCTTCCCATATATAGGAATAGTCTTCTTAATATTATTGGGATCTTCTCTTCACCCATGTCCATTATAAGAAAATATACTAGAAATTATAATTTATATACCTTGAAAATTATATCTTTAGGTAGACCTTGAGGATGCCTCACTATTCTATTTTCTAGTTGAATAATAACTCAATTTAGTTTCATTTATTTTAATCCCATTCTCTTGAATGTTGAGTATGACATTATATTTATGTTTTCACCTAAATAAAATAAAGAACTACCAAACTTGTTAGAACCAATATTAATCAAAATGGAAAAACTACTTGGATATCTTTAATTTTTTAGTAGTCTACTTGATACCACCAATGAACATTCCCCCATCATTGGAATGGTGCCTAATTATTTAAGGTTCTTTTTTTATCATAAAATCCTTCATGAACATTTCATGGGTGGGAATATTTTCAATTTTATTAGAAATTGGTAGGTTGATGACTAGTTTTTTAAACATCTCAATAGATTTTTCTCTTTTTTCATCAATATTTATCTGCCTTACTCAATCTATAAATGCTAGTGGTGGTTGGTATAGTGGTGGTTCTTCCCAACTACCATTTTCTATTTACTCTTTTCTAGATCTTTATGTTTTTATTCTCATGTGTTAATTAATTTAGGATCATCTTGTGTTGTTTTTTCACTTCTAAGTATTATAGATTTCAAATCTTCATAGGGGTGCTAATATAGGCATCATGTCAATACTCCTCTAGGCCTCTCTCAAAGTTTATCTATAATATGACCAACTTTAATCTCTAGATTTCTCATTATAGAACATTGATTTTTTTTGTCATGTCTTAATTCCCAAATATCAGTACCTTGATCCTTGGATTATGAAATCAACTCCTTCAATGTATCTCTAGTGGTTTTCATAAAAGTTTCTAGGGTATCCTCCAGCAAATAGACCAGACTTCTCAATGATGGTCCTTGGTGTTGAGGCTGGAAACTTTGTGACCTTGGTTGGAAACCTTGGCCTTAATTCTGATTTTTTTTCATTTTGGTTGTTGTGACCACCATCCATGTGGATAATTCTATCAATTACAATCAATATAATTTTCATCTTCAATAAACATACCTTAAGGATTGTGAAAATCCACCACCACATCTAATTTCTTTAACATTGCATTAATTTTTTGTGGCAAACCAACTATGGATATGATCCTCATACTTGACCTTCCTCTATTTTCTATTGTAAACTACTGCTAGAAATTTGATTCAACAACTCATAATTTTCTTCCAATGACTTTCTCATATGTGAAACTCTTACAGCAGCATCAACTATTGAATTGTTTCCCTATGATAAAACTTTGTAAAATGTTTGAATTAGGATCCATATTTCAATGCCATTATGAGAGAATCATCTAATCAAGCTTTTAAATCTCTCTCATATACTATATAAAGACTCTTTACTATATTTCTTAAATTTTAAGATACTTGTAGATCCATAGAATTTGAGGGTGGTAAAAACCTTGTCAGGAACCTTTTTACCAGATATTCCTAGGTAGTGATTGAATGTGAAGGTAGACTTTAAATCCACTCATGTTCTTTTTTCCTTCAATAAGAATCAAAATAGGCATAGTCTCATAGCATCATTTGAAGCATTGTTAAATTAGAACATGTCACACAGTTCTAGGAAACTCATAATGTGTTAATTTGGGTCTTCATATGGTAGCCTGGTGAATTGAATATAATGAGTGTTTATTTTTATGATTGTTATATTGATCTCATAGTGTTGATCAGTGACAAGAGGTACAAGAATACTTAGATGGGCATCCACGTTTGAGGGTCTTCCATAGCTGAAAAGTGCTTGTGCCCCTGTTTTCCTTCCTTGTTGATCTTTTTTGTGCTCCCTATTCAAATTATTAGCCTTCTCATGGTCCTAATTCTCTTCTATCCATAATTAATTGTTCCTATTGTACAATTTTCTTGTACTTTCTTATCATCCTTTCGATCTCAATATCGAAGGGATGTGCCTTTTATTTCTTCTTTCCTCAAATTGAGTACTCATGCTCAGAGTTGGTCCCTAAAACAATAGAATAAGAAGAATAAGTGAAAAATAGATAAAAATATAAGAAAAAAAATGAAAATTCCTAAAAATTATAATCATAACTATACATTATTCCCTGGAAATGACACCATTTTTATAGGCCCCAAAAGGGCATCGTTAATTCCTTATGAGGTATCAAAATAAAAATTTATATAACTTAACTAAAACTAACTAATTTAAAAATATATAAAAGTTGAAATTGGGTTTTATACACAAAGAATTGGAAGAAATGACTTAGATTATTTTTAGAAAAATAATAAAGAAAATAGAATGATGAAAATGGTTGAGAAAAGAGAGTGAATCATTTTGGTTGTTTTGAATAAAGAAAGAGAAAATCAAAAGAAAATCAAGTTTTGATTATCAATTGGAAAAGTGTGCTAGGGTTTTGTAGTTTTAGGGTTTAAATGAATTTTTATTTAGAAATTAAATTGATTTTTTAGTATTGGTTTCAGATTCAAGATAAGTTAGATTCAATGGTCACGAAATCCCCTCCTCTATGTGTAAATTCCCCCTTTACCATGGTCAGGTACTTTAGGGTATTTGTTTAATCAAGTTTGTATCGATGCCATATTTAAACCTAGTTACCCTAAATATGACAATGGTCATGTTGAAATTAGGGTAACTAGTGGTCCAATTAAAAAATTCTTTCATATTCAAACATTAATGGTCATGATAAAAGAAGAAGAAAGGAAATGAAAGTTTTTTTATAAATTTCAACAACCCAAAACATGAATAAAATAAAGAAATAAAAATATAATGGAACCTTCCCCCTTCGACTACATCACCGTAGAACATGGTGGGAATTAATCCCTCATCCTAGTGATGAGATAGTAAATAGGAAGGAGAAAATGGAAATAAATCATGAATAAATCAGAGATGTTGACTGTTGAGGACCTTGCACAACATGACCTCTCACCCCAAGCTTTGGTCTCCAGAATCATCCTTGTTATAGAAGATTGGTACTCTATTAATATAACTCTAGGGGGATTGGGTTTCATTTAATTAACCATTAATATGACTCATAATTATTGTCGGGTCCACCTCGTGTGTTGAGTGGTGGTTCATGGAATTAAATTTGAATTTCTTGTTGAAAATCATGTATCAACATTCTAAACTGAGTCTACCTGGAATGGTTCATGGTGTGAAATTAGGTGTCATGCCATAAATTTTTAGGGCCTCCTATGAAATTGGTTTTCTTATATTCGTGATTTGTAATTGTTTCATTCCTTGTAATATATTTACATCCTAAACTTCATTTACATCATGAATCGTGTATTTAGCTCCAAGAGCTTCGTTTCACCCTAGTTCTTCACTTTAGACCCCTAAAAGCATCTCATTAACATCCTTCATCATTGGAAGCCTTCTTTTACTAAAAATCATGTTTCATTTTTCTTATTTTGATTTTTTCTCATAAATTAATGTATCCTTCCACATGTAAACAAAATATTAAGTGTATAGTCATGAATTAATAGTAAAATTACCAAAATCAATGCATTTTAATATCAAAAATGTGTGCAATAAATGTAAATATTAGTTGTTCAAAAATATGTTCTTCCAGTGTGCTTATATTTAGGAAATATTATTTTAAAAATCCAATTTTTACTTATGAAATATGGTAGATGTTCAGTATATTTTTGAGAGGTCACTGATTTACCGAAGGTGGTAGTTACACTAAGGATTGTTATAGGAGATTGGTGGTAACAATAGTGGAAGGTATATACTCATACATTTCTATAAGGCCAGTATAACCACATGACCAAATGATACTCTCTATAAATAGAAGGGTGGGCCCACTTTTTCTTAGTACTGACACCTGTGTATGAATTTGATTACTTGTTTTACTAATCTAAGTGACTTATTAAGTCACAAAGTTTTAAGCTTTACATTCTAGAGAAATGGAATTCTGAAATGTTTATCTCATGGATGTAGAAAATTTAGTCTGAACCACATAAAACCAAAGTGTTTTATTTTCTTATTTTTATTTAATTTATTTACATGAATGTTTTATATTTTTTTAGGGTGAACATAGCTGAAGTTTTTTTCGAATTAGTGTGGTGATTTTGGTGAACATTGTTTATTCCAATTTCTAGAGCACTAAGATTCAGAGAGTTACTTATAGAATCTATTTCTTCTTGGTGGTTTTAGATTTACTAATTCTAGTGATTTATTGAAAGGATAGTGTGGAGAAATTTTCAAATATAATGTAGTGTGATCTGACCTAAAAGAAAACATAAGGTATGCATGCACACTGAGATGCTCGTGCAGGGTGTGAAAATATAACTCAGTAGATTCTCACCAAGAACCCTTAATATATGTCTCCATATGTATTTTTATGTCTGTAGAAAATAAATAACATACATAAACATGCTCACCTAGTTATCATGTGCTAACCAAGACGTCATGACACCCAATGAGATACACATGCTCGTCAAGCCATCAAGTGCTAACCAGGCCACCCCAACCCAGACAATACCTACTTTGGTGCCATTCAAAAGTCCACCCATAGCCTTGTTCCATTGTAATTGATTCCCATTTAGTACCTGAAGACTTTGGGTGGTTATACTTCCAAACCTTGACATACTACCCAAAGGAATAGGGTTCGGTCATACATCCATATCTCGACCCACTACCTTCTTTCTCAATACAGGGTACATTGGTCAAGTCACATCACACCATGAACTAGCCCTAGGGTGTTCTTTAACCCAATCCTATTAAAGTAAGGTACACTTAATGCATGAACCATCCCCCAGAGTGGTCATCGACTCAAGACTCTCACATAAAGTTCCAATTAATGCACACTAACTCATCCCCACATACTCAAGGGAGGTTAAAAGTACACTAACCATCCCCATAGACTCTGGGGAGGTTACAAGCATATTGACCCATCCCCACGGACTTTGGTGAGGTCACATCAGCACACCAACCCATCCTCACAAACTCTAGGGAGGTCACATCAGTGCACTGAACCATCCTCACATACTCTAAGGAGGTCACGAGCACATAGAACCATCACCATAGGCTCTAGGGACATCACATAAAGCACACAAGGTCACAGATTATCACACATATCTCTAGATAATCCTAGGTACAATTCTCTTGAGACCTAGACCTGCATCACATCACATCTCACCACACCCATCGGGGCACCCAATGGGTCCTCTAGACCTGCCACAGTCTTAGATCACCAATATAATCTCATTCCATTCACCCTATTATGACACCACATCCCATAGGCTCCACCGACCTAGACCCCAAGGTCTGATCTAACCTCTCCCAATACCCCTCAATGATCTTGGACTTACTGCCTAGAGACCATCCCAAACCAATATGTTCTACCTGACCCTATCCTCAATGGATGGGGTTAAAATCTCAACCAAAACCCCCTTTTCATTCTAATGTAAAGTCCTAAATGATTCCCATGACCCTTACTCATTCCTCATATCACATCTCTCAAGGGATATCCCTTATCCAATCACCTAGAGGAAACCTCAATGTTGTATGCACAAAGTCCTAGAAGACTCCTATCACTCCAAGAACACATAAAGACTCAAATATAACCCCAGTAGGTAGTTATTCATTATTCATGAGACATGTGTATGTCTTTCCAATCACCACTTGTCCCCCATTCCTCTTTTTCCTACCCAATAGCCCTTGGAACCCAACCTAGTCCATTATGCAACTCATATCATATCACAGGACCTCCTAGAGGTCCCTTGTGAGTTTATTCAACACTCTAACCCCTTGGAAACATATTCATAGGGTAATCTTGATCCATTAAAGTGATAAAGTGCACTTATTCCACAAATAGGATGCCTAAAGCCCTCACATTTCATCTACCTAGGGACCCTAGGTCCCTAAATACCGTACCCAAACCCATGAAATTATGCATGAATGCATGATTGTAAATAGACATGCATATGAAATAGTATCATAGGGTCCACGTACCTAGAATACAAAGTTAACCCCTCACCAAGCTCCATCGATCCACATCCATGCTCCTGGGAACCTATTTAATGCCAAGCATCGCAAAATAATTAATTATAACAATTCATAACTAATTAAAATATTTAATTTAAATAGAAATAATGCCTCAAAACTCATCTGGTGTCATCCTCTCACTGAAACCTCAAGAAATGGGGTGTGGTCCACTCCTGACATGCACCTAGACCTAATCCATGAAAATAAACAAAATTAAACACTCATTCTAATGGCCAATTTTACTTAAAATCACAAAAAAATCATAGATAAATTATTTGGGTGACATACCTTCATATAAACCACTTACAAAAAATTTTAGACATTATCTCATGTCCTCTATAAAAGCTGATCAAAATCCCCATCAACCTCGGTCAATTCCACCATGATCTGGTGGAATCAACACTAAAACACTAAACAAAATCATATGAAATCAGTATATACGAAGGAAAACAATAACTAAGGTTGTATATTACCAAGATTCACTACCAAAGTCCACTAAGAAACACTTTGGATCAATGGGGAGAATATAAGGGGAGGTTTTGACCAAATGAACCTCCCCCCACACACATCTAACCAAAAATGAGGGGGGTCGAGCCCCCATTTTAGTTTAAAAATAGCCAGACCCTTTCACAACATGAACCTATGGTTCAAGGCCTGAACCACCTATACAGGGGGGATTCCCCTCTACCCCCAATATTTTCATGATGTGAACACTTGTTCACGTTGTGAATGGTTGTTGCTACTATTTTTTATCAAACCCAGTCACACATCCTTCCTCTGATGCTCTCTTGAATACCTAGGTCATCCATAGAACCTCAAAGTACATCCAATAACACCTTTTATGGATTTTCAAATTCTCATAACCCCAGTAAAAGTCTCTATTCTAAAAAAAACTGATCACCAGACAAAAAGTTCAAATTCCCTTGGTAATTTCCAACCTGTAATGACATGGGTCATTACACCAAGCATATTTAATAACATCTAATATCTTTTCCATACCCAATTATATTGAGTATATAAATGGAGACTAAAATTTATTAGGTAATTTTCCATACAATTCCTTTTAAACCTTATATTAATCATTCTATGATTCCATAATCATCTAGATCCACCTATTTAATAACATCAACATTTGGTTACTTGGGGAGAGGATTCTCTCACACATAGAATTTTTTTCTACTTTATAACTTTTAAAGTTTCCAGTAAAAATAGTTTCTTATATTAAGACTCTCCCTATTAGGATTTATTTAAAAGTCAATTTTGATGATGATGATGTTATTATTTATAACATAATCTTTTATCATATTATTATCATGTTTTATTAACCATTTAATAATAACTTATAATAAATGGGCTCCCACTAAAATGATGACCCCTTCTAAATTTATCATACTCATTAGTGTTCTAAGATACATATTTCACTAAGAAATGAATTCACTTTGGTTTTTATCTCTCCACTTAGTTATTTAAGTAGGGATTCATCCCAATCATATCATATATGACTCTTGGACAGTTGAGTAAACAATTGTTTATCCAATATTTTATATAGATAAACCCAACTCTATTCCTCTAGTTACATAATCCTATTAGGGTCTCTTGGATAGTGTAACCCAAATAAAACACCAAGAATAATCTAACAAAGGATGATCAAGGGGAACCCAAATTTATCATGACCTTTTCAGCATGATAATCTACAGTTACCTATCACTTTCTTGCTTTACACAAGA
Source organism: Viscum album (assembly GCA_963277665.1). Taxonomy (NCBI): domain Eukaryota; kingdom Viridiplantae; phylum Streptophyta; class Magnoliopsida; order Santalales; family Viscaceae; genus Viscum; species Viscum album. The sequence continues at coordinate 643,903,170 of OY728122.1, forward strand.
TAATATCAGGGCACCTTTCGTTAGCATGACCTACCCTGTTGGATGATCGAGGTCTTGAAAAGTGATAATTTATAAGGAATATAACAGTTGATATTTTGAAGGGGATTTAATATCACCATATTATCTCATGTTATTACCTTTATGTATGCATGCTTCTAAGTATTTTAGTTTCATAATCTTATTCCCTCCACCAAATAAATATGTTTAAACCATATTGTAGTGTAACCCTTTACACAACCCATAAGTTTGTATCACTTACCCAAAAACAAAATCTATGTATATTTATATATATCTGAATTCATACTGTGGACAAGGTACATGAACTTTTCATGTAAAGGAATAGAGTTATATAACATTGAAAATATCCACATGAGTAATCTTAGAGCCACAGATAGCCAACTCACACATTTCTAGAATAAGTCATAAGCCTCTAGGCCATTGGGAATTATGACCTAAATTCCCTTTACCTAGGGATACTTAAATCAATATAGAATTCAATCATGATATCTCTAACACCTAATACACACAAACCATATTCAAAAACTAATTTCAAGCTCATAACTCAAAAAATTGAGGTCAAGGTAGATGAAAACTAAATCTTATGTTGACGTTCCTAGCATGTAATTAAAAATTTAACAATTTCATAAGAATAAATTTAATATTTTAAATTAAATAATAAACATATTCATAATATAAACTATTTAAAACTAGGAATAAAATAGGGAATAATATTTAAATAAATAAACAATTCGAATATTTAAACATGAGATGACCATTAATGAATAATTCATAAATAAAATATAACTATAAAAATTTTATAAACTATAAAACACATTATATAAACTCCATATTCTTGAATATAAACACTTTTATACTCAATTCATAATATGAACTTTTTATATCATTCATTATATGAGATTTCTATTATATGATATTCCATGAATTATAAAACAATTTATAGTTCAATTTCTATTATAAAACCATTTACATAATCTAAATATCTATACTTAGCATTATTTAAACCATGATAAAATCAATCATCAAAAAAATTGATGTGGTTTAAATAATAACAAAATAAGTCTCCTTTAATTTGATCAAATCAAATAAAATATTATGAACAATTTATAAATTAAAATATAAACAATTTTATATTTTCAGGATTATTTTGTAATTTATAAACCCTTTATAAATTACTCATTATGATTTATAAATAAACATTTTATTTTTAAGTCACAATGGAATTTCATATAATATTTGAAAATATATTCTTAATATTAACTCCTTTATATAAATGTGATATTTATAATAAATTCTTTACAAAATTAATTAATAAATCATAAATATTTTATGATTAATTAATTTATAAAACATTCTTATAATTTTTAAAATATTCCAAAATATGTTTTCTAATATTTATAAACAATTTATAAATAAATAAATTCAATTCATAATTGAAAATGTATTGAAAATCTCATTTTTATGTGACCACAGCCTGCTCCATGATGTGAATATTGCCAAGGTCCTATCAAAATGGCACCCACTATGGAATAGGTTGCCTAGACCTATAAATGATGTGGTCAAAATGCATTATATTTTTTAAATGGACCATATGTAGCACCATAGTGTGGAGCATGTCATGGTGCCTACCATTGTGGTGCACCTCTCAAATAGTCCATGATGATGAAAACACCAAAACTTTCAGTGTAGTGCGTGTTTTGGTGCTATAGGATTTCTAGTGAAGAACCACCATACATTGAACCAAGTCATGGTAGAATAGTTCAACCTATTTTACATAATTTAACACTTAAAAAGTCATTGTACTAAAATGATTCGTTCTATGTTGTGGTAAAAGTATGGTGTTCATTTTGGGTATGTGAGAGTCTCTCTACGGTATGTTTTCATCTTGGATTCAACATGGTAACAAACAAAATGTGGTGCTCTATTTTTAAATTGTTATTCATTTCACACATTATTTCACAAATCTAAAAACATGGGTAGATTTAATACCACTTTTTAGATTCAAATTATTCTAATAACAATTATTAGAACATGTGAAAGTGATTTAAATCTCATTCCCAATATCTCCATGAAAGAATAGGTGAAACCTTGAAAAAAAATGAAATAAAGAATTGTTATAACACATGTTTACCTAGAACCTAATATCCACTGAAACAACTTCAAATGCCTTTGAAAATGTTTTATGATGATCACATAAGTGGAAAATTAAATCCCCCAACCTCTAAAGTTATCCATGGGATGACTAAAATGCACATTTTATGTGAGGTAATAATCATCCTCCATGATATGCTACTGTGTCATGATGTAAAGGAGGTAGGAGAAAGAGAATATCAGGGTTAGGTAGTTTCGGCCTATCATCCACACCTAAAACTACCATCACATGACGGTGGTCTTTATATAACCCTAAGGATGCTCCTCGGTGATGAAATCATTAAGTCATGCATTATAACACATTTTTTAATGTCTTAGAAAGTTTAGTCATCGTATACATGAATATAATAGGCCCCTTTTTGTTACATCTCGTGTAACAATTCTTTAATGAAATTCAAGCATTTAAGAGGATCAGGTTTTGTAGCCATGCATCTAATTCAGGCCATGTATCCACCATATGTCGAGCCAACATATTATGTCTATAGTAATGTAACCTCAAATACATAATCACCAAAATGAATCACATGTAATATTGTCTTTAAGTCATATTATTTTTAGACCCTTGTGAGCATAAAAAATACAATCTCTTTATAAAATAATATCTCATAAAGTAGGTTACATACTTTGTTCTGCAATCCTATCTATAGCGACCCTAGCCTTTTACATATAACATTACATGATTTTAAGCATAACTATACATCAGAGTACAAGCCAAGGATTGTAAAGTCTAGTGTCTTGGAAGACTAGGTACATAATCAAACATTATAAGATCAACATTTTATTTAAACTCCATATTGAGCTCCTATCTTCCATTATGCTCATACATCTGCATAGGATAACCTGGGGATAATATGAACAAAGGGATGATCTAAAATCCTAGTAAGGGAATAACCATAAGAACAAAGCATTGGCACATGGGACAGAAGAAAAGACATGATGATATAAAAAGGAATTTAACATATAGAATCATAACATATAAATAAGGAATAATATAAACATGGAGTCATAGTGACGTGGAAGAAACATAAAATATGAATTTATTATGAGTCAAGGATAATCGCCATGACCATTTCCCATAGTAGCATAAGCCAAGGCTAACTTACAAGATAGTTTCACATAGTACCACAAGCCAAGGCTAATCACCAAGACCGTCCCACATAACATCTCATGAGGCTCAACTTTACCCAATGCATTAGAGTGATATCTGGGCACACCCATCTTAACTTTCCATGAATATTTTTTCCACTATTTCCAACACTTTCTCCGGGGCGCACGCATCCGTATGTGTAGGACGTGTAGCTGTTGCCCCACATTCCCGCTTTCCAAAGACGGGCGGCATCCATTCCTTATCCAGGGACGTTTTCTACTTGATCGAAATTGGGTGATGGGATTTCGGCTCTTCTTTCCATGGATTCCTCCTCGGAACTCGTCAACTAGTTTGGGTATCCCTTATAGATTAAGTTGTGGTTCGTGAATCTCATTCTCGGTGCCATATCATTTTGGATGCTAGTTAATTACACTACTTCTTTCAGGACATTTCATGGGGTCTTGACATAGTAGCAACCTTCGTTCAGAGTAGATGACAACATCAGGAATATTGGGGTATCTCTGGATGCATGGACATTAGGGAACCTGTATTCTTCCTCATTAGAGGGCATCTTAAGGGCGCAGAACCTGAGGCATCCCACGTCAGTCATGGGGTATCTTATGTCGGAGTCATGTCTTTGAGGTTTTCCTCAACTTCCCATGTTTAACATGGGGTATGCCACAAGCTTAACATCTAGCAGAGACAGTTACGCCAAAGGCGTGTCTTCTGGGGTTTTCTGCAGGCATTTCATGTTTGACATGAGGTAGGCCACAAGTTTAACGTCTTGTAGAGATGGAATGAGGGTGATTAGAACATTCCATGGAGACTGATCAGATTGGTACACCCTAGGAGGGAGCACTGGAAAGATGGATAGATCAGAATTCCCAATGAGGAGGAATCTGAGGTGGTGCGTCCCATGGAGGGGAGATGTCACACCGTAATAGATGACATGGACACCACTGAGGGTGGATCAGGGAGTGTGCACCCTGTAATGGGGAAACACAAAATTTTACCATTGGCTGGGATTGAACCTCGGGGAGGTTTCCTACATACCTCATCTAAGAGACAGGGATCAAAACCCATGTAGTTTTAAGGGGAGATGAATCAGGGTGTACACAAAGGACAATGACCCGGAGAAATGTTGGGGATTATGCGTGGATTGTGGCCTGGGTACTACTAGAAGTAGTGAGGAGGTGGATGACATGATCCCACTAGGATGTGGCGGACTGGGTAATAATCAAGATGGATGATGGAGAGTTGAATGAAGTGGAGGGGGAATGAGATGGGACTGTCGTGAAGGTGACGGTAATGTTGGTCTTGAGCCTCGAAGAGACTTCCTACGTATCCATGTGGCAGGGAATCAAAGTCTGCGTAGTTCGGTGGGATGATGGGACACCTGAGGAGGCGGCCCATGAAAATGGATGCATGGATGGGACCCGGAGTAAGTAGAACCTCTGGGTTGGGGCATGATCTTCCCGGAAAACATGGGATCGAGGGATATATTAATATGAGACATGGGTGCTGGGCTTGAACCTCATGGAGGATTCCTACGTATCCCCATGGAAGGGAATAAAAGTCTGCGTAGTTCATCTGACGATGGCTTACCGTCGATTGGGGACTTCAATGGCTTACTGCCGAATGAGGTTGACAACAGCTTACCACTGAATGGGGGAACAACAACATACTACTAATTGAGGTCCACAGTTTAACATCATGTAGGACAGGGGTGAACTGATGTGAAGGAGGACCTGGGGCCCAGATAGATGGTGGGCTTGAACCTCAGGGAGGCATCCTACATACCTTTCCTTGGCAAGGATCAAAGACCTCATAGTTCAAGTGGAGTGGGAACTGACGTGAAGGGGGTTTGGAACCAATGGTTGTTGGGCTTGAACCTCAGGGAGGCTTCCTACGTACCTTGCCTTGGCAAGGATCAAAGACCTCGTAGTTCAGGTGGCGTTTGGTGAACCGACGTGAAAATGGTTAGAACCAATGGTTGTTGGGCTTGAACCTTAGGGAGGCTTCCTGCGTACCTTTCCTTGGCAAGGATCAAAGACCTCATAGTTCAGGTGGTGTTTGGTGAATCGACATGAAGATGGTCGGAACCAATGGTTGTTGGTCTTGAACCTCAGGAAGGCTTCCTACATACCTTTCCATGGAAAGGATTAAAGACCATGTAGTTCATGTGGCATTTGGAGAACCGATGTGAAGATGCTCGGAACCAATTGTTTGGTGGGCTTGAACCTCGGGGAGGCTTCCTACGTACCATGCCTTGTCTGGGATCAAAGACCTCGTAGTTCAGGTAAAAAAGTTAGAGAGACCAGGTGTTGGGATTGAACCTCAGAGAATCTTCCTATGTAACTTGCCTTGGAAAGGATCAAAGACCTCTTAGTTCAGGTGGAGTGGTAACCGATGTGAATATGGTTGGGACCAATGATTGTTGGGCTTGAACCTCAAGGAGGCTTCCTACGTACCTTGCCTTGGTAAGGATCAAAGACCTCGTAGTTCATGGTGAATTTAGGGCTTACACTTTGGGCTTCCTAGAGATAATTTCATGTTCGATGCTTTATCTAAGCCCACGTGGGTCGTGCTCAGTGTGAGAAACAAGAGGAAGCAAAGTCCTGATGATCACGGTGCAAAGGTGTGTCCATGAAGGGTGGTGAATGGGGCTTACGTAGGGAAGCTACCCGGGTGCCGTTATGAAGTGGCAATGGTGGATGGGGCTTACGCAAGGAATTTTCCTGAGTGCCATTATGGAGTGACAATGGTGCATGGGGATTACAAAAGGAAGTTGTCTGGGTGCCGCTATGGAGCGGTAATGGTGAATGGGGCTTGTGCAAGGAAGTTTCCCGGGTTCCGCTATGGAGCGACAACGGTGAATGGGGATTATGAAAGGAATCTATCTGGGTGCTGCTATAGAGTGACAATGGTAGATTGGTCTTACATAATAAATCTGCTTGGGTGTCGCTATAGAGCGGCAATGGTGGATGGGGCTTACACAAGGAAGTTTCTCGGGTGCCGCTATGGAGCGACAATAGTGCATGGGCCTTATGCAAGGAAGCTGCCCAGGTGCCACTATGGAGCGGCAATGGTGGATGGGGCTTATGCAAGGAAGCTACCCAGGTGCCGCTATGGAGTGTCAATGGTGAATGGGGCTTATGTAAGGAAGATACCCGGGTGTTTCTATGGAGCGGCAATGGTGACTGGGGTTTGTGCAAGGAAGCTACCCGGGTGTCGCTATGGAGCGACAACAGTGAATGGTGCTTACACGAGGAAGCTTCCTGGGTGCCGCTATAGAGTGACAATGGTAGATGGGGCTTACGCAAGAAAGCTATCTGGGTGCCTCTATGGAGTGGTAATGGTGAATGGGGCTTACATAAGGAAGCTGCCCAGGTGCTGCTATGGAGCGGCAATGGTGAATGGGGCTTACATAAGGAAGCCACCCGTGTGCCGCTATGGAGTGAAAATGGTGCATGGGGATTACACAAAGAAGTTGTCTGGGTACCTCTATGGAGTTACAATAGTGGATGGGGCTTACGCAAGGAAGCTGCCTGGGTGCCGCTATAGAGAGGCAATGGAGAATGGGGCTTACGCAAGGAAGCTGCCCGGGTGCTGCTATGGAGCGACAATGGTGAATGGGGATTAGGCAAGAAAGTTGGCTGTGTTCCGCTAGGGAGCGGCAATGGTGAATGGGTCTTATGCAAGGAAGCTACTCGGTGCCACTATGGAGTAGTAATGGTGGATGGGGCTTACACAAGGAAGCTTCCTGGGTGCTTCTATGGAGCGGTAATGGTGGATGGGGCTTACGTAAAGAAGATGCCCAGGTGCCGCTATGGAGTGACAATAGTGAATGGGGCAAATGTAAGGAAGCTTCCCAGGTGCCGCTATAGAGTGGTAATGGTGGATGGGGATTATGCAAGGAAGCTGTTCGTATGCCGCTAGGGAGCGGCAATGGTGAATGGGGCTTACGCAAGGAAGCTGACCGGGTGCCTCTATGGAGCGACAATGGTGGATGGGAATTATGCAAGGAAGCTGCCCATAATGTCTTTATCATGTCTGGACATGAGGGAATCCCAACTAACTAGTGGGTTGAGGTATATAATTGGGGCCAACACCTATGCATAGGTGCACAAGTGGGATAACACCAAGGGGCATTGGAATCAGTTCGAACAAAAGGGGGTGAGAAGTGTGAATCACGTGCCCAACATTTGGAACACGGTGAGGGTGGCGTGACAATGGAGGATAACTGTTGACTGTGTTAAAAACACAACATCTAAATCACATTATCCTAAAATGGGGACAAACAAATGAGGGTCGACTATTGACCATGTTCTAAACACAGGACCTGACTGAAAGTGTCGTCCAAAGTCTTTCGGGGTGTTGACCCAGAACAGTAGGTGAGCCGATGTGGCATGGGACCAGGCCGTTAGGTGGTCCCTTCAAACATGGAAGTGGATGAAGATCCGAATGAAGGGTGCGCAAAGCGTGAGGTGAATTGGTGGAATGTTTGAATGGATTCCAATGCTCTTGAAGTTATGCCACTATGACCATGGCATAATTCATCTTATGCTTGGCACATAAGGCATCTCTTATTTGGAACAAGAGGCATCCTATTACTGATTGATAGGGCATGCTACAGATTATAGTCATGTAGAGAGGAATTTTGGCATCTTATGCTTAGAGCATAAGACATCTCTCGTTTAGATCAAGAGGCATCCTATTTTTGTCACATAGGGAGTACTACAGTTTATAGTCATCTAGATAGGACTGTTATCATCTCATGCTTGGAGCATAAGTCATATCTCATATAGAGCAAGAGGCATCATATGTTTGGCACATAGGGTATACTATAGTTTATAATCATGTAGAGAGGACTGTTGGCATCTTATGCTTGGAGCATAAGGCATCTCTCATATAGAGCAAGAGGCATCCTATGTTTGGGACATAGGGATTACTACATTTTAAAGTCATGTAGAGTGGACTTTTGGCATCTTGTGCTTGGAGCATAAGGCATCTCTCGTTTCGAGCAAGAGGCATCCTATATTTGGAACATAGGGAATATTATAGTTTATAGTCATGTAGAGAGGACTATTAGGCATAAGGCGCCTAGTAATGGTTGGTGTTGGGTCTTACGTAAGGTCAGCCCTTTCTGGGTCAACATGGAATAGGAGCGAAGTGATAGGGTTTGGATGAGTTGCTTGAGGAATGGTTTAACTCAAGATACTTAGGGAATTGATGAGGAGAATCTCAACTCACGACATGAGAAACGAACCAAGAGGAATATGTTAACTCAAGGTGTTTCATGGTTTATAGAGGAGTATCTCAAATCAGGGTATTCCATAGGTGAAAGGTGGGTGCGCATAAGGGCACAATGGAAAATTTCGACGTCCCGGCCTGAAAAGTTGGCGGTGCGACTCTCCATTTTTCATGGGGGTTAGTGACGGAAGCGAAGGGACCGGCTCGGAGGGCTAGGACCGCAGCCCGTCATTGACCCTGAGCAGGGGTGCGGGGGGTGCGCCCCCGTGGTATGGACCGGCGGGCGCGAAGGTAAGAGCCTCACAAGGGATAGGTCTTCACGAAGTAGCTTCACAGAGCAAAGGGGATTGTGGAAAATGGGGTCTCGCTGAGCATGGACTCGCAGACCATGGACTCGCGGAGCATGGACTCATTGAGCAGCATCACGAAGGAAGCTACTTGCGGAGCATGGACTCATGGAGTAGCAACGTGAAGGAAGATTCTCGTGGAGCATTGACTCACGGAGCAGCAACACGAAGGAAGTTGCTTGCGGAGCATTGAATCACAGAGCAGCAATGTGAAGGAAGCTGCTCACGGAGCATGGGATTGTGGAGCCGCTTCGTGAAGGAAAGCAGAGCTCCGCGAACTGGGAGATCGGCTGCCCAAGGGGAGGAGTGACCCTTTGGAGAAGGGGGGTGAGCTGGGTATTTATAGGGGAGAGGCGCCGCAAAGAAGAGCTCGCTCGGCATGAAGACAGAGCATGCTCCTCGGCGGGTTTGTGAATGTCAAAGGGGTTCGTGGAGCATTCTGCCTCCTTGCTTCGCGGTAGGTTCGTGAATGTCAAAGGGGTTCGTGGAGCATCCCACCTCCTTGCTTTGCGATGAGTTCACGAACATCAAAGGGGTTCGTAGAGCATCCTGCTTCCTTGCTTCGCGATGAGTTTGTGAATTTTAAAGGGGTTCGTGGAACATCCCGCCTCCTTGCTTCGCAGCAGCGCTTCACGATCGCGGAGGGGGATTTGCGAATGGGCTTCATGAACCAGTTTTCCAACCCAACTTCAAATGTCCAAAACTCCTAATCCATAATTCTGTTCGGGCCCTACGACCTACCAAATCAAAGCTTGAGAAATGGGCTAAGATCTTGGATCATGTATGGAAGAATTTGGAATATTTTGGGGACATGTTTTCTGGTGCCAACATCCACATAATGAATCATATATAATCAATCATATATAAACATAAGGGTTACCCATGGAAAGGATTGGGTACCATAATCATGACATAAAGCATAACAAATGGGTGTATCATAAAAGTGTCCATGAAAGAAAGGAACTAAAATATTTATGGAAATTAATAAGAGAAAATATGCATGTATCATGGTAAGTTATTTCAAGTATAATTGACAACATGTAAGAAAAGTATTTAAGAAATTTTAGCATTAAAATATTTTTGTGTGATTTTAAGGAAAATACTATAGAGCCTTTAAAATAGTAAAGGTAACAATAATTTATATAAAACCAGAAGTGAACCAAGAAGGTTTTCATAATAAAAAGACTTATTTTATAAAGAAAATGGTGTCTTAAAACATAAGATAAAGTTCACTTGAAATTGGGTAATAATTCAGAAAGTTCTCTTAAAACATGTTTGCTTATCGGGAAGTATTGAGGAGGGAATCACTTAAAAATATGTATATCCAAAAAGAGAATGATGGGAGCATATTGATAAATGAATTTTTTATATGTACACATAATTTAGAATATGAACATAAATAGATAATACAACTTCATTCTGGTAGAAATAAATATAAGGCAACCCGAAATAATAAAGGAGATTCGGGTAGAATTCCTTACGGATTGTCGGCATGGTATCAGGTGTACTTAAGAGGGATTCATGAGATATAAAGGGGTTTCTCATCACTTATAAATCATGAGGGATGTATGTGGGAGGTGATAAATCATACCCCATCAATAGTTATTACACATAAAATGGCATAGCATAGAGGACATTCTTGAATAAAAGTGAAATGGAGAGGATCCCTTACCTTATGTCTAAAGGTCCTCTTCCCTTGTTATTAATGACCTGAATAAAAAAATTAGGTTTATTAATTAATAATTACATAAAATATTATATATTTAATTTATTTATTATACCCTTTTTATTTTCATTCATGGCCTTTTTAATGGGTTAAGTGGTTCAATTCCATTGTTCGGGTCCGTTTGTTTTCTTGGTTTTTACGATCGGTTTACTTATGTTCATGAACGGAGAACCATGTAAAATGAATTTTTTTTTCCAGAATTGAAGTTGTGTGTTTTTAGTGAACATACATAATATTACATGGTTATAAAATTCATTTTTTTATTTGGAGTGAAGGTGAGTCATTATATGAAACATTAACGATAAACGCTTGAATTAATTTTAGTGATTTTACTCACAATTAACTTGTTTTGTATTATTATTTTACATCATGAGTGAATAAGGATTATATAACATTAAATAAGATAAAATATACATATAATAGTCTTTTTCAACCATAAAAATGGTTTCATGGACAGAATTGAATATAATAATATAAATTGATAACCCGTTATCCTTGATTGTGCTAAATTAACACATCTCAAATGGTGTTTTCATTTCTTTCAAATAAAATTTGGGGAAAGAATAGATGACAATGAATTATCTCATTACCATAATAGAATTATAGTACATTTATGTTACTAGAGTTATCATACCATTTGGGTGAAGGTAGGTGAGGAAATAAACAATAAAACAAAAGAACTTAAAAGAATTGGAAAGAGGAATTTACTTCTTGAGTTTATCTCCTTTGAGAGCCTCTTAAGGGTAGAGAATTTGGTCTTTTGAGGAGAAAAAGGGCTGTTGGAAGTGGGGAAGGAGATTGAGGAGTGATTTGGGAGAAACTTAGGTAATTAAAAAGGCTTGATAGGATTTAAGAGAATAGGTAAGGAGGGGTGGTATTTATAATAAAAGAGAGGAGGGTTTTCATAATATTTAATTCCTTAGTTTATTATTTTCCTTAAAGACCAGAAATAGTGATTATTCCATGACCAAAAATAGTAATAAGTGCATGTGAGTTTAAAATAATTGTTCTTAAATCATCAGATCATCATCAATGACTCAATAAATCCATTATTTAGCATTTATCGTAAATTGTCATATTTTACTATTCATCAAAAATTCAAGTATTTTAGAAAAATACAAAAAATTCATCCAAACCATTTTTCAATGTGTAGAATCCAAAAATGAAATCAATTTTTCAAATATAATTTTATTAATATGATTAATTTAATTTTTAATTAAAATCTCAATTTACTCGAAAAATAACAATTTTAAAACATTTATTTTCTTATTCTCAGATATAGGTATATCGTACTTCCACTTGAATCTTATTTATATACTATCATAGGTAAGGTTATTATTCATTAGGGTATGTCACTATTCATAAGGTTAACATTAATATTTATAAGGGTATGTTACTATTCACTAAAAATTAAGTTTGTCATATTGGACTCCAAATAACTTACTGATCACAACTGTGTATGTCAGATTTTTGAAATTCAAATCACAGAAGTGAAAAAATTATGTTTAAAGGTCACCTAGAACTTATTGGTTAATTATATTATGATTTCATGTGATTATATGGCATAATCATAAGAAGAAAATTTCCATTTAAAAAGGTTAGGTCATTACATTCTTCCCCTTTAAAGAAATTTCACCCTCAAAATTTCGTTTTACATTCTAGGTCATAAATAGGTGCGGGTACTTTTCCTTCATCACCTACTCTAGTTCCCATGTTGCCTCTTCATACTTATGGTTCTTCCATAGTACCTTGACCAGGTGAGTGGTCTTATTACGTATAACTTTATCTCTACAATACAAGATCTTCATTGGCTGCTCCTCATAAGAAAGATCATCCTTCAACTATACCACCTCTGAAGAGAGTACATGTGAAGGGTCTAGTATGTACTTCCTTAAGAGTAATACATGAAATAAATCATGTACTTTGGCCATGGTAGGTGGAAGTTCTAGTTGATAGGCTACATCTCTGACACGATCAAGAATATTGAAGGGACCGATGTACCTGGGACATAACTTCATTTTCTTTCCAAACCTCATGATCTTCTTCCACATAGATATGTGTAGAAATACCATGTATCCAAATTTGAACTCAAGGCCTTGTCAAAGATTGTTCACATAACTCTTTTGTCAACTTTGGGATACCTTGATATACTATTGAATGGTTTTCACCTTCTCCACCATTTCTTCAACCATTTTAGGTCTTAGAAACTTATGCTCACTAACTTCATCCCAACACGCCGGTGTTCTACACCTTTTCCCATAAAGGGTTTCATATGGTTCCATTCGGATGCTCGAGTGGAAATTGTTGTTGTAGGAGAATTAAACCAATGGAAGATATTGGTCCCATCCTCCTTTGAAATCCATAGAACATGCTCTCAACATATCTTCAAGTTTCTGAATAGTTTTCTCAGATTTTCCATCATTTTGAGGATGATAGGTTGTATTGAAGTTCAGTTTAGTTCTTAGAGTACGTTGGAGACTTTTCCAAAACTTTGAGGTGAATCTTGGATCATGATCAGATACAATAGATAGTGTTACTCCATGCAGCCTTACCACTTATTTGATGTATATCCATGAAATTTGATCCAATGAGAAGTCCTCATGAATTGCGATAAAGTGAGATATCTTTGTAAGACGATCCACAATGATCCATATAGTAGTATTTCCTCTATATGTCCTTGTAAGTCTAGTGACAAAGTATATGGTAATGTTCTCCCACTTCCATGTTGGTATGGGTAGTGGTTTCATCATGACCTTATAATTTTGACTCTCAACCTTCACTTGCTAACATACTAGGCACTTTGATGTATATTTAATAATCTTCATTTTCATATTGTCCAACCAAAAGTTCTCTTGGAGATCTTGAAACATATTTGTGATCCCTAGGTGAATAGAGAAGGTTGAGCTATGTACGTCATTCAGAAACTCCTTCTTTATCTCTAGATCAGATGGTACACATAATAATGACCCATATCTTACAACTCTTTCCTCATCAATCATGAACTCGTAGGATTTCTCATTTTTAACAGCTTCCACCCTTTTTAGAATTTCCACAGCTTTTCTTTGAGCATCCTTTATTTTATCCATGAGGTATGGTAGAGAAATAATTTGATAAAGGATTGATGATGTTCCTCCCTTAATGATTACCATTTCCATCCTCTTTAAATCTAAGAAGATCAGATCCTTTTTAATTCTCATCATTGATAAAGATGCAGGATCCTTTCTACTTAGAGCATCTGCTACCTTGTTTACCTTACCGGGATGGTAGTGGATTGAGCAGTCATAATCCTTGATGAGCTCTATCCATTTTGATTGGAACATATTAATCTCTTTCTGTTTGAATATATATTTGAGACTCTTGTGATCAGTATATATCTTACACTTCTCCCCATAGATATAATGTCGCTATATTTTTAATGCAAAGATCACAGCCACCAACTCTATATCATGTGTGGGATAGTTTTGATCATGGATTTTCAGATACCTTGAGGCATAGGCTATAACTTTATCATTTTTCATCAGTAAACACCCTAATCTCTTCTTTGAAGCATTACTATAAACCACAAAGAGTTCTCTACTTGTTGGGAGTGTGAGTATTGGCACAATGATGAGCCTCTTTTTCAACTCCTTGAAATAGTCTTCACATTCCTGAGTCTAGAAAAAATTCACTCCCTTCTGTGTTAGCTTGGTCATTGGGTTTGACAATCATGAAAATTTCTTCACAAATCATCGATAATACCCAGCTAGACCCAAAAAGCTTCAGATCTTTGTTACAGATGTTTTTCTGGGCCACTATTCAATTTCCTTTGTCTTGGAAGGGTCCACAAATATCCCTTTTCTTGTGATAACAATCCCCAAGAATGATACATCCTCCATATAGAACTCACATTTATTGTACTTTACATAAAACTTATCCCTTTTCAAAGTCTTTAACACAGTATTCAAATTCTCCTCATGTTCCTCCTTACTCTTTGAGTATATCAGAATATCATTAATAAATACTACCACAAATTTGTTAAGGTAACCTCTAAAGACTATTCATTAAATCCATGAAAATTTCTGGAGCATTAGTGAGTCCTAAGGGCATAATTATGAACTCATAGTGTCCATACCTCATTTGAAAGACAGTCTTGGGAATATATTCTTTCCTCACCTTTAATTGGTGATATCCCAACTAAAGGTCCGCCTTAGAGAAATAACAGTCCCCATGAAGCTGATCAAACAAGTCATTTATCCAAGGAAAGGGATACTTTTTCTTTATCATGATTTTATTGAGATCGCGATAATCAATGCAGAGGCGCATTGATCCATCCTTATTCTTGATGAAGAGGACTGGTGCACCCCATGGTGAAGCACTCAGTCATATAAAACCCTTCTCCAGATTCTCCTGTAACTGATTATTCAGCTCTTCCAGCTCTATGGTGGTCATTCTATAAGGTGTCTTCGGTATAGTCAGAGATCTAGGAATAAGTTCAATTGAGAACTCAACCTCTCAGTAAGGAGGAAGACCAAGAAACTCTTTAGGTAATATATCAGTGTAATCCCTCATGATGGGCATGTCTTCAAGCATGATTATCTCCTTTTTTCCCAATCATTTGATCTAGACATTCTTGCTCATAACGAATTAATATCCACACTTGAGAAAATGATTCTAAAGGAGATTCATCTTCCTCCTTACACTTGTAAATAATTGTAGGATGCTTCGGGATGTGAAGAGTGATCTCCCTTTCCTAACAGTTGATGCTGGCTTTGTATAAAGATATCCAATCCATGCCCAGGATAGCATTGAACTCCACTAAAGGAAGTATGAAAAGATTTGCTGGGAGGTTCAATCCACAAACATTAATTGGGGAGGAGTCATAAACCATGTATTTAATAATTTCCTCATTCTCTATTCTCATAGATAACTTGTCATCCAAATTTTGAGGTAGTTTTTGAATAGTTCTACTAAACTTGCAAGATATGAAAGAATGTATAGAACCAGAATCAAATTGTGCATTCACTATTCTTGAATGAATAACTAGCACACCTTTCACCACATCATTTTCCAGATCCACCTCAACAGTAGTGATAGCATAAGCCATTCCTTGTTTCCTGGGAGGTTGTTGTTGATTTCCTCTGACAACCCTTGGCTTAGGGAAATTGTTTTCATAATTCTCATGCTCCTTGAAGTTATAACATTGCACTATAGGCTGAGCATTTATTTGAACCTTCTTTTATTCTTCCATATTGGTGGGATTCTTCATATCCCATAGGTAGTTTTTAGCCATATGTCCTAACTTTCCACATTTGACACAATTCTTAGTTCCCTTTAGACAGTTCTCAGGATGCTTCTTCCCACAACTTTTATAAGTGGGATATTCGGGCTTCTTTCCATCATGGGATTTGTTTGTTGAACCACCCATGTTGTTCTCCATTTTCCACTTCTTTTCACCAGGCCCACGAGACAAATAAGAGTCTCCAATATCCATTTCAACCTTGAGCGCACAATAGACAATCAAATATCGAAGTCTTATAATCGCCAACACCTTCCGTAGACTCAGCTTTAGCCCGTTAAAGAAGCGATCCACCTTTCTTTCAGTGTTCATGACAAAGCTATAGGCGTACCTTGAAAGCCTTGTAAAGTTTGATTCATACGCCCTAATGGACTCATCTTCCTTCTGCTTGAGGCCGAGGAACTCTATTTCCATCTTGAGACGAAGGGTTCGAGGAAAATATTTATTGAAAACATCCTCTTGAATTCCTCCAAATCCATGGAATCAATTTCCTCCTGGGGCTTCGTAATCTTGATCGGTGTCCACCACTGATCAGCGTCCCCATCAAAACGATAGACTACCAGTACGACTTTCTCTTCTTCCAAGCATTGGAGGACAGATAATATCTTTTCAATGGAGTTAATCCACTGTTCCAAAAGGAGGGGATCAGAAGATCCACTAAACATGGGAGGAATTTTCCGCATAAAGGATTATACAGAAACTTGATCTTTCCTTGGAGGATGAGATCATTCCACATGATTCAAGTTATTACCCATAACTTGAGTCATCTGAGCAAGTATTGTCATGAAGTTTTGAGCACCTGTTCCCATCATATCATGCATATCATTAGGTCAATCTTCACATTTCCTATCACATTGGTTGTTGGAATGTGCTCTTTTATTTCCCACAATTAACTAAGAAAAAGGGAGTACAATTAGAGGGATTGAATACTTAGTTATTGAACATAAAAAGGAAACTATTAAACATAAAAGGATAAAATTGTAAAGGAGAAGTATATCCTAACATGTGATTATATATGATTTAATCTAGTTTATCCTTGATATATTTCTTAACTTATATTCTTATGGGATTTTTTTTATTCCCTTAATACTAGTTTTTACTGAACTCGTGAATTTACCAAAGCATATCCCTCAAGAGTGTCAAACCAAGAGTGCAGAAAGGCCCGTTGTCGTGTACCAGGATACCCCGGGTCAGGCCCAAAACTCCTTGTCAGAGTTTTAACTCCTAGGTACATTTCTGCCAGATCCAACTCTACCTATTTGTATCCAGACAAGGATGTATTTTCTTGATAAACCACTTACTCTTTACTTACCAAAATTTAGGGATGTTTTCTTATACTTTTCTCATCCTTAAGGTTCTTACTAAAGTTCTCTATTACTGATCTCCAAAAATAACTAAACCATCCTCTAATACCAACTATAGAGACCCTAGACTTTTACATATAACATTACATGATTTTAAGAATAATTATACATCAGAGTACAATCCAAGGATTGTAAAGTCTAGTGTCTTAGAATACTAGGTACATAATTAAACATTATGAGATCAACTTTTTATTTCAACTCTATAATGAGCTCCTATATTCCATTGTACTCATACATCTACATAGAATAACTTGGGGATAACATGAACAAATGGATGAGCTAAAATCCTAGCAAGGTAATAACCATAAGAACAAATCATTAGTACATGGGATAGAAGACATGACATGATGATATAAAAAGGAATTTAACATATGGAATCATAACATATAAACAAGGAATCATATAAACATGGAGTCATAGTAATGTGGTAGAAACATAAAACATGAATTTAGTACAAGTCAAGCCTAACTTCCAATACTATTTCTCATAGTAGCACAATCCAAGGATAACCACCAAGACTGTTGCACATAGTATCACAAGCCAAGGCTAACCGCCAAGACCGTCGCACATAACGTCTCATGAGACTCAACTTTACCCAATTCATTGGAGTGATATATAGGCACACCCATCTTAACTTTCCATGAATATGTTTTCCACATAATAAATCATACATAATCAATCATATAAACATAAGGGTTACCCATGGAATGGATTGGGCACCATAATCATGACATAAAGCATAAAAATGGGTGTATCATAAAAGTGTCCATGAAAGAAAGGAATTAAAATATACATGAAAATTAATAAGTGAAAATATTCATGTATAATAGGAAGTTATGTCAAGTAGAAGTGACAACCTGTAAGAAAATTATCTAAGGAATTTTAGCATTAAAACATTTTTGTACGATTTTAAGGGAAATACTATAGAGCCTTTAAAATAGAAAAGGGGACAATCTTTTATATAAAACCAGAAGTGAAACAAGAATGTTTTCATAATAAAAAGACTTATTTTATAAAGAAAATGGTGGGTTAAAATAGAATATAGAGTTCACTTGAAATTGGGTAAGAATTCAGGAAGTTCCCTTAAAACAGGTTTGCTTATCGGGAAGTATTGAGGAGGGAATCACTTAAAAACATGTATATCCAAACAAGATAAAGATGTAAGGGTCTTGATAAATGAATTTTTTACATTTAAAAAACATTTAGAATATTCACATAAATATATGATACAACTTCATTCTGGTAGAAATAAAGATAAGTCAACTCGAAGGAATAAAGGAGATTCGGGTAGAATTCCTTACGGATTATTGGCATGGTATCGAGTGTACTTAAGAGGGATTCATGAGAGATAAAGGGATTTATCATCACTTATAAATCATGATGAAAGTATGTGGGAGTTGTTAAATAATACCCCATAATTATGGATTACACATAAAATGGCATAGCATAGAGGACATTCTTGAATAAAAGTGAAATGGAGAGGATCCCTTACCTTATATCTGAAGGTGTTATTCCCTTGTTATTAACGACATAAATAAAAAAATTAGGTTTATTAATTAATAATTAAATAACATATTCTATATTTAATTGATTTATTATACCATTTTTATGTTCATTCATGGCCTTTTTAATGGGTTAATTGGTTCAATTTCATTGTTTGAGTCCATTTGTTTTCCTGGTTTTTACGATCGATTTACTTATGTTCATGAACGGAGAACCATGTAAAATGAGAATTTTTGTACATAATTTAAGTTATATGTTGTTATTGAACATATATAATATTACATTTTTATAAAATTAATTTGGTTCTTTGTAGTTAAGGTGAGTCATTATATGAAACATTAATGATAAACGCTTGAATTAATTTTAGTGATTTTTTCTCTCAATTAACTTTTTTTGTATTATTATTTTACAACATGAGTGAATAGGGATTAAAAATAATTAAATAAGATAAAATAAACATATAATAGTCTGTTTAAACCATAAAAATGGTTTCATGACCATAATTTAATATATTAAAAGAAATTGATAATTCATCTTCCTTGATTGTGCTAAATTAACACATCTCAAACAGTGTTTTCATTTCTTTCAAATAAAAGGTGGGGAAAGGAGAGATGATAATGAATTATCCCATTAGAATAGTATAATTTCATTACATGTATGTTACTGGAGTTATCATACCATTTGGGTGAAGGGGGATGAGGAAAGAAACAATAAAATAAAAGAACTTAAAATAATTGGAAAGAGGAATTTACCTCTTGAGTTTATCTCCTTTGAGAGCCTCTTAAGGGGAGAGAATTTGGTCTTTTGAGGAGACAAAGGGTTGTTGTACGTGGGGGAAGATGTTGAGGAGTTATTTGGTCAACACTTAGGTAATTCACAAGGCTTGATAGGAGTTAATAGAAGAGTTAAGGAGGGGTGGTATTTATAGTGGAGGAGAGAAGGGTTTTCATAATATTTAATTCCTTAGTTTATTATTTTCCTTCAAGACCAGAAATAGTGATGATTCCATGACCAAAAATAGTAATAAGTTCATGTGAGTTCTAAAAAATTGGTATTACATTAATATATCATCATCAATGACTCAATAAATCCATTATTTAGCATTTATCGTAAATTGTCGTATTTTACTATTCATAAAAAATTCAAGTATTTTAGAAAAATCCCAAAAATTCACCCTAACCATTTTTCAACATGTAGAATCTAAAAATGAAATATATTTTTCAAAAATAATTTTATAAATATTATTAATTTAATTTTTAATTAAAATCATAATTTACTCGGAAGATAACATTTTTAAAACATTTATTTTCTTATTTCTAGATATGTGTATATTGTACTTCCACTTGAATCTTATTTATATACTATCATAGGTAAGGTAACTATTCATTAGGGTATGTCACTATTCATAAGGGTAACATTAGTATTCATAAGGGTATGTTACTATTCACCAAAAATTAATTTGGTCATATTAGACTCCAAATAACTTACTGATCGCAACCGTGTATGTCAGATTTTTTAAATTCAAATCATAGAAATGACAAACTTGTGTTTAAAGGTCACTTAGAACTTATTATTTCATTATTTTTTTATTTCATGTGATTATATGGAATAATCATAAGAAGTAAAAATCCATTGAAAAACATTGGGTCATTACACTATCATGATTTATTTATTTTTTCTTTAAATTTATTTGATAATATTTCCTTCATATGTCGTGACCATAGATTTAATTAATGAACTATCAGATGGGTTTCAGTGGTTCATCATATGAACAAAGGCAATGAGATAAAACCTATAAATTTTCTCAATCTATCTTTAATAGAATCAATATATAATATAAATAAAGAACATAAATGTAGATAATTGGATAACAACAAGCTCCATCTTTAATATTTGATGGAGTGTGCTTAATGTAGATAATTGTAGTAGCAAAAAAATCCTCCAATATCTAAGGGAATTACACCAACCAAAGGATCTCAGAACATTTCTTGAGGATCCCAAAACACAAAAGGGGTGTTAGTTCTTTCACTTAGTGTAGTGACCCTGACCCCAGTAGCCTAGATCTAATGACTAACACCATTACATTGGCATAAGATATAAATAATCACATCCCAAATTACTGAATAGTTTAGTAGTCTTTTTAAACTAGATATATACATGATTCACATATTACATTTGAAAACACAAATAACAACATAATTTTTTTTGATAATAAATTTATTCTTTCAAGAGTATCACAGCATATCAATCATAATAAACTTCATGGAATCATGGGGAAAGGGAAAAAATAAGGGTGAGATCAAATGCTTAGTAAGGGTTAAGTTAAGTGGAAGTAGTATTGAGTCAATGAGAATAATCAATATGTAAAGGTAAATAACTGAACACACATTCCATTTAAATAACTTGGCTGCATGAATATATAAAGAGTAATCAATATGGAAAGGTAAATAACTAAAACTCATGACATTTAATAAATAAATAAAAATAAAATGCATCAAGAGATAATATCATGGAAAAAATATCATGGATAATAATAACTAATTTCTGAATGAAGGCGATGCTTCTATATTAGATGTCATGCTTCCTAGGTACATAGTACCTTTACCATCAAGACCTTTCATAAGACAGTTTAAAACATACTAGGTAAAAACCAACTTAACTAAGGCCAGCCAAATAATTTGTCTCATGAGCCTACTGATGCATCGAGGGGCTATCTATAATCAGGTCCCACCCATGTTGTACCTTTCCAAATCATTCCTCATATATTGAATAATCAATTTAATTTATAAATAATGTGCCTTATCAAATATCTGTATTGAGTAAAGAATTTTGATTGATGAATATTTCCCCAGATAAAAAAATTGCATTCAATATAGAACAACGTATGTATAAATGATATACGTTATAAGAAATAAACTTATCCATGATAAATAATATGTATATTTAGGGGAAATTTAATTATCAATGATCATAGGGAGGTGAATAATACAAGGGGAGTTTAATGGTTATAAAAAAATGAAACAAGTAAGTGGATTTCAATACTATCCTTAGACAAAATGATTATAAACCACCCATAGGAAGAATAAGGATGGTTTTAATATAACATATACAAATTGGAGTAAGAATAAAAGGTTTTTCTCATTGATTAATAGAAACACAATAAAAAGATCTTTAAAAATTTTCTTGAGGAAAATATCCTTTTCATTTTGAAAAACATTTTGAAAATACTTTTCATTGAAAATAAATTTTAAAAATATTTTATTTAAAAAAACCTCATAAACTTTCAAATTAATCTTTAAAGAAATGACACTCATGTTAGCGGTTAATTCCATACATGCCATAAGGAATATTCCTTTTACTAGGTAAAAAGGTTATAAAAGTATCTTATTCAGAAAATGACAAGAATATTACTTTGAAAAAAAATTATAAAAATAAAAAATGGGTAAAATTATATTTTAATAAATAATTTTTAAAAGGTTAAAGAAATTTTTTTAGAAAACATGGTTTTGTAAAAAAATGGATCTCCGACCAAAGAGAAAAATGAATTCAGATTTTATTGAAATAGTTTCTTAACAATTTTAAGTACCAAAGAGTGATAAAATGATACTATCACCTGAAAAATATTATTAATAACCAACGTATAATAAAACTAAATTTTTTATTAAACAATTATTTTATAATTTCCTTTAATGTAAATTCAAGAATAAAAAATATTTATTAGAATGTGATTGTGAAATAAACCATAAAATGATCATAAAGTTGAAGTGAGAATTAATAAATGAATAGATTATGTGTATTAACTATAAATCCACATAAAAAAATTAATTACAAAAATATTTTTAAAAATCATTATACACATAATCATATAATATTAACAATAATTAGGAAGTAATGTAACCCTGTGAAAAGGAATTGAGTTATGAAATTATTTACCACTTGGTAACTTTTAATTCAAATCTTCTTCGAAGAAATAATTAAAAATATAACTTAAAATTCTATTAATAATTAATTATTCTTGATATTACATCTCAAAGGTGGATTATATTAACCATATAAAATAAACCAGGTGCATAACATTACAATATGCCTCAATGAATGAAATTGAGACGAAGTCCCTTACCATATGATTATTTTTGGTTGAACATTATTTTACCACATATATAGTGGTTTTAAACATGTTATTAAATTATTCCAAAATAA
This sequence comes from Viscum album, assembly GCA_963277665.1. NCBI lineage: Eukaryota > Viridiplantae > Streptophyta > Magnoliopsida > Santalales > Viscaceae > Viscum > Viscum album. The sequence goes on from OY728122.1 coordinate 643,926,094, forward strand.
TATTAATATTTATTATATCATATATTATCTTTTTATAACATATTATCACTCTTTTGTTAATAATATTTCATTATTTTCATTATTTTGGGTGTTAATTGTCTTGTTTTCTCATGTGTGTTTCATAAGGAAAGATCTATTTTTTGGGAATATTATATAGTACTATCATCTCTAGAATATTCATGAAATAATTATAATATTTTTACATTAATTTTATTTTTAAAACCAATCATGAATTATGGTTAGGAAAATTGAAGTATGTTGCAATCATAGAGACGGTAGGTCATACATACACAAGAGTGACGTTTCCATTTTTCACTAATCATTATGTAAAGGAGATAAGTAAAATTTTACCTTTATATAATTATCATAATATAATTAATATCATATTATATACTTATATATTTCATCCATGTGGTGTGGTGATAAAAATGGAGTCACATCGCTTTGTGAAGGCAATAGTCCACACGTACACGAATGATGTTATCATCTTTACATGAGTGAAAGGGAAAGAAATTGAATGATGTATATTATCTTTAAAGAATGATAAATATGTCATTAATATCATAATAATTTCATGTATATCACATATAATCATTAACTTTATCTTTATCACCTTCCAGGTAAAGCGTTAGTGAAAGACGAATCACATCACTTCGCAAGGCGGTAGTCCACTGTACACACGAGCAATGTTATCGTGTCTCATATAAAATGGAAGGTAAAAATATATATGTTATATATTGAATAAATAGGTATAAATATTTTATAAATATCATATATGTACTTTATATCCATCATCATACCCAGCCTTTATAGGTGGAAATGGAAAACGAATGACATCGGTTCGCGAGGCGGTAGTCCACCATACACACGAGCGAATATTTTGTGACCCATTAAATGGAATTGGAGGAGATTATAGATAATTATATTATTATAAAATCATACTAATATATTTAATATAATTATTTCATTATATAAGCATAGTTTAATAAAAATTTAAGGAGTTTGAGAAATAAGTAAAATAAAGACGCTTGTTGAAGAACATTACCTCTTCTTCAGGCATCCTCCTAAGGTTAGCACTAAATCCTTAAAAGGATGACCTTTTTCCCAAAATAAGGATTCTAGAATTAGTAGAGGTAAGTTGGGGAGTGATTTTGGTAGGTATTTTCCAAACCAAATTGGTTTTAAGGTGTGAAGTGGAGAGGAGAGAGGGTGGCCTCTTATAAGTGGGGTGAGTGGCGCACTTATAATTTTTTTGAAAGAGTGAATTACGCCCACATTTTTTAGATAAATATGCCCCAATAATGGTATATTATAGATAATATAAGTTATAATGTCTAAATATTTCCATAAAATGTGTTTTGGAAAAGTATTGGGTCATTCCTACACCATGTATTCTAAGTTTAACAAATAAGTAAACTCATTTTTACCTTAATCACTCTAATTAATTTTAACTATTTTCAATAATAATTTTGGTAAAAAAAAATAATTTTAACTTATTAGAAATTATAAATTATTTTTAAGCCAAATATGGAATCTAGTTTTCCAAATTAAATCCACATAAGTGGAAAAAATTAATTTAAAATCAATCTCGCAGACGTAACGAGAGATCGGGTTTTTAAAGTGAAAATGTTCAAAAGCTTATAAAGTTTTTATATCTAAATTAAATATGAATATAATTAAAATGACATAAATTGTATTAATAGATTTAAAATTGAACTAATTTTACTCTAAAATCAATTAAAAATATAATTTATAATTATAAATTATTTTAGAAAAATGTGGTTTTCAATTAAAATTCAGTATTTTTCACTATTCACCAAAAAATAAAACTTCTCAAAAAAATCAAAACAAATCACCCTAAGATAATTTTTATATGATGATTTATAAATTTAAGTTTATTTTTTCAAATAATTTTTATAAAATTGTTAAAATTTAATTTTAAATTATGTGCGCTAAGCATGACTAAACCGTCATTTAGGAAAATACAATTTTTCTGAAAAAAAAAATCTTTTTCTTTTAAATGATGATTATTATTATTTATAATCAATATATAACCAATAAGTGTGTGTAAAATATATATTTTAATAATTTAGTTAATCCTATTTTTTCTCTCCATTCCAATAGTTAGGTGATAATTATCATCTTAAATAATAATATTAACAGTATATTGTTGTTTTATAAAACCCGGTCTTGTGTGTAACGCAAGCTATCGAAGAAACTCATTTTTGTGTGTAATAAAATATAAACTTAGTATTTTATGCATTAAAATATATATAAATTTTTTAATTTATTTAAAATATTAAATATATTGTAAAGTCTCAGGATGTTATACTCCTTTCTACACTTGGTGTTGTGTGTCATACATACTATCAAATATGATGTTCATATTTTAAAATTTCAAGGTGTTATTTTCTCCCCAACTTAAATAAATTTCATCCTCAAAATTTAAAATTGATCTCAGTAATCAAGGGTTTAAAATTTGGAAATACCATTGTTAAAAAATCCACACTATAAAAGGGTTAATAAAATATCCTCTTAATAAGAGAGAAAGGGAAGTACAAAGGTCATTTAGAATAATCACATAACTTGAGTAGGATAACATAGGTGGTAAATGAAAACATGGATATGGAAGAGAAAAATAATTCCCAAATACTGATGGATAGTGATAGATAACATTGATTAAAAGAAATTGGGTGATCTGAAGAAGGTTAACAACCACAAATCCATATACCAAATAAGTTTTAAAAAGGTCATTAATGTCATTGTTGACGCTCCTTTCGTCACAGAATCTAAAAATCGGAAAAGGGGAATATCTGAGCTCAAAGTGATTCAAACTTTGAAGAAAATATTAAAAATCGACAAAGGCATGAACAAAGGATCAAAAGCAACTGCACCGCGCAAGTTATAGCACTGTCGCACAAGTCCACTTGCGCGACGCCCTTGGTCGCGCAAGTCACTTGCGCGACCTAAGTGGTAACCGCACGATAACTGCCTGGGGTCTTCTCCTGCCTATAAATAGACCCTGTGGGCCCCCCATTCGAGAGGATCTTTTTCCAGAAACTCGGATTGAAGCTCCCGACGCCCAATTCTCTTCTCAAAGCTTCTGGAACACTTCTAAGGTAATTTCTTACCTAGAACGGAAGATCTAAAGAGAAGAAGGAAGGACTAAGTGTTGAAACTCATCAACACTTGCGCGCCGCCTTATTTCCTTCAACAGAACTTGCGCGTCCCTTTTCTGGAAGAACCTCAAGAAGATTCTAAAGGGATTAATAAAGAGTCGCTCAAGTATTCTAAATGCTGGTTGAAAATCGCGCAAGTACCCCACATGTCGCGCAGGTATACCTGCACGACCAATACTTGCGCGCCCACGTAAGACTTGCGTGCCTTTCAAGACATGCACGCCCCTACCTTTTTGGGTGCCCATCTTGCCCATTTTACCCCTCTTAAGCCATTTCACCTTTCCTATTCAAGATTCAGTCTTCAAGATACTCTTCAAAGCCATTTATGGCATGATTTCTTGATTTGACTTCCTTATTTGAAAGGAATTATGTGGAATATCTCTCAAAACATAGTGATTTATACATTTTTTTTATGTCACCAAAGATTGAGAGTTCATTCATTAAAACTCATCCTTTAAGATGAGATAATCCTTAACCTGCGTCTCCTTTTTAGGAATAAGTCCCGGTCATAAATTATGGGCATCCTTCTTAGGAGTAAGTCCCAAGTCCCTTATTTTGGGAATCCTTCTTAGGAGTAAGCCCCAAGTCCTCTAATATGGGAATCCTTCTTAGGAGTAAGCCCCAAGTCCCTTATTTTGGGCATCCTCCTCAGGAGTAAGCCCCAAGTCCCTTATTTTGGGCATCCTCCTCAGGAGTAAGCCCCAAGTCCCTTATCTTGGGCTTCCTTCTCAGGAGTAAGCCCCAAGTCCCTTAAATTTTCTTTAACCAGTCCTAATTTACCCTTGATTTGGGTTTCCTTTTCAGGAGTAAAACCCAATCATAAGTCCCCTCCTAACTTGGGCATCCTCCTTAGGAGTAAGCCCCAAGATTAGAGTATTCAAATCTCCATGAAGCACATATACCTTTATGGACCATGTTCATGGATTTTCTCCCTAAAAGTGAATCCTAAACCTTCATCTATCTGGGCAGTCATACATACATAAGCCCCAAACCATTTCTTATGATTGCATCTTTCATGGCACAATTGTCTAATTTTTTACCAATACCTCTTGTTTCTCACACCGAGCATGACTCACGTGAGCTTAGAGTGTAAAAGTAATTATGACATCCCTCTTTGAGCCATCAATCATAAACGTCATACTCCCTTACTCGAACTACGTGGGTTCTGATTCCTTTTCCAAAACAAAGGATACGTAGGTAGCCCATTTATGGGTTCGATCCCAACTTTGAAATAATCCATGTCCTTCTGAATGACGATAAACTTCAAGTGTCCCACTGAGTGGCTTTAAAACCAGCCTGGTCATCATAATGACCAAGAGACTTTTATAAATGTTTTTTTTGAAGGATACCATTGACTAAGAATCTTAAATAGATATAGATGATTCTCTATTGATGAATAACCTCGAATACATATAAAATATCCTCTAAATTTCTTACATATTTAATCATTGATTGTTAAACTGAAGGAAAGCTCATTTTATACTTGGTAATGTAATAAGGATTCACGAACATAACTTAAATCTATAAAGAGAGTCCCGGAGTAGACAATAATTCCCCTCAAAAAGGTGTGATGAGTCCGACCTCCCATCCTCTCGACCAATGAAAATTCCTAAGCCTCATTAGCCCACAAGCTAATGAGCGCCTACCTTACGAAAGTAGGTCCAAACGGATGTGGAATCATTGGATGTTTCCGGTTCTACGAACAAACCCGTTAGAAACCGATCGGAACGTTTGAATCTCCCATCTAGGAGGTCATCCCCGAATTCCGAGGGAAACAAAAAATGGTGAACCCGACGTGAATCCTTAACCAAGTTAAAGTGATGTTCTTCTTATTTGTTAGGCCCCTTGGGCCAACAAAGCAATCATTGACATGTGCTCATCCAAAAGATGCAGTGGCTGGATTCATCTTGATTATGTCTGTTATATGGAACAGGCACTCTTTTCTCAAGATCTTCTGCAAAATGGCTTTCCTTAAATTCACCCCTGTGAATACTGCTGCTGTGAACACCTCTACTGTGAGGTCCGCTGCTGTGAAAACCAATGCTGCTACTCCTGCTGGAACGTCGTCCGCTCTGAGGATGACATCACCAACTCAGCGTCTTCAACACTGGGTTTCTAATGCACTAGTTAAGGAGTACCATCGCAACGGTACTATCCCAACTCTGGAGGCCGCTCGTCAAGCCCTCCAAGTTAACAACTCTACCTGTTCGTCCGGACAACGGCGGCCAGCGATCAAGAAGCAGGCGGTGCTGACTACCGTCTCCAACCGTTTCGGGTCGTTATCCCCGGAATGCAATTTCCATTAACTCCCTTAATCTGAGGAAGTGAATGAGCAGGTCCCTCAGGGACTTAATTCAAAAATACAGGAGTCCTTCCCGAGGGCTCCCATCAACAATCGCCGCCAGACTCGTGCGGTAGTGCGCCCTCAACATGATGAGGGTACCGACTCCGGGCATTCAGCTCAGGTTCCTTGAACCCGAGAAGGCAAGATGAACCGCCAGAGAAGGAATCCAGTTAATAATGGGCAGGTTATCATCCCTGCCATCTCCGGAGAAGTCCACAAACCTAACTTGGTGGAAAACAATGAACAGGCACACACACCTGCCCGTTTTAATTCCGTTGTCCAGCAGACTCGTCTGGCAGCATCAAGCCAATCCCGCCAGGCAATTCCGGCGGAGTACTATAGGCAGGAACATGCACCTACTTATGCATCATCAGTTAGTCAACAGGCTCGCCTGACTACATATGATGGATTCCACCAACCTAACTTGGTGGCAAACAACGAACAGGCGCACACACCTGTCCGTTTTAATTCCGTTGTCCAGCAGACTCGTCTGGTAGCATCAAGCCAATCCCGCCAGGCAATTCCGGCGGAGTACTATAGGCAGGAACATGCACCTGCTTATGCATCATCAGTTAGTCAACAGGCTCGCCTGACTACATATGATGGATTCCACCAACCTAACTTGGTGGCGAACAACGAACATGCACACACACCTGCCCGTTTTAATTCCACTGTCCAGCAGACTCGTCTGGCAGCATCAAGCCAATCCCGCCAGGCAATTCCGGTGGAGTACTATAGGCAGGAACATGCACCTGCTTATGCATCACCAGTTAGTCAGCAGGCTTGTCTGACTACATATGATGGATCTCGTCAACCACGTTTGGCGAAGTGTAATCAGCAGGCACATACACCTGCTAATACTAATCAAGCCTACCAACAGTCTCGCTTGGTAGCGCATGGAGAAGTCAGTCGGAAAGCCCCGACGACAAACAGGAGGCAGACTCAACTCTCTGCCGCCACACTTGAGTACTGTCAGGATTCACTGACAGGAAAAGGAGGACAGGAGCAGGCACATACACCTACTCCAAACCCGGAATGGACGTATATCCCCGTTCCGGCGGCTGAAGTCACCAAACATATTTTTTCAATGGTGAAAGAGCAGAAGCAAATTCCTTCTCATATTCTGGATGCTTGCCAGGATATCATAACAGCTTCAGCATCATCTCAGGGACAGACACATAAATCTATCTCTAGCAGTGGAGTGACACATCAACAATTCACTCCAGAACAGACACACACATCTGTTCCAGTCCAAGAGGGTCATGGGGCATACTCCCCCATATCATACGGACAACCAAGTCAGGAAAATACACCTGATTTGAGTGGAGATCGTCAGCCTAACCTGACCATCTTTCCTGATCAGGCACATACACCTACTCAGAGTAACCACTTTCGTCAATAAGTGGTTTCCAAAGCGAGTAAGAAGGCATCTAAGAAAAAGATCCACCCAGCACAGTCAGGAGATCAAAGGCCAATCTGCAAAAAGGCTTTGCTCGATGCTGGAGTTCTTGAAGCCCTCAGACATTTATCTGTTGGAATTCAAGATTCTACTCCCTCAGTTCCCAATAACGGGAACATTAATTCTGAAGGTCTTCAACAGACACTTCCTCATGAAGGCTTGCTTCATGAAAATTCGGTCAATCTTAAAGTTTCTTCTTCAGATGAGAGCCACAGGAACCCTCTGTGTGGTCAGAAGACCAAGGAGCAAGAGATCTCATCTTTTGCTGTAACCCATTATGGTGGTCCTCCCCATGATGATTAATTTCGCTGTGAAAGTCCTCTCCGCAGTAGTGATTCACATTGCCTGGAAAATACTCCAGTGGACAATGTAGTACTGAGAAAGCCCTCTTATCTTGAGGCACTTTCAAATGCGAAACCAGTCATGTCTGATGCTTTATCGCTAGCAAGTGAAATACTTTCTCAATCAGAAGATAGCCCAGGGTGTAGGTCATTCTCCGAACCACCCCTAAGTCATGCATCTTCTAGTTTGATCAATGATGTCTCTACCAATCTTGTTGAATCCGATGAAGCAACAAGGAAACACCAACTCTGGTCAAAACAGGTAGAAGAATCTTCATTTAATGATAAAGAGGAAATGATGAACATGAGGAAGAAACTGGCAAAAGGTGAGGTACCGGTCATGTTTTGGCCTTTGGCTGACTCCTAGTACGACATTCCAAAGATGTTGACGGATGATTGAATCCATGATATTCGTCTCAACACATGGAAAACTCTTTGTCAATTAAAGAAGAAGGTATTATCTTATGATGAATACGAACATCATCTTAAGATAATAGAAGGGCTACAACATCATATTGATTTGGCATCTCTATCAGTCTCTCGGTATCCGAAGGCTGAAAAGCAACAGAGAACCCTTCAACGTTCATGCCTTAGCGCACTAAGAAAATTGCGTCAGTTAATTTCCAATGCTCCATCTGATGTTCATATCAGAGGATGGGGTGTTCATGGAGCACTACATTTCACAGTGCTTTCCAGTCAGCAAAGCCCGCCGAAAATGGTCTCATGCAATGTTATTGCCCATGGCCGGCCACAGTAAATGGGCTTTGTTCATAATCAAAATCTTGTTCAAGAACAGGCTTCAACTAGTTCCTCTCAAAATCAAGCATATAGAGAAAAAGTTGTTGAATTGCTCCTACACCAAGCAGGCGAGAATATTGCACAAGCCTCTCGTATGGAGCAAACAAATCATCAAATGACAGAAGTCTCGGAAATCATCCAACGGTCTGTTGAACCAGGTGATAAAAGTGGATACAGGCTAATGCATCCAGCTAATTTCCGAACTAAGATTCGCAAGATCAAGAGATCTTTTAAGAAGATCTCAGACGTAGCATGTCAAGAGCCACCCCAGCTTGTCAGATTGGGGACTCCTTTAACCCAACCCTCAAAGTCAACAAATGGGATTCGAGGAGTTGAGCGGAATCAGCAGGAACATCCCCAGTTCACGAGACTAGGGACTCTTTCAAATCATCAATCCCCTTCTCAGAGAATATCGGTCTTTTCTCGATTGGGGAAGAAGCCCCAAGAGGAACGAAGAGCCAAATTATCAGGATATTCCCTCCAAGTTATAGCTCGTCAAGAAGTTCCTAAAAGATTGAATCAACAAAAGCCAATGTCTCATCAAAGACATGAAAGAAGACAATATCACAGAAATGTTGATAGAAGGGATGCGATGCATTATGCATCAATCAATGTCATCAATGCCATTGTTGCTAATCCACCAGAGGAGACTCACTCAGGGGACTCAGATGAAGAGTGTACTGCTCAAGAAAATGTACGCACCAATACAAATGAAGAAGGTGTGCATACACGAAGTCAAAGGATTACTCAGAACTTAGGTAATTCACTTCCTTCTCTCCAAAAAGTATCCAACAAAGGGAGGGGAAAGAATCATGTCACATATCCTTCCTCTGGAGAAGGTCAATCGCTCTCATTAGAGCAAAGTTTTGCACAACAGGAGGAAGAAATGAAATAATTAAGAAGAATGAATGCAGAACTACTTCAGAGTAGTCTTCTTCTTAAGAATGCTGAAGTCCGACAGCCGAAGGAATTTGTTGCAGTTACTGAGATAGATCAAGAATATCCTCCTTTATTAGTACACCCTCATAGGTCTAATCCCGTGGGTCAAGCGCAACAACGGTTGGCAGTGCTACCATCAGTTGCAGCACCAACCACCACGTCTGTCCAAGCTCCATTCATTGCACCTACTCAAGACCAGATTCAACCGGATGTTTCTCAAAAGTTAATAACTACTATTGAGTCATTAACAGCTCAGTTAGAAACTATGGAAGGGAAATGGGCGCAAGTTCAACCAGAAAAGAAAGTTTACCCTGAATGGGTAAATTCGATTTCTCCTCCATCTAGTTTTGGAAACCCTGTTTTCCCTACTTTCAATGGATCAGGCGACCCTGAACAACATTTGACGCATTACGTGTCTTGTTGTGATCCTATGATGGGAACTCCATAGCAGCAAGAAGCAGTGAAACTCAGATGCTTCGTGAAAACCTTGCAAGGACCAGTTTTTGTCTGGTATACAAGCTCGCAATCCCGGTCAATCATCGGATGGGAGGATCTTCGTCAAAAATTCCTTCTTCAGTTCAGCTCAACTTTGCCAAAAACAAAAGTTTTCGATCTTACAAACTGCAAGCAAAGGGAGAATTAAAGAGTCTCTAATTTCATTGCTCGCTGGAAGGGATTAACGTATTCCCTGAGTTTAGCACTCCCTCAGGAAGAGCTGTTGCCAATCTGTGTGGAAAATTTGCATGACGAATTACGCACGCCATTGATCCCTGTGAAATACACAGGAGGGTTTCGAGACCTTACTTCAATCGCTCAGCATATTGAAGATTCCCTTATACAGGCTAAGGTTAAATCTCGTGTAATTCCATCAGCTCCAGGAAGGAGAATGAGTAAAGCAGAAACTACTACAGTTATGCTTAAACAAGAACCTGTACCTATTTCTACTTCAAAACCTTCGTCTTCTCGAAGGGCTCCACCTCCTGAACGCCAACAACAAAGGTCGTTTCGTCCAAATGATCAAAGAGATCAACGACCAAAACAATTTGAGGATTTGAAGAGTAAAACATACTCTTTCCGAAGTGAGCAAGTTCCTGGTTACTTCATTTCAGCTCTGGAAAATAATTTGGTTCAATTACCAGTGCCCAAGAGGCCAAACAAGGAAGGAGATGAAGACCGTCCCAATTATTGTCCCTTTCATCAAATGTTGGGGTATCCCATCCAGGAGTGTTTTGTCTTTAAAGACCTCCTGCAAAAGATGGTCGACTTGGGACAAGTCAAATTGAAGGGTTCTTCAGCTCATGTAGCGTGTGTTACCACTACAGATCCATAGGAAGGAGGCGAGTGGCAGGAAGTCAAAAGCAAAACTGCGCAAAAATATGATGATTGGATGGTCAGAAAGACAATCAATCGGACCCATGCCATTTTGAGAACACAATTGAAGAAGCCAATTGTGTCTCCTACAAAAGCTGCAGTGAAGCCTCCATCAAAAGACAAATCCTCAAAAGGGAAGTGCAATTCAAAGAAGAAAGAGGAATCAGAAGAAGATGAGTATGTATCGAGGCCTAAGTTGTCTTTGACTCTGGTAGATTTCATGCCATCTACTTCAAAGCCACGGGCACCGCCCCATCAAATGGCACAGCCTAAACAGGCTAGTCAGGCAGGGTCTTTATCAGACGAAGAGTTAATCTTCGGTTCTGTTAATATGATTCAATTAACAGATCCATATTCCAGTCTTGATGAGCCTGATTTCCCTGTATCAAATAAGGGAATCTGAGGAAGTTCTAGAGGTTCAGGATATAGGGGAAGACGTGGATCTTTCCAAAGCCACTACTCCAGTTCTACTCCTGCTAGCACTGTGTATGCAGCAGAAACTTGTGGTAGAGCCCTTCAGTGAGCTCAAAAAGAACAAGCAAGTTCTTCTGCCAATAGTCAACTCAGTCTTGGCACAGTTATTTTGGAAGACCGATTAAAGGTTCCATCTTCTTTATCTCAGCAAGTAAATGGATCTAATCAGTCTAATCTTCCAAAACCAAGGATGTTGCCAACTTCTATCCCAATACAAGATGCATCAGCTTCCAAAGCATATGCTTCCAAGGTACCTGCTAAACCACATATTCCTGTTGGGAAACGTAGACCTCTAGATCAAAAGTATGATATATTGAAACACTTTTCCCAAGTACCATCCAAGTTATCAATTTTGGATGCTTTGAATCTGTCAAAATATCTTCGGGAATCACTCATCGAAGCTTTGTCAAGTCCTCAGGAGTTTGAAGCTGAAATTGCTGCAGCTGAAGTCTATCACATAGAGAATAATCCTGAATAATTCCATGCAGTGATATCTTTTACTGATAAAGATGAAGATGATGTTGTGCATGGTCACATAAAACCTTTGTACTTATCTGGCAAAGTCAATGGTATAGATATCCGAAGAGTTTTCATTGACAATGGTTCAGGAGTCAACCTCATGCCCATTCGTACACTTCATCGATTGGGCCTCACGGAATCTGATTTATCTCCTTCTACCATGATTTTACAAGGATATGATAAAAATGAACAAGAACCACTGGGCGAAGTTACACTCAGAACTCAATTTGGAGATCTTGTATCCAATTCGGATTTCATGATTGTTGATCAAGACTCAGCTTTCAACGTCTTGCTTAGAAGACACTGGCTACATCAGCATGCAGCTATTCCTTCATCATACCATCAATGTCTCAAATACTGTTTCAATGGTCAAGTTGGAACATTGTATGGTGATAAGGCCCCGTTCAAGACATGTGAGTCTCAATACATTGAGGCATAATTTTATCACATGAAGGGAAGAGAAAAATCTACAATGAAGGAAATTACCAAAATTAATGCTCCATATGGTTTGGAGAAAATTCCAATAAATCCATTTAAACATGTGAGTACAAATTATGTGTTACCTATTAGTCAAATTGACAAAATAGGCCCAAATCAAAATACTCTTATAGAAAGATCCATAATGTCAATTACGACAATTGAGCCAGACAACATGGGAGAAATTGGTAACCTACCAAACAGTGATGAAAGCATCAGTGGTGATGTTTTCATTTCATCTGCTGAAGTCCAACAAGTCTATACTTCGCCAATCAGGCCAGAAGAAGTTATAGCAACACCAGAGGTGAATAATGATGTCGATTCTCAATCCATCATCTCCCCTTTATTTCCCAAAGAAGGCCCTTTATCATCAATAGGGTCGGAAATGGAAGCTTCTTCTTCAAAATGTGAAAATTTTGACATCTCTTATGATCATGAGAATTTCGTTTTTTCATCTACTATGCAAGTAGAAACGGAAGAAATAGCACATAATGAAGAGGAAGAGGAAGGTCTTAGAGATGCTCCTCCAGCATTTGAAGAGGGTATCTCTACCACTGTGGATGAACTCAGATAAATAAATCTGGGTACAGAGAAAGATCCACGCCCCACTTTAATTAGTGCGGCCATGACCCTTGAAGAGCAAGAGATGTATATTTCTTTTCTAAAGAAAAATAAAGATATTTTTTCTTGGAACTATACAGAAATGCCTGAGCTTGATCCTGATGTTGCTACTCATCATTTGGGTTTACCAAAAGAACATCGAGGATTTAAGCAAGCCGCGAGAAGAACACACCCAACTTATGCTTCCAAAATTGAAGCTGAAGTGGATAAGCTGATCAAAGCTAACTTCGTCAGAGAAGTTCAGTATCCCAAGTGGTTGGCTAATATTGTCCCTGTAAAGAAAAAGAACGGACAAATTAGGGTTTGCATCAATTTCAGAGATCTTAATCGGTATTGTCCTAAAGATGATTTCCCAGTTCCGATTACAGAACTCTTAATTGATGCGACGGCTGGCTATGAAGTACTTTCCTTCATGGATGGATATTCCGGATATAATCAGATCCGAATGGCCCCAGAAGATGAGGAATCTACAGCTTTCAGAGCTCCTCAAGGTGTGTTTTGTTACCGGGTGATGCCCTTTGGTTTAAAAAATGTAGGTGCAACATATCAACGCGCCATGCATCGTATCTTCAAACCTTTCTTAGGGAAGTTTGTTGAATGCTATGTGGATGATTTGGTGGTTAAATACAAACAACGTTCTAATCACTTGACTGATTTGGAAGTCATATTCCACAAACTTCGACAACATAATTTGAAGATGAACCCCTTAAAATGTGCTTTTGGGGTAACCTTAGGAAAATTCCTCAGCTTTGTTGTACGCCATCGTGGTATTGAAGTTGATCCTGAGAAGACCAAATCAATCCTTGGTATGTCACCTCCTCAGAATTTGAAAGAATTAAGAGGAATTCAAGGACACTTAGCCTATATTCGGCGTTTCATCGCCAATTTGGCAGGAAAAAGTTTACCCTTTACCAAATTATTGAAAAAAGGAGTCACTTACCAGTGGACTGAAGAATGTCAAGAAGCATTTGATGTTCTCAAGAAATACCTCTTGAGTCCACCAGTACTCATGCCACCTATTGAAGGTAGACCACTTATCCTCTATGTGACAGCTCTAGAGCGATCATTGGGTGCCTTTATCGCTCAAAATAATGATGCTGGGAATGAAAATAGCTTATACTATCTCAGTAGAACTATGCTTGAAGCAGAAACCCAATATTCAAGTATTGAGAAGTGCTGCCTGGCATTAATCATTATAGTTCAGAAACTGAGACACTACCTGCAACATCACGAGGTCCAATTGGTATCTCGCAATAATCCGCTCAAATTCATCCTTAGTCATCCAATGCTTACAGGACATCTAGCAAGGTGGGCAGTTATTTTGCAGCAGTTCGACATTCATTATGTATCTCAAAAGGAAATTAAGGGCCAAGATCTGGCTGATTTCCTGGCTAAACATCCTTTAGTGGAAGACACGTCTTCAGATATTGAACTCCCTGATGAGGAATTTTTCTCTATTCAAGAGAGTCCTCAAACATGGGAAATGTATTTTGATGGTGCTTCCAGAAGTCCAACAGGGAAGAAAATGGAAAATCCTAAATTCAACAAAGTGGGTTTAGGAATTGTGCTCATTTATCCAGATAAGGAAGTGTGGCCTTATTCCTTTTTATTGTGGGAAGGTGGTACCAATAATGAAGAAGAATACCAAGCTCTTATTACAGGCTTGGAGTTAGCGCTCCAAGCACAAGTGAATCACTTAAAGGTGAAAGGTGATTCAGACCTGGTAATCAAAAAAGTCAATGGGGATTATGCCATCAGAAAAGAAGAATTAATCCCTTTGTATGATTACGTCAGAGAGTTAATGGCGGAATTCCCTTCAGAACCGACATTTTCTTATGTCCCAAGATCACAAAATGCTCAGGCTGATGCACTGGCTAATATAGACACAGCTCTAGCAGATCCAAATCAGGACAAGACAACCATCAGTATTGCCCACCGTCATGCAATTTCACCTTATGTTCAAGCCAAAATAGAGGAAATTAATGAAATAAGTCCCATTCCTGAACCATATGGTCATACTACAGGATGGATGTCACCTATCAGGGAATACCTTCAAAATGGAACACTTCCACCTGATAGAGCCGAGAAAGAACAATTTCGGCGACGTGTGGTCAATTTTACTCTTTATGATAGCCCAAACCACCTAGAGAAAATTCTCTACAAATGTGGTTTTGATGGAGTTCTCTTCAGATGCATTGATGGTGAAGAAACAAGGGCTGTCATGAAAGAAGTGCATGCAGGAGTCTGTGGTGCCCACCAGTCTGGACATAGATTGTCTGATCAAATTCGAAGTCTTGGATACTTTTGGCCTTCAATGATACAAGATTGTGTTGATTTCACAAAGAAGTGTCATTCATGTCAAGTACATGCCAACTTAATTCATCAACCTCTAGAGTTGCTTCATATAGCTAAATACTCATGGCCATTTGCCACATGGGGAATGGATGTGGTGGGACCTTACCCTTCAGCTACGGCCAAGCAGTTTAAGTACATTCTTACTGCTACTGATTTCTTTTCCAAATGGGCAGAGGTAGTACCTCTCAAAGAAGTCAGTTCTAAATGTATTTTTAGCTTCATCAAGTCTAACATAATTACTAGATTTGGTGTCCCTCATACCATATTGACGGACAACGGCACCAACTTCTGTTCTTCTGAGGTGAAGAAATTGTATCAAGAATACAACATTAAATCCAACCATTCATCTCGGTATCATGCGGCGGCCAATGGCCAAATAGAAGCCTTTAACAAGACTCTTTCAAATATACTGCAAAAGATGGTGGATAAAGATAAGAGGTCATAGCCTGATAAACTCTTTCATGCTTTATGGGCTTATCGGACTACCACCCACAATGCAACGCGGTCAACTCCATATTCGTTGGTATATGGAACAGAAGCAGTCTTGCCAATTGAAGTTCAATTTCCATCACTCAGAGTAGCCATTTGTGATCAGTTATCTACAGATGATCAACCCCAAAAGCGATTGAATGAATTGTAACAGTTGGATGAGAAAAGATTGTGCACTTTGCACCACTTGGAAATCTATCAGAATCTAATAGCACGAGCTTTTAACAAAAAAGTTCGTCTTCGTTCATTCATTCAGGGAGAATTGGTATTGGTTCTCAGAACACCAATGATACCAGGAAAGAAGCCTCCCAAGCTTGAACCAAAATGGGAAGGACCATATTCAATACATAAGGTCTACTCCAATGGAGCTTATTCATTAATCTCAATGGATGGAGAACTCATCACGACTCCAACCAATGCCAGATTTCTGAAGAAATATTTTGTATAAACACAAAATATGGTCCCCAGAACCAAGATTCTTACAATTGGTTCATACAACAATAGTCCAGTATGACTTTAAACTGCATCATCCACGGTCTATGCATATGACCTTAAACTATTTGCACTTTCATCCAACATGACATTAAACTGTAGAAAAGAACTTGTCCCCGCAACATGACACTAAACTGTGCAGCACCATTTCGTCCTTGCTATATGACGTTAAACTATATAGCAATGGTCCAGTATGACCTTAAACTGCAACTTCGTCCAACATGACGTTAAACTGTGAAAAAGTTCCCTAAACCGTCCAGCATGACCTTAAACTGCATCATCCCTAGTCCATGCATATGACCATAAACTATTTTCAAGTCCCTTACGTCCAGCAAGACGTTAAACTGTGACGTCCTAACTACATGACGCTAAACTGTATAAAAGTCATTTACGTCCGGAAAGACGTTAAACTATATAATCTCAAAAGTCCAGCATGACATTAAACTGCACCATTCACGGTCCATGCATATGACCTTAAACTATTCGTACTTTCGTCCGAGATGACGTCAAAATGGTACACTCTTTTGTCCTTACTGCATGACATTAAACTGCACAATCCCCCTTTCGTCCAATATGACGTTAAACTGTATTTTCCCCATCGTCCTAACTACATGACGCTAAACTGTATAGAAAATCCTTAATATGTCCTACATGACATTAAACTGTTATTTTGTCCCTGTTACATGACACTAAACTGTGCAGCACCAATAGTCCTAAACTGCAAGACTTTAAACTGCATAGTCCCTTGATATGTCCTACATGACATTAAACTGTGCATCGTTAAGGTTGTTATTACCTCTTGTCTCTCACACCGAGTATGACTCACGTGAGATTAGAGAAAACCTCAACCATAACACTCTCTTTGGGCCCCTAACCATGTGTAAGTCCCAACAACATTTTTTTTTATTAGATCATTGTCCCTAAGAACAACTTGATCATTAATTCATTCTTTAATTGAACTACACGGACTTTGATCCTTGACCTCCAGGCTGGGTATGTAGGCAACCTCCCAGAGTTCAAGCCCAAAGACAATCTCTTCATATCGGTTCACCACCATCTCATATGATGTTGATTCGTGAAACCGCCCCTAGAATCAATATCTTTACATTGATTCACTTTCGTCCTTGTTATATGACGTTAAACTATGAAACAGTTTTTTTCCGGTACGACAATAAACTACAATACTCTTTGATTTCCTCATTTGAGAGAGAACTATTATTGACATTGATTCTTCAATCATGTTTCATTTCAAAAGACTACGTGCATACATGGTGATACCTAAACTTTTTGTCTCAGGTTAAACCATCATTGCACTAAAGTCCCCTTTCACCCTTCACATGTACGAACCAAATTTGTACAAAGGGTAGTTCTATAACTACGTGGACTTGATTCCCATCCTTATGGGATACGTAGGAACATTCGAGTGTCCCTCGAATCCAGTCCTAAGTCTCTTGGGCCTAACCCCAAATTTCACTTTCAGTCCCTTGGCTGAAAGTCCTCATGAAAATACACACTATGTATTCATTATTATGGTCCGAATTCTAAGACCCTAAACTAATATCTCTAATACTTTCGTCCTGCACGACGTTAAACTGCATTTCAAGAACTACGTATGGCTTGATTCTCATTCTTATGAGATACGTAGTGAAGTCCAAAATTTCAATTCAGGACCCAGCCACAACATGATTATGGTTATCATTGACCTATGTATCTCTATATATATTGGACAATACCCATCTTTATGTGTTATAATCCTAACCTTAAATATTTTCAGATCTTCATAACCCTTTTCATGACTTCTAGTCACAAAAATGTCAAACTTCTGAGAATTATTTTGCTTGACTATGCAGCACGTGCCCATAGGTGGCCTTGCATAAATAGTCCACATAACAGACTTGTCAGCCAAAAGATGCTATTTATTTGACCATGCAGCCAATGCCCTTAGGTGGCCCTGCATATTTCAACCCCCTAATGGGTTTGTTAAATAATGGTAACTTCATTCTTGGGAAGAATGCCTCTTTTGTCCTTATTTGTCTTAAACGACAGTATGTAGGGATCCGCAAAAAATAGCCATCCTTAACATATTTGTCCCATATCCTTTTTCATGATCTGAAAGTATTCAAGTCTATGGTTTATTCTTCTTCCCTACGTTTGGGTCAGACCTTCGTAGGAGTGATATTAATCCAGTTCTTCGATAATATTGTCTGAAAATATCTTCTCCATATTCAAGTACCTCTTTCCATACAACAAACTCTATACTTTAGAAAATTTGAATCTCCATAAACTTTCACTGGCTTTTAGCACTAGGAAAGTAAATTTCTGAGAGTTCTTTTGCCTGACTGTGCAGCACGTGCCCATAGGTGGCCTTGCATAAACAGTCCACATAACAGACTTGTCAGCCGAAAGATGCTATTTATTTGACCATGCAGCCAATGCCCTTAGGTGTCCCTGCATATTTCAACCCCCTAACGGGTTTTGTTAAATAATAGTAACTTCATTCTTGGAAACTACTTCTTCTAATGCCTTTTAGCTCTTTTTCATATCATTCCTCAGATTCAAATATTCTTAAGCCATAGTTTACATATTTTCTCTCATACTTGAGTATGGTAATATGTTTTCAGATAAATTTTCAAGGAATTGAATCAAGTTTAATCCATTTTGGTCAAAGCTATTTAGACCTTAAACATTAGCCCCTTTATGCCCGACATGCATAAATTTAAACTGCCCACAAAAGATAAAGGAACTCTGAATAAAAGTCAAGTTCCAGCTCACTAAATATACATTTTCGTATGATTTAGGTAATATTGAGCAATTAAAAGATTCAAAGTTTGTAGGTTTATTTGTAATAATCCTAGTAAAAATCAAACTATGCTTACTAGGCCCATTGGCTTAAGTAAATTTGAAGCATGTAATGAAAGAATGCAGGTACAAATGATTGAAGACGAAAGTGTTTTTCATTGATACACAAGAGTTAGAAGGACATCCACAAACTGGAGTCTCTTCTCTTTTTCAAGAATTACAAGAGTCTTTCAACATAACACTTCATTTGATTTACGGCATCCCGAGCTTCATCAGCAACCACCTGGAATTCATTCATTCAACTGGATACAATAAGAGATGCAGTGATACCAGCTCTTCTTGGAACAATTGTAAAAGGATGTTCTTGAGTGCAGTTTGAGAAAATTTTATGCTGATCAAACAGTGACTCTGTTTCTGTCCAAGAGACTTGGAAGATGGATACATGGATTTGAGAATGGAGCATTGGAAGTAAAGAGCCATTTGGAGAGAGTACTCTTTTCAGATATTGCTCTAATACCATGTTTGTCTTCTCTCCACCAACCGGTAGTGGAAAACATTTCAGCCCATGGGTTTTCCATTTTCATATCTACAAGGAAATGACATGGAAGAAGAATTTTAAAGTTCACACCATTGTTGTTGCTCTTAATGCACAGCATAACCGAAATGAAGGAGTAGCAGTGCAGCTACATTTCAGGTGTATAGTTCTTTGTATCTGGAACATTGACTCCTTGCAGGTGACCATGACCATATAGAAGCAGGTAGATGCTCTGTGGGAAATTAAGATGATATTTCTTCAAGTACTTAGCCAAATATGGGAGAGTGTTGTCGCAGATATCATAGTAATCGTGGCCAACGATGTTCATCATATCATCAATCCGCTTGCTAGCCAGTTCATCAGACGTTTTAATTCCCTTAGGATCCATTGAATCTGCACAAAATTTGAATAAATTAAACTCTTAAATGG
This sequence comes from Viscum album, assembly GCA_963277665.1. Classification (NCBI taxonomy): domain Eukaryota; kingdom Viridiplantae; phylum Streptophyta; class Magnoliopsida; order Santalales; family Viscaceae; genus Viscum; species Viscum album. Next base: position 643,945,715 of record OY728122.1, read on the forward strand.
GTTTATTTTTCATAAAATTTGTGAAAGAATTCAGAAAAAATGGCTAAGGCATTAAGGCGCGCAAGTCTAAAAATGGCGTGCAAGTATTCGTGTGTCGCGCTAGTTTTTGATGCGCAAGTATAAACCGCCCAAGTACAAATACCTTTACAGTAGCGTGACATCAAGGAAAACTCTGGAGAACAGAGCAACCTGCACGGCTAAGGTGACCTGCGTGGCGAGAGCTCGAAGGTATGAAGTCTGGTGTAAAGACCCGTAAAATTCAAGGGAAATTTTTTCTTAATTTTCTTTGGAATTTTACAAGAGCGCGGTTTTTGACGGAACCTGATTCCGAGGCCCGGAGTGCCCGGAATCATTTTCCGAAGTTTGGCTCGGGTACGTTCAGTGAACGAACGAGCGGGAATTTCTAACTTTTGATCCGGTGCTCGGAATTGAAATCCGAGGGCACCGATGAACTCGCAGCACCGATATTCGCTTAAGGAGACCTTTTTGGATGTTGCGTTTATTGCGGGTTGAAAGTTAGTTTTTGGGTTTTTAGATTAAGTTAAATAAAATTTGTGAAATACAAATTTTTATTTTAACTTGTTAAATCCTTCCAAAGGGAGTTGGGAGTGGGACCCACATCCACTTAACCTCCCTTGGGAGGATTAAGTGTGGTGGGGCCCACACGAAGCTCCCAACCTTCCATCTCCCTTTAACCCTACTTTTATTCAATGTTTGACAACTTAAAGAATTAATTGAGGTGAGTTGTTCAAATTCAAACCTTTGAAATTCTTGTAGTAAAGTTGTGTAATAATATAAGCTTAAAGCTTATTTTATTCTAGGGAATTATTTTACCACCTTGAGAGGAATTTTGGAGCTTCTCCTCCTTCTTCTTCTTCAACTCTGACGAAGAACACGAAGAATCTTCTAACTTCAACGAAGAACTCCACGTTCTCGGGAACCGTCTTCCGTGACGACATAACCGCGACATCGACGTTCTTCTTCCGTGACATCGACCATCGCGACGCTCGACTTCCGCGAATCGTTATTGATCATCGGTCTTCGTTCCAGAACCAAGGTAGGGGTTGTTGATTTTTGTTTAATTATTTATTTCTTGTTCGTGGTTCTAGAATGTTTAACGAGAGAATATTTAAGTTGTGTTATCATTTAACGTGAGGGGGCCGGACCGCATGAACACGGCCGAACCCCCTCCAACGTTCTTGTTGATTTATCTTGCGAGTGGAAACAAGGTGGCGTGGTGCCGTCGCACCACGCGGATAATTGTTCGATTAAATTGCACGGCGCCGTCGCGCCGCGCCGTGGAAGAATCATCAAGAACGCGACGTCGTCACGCTGCGTCATGGGAAATCGAAGGCGCGGCGGAGGGGCGCGGTGCCGTCGCACCGCGCCAGACGACGAACACCGCGGCCGGTTCCGGGCCGCGGCGAGACGGGAAGACCGGCGGCAGCCGGGCCGCGGCGAGACGAGGAGGCGACTGGCGGCCAGCCGAGTCGCCGGCGCCGGAGAACAAGAAGGGCCGCGGCCCTTCGGCCGCGGTGGAGCAGCTAGGGGCGCCGGCCTCGCCGGCGCCGGAGATCAGGAAGGCCGCGGCCCTACGGCCGCGGCGGAGCAGCCAGGGGCGGCCGGCCTCGCCGGCCGCCGGAGATCGGAGAAGAGCCGCGGCTACGGCCGCGGGGGAGAAGAGGAAGGCGGCCGGCCGTGCCGGCCGCCGGTTTGGACAGGAGGCGGGACCCACGGGTCCCGCGTGAGAAAAGAAACGGCCGACCTTAGGCCGGCCGAGATCCGGAAAAAGGGCGGGTTTCACCCCCCACGTGCGGCACATGCGCGGCACCTGGCCGCGCCGCCGCTGGCCGGACCGCGCCGCCACCGGCCGGGCCGGGTCCAGCGGACCGGGTCGGTCCGACCCGGTTCGGTTCGGATCCGGGTCGGGTCGGCCCGGACCCGGACCCCCCGTTTTCGAGACGGTTTCGGTCTTTTGGCCATAACATGAGCCACGGACCTCCGAATGACGAACCGTCTGCGGAAACGCGATCCTTGGATCGAGACGGTCGTTTCGGTATATTGCACTCAAAGTTTCGGAACACTTTGAGTTCGGCCGGGTTGGTTCGTTCACGAAACCAACCGGGCCTTCGGAGTGGAAACGCTCATATCTTGAGCTACGGACGTCCGATTGACGTGCCGTCAGTTTTGTTGTGTTCCTCTTAGTGAGACGGTTCTTTTGGCATGCTCCGCCCGAGGTTTGGACGCAGGTGGAGTACGGTCGGGTTGGTTTTGCCTTAAAAACCAACCGGGCCCCGGGGACGAAAATGCCAATAACTCTCAGACCGGGCGTCCGATCGACGCGCCGTCTGTTGCGTTGAGTTCCTGTTGACGATACGGAACCTTTGGATACATCAACTCTGGACTTTGTGACAGTTGATGTATCAGCCTCTCGGCTCGTGGAGCGGACCCTCCGAACGAGCTTGCTGTGTGCGGGAACCCTAGTGCTGGCTGCGACTGCTTCTCCAACAGCGACGATTGTGCAGAGATCCTCCGTGGACTCCGACGACGTCCATGCAGAGATCCTCAGTGGACTGCGGCGACGACTGTGCAGAGATCCGCAGTGGACTGCGACGACTACTGCACTCAGCGATCCTACGTGGATCAGTGCTACAGGTCCTACGTGGGACCGATCCTGTGTGGGTCTGATCCTGTGTAGGTCACTGCGGGGGTTAGTACCTATCGATCCTTCATGAGTCCGACAACTTAGATGGTTCAGTGATCATCTTTATCGTCATCCGAAGAAGTATACCTGTGTGAGATGAATCTTCTGTTTTACTCGATAGAGGTGGTGCGCTTGGTTGTAGCGGCAGACCCGCGATACTGGAGACGAGCGTACGGAGTACGAAGACCGTGTAGCCGGCTGAGACCTGAAGACTGCTCGACCGACTCGACTTGGAGTGAGTCGACTAGCCCAGTGGACGGAGCGCCCGGTATTTGGCGGCAGACCCACGGCAGACGGAGCGCCTGGTAGTTGGCAGCAGACCCGCGGTACTCGACTGGAGGAGTACCTCTGTAGGCTATTTGGGTGAGCGCCCGGTATTTGGCAGCAGACCCTCAGCGGACGGAGCGCCCGGTAGTTGGAGGCAGACCCGCGGTACTCGACAGGAGGAGTACCTCAGCAGTCTTAGGTTAGTGAGCAGTATCTCAGAGTCGTGACAGGACACTGTACACTTCAGAGATGGGGCTCTTCAGTAGTTACGTTTTTTATAATGAAAATCCTGTGTGAGCTGAATCCTGTTGCTTTCCTGTGTGGATTGTGTTGTGCTATCCTGTGTGGATTACGTTTTGCTTTCCTGTGTGGAATACATTTACTTTCCTGTGTGGACTGAGTTGTACTTGGGCTCGGAGGTTGGAGCGTATTTGAAATTAAAGACTTAGGTATATGTATGGGCATATACCTAAGCAGTGTCGGTTGTTACTTCGTGTTTGTTCCTTTCTTCGTGGTTTATCCTTTGTGGATTTGAGAGACCTTCAGCGGTCTTGGGGTCCCTACTGAGTAGCTTATACTCACCCCTGCACGGGCTTTGCCCGCACTACGTTGTGTTGGTTGCAGACGACGGACAGCGTTGACCTTTGCTGAGGCTTGCAGAGCGGGACGGTACCCGGAGGTGGACCACTGGGCGGGACGTGCTCGGAGCGGACGGCGGGACCCGTGGAGCAGAGGAGCTATCTGTACCCACCCTTCAGGTGGGATTTCCAGTGGAAAGCTCGGAGTAGCGTCTTTTACCTTTCAGTTGCTGTTTTCCCTTTCGAGTTGTACTTTACTTTCAGTTTGGGTTTGTATACTGGCCCATTTACTTTTCCGCACTTCCAGTTGTACTCTGCTTTTGCTTAGTGTTTACTTTCTTCTTGATTACTCTGTGGTGTTTGTTTACTTTACAAAGGCAATGCCTTCCCATTTTACCGGGATTTACGCCTTGGTGCTAGTCGCCAGCCCCTAGCCTATGGAAGGCGGGCTTGGGGTAGTCACGGCACGGACCCCGAGGGCGGGTCGTGACAAATTGGTATCAGAGGGCTTCGGTTCTACCGTGAACTCTGATCTTTTCTATGTGAAGCAATAATGTTTAGTGTATTGAGTGTGGTTATCAGTCCAGGGAGTCTACTGTTGGTGCGGCGGCCGACGTATCCGTACACCAGGACCCTGACTTCTGATTTCCGACTTAATGCACGAAAACATTGATTGCGTGTATGTTTCAAAGTTTTCTTTGTGATTTCCTTGTGTCAGCTCACCAGGTATACTGTTGACCGTGGTGCACATGTTTCCTATTCAGGATGGCCCCACAACGGCAGCCAGCTAGGGTTCCGAGAGTCGAGTGTGACGACAGCCCACCGAGCAACGAGGCCTCGGTGCAGGGCCCTTTGTCAGCAGTGGCACCGGCGGTAGCTCTACCCGCCGAGCCCCCGATGCTTCCAGCAGCAGCCGCTGACGATGCACGTCTCCTCAGTGCACTGCATGAGTTTCAGCGCCAGCGACCGCCTAGGTTTCGCGGGGAGACGGATCCCCAGGCAGCAGAGGACTGTCTGGAGGCAGCGGTATGAGTGTTTAGGCTAGTGAGGACACCAGCAGACCTCATGGTGATCCTCGCTGCGAGCCTACTACACGCAGCAGCAGGATGATGGTGGAGTTTGATGCTCCAGGTGCACGATGAGGCATCTCTACTTTGGACGGACTTTGAGAGCCTCTTCCGCTCGGAGTTCGTCCCAGGCACCCTTCGTGCGGTGCGTATCCAGGAGCTTCTTCAGCTGCGGCAGGGCAGCATGACGGTCGCTCAGTACTCGGCGAGATTTACTGATCTCTCGCGCTACTCGACCGACATGGTACGGGACCCATTCTTCCGGGCCCGGACCTTCGAGCAGGGTTTGAGACACGAGATCAGGGCATCGCTGATCTCCCTCAGCATACCGACTCAGACAGGAGTACTGGAGCGGGCCCTTCTGATCGATCGCTTCCTTGCTGAGTCTACACCAGCGCAGCGACCCACCGCAGGGCAGCAGATAGCGGAGTCTTCGGCAACATGTAGCCGACGGATGACTCAGGGTTCCAGGCAGACCAGACCTACCAGTGGCCGACTGCACGACTCAGGCTCAGTTGTGCGGGGAAGCCGGGGTGGAGTCAGAGCCAGGCGTGCCGAGAGTGGGCAGTGTTACTCCTGTGGCGGGATTGGTCACATGGCTCGTGACTGTCTGACCCGCCATGCTGATGATCAACAGTTAAGTGAAGAACCTCCCAGGCAGAGGCAGAGGTTCGACCGTGGCGGTCTGCGGGGAGGTGGCGGACGAGGCAGAGGAGCTGGACGAGCAGCCGGTGGTGGGCGACGCTTTGAGGCTCTGCCACCACCACCACCAGGAGGTCCACCCCGACCACAGGGAGTAGGTGAACATGCGAGAGCTCAGCTTCAGGCATCCGAGGCCTTCGATCATGGAGCTCTGGGAGCCGATGGACAGGAGCAGAACTAGTGGATACGTCCTTTGTACTTCTGGTTCCTTGTTGCATTTGTGTAGCATCTTGTATTAAGAGCTGCAATAATAAAAGACGCATACCTTTGTGATATTTTCGTTCCTGTCCTCTTTCGTGATGTTACTAAGAGGTTCCAGTTTTGGCTGTTGACTTGACCCTCACTTGTGAGACATCTACTGGAGGAGACCCAGTTACCACACACTGATGCCGACAGTGTGACTCAACCCTTGGAGGCGAGAGTAATGGTTGAATCTCTTAGTAGTAGCGTCGAGGCCTTACGACGTCATCCTTGGTATGTATTAGTATCATCCATGTTAGGATTGACTGTATTAGGCAAAGAATGTGGTTCATGCAGGGGATGGCACCATATTTCTCTTATCGGCAAAGAAGAAATCTTGCATCTCTGGTGGGAGCGGAGATGGTCCAGGCCACGACAGAGAAGGTCCAGGTCATCCAGGAGCGGATGAGGACAGCACAGAGCCGACAGAAGTCATATGCTGACAGGAGGCGGAGGCCACTAGAGTTCGAGGATGGCGACCACGTCTTCTTGCGGGTCTCACCTCGACGTGGTATTCGGATATTTGGCCGAGGCGGCAAGTTATCTCCGCGCTTCATCGGACCCTTCCAGGTCCTCAGCAGGGTTGGCGAGGTGGTTTATCGCCTGGCTCTACCACCTCAGTTGCACCGGGTGCACGACGTCTTCCACGTATCCCAGCTGAGGAGATACGTGCACGACCCGACGCACATCATTGACCATGGGGAGCTTGACGTTGACGATGGGGCGACTTTTACGGAGGTCCCGGTGGAGATAGAGGATCGACAGGAGCGGGTCCTACGTGGGCGATCGATTCCTCTTGTGCGCATCAGATGGCATCACGGGAATCTCCAGGAGAGCACATGGGAGCGGGAGGCTCAGATGCGTGCTCAGTACCCTCATTTGTTTCCCTAGTTTTTAATGTATCTTTACGGGGACGTAAATCCCTGAGGTGGGAGTAATGTAAAGACCCGTAAAATTCAAGGAAAATTTTTTCTTAATTTTCTTCGAAATTTTACAAGAGCGCGGTTTCTGACGGCACCTGATTCCGAGGCCCGGAGTGCCCGGAATCATTTTCCGAATTTTGGCTCGGGTACGTTCAGTGAACGAACGAGCGGGAATTTCTAACTTTTGATCCGGTGCTCGGAATTGAAATCCGAGGGCACCGATGAACTCGCAGCGCCGATATTCTCTTAAGGAGACCTTTTCGGATGTTGCGTTTATTGCGGGTTGAAAGTTAGTTTTTGGGTTTTTAGATTAAGTTAAATAAAATTTGTGAAATACAAATTTTTATTTTAACTTGTTAAATCCTTCCAAAGGGAGTTGGGAGTGGGACCCACATCCACTTAACCTCCCTTGGGAGGATTAAGTGTGGTGGGGCCCACACGAAGCTCCCAACCTTCCATCTCCCTTTAACCCTCCTTTTATTTAATGTTTGACAACTTAAAGAATTAATTGAGGTGAGTTGTTCAAATTCAAACCTTTGAAATTCTTGTAGTAAAGTTGTGTAATAATATAAGCTTAAAGCTTATTTTATTCTAGGGAATTCTTTTACCACCTTGAGAGGAATTTTGGAGCTTCTCCTCCTTCTTCTTCTTCAACTCTGACGAAGAACACGAAGAATCTTCGAACTTCGATGAAGAACTCCACGTTCTCGGGAACCGTCTTCCGTGACGACATAACCGCGACATCGACGTTCTTCTTCCGTGACGTCGACCATCGCGACGCTCGACTTCCGCGAATCGTTATTGATCATCGGTCTTCGTTCCAGAACCAAGGTAGGGGTTGTTGATTTTTGTTTAATTATTTATTTCTTGTTCGTGGTTCTAGAATGTTTAACGAGATAATATTTAAGTTGTGTTATCATTTAACGTGAGGGGTCCGGACCGCATGAACACGGCCGAACCCCCTCCAACGTTCTTGTTGATTTATCTTGCGAGTGGAAACAAGGTGGCGTGGTGCCGTCGCACCACGCGGATAATTGTTCGATTAAATTGTGCGGCGCCGTCGCGCCGCGCCGTGGAAGAATCATCAAGAACGCGACGCCGTCGCGCTGCGTCACGGGAAATCGAAGGCGCGGCGGAGGGGCGCGGTGCCGTCGCACCACGCCGGACGACGAACACCGCGGCCGGTTCCGGGCCGCGGCGAGACGGGAAGACCGGCGGCAGCCGGGCCGCGGCGAGACGAGGAGGCGACCGGCGGCCAGCCGAGTCGCCGGCGCCGGAGAACAAGAAGGGCCGCGGCCCTTCGGCCGCGGCGGAGCAGCTAGGGGCGCCGGCCTCGCCGGCGCCGGAGATCAGGAAGGCCGCGGCCCTACAGCCGCGGCGGAGCAACCAGGGGCGGCCGGCCTCGCCGGCCGCCGGAGATCGGAGAAGAGCCGCGGCTACGGCCGCGGCGGAGAAGAGGAAGGCGGCCGGCCGCGCCGGCCGCCGGTTTGGACAGGAGGCGGGACCCGCGGGTCCCATGTGAGAAAAGAAACGGCCGGCCTTAGGCCGGCCGAGATCCGGAAAAGGGGGGGGTTTCACCCCCCGCGTGCGGCACATGCGCGGCACCTGGCCGCGCCGCCGCTGGCCGGACCGCGCTGCCTCTGGCCGGGCCGCGCCGCCACCGGCCGGGCCGGGTCCAGTGGACCGGGTCGGTCCGACCCGGTTCGGTTCGGATCCGGGTCGGGTCGACCCGGTTCGGGCCGACCCAGGGGGGGTCAGGCCGGGTCGGCCCGGACCCGGACCCCCCGTTTTCGAGACGGTTTCGGTCTTTTGGCCATAACTTGAGCCACGGACCTCCGAATGACGAACCGTCTGCGGCAACGCAATCCTTGGATCGAGACGGTCGTTTCGGTATATCGCACTCAAAGTTTTGGAACACTTTGTGTTCGGCCGGGTTGGTTCGTTCACGAAACCAACCGGGCCTTCGGAGCGGAAACGCTCATATCTTGAGCTACGGACGTCCGATTGACGTGCCGTCAGTTTTGTTGTGTTCCTCTTAGTGAGACGGTTCTTTTGGCATGCTCCGCCTGAGGTTTGGACGCAGGTGGAGTACGGTCGGGTTGGTTTTGCCTTAAAAACCAACCGGGCCCCGGGGACGAAAATGCCAATAACTCTCAGACCGGGCGTCCGATCGACGCGCCGTCTGTTGCGTTGAGTTCCTGTTGACGATACGGAACTTTTGGATACATCAACTCTAGACTTTGTGACAGTTGATGTATCAGCCTCTCGGCTCGTGGAGCGGACCCTCCGAACGAGCTTGCTGTGTGCGGGAACCCTAGTGCTGGCTGCGACTGCTTCTCCGACAGCGACGATTGTGCAGAGATCCTCCGTGGACTCCGACGACGTCCATGCAGAGATCCTCAGTGGACTGCGGCGACGACTGTGCAGAGATCCGCAGTGGACTGCGACGACTACTGCACTCAGCGATCCTACGTGGATCAGTGCTACAGGTCCTACGTGGGCCCGATCCTGTGTGGGTCCGATCCTGTGTAGGTCACTGCGGGGGTTAGTACCTATCGATCCTTCGTGAGTCCGACGACTTAGATGGTTCAGTGATCATCTTTATCGTCATCAGAAGAAGTATACCTGTGTGAGCTGAATCTTCTGTTTTACTCGATAGAGGTGGTGCGCTTGGTTGTAGCGGCAGACCCGCGATACTGGAGACGAGCGTACGGAGTACGGAGACCGTGTAGCCGGCTGAGACCTGAAGACTGCTCGACCGACTCGACTTGGAGTGAGTCGACTAGCCCAGTGGACGGAGCGCCCGGTATTTGGCGGCAGACCCACGGCGGACGGAGCGCCTGGTAGTTGGCAGCAGACCCGCGGTACTCGACTGGAGGAGTACCTCTGTAGGCTATTTGGGTGAGCGCCCGGTATTTGGCAGCAGACCCTCAGCGGACGGAGCGCCCGGTAGTTGGCGGCAGACCCGCGGTACTCGACAGGAGGAGTACCTCAGCAGTCTTAGGTTAGTGAGCAGTATCTCAGAGTCGTGACAGGACACTGTACACTTCAGAGATGGGGCTCTTCAGTAGTTACGTTTTTGATAATGAAAATCCTGTGTGAGCTGAATCCTGTTGCTTTCCTGTGTGGATTGTGTTGTGCTATCCTGTGTGGATTACGTTTTGCTTTCCTGTGTGGAATACGTTTACTTTCCTGTGTGGACTGAGTTGTACTTGGGCTCGGAGGTTGGAGCGTATTTGAAATTAAAGACTTAGGTATATGTATGGGCATATACCTAAGCAGTGTCGGTTGTTACTTCGTGTTTGTTCCTTTCTTCGTGGTTTATCCTTTGTGGATTTGAGAGACCTTCAGGGGTCTCGGGGTCCCTACTGAGTAGCTTATACTCACCCCTGCACGGGCTTTGCCCGCACTACGTTGTGTTGGTTGCAGACGACGGACAGCGTTGACCTTAGCTGAGGCTTGCAGAGCGGGATGGTACCCGGAGGTGGACCACTGGGCGGGACGTGCTCGGAGCGGACGGCGGGACCCGTGGAGCAGAGGAGCTATCTGTACCCACCCTTCAGGTGGGATTTCCAGTGGACAGCTCGGAGTAGCATCTTTTACCTTTCAGTTGTTGTTTTCCCTTTCGAGTTGTACTTTACTTTCAGTTTGGGTTTGTATACTGGCCCATTTACTTTTCCGCACTTCCAGTTGTACTCTGCTTTTGCTTAGTGTTTACTTTCTGCTTGCTTACTCCGTGGTGTTTATTTACTTTACAAAGGCAATGCCTTCCCATTTTACCGGGATTTACGCCTTGGTGCTAGTCGCCAGCCCCTGGCCTATGGAAGGCGGGCTTGGGGTAGTCACGGCACGGACCCCGAGGGTGGGTCGTGACATCTGGAAATCCGGATGCTTGTATGGAGGTGAGGCCCTCTATTTATAGACGTGGTCGGGACCCTGCGCACCGTACCCTGCATGACCGAGCGCCGTAGGCCTGCGCGGAGAGAACTTGCGCGCCGCCCTATGTGCCCTGAAGACTTGCGCGCCCCCTTTTCCTTTGGATGGATTCGATTTCCTCAGAGTCAAATCTTCATTTCTCTACGAATCCAACTCTGAGGAGGGACTTTTGTTGACGCTCCTTTCGTCACAGAATCTAAAAATTGGAAAAGGGGAATATCTGAGCTCAAAGTGATTCAAACTTTGAAGAAAATATCAAAAATCGACAAATTCATGAACAAAGGATCAAAAGCAACTGCACCGCGCAAGTTATAGCACTGTCGCGCAAGTCCACTTGCGCGACGCCCTTGGTCGTGCAAGTCACTTGCGCGACCTAAGTGGTAACCGCCCGATAACCGCCCGGGGTCTTCTCCTGCCTATAAATAGACCCTGTGGGCCCCCCATTCGAGAGGATCTTTTTCTAGAAACTCGGATTGAAGCTCCCGACGCCCAAGTCTCTTCTCAAAGCTTCCGGAACACTTCTAAGGTAATTTCTTACCTAGAACGGAAGATCTAAAGAGAAGAAGGAAGGCCTAAGTGTTGAAACTCATCAACACTTGCACGCCGCCTTATTTCCTTCAATAGAACTTGTGTGTCCCTTTTCTGGAAGAACCTCAAGAATATTCTAAAGGGATTAATAAAGAGTCGCTCAAGTATTCTAAATGCTGGTTGAAAATCGCGCAAGTACCCCACATGTCGCGCAGGTATACCTACGCGACCAATACTTGCGCGCCCACGTAAGACTTGCGCGCCTTTCAAGACTTGCACGCCCCTACCTTTTTGGGTTCCCATCTTGACCATTTTACCCCTCTTAAGCCATTTCACCTTTCCTATTCAAGATTCAGTCTTCAAGATACTCTTCAAATCCATTTATGGCATGATTTCTTGATTTGACTTCCTTATTTGAAAGGAATTTTGTGGAATATCTCTCAAAACATAGTGATTTATACATTTTTTTTATGTCACCAAAGATTGAGAGTTCATTCATTCAACCTCATCCTTTAAGATGAGAGAATCCTTAACCTGGGTCTCCTTTTCAGGAATAAGTCCCGGTCATAAATTATGGGCATCCTTCTTAGGAGTAAGTCCCAAGTCCCTTATTTTGGGCATCCTTCTTAGGAGTAAGCCCCAAGTCCTCTAATATGGGAATCCTTCTTAGGAGTAAGCCCCAAGTCCCTTATTTTGGGCATCCTCCTCAGGAGTAAGCCCCAAGTCCCTTATTTTGGGCATCCTCCTCAAGAGTAAGCCCCAAGTCCCTTATCTTGGGCTTCCTTCTCAGGAGTAAGCCCCAAGTCCCTTAAATTTTCTTTAACCAGTCATAATTTACCCTTGATTTGGGTTTCCTTTTCAGGAGTAAAACCCAATCATAAGTCCCCTCCTAACTTGGGCATCCTCCTTAGGAGTAAGCCCCAAGATTAGAGTATTCAAATCTCCATGAAGCACATATACCTTTATGGACCCTGTTCATGGATTTTCTCCCTAAAAGTGAATCCTAAACCTTCATCTATCTGGGCAGTCATACATACATAAGCTCCAAACCATTTCTTATGATTGAATCTTTCATGGCACAATTGTCTAATTTTTTACCAATAACTCTTGTTTCTCACACCGAGCATGACTCACGTGAGCTTAGAGTGTAAAAGTAATTATGTCATCCCTCTTTGAGCCATCAATCATAAACATCATACTCCCTTACTCGAACTACGTGGGTTATAATTCCTTTTCCAAAACAAAGGATACGTAGGTAGCCCATTTATGGGTTCAATCCCAACTTTGAAATAATCCATGTCCTTCTGAATGACGATAAACTTCAAGTGCCCCACTGAGTGGCTTTAAAACCAGCCTGGTCATCATAATGACCAAGAGACTTTTATAAATGTTTTTTTTGAAGGATACCATTGACTAAGAATCTCTAAATAGATACAGATGATTATCTATTGATGAAGAACCTCAAATACATATAAAAGATCCTCTAAATTTCTTACATATTTAATCATTGATTGTTAAACTGAAGGAAAGCTCATTTTATACTTGGTAATGTAATAAGGATTCACGAACATAACTTAAATCTATAAAGAGAGTCCCAGAGTAGACAATAATTCCCCTCAAAAAGGTGTGATGAGTCCGACCTCCCATCCTTTCGACCAATGCAAATTCCTAAGCCTCATTATCCCACAAGCTAATGAGCGCCTACCTTTGGAAAGTAGGTCCAAACGGATGTGGAATCATTGGATGTTTCCGGATCTACGAACAAACCCGTTAGAAACTGATCGGAACGTTTGAATCTCCCATCCAGGAGGTCATCCCCGAATTCCGAGGGAAACAGTCATCAATAATGATAATAATAGGACAACATTTTTGTTTCAAGATCCTTTTTCTAGAGTTGAGAAACTATTTTACACTTTATATATGTACTTGATAATTTTCTATTTCTTAATCATAATATCATCATTTGGTTATGCTTTGATCAATTTTCAGTTCATCCCTTACTTCAAGAAATGAATATCCAAAAAATGATTTTTTATGCCTAAAGCACTAAAATTCACTTTTTGTGGATCATAAGATCCTGACGAGTGAAAAGTATTTCCGTCTATCTCTAAATATTTCCAAAAACTAATATTTTTAGCACAAGTTATCCAATATAATAAATTAATCTATAAACCTTAAAAGTAACACTACTAGTTCATCATTAATATATATTATTATCATTATTATTATTATTTTAAAATCATTTAACTAAAAACAATGACATGTTAACCAGGACTTTTCATAGGCCAATGGTGGGTGTGAAACCCTTATCATCCTTCAATCATGGAATCTAGTACCATGGATTTTTTGGATATAATGGGTTGTCACCCAGCATTTGGTTTATCCTTTTTATAAACCATATTAATATAATTCCTATAAAGTTCCCAAAAATATGATGGACATCCTTGAAATAAAAGTAATAATTAAATAACCATTTTATTATGGTTTTCAATACAACTTTTTTTTTTTACAAATTCTAATAACCTTATTTGACTATTATTACAATTCCATTAATGATAATATCAACACTAAAGGTTATTAATACCTTTAAACTTATGGGAATAAAATATAAAGTCATTATTCCTCAAATAACTTTTTCACTAAAACATATACTTTCCACAAATTTTTCTAAAATGTCCTTAATCTTAGTAGAATCCCATCACATAAAACCTAAAAAGAGGTTTTTATGACTTTGAAAATTTTATCAATATTAAACTCATTAACTCATGATGGTATCCATAACTCTTATGTTAATAAATACACAATTGCTTCTAAAATTTAATAGTATCATTAGATGTTTCATGATTCTTGTAACCAAATACTATTAGTAAAATACTTAAAAAATTTAATTATTTAATCAAAATACATAAATACTTCTTTTGTTTTATTTCCACATAGGTCCTTCCTTAGTCTAGGGTTTATCCTAGGTCATTCATTGTCATTATCTATTCAAATCCTTTATAATGGTTTGTAAAAAAAATGTGGATTATCCAAAGAATATCCCTAAGGAGTGTCAAACTAGTTGTGCAGTAAGGCCTATTTTTATATACCAGTTAATGCTCGATTCAAGCCTAATGCACCCTTTTCCGAATCATTAACCCTAGGTACATATGTTTCAGAACCATGTCCACTTGTAGTATCTAGACCGGGATGTATTAAAAGGAAAGACCACATAATATATATCTTACCAAAACTTTAGGAGGTTCTTCTATATTTATCCTCAAATTTTATAATAGGGTTATGTTCCATAATCTATGTTTTCCTAAATCTAGTTCTCAAGGTTTCTACTAAACTTCCTCTAATTCCAATTTTAGTGACCTCGTCCCTTGTAGCCTAGAGTCGGTGACTGCTACCATTATATTGGCATAATATACAAGTAATTGCATCCTGAATGACCAAATAGTTTAGTAGTATTGATAAACTAGATACATACATGATTCATATATTACATTTGAAAATAAAAATTACAACATATTTTTTTGATAATAACTTTATTCTTTCTAGAGTATCCCTGCATATTAGTCATAGTAAACTTCATTGAATCCTGAGGAAAGAAAACAAAATAAGGGTGATCTCAAATGATCAATAAGGGTTAAGTGTAGCGGAAGAAATAGTGAATGAATAGAATAATAAATATGGCAAGGTAAATAACTGAAACTCATGTCATTTAATCAATAATTGAGAATGAAATGCATCTAAATATAATATCATGGTGAAAATATCATGGATAATAATAACTGATTTATGAATGAAGGCAATGCTTAAATATTGGATGTCATGTTTCCTAGGTACATGATACATTTACCATTAAGACCTTTCATAAGATGGTTTAAAACATACTGGGTAAAAACTCACTTAACTAAGGCTAGCCAACTGATTCATCCCATGAGACTACCGATGCATTGAGGGTCTATATATAACTAGGTCCCACCCATGTCGCACCTATCCAAATCATTTCTCATATGTTTAATAATTGATTTAATTCAAAAATAATGTGCCTTATCGATTATTCATATTGAGTAAAGAATACCAATTTATCAATATTTCCCCTGATAAAAAAATGACATTCAATGTAGAATTTCATATGTATAAATGATATATGGTTTAATAAATAAACATATCCATGATAAATAATATGGATATTTAGGGTAAATTTAATTACCAATGATCATGGGAAGGTGAATAATCCAAGGGGAAGTTAATGGCTACAAAAAATGAAACAAGGAAGTGAATGTAAATACTATCCTTGGACAAAATGATCATAAACCATATAAAATAATGATAATGATAGTATCAATATAACATATACCCATTGGAGTAAGAATAAAGGGTCTTTTTCAATGATGAATAGAAACACAATAAAAAGATCTTTAAAAATGTTCTTGAGGAAAATATCATTTTCATTTTGAAAAAAAAATTGAGAATCCTTTTCTTTGAAAGTAACTTTTAAAAAAAAATTATCTAAAAGTAACCTCATAAAATTGCAAAGTAAAATTCAAATAAATGATGGTTATGTCAGGAGATAATTTTGTACATTCTATAAAAAACATTCTTTTTTCATGGTAAAAAGGTTAGAAAAGTAACTTGTTTGGAAAGCGATAAGAAGATTATTTTGAAACCATTTTGTAAAAAGACAAAATAGGTAAAAATTTATTTTAATAAATTATTTTTAAAATTTTAAATAAAAATTTTTTGAAAATATTTTTAGAAAACATGTTTGTGTAAGAAAACGGATTTCTGAACAAAGAGAGAAATGAATTCAGGTTTTATTAAGACATTTTATCAATAATTTTAAGTACCAAAGAGTGAAAAAAAAGAACTATAACTTGAAAAAGATCATGAATAACCAAAGGAGAATAAAATTAATTTTTTATTAAAAATTATCATATAATTTCCTTTAATTTAAATTAAATAATAAAAAACATCTATTAGAATGAGATTGTAAAATAAACCCTTAAAATGATCATAACATTGAAGTGAGAATTAATAAATGAATAGATTATGTGTATCAACTATAAATACACATAATAAAAGTTTAAAAAACTAATATATAGTCAAAAGTAATCATACACATAACCATAGAATATTAACGACAATGAGTAAGTAATATAACCCAATGAAAAGGATTTGAGTTATGAAATTATTTACCACTTGGTAACTTTTAAATTCAAATCCTCTTAGATGAAATAATTAAAGTTGAAATTTAAAATACCATTAATAATGAATTAATAATGATATTACATGTAAAATGGGAATTATATACACCATATAAAAGAAACTAGGTTCATTACATTACAATATGCCTCAATGAATGAAATTGAGATGAAATCTCTTACCTAATACTTCCTTTTGGTTGAACATTATTTAACCACCTATATAGTGGTTTTAAACATGTTATTAACTTATTCCAGAATCATATTGATATTAAATATATCATATATGATCCTTTTATAACATTTTATCACCCATTCATTAATAATATTTCATTATTTTCTTCATTTCAGGTGTTAATTGCCTTGTTTTCTCATGGGTGTTTTGTAATGAAAGATCTGTTTCATGCACATGTTATATAGTTTCATCATCTTTATAATAATCATTAAATAATTTTCATATTTTTACATCAAATTTTTTTAAAACTAATCATGAATTATGGTTATAAAAAATAAAGTGTGTTGCGATCATTGAGATGGTAGGTCGTACGTACGCATGAGAAACGTTTCCATTTTTCATCGATCATTATGGAAAGAAGGTAAATAATATTTTAACTTTCAAAAATAATAATAATATAATTAATATAATATTATATACTTATCTATTTCATCCATGAGGTGTGGTGATGAAAAGAGAGTCACGTCACTTTGTGAAGGCGGTAGTCCACACGTACACGAACGATGTTATCATCTTTACATGAATGAAAAAGAAAGAAAGAAAATGATGTATAATATCTTTAAAAAATGATAAATATTTCATTAATATCATAATTATTTCATTTATATCATGTATAATCATTAAATTTATCTTTATTACCTTCCATGTGAAGCCTTAGTGAAAGACTAATCGCATCGCTTCGCGAGGTGGTAGTCCGTCATACACACGAGCGATGTTATCGTGTCTCCTACAAAATGAAAGGTAAAAATATATTTTTGATATAGTGAATAAATAGGTATAAATATGTTATAAATATAATATATATATATATATATACTTTATATACATCATCATACCCATCCTTGAGAAGTTGAAATGGAAAAATGAACGACATCAGTTCATGAGGTGGTAGTCCACCGTACACACGAACGATGATTTCATGACCCATTTGATAGAAGTGGAGGATATTTTAGGTCATGAACTTGTTGTAAAAACATCTCAGTATAAGGATTATACTACGGTTATTATATCATCATGTTTTAATAAAAAAATGAAATAGGTGGAGAAATAAATAAAATAAAGATGCTCATTGAAGAACATAACCTCTTCTTAGGGTATCCTCCTTAGATTTTCACTAAAGCCTTAAAATGTTAGATTTATACCAAAAATAAGGCTTCTATAATGAGTTAAGATAATTGGGGGGTTATTTGGGTAGGTTTTTGCTGAACCAAAGTGGTTTTAAGGTGTTAAGTGGAGAGGGGAGGGGTGGCCTTTTATAAGTGGGGTGAGTGGAATGCTTGTAATTATTTTTAAAGAGTGAATTCCACCCAAATTTTTTCATGTCACCAGGACCCAATAATGGTATATTATTGATAATATAAGGGATAAGGTCTAAATATGTCCATAAAATGGGTTTTTGAATATTTTTTTCTCATTATTACACCTTATATTCTAAGTTTAACCACTAACACTACTGAAAATATCACATATACCCATGGTTTGAAACTGTGGGTATGGCCCCTAAACTATGAGTATAGGATATACCCATGGTTTCATAAACCATGGGCTATTGAGGTGTTGGTATAGACCTATACCCATGGTATCATATAAATAGTGGGTATAGCCCCGGAAATTTCCATAATACCAATGGTTTACAAAACCATGGGTATAGATTATTGCACCAGACATAATATACCCACAGTTCATTGAACCATGGGTAAATATACCTATCCTAAAAAAGTAGTGCTAGTACTCCTTCCATCCTTAACCTATAAAAAAATACAAACCATGGTGCATGGTAAATATCATGAGTGAATGGAAACAGCTGACATACCAACTTATACATGAATTAATTTACATATAAACATGGGTCAAAAACAAACCTAATAAACCTATTAACTTGAAAAGACTAACCAAGACTCATTCTAGTTGAATATATTTTTTTAGTTTATGATATCTATCATGTTTGTCTCAATTTCACATTGAATTACTTCCCACACTAGGTGATTCTAGTGTTTGAACTATCCATAGAGAATTTCCAAACTACTCCATGGCCATAAGAATTCGGACCAAACATCATCCAAATTGAATCAGGCTACACCAATCCAACAAACTTATATAACCCTAGTTCACCATTATCAATAATGTTATTAACTGAGTAAGTGGTATGGAACATCTTATTTATATGTAAAGTTAAACTTCTACCATTCTCATAAGGTAATCTATAAAAACTATTAAGAACCAAAAATTTCAATTGAGAACACATGATTTCATTGGGAAACTCCTACACATATTAATGAGAAATTAGTGTCTTAAATAACATCATCATTTTAAAATAATAAAGTTATTGTGGTAGTCCAATTGCATGATCCAAATAGAGGTGTTTAATAATTATTGAAATCAAAAGAAAATTATCTCTTAATACACTCATATTAAACCATCCTAAATGATGATTAATAAATTCTAGTACTCGATCCATCATAGCAGTTGAGTTTCTCTCCATCACTAGTCTGTTAAACCATTCAATACACCAAGAATAGTAGAGTGATATTCCTAGTTGATTCATGGTCATATTAGTTCTTGGAATTGATGAATGGTGATTTGAAGTGAAATATTTTAAATTAAATTTGACTATAACCTATGGGAGTTCAATGAAGCTTTTACTAGAAATTTAAAACCAAACTATCTAGTGTATGGTAGAGTATTTTAGGCACCAAGGTATTTCTATAGTTTCATTGGGATGGATTCTAATCATCAACTCCAACAATGTACAGTAGCTCATGATATGATATTACAATATCAAATTTGTTGTGAATGTGAATTTCTATTTAGCAGTCCCAACGCATTACCATGTCACCACCTTTTATACCCATATCATTTCTAGAATTTATATATATTGCATAGTCTCCCATATATTCTCATTATAAATTCCAATATCCTCAATCCTTATTCATGGGAATTCACAATTCATTCCTAGACATTCCCAATCCCTCCCTAATTATCCATGTTTCCTAGGACCTCCCATGGTTCGGACATAAACTCTAATATAGGAATACTAGGATGGACTAAGGTGGGTGGGATACACCCATGGGCTGGCATAAGTGTCTAGGCATCAAGGAATCACCCCTTGGGAATGATTTTTCTCACAAACAATTAATTAAAATAGCAGCATAAAATAAATAAAATTTTAGCATGACTCATTCGTACATCAGACGTCCACACCAAAGGAAAATAAAATAAATAGAAACAACATAGTAAAAAGTAGAAAAAAATGAAACATACTAATTAATCCTCCACTACCCCAATCTCCCTCCCTTGCAAAGAAAACTACATAGCCACCTCCAGTTCCCTTTTGGCCCCCTTTGTAGAATATAACTACCCTCCATCCATAGAAAACAGTAAAAGGCCTAAGTGGCCAATGTGATAAAGAAAATAAAATAAAAACTAAAATAGAGCATATCTGTCTCTTGTGACTATAAAAGTCACTTCCCCAATATAAGAACTAAAATGCCCTATGGGTCAAAACATGTTCCTGCAAGCAAGGAGGAAATAGATTATATTAGTTCAAGATTATTTAGTTCCATCTATTTTTTTTGGTTTTGTTTAACTAGGCTTGATTTTTCTTAGTTATGTTATGTATAGTTTAATTTGGTTGATACTGGTTATTTATATTTGGCCCAATTCACATTACATTAGTTTAATACACTTCAATTTTGTTTTATTTATTTCATTCCAAATCTAATTTATTATTTTCATTTCAATTATTTTTTGTTTTAGTTGTGTATTTTCAATGTATGGTTCATTTTAAGTTTTTTCCTTTATTTTTAGTTTGTATTGAATTATCTTAAACTAGAAATGTTGGGTTTGTTTGGTTTGATACAAGTTTTTTTGGGACATTTTCATTAGATTTGGTTTTTCTTGTTTTTTTTAATATTAGCTTGTACAATTTCATTCATTTGGTCTCTAATCGATTCAGTTTGATTGTATTTGGTTCATATCAGTTTGGTTTATTTCAAGTCGATTACGGTCATATTGGTTTGAATTCATTATATTTGGTCTAATTGTATCCATCATTTGTAATATCATATTAGTTTTAGTTGGATTAGTTTTTCCAATTTAGTTTTATCCAATTTTTTCTATTTAAATTCTATTTTCTTGATATTGATCATTCTAGGTCTATTTTGGTTGATCTGATTTATATTACCAGTAAGGTTTGGTTAGTTTGTGAATGTTTTATTTAAATGTTTGATTCTATTTTTTATTTGGTTTTATTCTATCCATTATGGGTTTGTATGGTTCCACTTTATTTAGTTAAACTCTATTTGGGTTTACACTTATTAATATTATTTTGTTTGGTTTATTGTCGCTCATCTTGGTTCGTTATGTTTGATGCAATACTAATTGAGGCAGGTCAGAATAGGTCTAATTGGATTATATTTATTATTTATGATTCACTTTGGTACACCATGATATGATTTATTTTATATCTAGTTAGTTTTAATTAATCTATTCGGTATAGGGTAATTTAATTTATTCTAGACTCATTTGGGAATATTCAGTTTTTCTATTTATTAGGCATGTGGGGTTTTTGGGTCTATTTTTATAGTGAGAAGGGCAGTTTGTACTGGTTGGGTAGTAGTTTTTATTGGTAAGGTCATCATTGTACTTTTATACTTAAATATAGTTTGGGGTTGTTGGCTATTTTGTGGGGGTATTAAATTAGAGGGTTGTATGTGAGGGGGAATACGAATCATTTTCTAATTTTTAAGTTAGACTTCACTAGTTCCGGTCCTTGGGATTTCATGGCTAGCCCTTTTAAAAGAGAGTACTTCTTCACGTAAGGATTCATACTTCCCCTTCTTTTCTTTATCTTCCTCCATCTTCTTATTCCTCTTATTTTTCTATTAAGATACTTTGTTGTAATCCAAGATTCTAGAGCTATTAAGTAGTGTATACAAAGTTTTTTTTCTACTCTCTCTCTCTATCATTGAACTAAAACTCTATAGGTTAATACAATTCAAATTATTTTTGTTTTTCCTACTAATATGATTTCCTAATTCATTCAATTTAGTATAATTCAATGTAGCTCAATTTTATATCGGTTAGTTTTTTTTTCTTTGAGTCTGTTCAGAAAAATTATTATAAGAAATATATATCATTGTTTAGTATGAAAACATGCTTTAAAATACAATCAATCAATGATTCTTTAAATTTAAAGTTCAATGCATAAGGGAACCTACCTCAAACTCAAGGTGCTCTTCTTATGACAATGGCAACTCGAATCTTCCCTTTACTACTTACACGCATATTCACTTTTGCATATATATATATAAGGATACCAAGCCCCTATACATATTTTCATGAAAAAATATGTACAAGGGGATCCTTACATATATTCTTATACTTTCATATACCCCTTTACCTTACACACGTATGCATTTTTCATATATATACATAATTACACCTAGGCCCAATATATATATTCATATGGCCATGAGTGAATATATATATATATATATATGGAGGAACTTATATATGTATATGCCTACCTATGCATACATTTTCAATTCACCTTTGACAATGAATACCCAAAACCATCGTAGCAGGTCCAAAATACTCTAGAAAAACATTGAAAACTCAAAACACCAAAAAACCCTAAATTAAAAAAAAGAATTGAAATAGAACAAAACATACCTGAAACCCATGGTGATCACACTACCCTTGATGTTGGTGTCTAGAACCGGTCTCAACGGGACCCAAGAGCCCTAAACATCAAGAATCGACCAAAATAATAACCTACAAAACTAGTTAGGATTCAATTGTAGCGATCTAAAATAAAATGAACAGTGATGAGGAAACCAAAAATATCGCATAAATCAATCCATAATAAAGAAAATGCATTCTAAATAAAACACTACTTATTCAATAATTTTATTGTCATGAAACAAAATAAGATCACCTAATAACATGGTGTCCCTAAAATTCAAAAAAAAATTAAGAGGATTATAGAAAAAATCCCACCTATAAAAAAGCATATTGAAAAAATTGACTTAAACATACTCAAACATCCAAAAACGATAACATAAAATAGTAGGCTACATGGAATTCAGATGAATATTATACTAATACATCATTTTTAAACTTGTAATAATGAAAATGTGTTTCAAAAGTGACATAAAAGTGGTGTTTTTCTCAGTCTAACCAAGGTTTTGATTCATTTTTAAGTTTTAAGGAGTATCAAAATAATCATGTTTTAAAACAAATTTCATCTTAAAACAGACTTAATAATATTTATTGAAATTATATTAAATTTAATTATCATTAATTCTTTAATCCAAGAATCAATAATGAAACATTCTCTCTAATTCAAACTAGTGATAGCCAATAATATGAGCACAAATCACTAAATCATCTTCAAATAATCAACAAAAAATGATCAATGACCCTTAAAAATTTACAAGAATTATAAATTATTAAACTCTCATTCAACACTAATTAAGCCCAAAAAATTAATTACATCCTAAATTATCTACTCACTGCTTAAATTTTTCAAATTATATTTCTTTACTTTAAGGTTTGGAAACGTGAAAATTGACAAAAAAATGATGGATTTTCATGAAACATGATAGCAGATCACATAAGAAACAAAAAAAAGTGTTGTTTCAAGTAAGTGTAAATAGATTATTGATATTATAAGAAAATAGTTTGAGATCTATAGTAGGTTTACCAAAGAAAACTCTAATAGCAGCTAAAAAGCAGACATAGAAGGACTAAATGCAAGAAGTATATGAAAATTAGATAAAATAGATGACAAGATTAAAACTCTAATATGGGAAAAATGTGTATTAAAATGCTAAAAAATAAAATTAAAAAATAATATAAAAAACATCCTATGACCAAATATAAATCTACAAAAAAAAGTAATCAATTATCTAAATCTACCTCTACAGTATGAAGGAAATGAAAAACAATTGACAGAAGTAGGAGAAGACAACCTAAAGCTTCAAATTAAAAACTAATCAATAAGATACAAACATTTAAACACCTAAAATGATATTAAATAATATAAAATTTAAAAAAAGTGGAGAAGAAATAGAAAATAGTGGTTTCGGAATAAGTTTCTCAAACATTAATATCTCTATCTCTCACCAGAACTTTAGTCAAAATTTGGTGTGTTAAAAAGTGTCATTAAGATTTCATGCACAAAATTTTTTTTACCTAAGGCTCTACTAACGTAATATTAGTGTTTCTCTAGGATAAATCTCTCAAGTATGGTGGGAATCCTAGAACTTTAGTTAATTTTGGTGTGTAGAGCACTAAAAATTGGATCTAAAGTGGCAAAAAGTTGTGTTTTACTCTTAATAAACAAGGTTGTGATTCATTTTTAAGTATTAAAGAGTATCAAAATCATCAAGTTCTAAAAGATACATCATCTTAAAATGAACTCAATACCACCCATCCAAACTAGATTGAAATGTATCATCATTAATTACTTAATCCAAGAATTAATGATGAAACATTATCTCTAATTAAAACTAATAATAACCTATAATCCAAAATAAATTCACTAAAGAATATACTAATAATCCATGGAGAATTATTTATTCACCATAAGAAGTTTCAATAATCATAAATTGTTTCATTCAACACTACTTAGACCCCAAAAATGAATCACATAATAAAGAATCCAATCAATGCTCAGCATTTTTGCACAATATTTATTTACTTCAAGGTTTAGTATCATGAAAATTGACAAAGAATGGTGGATTTTGATGCAACAAGGCAATATATCACTTAAGCAGCAACAGACAGTGTTGTTTCAAGCAAGTATAAAGAGACAAATGGAACTAGAAGAAAAAGAGTGAGATTCACAGCAGTTTTACCAAAGAACACCCTAACAGTCACTGAAAATTAGACATAATAGGACTATACACAATCATAAAATTAAAAGTAGAAAAAATAGTTGACAAAATTAAAACTCTATTATGAATAAATACGTATTAAAACACTAAAACAAAATTAAAATAACAATAAGATAAAAAAAATCTATGACCAGATCTAAATATATAAATAAAAACTGATCAATTATCCCAACCTACTACCACAACATGAAATAATTGAATAACAATTGACTAAATTAGAATAATACTGCCCATGACTACAAACTACAAACATAAAAACGGAGAAGAAAAATGGAGAAGAAAATGAAAATAGTGGTGTTGGAAAAAGTTTCTTAGACATGTGCTTAAACTTTCTCTCAAAAAGGTTATATTGGAACTCACATAGACCCTTTCTCTCACACATGGTTTGGATTTTAATCAGTCCTCCTCAAAACAAGCTTCATTCTTCACTACACACATGTCCTCCTTCATTAACAAACTCAATGCTCCTCATCAAAAACCTAGATGCAATGAATCTAGACAGCCCTGAACTTCCAATTACATCAAGAATATTTTATCACACAATACTATAATATCCTTGCAAATGAAATGAATCTGGATTATAAAATCTTCAATCTTTAGTCACATTCCACCTTCATGAACTCGACTCCCTCAATCGCCAGTCACCGCGAACCAACTTGGAGACTGCTTGACAAACCTAGATTTGAGTACCTTCAAATGATAGTCACCTTTTGGAACCCTAGATTAGTGACCAATCCTCTCTTTATGTACAGTTGATGGTACTCGGTGATAGGATCTCCCTTTTGGAACCCCAGACCGCGGATCGGGTGGGGACGTCGCTGAAGGAGAGGGAGCTGAGAGGGGGGATGTCATCAAAGGAGAGGAAGTCGAGAGGGGTTGGGGGCTGGGAGGTTGAGGATAGGACGTTGAGGTAGAGTCATAGGTTAGGAGATCAAGGTTGGGGAGGGTATGAGATGGTTGGGAGGCAGAGGTTGAGGAGGGAAGGATAAGGTTCATGGGGGGGGAGCTCGATGCAAATGAGAAATTGGGAGGGGAAGCCTGATGAAATTGTGAAATCGGGGTATTGTATACCCATGGTTTTAAGAAAACCATGGGTATAAACCATAATATATCACCTATACCCACAATATTTCTAAACTGTGGGTATAGATGCATGTGGATAGACCCATTTTATAGTAGTATAAGTAAACTTGTTTTTACCTAAATCGCTGTAATTAATTTTAACAATTTCCCTAATAATTTTGGTAAAAAATTAAGTTGACCTTATTAGATATTTTAAATTATTTTGATTCCAAATATGGAATCCATTTTTTCAAATAAAATCCACAATATTTGAAAAATTAATTTAAAATTAATCTCGCAGACGTGATGAGAGAGTGGGTTTTTAAAGTAAAAATATTCAAAAGTTTACAAATTTTTTAAATCTAAATTCAATATTAAAATGATTAAAATGATATAAATTGGATTAATATATGTAAAATTTAACTAATTTTACTTTAAAACCAATTAAAAATATAATTTAACATTATAAATTATTTAAACAAAAAGGTGGTTTTCAATTAAAATTCAATATTTTTCCCTATTCATCAAAAAATGAAACTTCTCAGAAAAATAGAAAAAATTCACCCTAAGATAATTTTTATATTTTGATTTCAAGAATAATTTTTATAATTTAAAATAAATTTTCTATTAGTTTTAAAAATTAATTTTAAATTATGTTCCTTAAGCACGACTAAATCATCTTTTAGGAAAATACAGTTTTTCTAAAAATATTTATTTTTCTTTTAATTGATTCATATTATTATTTATAATCAATAGATAACTAATAAATGTGTGTAAAATATATATTTTCATAATTTATTTAATCTTATTTATTCCCACCATTCCAATATCTATTCAATAACTATCATATTAAATAATAATGTTAATAGTATATTGGTGTTCGGTAAAACTCGGTCTTACGTGTAACGCAAGCTATCAAAAAAGTTATTTTTGCATGTAAAGAAAGATAAACTCAGTATTATGTGAATATAATAGATTGAATTTATTTAAAATATTATATTTATCATAGATTCATGGTATGTTATACTCCTTTATATGTTTTGTGTTGTGTGTCATGCACACTATCGAATATAATGTTCAAATTTTAAAATTTTGATGTGTTATGCCTAGTGATAAACTACATCTTAGGAGAAAGAGGGTATCAGGAGGATTATATATAATTAGTCATATAATCCCTTTATATATCCATACTTGATGCATTTCATTTAAGGAAATGTGTCATCCATATTCAATATATCGATATATTCAACATATCAACATAAGTTTATTCCAATTGGACTTCTTCATTGAATTCCTTCAATAAATTCAAGCCATTTAATCCATTAATAATGGATGTTGTTTAATCAATTCATAATGTATTATAATATATGAAAACTTATGGGAATATGTATTCACCTAAATTCATGCATATTTTTTATTGTGCATCCAACAGTCTCCCACTTTCTCTAAAATACTATAAGGTATTTATGAAAAACTTCACAACTCTTTAAGAATCCATCTGAAACTCCTTATTGATATAGTTTTATTGAAATTTATTTATTTTGGATCAAATACTTTTTCCAAAACTTTATTCTTATCCAAAGGACTATTTGTGAGACCATGCAGGCTTTAATAACATTGACTACAAATATATAATACATATTTCATAGATGTAAGAAAAGAGAGGCCTCTGGAAAAGAATTAGTGCTAATCAAGCTACTAAGGGGTATGGTGCAGTCTCCATCAACCATACTCATATCCCTATATGAATATTTCCACCACATTATGTATTATATGAATCATATTTATACCTATATAATCCCTTTTTCCATGACAATGAGTAACTATTAAATATAGAACATGTCAATCTAGTATAGGCCAACTCATCTTTTCTTGATTCTATGAAATAGAATGACTATGTTAATGAATACATCACATGACATTCATCATATGGATGAGAATATCACATTTACCTCATCTAAGTAGTTGGAAACACCTCATGTGTCTCAACTAATCATGTACATGCATTTCCTTAGTTTTATTAAATTAAGGTCCACATGTCTTTACTTATCATACAAGTGGGAAAATATCCTCTTGGTTGTTCTATAATTGACAAAATCATCAAAAAAAATAACCAACCAACCTTTGATTATCTAAGTCACTTTTTAATTGCATAAGAGAGATTTCAAAGTATAAATATTGCCATGATGGGTATCTCGCCAACCTTAGGTAATGGGGATTGATAATAATCATACACCCCTAAGTATATTAATGAATTTATGGAATCCCATGGGATATACTTTAGCTGGTCAGTCCAAGTAATAAGTCTCTACTTATTACCTCATGAATATATTCTTTGTATCTATTATACAACCCTTTTCAATGAGTATAATATTCCATTCACACTAATATGAACCTATCATCACAACCCATAATACTCTGTGATGATCGTCAATTAAGGAAAACTCAAAGTTATACTTTAAGGGGATATAACTATCCTATCATTCATATAAAATTAATTTGCATCACACATGAATGAATGATATATAGATATTTCATTTATTATGTAATCATGATACATTATATAGCCATTACATAAATCTCTCAAGTATTGAATACCTAGGTACTTAACATGACCCTCATGTTGTTGTTGTGGTAAGGGATTTTTCAACAGATCTACTACATTGTCTTTTGTAGCCATCCAACAAATATTTGAATTGCCCTTCTCAATTATTTCCATTATGAGATGGAATTTATGAAGGATTTTTTTGGTCCTTTGGTGAGATCGATGCTCCTTAGTTCGAGTGATAACTCCATTGTTTTCATGGTATATCTTGATTGTCCCTTAAATACTAGGGACCACTTCAATTTTAGAGATGAACTTACTGATACAAACAACATCCTTAATAGCATCTGATGCAATGATGTACTCTTCCTATATTATTGAATCTACTATAGTGTCTTGTTTGGAACTTTTCCAAGTGATATCTCCACCATTTAGGTAAAAAAACCAGATTTAGATTTCATATCATCTCTATTATATTAAAAACTCACATTTGTGTAACCTTTTATACAGTGCTCATCTTCTTCTCAAATACCAATAATATATCCTTATTCCTTTTCAAGTACTTAAGAATGTTCTTTACAACAATCTAGTGTCTCTCAATATGATTGTATTGATATCTAATTTTTATTCTAATAGTATAGACAACATCATGTCAAGTACACAAAATGGCATACAAGATAGATCATATGGCAGACACATTGTTAATTTTATCCATCCTTTCTAACTCTTTAGAAGGATCATAAATTATCCTAAGATTCATGCCAAGAAACACTGGTAAAGAACCCTTAGAGTTATCCATGTTTAACCATATTAGTACTTTACTAATGAATTTGTTCTTGGTAAGTCCATGAAGCCTATTAGATCTATCCCTATAGATCTTCATGTTGTCTTAGATGTTTTGGAAGGTAATACTACAAGTGGGTGGTGAATTTTAGGTTTAAAACAAACTTATAATTTCCATCCTCCTCAATTATAAAAACTATTAGAAACACAGAATTCTAATAAATACAAAATTAATTAGATTATATCAAATTTTAAACAAGCGGACTAAAAAAAATTTGTATTTTATCAACTATCGATAAACATATTAACGCAGTAGAAATTAAAATTTTAGTATTTTATCAACTATTGATAAAAGAATAAACACATTGGATATTAAAAAAATGTGAAGTATTGTTTACAAATCAAGTACCCCTTAAAGTATATTATAAAAGTACTCTTTTGACCCAAAGAATAAGGGGAATCATAAACATGATTCAAGGTATCCTTAATTTTAGACCTTTCGAAAGGTCTATCTTCCCAAAACCAGGAAGCCCTCATCTATAAACCTATCAGTATGTGTAATATCACTTCTAAAAACTTGAATCTCAAGTCTATATTCCTATTGGAAGTCCTATACCGGGACAATTGGTAGTAGTTCCCCATTTCTACAAACCAAAAGCTCATCTCTATATTCTATACGGAATCCCTCAATACGAAGGTCGGCAGCACAATGATTATGGAAATAAAAACTTAGATTTTTATGATGAAACCTCACAAATGTATTCTCTTACCAGAAAAATTAGAAATATATATTACAATGATAGAATCTCTAAAATAAATGAGTGGTTTTACAACTTCAAATGGTCAAAAACTTTTAGAATGCTCAGTTTTTGTATCTTCTTGTGTTCTTAAAAGCGTGTATCTATCTACAGGAAAATATACAAAAGTCATATTCCAAAAACTTCATGTTTAGTTGTAAAAACATCACTATCATCTTCATCATATGATAATTAACTCAATGTCTCACTATATATACTAATAAAGTTATCTGGAACCACTGTAGTGATCATACATCCAGTAAAATCAATCTGGTCCAAACATTTAGTTTATTGGTTTTTTATGAATCCTAAAATAATTGGTATTTCATAATTCCTTAGATAATTGATATTTTGTTCAATAGTATTACTTTCTACACAACAAAGACAAATAAAAAAAATTATGTTAGATCAAATTCTTAATGAAGTGCATTGTGATTTTTTTTAAAAAAAAAATAACTACTGGAAAAGGGACCTATCCCAATGGATATATACCCATAGTTTAAGAGAACCATGCATATAGAGGTCCTTGTCCAAGCCTATACCAATGTTTTTTTTGAAACTTTTGGTATAGGATTCAAAATATTTTAAACCTTCTTTGGATTGTCCTCCCTTCCTCCTCAGTTGATCCCTATTGCCCTCTCATGTGTTTACACGTCCCCCCTACCCTCAAGTGACCTTGTCCAGCCTCCTCCCTTCCCTCTAGTGATTTAGATTGCATCATTTCCCTTATCTAGTGACTTAATCCTCCCCTAATATCCTCATGTGATTTTGGAATCCCCACTACCCTCTTCATGTGATTTTGGCTACCCCACTCTTTGTCTGGTGATTTTTTGTTGCAATTTTTGAGAGGTAACATTTTCTTCTCTCGTCTTATTTCTTATCTATAGTTTTTTGATATTTTTCAAGTTTTTTTTTGAAGTCTTAATGGTTTGGATTTTTTTTTGGTAAATTTTCTATTGTATTCATTTATATTGATTTTTCCTTATGTGGAAAATGGGTGGAATTTCTTGATTGAAATGGTATCTTGATGGGAAATGGTTTTTTATAAACTCCCTATGTTTGATAAAAATATATTGTTTGTTTTCATAATGAAACACACATGTTTTTTTATTATAAGAAAAATGAGGCTTCCAAAGTGGGTTAATTTTTTATGTTGAAATATGGATTTTATGTTTTGATGGTATTTTTGTATTCAAAATATAAATGGAGGTATCCCCTGAATTGTGTGGTTATAATTTTTTATGAATATATTTCATTTTTTAATTGTGTTGGCATGGAATGTTGTTTTGTACAAAAAATTCCAATTATGTATATTGTATGTATAAAAGTGAAGGCCTGGTTTGCACCTTGTTATTAGTTGATCATTGATGGTGCCCTTTTTGGTCCCCATTTCTTTTATTGTTGTTTTTCTTATTCATGTTATGGATGCTTGGTTATGTGATTCATGTTGTTATTTTGTGTTGGGGGTCACATTGATGGTGGTGCAGGAGGAGGGAAGGATGTGATAATTTTTTTATCACTAGAGGCTTGTTATTGTCTAGTGATGATGTTATTGTACATGGTTTACCTAAATTATTATTCCATGAGGATAATGAGGTTGCTAAGTGGTTAGTAATGTGTAAAGACCCGTAAATTTCAAGGAAATTTTTTTCTTAATTTTATTTGGAATTTTACAAGAGCGCAGTTTCTGACGGCACCTGATTCCGAGGCCCGGTGTGCCCAGAATCATTTTCCGAAGTTTGGCTCGGGTACGTTCAGTGAACGGACGAGCGGGTTTTTCTAACTTTTGAACCGGTGCCCGGAATCGAATTCTGAGGGCACCGATGAAATCGCAGCACCGGTATTCGCTTAGAAACGCCTCTTCCGGAGTTGCGTTTGCTTGGGTGTGGTTTTTAATTTTCGGGCTTAAAGTTAAGAAATAAAATAATTTCGCGACAACTTTATTTTATTTCACTTAAGCCACTTGGAAGCCACTTGAAGCCACTTAAAGGCGGCTTGAGCTGAGTTGAACTGGATAGGATGCTATCCAGAAATATCCTACCCCCTTGGTAGGATATTTGTGAGGTGGGGCCCGCACGAGCCCCGCCGTTTCTTTCCGCTAAGAAACGCACCCGTGAAAACCCGTCTTAATGAAAGTCAACCGACGCGTTTTCTAAATTCTTAACAGACCATTTAAATGGGCTGTTTCTTTCGTGAATTAAATGGGCTGTTTCTTTCGTGAATTAAATGTCCTGTTTCATTCGTCGAATTAATTCAATCGTTTCTTAACCGGTTTTCGTGTGTTGGCATGTTAATAAAATAAGACCAACCCAAAATCTTTTGAAAAGATTTGAGAGGATCCCTGTTTCTTCAGCTCCCTCGCGTAGAACGCGAAGAACGCGAAGAACGCGAAGAACGCGAAGAACGCCGAACCCGGAAATCGACGACGCCTTTGTCCGAGACGTTCTTCCGATCTCCGATCTCCGATCACCGACCATTTGAGGTGAGTGATTTCGGATTTCCGCTCAAGGTTCTTTTCTTTTGGTTTTAAACACAGATTTAATTAATTATAATTTAAATTTGTTGTTCTTGGTTCGTTGAGTTCGCCGACTCAACGCCGGTTTCCGCGACGACGCGACGCCTCCCCGCGACGATGCGACGATCCCTCTCTTCCGCAACGATCTTATCCGCGAAGAACGCTCGCGCGCGACGATCGACGAGGTAGGGATTTTATATTATGGGATTTACCCCTTTTTTTTATTTCCCGTCAATGTTTCTTTAAAGAAATTAAAGAACCGATTTTTGTGAACAATTTTAAATCTTATTAAAATTGTTGTTTCCTGTGTGGAATAAAATTCTCCCGGTTGTTTATCTCTAACGCGGAGGGTTCGGGACAAACGAACACGGCCCGACGACCCTCCGTCGTTCTTCGTTTTGTGCGGTTTTGACGGACGACGACGGAACATGCCGCAGCAGATGTTTGACGATACCGCAGTAAAGAACGGATCCCGGGAGGAGCAACGACACAGACGGGAAAGCAAACGGGCCACCGGAGCGACGCCGGCGGCCGGAGGCGGCGGCGCCCCGGCGCGCCGCCGGACGAGCCCGTCGCGGCGGCGGCGGCCGACGGACCCGCGGTCGCGCGGGTCCGGTTCGTCCAGGCGGGACGCGGCTCAGCCGCGTCCGCGGTTTGCCAGCGCGGCCCACGCGGGCCGCGACTTCCTCAGGCCGCAGGTCAACGGCCGCGGCGCTCGGCCGCTCGGCCGAGCCGAGCCAGGCCGGTCCGACCGGCCGGGCCGCGCCCTGGCCGGGCCGGACCGGTCCAACCGGGTCGGACCCGGGTCGGGTCGACCCGGGGGGGTCGGGCCGGGTCGTCCCGGGCCCGTACCCCCTACTTCGGACGTTTTCGTTCAAATGCCCGTAACTTGAGCTACGTGCCTCCAAACGACTCGCCGTCAGCGGCAACGCGATCCTTGGATCGAGACGGTCGGTTCGGTATATTGCACTCAAAGTTTCGGAATACTTTGAGTTCGGCCAGGTTGGTTCGTACACGAGACCAACCGGACCCTCGGAGCGGAAACGCTCATATCTTGAGCTACGGACGTCTGATTGACGTGCCGTCAGCTTTGTTGAATTCCTCTAAGTGAGACGGATATTTTGGCATACTCCGCCCGAGGTTTGGACGCAGGTGGAGTGCGGTCGGGTTGGTTTTGCCTTAAAAACCAACCGGGCCCCTGGGACGAAAATGCCAATATCTCTCAGACCGGGCGTCCGATTGACGCACCGTCTGCGACGTTGAGTTCCTGTTGACGATACGGAACTTTTGGATACATCAACTTCGGACTTTGTGTCAGTTGATGTATCAGCCTCTCGGCTCGTGGAGCGGACCCTCCCGAACGAGCTTGCTGTGTGCGGGAACCCTAGGCTGGCTGCGACTGCTACTTCGACAGCGACGACCGTGCAGAGATCCTCAGTGGACTGCAGCGACGACCGTGCAGAGATCCTCCGTGGACTCCGACGACGACCATGCAGAGATCCTTTGTGGACTGCGGCGACGATTGTGCAGAGATCCTCAGTAGACTGCGACGACTACTGCACTCAGCGATCCTACGTGGATCAGTGCTACAGGTCCTGCGTGGGCCCGGTCCTGTGTGGGCCCGATCCTGTGTGGGTCCGATTCTGCGTGGGTCTGCGCTCAGCGGTTCTGTGTGAGCCAGCGCCTACAGGTCCTGCGTGGGCCCGGTCCTGTGTGGGCCCGATCCTGTGTGGGTCCGATCCTGTGTGGGTCACTGCGAGGTTAGTACCTATCGATCCTTCGTGGGTCCGACGACTTAGATGATTCAGTGATCATCTTTATCGTCATCCGAAGAAGTATACCTGTGTGAGCTGAATCTTGTGTTTCTCTCATTTGTGGATTGTGTTGAGCTATCCTGTGTGGATTTACCGTTTTCTCTCCTTTGTGGATTGTGTTGAGCTATCCTGTGTGGATTTACTGTTTACTCTCCTTTGTGGATTGTGTTGTTCTATCCTGCGTGGGTATGCGTTTTGCTTTCCTGTGTGGACTGGGTTGTGCTAGGGTTCGGACGTTTGAGCCGATCGGGGAATTGATGACTTAGGTATATGTATGGGCATATACCTAAGCCGTGTCAGATGTTACTTCGTGATTGTATCTCTTCTTCTTGATTTATCCTTTGTGGATTTCGGGAGACCTTCGGGGGTCTCGGGGTCCCTACTGAGTAGCTTATACTCACCCCTGCACGGGCTATGCCCGCACTTCGTGGTGTTGGTTGCAGACGACGAACAGCGCTGATCGTGGAGGAGGCGTGCGGAGCAGGACAGTACCTGGAGGTGGACCACTGGGCGGGACGTACTCGGAGCGGTCAGGTGGACCCGAGGAGCAGTGGAGGCTATCTGTACCCACCCTTCAGGTGGGACTTCCAGAGGACGGCTCGACGCTGCAGTTTTCCCTTTTCAGTTGCTGTTTTTCCTTTCAGTTGTACTTTACAGTTGGGCTTGTATTTCCGGCCCCTTTTACTTTTAGCACAGCTTGTACAGTTTTTACTTAGTGTTTACTTTTCAAAGGCAATGCCTTCCCTTTTTGTTTGGATTTACGCCTTGGTGCTAGTCGCCAGCCCCTGGCCTATGGAAGGCAGGCTTGGGGTAGTCACGGCACGGGCCCCAAGGACGGGTCGTGACAAATTGGTATCAGAGGCGGTCGGTTCTACCGCAGACTCTGATCTTTCTTCTATGTGAAGCAATAGTTTTTAGCGTATTGAGTGTGGTTATCAGTCCAGGGAGTCCAGTGTTGGTGCGGCGGCCGACGTATCCATACACCAGGACCATGACTTCTGATTTCCGACTTAATGCACGAAAACATTGATTGCATGTGTGTTTCAAGTTTTCTTTGTGATTACTTGTGTCAGCTCACCAGGTATACTGTTCTGACCATGGTGCACTTGTTTCCTTTTCAGGATGGCACGACGACAGCAGCCAGCTAGGGTTCCTAGAGTAGTGCGCGACGACAGCCCGCCGAGCGACGAGGCCTCGGTACAGGGCCCGTTGACAGCAGAGGCACCGGCGGTACCTTTACCCGTCGAGCCCCCGATGCTTCCAGCACTGGCATCTGACGACGCACGACGCCTCGGAGCTCTGCACGAGTTCCAGCGCCAGCGACCACCCAGGTTCCGTGGGGAGTCGGACCCCCAGGCAGCCGAGGACTGGCTGGAGGCGGTCGTCCGAGTTTTCAGGCTAGTGAGGACACCAGCAGACCTCATGGTGATCCTCGCGGCGAGCCTACTGCACGCAGCAGCCGGACGCTGGTGGAGCCTGATACTCCAGGTACACGATGAGGCCACCCTCATCTGGACGTACTTCGAGAGCCTTTTCCGCTCAGAGTTCGTCCCGGCCACCCTCCGTGCGGTGCGCATCCAGGAACTTCTTCAGCTGAGGCAGGGCAGCTTGACGGTCGCTCAGTACGCGGCGAGGTTCACCGACCTATCTCGCTACTCGACAGACATGGTACGGGACCCCTTCTTCCGGGCCCAGACCTTCGAGCAGGGATTGAGACACGAGATCAGGGCATCACTGATCTACCTCAGCATCCCGACCCAGGCTGGAGTACTGGAGCGAGCCCTCCTGATCGAGAGCTTCCTGGCTGAGTCCACAGCGAGACCCACCGCAGGGCGGCAGATAGCGGAGTCTTCGGCAGCTGGTAGCCAGCGGATGACTCAGGGTTCCAGGCAGACCAGGCCTTCCAGCAGACGACCCCGGGACACTGGCTCAACGGTGCGGGGCACACAGCGCGGAGCCAGCCTTCTGAGAGGCAGACAGTTCTACGAGTGCGGCGGGCAGGGCCACATGGCTCGTGACTGCCCGACCCGTCGTACCGAGGGGCAGCAGACGGTGGAGGGACCACCCAGGAAGAGGCAGAGGGTCGACCGTGGCGGTTCGCAGGGAGGAGGCGGACGAGGCATAGGAGCTGGCCGTGCAGCAGGTGGTGGGCGACGCTTTGAGGCTCTGCCACCACCTCCACCAGGAGGCCCGCCCCGACCACAGGGAGCTGGCGGGCAGAGACAGGCTCAGCTCCAGGCAGCGGAGGCCTACGACCACGGCGCGCCAGAGATGATTCGAGGTACGATCTGTGTCTATTACACCCTTGCTGTAGTTCTGATAGACACAGGAGCGAGTCACTCTTTCATAGCCACTGCCCTTGTTCGGAGCTCGGAGATTCTGACAGAGCCGTTGGCTCGATCCTTACGGCTAGAGACTCCTACGGGAGCAGAATCAACGATTACGCACTGGTGCCGGCAGTGTGAGCTTACTCTAGGAGGCGAGAGCTTCGGCTGGGATCTTCTTGTAGCGGCGTCGAGGCCTTACGACGTCATCTTGGGCATGGATTGGTTATCTACGGTCCATGCTCAGATTGACTGCATTAGGCGCAAGGTGCGATGTGTGCGCACCGACGGGAGCAGGTTCACCTTCACCGGCGAGAAGGGAGCCTTAGCAGCACAGGATGGACTCACGCAGAGGAGAGGTCATCCCATCACTCATCAGTTGGCTAGCCTCATCCTAGGAGCAGTTGATGTGCGGAGTCCCAGTTTCCCTGCAGTGGTAGATCAGTACGCGGACGTCTTTCCCGACGACGTTCCAGGACTACCTCCTCGCAGAGAGGTAGACTTTTATATTGACCGGTACCCCGGGACAGCCCCGATATCCACTCCAGCATATCGGATGGCCCCCGCTGAGCTTCGAGAGCTACGGGTACAGTTGGAGGACTTGCAGGGCAATGGGTTCATCCGACCCAGTGTTTCGCCCTGGGCTTCCCCGATTTTGTTCGCCAAGAAGGCGGACGGGAGCTTGCGACTGTGTGTCAATTAACGTCACCTGAATCAGGTGATAGTGAGGAACAAGTATCCGCTACCTAGGATTGATGACCTCTTCGACCAGCTCAAGGGAGCACGGTGGTTCTCGAAGATAGACCTCAGGTCAGGCTATCATCAGCTTAGATTTCGAGACGAGGATGTGCAGAAGACGGCCTTCAGGTGTCGGTATGGCCACTATGAGTTCTTGGTTATGCCCTTCGGCATGACCAACGCTCCAGCAGTGTTCATGAGCCTCATGAACAGGATCTTCCAGCCATACCTCGATCGATTTTTCGTGGTCTTCATCGACGACATTTTGGTGTACTCGACGATGGAGGAGGAGCACGCCTACCACCTGCGTGTTGTACTAGACACACTCCGAGAGCACCAGCTTTATGGAAAGCTCTCGAAGTGTCAGTTCTGGTTATGTGAGGTCCACTTCTTGGGGCACGTCATTTCTGAGGCGGGAGTTGCAGTGGATCCCGCGAAGATCGAGGCAGTGCTAGCTTGGGAGCCACCCAAGAGCGTGACAGAGGTGCGGAGTTTCTTGGGCCTAGCCGGATACTATCGGAGATTTGTGCCGGACTTCTCCAGAGTTGCGGCCCCACTCTCAGCGTTGACGAAGAAGGGGAAACCCTTCGTGTGGTCAGACAGATGTCAGCAGAGCTTCCAGGAGCTGAGGCAGAGGTTGACCAGCGCACCTATCTTGAGGTTGCCTGAGGAGGGAGTTGGATACGTAGTCTACTGCGATGCATCAGGGACCGGACTCGGGTGTGTCCTGATGCAGGAGCGGGCCGTGATTGCCTACGGATCACGTCAGTTGAGGCCTCATGAGCAGAACTACGCTACCCATGACTTGGAGTTGGCAGCAGTGGTCTTTGCCCTGAAGACATGGCGACACTATCTGATGGGCGAGTGCTTCACAGTCTTTTCTGACCACCAGAGTCTCAGGTACATCTTCTCTCAGAAGGACCTGAACCTGAGACAGCGGCGATGGCTCGAGTTCCTCCAGGACTATGACTTTGAGATAGTCTATACTCCTAGGAAGGGGAACGTGGTGGCTGATGCCCTCAGCAGGAGGACGGGCATCCAGCTACTTGAGGAGGCGACAGAGCAGCTAGCCGCTTTGCAGATATCCTTCGTGGATAGAGACGGAGCAGCCTTCCTTCAGTCTCTCACAGTCTCTCCTCCACTTCTTCAGCGGGTCAGAGAGGCACAGCATGGGGACGTTGACTGTGAGACACGGCGTGCACAGATATCCTCGGGACAGGCACCTGATGGTTTCTCCCTTGGAGTAGAGCACGATGTCCTTTTCAGAGGACGTACCTTGGTACCAGTCACTTTACGAGAGGAGGTGCTGAGAGAGTTTCACACTTCTCCTTTGGCGGTACATCCTGGAGTGGCGAAGATGTACCAGGATCTCAGACGACAGCATTGGTGGCCGGGCATGAAGAAGGCTGTGGCAGAGTTCGTTTCACGGTGCCTCACCTGCCAGCAGGTGAAGGCAGAGCATCAGGTACCAGCAGGTTTGGTACAGCCCTTGGAGGTCCCGGAGTGGAAGTGGGACGGGATATCTATGGACTTCGTGACTGGACTTCCACGCACTTCCAGAGGTCACGATTCCATTTGGGTGATTGTTGACCGACTCACCAAGTCGGCACACTTCTTACCCATCTGAGAGCAGGGCTCAGTGGAGAGCTTGGGGCATCTCTACGTTCAGGAGATTGTACGACTTCACGGTGTGCCATCGACTATCGTCTCCGATCGGGAAGCTCGTTTTACTTCCCGGCTTTGGAAGGGGTTGCAGGAGGCGTTCAGGACGCGACTACGTCTGAGCACCGCCTTTCACCCTCAGACGGATGGTCAGACGGAGAGGACCATTCAGACCCTCGAGGACATGCACCGTGCATGTGTCCTCCACTTTGGTCGCAGCTGGGAGGACCACCTACCCTTGGTAGAGTTTGCGTACAACAACAGCTACCACTCCACCATAGGGATGGAACCCTACGAGGCGTTGTACGGTAGGCCTTGCAGATCCCCTTTGTGCTGGACAGACCCTGGAGAGTCAGCACTTGTGGGACCAGAGATAGTCCGGGCCACGACAGAGAAGGTCCAGGTCATCCAGGAGCGGATGAGGACAGCACAGAGCCGGCAGAAGTCATATGCTGACAGGAGGCGGAGGCCACTAGAGTTCGAGGATGGCGACCACGTCTTCTTGCGGGTCTCACCTCGACGTGGTTTGAGGAGATTTGGCCGAGGCGGCAAGTTGTCTCCACGCTTCATCGGACCCTTCTAGGTCCTCAGCAGGGTTGGCGAGGTGGCTTATCGCCTGGATCTGCCACCTCAGTTGCACCGGGTGCACGACGTATTCCACGTATCCCAGCTGAGGAGATACGTGCACGACCCGACGCACATCATTGACTATGGGGAGCTAGACGTGGATGATGGAGCGACTTTTGCGGAGGTCCCAGTGGAGATAGAGGATCGACAGGAGAGAGTCCTACATGGGCGATCGATTCCTCTTGTGCGCATCAGATGGCAGCACGGGAACCTCCAGGAGAGCACTTGGGAGCGGGAGGCTCAGATGCGTGCTCAGTACCCACATTTGTTTCCCTAGTTTTTGATGTATCTTTACGGGGACGTAAAGTCCTGAGGTGGGAGTAATGTAAAGACCCGTAAATTTCAAGGAAATTTTTTTCTTAATTTTCTTTGGAATTTTACAAGAGCGCAGTTTCTGACGGCACCTGATTCCGAGGCCCGGTGTGCCCGGAATCATTTTCCGAAGTTTGGCTCGGGTACGTTCAGTGAACGGACGAGCGGGTTTTTCTAACTTTTGAACCGGTGCCCGGAATCGAATTCTGAGGGCACCGATGAAATCGCAGCGCCGGTATTCGCTTAGAAACGCCTCTTCCGGAGTTGCGTTTTCTCGGGTGTGGTTTTTAATTTTCGGGCTTAAAGTTAAGAAATAAAATAATTTCGCGACAACTTTATTTTATTTCACTTAAGCCACTTGGAAGCCACTTGAAGCCACTTAAAGGCGTCTTGAGCTAAGTTGAACTGGATAGGATGCTATCCAGAAATATCCTACCCCCTTGGTAGGATATTTGTGAGGTGGGGCCCGCACGAGCCCCGCCGTTTCTTTCCGCTAAGAAACGCACCCGTGAAAACACATCTTAATGAAAGTCAACCGACGCGTTTTCTAAATTCTTAACAGACCATTTAAATGGGCTGTTTCTTTCGTGAATTAAATGGGTTGTTTCTTTCGTGAATTAAATGGCTTGTTTCTTTCGTCGAATTAATTCAATCGTTTCTTAACCGGTTTTCGTGTGTTGGCATGTTAATAAAATAAGACCAACCCAAAATCTTTTGAAAAGATTTGAGAGGATCCCTGTTTCTTCAGCTCCCTCGCGAAGAACGCGAAGAACGCGAAGAAGGAGAAGAACGCGAAGAACGCCGAACCCGGAAATCGACGACGCCTTCGTCCAAGACGTTCTTCCGATCTCCGATCTCCGATCTCCGATCACCGACCATTTGAGGTGAGTGATTTCGGATTTCCGCTCAAGGTTCTTTTCTTTTGGTTTTAAACACAGATTTAATTAATTATAATTTAAATCTGTTGTTCTTGGTTCGTTGAGTTCGCCGACTCAACGCCGGTTTCCGCGACGACGCGACGCCTCCCCGCGACGACGCGACGATCCCTCTCTTCTGCAACGATCTTATCCGCGAAGAACGCCCGCGCGCGACGATCGACGAGGTAGGGATTTTATATTATGGGATTTACCCCTTTTTTTTATTTCCCGTCAATGTTTCTTTAAAGAAATTAAAGAACCTATTTTTGTGAACAATTTTAAATCTTATTAAAATTGTTGTTTCCTGTGTGGAATAAAATTCTCCCGGTTGTTTATCTCTAACGCGGAGGGTTCGGGCCAAACGAACACGGCCCGACGACCCTCCGCCGTTCTTCGTTTTGTGCGGTTTTGACGGACGACGACGGAACGTTCCGCAGCGGATGTTTGATGATCCCGCAGTAAAGAACGGATCCCGGGAGGAGCAACGGCACAGACGAGAAAGCAAACGGGCCACCAGAGCGACGCCGGCGGCCCGCGGAAGCGGCCGGCGGCGCGGCGGCGCCGGTGGCCGGAGGCGGCGGCGCCCCGGCGCGCCGCCGGACGAGCCCGCCGCGGCTGAAGCCGCGGCGGCGGCGGCCGACGGACCCGCGGCCGCGCGGGTCCGGTTCGTCCAGGCGGGACGCGGCTCAGCCGCGTCCGCGGTTCGCCAGCGCGGCCCACGCGGGCCGCGACTTCCTCAGGCCGCAGGTCAACAGTCGCGGCGCTCGGCCGCTCGGCCGAGCCGAGCCAGGCCGGACCGGTCCAACCGGGTCGGACCCGGGTCGGGTCGGCCCGGGCCCGGGCCCGTACCCCCTACTTCGGACGTTTTCGTTCAAACGCCCGTAACTTGAGCTACGTGCCTCCAAACGACTCGCCGTCAGTGGCAACGCGATCCTTGGATCGAGTTGGTCGTTTCAGTATATCGCACTCAAGGTTTCGGAATACTTTGATTTCGGCCAGGTTGGTTCGTACACGAGACCAACCGGGCCCTCGGAGCGGAAACGCTCATATCTTGAGCTACGGACGTCCGATTGACGTGCCATCAGCTTTGTTGAATTCCTCTAAGTGAGACGGATCTTTTGGCATACTCCGCCCGAGGTTTGGACGCAGGTGGAGTGTGGTCGGGTTGGTTTTGCCTTAAAAACCAACCGGGCCCCTGGGACGAAAATGCCAATATCTCTCAGACCGGGCGTCCGATTGACGCGCCGTCTGCGACGTTGAGTTCCTGTTGACGATACGGAACTTTTGGATACATCAACTTTGGACTTTGTGTCAGTTGATGTATCAGCCTCTCGGTTCGTGGAGCGGACCCTCCCGAACGAGCTTGCTGTGTGCGGGAACC
Source organism: Viscum album (assembly GCA_963277665.1). Lineage (NCBI taxonomy): Eukaryota > Viridiplantae > Streptophyta > Magnoliopsida > Santalales > Viscaceae > Viscum > Viscum album. Next base: position 643,987,465 of record OY728122.1, read on the forward strand.
CTAGGTTGGCTGCGACTGCTACTTCGACGGCGACGACCGTGCAGAGATCCTCAGTGGACTGCAGCGACGACCGTGCAGAGATCCTCCGTGGACTCTGACGACGACCGTGCAGAGATCCTTTTTGGACTGCGGCGACGATTGTGCAGAGATCCTCAGTAGACTGCGACGACTACTGCACTCAGCGATCCTACGTGGATCAGTGCTACAGGTCCTGCGTGGGCCCGGTCCTGTGTGGGCCCGATCCTGTGTGGGTCCGATCCTGCGTGGGTCAGCGCTCAGCGGTTCTGTGTGAGCCAGCGCCTACAGGTCCTGCGTGGGCCCGGTCCTGTGTGGGCCCGATCCTGTGTGGGTCCGATCCTGTGTGGTTCACTGCGAGGTTAGTACCTATCGATCCTTCGTGGGTCCGACGACTTAGATGATTCAGTGATCATCTTTATCGTCATCCGAAGAAGTATACCTGTGTGAGCTGAATCTTGTGTTTCTCTCCTTTGTGGATTGTGTTGAGCTATCCTGTGTGGATTTACCGTTTTCTCTCCTTTGCGGATTGTGTTGAGCTATCCTGTGTGGATTTACTGTTTACTCTCCTTTGTGGATTGTGTTGTTCTATCCTGCGTGGGTATGCGTTTTGCTTTCCTGTGTGGACTGGGTTGTGCTAGGGCTCGGACGTTGGAGCCGATCGGGGAATTGATGACTTAGGTATATGTATGGGCATATACCTAAGCCGTGTCAGATGTTACTTCGTGATTGTATCTCTTCTTCGTGATTTATCCTTTGTGGATTTCGGGAGACCTTCGGGGGTCTCGGGGTCCCTACTGAGTAGCTTATACTCACCCCTGCACGGGCTATGCCCCCACTTCGTGGTGTTGGTTGCAGACGACGGACAGCGCTGATCGTGGAGGAGGTGTGCGGAGCAGGACAGTACCTGGAGGTGGACCACTGGGCGGGACGTACTCAGAGCGGTCAGGTGGACCCGAGGAGCAGTGGAGGCTATCTGTACCCACTCTTCAGGTGGGACTTCCAGAGGACGGCTTGACGCTGCAGTTTTCCCTTTTCAGTTGCTGTTTTTCCTTTCAGTTGTACTTTACAGTTGGGCTTGTATTTCCGGCCCCTTTTACTTTCAGCACAGCTTGTACAGTTTTTACTTAGTGTTTACTTTTCAAAGGCAATGCCTTCCCTTTTTGTTTGGATTTACGCCTTGGTGCTAGTCGCCAGCCCCTGGCCTATGGAAGGCGGGCTTGGGGTAGTCACGGCACGGGCCCCGAGGACGGGTCGTGACATAATGGGACATTTCTAGGCTAGTAAAGTTTGTACATTGGATATACCCCATTAGTTGTATGTAAAACCTTTATTTTTGGTTTTTCACTAAGGAGACTACATAGAGTGATTTAGAGGATAGATGTATGATTGTACCCTACTGACAACTAAGTCTATGTTTTCATGTCTTGTCTGGTCATGTTAGTCGTCATGATTTAACCTATAGGCCTAATGGCCAAATGTATAAATGAATGATCCATAACATAAATACAACAATTGTCTTATAGTCCTAATGGCCAGTTGGATATTGGACCTAATGGGCTAATTGAACATTATGCCTAATGGATAATTAGCCTATTAGGCTTAATGGCCAATTGTTCTGTAAGCCTAATGGAATAATGGTCAATCGGCCTATAGGAAAAATATTCAATGGGCCTATTAGTCCTATAGGCTGATTTTTCATTAGGTCTATTAGACCCATTGGACATTATGCCTATTAGGCCTATAGGCCAATTGAACATTAGGCCTATAGGCCAATTGGCCGATTGGACCTATAGGCCAATTGGATATTATGCCATTAGTAATATAGGCCAATTGAACATTATGTGTAATTAAATGAATGAATGAGACTCATGGTGGTATCCTACTATCTTCGGTTCACACCCAACAATGTGGCGGGATGTCTTATATATTGATTATATCCCCATGTTCTTAGATTATTGTCTAGAACCTGTGTTCTTGTTGTTTATACTTTTTTGTGGGTTGAAATAGTGGTTCCTAGCTATGTGATTATTATTTGTGTGTTGTTTACATATCTATGTTCTAAAGTGGGATTTTAAACATTTTTAAAATAAATAAAGAGAAAGTGTAATCATATAGTTCTTTCAAACTATTTTATAAATTACTTTGATATGGTGTGTTCTTTAAAATGTAAAATGTTGTTTCCAAAATAGTTTTAGAATAAATTTCATAGGAAATCATTTTTTGTTAATGAGACTATGAGTGTGTGTTGGTTTTAAAAACAATGTTTTTAGAAAATGTGCCAAATTTTAACACACTTTTGATGTGTTTTAATTTCATTTCATAAAACATTATGAAAAATGATTATTTTTTCATTTCAATCCAGTTTGTTGCACCACTTGATCTTCCTAGGGAGATGTTTGGATAGTGACCATGATAATGAATTCTTAAATGTTATGGATGCCCACCTTGGTTTTTTATTTGTAGTCATGACTTATAGCATATATTATTTCTCTTATTATTTGTTTTGCTAGCTACTAGTATGCTTTTATGACTTTAATATTAAAATTGGTTATAATTAATTTTTTAATTATAGTTTACATTATTGATTGGAATATAAATTTTTTTCCTTGTAATATAATGGATAGAAGCTGGATGTATTATACCAATTGAATTTTAACTAAGTTTCAAAAGAATTTGGATTTTTTTAGATTTTTCATTTCACAATGATTCAAATGGAGGTTATATATAGTGTCCATGCTATAATTGTGTTAGAAGATCATGGTTAAGTCGTGAAGAAGTTAGCTATCATATAATGAAATCTATATTTCAAATAAACTATTCTGTTTGGTATCACCATGGAGAGACGGGACAATCTTCTATTGTTAATGAAAGAAAACAAAAAACTGGTATAGATAATTTGATATTTGATTAGTTTCGATTTGTGCATCATCATGAGAGAGATGGTATGCCAGTTCAAGAAGACAATGATTTCAATACACATGAGGAAAAGACTAAAGATGATGATGTTGAGAGAGTGAAAATTTTAATGGATGATGCCAGAACTCCAGTATATCAAGAATTAATTAAAATGACCAAGTTGGAATTTTTAATGCAGTTATATCATGGAAAAAACATGTAAGAAATTTCTAATACCGCCATTGATTATATTCTTACATTTTTAAGGACTTTATTTCTTATGGTGTAGATATTCCCTCAAATCATTACAAGGTATGGAAGTTAATTAATTATCTTGTATTTGATACTAATAAAGTTCATGCTTGTCTGAAAGACTGCAGTTTATTTTTTAAGGAAATAGCTAACCATAATGACTGTAAAGAATGTGGTACATCTCTATGGACGACAAATTTAGATGGAACACCATCTCGTGTGCCAAAAAGTGTCATGTGGAACTTTCCATTGATTCTGAAACTTTAAAATCTATTCATGTCCGTAGAAATCACATCCAATATGCGATGGAATGATGCTGATAGAATTAAAGGTAATGATGAGTTCGTTAATCCCAAAGATATATTAGAATGGAGGAAATTTTATACACAACATCCTGATTTTGCAGCTGAGGTGTGTAATGTTAGATTGGGTCTATCCTGTGATGGTTTCAATCTGTTTGGTTATATGCTTATTGCTCATAGCATGTGGCCAGTTTTTATTCATGTTTATAATCTTCCTCCATGGATGTGTATGAAAAAACATATCACTTTCTTAAGTATACTGATATCTGTACCTTCTAATCCTAGTAATTATATAGATGTCTACTTGCATCATTTAATAATAGAGTTGAAGCAACTTTTTGATATGGGTGTGTGGACATTCGATGCTTCTTTAAAAAAATATTTTAGATGTGTGTTTCCCTTCTATGGAATATAAATTATTTCCCTACTTATGAAATGATTTCCAATTGAGCACGAAGGGAAAACTATCATGTCCTGTATGTATGGATAATACCCAATCAAGAAGGCTTAAATATCATCATAGTTTTAGTTTCATGGGGAATCAATGATTCTTGCCAATGGATCATCAATATAGGAAGAATCGTCAAAGGTTTGATAATACTGTTGAAACTGAACAACCACCTCAATTTATGTTAGGTAGTGATGTTATTAATGAATTGAAAGATTTCAGTTTTTCATTAGGGAAAGTTCAGTGGAAATATAAAAAGAGGAATAATGTTTACATTGAATCCATTTATAATTGGAAAAAGAGAAGTATCTTTTTTGAGTTTTCATATTGGTCTACCAATTTGTTACATCATTGTTGATGTAATGCACATTGAGAAAAATATATGTGAAATGTTGCTTGAAATTATTCTAAATATCAAGGGGAAGAACAAATATGACTTCCGATCTCATTGGGACTTGTTCGATTGGGTTATTCGACCAGAACTGAATCCTTTGTGTATCGGTGAAAACAAATAGAAAGTTCCTTGTGCTTATTATGTGATGAAACCATCATAGAAAGATCAATTTATTCTAGTATTGTAGAATATCAAGGTTATAGATGGATATTCTAGCAACATATCTAAATGAGTCAACATAAGTTATTTGAAACTAAAATCCCTAAAAACTCGTGATTATCACATCCTTCTTCATGAATTGATTCCAATAGAAATTCGGCATTTTCTATCCAATAATATAAGGGTGGCAGTGATCCACTTGTTCCATTTTTTTAGAGAACTTTGTGCTAAAAGGTTATCCAAGGCATTATTGATAAAAATGAATCAGGAGGCACCCTTAATTTTGTGTGAGATGGAAACAAAATTATTCCTTCCTTTTTCACCTACATGCTGAATTTAACAATCCATCTTTGAGCTGAAACACTTCTTGGTGGACCAGTTTCTTTTCAGTGAATGTATCCTACTAAAATAAATATGTGAACAATGAAATCATATGTCCAAAATAATAATTATAATAAAGGTTCAATTGTGAGAGGTTATCTGGCTCAAGAATGTATGGATTTTTGTTTGATGTATTTGTCTAATGTGAGAACCATACATAATCATCCAATGAGAGATGAAGATGAATAGTATGGGGAAATTGAGACCTTGTTTCCATCACTTCCCGAAATATGAGGAATTGTTGGGTCTTATACATTGGCTACATTGAGGCTTGAAGAGTGCGATATGGCACATCACACAGTCTTGTTTAACTGTGGTTTTTTCAATGATTATATCAAGTGAGTAATTTTGATATTTACATGTTATCTCATATTATGACATTTCTCATATACCTTAAACTTTTATTGTCATTTTATGTAGGGAACATAAGAAAATTATAAGTAGAGTTCAGAAATATTTTCCTTTGAGAAGAAGAGAGTCTTTACATAGCTTAGAGTTTCCTACTTGGTTGAAATCAAAGTTATGACCATTACTTTAATTAGCTTAAAATATTTATATTTATTTAATTGTATTATTCATAAATATTTCAGGTCTTGAGTTTACCTATTGACTCCATTTCTCAAGAATTAAGAGTGCTAGCCTTTGGTCCCAATTATTTGGTTTTTGAATGAAAACATTTAATAATAAATGGGTTTAAATTTGTTACAATTGATCAAGCGGAAAAAATGAGAACACAACATGATGGAGTTATGTTAACTACTACAATGGATTGTTATTCCAGTACATCCGATAATCCACCTCAATTGAAGATGTGTATTATTATGGAATTGTTGAGAAAATATTGTTATTAGATTACTACTCTCAAGGTTGAGTCACTATGATGAAATGTAAATGGTTTGATTAAATGAAATGATAGAGTAAATTTATTGATGACTATGGATTCATAGTTATTGACATGAGTTGATTCCTGCATACTGATGAACCATAAATTTTAGCATCAATGGAAAAACAAGTGTTTTATGTGAAAGATCATCTGAGACTTGATTACAGTTCTATTAATGATGTAATCCCAAGATATATTTTTCATGATGCGAGTGAAGAAGTTTTCATCATTGAAACCCCCATTAGTATTGACCAAAATATTTCATTTGATTATTAAAATTTTCCCATTATGAGATTTGATGTTGAACCTGAAGTAGTGGTGGGTAATATATAGAAGAAACCATTTATGTTCATTGTTCAATCAATTTACCTTGACATGAGTTTCTCATGTTAGTGCTATTGTAATTACTTAAATTTAATTTATTTATGAATGATAAGTTTTTTTTAGTATTTTCTAGTGTTGTTTTATTTAATTAGATTTATTTCAATTTAGAAAACTGGGTTTAAAATGAGCTTTTAAAAAATGTATAACTTGGTTTTAAATTATTGTTACTAAAAGATGTTATGACATTTCTTATACCTTCTTTGAATTCTATGTTGTACACATTATTTATAAAAACTATTTCTATAAAATTCACACTTCATTATTATGTAGATTATGTAAAATACTTTAGAACTTCAAAGGAAGCAACTATTTGATCACGATCGACAAGTGAGTGGGTGTGCATTTCCACCTTTGCTTCCCTCAGTGGGTATAATAATTATAATGTTTTTATTCTACATTATATATAATGTCATGTTAATATTCTTTATGAAATTTTTTTAGGGACATTCAGTGTAGGATCCGGATGAAGCGGAATCCTAACAGTTAAGAGGACCCAACTTTGCTTTTTCCATAATCGATGACCAATATGGTATCAATATGATGATGAAAACCAGTATCCACATATTAAAATCAAAGATTTAGATAAAGAGAAGGAAAGCACCGGATCTGAGAAAAAGGATCTTGAACATCATGTTTATAATTAATTTATTAATTTTTGAAGAAAATAAATACCTAGGTCTTTGCTACTTTATTAGTTGATGATCATTGATCGTCTGAAATGACCCTTCCATATTTCCATCATTGCGCTCGCGAGGATCCAAAGTAGAATCCCTCTAGCAGTGATCCACACATGCTCCAATGGTCTCTATACAAGGCCACTCGTTCTTTGAGTGCTAGAACGGTGAAGTAAATGTCTTGTGTCGATCATTCTTGATCGATCATTTAAGAACTTCTCTTATTCTTAAGAGGGAGATACGAGAGGAGTCAAGAGAGAAAATGTTTGGATCAAAAATTCTCAATTCACCAGGGTTTGGAACTATAGACGTGCCTACCTATTAATTGACATGGGGTTTCAATTATAATATTTAATTTTGAAGCCATGATTAAATGCAATTATAACTATTAGAGAAAAATCATGCCACATAATAACAATAACAGCACTATTATTTGTGGTGTGCCAACTTTTGCAAAACAAAACCATAAATGAAATATCATGCCACATAATGATAATAGTATTATTATTATTTCTTGAGCCAACTAGATAAACATTATTTACTAAATTCTAAATAATTAATCTATCAATGGACACGGTCTTGGTCCGTTCGAACTTCTCTTCCATTTATTGAACACCCGAATAAAATATTTTATTCTCTTAAATAAATTTTTTTATTTAAAAACTAGTAAATAAATATTTATTAAATTTTCAATAAAATAAATAAATAAATATTATTCACAATCTGGTGAATAAATATTTATTTAATTTATGCGATCATTTTAACTTGAATAAAATTATTCCTCACTCTTGCTAATAATATTTATTCCATTAATTAAATTCAAATATAATTTAATCAATATCACTTGAAACGCTTAGTGTGTGAACCTCTAGGATTCTTTCTCATTGGCATTAGGTGGGCTTGCCTAAAGTCCAAGATTAATGTCTAACAATGGGTTAAGGTACCCAAGATAAAGAACTTAAAGTCACAACGATGACATCCACATAATAACACTCACTATATAATATAATCCCTTTGTTGCAATATCTCATCAAGAAGGTTTCATGATAGTGTCATCAACCTATATGCTTGATACGTTATTCTTTGACTACCTGAAATAAACTCATCATTACACCATGTACATGGAATTTAGGGAGACAATTATATTTCAATCAAAGGGACAAGATATCAACTTCCATAAATGGAAGGGACAAATCCTTCCTCGACTTACCCATTAATAACAGGTCATTCGTGATGCACCCAACATACCCTACTTCCGGCCAACATATGGTGTGATATTTTTTGTCATTAAATAAAATTGTGCAAGTCATGACATGTATTAATGATAATATTAAATTATAAGGACCATTATACATGCTCGTGGATAAGAATATTTGATGGAACCAAAACATGCAAAATTCCTATTGGTGGGTCTGTTCTCATAATATCCCATCTTTGAGATTACCAAGTGCGAACTTCATGAGAAGAAGTCTCATTCTCTTATGAGTACTTGAACCCTATGGTCTATATATTATGTGTCTCGTCATATTATGTCATCCAACCATATAACTATATTTAAGAATATTGTCATAGAACTTCAAGGTACTCACCATAGAGGGGAACTGCTATGACCTTATTGATGCGACAAACACTCTATGAAATTATTAAATTATAGTCATGAAGAAACATGAAAAATATGTAATAATATGTTTAATATTTAAATACATTAAATATTCATGTAATCAAAGTACAGATAGTTGGTTCTAGGACACCAACTCCAAAAAAATCCCACTTGGACTAGAGCCAACTGCCTACAACTTTCAGTCCGCTAGACCTCACATGATGATCATGTTTCTACTGAGTCAAGGCTTTAGTCAATGGGTATGCCACATTGTCTTCTATGGAAATACTACTTACTGTAACTTTTCCTCTCTTAGAAAAATCCCTCAAGAGATGATACTTTAGAAGTATGTGTTTCATCTGCTAATGTGACCTTAGCTCTTTTTCAAGAGCCACCGCTATAGTATTATCACAATAGAGTGTGATGGGATATTTACTGATAGTAACTAAATCCAACTCTTGGATGAAGCTCTGCATCTAAACTACTTCTTTAGTTGCCTCAAAATCTGTGATATACTCAGACTCTACTGTATAATCTACAACCACACATTGCTTTGATCTCTTCTAGCTCACATCACCTCCATTCAAAGTGAATATGTATCTTGTTTGTGACTTCATGTCATATTAATCATTCTATAAACTAGCATATTCATATCCTCTAATTACTAGTTCCTCATCACCTCCATAAACTAGGAACATATCATTAGTATGCCTCAGATACTTAAGGATGGTCTTGAGTATCATCCAATGGTGGTCGCCTAGATCATCTTGATATCTTCCTACCGTACTCAATGCGTAGGCGACATCTAGCCTAGTATATAACATAGCATACAAGACTGACCCAATCGCTAATTCATATGGAATCCTTGTCATTCTATTTCTTTCCTCATGTTTCTAAGGACACATTTTCTTGGAAGAGTAATTCCATGTGACACTGGCAACAATCCCCTCTTGGATTGTTCCATACTAAATCTATTTAGTATCTTGTCAATGTATGTACTTTGACTTAGGCCCATCAATATCTTGGATCTATCACAATGGATCTTGATCCCAAGAATATATGTTACCTCACCCAAGTCCTTCATGGAGAATCATTTATTCAACCATGCCTTAACAGACTGTAAGACTGGTATTTTGTTTCCAATAAGTAATATGTCATCAACATATACTATTAGGAAAAATAATGCACTCCCACTAAACCGTTTTTAGACACAAGTCTCATATTCGTTCTTTATAAAACCAAATTTCATTATGGCTTCATCAAAACAAATGTTACATGACCTATATGCTTGTTTTAATCCATAAATGGATTTTTTCAACTTTCATGTCTTATTGTCATTCTTTGAAGTCACAAACCCTTCAGGTTTTATCATATAGAAATCTTCCTAAAGGTTCATGTTAAGGAAGGTTGTTTTGACATCCATTTACCAAATCTCATAGTCATGGTAAGCATCAATTGCTAGTAGAATTATGAATTGTCCTTCCATGTATATATTCTTCTTGAATACCCATTTGAAACCAAAAGTATTTACATCTTCTGGAGGATCTATCAAAATCTATACTTGGATTTGGTACATGGAATTCATTTCAAAATTCATGGATTCTTTCCACTTGGAAACATCTATCCCGCTTACTACTTCCTTTTAGGTTATAGGATCATTATTATCAACTAATAATGAGTCACCATCCTCAATAAATAGAAAACCATATCATTCTGGTTCTCTAACCTCTCTTGTACTCTTATTCAATACTAGTGTCTCTGGAACAGATCTTTCTTCCATAGTGTTTTATAGAATCTACTCCTTTACCAACTCTTGTGTACCTTGAGCCTCCAATTCATTAAAATCTATCTTACTCCCTTTATCTCTTTTTTAGATGTGCTCCCTCTCAAGGAATATGGAATTTATTTCCACTATAACCTTTTTTTATGAGGGGTCGTAAAGGTAATATCCCCTTCTTTCCTTGGGGTATCCTATAAAGGTACGCTTTGTACCTCAGGGTGTGAGTTTGTTACCAGAATAGGGCTTAACAAATGCTTTGCTTCCCCACACATGTAAATTCGATAACATGTCTTTTCTTCCACTAAAAATCTTGTATTGAATAACATTTATTTATTTAGTTGGTACTTGGTTTAGTATGTGTGCCTCTATTTGTAACGCATATCCCCAAAATGGTAATTAAATACTTTCATAACTCATCAGTGATCTCACCATGTCCAACAAGGTATGGTTCCTCCTTTCTCTTACACCATTCCATTGGGGCGTGTAAGGAGAAGTGAGTTGGGATAGGATCCCAAACTCCCATAAATAATCAATGTAGTCTTGATTAAGATATTCTCTTACTTGGTCTGAATGGAGTTTTTTAATCTTATTACCAAGATGGTTCTCAAATTCATTATTGTATTACTTGAACTTATCAAAATAATCCGACTTATACATCATTAAGTAGATATATCCATATCTACTAAAATCATCAGTAAAAGTTATGAAGTATGAGTAACCACCCCTTACATCAACTAGAAATGATCCACACATGTCGTTATAAACTAATTCAAGAAGCTATTTGTCCCTTTAACCTTTCCCACTAAATTGGGATTTGGTCATTTTTCTTTGTAAACATGTGTGACATACACCAAGTGGTTTTAGTTCTAAAGAAACTAAATATCCATCTTGATGTAACTTTGTCAAGTTTTTCTCATTTACATGACCTAGCTAGTGATGCCAAAGTTGGGTGTGGTATTATTCATGTGAAGTAGCTTCGTTATCAATTTTCGTTACTTGGTTTGTATAATCTAACACGTAAAGACTGTTATATAAATGTGCCTTACCAAAACAAATGTTATCTTTATAAAAGAAGCAACATTCATTGTCAAATTTTAAAATAAATCTATTTGTATCTATTATGGATACAGAAATAATGTTTTTGGTTACAGAAGGCACATAATAACAACCTTTTAACACCAAGATCATCTCAGTCAACAACGTGAGGTGGTAGTCCCCAACAGCTACAATAGAAATTCTATATCTGTTAGCTACTCGTAGATCTGCCTCCCCTTGGTCAATTTTTTTGAATATACTTGGTTCCTATATTTGGATACATATATGAGCCCCACAATTTATATCTAATACCCAATTTGTAGAAATAAATAAATTTCACTTGATAAAAAACACACATGAATCTTCCCTTTGCTTCTTTAGTTGGGTGTAGTTTTTATTATAGTGGTCCTTCTTTCCACATGCAAAAAAACAGTTTTATGTTCCTTTCCCTCCCCCTTGATATTCCTTTTCTTGGAAGGGTGTAAAGAAGATTTGGGCTTAAATATCTTCTCCTTCCCTTTCCTCTTATTCACCATAAGGATAGAAAGCTTTTCGCGCTTCATGTCTTTTTTCACTTAGAGAAGGAGGATAAGAAGATCTAGTAAATAATTCTCAGTGTTGTTCATATTGAAATTCACAAAAAAACTGGAGAAGTTCTGAGGGAGTGATGTGAGAATGAGATCAGTACCTAGTTCTTTGGGGATTTTAAACCCTATAACCTCCAGGCATTCAATATAGCCAATGATCTTGACTACATGAGGCCCATATGGGGAACCCTCTCCAATATAAATCTGAAAGAGTGCCTTGGAGATCTCAAATTGTTCATGTCTTACTCTCTCTTAGTAAAAACAATGGAGGTGCTCAAGCATGCTATAGGAATCCATGTTTTTGTGAGACTTCATGAGTTCACTAGACATTGATGATAACATCAAACATTGAATGTCGATCGCATCATTCATATGTTTCTCATAGACTAGGAACTCTTCATCACTCACCTCTTGGGTAGGCAGATCACGTAATGAGGACTCCATCATGTAAGATTTCCGTTCATGGCATAGAATGACTCGAAGGTGTCTAAACCATTCCTGGAAGTTACTATCGGTGAGGATGTTGTCTTTATCCAGTATTGGTCTTAGGGATAGTGTGGTTTATGAGATTGTAATTTTTATTCTACAATTAAAAGAGTAGATAATTAATACTTTCTTAATTACATTTTATGAGAAATAATAAATAAATTTTATTACGTCTCCCACTATTTTATCAAGTCTCAATGGCCCTCACCAATGAACTCAGAATGTCTATTTTCTAGGAAATTCTAGTGGAAAGGATCCATATTCCCCTTCGCATAACCCAAATAAGGGTTGGTTAAGCTATTTGAAGGTATTTAGGTAGGCAGTTTTTTACCAACTATAGGCTTGTATCTCCTTGATCTATTGAGTAGACTCCCCAATTCTAAAATCCTGACTTGGATTTCCTTAACACTTGCCTCCAAATTTACACTAAGTATAGCAAGGGATACTCCTCTTGATGTAAAATGGTTAAGTCAACCTGAAACTTTCATAAGAGATTCCTGTATAAAATTAAGTTTCCCAATAAGGGTTGGTCAAACACATAGTTTTATTGAGTCTTGTTCTCAATCAAGTAACGGAAGTCTTAGTCTGACTTAATATTTTATTAAGTGATTTTTATCATTTATGTGTAAATTACCTTATTATATTTATCACATTATTGTTAATATTAAGTGGAACTTACTTAAGTAATTAACCATGTCTTGATAATATTTATGCATAATCTTGGTTTATTTTAGTTCCATATTTCATGCTAGTTAATTCATTAATTATATAGTCATGACAATACGTACATAATGAAAAACCATAAAACTGACAGAAATAAAACAAAGTAAAGGGCATGATCATGATTTCTCCTAATAGTTAGTTTATCTAATGGGTGATAAACTAACCACTGACCGAGGGAAGAAACACCTTGAACCATTTATGGTTTGTGTCTACATTTTTCCACCTGTCCACCTTTGTATCTCCTTGGATTGGTTTCTCCTCGGCTCCTTACTTGAACCACCTCCACAAGTTTGGGAGCTCCATCCATTACATATGCTTTTTAACTCACATGCAGGTGAGAGGTAAAAAATGGGGTTTACATAAAAGAAATCATGGGAACATAGGCCCTATATATAAATAAGGAGAGATGGTATGTAGGCCAACAATTTAATTTAAAACAAAATAAAAGGAAACCAATCACATAAAAAGGTTTGGTCTAGCGCATGATCATCCACATACATTCAATGAATTCCACATTTAATAAAACTATAATTAAATTATTTAATCATTCTTATTATGATAAATCATGATCGAATTGATTAATTATTATCTTTAATTAATCAATCATTTTATATTAATCCTTTTCTGAATTTCCTTGATATTCTCATCCATAACCTTAGAGGTAACATAGTGAACACCTGTTCAGATCTACGTGATATGTAATTTTGAACATTACACAAACATTAAAGTTTTAATTCTATGTAATTTTAAGTACACGACATGTAGTTCCGATTACACGACATGTACTAAATTCACCATCTTATCTGAAGTACACTCCTAGAGACTCAGTGTGTGAGGTTTAATTTGGAAATATCAGAGTACATAGCATGTCCAGTGGGCCACAAATCATGTTTTCTCTAGGTTACATGGTTACTGGTCAGCTTATCCATGTATGGGATACATAGTTTGGCCCCTGACCCAAAGGAACTACACATTGTGTACAGTGGGCCACACGGTGTGTAATCTGGTGATTGTGTGCCTATTTTCCCTGGTCAACATGTGGTCTAAAAAATAACTACACCATGTGTAATAAATTCACAGGGATTGAGTAATTTCCAAATTGCTCCTAATGAGCTGAACACAACTACATAGTGTGTAATCTAGATTACACGACATGTATGAAAATTACACAGTGTGTACTGTCGTGTTACCTGGAAAAAATTATCAGAAACTCCTAATTAGATCCTCAATTTAATTTTAATTAAAAAATTATTCATTTCTATTATATCAGTGAGAAACAAAAATAGGAAGAACAAATCTCAAAATTCAGATTATAAGAACGATTAAATATGAATTGAAAAACTAAATTATTAAAGTGTAAATCATCAAAGAATTATTTAAATAATTATAAATAATGATGATCCCACTCTGATACCACTTGTAGGATCTGGACGTAGCAGAAGCATGGCTGTTGGGAGGACCCAACTTTGCTTTTCCTGTAATCGATGACCAATCCAGGATCAATAAGACGATGAATTCCAGTATTCACATATTAAAATCAAAGATTTAGACAAAGAGAAGAAAAGTACTGAATCTGAGAAAGAGGATCTTGCACATCTTGTTTATAATTAATTTATTAATTTCGAAAGAAAATAAATACCTGGGTATTTGGTACTTTCTTCATTAATGATTTTTGATCGTCTAGAATGACCCTTCCAGATTTCCTTTGTTACGCACATGAGGATCCAAAGTAGAATCCCTCTATAAGTGATCCACACATTCTCCTATGGTCTCTGAACAACACCACTCATTCTCTGGGTGATAGCGTGGTGAATCAAATGTCTTGCATCGATCATTCTTGATCACTCGTTTAAGAACTTCTCTTATTCTTGAGAGGGATATATAAGAGGAGGCGAGAGAGAAAATGTTTAGCTCAACAATTCCCAATTCACCGGGGTTTGGAATGATATACATACCTGCCTATTAATTGACATAGGGTTTCAGTTACAATATTTAATTGTGAAATAGTGATTAAATGCAATTATAACTATTATAGAAAATCAATGTCACATAATAACAATAACAGCACCATTATTTGTGTAACGACCCAGGTATTTAAAGAATAATTCATTTGTATAAATATTAATATTTATGAATAATATATTATTTTTACATTAAAGGGGATGATTTTTTCTGATAGCGTGCTCAACACACAACAACAGGTTTCTTTGAAATCTTACGTTGCACACAACTTTGAGTTATACTAAAAAATAATATTATTATTTTAAATGGTAGTTAAAGCCTAGCTGTTGTATTGGTCAAAATGAATAAAAATAACGAAAATATTATTATACATGTTTGATAATTGTTTTTACATTTATCCAATAAATTTTAGAGGCTTAAAATGAGAATGAATCCAATTTTTAGCATAAAATACTCTAATAATTTTAAAAGGTTGGTTTACCAGCTTTTGATGGAGAACCCTTTTTAAATATAGTTTTTGTAACTTTTATATGTTATATTTGAAAAAATAAACTTCTTATTTATAAGTGAGAAATCAAAATTTACCTTGGTTAAAATTTTGGTATTTTTCTGATGAAATTCATATTTTAGGGAATAGTGAAAAATGCTGCATTTTAATTCAAAAATGTATTTTCATCTAATTTATTTATATAGTTAGGTTGTCCTTTTAATTGGTTTTAAAAGTGTAATTGGATTAATTTTTTATCATTTAATCCAATTTTGGTCATTGGAAGTAATTTCACATTGAAATTGGATATAAACACATGTCAATCTTTTGATAGTTTTTACTTCTTAAAAACCCACTTTTTGGTTTTGACAACATGAATTAATTTTAAATTAATTTTTTCCAATTCTATGTTTTGAATTTTGAAAAATTGATTCCATATTTTGAATTATAAGGTCCACATTATGTAAATAGTAACTTTTATTTTTGGACATTATGAATAGTAACTTCAGTAATTTTTTTTTATTTGCCATGGTCAAAGGGAAAATCTGGTAAATAAGGGTAAAAAAATATTATAATAATATTAAACTACCATAACATGTGTCTTAATACTATTTTATGATATATTTCCGACCATTTGAATCCTTGGGTTGATTTTTGGGACCCCATTGAGTCACTTGGGTGTGATAATGACATGTTATAAGAATTAATTTAAAGTAAAGAGAAATATAACATAAATATGTATCTTCTTACTAAAACAATTTTTATATGGGGTTATATAAGTGATCTATTAGACTATAAATATTAATTAGAAATATAAAAATATTTCCAACATAATGATATTTTATTTATAATTTTTAGACATTAAATAAATAAATTTAATTATGACACAATGATGATACAGTGATTGTTTCATTAATAAAGGATTCAAATAAATGATATTATAAATATTAAAATAAATATTATATGACATAATTAATGTCATCCACGAATTATATAGGTGAATATGAAATTTTAGTATTGATTCAATTTTTTTTCAAAGGAGTCATGTTGTTATGAATTGTAAAAAAGTCAAGTATGAATAGTGTCCAAAATTGATATAATTCATAACTTAAAATATAAAATAGTTTATTAAATGATATTAAATTCTTAAAAATCTACGTTTCATCCAAATAGTTAATATAAGTCCAAATATTTCATAAATTACTTTTTTTTTTGAGTCGTTTAACATGATATGGTAATTACATTAACCCACAATGTGTAAATAACATGATATCACTATAAGATTAAAAAGGGTAAAATAAGGGTAAAACCAAAAAGAAAAGGATAAAAAATAATCAGAACTTGTATAAAAATTATTGGATGAATATTATTCGAATAAAAATCATTTTATATTATAATTAAATGAGTTTTGGACCTTTTTTAATCTAAATTGAATTTTTAATAAAATAATATTTCAAATTTTTCCTAAAGTGCCCCTCCTCCCTCTTATAATAGGCCACCACATATACCTAATTACTCACACCTCTCAAGCCCCTTGTCTCATAAAAATTCTACCCAAATAAGCTCCAAACATCCCTCACTTTCTCCTATAATCATAAACTTGGGCATAATGCAATTCAAGAAGGCCTTTTGGCTCAAATCAAAAGAAGTTACCTGATTTAGAGGCAACGTCTTCTCTTAAGTTCCTTTCCTTTATTTTTTTTATCCACTTCCTATGATATTATTATTCTTTTATTACATAAAAAAACCAGTATAATCAATATAATAGTATGTTTTTATGATAATTATTCAAACTACACTTACACACACCTCCATCTAATGGATATGAACATATTGTTTCTTTGTATGGTGAACTATTGCCTCACAAAATGATGATTGTTCAATTTTCTTCTACCACCTATAATAGTGTCCATTATGATGGAAATTTATTTATATATGATATTTATTATATTTATATTTTCTATATTATTCTATAATTTTTATTTATAATATAACTTTATGTTTTTCATAATGTTTAAATTTGATAATTTCATTTGAGGAAGTGTAGACTACCGCCCCCTCAAAGTGATATGACTCGTTCATGCCATACATGGAACGTATAAAGAATAGTTTTATTAAACCTATGATACATAAATGAAATAAATATAATATTTTTATTATAATATACATTTATATCATTTAGTTTTTATTCCTTTAATATGATAAAGAAATCAAAGTAGCGTTTATGCGTACGTACGACCTATTGTCTCCATGAACGGTGCATTTCATTTCTTATCTCCAAATATTATAGACTATTATAAATACATATATACTGGATATATATGATATTTAAATCACTAATATCATTTTGTAGATGATGGAATTATGACCACATAGACAATTTACATCAAAACAAGTTCATTTTCAACTTGAGTACTGAATATCGACAAAACGACCGATATGAACTTAAATAATTATGTAATTTTTATAACATGATAATAAGTAATATAAAATGAATAATAAACTTGAAAATGGTTCTGAAACAAGTATAAATTAACCTAATTTTATTATTCAGGAATATAAATAATGAATGAGACAAGTTGAACTCAAGATAAGGGTCTTCGTCTCAATCTCCTTTCATTGAGGCATATTTTGATTTATATACGACCTTCTTTTATACGCTGTATAATAAACCCCTTTGAATTTTAATTTAATTCAAATGAAATATTTTTTCTATGAATATTTTTACTAAATGACAAAAATTAATGTTTTTAACGTATACAACGACAACGACTTCTTTGTCGTCGTAATTGTTATTTGATATTTGGCTTAATCTATAAGACTTAATGTCTTTTAAAATGAAAATAAATCCCTTATTCCTTTATTTGGGTATATTGGTATTTAAAATGGGTTCTTAAATGAAAATGGTATTTTTATATGGAAATGTTTTTCATATTGGATTATAATAATCTTTCAGAAATGGGTTTTGTGATGAATGTGTTTATTCATAAAATGGTACATGAGCATTATATGAGACGGGTGAGACTGATATAAATTATACAAAGGGTTGATCCCCATTATAGCTCATAGGTGATCCTGATATAGCTTATACAAGGGGTTGATCCTCATTATATCTCATGAGTGATCCTGACACAGCTTATACAAAGGTTTGATCCCCATTATAGCTCACAGGTGAGCCCGATATAGCTTATATGAAGGGTGATCCTCATTATAGATCTCCAATTTGGAATTAAACCACATGGTTATTCCAATTGGAAGATATTTGAAAGGGTTTTATATATATGATTCTCTAAGTCACCTAATGTAGTTTTATTTTCTTGCTATTGGTTTTGGTGTTTTTTATTGAGCAAAAAGTATGAGTGTTATTCATGTGAAAATGTTTTGTTTCATACACTCAAAGAACATTGAATAGGTTATCAAGTTTTAACTAGACTAATGATTTTTATTTATTTTTATGTCCCTTACTAATCTTCTTGTGCTCATCCCAAGTTTTAAATGTTTTTATAGGATTTAAGGGAGAATAGAGTCAAGGATGGAGTCAAGGAAAAGTTATGATGATTAAACATGAAAATAAACCATGTTTCTTTTTAAAAGTTTTATTTTTATATAAGAAATGGATATTGTTGTAAGTACCAACTAGATAAACATTATTTACCAACTTGTAAATAATTAATTTATCAATGGACACAGTCTTGGTTCGTTCAAACTCCTCTTCCATTTATTTAAAACTCAAATAAAATATTTTATTCTCTTAAATAAATATTTTTATTTACAAACTAGTAAATAAATATTTATTAAATGTTCAATAAAATAAATAAATAAATTCTATTCACAATCCAATGAATAAATATTTATTTAATTTATGAAATCATTTTAAATTGAATAAAATTATTCCTCAGTCTTGAGAATAATATTTAGTCTATTAATTAAATTCAAATAGAATTTAATCAAGACCACCAGAAACACTTAGTGTGTGACCCTCTAGGATTATTTCTTGTTGGTATTAGGTGGGATTTCCTAATTACAAGATTACTGTCTGGAAATGGGTCAAGGAACCCAAGAAAAATAATTTAAAGTAACAATGATGAAATCCACATAGAACGCTCATTGTGTAATATAATCTCTTTCTCACAATATCTCATCAAGCAGGTTTCATGATAGTGTAATCAACCTATATGCTTGATACGTCATTCTTTTACTACCTAAAATAAACTCATCATTACACTATGGCCATGGAATTTAGGGAAATGATTCTATTTCAATCAAAGGGATGAGATATCAACTTCCATAAATGGAAGTGACAAATCCTTCCTCGACTTATCCATTAATAACACTTCATTCGTGACGCACCCAGCATACCCTAATTCCTACCAACATATGGCATGACAGTTTTCATTAGTAAATCAAAGTGCATGAGTTGTGACATATATTAATGATAATATTAAAGTCTAAGATCCATTACACATGCTCATAGATAGGAATATCTGATGACACTAAAACATGCAGAGTTTCTACTGGTGGGTCTATTCTTATAATCTCCCATATTGGATATTACTAAGTGAAAACTTCATGAGAAGAATCCTCATCCTTTTATGAGTACTCACACCTAACGGTATGTATAATATGTGTCCTATAATAGTATGTCATCCAACCACAGAAATATATTTAAGAATATTTTCATAGCACTTCAAGGTTTGCATCATAGTAGGGAACTATTATAACCTTATTAATGTGGAAAATACTATAGAACATTATTATATTATAGTCATGAAGAACAATGAAAAATATGTAATAATATGTTTAATATTTAAATACATTAAATATTCATGTAATCAAAGTACAAACAGTTGGTTCTAGGACACCAAATCTAACATTCAGTTCCACCAGAGTTGACTCCTTGTCCTACTAGCATGGGTCTGACTGGTGATGCTCCTAGACCTAGATATATCACCCATCATACCCATTCCCACACTGACCCACCTGCAGACACCCCATCTACCACACCTTTACATCCTCTATTTAAGTCTCTAGGTATTTTCTTATCCCTGATTTCATCATCATCTCAGTTACCCTTTTATTCACATACCATGTATATAACTCATCCAGGGATGATCCCACTAATGCCTCCATCATCTCATTTAGGCTCTTCTTCCCATACCATGTCTACACCGCCTCTATGGATGTTCTCGCCTTTACCATGCCCATATCTGATGATGTATCCTTAAGCCTACTACCCATATTCTTCCACATCTATGCCGCCTCCAATTCCTACCATCTATCCAACATCTGATGAGTCTGTTCCTTCATCTTCTACTCTAGTGTATGAAGACCACCAAGAGCATGCATTGGAACAAACACTTCGTTAAGAGGTTAATGATTCCGGATAGCCCACATATCCATCACATTCTATTGATAAGCCTGCAACAGGTTCTTTTTATTATAACTGTGTCAAATTATATCATTTTTTCATATTGTACTGTGACTTAATTCTTCTTCTTTTTCCCCATCTTTTCTTATTCATTGGGATATTATACTAGGTGATGTGGGTTTACTCGTATGCAGAAGGCCTGGAATCACCATACATAGATAATGGTGGATTATAATGATGAAAATTAAATGTTAGGTAATAATTCAAGGTAGTGTATAAGTTTTATGGCCACTTTATCCAAATACCATGATATCATTCTGGTGGAATCGGTCTCATGGAGATAACTTGGTAAAGACATCAAGGACAAATAATGGGAAAAGATATGGGTAAGAAAATTTTATAAAATTATATCAACATTATTGTTGTATTTATATAAAATAACATGTTCATTATAGAGTCAGTTTAACTTTCCTGACAAAGAAGCTACTAAGACTATAAGGTTGGTGGATGTTTGAGAGTTATGGTGATCATACAAGTATGACTTATATGTTGGTTGGAAGAGAAAAGTAGGTTACGATTTAGAGGGTGTACCCACATTCCATGGTTGTCAAAAAACTCAATATCAAAAAATGATTTCACATTGTAAGACTAATGAGTTTAAGGTATTCTCAATATTTAATGGTTTTCATATAAAATGTAATTCTTATTACTTATATTCAAAAAAAATTAGTAAGCATCGAGGAAAAACAAAAATAATAAAGATTCAATGACATATGTATATAAATTAGAGTGCACTACAATTCCCAAGCATGAGAAGCATTAGGTACTTTAATCTAAATTAAAATAATGCCCTTATTTATAATGTTACTTAGATTTTCATTCTGAATTTTAAGTTTTATTGTCATTGATCCCTTTAATAAAAGGGTAAAAATACCCCTTTGAAATGGAATGTTAGGACTATAGGCCAATTATCCATTAGGCCTACTAGAAAATTGGTCGTTAGGCCCACTGGACAATTGTCCTAAAGTCCAAATGGCCAATTAGACTTTAGGCCTAATGGAATAATGTCCAATTATCCTATAGGCATAATGGTCAATTGGAATATAGGCCTAATGACCAATTGGCCTATTAAGACGAATGGAATCATGTCTGATTAGCCTATAGGACTAATGGTCAATTGGCCTATAGACCTAATGGCCAATTTTCCTTCACGCCTATAGGCCTAATGGCATAATATCAAATTGGCCTATAGGACTAATGGCCAATTATCCTATAGTCCTAATGGCCAATTGGCCTATATGACTAATAGGCCAATTGGTAATTAGGCCTAATAGTACAATTGTACATTATTCATATAGGCCTAATGGCCAATTGGCCTATAGGCCTAATGCCCAATTGGCCTATAGGCCTAATGTCCAATTGTCCTTTTAGGACTAATGGCCAATTGGCCTATTAAGCCTAATGGCCAATTGTCCTTTTAGGCCTAATGGAAAATTGGCCTATATGCATAAAGGATAATTTCCTATAGGCCTAAGGTCCAATTGGCCTATTATTCCTATTATGTCTAGCGGCCAATTGGCTCATAGGCCCAATGGCCAATTGGTCGTTAGGCCTAATTTCCAATTTTCCCTTAGGCCTAATGGAATAATTTCCAATTGGCCTATAGGGCTAATGGACAATTTTCCTATAGGCCTAATGGCCAATTGGCCTATAGGGCTAAGGGAAAATTTCTCTATAGGCCTAAGGGACAATTTTCTTGTAGGATTAAGGGCTAATTGACCTATTAGGCCTATGTCCAATTGGCCCATAGGTCCATTAGGCCTAATTCCATAATGTTCAATTGGCCTATAGGATTAATGGTCAATTGGAATAATTCCATAATATCCAATTGAACTATAGGACTATTGTAAAATTATCCTATAGGCCTAATAGTAAATTGGACTATAGGCCAAATTGCTAATTTTTCATGAATGTTTATCGTATTAATTATGAATTTTTCATTCATTTAAAAGTTATTCCAATTTATTATTATTCAAGATTATAAAATTTTTACATTGTTAATATGTGTATATTAATCAATGTAATTTTCATCAATCTATATTGGGCATCGATGGTTGTCTACCCCGAGCTAAATTATTTTTCTCAAGTAGGAAGAAAAAATATAGAAGTGTGGTAAATGCACAAACACAAGAAAAGATTGTAAGTTTTTTTATTTATATTTCAAATATTTATACAAAATTACTAATTAAATATATTGTTTATATTTTCAAAAAACTATCCTGGATAAACTTGATGATAAAAAAGATGACAAATTTGGGCCGAAAAATCATTTGAGTCAGGTTTTAGGTGACGAGCACCATGGTAGAGTCTGATGTAAACCCAAGAAAAACATTGTCCCCTCCAGGTATTCACCCTCATCAGGCTCCTCTCAAGGCTCTCAGACTTCCAAGTTTCAAATCACTCATGTAGAAGCAGTTGAAGCAAAAAAATAGCTTTAGAGGAGCAAGAAAAAAGTAAACAAGAGTGTGAAAGAAGTAATATGATTATCGAGCAATTCATGAAAGATATGTTGGTTATCAATCAATTGCTTCCATAAGAGTCTACTAGTACTATTGATTCATATATGGCATTGATTAATTCTTTAAATGATGCCCTATGTGATTCCAATGATGGTCGTAATGGAGATCGAGCTGAAGGTGATGGTGATGATGTTGTTGATGATGTTTTGCTCCAAATATTGTTTCTCCATAAGATGCTAATGACAATCCTTATGGAATCCACATACAATATCAAAAACACCACTATGATCCCATTAATCCACTTATATTCACAAGAATCATCCACAGTCTTGATAAAACCAAACTCTTTGGTTGCATAATCAAATCAGATATTCTAACTTTGGGAAGCTTGCTTCAGTCCATAAATATATTGTTGTTGCTTTTATACCTTATAAATCTCATGTGTCCCTTTAAAAACTCTAGGATTTATCATATACAAGGTATTTATTAAATTTCCATTAAGTAAATTAGTTTTAAAATCCATTTTATACATCTCATAATCAAAGTAATCACCTATAGAGAGTAATATCTGAATGGATGTAATCATCAAAACAAGTGAAAAGGTTTCTTCATAGTTAATTTCATGAAATTTCTAGTAACCTTTTACCACCAATAATGTTATATAGTTAGACACTCTACTATCAATGTGAGTTTTCTTATAGAAACCTTTCTTGTACTGTATGGTTATTAACCCTTTGGTTGAATCCACTAAGTTCAAAAATTGGTTATTATACATGGAGTCCATTTTAGATTCCATCTATTTTAACCATTTCTTAAAATCAAAACTCTCAATATCCTCTTGATAAGTAGTAGGTTTATAATTTATGAATATTAATTCATCATCATTCACCATGAGAAATCCATATCTCTCAGGTTATCGATGAATATTACCCAACCTTCGAGATTCTTGTGTAACTTGAGTTAGTTCTTCTTCAAAAACTCTTTATGGAATGATCTCAACTTACATCTTAGGAGCACTTCCTATTTGTTGATCTTGAACATCTTTAAGTTTAATTTTTCCCACATTATCTCCTCAACTTAATTGTTAATTCTCAAGGAAAACACCATGTTATATCACAAACACTTTGCATTCAATAGGATTATAGAAATAATATCCCACAGTTTCCTTGGGATAACCAACAAATAAATTTTTTTCAAATTTGGGTCAATTTTATCATAATACAAACATTGTATATACGCTTCAAAACCCCAAATATTCATAAAATACATATTGGGATACTTCCATATCTATATATCATATGGTGTATTTATGAATACTTCAGATGTGACATGGTTTAATTAGAATATAATAGTCTCTAGATCATAACCCCAGAATGTAATAAAAAGGTCACATAGACCCATCATCAATCTAACCATGTACAATAAGGTAAGATTCCTCCTTTTAGACACACCATTCCATTATTGTGTTCTAGTAAGAGTGATTTTTGAAACAATTCCACAATATCTCATATGATCTATGAATTTCTAGCTCAATTATTCGCTACCCCAATCTAATCAGATAATCTTGATACTCTTTCCTAGTTGATTATGTACTTCACTATGAAACTATTTGAACTTTTCAAAAGTTTAATACTTATGTTTCATTATAAAAACATAACTATACCAACTAAATTCATTGGTAAAGGTAATAAAATACCTAAAATTTCCATTGTCTTGTGTGATCATTGGTCCAAATACATCACAACGTGTGAGATCCAATAGTCCACTGGCCCTTACAATGTTTCTCCCAAAAGGTGTCTTTTTTAATTTTTACTATTAAATAGGATTCACAATTCTCAAATGATTCATAATTTAATGTATCCAATAATCCATATTTATAGAGTCTTTGGATGTTTTTCTCATTTATATGTCCAAAGAAATAATGCAAAAGGTAGGTGGGAGTAGAATCGACCTTGATTTTATTATTGAATGTTATAAATAGTATTATCCATATATAGAATATATAAACCATTAATTATATTAATAATTAAATAAAACATTTTATTCTTATATATATAAAAACTCTTGTTCTTAATATTGAATGAAAATACCTTCTTGTTCAAACAAGATACAAAATAAATTTTTTTTATAGTAGGAACATAATAACAGTTCTCCAATTCTTGTATCAATCCACTGGGTAGACTTAGATCATTAGTGCTAACTTCTAATGTAATAAAAATTTCTCTATTACCAACATGAATATCTAATTTTACTTTCATCAATTCCCTCTGATATTTGAGTCGATATTTTTCAACACAAATCTGTGACACACACCCAGTGTCTAATAACCATGATTTAGAGTTGGTGAAATTAATCTCTATAACATTCACATTTTCAAGATCTAAAAGCTTATATTTGAGGAAAAATCTCAATAATAGATACCAATATTTAAATATTATATAGTTTATAACTATTAATGATCTATAGTTAAGTAATTCATAATATACAATAAAGACATATTGGGTGAGTATCATGTTTTATATCTTTTTATCAAGGACTTTTAATGAAAGTGCTCCCACTAAAAATGATGACCTCGTATATCATATCTATTTAGTGATACTAGATCCATATTTCATCATGACTTACATTGGGTATCATGTAAATAATCCATTACTATTTAGATAGTGAAACAATAAAATCATAACAATTATGGCTCTTGAATATTTGAGCGGGTAAGTCTTTATCCACGTCCATTGTATAGATAAAATTAACTCTATTTCTCTGGTATCCTAACTTTTAGGGTTTACCAATTAGTGAAACCAAAATAAAATTCCAAAAATTATCTAATAAAGGATATTCAAGGGGTACTCAACAAACCTTAACCTACCCAACAAGATAATTCAGAGTCACTTGTAGCTTTATTCCCTTACACAAGATAATTTAGGGGTACTCGGTTGAGATTGACCTACCTGGTTGTATGATTAAGGTCTTGAAAAGTGTCCCTTTTGAAGGAATATCACACTTAGTATCCAAGGGGGTTTTTTATTTAAAAATATCATCCATTTAATATACATCATATGCATATTAAATTCATAACTATTGCATCTTATGCAATATTTATCTTTTCATGTTTTATTTATTTTGTGTATGCATGATTCTAACGATTTAGTTTTGGAATCCATATTCTAACCATGAAATTAATGTGCCCATCACACATTAATATGTAACTCTTTACACAAACCATATTTTTTTTACTCACCTAAATATAGAACTAGGAATGTTTATACATATCCATATGCATCATATGAAAAAGGTATATAAAATTTTCATGTAATGGTTTAAAATATATAATATTGAAAATCTATACATGAGTGAGTTAGGAGCCATAAATAAATGACCCTCACCTTTTTAGTTCATGGAATAAGCCTCCAGGATAGTGGGAAGTCTGACTTAAAGTCTCTCTACCTAGGGATACTTTACTCAAGAGAGAATCCAAATCAAAATAATTCTAAAACCCAATATGCATAAACTATACTCAATAACTAAATTCAAGATAATAACATAAATTACAAACTGAAGTCAAGGTATATGAAAACTAAATTTTATGGATTCATCCCTAGCATGTAATTTTGGGCTCTATATCCTAAGAGCAATTTATCACATAAATTTTCCATACTGGTAGCTATACCAGATAAGGAAGTACAACCTATAGAAAAAATCCGACTCAAGTAAATAAAATTTACTAAACATAAATACGAATGGGATTAATAAAAAAATAAACATTTTATTTATTTTCAAAAACATGAGATAAGATTTTATAAACCATTCATAAATAAAATACTCTACAAACATTTTATAATTAAGATAACATCATAGATATTTAATAATATTGAATATAAAATCCTTTTTGGCCTTATTTATGCAATTTATAAACTCTTTAAAATTTACCCTTATGATTTCTAAATAATCACTTTATTTCAAGATCACAAGTTATGCCATATAATTTAGTAAAAAAAATTTAAACATTAACATTTAAAATCTTGAATTTTTTTTTAATAAATTTTTCATAAAAATTTATATAATTAATTATAAACCATATAAATTTGGAAAATATCTTTTTAATATTAACACATTAATATTAATTTAATATTAACACTTTAATATTAATTTAATATTTATAATAATTATTTCAAAAACATTAAAACATTTAACCATAAAAATTTTATAATTAATTAATTTATAAAACACTTTTATAAATTTTATAAATATTTCATAATATATTATTCCATTATTTATAAACAATTTATAAATTATCTAAAAATTTCATGTTATTTTTTCCCATAACACTGACACGAATTTCATTAATTTCCTAAAAAAATCATGTTTTTCACTCCACATTACATTAATAATTTAACATAACTTCAAGTGGTGCTCTCAACATTTAATTATCATATAATGTGACATTTATAGAAGAAACCGGTTACAATTTTATAAAATGTGTTCTTTATTTAATAATTTAAGAAATATGTTGATTCAATGAGGAAACTAACACTGATAATACTGATGGATAGGAATCACATTCCCTTATATGAACACGTCCAACAGGATATCCATGTAATCCAATCAAATCACTCCATTACTCCAACTCTTTGGGAATGTAACTCTTTGCATCAAAATAGAACATCTAGGCATATAATCACACTTTATCACACATTCATGCATGAGAGTTCTCAGGAATCATATAATCCTTTAGCCTCTATGTGGATGCCACTAATGGGTTTCAAGGGTTCGTCATGTGAACAAAGGTAGTGGAAAAAAACCTATAAATGTGCCTGATCTGTCCTTGATATAATCAAAATGTAATGTAAATAAAGAACATAAATGTACATGTTTTTTGGAGGTGTGATGGTAAATAAAATACAAGAGGGGGTGAATTTTAGTTTTAAAACAAACTTAAAATTTTCATCCTATTAAAGTGTTAAGTTGATCAATTTTTCATATTATTGATTAAATTAAAAATTAGAGTAATGAAAATATAAAATGTATGAAATACAGATATCACAATAGAAATAAAATGATCAGTATTATAAATTACCGATGAAAATAGTTAACACAATTAAAATTTAAACTAATTTAATTAAAATAACTAATGTAAGAAATAACTCAATAGTAATTCAAGAAATAATATAGTGTAATCTTAATAACAAAACATATATTATTGGTTAGAAAACCAAATACTCCTTTAAATAGATAATTCTTAAAAGTTGACTTTTAAAGCAAAGTGAAAGGTAGATTTGTAGACCCATTCTAAGGTATCCGTGACTTTAAACCTATCATAAGGTATCCCAAATTTCATACCTATCGAAATTTATATCTTCCTATCCCCAAAAGACCTCCACTAAACATGTCAGTAGCATCTCACTTCAATACATTAAAAGTACGTGAGCTCTATCTTACTATCCTTGGAAGCCCTTGATCAAATGATTGGTAATTCATCTATCTTATTATCCCTATAAATCCCTCAATCACATAGGATCGGTATAAAAATAATTAAAATAGAAATATTAATATCTTTATGGTGCAAACCTCACACAATGGTAGCTCTTAACTAAAGTTCTCAAAAAGAAAATTCACACTGATTGAAGGTTCTATCATCAATAATAAATTTAAAAGTATTAAAATATATATATATAAATGGTTCTTATGTGTGTATAAACATACTTATGATGCTCGAGGTGTGGCTTTATTTATAGGAAACATTATAAAAAAATTCAACAGTCAAATTCTTAAAAACTCAGAGTCGGTTGTAACTACATCGGTAAAAACTTCTTCATCTATCGATAAACTCACCATATTGCTTCACTTTATGATGAGTTAGATTACCACTACTATGGTGCTTCTAAATCTGATGGAATTAATCTAGCCTAAATCTTTATATTACCAGATTTTTTTAAAACAGTTTTAGAGATTTGGTATTTCAATTACCTAAAGTTCATTATTTATAAACACAAAAACTTAAACAAAAAAATTAAGTCAAATTATTTTCATATGAAGTGTATTTTTATTTACAAAATAAATAAAGGGAGTCATTTACTCAAAAATCTCCCCAAAAATCTCCTATTTTTTTTGTAAAACACAAGACACACAAGAAAATTTGAAGATAAGAACTAAATATTAAAAATAAAGCTTCTTTTAGTCTTCATTAAAGATAATTTCTCCCCCTTTATTTTGATACAAAAATTAAACAAAATTTATTAGATAAAAACAATACCCCCCCTCCCACTTTGAAAATTGATGAGAGAATATATATGATAAATAATAAATAAACACAAATTTTCTTAAATTTCTCCCCCTTCATGATTTTGAAAAGGAAATATAGGAAAAAAATGCAATAAAAAATTAAAATTTTAATTCTATTTTATAATTATTTGATCATGTGTTTTGGTTTCTTTTGGAACTTCTTTATCTCTTCATATCTTCAAGAAAAATAATTTTAGCATGGTTTATGTAATCGAATCTTTCAACATCAATTTCATTTTGGCCATTCTTTCTAATGTGACAAGATCTTCTTATAAAGTGAGTTCAAGTTGAAATTAACTTTCTCCACCAATCTTAAGGATATTATCAAAAATATCTAAGTAATAAAAGATGTTACTTTGCATTACCAAACTTTGAACTTTACTTTCTTCACCAATAAATAAAGAGAGTGCTTCGGCTATATATGATGATCTTACTATTTTAGTAGGGAAATTTTAATCTTCATGGATGGTCTTATGAATTTCTACAAATAGAATCTTAGAAATACACTTCTGATAATAAACATTTTAACATAAAAAAAGTGATAATGTAAAGAAGAATAAATGAAAAAAAATCCTTGAGATTAAATTCCACATATAGGCATTTAATATTTCTATTATCCAAAAATTTATCCTTTGATGTATGAGTGGTTCTAAAAGACTATTATATAATATAAAAGGCCAAAACATATATCATATAGATTCTTTTAAATTTAAAATTTCTTTGAATGGAAAATAAAGAAGTTACCTTTTTGATAAATAATAACAACTACCCCTATAAGAATTAATTGAACAAATTTTTTAACTTTAAATATCTCCCCCTAAATTAAACAATAATATTAAGGGAATGGTAAAAGATATGGTTGAAAAGATTAAACCCTCTTGAAGTTATTTTCCATAAATAATTTATGATCTACCTTTTCAAGGTTGGTTCAAGAAAATGTTTAAAAAATGATAAACCTTAAGTATTGAAAAACTAATAAGTTTTTGAAATACAGATAAGTTTTAAAACACGTATAAGTTTTGAAAAATGATTTAATTTTAAAAAAACAAATAGGTTTAAAAAAATATATCCTCCTTTTTACTAGAGGGGTTTTTAGTTTAAGAATATATATATAACAAGAAGTGGATTTAATATCACTTAATGTTGATCATTCCTAATTTCAATTTAATGAATTAAAATCTATCAGAAGTAATAGGTTTTGTAAAAATATCAGTAAGATGATTTTCTATTCTGATAAAATTAGGAATAATATCTCTTTTTGTGTGTGGTATCTAAGGAAATTATTCCTTATAACTATTTTCTTTTATCATGAACGGTGTGATAGGTTTATAGACAAGGAAATAACACTGGTATTATCACAAAGTATTGGATTTCGAGTAAAACTCAAACCAAAATATGTGAGTGTGTATTGTATCAACAAAACTTGAGCATAATAACATCTGGATCTTATATATTCTTCTTTAGTAGTGGAATGTGCTACAAAATATTGTTTCTTGTTAGACCAAGATATGGAATATTCTCCTAATAAATTACATATTTCATAATTATATTTTATATCTAACCTAAAACATCCAAATTCATCATTTAAGTAACTTTTTTAAAATAAAATCATTTTTGAAAGAATAAAATAATTCATGTTCTGAAGCACATTTAAGGTAACTAAAAATGGGTTTTACCACTTTCAAGTGAAATTATTTTGGATTATCATAAAATATTACACATAAACATATTGAAAACATTATGTATGGTCGACTTGTAGTAAGATATAGTAAACTTCCAATCATACTTCTATAAAGTTTTTGATCTATCAATTTACCAGATTCATCAAGATCAAGTTTAATATAATTTTCTACAAGAGTACTTATATCTGATGAATTTTCAAAACCAAAATGTTTAAGTAACGATTTAATGTATTTATGTTGAGTTAAAATATTTCCTTATAGATTATATAAAAACCAAGGAAAAAAGTTGAGTTCTCTTATCATGCTCATTTAAAACTCATTTTTCATAAGTTTAGAAAAACTATCAAAAAGAGATTTATGAGTTGAACCAAAAATAATATCATCAATATATATTTGAAAAACAACTGTGTTTTTGAAAAAAAATATTTATAAAAAGGGTTGGATTAACACTTATTTTAACAAATTATTTTGAAGTAAATATCTGGTAAGTTTATCATACCAAACTCTCGAGGCTTGTTTAAGTCCATAAAGTGTTTTAGTGAGTCTAAATACTTTGACCAGAAATTTAACATCTTCAAAACTAGGAGTTTGTTCAACAAAAACTTCATCCTGAACATAACCATTAAGTAATGAAATTTTCACATCCATTTGAAATAAAGTAAAATTTAAATGGGCTATAAAGGATAATAAGATTCTAATATATTCTAATTTAGCTACTCATGTAAAATTTTCTATATAATTTGTGTCTTATTCTTAACAATATCCTTTAGCAACAAGTCTTACTTTATTTCTAACAATTATTTCATTTTGATCACATTTTTTTCTAAAAACTCATTTTACTCCAATTATCTATAGATATGTTGGAAATTAAACTAGGGTCTAAACTTGGTTCAATTTAAACTGTTTAAGATCTTTTTGTATGTCCCTTATCTAACTTTAATTACCTAAAAAATCATCTACTATTTTAGGTTCAAATTGCAATAGGAATAAATGATGCTCACAATGATTTCTTATGGAAATTCTAGTTTTAACCAGTTGACTAAAATCTTCAATAATATAATTGGAAGGATGATTCCTTAAGATTAATTAATTTTTTGGTAAAGTGATAAGATGATATTCAAATTAATGAATGTAAACATTTTATTTAATTAGCTTCCAGATATTGAAAATCCAATGGTCTTACTTCTGAAGGATTTACAATTAGTAGTTGTGAGTTATCTTCTGATAAGGTAACAAAATAATTTTTTAAAATACCATTGGTATTATGAATTTTTTATGATTTTAAAAAAATAAAAGGATCAGATTCATCAAACTTTACATGAAATATTCCCTTATTAACATTGGTTCTTTTATTAAAAACTCTATAAAGTAATAATGTTTTTTATTTCTTTTAGTCTATAACTCATAATGAGTTTTATTAAGAAAATGTATGATTAAAACTCAGTTTATAGTATAGCATGAAATACTCATAGCCTCATCCCAAAAATGTATACAAATAGAATACTCACTTAGAAAAGTTCAATTAATTTTTTAAACAATTATATTTCTCCCTTTAACTACATAATTTTTCTATGGTTTTCTAGGTGTCTAAAAATTATGAGTGATACCTTTTTTACTATAAAATTTTTCAAAAATAAAATTAACAAACTCTCCACCATGATCACTCTAAATAGTAATCAAATGTAGGTTTTTCTCATTTTTAACAGAAGCATGAAATTACTTAAAATAATTAAAATCTTTAGATTTTTTAGTGAGAAAATAGACCCAAGTAAATATAGTGTAATCATAAAGACATATGCATAGTATTTTACTCCAATACTTCTAATTTTTGTAGGACCAAATACATCCATTTTCACTGATTGTAAAGCTTTGGTAGTCAATACTTCACTTTTATATTTAAAACTTGACTTATATTTCTTATCAAATTTAAAAGGATCACAGATTCTAGTAGAATTAAATTTAAGTTATAGTAGATCCCTAACATATCTTTTCCTATAATGTTAAGTTAAATTATATATGTTATAGTGTCCCAATATCCTATTTCATAACCAATATAAGTCTTCAATTACACTTAAATAAGGAAAATTTCAATGTCTTAATTCTTCTAAGTTGAGTTTGTAAACATTTTCATGTGTATCAGTAAATAAAATGAAATTATCTTCTAAAATTTGAATAGTATATTTTCATTCATGAAGTTTACAAGATATACCTAACCACATAAATGGATTATAAGAATAAGGTTGTTTTTAAGTCCTAAAAAATATAAAACATTTTAAATCAAAGTTTTTTCAAGAAAAGAAATATCACTGATTATGATGATTTCACCCTATGAATTGTCTCCAAAAGTGACTCTTTCTCCTTTCAGTTTATTTAAAATTTAGAATTTTGACTTGTCTCTAGTCACATATCGAGAACAACCACTATTTATGTACCATTTTTTTGTTATTAGTATATAGCTTCTTTTCCTGAAAAAGACAAAATTAATTTCTTGGTACCCACACATGTTTGAGTTTAGTTATGTTAGCAAATAAGATTCTAAGAACCCATATCTGTCTAAAACTTTTATGTTGTGCAACTGTTATTTCTTATAAAATAAATAATTTGTGGAAACCAAAAATTGAATGTTGATAAAATAATAATATTTACTGTAATAACCTCCTCTTTGGAATTTAGTACAAAAAATTTCACATTCAGGTATATAATAGTTTGATTGAAAATAAGGTACATCATTAGAATAACCAATTCCCTTTTAAGTACTATAGGGTCTTATTTTTTTATAAATTTTATAAAAAAAATTATTTACCAAAAATAAATTTAGATAAAATTTTATTTAAACTATAAGCTTCAAATTTAAGTTGAGAAATAAAATTCTGATCATCTTCATCGGATTTCTGATCAACTAAATTTTTATCAAAAAAATATAAAAGAGTTAGTTTTTTAATCTAATTTAGTTGAAAGTTTTGAAATTTTTGAAGTGAATCTTGAAAATATTTTATTATATTTAATAAGTTTTAATTTAATAAACTCATAAGTATTTTTTAGTTTTTGATTTTCTTGATTCATAAATATTTCATTTCTATCCATTTAAATTATAGTAGGTAAAATTAGCTCATCATCTGATGAATTGAATTTTTTAACTTTTTATGGATTATATTTTTCATCGTCTAATAAAGTTCAATAAACATATTTGGTATTACAAGTAAATTTATAATCAAGACTTAAACTTGTAATGAATTCTATAGTTACCTTTTCCATGGAACATTTTTCATTACTTGGAATATTTGAATAGAATCTAACTATTTTCTAGAAATATGTTCAACATTCTTCTGATGAACTGCCTAAAGATGTATCACTTTCACTAGAATTATGGGTATCTAAAGCTTTCAAGTTTTTCTTTCCTTTACATTTAGAATAACTTCTTGGATTTATACTTTTTATTCTTTAGTTTAGGATAATCATGTCTAATATGACCTTCCCTCTTACACTCATAGCATATAACTTTTGAATATTCCTTCTTGTCTTTCCTATCTTTCTTAAATTCCAATGAACATTTTAGAAATTTTAATTACAAACAATCTTATCCATTCATCTTAAAATTTTAGAAAATTCATTTTTTCTATATTTTGAATCACTTTATTCTAAATTATTGCATTTCTTATTTAAATAAAAATATTTAGAATAGTTAGCATAAGTATTAAAGGTACTAGAATTAGGGTTATCTAAATTAAAAGAAAATAATACTCCATTTTTTATTTCCTCTTTTTTAGCATCTTGTCTCAGTCTGCTCTCATACTTCATTAATGTTTCAATTAATTCATCCAATCTTAACTTTGTCAAATGTTTGGTGTCATTGAATAATGTCCTCTTGGATTCTAATTATTTAAGAATAATGTCAATAATATTTTCAATGAGTTTATCTTTTTAAAACTCTTTTTCACCCAAGGATTGTAATCTATTTACTATTGTCATAAATAATTGATTCATTTTTGTTATAGTTTCTCCAGACATAAAATCAAAGGCTTCATAGTTAACTCTTAGCATGGATCTACTAGTTTCTAAAACTTTGGAAGTTCTAAAACGTGTTATACCTAGATTATTATAAATTCCATTTTCTATTTAACATGAATATATATGTCTATAGATATTCTTGGTCATAGAACACAATAGAGTATTACAAAATTTATGGTTTACATCATATTCTAGTTTTTCTTCTTGAGATAATTAAATTATATCCTTATATAGAACTTTATAATTTTCTATTAGCGTGATAAAGTTTTTGAATCCGGTATTAATGATATAAGATTTCATACCACCATTCCAGTAATCATAATCAACTCTATCAAAAACAAGTGGTCTATTGGGATTTAAGTTTTTGAGTATTTAAACTAGTACTCCTACCATCACAAACATATCTTTCCTATACCAACATGATTATTGTAAGGAAAATGAGTTGAAAATATGATAAACTAATGAAAAAAAAGAAGTAAATTCTTGCAAATGAATCTCAAAATCAAGGTAAAGACTCATCTGGTAGCAATTATTATTTGGAGGTGTGATGGTAAATAAAATACAAGAGGGGGTGAATTGTATTTTTAAAACAAACTTAAAATTTTTGTCCTCTTTAAGTATTAAGTTGCTCGGTTTTTCCTATTTTTGATCAAATTAAAAATTAGAGTAATAGAAATATAAAATTTATGAAATACAATTAGCACAATGAAAATAAAATGATCGGTATTATGAATTATCAATGAAAAGAGTTAACACGACATAAATTTAAACTAACTATATTACAAAAACTGATGTAATAATTAAAATGATGGTAATTCAATAAATAATATAGTGTATGTTTAAGAAAAAAACATAGAGCGTTGTTTAGAAACCAAATACCACTTTAAAAGGATATTTATTAAAAATTAAATTTTAAACCCAACTGAAAGGTAGATCTATAGACCTGATCTAAGGTATCCATGACATTAAACATTTCATAAGGTATCCATAATTTTATACCTATTTGAAGGTCTATCTTATTATCCTAGGAATCCCTCGACTAAACCTGTCAATAGAAACTCACTTCCACACACTGTAAGTACTTGAGCTTTATATTCCTAGCCACATAATCCACTGATCAGATGATCAGTAATTTCTCTATATTTATATCCTCGAAATACCTTAATCATTAATGATCAATATAAAAATTATTTCAATGGAAATACTAATATATTTATAGGGAAAGCCTCACACAATGATATTTCTTAGCTAAATTCCTTATAAATAAAAATTACACTAATTAGAAGTGCTCTCAGCAACAAGAAATTACAAAGCTTCAAAACAAAAAGTAACTTTAAGAATTATTGATACACAAGTATAAACATACTTCTAATTATCAAGGTGTGTATTTATTTATAGGAAACATTTTAAAAAACTTTAATGATCGAATTCTACAAAACTCAAAGTCAATTTTAACTACACTGATAGAAAATTATTCATGTATTGATGAACTCAGCATGTTGCTTCATCTACCAATGAGTTTGATTAGTACTACAATAGTTCTTCTAAATCTAATATAAGTAATCTAGCATGAATCTTCAGATTATCATGTTTTCATAAAACAAATTTAGAGATCTGGTATTTCAATTACCTAAATTTCATTCTGTATAAACATAAAAACTTAAACAAAAACATAAGTTGTATTATTTTCATATGATGTGTATTTTTATTTCCAAAATAAAGAATTGATTCATTGACTCAACAATCTCCCCAATAGTGCATACTTGGATAACAATAAGCTCAATATTCAATCTTTGATAGAGTATGCTTGATTTTGATTAGTGGAGGAACTAACAAAAGCCTCTTTCCTCTGAGGGGATTACACTGACCAAAGGATCTCGGAACATTTCTTGAGGATCACTAACTATAGAATGGGTACTAGTACCTTCACCTAGTGATAAATTTCATCTCGAGAGAAATAGAGTATGATGATGCTTGCATACAATCAATCATATTCAACGGGATGGATCTCATCCCTATATATATCCATCCTCAATGCATTTCATTTAATGAAATTCATTGACCATATCCAACATATTGATATATGTTTATAATTTTGGACTTATTAATTGAATTCATTCAATGAATATTGGTTATTTAATCCATTCATAGTGTATTATAACCAGTGAAACAATGTGAGAAGATGAATTCACCTAAATCCATGCATATGCTTTAGTTCACATCTAGCACTACCATCCAAGTAAAAAAGGCATGAGATATCTTATTCCCATACTCAAAATTAAAAAAATAATATCTTGATCATTCAATCAATTTCATACCATTAATTATGCACCTAATGATGATTACCTCATTACAAACATAAATTGTAATGGTTTCATCATGCATCAAAGTACATGATTATTTACATACATTAATAACAATCTCAAGTCAAGAGATTAATGCACATGATTATGGATAGAAACATCCAATGAAACCTCTAATATGCAGTGTTCTTGTTGATGGATTGGTCCTCATGATATCATATACTTGAGATCACAAAGTGAGGACATCATGAGAATAAGTATTAATACCTATTACCCCCTAATAACTAATAGTTGAACATCATATATTTCTTACCAAGTCGATGTATCAGGTCCATATGACATGCTTAAATATTATTGTCATTTTATTTTTAGGTTCTCATCATAGATAAAAATTGTTATAACATTTTGATACATCAAACAATCTACGAATATTACCATATATGATACAAGGAAAAGTGAAAATATATATCCCACTTTGTATATGAGTTGTATTTATTGTCAATGGTTATAAATAAAATATAAATATTTCATCGATGTCAATATGGTGAAGAATTTATAAATAAGTTGTTGGATAGTTTGGACAAAGTATCTAATCTTGGTAAGAAATTTGGTACAGCTTGGATGATTTAATGAAGAAGATAGGAAAATAATTCCTCAAGTCTTATTATTTCAAGAAAAAACTTTAAATACTTTGAGTTTAATTATGGAAATTTATGAATTGGTCTATATGTTTAAAGAACGTGTTCTAGTGGGTAGCACATTGTCTAAAAAAATGAATATGATTAAAGTTCCATCCATTGATAATATTTGAATACGGATATACATATTTGGATAAATGGAAGTTGAGAACATTTTTAAGTCCATGTAAAAATATAATTATATTTTTTACATGAATATTTATTGATGATGAATTGAGGAAGTTGTTAAATGGATTGGTATTAAATACTTATAATTATTCTAAGTGTTATTTTTTATGGGCCTTCAACCATAGACACACAAGGAGGGCCATCTAAAACCACATATGGGAACTAGGCTCAACCACATGGGAGCCAACCCATGCATGGGAAGAAATAGTGTAATAAAGGAAAAGCATAATGGACACAGGGAGCGCATGAAGGAATAATATCATAGTGGGAACATAGCGCATGTAGGGGTGCATGTTGGACCATGTAATGTTGTGGCACAACCCATGAAGGGAGTGTGTAAAGTGTTCTGGGTGCTGAACCCAGTGTCGTCTTGAAGGGTGGAATCCATGGGGTGTATTATTAAGTGGCCCGAGACAGAGCACTAGACCAATGTAGAATGGTAGTGATATGTGCACTGTTTATCCATTTAATAAGATGCATATATAATGTACATCATTCAATCTGAATAATCTCAATCATCTAATCTGCTACAGTGTTGTCTTCAACCTCAACCTTAGGATTTGCTACATATATTGGGTTTTATTCATGTTGTGATGACAAAATGATCAATTTGAAGCATTCAAGTTACATTTGATCATCCTATAGATTTTAAAATGATGGAAGCGCCATGAAACTTAATTTTCATGGATAAACAAAGTCTAAACTAAGTTGATTCTACCTGTGTAAGGGTAACCCAGGCATAAGGGTACCTGTGTAAGGGTAATTTGTATATATGTGTTGGATACATAAAGGTAACACCAGTTATTATGTTTATGTAGATAATGAGAAAAGGAAAAGAATCCATCTTTCTCAGCATTTCATGATATTAAAAATGAGAAATAAACCCACATGGAAATATTTCAAATGCTGAGATATTTTATAATTCAAAATATTGATTGACATGACAAGTTTTTTGGGATTCTATGTCAATGAAGGAATGGAGGCTAAATTGGTATAAGAAAGTGGTCCTTCCCATAAATACTAAAGCACCAAGCTAAAATAATGGTGTTGTCACTTGTGATTTTTGATAAATCTCATTTTCCATGAAGAAAATAGAGAATCCTATTGCTTCTATTTTCAAAAAGGGGATAATAAATCTATGAAACTCATGTTTCAGGAAGAGAAGATCCTATAATGATTTTTGTTTTCATGAAGAAAAATCTCACATGAGCCTTAGTTGGGTACGCAAAGGATAGGAGATCTCACACTTCCATTTGTGTGAAGAATAAACCCCATGTACATTTCATATGATATTTACATCCAAGATTACATGAAGGATATTGATATATTCCGTAAAGAACATCAGTTTCATGAAGAATAATAACATGCACACTTATGCTCATCACTTGTGTGAAGAAGAAGGTTCATACAACTATTTGTTTTTGTGTGAAGAATAAGTTTCACATACCTATTCTGGTGTACATGAAGAGGAAGGCAGGATCAGTGAGGATCCATGAATCGTCTATATTTACAAACGAGTTGAGCAATACAGTGCATGAAATGAAATTCATGCATAAAGACGGTATTTTTGGTCGAAGATAGTATAACCTATGATCCCCCATGTGCATATACCTGATTTATGTGAAGATAACCAAATGAACGGTGCTAATGAACATGAATAAAAACACATGCATGATCTCATGCACATTAAAACATGTGAAACACATTTAAATAAATATTACATAGAATAAATACATTGATCGGGCACAAAAAATAATAAGAATAATATTTTCATGTGTTAGGGGTCGGTGTAATTGAGTTGAGATTTCTAAAAATGTGATGAATTGTGACTATGAATTACGTTTAAGAATTTACTGTCGTAATAAAGTTTCATCTATGAGGTTTGAGAGAAATTATCATTTGGGATAAAGTTTCATAAGAAGTGGTATAAGATAAAACAAGGGATACTGGATGGAGTGGAAGCACCAGACAGAGCAATAGTGTGTCATCTGAAGGAAAGAAGAAGAGATCAACCATATACTAGATGGAGTTTCCTTATCAGGTGATGATCAAAATAATGAGAAGGAGGATTGTATGTTTAGTATTAGTATGAACAGAAGGTATCAAACATTGTAGTAGTAATGGATAATCAAGAAGAAGAAAGGTTCCACCAGATATCAGATAGAGATTTTATTATCATTTGGTATCAGATGAATGGGGAGAAGAATAAGGAGAGTTTTTTACCCACTACTGTGCAAGTAAAAATGTGAAGAAGAATGACGTTTAGAATAAAGTAGCATTGTGAAGTCCAATAGAAGTCTAAATAGGTAAAAGACTTTCTTTGTGTTACAAAGTACCATATGAATGAAGGTGGAGACTATCTTCAGTGGCAGTTAAAAGAACTAATAAGGAACTGCAAGTTGGACTAGGTCATCACCAATCTAGGGAAGAAGGATTGTTTCCATCCCCCTCCTAAAATGTATGGAATCAAACTTTGGATAAGGATTATTTTCTAGACACATCTCTATATTTGGTATTACATTTTAGCAGAGAATCCATGTACTGGTCATCACCATATGCGATAGGGACTAGCTACTCTTATTGAGTAGTGAACCTTGTAAAAATATCATGTGTCATATTTTACTTGAATTCATATACTTGAATACGAGTAAAAGAGAATAGATAAATCAATTTCCTAATAGGTCTAAGAGATAAAGGGATAAAATTTTATAATTAAATAAAAAGTTTCCAACACTAATTCACTGCCCCCTCAGTGTTGAGTATATCCTGAAGTGGTCCTCTCATAGAATACTATCATGGTGAGAGAAATATGTGTATATGTATCAAACAAAATACATAACATGGTAATCGAAAAGTATAAGCTTGAGTTAGGTCTAGATCACCAACTGTCATAATAGATCGATATCAATAAAGGTTGAACTCCACAATGGAGTTTGTATTTTCATGGGAAACTAAATAGTAGGAATAGTGACAACCACATGTTATCTAAAACACCATAATGATTATACATAATTGTAACTTTAAATAATGATACACAAAGATGAGAAAAATCTTGTTGTAATGAGAAATCCGTTTTTTTAGGGTGGGTGGAAAAAGAATCTAAAATATTGTGTGCCATGTGTTATGATAAAGTGACATATTGTTGAATTTAATTATAAAAATTATACATCCAATGATATTTTTTAGTATATTCATACAAACTTACAGGACCCTTATATAATTAAAACCATGGAGGATGCATGTATTTTTTGACTGTGTTATAGGCTTGTTTAGTTATGTTTATGGAAATCAAAGGATGAGGTATTTGGGAAGTTTAAAGAATAGGATGTTATGATAAAAAATATATCCGTAAGCATAAAACTCCAAATAGGAAAGACACAACACTCCTCTGGATTATTATAGCCAATGCATAATTAGTTTTATAGTATATTCTCATGTTAGTAATGATAAGTTTGAGCTTGGAATAATGAAATGTATATTTATATGATATTTAATTATAGTTAAAGGGTGCAAGTTATTACATCTATGAGACTCCTAAATTAATTATTAAAAAATATATCGTTAATGAATCCACCATATTTTATTAAAAGGAAAAACTTAACGATCTTGTTGGAGATAAAGATTTGATTGCCACTAAAAGAGTGGGGTGTGATTGAAACTTCAAAGAGTGACTTTATATACTGTTTCTCACTATAAGGATGAATCTAATTAACAATTACAAAGTTTAGTAATAAAAAAATAAAAACTAAAAAACCCAAGGCTTATAATTATTATGTTAGGTCATATTACACCTTGACCCAACTATCATTTTCTCTGGTATTAAAAATGGAAAATAACAATCAAAATAGACATTTAATTTTATTTAAGAACTAAAAATGAGAAAATGTTTATGAAGAATTATAAGTTTTCAAAATTCTCAAATAAAATGTGGTCCTTCTAAGAGGCGTTCTAATTGGAATTAAGAGAATTTGTTAACTTTATTTCACCTTTTAAAAAATTAGAGTAATAACCATCCTCAAAAAACATATTGTTAAAATTGGATTTCAAATTAATTTTTTTTTTTAAGTTTTCCATGCAAAATTGAGTTGTATGTTGTTATTATACAAAATTTTATAGTTTTATTGTTCTATATTTTGTATTTTTATATGCGAGCCTCATTTTCTGTTTGGTTTTTCTATCTAGGCTTGTTGGTTGGGACTCCATGTGTTCTCGGTGTTGGGATTGGGAGTGAGACCCCAGTTTACTAGCTTGATTAATAATGTTTCTTTTGGTGTTTTACTAGCCATCAATCTACTTGATCGAACAACTCTATTTCGTGGGTTTTTTGTTTACTAATTCTTAGTGATCTGTATCACCTGACTCTCACTCTATCTGCACTTGTCGCTTGTTCTATGATTCATGTAAGTTGTTTCTCCTTCTTGATATTCTCAAATCATTAGAAAATCCTCAAACATCCATGCGTCCTTCCTCACCTTACATGCTTGACACCAGTTGCCAACCCCCCTAATCCGTTATTATTACGTTTCACCTCATTACTTAATTTTCTAGGGATACATGCTCTTCTTCGTCTATGAGAAGCTTTGAGTTCCCAGGTTCTTTGGTGCTCTGTTCTAGAGATAATATAAGGACCTAGCTATAAAAAGTATATAATCTAGTATCTTTATAATAGAATTCATTTTATTTCATTCTCAAAGATCTTTTAGGTTTATAGTTTTATAGAATTAGGTCATGACTCTTACATAAAAATCTCATATATTATAAAGTGGACAATTCTAATCAGTGTCCATTTTTTTCACAATATAAAACTTTTAAAGTAAACATGACTTTTTTCATGAAAAATCTTCATGACTTTCAACTTGACTTTTTATTTTCCCTTACCCATCCTTAAACCTTGTGAAAAAACATTTTAAAACATGGGATGATAACAAAAAAGCATAGTAAGGGACATAAAAAAAGAACAAATCTATTAGTTCACTGAAAAACATGAAAACCCATGAAATTTTTACCTTTATATCAATGTTCTTTGAGTGAATAAATCATTTCCACATGAAAACACACACATGGTTTTCTCAAAGAAAAACTTTAAAACCCATAGAAAAAAAATAAAGACATTTTATCAACTTAGAGAATTATATTCATAACACATGTTATCAATAACTAGAACCTAGTTAAATACATAGGATAAACCTCATCAGTAACTCCCTCCTTATTTCCTATTAAGATAAGGAATATTACATAATGCATTGGAGCATTGTCTTGGCACACCCATCATATAATCTATAGCTAGCTCACCCATCGTATAAGTTTTAACAAGCTCACTCATTCATCATGAACTATAATGGGTCTTAACCTATTGTATAAGCTATATTAGGCTCACCTATTTCTCATATATAATGTTCAACTAGCATATCATGAATAAAAAAATTTATTCATTCACCTTTTCATCATAAAACCTTTGAAAACTCTTTTGAACTAATCTGTAAAACATTTTTGGATATCGAAATACCCTTTCTTTTTAAAAACCCATTTTAAATACCAAAATACCCAGATAAAGGGAAAATGGGGTTT
This sequence comes from Viscum album, assembly GCA_963277665.1. NCBI lineage: Eukaryota > Viridiplantae > Streptophyta > Magnoliopsida > Santalales > Viscaceae > Viscum > Viscum album. The sequence goes on from OY728122.1 coordinate 644,031,508, forward strand.
TCTTTGAAGAAAAAATGAAAGATTATAAATGAATCCAAAGATAAAATAATGTTTACAATGGTGTTAAAATTAATTTTCCCCATATATGTTAAAATATAACATTCCTTTTGTCTTTTTGTCAAAATTTTCTCTATAAAACATGTAAAAAGATTTTTTTTGAAAACCTTTGAAAGAAATTCAAAAGGAATATAAATTTCCCTTTATAACTCTTCTATGTCCATATGAATATAATAATAAAATAATTTTAAGAATATGTACATAGAAGAGAGTGATTTTGAAAATAAATCCTTGAAACATTTAAAATGAGGTTTTAAGTTAAAGTGTCCCTTACCTCGAGTTCAACTCATCATGTATATACTTTATCTCCATGAATAAAAAAATATGTTAATTATTTACTTTCTTAAGAACTTTTTTCAATTTCATTATTTATTTTATTTTATTTAATACCATGTTATATATAATTACAATACAAAATATTTGACTTTTACAATAGAAATTTAATGAAAAATAATATATCAGTTGGTAAAAATGAGTAATTACAACAGATATTACGTTTTATTGGTATTAATTTTTACTACCAACACTTTTTTTTACCAACAGATATATCCATTGATATTAGTGGTTCAATACCAACAAATCTTTTACCAACAATTATATTTGTTGCTTTATCATACTAATACCAATATTTTTTACCAACACATGAATCTATTATTAATAATAACTATTACCAACAAAACTGTTTCTATCAATAAAAATTGTTACAACATCCCATTAAATAATAAATATTTTATTAATAAACAATTTAAGGGAAACCCATTTTTTATAAAAATTATTATTTTTATAACCAAAATAAATATCTATTTCATAGTGTTATTATTTCATAGTGATATTTCATAATGTTAATAGTGTTTATATTTTTCAATTTTATCCACCGGAACACATCACCGCCATTTTTTATCCTCCTGTCATTATCGCCTGCGATGATGCCACCCTCGGTTGAAGTCGCCTGCAACCCACTTCACTGCACCTCCCATCGTCACATCGCCAGTGACAAATCCCGCGACCCCCGGATGTCACCTACACTGGATCCACCATCTTCATCCAATGTCGTCACGGATCGCCTGCACCTAACACACATCACCGCCGATTTCATCTCATCATCATCACCTACATCGGACAACCAATCACCGCATGTGGCATCCATTCCCACCACCAGACATCATCCGGAAATATTTCCATATACACGTCCAGCCCATCCCTCAACACGTCCCGACCTTGATAATTTCAGTGCCCTACAAGGTACAGTAGAAACCCTACATCAATTTATCAGATACCACAAGATTCAATATCATTTTTAATCAATTGAGCACACTGCTGATATTTTATTTCAAATAGATCTCATTTCATTCTCTTTCACAATGCCTTTATTACTTGCAAACTTTTGGGCACCAATGTAAGGTGTCTGGACCCTTGTGTTTAAAAAAAAGGTTTTGTTCATGCTTATTCATTTTTTTTGGGTTCTACTGGTTCTTTCTGGTGGAGTGTTAGTTCTATTGACATATTATTCTTTGTAGAGGTTTTATATCTGACTGTTCTGAAATAGATAGTTGGAATAAGTATTCATGATGTTGATACTGCTAGAGCATCGATGTAGCTGAAGATTGGCTAGGTGTTGATGAGAATAACTAGAAATGCTGAAAACATCACTAGAAGCAACATAAGTGTCACTTAGTAGGATGTTGATATTACATATCAAGGTCACTTTAACAGTATGTCCATGACTTCCATCATCATGTAACTTAAATAGTTGTGTTTTTTATTGATTTATTTTTTTAGTTTTGTATTTCCCTCATATCTTATTATACTCTTTGAAAACTATATTTTTAATGTCATAGTATTTTGATCTGCTTTAATGGTCATGCTAAATGAGAAAAACTTAGGAAGCACCTCATGCATTTGGTTTTATCACATGAGATTTGTGTTGACCTTTGTCAAGCTATTGACAACAAGTCCAAAGAGGTGTGTCTTTTGGCATTGAATGGTCTCGAACATGAATCCCATAATTTGCATTGTGGTTTTTACACAATTCTTCAGCTGGAGAGAATTATCATCTTAAATGAAAACCACCAAGGTGTGATCCACTAGATGTAGAACACAATTTGATTTTTATATATTCTCTTTGGGGAATGACACGTGAATTCCTTAGACTCCACACACACACAAACACATTTCAATCAATTATTTAGTTATTTTAGAATCTCTTAATGTAAAACTTCCTTTGATGGTCCAAACATCTATCCTATTTTAGATGATGACATGAAACAATTATTCAGGTACTTTATGCATAGTAGACTGTTCAGTATTTTTAATATCATAGTAGAATGTTCTGCATTAATATCATATTAAGATTGTTCTGCATTAATAGTCATGTATTGGTTGTGTAAATTCCTAATGGATTTTAATTGTATTTATGTTTGTTTTATGTGGTGTAAGAATCAAAGATCAACGCTTTTTCTTAATAGTGATGTTATTCTAGGATCTATAATCAATGCAAAGTCTCATTGAATGGTCTTTCTTTTTAACAAAAAAAGCAGGAGAAACCCAAGGCGAAGTGCTTGGATGAATGAAACATTTATCTATCAACTCTTACAACTAATTTTTAAATTCCAAAAGTTCTAATTGGGTCATTCAATAAGGGTGATTTAAAATAATCTTAGCATCAGCTACTAAGTCAATAATAAACTCAACCTCCCAATTAGAAATAACAACAGGAAATTCATTAAAAAACCATCTATATATTCATTCACTACCAGCACATCACTAATTTGAACAACTTCTTTCATTTTAAAAACATGAGCCAGGTAACTTTCACTACCATTTTTAATGAATTTATCAGCTTTTTGGTTAGTTATAAAAGGTATTAAATCATTGAATAAAATTTTATTAGATCTATAATATATCTTTTCATGATAAATTAAAATCCAATCCATACCCAAAATAATATCAAACTCTACCATGGGAAATTTGAAAATATTTACAGGAAATGTCATCCCACTAATAACAATAGGAAGATTACTATAAATCTTAGTTGCTTTAATATTTTCACTCGGATTTTTTTATCAAAAGTTCTATCTTATTTCCATGTGGTGATATTCCCATTTTACTTGAAAATTTCTCAAAAATGAAGGGATGCGAAGATCCAGAGTCAAATAGGGAATTGGAATAATGTGAATAAACAAGTAACATATCTGTAACCACTCCATTAGATGGTCTAACATCAACTATAGTAGTAGAAAATAATTTTTACACACCTTTATGTTTCTGATATTGATGATTTCCACCCTATGTAACTAACTTTGGATACATGTTAGTATAATGACCCAACTCATTACAACTAAAACATCTCACCATTAACTGGATATATGTTACCCCATTCTTGGATTATTCATGACCCTTTTCTCTACATTAATGAGCCTTATAACCAATCTTACTACATTAGTAACACTTTCTAGATCTTTTCAAACATTACTTGAAATATCATTTACCATACTAAAAACATGTTGGGGATTGACTCTAGAATTATTAGTTGGTTGCTTCTCTATTTCTTGAAACTATGACCATTTCTTAATCTTGACATCTCAAGGCACATAAGTGTCAAAAAACTCAATCTTAACTTTATGAGAACAATAAAAAAATTTCTCAAAGATTTTAAATTCTTGTGTGGTCAAATCTCTTCTTAAACTTGGTTTCAATCTTCAATAAAATCTATTAATTTTACAATTAATTTCCTAAATAAAATCTTGTATATACCTGGCCAATCTTGTAAATTTTTCTTCATATGTAGCTATATAATCTTCATGTTTTTTACTCAATTAAAAGATTCTTTTCTCTATCCTAAGTCGAATAATATTAGGGAAATATTACTCTAGAAAAAAGATTCTTAAATGTTTCTCATTCCATGGAATCAATATCATATCTCTCTTTAGTATTGTTAACCAAATACCACCATCAATCAGCCTCACCTTCAAAATGATAAATGTAAATAGTTACCTTTTATGTTTTAAAAATCCCATGGATTTGAATATATTTTTCTAGAGCATTGATCCATCCTTCATCTACCACTAGATCTAAGGTTACACTAGAAGTTTTAGGGCATTGTTTCATGAAATTATCAAGTATCGACATTTTCCTTTGTGGTAAATATATATTCTCTCTAATAGTTATGAATCTACCATTTATATTCTCCATTAAATGATCCATAACTTCCACAAATTGTTCGGTTACAATTCCAACCATTTTGGGATGGTGATTTGGAAGGATATTTTCCTCCTGATGCCTTCCTATTTCAACTTCTCTATTTCCACTGTGGAAAACCATTCTCAATAGAAATATATTAGACAAATCAACATAGTAATCTTCAAATTCTATATCATTTCAGATTAACTCTAAGTATAAACTCTCAATTTTATTCTATTAACACTATCCTAAACTCTAAAATTATTTAAACCTTTGATCTGATACCAACTATAAGGACCCAACCTTAAATATTACATAATATAGTGTCTTTAGACTAGAATTCATTTTCTTACATTCCTAAAGATATTTTAGGTTTATAATTTTAAATAATTAGTTCATATATCTTACATAAAAATCTCATATATTATAAAGTTTACACTTCTACTCAGTTTCCATTTTTTCTACAATATAAAAATTTTAAATTAAAATAAGATTTATTTTCATGAAAATTATTCATGACTTTCAACTTGACTTCTTTTTTCCCTTACCCGTCCTTAAACCCTATGAAAAACATCTTAAAATCATGGGATGAGCGTACAAAAAAACCCAGTAAGATATATAAAAATAAGAAATATATGTTAAAGATATGAAAACCCATGAAATGTTTACCTTTATCTCAATGTCCTTTTATTGAATAAATCATTTACATATGAAAAACACACTTACTTTTTTCTCAAATAAATCCTTTAAAATTCATAGAAAGCAAATAAAAACCTTTCAGGAAACTTAGAGCATTATATTCATAACTCGTGTTAAAAATGACTAGAGCCCAGAAAAATCCATAAGAGAAACCTCTTTAGTAACTTTGTCCTTATTTCCTATTAAGATACGGAACATTACCCAATGCATTAGAGTGTTATCTGGGTGCACCCATCATATAAGCTATATTGGGCTCACCCATCGTATAAGTTGTATCAGGCCCACTCATTCATCATGAGCTATAATGGGGCTAAAACCATCATATAAGTTGTATCAGGCTCACCCGTTTCTAATATATAATTATCAAGTGCTATATCATGAATAAAACATTTTATTCTTTCACCTTTTCATTATAAAACCTTTTAACACTCTTTTGAACTAATATGAAAAAAAATCAGATATCGAAATACCCTTTCCTTTTAAAAACCCATTTTCAATACCAAAATACACAAAAGGGGGGAAATATGGTTTTTATTTTAATAAAACATGAAATATTGTAAAGGATTCCAAAAATAAAATAACATTTATGGTGGTATGAAAATTCATTCTCCTCGTATACATTAAAATTAAACATTCCTTTTATCTTTTTGTCAAAATGTTCTGTATAAAACATGTAAAAAGATTATTTTTTAAAAACTTTAAAAGAAAGAGAATAGGAATATAAAATTACCTTTATAAATATTTTATTTCCATATGAATACATTCATAAAATAATTTTAATAATATGGACATGGAATAGAATGGTCTTAAAAATAAATCTTTAAAACATTTAAAACGTGGTTTTAAGTTAAAGCCTCCTACATTGAGTCTGAATTATCATGTATATTCTTTATATTCCTAAATAAAAAACTTATATTAATTATTTAATTACTTAATAACCTTTTCAAGTTAATTATTACTTTTATTTTATTTAATACCATGTTATATACAATTACTTAATCATTTAATTTTACAAATGAAGTTTTGACAGTGTTCGGCTCATATGTCAAAAATGACTTTGGTGGGTTGACTATGGTCAGAGGTAATTATTTGATCATATATAGAATAAAAATAATTACATAATTATCATTTTTATACATCAATTATACTTTTAAAATCAACCATGAAATACTGTTATGAAAAATGAACTATCTTACAATCATGGAGACGATAGGCCGTATGTATGCATGAGTAACGCTTCCATTTTTCAATGATAATTGTGAAAAGAAAGTGTATTAATTTATATTTAAATAATGATAATTATATAATAAATACAATATTATTTCTTTAAATAAACTAATATATATCATCCATGTGATGTGGTGATGAAAAAAAAATCACATCGCTTCGTGGAGGTGGTAGTTCACACGTATGCACAAACGATATTATCATTTTTTAGTGAATGGAAAGGTAAGAAAATATGAGTTATATTATTAATAAATAATGATAATAATGTCATTAATATCATATATATACATCAAATACATCATTATAACCATTAATGAGATGCGGTGATGGAAAAAAAATTACATAGGTTCGTGAGGTGGCAGTCTGTCATACACATGAACGATAGATTCCTTTCCCATTTGATGGAGGTTGGAGATGTATATAGGTTGGGCCATTAATATAATAACATATAGGTATATGGGAGATATCTATGTCATTATACAATACTATTTAAGGGATATTTTAAGGATATGGAGTAAGAAATAAAACAAAAATTAACGGTTAAAAACGATACCTCTTCTTCATATAACCTCTTAAGGTTTACACCAAAACTTCTCCTAGGTTGGTTTTCTAGTCAAACCAAGGCCTCTAATATGTGGATATGGGTGTTAGGAATGGATTTAGGTAGGTATTTTATGAACAAAAAGGCTTTTTAAGTGTAAATAAAAGATTATAGGAGGTTCCCATTTATAAGAGAGAAGAGAGTCACTCTTGGAATTTCTTAAAGTATTAAATTAATATAAATTAATTTTCAAATTAAAATGGATAAAAATTGATAATATTAGAATATAATATGATTTTGAGTCAAAATAAACTCATAAAATAAAATTTTAACAATATTATATTAGGTTTTTACCCTTATCTATTTCTTTTAACCCACTTTAACCCTTTTTTATAATTATCATGGTAATGAATTTTTTACTCTATAAGGTCAATATAACTATTATAAAAAGAAAATTGGCCCATAAATTTACCATGGTTGATATTTTAAACCATATATCAATCAATTTGTTGAAGATATGTTTTTTAGGAATTTTAAATCATTTAATAAAATATTATTTGTTATAAAATATCATTAATGTCAATTATGACACTATTCATTTAATTTGACTTTAAAAACATCAGGAAAAAGATGGAATTCAAATATAATCCATTAAAACTTCTCTAATAAATTTTTTTTATCTAAAAAATTCTTGGAATTCATAAATTATTTCAAATTATATTAATTTTAATATTTTTAAATCATTTATTTTATTTTTCTATTAATTGAATAATTACTGTGTCAACATTAAGTAAGCTTTTAAGGTAATGATTTAATCACTAAAAATTAAAAAATATATGTGGACCCGACCTTATTACATAAATAATCTTGAATTTAGTCAAGAAAACACTTCCTTTTACATTGAGGATCTTTTCAAGTTTAGAGATTTAGAAAATTAGGACAATACATTCATAGCATTACACATTATTACATAGTGGATATCATAAAAACAGTTTCCATTTTTTTCAAAATATAAAACATTAAAACTTAAAACAAAACTCCTTGAAAATTATTCAACATTTAACATGGCTTCATTCCTTGTCTTAAACAACCATTAACCTGTGAAAATCATTTAAAAAAACTTGGGATGAGCACGAAAGCTCAGTAAGAGATGAAAAAGAAGGAAAGAGCACATTAGTCCATGAATACTCGTAACGTATGAAAACATTTTCAAAAGACATTCTTGTCACCCATATATACTTACTTTTTGTAGAATGAGATTTACACAAGATCCAAAAAAAATATGAGAACATAAATATAATAATAATGGTAACTTGGGGCATTACTTACATAATCTTGTAACCATTCTTGGCTACCTTATAATTTGTAACCCTCACGGCTACCTTACTTTGTGTAACCATCGCAGTTACACTTGGAGTAACCATACGGCTGACCTCCAACTTACTCATACCCAATGAATTGGAGGGAGATATAGGTCCCAAAATTAATCATAAATAATTCCCAAGAACCAAAACATAATCATACAACATGAATAATTCCATAAAAACATTACTTTGGAATTTCGTAAAACCGAATTTAAAAAGAGGATTTTCAAAGAAAAACCCCTTATAAATATCATACAATTGAAGAGAGACTTAATAGAGTGAATGTAGTATGTATATATACTATAAATACACATAATAAAACATAATATAAACATAACCCATCACACAAACAATTTAAATATCACATAAATAATGAAGTAGAAGGTTAACCCAAAGAATGGAAATCGGGTTAAGAATTCCCTTATCTCGGGTTTTTCTTACTTCAAACTTGTTTAAAATTCCTGTATAATGGTTAAACGAGTGTTATTAGTATTTTACAGAAACAATTTCATGTTTATAACAACTTATATTATCATTTCATAATATCATTTCACCATTTAATTGTTAGTATTTTTCTCCTTGCACTGTTTTTGGGTGAGTTCTTAACATGATTTCCATGATTGGTTCATGGTGGATGTTATTGTCGATTGGAAGTGAAATTACAAAATTAGAATTTAAAGGTATTTACATATTTCCAGTACCATAATTTATACCATTTTTAATTTATATGTTTAATATTAGGATGATTCATAAGTTAAAACATTAATGATGTTCGTTTAGATCATTTTAGTGGTTCTTTGATAATAACAACCTCGTTTTGTCTTATAAATTAGAAACATGAGTACAAAAAAATTCCAGAACCATGGTTGAGTCATAAAACATATATTATAACCTGGTTCAACCATATAAATGTTTTCATGACCAGACTTGAAATAATTAATGGAAATTGAAATCACATCATCTGTGATGTCGGTAATTCGACACATAACAGACAATGTTTTTATTCCTTAAATAAGTGGGAGTGGAGAAGAATAATGATGAGTAATTTTCCATAAACATGATAAAATCTAGAATATACATGATTTTTGGAGATTTAAAGCCTCTTGTGTAAGGTTGTATGAATAAAGAATAAGGAAGGAACTCAAAATAAAAGAATAAGTGAGAAATCTCATACAAAAATTTGGCAGCCCAACGACTATGCGATAGGGTTTTAGAAAACATTAAGAAGAGAGGGGAAAAGGGTCACCCATACAGAAATAAATCATAATACATAATAGATCAAGAATAAGTATGAAATAAGAACGTGGTATGGAAACTTGAAAGATATACCACATAAAAGAGAACTTGAATGGAAAAAGAAAGAAATTGAGAATTTTCTTACCTTGTAGAGTAGCCCTTAGAACTTCAAGGTTGGGACCTTGGGGGCTTGAGGAAACCTTGGGAGGACTACTATGAAGTTAAGGAGACCAAATCTTCATTGAGGTAGAATTGTTAATGAATTCAATGAAGGGAAGAGTTGGTATTTATAGGAAAAGTGAGCGATTATTTTAATAATTTTCAAGGGACACCTCATGAGTGGTATTTGAAAAACCATGGGCTTTCCCATGGTATAATCCACTTGGGAAACCTCACATCTTATTTAAATATACACAATTCGAACAGATTTATGACATTATTATTACATCATTAATGATGTCATTAACACATCGAAACTAAAAACTGTATTTTTTACTATTCACTGAAAAATCAACTGTTTCAGAAAAAAATCCAAAAATTCACCCTAACCATTTATCAACGTGTAGATTTATAAAATGAAGTCCATTTTTAAAAAATAATTTTCTACATATTTTTAATTTAATTTTTAAATAAAATCACACATAATTCAAAATTTATTTATTTAAAAACTATAACTGCTTTTATATCACATTGAAAAATTAATCAAGATGTAATTATCTTAAAGCCTTAAGAAAATAAAATAATAATACAATTACTATTCATTAGGGTCATATCACTATTCATATTACTATTCATATGGGTATGTTACTATTCACCAAAAAAAATTTGGTTCCAATAGACTCCAAATAACATACTGAACACAATTGTAGATGATAGTTTCTTAAAATTCAAAACATAGAAGTGGAAAAGTTATGTTTTAAAGGCTAGTTAAAAATATCTACTTAAAACAAAGTTCCATGCATTTCTATTTATTTTTAGAAAAACTTGGGGTGTTACATTATCCCCACCTTCTGGAAATTGCATCCTCTCAATTTTATTTACTTATTAAACAACCGATGGTACTTTTCCCTCATAGCATTTTCAGACTCCCATGTTTTTTCTTCAACCATGTGGTTTCTCCACAAAACCTTTACCTGGTGGATTACCTTATTCCACAATACCTGTTCCCTTTGATCAGGAATCTGAAATGGTTTCTCTTCATAAGAAAGGTTCTTTTCTAGCTGAATTGCTTCTGGGCTCAAGACATGTGATGAATCTGGCACATACTTTCTCAACATCGAAACATGAAAAACATTGTGTACCTGAAACAAACTCAGAGGCAATGCTACGCGGTATGCAACTGTTCCAACTTTCTCCAAGATTTTAAAAGGACCGATGAACCGTGGACTTAGCTTCCCTTTCTTACCTAAATGCATCAAACTTTTCCAAGGAGATATTTTAAGGAAAACATGGTCACCTACCTCGAAAGAGAAGTCTTTCCTTCTGTTATTTGCATAACTTTTATGCCTGCTCTGAGCTGTCCTCATGTGCTGCTGAATCATCCTCACTTTCTCAGCCACTTCTTCTACTAATTTTGGCCCCATCAACTTTCTTTCACCGACTTCATCCCAAAATGCTGGATTCCGACACCGCTTCCCATACAAGGCCTCAAAATGTGCCATATGAATACTGGAATTAAACTGTTATTATAAGAAAACTCAACTAAAGAAAGATGATGATCCCAACTTCCCTGATAGTCCATTGAACAATCTCGAAGCATATCCTCCAAATTTTGAATCGTTCGTTCTGACTGCCCATCTGATTGAGGATGAAAAGTTGTACTGAAATTTAACTCTATGCCCAATGACTTTGAATTCCCTTCCAAAAGTTAGAAGTGAACCTGGGATCTTGGTCAGATACAATGAAAATATGAACTCCATGTAACCTGACAATCTCCTTGAGGTACAATCGAGAAAGATGATCTAAAGTCATTGTATCTCGAATAGAAAGAAAATGTTCAGACTTTGTTAGATGATCAATAATAACCCAAATCGCATTGTTAACTAGAGAATTATTTGGTAGTCCCACCACAAATTCCATGGATACATTCTCTCATTTCCACTCTGGCACTGGAAAAGGCTGAAGCATCCCCTTCGGTAACTTCTGCTCTACTTTAACCTGTTGACACGTCAAACATTTCATGGTAAAATCAGTAATATATTTTTTCATTTCATCCCACCAATAATACTCCCGAAGGTCTCTGTACATCTTAGTACTTCCAGGATGAATAGAAAATGGAGAACTGTGAGCTTCGCACAAAAACAAAATTCTTTAACTGATAATCACTAGGCACACACAACCTTTTTCCAAATCTTAAAACACAATCTTTATCAAGGTTAAATTCTAGAAACTTACCCATTTTAACCAATTCTACCTTTTTCTATAGCTCACAATCTTTTTTCTACGCTTTCTTAATTTTTTCTGTCAACGAAGACTACACTGAAACCTGAAACAAAACAGATGTATTCCATGCACCAACAACTTCTAATCCAAAATTCATCAAATCATTAATCAAGGGATCATGTTCCAAACGTAGCATGGTTAATGTTGCATGATGTTTCCGAATTAAGGCATCTGCCACTTTGTTTGCTTTTCTAGGATGGTAATTGATCATGCAGTCATAATCCTTTATCAGTTCTAGCCATCTTCTCTGCCTCATGTTTAATTCCTTCTAAGTGAATATATACTTTATACTTTTATGGTCAGTGTATATTTGGCATTTGGTTCCGTATAGATGATGCCTCCAAATTTTCAAAGAAAAAAACACAGATTCCAATTCCAAATCATGTGTGGGATAATTTAGCTCATGAGGTTTAAGTTGTCTCGAATCATAGGTAATTACTTGATCATTCTGCATCAAAACACAACCAAGTCCCTTCAAAGAATCATCACTGTAGATGAAAAAATCACCATTTTGGGAAGGTAATGCCAAAACTGGAGCATTCACCAATCTCTTCTTCAGTTCTTGAAAATAAACATCACATTCCTCTGTCCAAACAAATTTAAACCCTTTCTGTGTTAACTTAGTTATCGGGCTAGATAACCATGAAAAGTTCTTAACAAACCATCAGTAATAACCTACTAAGCCCATAAAACTATGAATCTCTGTAACATTTGTGGGTCTTGTCCATTCATCAACTACTTTTGTTTTGGAAGGATCAACTATTATTCCATCTTTATTTACAATGTTACCGAGAAAATAAATCTGTTGCAACCAAAAATCACACTTTCTGAATTTTACATATAGTTTATTTTCTTTTAAAGTTTTCAAAACAACCCTTAGATGTTTTTCATGCTCCTTTTTATTTTTATAAAATACCAGAATTTCATCAATAAATACAACCACAAACTTATCCAAGAACTCATGAAATACTCTATTCATAAGATTAATGAATACAGCAGGTGCATTAGTTAATCCAAACGGCACAACAACAAATTCATAATGCCCATATCTAGTATGAAAGGTTGTTTTCAGGATGTCGTCCTCTTTCACCTTCAGCTGATGGTATCCGGATCTCAAGTCAATCTTGGAAAAGTACTGAGCTCCCTGGAGCCGATCAAACAAGTCATCAATATGAGGAAAAGGATAATTTTTTTTATCAGTGATGTTATTCAAAGCTCTATAATCAATGCAAAGTCTCATGGAACCATCTTCCTTTTTAATAAACAAAATAGGGGTTCCCCATGGTGAAGTTCTAGGATGAATGAATCCATTGTCAAGAAAATCCTGCAACTGATTTTTCAATTCAAGAAGTTTTATTGGAGCCATGCGATATGGGGGTTTTGAAATTGGATTAGCATCAGGAACTAAGTCAATTTTTAATTTGAATTCTCAATCAAGTATGACACCAGGTAACTCATCAGAAAAAACATCAAGGTATTCATTTTCCACGGTCACATCATTAATTTGAATAGTTCCCTTATTTTCAACAATATGAGCAAGATAACTTTCATTTCCGTCTTTCAATAGTTTCTCAGCTTCCCGATTATTATCAATTGTATGGGTTCATTCTTGTATAAAAACTGAAACTCTTTCTGAAAAACAACTTATTTAGCTCTAAAATCAATCTTAGCATGATAATATGAAAGCCAATACATTCCCAAAATAACATCAAACTCAACTAAGGGTAAAACAACAAGGTTTTAAGGTAAATTCTTTCCACATACCACAATAGAAAGATTATTATAATTCCTATTTGCTATAATATTTCCCCCTGGTGTTTTAACAATAAGTTCGGGTCTCATTTGTTGAGGTGATATTTCCAATTTACAAGAAAATTTCTCAGAGATGAAGGAATGTGCAGATCCCATATCAAACAAAACTTTAGAAAAATCTGAGTGAACAAACAAAGTACCTGATACAACTTCATTGGATGGCCCGACATCTGCTGACATAGTCGTAAAGGATCTCACTACACCTTTATGCATGTATTCTGGCTTCTTTGCATCATTCGGATCTCTCTTTGGGCAGGCATTTGCATAATGACCCATTTCAGCACATTTAAAACACTTTATATTATACTTATTAGGATTAGTCTCTGGATCATTTTCATTACAATCTCAGGCCATATGTCCAAACTTACTACATTTAAAACACTTCCTAGTTTTTCTAGGACATTCCCTAGGGTGTTTCTTGACACACTTTTCACAAACTGGAAATTGGATTTTCTTACCATCAGATTTATTTGGTTGATTCTTAATCATTTCTTGCCAACTGGACCTCTTCTTCTATTTGTTTCCAAAATGCACATGATCATCAGAAAACTCTATCTCTACCCTTTCAGCACATCGGACAAGTTTCTCATAACTTTTGAATTCACAGGAGTCCAACGCCCTTTGATACCTTGGCTTCAATCCTGAGTAAAAGCGGTTGATTTTTCTATCAAGATCCAGAATAATATTTGGATCATACCTCGCCAGTCATGTGAAGTTCACTTCATACACAACCACTGAGTCTTCCTCCTGTTTCAATTCAAGGAATTGCTTCTCCATTCTAAGTCGCACCACCTTAGGAAAATATTTTTCAAGGAAAAGTCTTTTAAATTCATCCCATCTAAGGCATAAAAATCCTCTCTACCCCTGATATTCCTTACCATTGACCACCACTGATCAGCTTCCCCTTCAAAACAATAAATGGAAAGACTTACCTTTTGATTGTCTGAACATCCCATAACATCAAATATCATTTCAAGGGCTTTGATCCATCCTTCAGCTGCTACTGGGTCAGAAGATCCATTGAATACAGGAGGATGTTGTCTCATAAAATGTTTCACTACTATCATGTTCTGTTGTGGTAACTCTATTGGTTCTCTTTCATGGATGCCACCACCATTTATTGTCTGCGTTATCTAATCCATTACTTTCACAAACTACTCAGTTCCAATTACTACCATTACGGGCTATATTTCTGAAAGGATGTCATTCTGTCGGTGCCTCTCCTCTTCAGCATCCATGTTCCTTCTGCGGACAACCATTCTGAAAAAACATGTCTTAGATGAAGCAACATGGTAATCTTTAAATTCTATAACATTTCAAATTAAACATAGAGTGAAAATCATTTATGGTATTCTATTAACATCACCATAACCCCTAAAGTTATCTAAACCATCCTATGATACCAACTATAAGGACCCAACCTTATTACATAAATAATCTTGAATTTAGTCAAGAAAACACTTCCTTTTACATTGAAGATATTTTCAAGTTTAGATATTTAGAGAATTAGGACAATACATTCATAACATTACACATTATTATAGAGTGGATACCATAAAAACAGTTTCCATTTTTTTTCAAAATATAAAACATTAAAACTTAAAACAATACTCCTTGAAAATTATTCAACATTTAACATGGCTTCCTTCATTATCTTACACATCCATTAACCTATGAAAATCATTTAAAAAAACTTGGGATGAGCACGAAATCTCAATAATGGTTGAAAAAGAAGGAAATATCACATTATTCCATGAATACTTGTAACGTATGAAAACATTTTCAAAAGAAATTCTTGTCACCCATATATACTTAATTTGTGTAACATGAGATTTAAACAAGATCCACACAAAACATGATAACATAAATATAATCATAAAGGTAACTTGGGTCATTGCTTACATAATATTTTAACCATTATTGGCTACCTTATATTTTTAACCCTCACGGCTACCTTACTTTGTGTAACCATCGCAGTTACACTTGGAGTAACCATATAGTCAACCTCCAAATTACTCATACCCAATGCATTGGAGAGAGATATAGGTCACACCATTCATCATAAATAATTCCCAATAACCAAAACATAATCATACAACATTAATAATTCCATAAAAACATTACTTTTGAATTTCGTAAAACCGAATTTAAAAAGAGGATTTTCAAAGAAAAGCCCCTTGTAAATATCATACAATTGAAGAGAGACTTAATAGAGTGGATGGAGTATGTATATATACTGTAAATAAACATAATAAAACATAATATAAATAGAACCCATCATAAAAACAATTTAAATAGCACATAAATAATGAAGTAGAAGGTTAACCCAAAGAATGGAAATCGGGTTAAGAATTCCCTTACCTTGGGTTTGTATTACTTCAAACTTGTTTAAAATTCATGTATAGTGGTTAAAAGAGTGTTATTAGTAGTTTACAGAAAAACATTAATGTTTATAACATCTTATATTATCATTTCATAATATCATTTAACCATTTAATTGTTAGTATTTTGCTCCTTGCACTGTTTTTGGGTAAGTTCTTAACATGATTTCCATGATTGGTTCATGGTGGATGTTATTGTCGATTGGAAGTGAAATTCCAAAATTGGAATATAAATGTACTTAAATATTTCTAGTACCATAATTTATACCATTTTTTATTTAGATGTTTAATATGAGGATGATTCATATGTTAAAACATTAATGATGTTCGTTTAGATCATTTTAGTGGTTCTTTGATAATAATAACCTCGTTTTGTCTTATAAATTAGAACCATGAGTACAAAAGAATTAAAGAACCATGGGTGAGTCATAACACATATATTATAACCTGGTTAAACCATATAAATGGTTTCATGACCAGACTTGAAATAATTAATGGAAATTGAAATCACATCATCCGCGATGTCGGTAATTCGACACATAACGAACAATGTTTTTATTCATTAAATAAGTGAGAGAGGAGAAGAATAATGATGATTAATTTTCCATAAACATGATAAAATACAGAATATACATGATTTATGGAGATTTCATGCCTCTTGGGTAAGTAGATATGAAGAAATAATAAGGAAGGAACTCAAAATAAAAGAATAAGTGAGAAATCTCTTACAAAAAATCGGCAGCCCAACGGCTATGCGACAGGGTTTTAGAAAACATTAAGAAGAGAGGGGACAAGGTTCACCCATACAGAAATGAATAATAATAAATAATAGATAAATAATAATTAGGAAATAAGAACATGGTATGGAAACTTGAAAGATATACCACATAAAAGAGAACTTGAATGGAAAAAGAACGAAATTGATAATTTTCTTACCTTGTAGAGTAACCCTTATAAATTGAAGGTTAGGACCTTGGGGTCTTGAGAAAACCTTGGGAGGACTACTATTAAGGTAAGGAGTCCAGATCTTAGTTGAGGGAGAATTGGGAATGAATTAAATGAAGGGAAGAGTTGGTATTTATAGGAAAAGTGAAGGATTATTTTAATAATTTTCAAGGGACACCTCATGAGTGGTATTTTCAAAACCATGGGCTTGCCCATGGTATAAGACACTTGGGACACCTCACATCTTATTTAACTATACACAATTTGACCAGATTTATTACATAATTATTACATCATTAATGATTTCATTAACACACCGAAACTAAAAATTGTATTTTTTACTATTCACTGAAAAATCAACTGTTTCAGAAAAATTCCCAAAATTCACCCTAACCATTTATCGACGTGTAGATTTAAAAAATGAAGTCCATTTTTTGAAAATAATTTTCTACATAATTTTAATTTAATTTTTAAATAAAATCATACATAATTCAAAAATTATTTATTTAAAAACTATAACTGCTTTTATATCACATTGAAAAATTAATCAAGATGTCATTATCTTAAATCCTTAAGAAAATAAAATAATAATACAATTTAATATTCATTAGGGTCATATCACTATTCATATTACTATTCATAAGGGTATGTTACTATTCACCAAAAAAACAAGTCGGTTCCAATAGACTCCAAATAACATACTGAACACAATTGTAGATGACAGTTTCTTGAAATTCAAAACATAGAAGTGGAAAAGTTATGTTTTAAAGGCTAGTTAAAAATATCTACTTAAAACAAAGTTCCATGCATTTCTATTTATTTTTTGAAAAACTTGGGGTGTTAGAAAAAATATCATGATAAAAAAATCATTTATATTTTAATATTATATTTATAACTGAACATAGCCTCTTTTATCCCTATTTCAAAAATTTAGAGATAATAAAACAAAGAGAATGACATTTTTTTCTTTTCTTTATATAAAATAATATAAAGGTTAAAATCATGGAAAAATGGAAATAAAAGGTTATATATTCAAATTTTGGATGATTATGGATGAAATATACTCATCCAATAAAATTAAGTCATGTTTTAGGGTCATTTCTAATCCTTTTAAAATTATTTTTACTCTTAATTAACTCATTTTAGCTTTACTATGGTAACAAATATTTACTATAGTTACTATTCATAATGACCAAAAATAAAAGAGGCATATTTACCAAATTTATACCTATTTATTCCAAATATAGAATCCATTTTTTAAGATTAAAAACACATAAGTTTTAGAGTTTAATTTAAAATTAAACCGACAAAACACTATGAAAAACAATTTTTCACAAAAATGCATTTTTAAGTATAAAATGTTTTTATACTAAATTAAAGTATAAAATTAATTTAAAAAACCATAATTAGAATATTTTAAATCAAAATTAAATAATTAAATTTTAAAAATAATCCAAAATATAATTTGACTTTGTAAATACTCGAAAATAAAATAAAATTTTCAATAAAAATTAGTATTTTAATTATTCATTAAAAAATAAATATTTTCATAAAATTATCAAAAATTTATCTTAAGATAATTTTAACATTATGAATTCAAAAATTAAATTATTTTTTTCAAATTTAAATTCTATAATTTGAAAATTAAACTTTTAAATAAAACCTTATATGAAAAGAGTTTAATAAAACTATTTCCTTTTATATTTAAAAATTACTTGATATTTTTATAATGAATATAACTATCTATTTCATGAATAATGGTAAATATGAAAATGGTTTATTCTATCATTGCCTAGGTTATTACAGAGAAATTTCATCCAATAGAGATGATTGGCTTCACTGTAATGTCATTCGTGCATCCTCCCCTTTAGAGCGATGTCTTTTGGTAGAGAGCTCAGATATCATGAGATCTATTTAGGTCATGATAGTTTCAAATAATTCCATCACTAGAAGCACCTCCTTCTGATGAGTATCCTTTCCTAGTTCATGGTGTATGCTCGGAGTTGTAAGCCTGCTTATATTTCCTTTTATTTCTGCAATGTTTCATTATATTTCTCATATTTCTTCTTCTTGATATATGTTGGGGTTAGAATGCATGAGTCTATCCAGATTTAGGGAATACATTACCATCCTTGAAATTTCAAAGCTAGTTCTTGGAGTGATGAGGTCCCTATTCTTGAATAGTTTTCTTAGTTTGTGTGTGTTGCTATTGTTTATCTCTTTCTCTATTCTACTCTTGTTTTTTTACATAATAATAAACTATTATGGTGAAGCTCTTAAAATAGAGTAGGAAAAAACCGGTATGAACCATGTAAATATCCTGTGTTATTTACTTTTCCCTATTTTATTTATTATTCTTGATTCTTCTTTCTTTGTCTTGCTTTTGTCTCTCAATTTCTTTGAACATCTCACTTCATATAATCTAATCGGATTCCCTTCTTGTGCTCTGTGAGAGTTGGAATACCTTCATCAGATCTATTTTGACCCTCACAATTGGTATAAGACCTTATAATCACTTTAGTGATGTCGTCTACTATATTTGAAGTTAAGAAGTTCATTAGTGAGAACAATTTCAGTCTATTGAGAGTAAATATGTGTGAACTGCTAGTTCACAATGGACTAGAAGATGCCTTAAAAGATCCCAAGAAACTTACTGTTAATATTTCCATTGATGGTTAGTCTATCACAACATATATAGATATCAAACCTAGTATTTTGGAAAAGGATCATTGTATGTTGTTCTTAACCTTATGAGACAAAGTCCTTTGTGAAGTTTCACATGAAAAAATTGATAATTTGATATGGTTAAAAATCAAACATCTATATATAATTAAGACTTTACTTGGACTTATTTACAAGAAAACAAGGCTTTATACTTCTAAGATAAATCCTATTTATTTTGTTCGTGTTCATCATAACGAGTTTAAAAAATTGAACTTAGATTTAGCTAATATAGATGTTTAAGTTAAGGATAAAGATGAATCTATTATCCTTCTAACCTCTCTTGATGATTCTTTTAGTTCTTTAAAATATTTGATGATGTATGGTTGTGATTACATAACATTAGAAGAGGTTAAGGATGATGTTTTGTCTCGCGATCCTCAAAAACATTGTTTGAAGGAAGAGGTAAATGAGGTTAAAACTGAACCTCGGATGTTGATAGTTAGGGGTCAGAATAGAAACAATGGAAAATAATGAAATTATAAGAACGTGTTTAAGAATTATTTTGTTTTAAGTGTGATAAAATTGACCATATTAAAAGGTATAGTCCATATTTTAAAAATAAGGATAATTTGGCCCATAAAAATATGGTATACCCTGGTTTCGACTCTATGGATATTCTATAGCTTAGTTTAGAATCTATTTAGTTATAAATAGGTATAGTTTCTAGGTTTTCTCCTTTATGCATTCCTAGGACTCGCTCTGCTACATTTATAGGGGACACCAGTGGGAAGGGGGATTTTCTTTAGGCTAGTCTAAGTCATTTGGTCATAGGTTGAGATCGTTCTCCTATCAACATCCTATTTTATTTGGATGTTGTGTGTTTCTACTTCCTTTTACTACTTGCATTATTTTGAGTTTTGTTAAGTTTTCTAGTACACTATATTTTTTCCTCAAGAAATATTGTGTTGTTTGCAAGTATCTGCATGCTTGGGAGGTTTATTGGCTTTGATGGAGATTCAAGTATCGGTGGTAAGATCTATTCATATTGTTGTTTCTTAGTCAGATTTTTTATTTTTGAGCTCTTTTAGTAGTATGATAGTAGTAGAAGTGTAGGTACGAGAAGGTTGTGTGCCACAATGGCATGCACTAAGAGTGTTCGTACTGGGTGGATATTATAGTCTTGGGTTTTTTTGTTAGTAAAAATATGTATGAACCTACTGATAGGCTATATTAATCATTGTAATAACACCATATGTTTTTTTATTTTAATTTGAAAAGGTGGATATTTGTTAAAATTAGCTTTCAAATTAATTTTTTTTAAGTTTTCCATGCAAAAATGCCTTGTATTATTATTATTATGCAGAATTGTGTTGTTTTATTATTCTGATTTTTTTTATTTTTGTGTGTGGCCCTTGTTTTCTATTTGGTTTTTCTATCAAGGATTTTGGTTGGGCCTTTATGTGTGCTTGGCCTTGGTCTTGGGAGTGCGGCCTTGGTTTGGTGGCATGATTCTCAATGATGCTTCAGGTGTTTTCCTAGATGTCAACCTACTTGATCAAACAACTCTGTTTTTAGGGTTTTGTGTTTTTTAATTCTCAATGATCAACATCACCTAGATTTATCTTTATCTACACTCTCCAAGTGTTCTATGATTCGTGTGATCCATTTCACCTGCATAATCTTCTCGAATCATCAGTGTATCCTCAACGGTCCACGCATCCTTCCTCACCTATCACACCTGGAACCAACTACCTACCCTACTACTCCATTATTATTACCCTGCACCTCATCGCTTCATTTTATAGGGATACACACTCGCCTTATTCCCTAAGAAGCTTCGATCTCCATGGTTCTTCAGTGCTTCATTCCAGAGAGATAGTTTTTACAAGAGAGACGGTTGGATTTTCTTCAACAACATTCACGTATCCTCCCCTTTCTGGCAACATATTATAGTGAAGATCTCGGATATTATGAGCTTTGTTCAACCTATGATGGTTTCAAATAATTTCATCCCTGACAACACCGTTATCTAATAAGTATCCATCCCGATTTCATGGTGTAGGCTTGGGGCTATAAGACTTCTTATATTTTCTTTTTGTTTATGCAGTGTTGTGTTGTACTTCTCTTATTTCTTATTCTATGTCTATGTTAGTGTTGGAATGCATGAGTCTATCCAGATCGAGGGAATACGTTACCATCCTTTAAATAGGGTTCACAACTAGTTCTTGGAGTGATGGGGCCCTTGTACTCAGATAGTTTTCTTGGTCCACGTGTGTTTATCTCGATTTATTGTTTTCTCTGTTGTATTCATGTTGTTTGTTTTTCATAATAATAAATTGTTGTGGTGGTATTCTTTCTATGGCATAGGACCAAACTGGTCTGAACAATGTTAATCTTATAAGTTATTTACTTTTCCACATTTTCTTTATTGTTCTTGTTTCTTATTTCTACTTATGTCTCTTTATTCCCTTGAACTTATCACTTTTCATTATCTAATTTGATTCCCTTCTTGTACTCTGAGATTTGGACTACCTTTATCAGATTCATTCTAACCCTCATAATTGGTATTAGAGATTGTAATCATTTTAGTGATGTCGTCTACTGAGTGTTCGATAGTGAGAACGATTTCAATGTGTTGAGAGTAAATATATGTGTACTACTAGTCCAAAATGGACTAGAAAATTCCTTACACGGTCTTAAGAAACCTGTAGTTACTATTTCTATTCATGGTGAGTCCACCACAACATATGCAGATTTCAAACCCAGTGTTTTGGAAAAGGATCATTGAACATTACTCTTAACCTTAGGAGACAAAGTCCTCCATGAATTTTCCCATGAAACAACTGCTAAGGAAATCTAGTTAAAATTCTAAAATCTATAGATGACCAAAAATTTACTTGGTCATCATTATAATAAAATGAGACTTTATACTTTTAAGATGAATTCTGGTTCTTATGTTTATGTTCATCTTGATGAGTTTAACAACGTTATCTTAGATTTAAATAATATAGATGTCGAAGTTAATGATGAAGATCAATCTATTATCCTTCCAATCTCCCTTAATGATTCTTTTAGTTCATTAAAATATTTGATGGTGTATGGTCATGAATCCATAATATTAAAAGAGGTTAAGGATTTTGTTTTATCTCAGGATCTTCAAACACAATATTTGAAGTAAGAGAGAAATAAGGTTAAAACCAAACCTCGGATGTTGAGTGTTAGGGGTTAGAAAAGAAACAACAGAAGTGAACATAACGATGAGAACCAATTTAATAATTTCTAATGTTTTGAGTGTGTTGGAACTAACCATGTTAAAATTTCTTGTATATATTTGAAAAATAAGGATAGTGTGACCCAGAAAAATATGGTATACCCTAGTTTCAACTCTAATGATGTTTTGCAACCTAGTTTAGCATTCCTTTATCTATAAATAGGTATAGTTTCTAGGTTTTCTCCTTTTCACATTCCTAGGATTGGTTTTTCTACATTTATAGGGGCCACCAGTGGGGGGGTTCTTTACACTGGTCTAAGATGTTCGGGCTTAGGTGGAGATCATTCCCTTGTTGGATTCCTATTTTATTTAGATGTTGTATGTTTTTACTACTTATATTATTTTGAGATTTTCTAAGTTTTTCAGTTCATTGTATTTTACCCCTGAGGAAGGTTGTATTGTTTGTAGGTATCTGCATGCTTGGGAGTTTTATTGGCTTTCGTGGAGACTCAGGTATAGGTGGTAAGATATATTCATATTGTTGTTGGTTAGTCAGTTTTTTTATTTTTGAGCATGTTTAGTAGTATAATATTAGTATCGGTGTAAGTGTAGGCAAACCATGTGCCACTATGACACACACTAAGAGTGTCTGCGATGGGAAAATACTATAGTCTTAGGTTTTTTTCTATTAATAAAAAATTGTTTGAATCTACTGGTAGGATAGATTAGTCCTTATAAGAACACTATCTATTGTTTTTTATTTTAATTTGAAAAGATGGAAATTTGTTAAAATTAGTTTTCAAATTAAAATTTTATTTTAATTTTTTCATGAAAAATTTCCATGCATTATTATTATTATGAAAAACTATATTGTTTTATTATTATTCATTTTTGTTTTTTTACAAGCCTTGTTTTCTGTTTGGTTTTTCTATCTGGGATATTGGATGGGCCTCTATGTGTGCATGGCATTGGGCTTGGGAGCATGACCCTGGTTTGCTGGCTTGATTCTCAATGCTGCTTCAAGTGTTTTCCTCACTGTCATTCTAATTGATCGAATAACTCTATTTTGAGGGTTTTGTGTTTTTTTATTCTTGATAATCTGTGTTTCCTAGCTCTCATCCTATTCGCACCTATCGTGTGTTACATGATTCGTGTGAGACGTTTCACATGCTTGATCTTCTCAAGTCATCGACGCATCCTTAGTCGTTCACACATCCTTCCTTACTTGTCATTCCTGACACTAGTTATCTGTCTCATTCCTCTATTATTATTACCCTACACATATTCACTTAATTTTAAAGGGATGAATGTTTGTCGTCTTCCCCGATAAGCTTCAAGTTCCTTGTTTCTTCGGTGCTCTGTTCCAGAGAGAAATTTCATCTAAGAGAGACGACCGAATTTACTTTAATAGCATTCACACTGCCTCCCCTTTCTTGAAATGTCTTATGGTAGAGAGCTTAGATCTTGTGAGATTCGTTTATCCCATGATGGTTTTAGATAAGTCCATCCATGGTAGAACCTCCCGCCAATGAGCCTCCTTCCCAGGTTTATGGTGTAGTCTCAGGGCTGTAAGTCTGATTATATTTCCTTTTGTTTTGGAAGTGTTGTGTTGTACTGAACTACAAAAAAAATTATTTATACAAACAAAAATTTATTGAAAGATAATATATATGTTGGTAAAAGTGAGTAATTCCAATATATGTTATGTTTTATTAGTATTAATTTTAAGTACCAACATTTATTTTTACCAATAGTTAAATCTATTATTTTATCATACTAATACCACCATTTATTTACTAATATATGAATATGTTATTAATATATATATATATATAATGACAACCATGTTCTTTATTACACACTAAATCATGATTTATTACATAAACTTCACTTGTTACAACACGGAAGACCGAGAGATCTAGTGTCTTTGGGGATTATGATCATTACATAACAACTTAAAACATGAAATAAAGCATCTTTATTGAAAACTTCCTTTACCTAACCACTACATTCCCTCGTACATAGCATTGCACGGGATAACCTGAGGATATGCATAAGAAAAGGGTGAGTTATAAAGCCCAGTAAGGGAATAAACATGGAATAACATTAGGAATACAATACATGTTAGAAAATAGGCATATCAATGGATCACAAGATAAACATGAACATAAAGGCATGATAAAGCATGATAATCATAACATGGAAATGTGGCAGCAACACTTAACATGGAATTAGCATGAGCCAAGGCTCGTTGCACATGGAGCATGAGTAAACCCTCATTGCACATGAAGCAAGAGTAAACCCTCATTGCACTTAAATTAGCATGAGTCAACACTAATTTCACATGACGTATCATGATACTATACTTTACTCAATGCATTGGAGCACTATTAGGGTGCACCCTTCTTAAACATTTCATTTCATGCATAAGTGTGCCACATGGATCATATAACATGGAATCAATCAACATCATAAGTTATTACACAATTAAGTAATGTGTAATAAATACATGAAAGTACCATTCAATATGTATATGTGCATAAAGGTGAATACCCTTGATAGAGACATGGGTATGGTATTCACAACACAATGATCTTGGTTTGGAAAAACGCGGTGCAATTTCGGCAGCATAACAATGTGACATAAGGATTCATGAAAATGGTTGATGATAGAGAAATGGGTGTATCATCATATGTACATGAAATGGAAAGTAATGGGTGTCATATAGGTACATGTCCCAACAAATGTAATGGAATTTGGATGCATAATACAAAAGAATTACTTGGATGTAAAATAGGAGAGAGAAATCCCTCACGGAATTTCAGCATGGTAACGGGTGTACATAGGAGGCATTAATGAGAGAGAAAGGGTTCTCCCATTATCCAAACATAAATAGGAAAGTATGGGTAAGGTGTAAAATTATACCCTAACATTTTTAATTGAAAACAAAAGGTCATAACAACTTGAATAAAATTAGACAAAAATGAGAAAGGAAGAAATCCCTTACTTGGAAGTGTGGTCCCAAAGGCTTGGGAGAGGCTTGAGAGAGGCTTCTTGGGAGATTGGGGCACCTTGAGAGGATTATAGATATAGGGGTAGGGGTTGTTCTAACTCCAAAGGCTTTGAGTGAAGAGGAAGTGGGATCTTGGGTGGGTTTATATAGGAAAGGAGAGGGAATTCTTTATTATTTAGGTTTGGGACACCTCACATTAAACTAGTCAAAAACACAAACCAGACCATGGTTTTTGCCCATGGTTTTTTCCAAAAAAGAGTGGAAAACAATATTTTATAATACCAAGGGACAAACTTCTTAAAATAATAGGGTTGCTTATGTGGAGCTGAGTCACACTCTCAAGGAAAACAATTTAAAAAGATAAAATGTTTTATAAGTCTTAGAGGGTCCACTAAAGCTTTGTAAAATAAATAAAACAAATATAAAATCACATTATTTTGATTCTAAAACATATATTGGCCGAAAATAATGTTTATAGTATTTTATTGCATCACTATTGGGTCATTATGATGTCATAAAACACATTATACATTTAAACGGTATTTAATTTTTACCCAAAAAATCGACTGTCTCAGAAAATTATGAAAAATTCACTATTGGATAATTTCAACGTCCTGATTCAAAAAATAATATTCATTTTATCTAAATAATTTTATAAATATGTTATTTTTTACTTTTAAAATAAAAACTAACATTTATCGAAAATTTATGGGTTTTGACAAAAACAACTTTCAAACCTTAATAAAAATTACAATTACATTCATAAAATTATATGATCATTTATATTTAATAAAAAGTAATTTAATAATAACAATATTTTATTAAAATATTATTTAATTCAAAAATCCATTAATTCATTAAAATAGATTTCTTAGTTGAATATTAACTAAAAATACTATTTGTGCTTTAAAAACTATTTACAAAGTAATAATAATAAAATGAATGCACATTATTTATATAAAAAATAATGTACATAGTCATAGTTATAGGGTCTTTTTACATAACCCCTTATAATACCCGCATAAGACCAAAGGGTAAGTTGTGTGATGGTGACAAACTTCTGGGGTGGCACGGATAACATCGCTCAGGTGGTAATCTTTATTAACATCCACTTCTCCCGTAGTCGGTTCTGCTCAAGATTAACATGTTCAAGCTCATATTGGTCTTGGTCAAGATAAAATCCCAATGATGTCACCTCCTTTCCGAGCTCTAAAAAATGGGCTTCATACTGGAAAAGTCTACTGGATGAGGTCATCGCTTCCTTTGTCTAAGTAAATTGGATTTGTTAAAGCCCTATATTTATACTAATCATGTGATCACTATTCAACGGCTATATTAGAAACATTCAAAATTCATAGTGATATTTTAAAATCTAGAAACATAAAACCAATTAAGTTCACATTTTATATAACCATAATAAGAAATTTAATTAGATCAAGAGTAATTTCCATTAATGAAAGTTTGGGTCGTTACAATCTTCCCCCCTTATGAAATTTCACCCTCGAAATTTCCTTTTTACACACTAAAAAAGATGAGGTTAACTCTAATTCATCACTTCCTCTAATTCCCACATCACTTCTTCAAACTTGTGGTTTTTCCACAACACCTTCACGAGGGGAATTGTCTTATTTCGTAGGAATTTTTCCCTACGATCTAAGATCTTCACTGGTTGCTCCTCATAAAAAAGATCATTCTCTAGTTGTACTACCTCTAAAGAGAGTACATGTGAAGGTTCTGGTATGTACTTCCTTAAGAGGGATACATTAAAGAAATAATGTACTTTGTCCATGGTAGGTGGAAGTGCTAGTCGATAGGCCACAGCCCCAACACGATCAAGAGTCTCAAAGGGGCCAATGTACCTAGGACTTAAGTTCCCTTTCTTTCCAAACCTCATGACCTTATTCCATGGAGATATGCATAGAAATACCATGTCTCTAACTTTAAACTCAAGGTCTCATCGATGGTTATATGCATAACTCTTCTGTCGACTCTGGGCTACCTTGATATGTTGTTGAATGGTTTTTTCCTTCCCCACCATTTCTTCGACCATTTTTGGTCCTAGCAGCTTACGCTCACCAACTTCACATCAACATGCCAGTGTTCTGCACCTCTTCCCATATAGGGATTCATAAGGTGTCATTTGGATGTTCGAGTGGAAACTGTTATTGTGGGAGAATTCAACCAGTGAAAGATGTTGGTCCCACCCTCCTTTGAAGTCCATAGAACACGCTCTCAACATTCCCTCAAGTGTTTGGATAGTCCGCTCAGATCGACCATTAGTTTGAGGATGATAATCCATACTGAAGTTCATCTCAATATCTAGATCATGTTGAAGACTCTTCCAAAACTTAGAGGTGAATCTTTGATCTCGATCGGATACAATAGATAGTGGTACTCCATGCAGCCTTACCACTTCCCTGATATATATTTGTGTCAGCTGATCCAATGAGAAATTCTTCTAAATTGTAATGAAGTGTGTAGACTTTATAAGACGATCCACAATAACCCATATTGCATTGTTGCATTTGGATGTCTTTGGAAGTCCGGTGAAAAATTCCATGGTGATGTTCTCCCATTCCATGTCGGTATGGGCAATGGTTGCATCATCCCATTAGACTTATGCCTCTCTGCCTTCACTTTCTAACACACCAGACACTTTGATGTATACTCAGTGATCTCCTTATTTATATTATCTCACTAATAATTCTCTCGGAGATCTTGATACATCTTTGTGTTTCCTGGGTGAATAGAGAAATTTGAACTATGCACATCATCCAAAAGTTCCTTCTTCAGCTCTGGACTTGATGGAACACATAGTATTTTCCCAAATCGCTCAATTACTTCTTAATTAACATTGAACTATGAGGATTTCTCTCTTCTGATATCTTCCACTTTATTCTGAATTCCCACATCATCCTTTTGATCATCCTTTAACCTTTCCAAAAGAGATTATTGAGAAATAATTTGTGAAAAGATTAATGATGTTCCCTTCTTTATGATTACCATTTCCATCTTCATCAAGTCTAAAAAGATTGGATCCTTCTCAATTCTCATCAATGATAGAATCGTTGGGTCCTTTATACTTAGGGAATCTACCACCTTGTTTGCTTTCCCAGGGTGGTAATAGATTGAGCAGTCATAGTATTTGATCAGTTCTAACCATCTTTGTTGGCGCATGTTCAACTCTTTCTATGTGAATATATACTTGAGGATTTTGTGGTCCATATATATTTCACACTTCTCCCCAAAGAGATAATGCCGCCAAAATTTTAAGGCGAAGATCACCGTAGCCAACTCAAAATCATGTGTTGGATAATTCTACTCATGAACTTTTAATTGACTTGAAGCATAGGCAATGCCTTTGTCATTTTGCATCAGCACACATCCCAGGCCCTTCTTTAAAGCATCACTGAATACCACAAAAAGGTCTCCACTTATGGGTAAAGTGATCACGGGAATAGTGATAAGCCTCCTTTTTAACTCCTTGAAGATTTCTTCGCATTCATCACTCCAAGAAAACTTTACTCCCTTCTGAATTAGCTTGGTAATAAGGTTAGACAATCGTGAGAAATTTCTCACAAATCGTCGATAATATCCAGCTAACCCCAAGAAGCTATGGATATCGGTTACCGATGTTGGCCTCGGCCATCCCTCAATTGTATCTATTTTTTAGGGATCCATAAATATCCCATTACTTGTGACGATATAGCCCAATAATGAGACATCCTTTAACCATAACTCACACTTTTTGTACTTTGAATATAACTTCTCCTTCTGTAAGGTCTCTAGTACAATTCAAAGATGTTATTCATGATCCTCCTTGGTTTTGGAGTATAATAGAATATAATCTATAAAGACTACCACAAATTTGTCGAGGTAATCCCTAAAGACTCTATTCATCAAGTCCATGAAGATTACTGGAGCATTATTGAGTCCGAAAGGCATTACTATGAATTTATAGTGCTCGTATCTTGTACGAAAAGCAGTTTTGGGGATATCTTCCCTCTTCACCCTTACTTGATAATATCCTGACCGTAAATCCACCTTGGATAATTATTGAGCTCCACACAACTGATCAAAGAAGTCATCAATTCGTGTGAGAGGATACTTGTTCTTTATCATGATTTTGTTAAGCTTGCGATAATTGATGCAAAGGCGCATTGACCCATCACTCTTCTTGATGAAGAGGACCGGTGCACCCCATGGTGAAGCACTTGGGTGTATAAACCCTTTATCCAGATTCTCCTGTAGTTGTTTCTTCAGCTCCTCAAGCTACACAACATCCATTATATACGGATTCTTGGATATTGGCAATGCCCCAGGTATAAGATCAATTGAGAATTCAACATCTCTTCTAGGAGGAAGACCAGGCAATTCCTTGAGAAACACTTCAGTGAATTCCCTCACAATAGGTATGTCTTCAAGGATGGTTGCCTCCTTAGACTCAATCATCTGAGCCAGATATGTGTTCTCATAGGGCAGTAATATCCATGCTTGAGATGATGGAGATAAAGAAGATTCATATTCCTCCTTTCACTTGTATAGAATCGGGGGTTGATTCTCCACATGGAGAGTGATTTCCCTCTCACAGCAATTTATGTTGGCTCTATATAAGGAAATCCAATCCATGCTAAGAATTGCATCAAATCCCACCATAGGGAGTATAAAGAGGTTCACCAAGAAATTAAATCCACAAATTATGACAGGGGAGGATTTATATTCATGGGATTCAATGATTTCCCCATTTTCTATACTCACCGACATCTTTACTTCCATGATTTGTGGTGGTGTTGGGATTGTTCTACTAAACTTTTGGGATATAAAAGAATTTTTAGAACCTAAATCAAAAAGTATGTTTGATATTATTGAATGAATAACTAGCGTACACGTCACCACTTCGTTGTAGGGGTTCACTTTGGCAGTAGTGATGGAAAAAGATCTCCCTTTCTGCCTTGGAGTTTGTTGGTTGCCTCCGAAAACCCTTGGCTTAGGGCACTAATTTGCAAGATGCTCTGGTTCTTTGCATTTGTAGCAATGAACAATGCGTTGAGGTTCGAACGGAGCGTTTCTATCTGTTGCAGTCGCAGGTTTTTCTTGTCAGGAGTTAATATCTAGGTTCCCTTCTCTTCCACACCTAAAGCATTTCTTCATCCCCTTCAGACAATTTTTTGGGTTCTTCTTTCCACACCTTTGGAGAGTGGGGTAATGGATCTTCTTAGCACCGTTGGATTTATCCATTGGACCTCTAGCATTGAATTCCACCTTAAAATTATTATCCCCATGATACCCCTGAGATTCTCCGATCTCCATTTCGACCATGAGGGCACATCGGACAATTTCATTATAGCCATTGAAGTCACGGATTGCCAACGCTTTCCGTAGGATGGGTTTCAGCCCACTAAAGAAGTGCTCAACCTTGAATTCAGGGGTAACAACAAAGACGGAGGCGTATTGTACAAGCCTTGTGAAGTTTTCCTCGTACACTCTGATAGATTATTCATCTTTTTTATTAAGGGCAAGGAAGTCCCTTTCCATCTTAAGTCGGAGGATGCAAAGAAAATATTTATCGAAAAACATCTTCTGAAAATCCTTTCATTCCAACACCTCGATCTCTTCCTCAGGCTTCATATTTTTTATCAACGTTCACCATTGATCGGCTTCACCCTCCATATGATAAGAAGCCATAAGAACCTTCTCTTTTTCAGAACATTAAAGGATGGAGAAGATCTTTTCAATGGATTTGATCCATTGTTCGGAGATTGAGGGATCGGATGATCCATTAAAAGTAGGAGGCCTTTGTATCATGAAGCTCTTGATAGCGACTTGTTCTTTCTTAGGGGGGTTGAAAATTCCTCTTGACCCATGTTTCTATTCAAATCTTGAGTTAACTGGGAGAGAAGCATGACAAAGTTTGAAATTTCTGCTCCTATCGGATTGGGCATATCATTAGCACAGTCATCACATTGATCTTCACATCAATTTTTAGCCTGATTCCCCCTATTACCGGCCATTGGCTAGAATAAAAGGAAATTTAGGGGTAACACATAAAGGGTAATCCAAGGAAAAAACTGATTACTTATAAATAACTTTTATTTCCTTAACTTATGAATCTATAGGCTTCAATCTATGTTATTCATGATCTACTTTCTAACATATATTCTTAGGGGTATTTTTTTTTAATTCCCTTAATAAGGGTTCATACTGAGCTTGTGAATTTACCAAAGCATATCCCCCAGGAGTTTCATAACCAAGAGTGCAGCAAGGCCTATTATTGTGCACCAGTTCCCATTTGAGTCTAGCTCAAAGCAGTGTTTTCAAGTTTTACCCCTAGGATACATCTGTGCCAAAGCCACCTCTACCAGCTCGTATCCAGACAGGGATGTATTTGCTTGATAAACCACTTACTCAATACTCACCAATACTTAGGGATGTTTTTATTATAATTATTCTTGTCTCTAAGTCCTTACTAGGGTTTTCTAATCCTAATCCCAAAAATAACTAAACCTATCCTCTGAAACCAACTATGACAACCCTCTTCTTTATTACACGCTAAATCATGATTTATTGCATAAACTTCACTTGTTACAACATGGAATATCGATAGGTCTAGTATCTTTTGGGCTTAGTATAATTACATAACAACTAAAAACATGAAATAAAACATCTTTATTGAAAACTTCCTTTACCTAACCACTATATTCCCTCGTACTTAGCATTGCATGGGATAACCTGAGGACATGCATAAGAAAACGGTGAGCTATAAAGCCCAATAAGGGAATAAATATGGAATAACATGAGGAATACAATAAATGTTAGAAAATAGGCATATCAATAGATCACAAGAGAAACATGAACATAAAGGCATGATAAAGCATGATAATCATAACATGGAAATGTGGCAGCAACACTTAACATGGAATTAGCATGAGCCAAGGCTTATTGCACATGAAGCATGAGTAAACCCTCATTGCACATGAAGCATGAGTAAACCCTCATTGAACTTGAATTATCATGATTCAACACTCATTGCACATGACATATCATGATACTATACTTTACCCAATGCATTGGAGCACTATCAGGGTGCACACTTCTTAAACATTTCATTTCATGTATAAGTGTGCCACATGGATCATATAACATAGAATAAATCAACATCATAAGTTATTAAACAATTAAGTAATGTGGAATAAATACATAAAAGTACCATTAAATATGTATATGTGCATAAAGGTGAATACCCTTGATAGAGACATGGGTATGGTATTCACTACACAATGATCTTGGTTTGGAAAAAGGCGGTGCAATTTCGGCAGCATAACGACGTGACATAAGGATTCATGAAAATGGTTGATGAGAGAGAAATGGGTGTATCATCATATGTACATGAAATTTAAAGTAAGGGGGTCATATAGGTACATGTACCAACAAACATAATGGAATTTGGATGCATAATACAAAAGAATTACTTGGATGTAAAAGATGAGATAGAAATCCCTCATG
The DNA here is from genome assembly GCA_963277665.1 of Viscum album. Classification (NCBI taxonomy): domain Eukaryota; kingdom Viridiplantae; phylum Streptophyta; class Magnoliopsida; order Santalales; family Viscaceae; genus Viscum; species Viscum album. The sequence continues at coordinate 644,064,782 of OY728122.1, forward strand.
GAATTTCGACATGGTAATGGGTGTACATAGGAGGCATTAATGGGAGAGAAAGGGGTCTCCCATTATCCAAAAATAAATAGGGAAGTATGTTTAAGGTTCAAAATCATACCCTAACATTTTTAATTTAAAAAAAGGGCATAACAACTTAAATAAAATTAGACAAAAATGAGAAAGGAAGAAATCCCTTACTTGGAAGTGTGATCCCAAAGGCTTGGGAGAGGATTAAGAGAGACTTCTTGGGAGATTGTGGCACCTTGGGAGGATTATAGAGATATGAGGTCAGGGGTTTGTAGAACTCCAAAGGCTTTTAGTGAAGAGGAAGTTGGATCTTGGGTGGGTTTATATAGGAAAGGAGATGGAATTCTTTATTATTTAGGTTTGGGACACCTCACATTAAACTAATCAAAACAACAAACCAGCCCATGGTTTTTGCCCATGGTTTTTGAAAAAGGGGAGTGGAAAACAATATTTTATAATTTCAAGGGACTAAATTCTTAAAATAATAAGGTTTCTTGTGTGGAGGTGAGTCACACTCTCAAGGAAAATAATTTAAAAAGATAAAATGTTTTATAAGTCTTGGAGGGTCCACTAAAGCTTTGTAAAATAAATAAAACAAATCTAAAATCACATTATTTTAATTATAAAACATATATTGGACGAAAATAATGTTTATAGTATTTTATTACAACACTATTGGGTCATTATGATGTCATAAAACACATTATACATTTAAACGGTATTTAATTTTTACCCAAAAATTCGACTGTCTCAGAAAATTATGAAAAATTCACCGTTGGATAATTTCGACATCCTGATTCCAAAAATAATATTCATTTTATATAAATAATTTTATAAATATGTGAATTTTTACTTTTAAAATAAAAACTGACATTTATCAAAAATTCACGGGTTTTGACAAAAACAGCTTTCAAACCTTAATAAAAATTACAATTGCATTCATAAAATTATATGATCATTTACATTTAATAAAAAGTAATTTAATAATAATAATATTTTATTAAATTGTTATTTAATTAAAAAATAAATCAATTCATCAAAATATATTTCTTAGTTGAATATTAACCAAAAATACTATTTGTGCTTTAAAAACTATTTACAAAGTAACAATAATAAAATGAATGCACATTATTTATACAAAAAATAATGTACATAGTCATAGTGATAGGGTATTGTTATATAACCCCTTATAATACCCACATAAGACCGAAGGGTAAGGTGTGAGATGGTGACAGACTCTTGGGGTGGCTCGGATAACATCGCTTGGGTGGTAATCTCTATTAACTTACACTTCTCTTGTAGTTCATCCAATGGCCCAAAGGCCTTAGATTTTTATTATTTAAAAAAACCCTTTTAATGGATGAAGGGAGGAACCAAACAGACATCATGACATAAAACATAACTGACCCAAATATCATAGAAAAATAGAGTCCAGACTGACAACTTAGAACGACCCCTCCCCAGCAATTGAACGAGGCAAGTCTCAGACAAATGGGCTTCATACGGGGCAAGTCTAATAGATGAGGTCATCACTTCCTTTGTCTGAGTAAATCGGATTTGTTAAATCCCTATATTTATACTAATCATTTGATCATTGTTTAACGGCTATATTAGCAATGGTCACAATTCATAATGGTGTTTTAAAATCTAGAAACATAAAACCAATGAAGTTCACATTTTATATAACCATAATAAGACATTTAATTAGATCAAGAGGAATTTCCATTAATGAAAGTTTGGGTCGTTACATATATATATAAATATAATTTTTACAACCAAATTCAAAATCAATTTCTTGGGATTTTATTAAAAATATATCATTAATTTATTTTAATTTTCAAATTTCTCTAAATATCAATAGTGTTTATATTTTTCAATGATATTAATTTAATAAACATTTAAAAACTTTTTATAAAAAATAATTTAAATCATTACAGTATTTTATATATTTATATATATGTTTGATATTATCTTTATACATGATAACTTATTTTTTATGTTTAAATTTAATACACATAATTAAATCTAATCAACATAAATTCAAAAAAATAATTATTTACATTTAATAAATAAAAAAATAATTAATATTATGTTATTAATAATTGATATCAGAATATTGGAATTTAATTTATATTATAAAAAAATTAATAATCTTTATAAAAAAAATTATACTATTTATATATTTATACTTTTGTTAGGAAGCCTCTCAAAGGCGGTTGTAATCTTCAACAGGAGTGGGTTGCCCACCCCCACCACCCCCCCCCCAACTACCATGTTTCATTGTCTATAAAAGAGCAGTATATCCCCCTTGGATATGAACTAATAGATATAAGGAAGACGTCAAAAGTCTCTATAAAATATTTGTCTTTTGTTTTGCTCATCTTTCTCCATTGTTTAAACTTTACCCGTTTTAATTTTGTTTTCATAACACATTATCAACATGAATGCTCAAGAACCGATAAAGGTATATTGTTTTTAAACCTTATTCTCACCATATGGTTGGATGATTCTAATTATTTATATAATATTATTTATTTACCACCAGATTGGATGATTTATTTAGTTTATTTAATTACCACCATAGAGGTTAGGTTGCTACCTATTCAAATGGTTTTAATTTATTTATTTTACACCACATGATTAGATGATCTAAATAATAAACTAGTACACACAAGAAAGTTTTAAACGAGTAATGCAATGTATTGATTTATTTATCCCAAACCCCCATGTGAAAGTTTTATTAACCGATTAAGGTGGGATATATATATATATAATATTAAATGATAAATTAACCTAATTTTAATGTTTTTTATACCTTTTTATTTTCTTTAACTCAAATCTAAATTATCATTGTATTCTTATTTTTAATAATAATAATGTTTTCCCCTTCTATATTAGTTATCATAACGTAAAATCTCATGAAACTTGAATTCACCACTCTTGATATTACCGAAAGTAATTACATGTCATAAACAATGGATGTTGAAATGCATCTTGAATTGATGGATCTCACAGAAATAATTAAATAAAATAATTCACAAACCCTCCAAAATAAATAAAAGGCGATGATCTTACTCAGAAAACATCTCGATGAGGGATTGAAATGTGAATACCTGACAGAAATAGATCCAAGTAAACTCTGGAAGAATTTGAAATATAGGTATAATCATAAAAAATATGTTGTTCTTCCTATGACATGTGGTGAATGAAATGGTTTATGCTTTCAATACTATAAAAGTGTCGGTGATTGCAATTCTTCCATGTATATAATTGTATCACAGTTAAAGTACTATGGTATTGTGATTATGGATGCTGATATGATTGAAAAGATATATACGGTATTTTATGAATCTCACGTCACCCTATAGAAACAATATCACCTATGAAGGTATATAAAATATTTAGATCTCATATCATCATTACTTGTAGAAGAGAATAATAGTGAAATTTTGATTAAAAGGCATCAGTCACGTCCTACTGGTTCAACAATAGCATTTCCTAAATAAAATGTTATATTTCCTGAAAATAATCATGGAAGAATTCAAGGACATGATTATCATGGTGGATGTGGTTTTGGAAATAGACGTGGTTGGTGGCATGGTCGTAACCATGTACATTCTTGAAATGAATATCATAATCAAATAAATATCAGCTTAAGCACTCTTAGGACTCTTGACGATTCCTGCTATAGGTGTGGTTCTAAGGGACATTGATCTTGAGTTTACTGAAACCCAGAGCATCTTTATAAGCTTTATAAAGTGTCTCTTGAAGAAAATAATAATGAAACATTATTTACTAAGACATCCTATAAAGGGAATGAAAAGGAGGTGAATTTTATTGAGAATCAGGATCCATCAAATTATGATTTCACTTACCTCAATGTGGGTGATTTTACTTGTGATTTGGATGAGATGATAACTGGAAGTAATTTAGAAAAATTATAGTAGTTATGATATGTGATATATTGTTTTGTTATATGTATGCTTTATATTTTTTTGATGTTGTATTATTTGAATTTCACAAGGTGTTTCTTATAATATTATTATCTTTACTTTGAATCATTAAAATGGAATGCGTAAATAGGATAGATATTTTCATACTAGATAGTGGAACAATGCACAAAATTCTTAAGAATAAAAAATATTTTTTAAAAACTTAAACCAATAAGACCAATTGTGAATACTATATCAGGTCCTACAGATCTAATAGAAGAGATTGGTAAAGTGAGTTTTTCTTTACATAATGGGACATAATTTTTTATAAGAGATGTGTTGTTTTCCCCAAATTCTAAAAGAAACTTGTTAAGTTTCAATGATATATATACCAGCATGGGTATGATAACCAAACTATATCTTAAAGAAATGAAAAGTAAATGTGCATTACCATTAATAAATCTAGTGAGAGTCATGTAGTAGAAAAACTACCAAAATTATTATCTGGATTGCATTATATATATATAAGTGCAATAAAAATATATATGGTTGTAAATAATGGACCATAAATCATTAATTTGTGACATGGATAATTAGGTCAACTTGCTTCATGAATAATGTGAAAAATAATTGAAAGTTATCATGGACATTCAATAAAGGTTCAGAAGATCTCTCTACTAAGAAAAATTTCATGTGAGGTTTGTTTTCTTGCAAATATGATTATGAGACCATCTCTAGCTAAAATTAAGGCTAAAAAGTTATCCTTTATTGAATTATTTCAAGGTGATTTATGTATACCAATTCATTTATCGTTTGATACATTTAAATTTTTATGGTATTAATTGATACATCTAGTATATGGTCACACGTATGTTTACTCTCAACATGTAATATAGAGTTTTCATGATTTCTTGCTCAAATAATTAAATTGAGGGCATAATTCCCTGAATATGTCATCAAGAAAACAAGGCTTAATAATGTTGGATAATTTAACTCTCAAACTTTCAATGATTATTTTATGTTAATGAGGATTATTGTGTAGTATCGATTTTCCCATGTGAATACACAAAATGATTTAGCTGAATCACTGATAAAATGCCTCCAACTTATTACTAGAGCATTAATAATGAGAACAAAGCTTCCGAAATTCATATGGGGCCATGCAGTATTACATGCCTTGACATTAATTCACATTAGACCAAGTGCATATCATAAGCACTATCCACTCCAAATGATATTTGGCTAAGATCTTGACATCTCCCACTTAAGAATCTTTGGTTGTACGGTATATGTACCAATTGCTCCCCCACGACATACAAAGATGGGACCTCAAAGGAGGTTGGTCATATATATAGGATATGAATCTGCATACATCATCATATATATTGAACCACAAATCGATGATTTATTTACAACATGTTTCATTTATTTTCACTTCAATGAAGAAGTATTCCCATCATTAGGGGGGGAAGAAACAAAGAGAGAAGATTTTCTGAAATGTGAAAATGTTATCTTTTCTCGATCCTCTAACCTGGCAGTGTGGGATGGAAGTGAAAAATATTTTACATTTTCAAGAACTATAAAATCAATTTCCCGATGCATTTAATAATTCAAATGGTGTGACTAAAACACACGTACCAACTATAAATGAATCATTTAGAATTGATGTATTGAAATCACAATTATATAATGATGTTACATAAATCTCCAAAACACTCCTAAAGCATGGAAGACCAATTGGATCTAAGGATAGAAATCCTTAGGAAATAAAAAAGAATAAGTATAATTAAAAACCCCATTATAGAGACATGTATTCCAAGAGAAACACACAATTTAAGTGTTCTTAAAGAAACACATGATGAAAATCAAAAAGAGAATTCATAGGATATATAAAACCCTGAAGGTTTTGAAAATAATGAAAATGTTATGAAATGTCAAAAATGACCCGATTGGAATAAATAGAAAGACACAATGCAAGTTGAATTAAATTCACTTAATAGGTGACGAGTTTTTGGACAAATCGTGCTCACACCATAAGTTGTGAAGAATTTTGGATATAAATGAGTTTTTTTGTGTAAGTGTAATGAGGAAAATGAGATTGTGAGATACAAACATCATCTTGTTGCATAAGGTTTTTCTTATAGACCTGGAATTGATTATGAGGAGACATATTCTCCTGTAATGGATACAATTACTTTTTTTATATCTAATCTGTATTTCAGTAGCTGATAAGGATAATATGAATCTTATGGATGTTATTACAACTTATTTATATGAGTCACTTAATAGTAGTATATAAATGATAATCACTTAAGGATTAAAAATACCCAAAGTATTGAAATCAAAACCCAAAGACCTATATTCAATTAAATTTTATAAATCTCTGTATAGATTAAAACAATTTGGGCATGTGTGGTATAATCATTTGAGTGAATATTTGTTAAATAAAGGGTCTGTAAATAACTTCATATGCACTTGTATTTTTATTAAGCAAACAACATCTGGATATGAAATCATTTTTTTTATGTCGATGATTTAAATATCATCAGAAATCCAAAAGAGATTAATAAAGTAATAAGAAACTTAAAGGATGAATTTGAAATGAAAGACCTAGGAGAAACCAATTATTGTCTGGGATTACAAATTGAGAATATGTCAAGTGATATATTTTTACATCAGTCAAATTACATTGAAAATGTCTTAAAATGCTTTAATGTGAATAAAGATAATTTTTTACTCTAATGGTTGTTTAGTCTTTAAATACCAAAAAAGATCAATTTTGACCTTATGAAGAAAATGAGGAGTTGGTTGGTTCAGAAGTATCATACCTCAGTGCTATCAGGGAACTAATGTATATTGATAATTGTACTCATCCTAATATATATTTTTCTACTAATTTATTGACAAGATTTAGTTTTATCCCTGCATGAAGACACTAGAATGGAATTAAACATATTTTTTGTTATCTTTTTGGAACTATTGATTTGAGTTTATTCTATTCTAATAAATTAGAAAATAAGAAGACTGGTTTTGTAGATGAAGATTATTTAATTGGTCTGCATAATACGTGATCACAAATTGGTTATGATTTTATAGTTTGAGGTACTGTCATATCTTGGAAATCACAAAATCAAACACTCATTGCAATATCTCCAAATCATGCAGAAGTTGTTGGAGTTGGTTTCCTAGAACCAACTGTTTGTAAATTCATTACATGAATATTTAATGTATTTAAATATTAAACATATTATTACATATTGTTCATTGTTCTTCATGAATATAATGTAATAATGTCCTAGAGTATTTGTTTCATTAATAAGTTCATAGTAGTTCTCTGCTATGATGAGAACCTTGAAGTTCTATAACAATATTCTTAAATATAGTTTTGTGGTTGGATGACATACAATGATGGGACACATAATATACAGACCGTTAAGTGCAAGTACTCGTAAGCAGATGAGACTTCTTATCTTGAAGTTCGCACTTAGTAATCTCTAAGACATAAGATTATGAGAACAGACCTGCTAGTAGGAATTCTGCATGTTTTGGTGTCATCAGATATTCTTATATGCGAGAATATGTAATGTCCCTTAGACTTTAATATTATCATTAATACGTGTCATGAATCGCACACTTAGATTTTCTAACAAAAACCATCATGCCATATGTTGGTTGGAAGTAGGGTGTGTTGGGTGTGTCGTGAATGACATGTTATTAATGGATAAGTCGAGGAAGGATTTTTCCCTTCCATTTATGAAAGTTGATATCTCATACCTTTGATTGAAATAGAACCATCACCCTAAATTCCATGGTCATGGTGTAACGACGAGTTTATTTCAGGTATTAAAAGAATGACTTATCAAGAATATAGGTTGATGACACTATCATGAAACCTCCTTGATAAGATATTGTGAAAAAGGGATTATATTACCCAGTGAGAATTCCTATATGGATGTCGTCATTGTGACTTTAAGTTCTTTCTCTTGGGTGTCTTGACCCCTTGATAGATATTAATCTTGGACTTTAGGCAAGTATGTCTAATAACAATGATAAATAATCCTAGAAGGTCACACACTAAGTGTTTCTGGTGGTCTCAATTAAATTCTATTTGAATTGAATTATTGGAATAAATATTATTCTCAAGACTAAGGAATAATTTTATTCAAGTTAAAATGATCGCATAGATTAAATAAATATTTATTCGCCAAATTGTGAATAAAATATATTTATTTATTTTATTGAACATTTAATAAATATTTATTTACTAATTTGTAAATAAAAATATTTATTTAAGAGAATAAAATATTTTATTTGGGTGTCCAATAAATGGAAGAGGAGTTTGAATGGACCAAGACTATATCCATTGATAAATTAATTATTTACAAGTCAGTAAATAATGTTTATCCAGTTGGAATAAGAAATAATAATAATATTGTTATCATTATGTGGCATGGTATTTCATTTATGGTTCTATTTTACTCAAGTTGGCACACCACAAATAATGGTGTTGTTACTGTTATTATGTGGCATGGGTTTTCTCTAATAGTTATAATTACATTTAATTATTGTTTCACAATTAAATATTGTAACTGAAACCCCATGTCATTTAATAGGCAGGTACTTCTATTGTGTCAAACCCTGGTGAATTGAGAATTGTTGAGCCAAACATTTTCTCTCTCGAATCCTCTCATCTCTCCCTCTCAAGAACGATAGAAGTTCTTTAAGACCAAAGAATGAGCGATCAAGAACGATCGGTGCAAGACATTCATTCCACCGTGCTAGCACCCAGATAATGAGTGACTTTGATCGGAGAACATTGGAGCATGTGTGGATCACCACTAGAGGGATTCTACTTTGTATCCTCGCAAGCGCTATGAAGGCAATCTGAAAGGGTCATTCCAGACGATCAACGATCATCAATGAAGAAAGTACCGAAGAGCCAGGTATTTAATTTATTCAAAAACTATTAAATTAGTTATAAACATGATGTGAAAGATCCTCTTTCTCAGATCTGCTTCTATTCTTCTCTTTGTCTAAATCTTTGGTTTCAATCCATGGATACTAGCATTCATCACCGTATTGATCCCGGATTGGTCATCGATTACGGTAAAATCAAATTTGGGTCTCCAAATGTCCACGCTTCCACTTCTCAAGGATACTATAAGTGGTATTATAGGGGGATCATCATCGTTTATGATTATTTAAATAATTCTTTGAAAATTTACTCTTTAATAATTTAGTTTTTTAATTCATGTTTAATCATTCTTGTAATTTGAATTTTGAGATTTGTTCTTCCTCTTTTCGTTTCTCGCAGATCTAACAGAAATGAATATTTTTTTGATTAAAATTAAATCGAGGATCTCATTAGGAGGCACCGATGATTCTATCTAGGTAACATGATAGTACACGCTGTGTATTCAGATTTACACACTGTGTAATCTGCCATACACGTCATGTAATCTGGATTACACACCGTGTAGTTGTGTTCAGTGCATCGAAATTAATTTGGAAATTACTCAAGTCATGTGCATTAATGGCATGTAGTGTAGTTAATTCTTACTTCATATGTTGACCAAGATAGACTGATGCACAATCAGCCATATTACACATCGTGTGGCCCACTGGACACGGCGTGTAGTCCCTTCGGGTCAAGTAAAAAACTGTGTATCCCATACACGGATAAGCTGATTGACAACTATGTAACCTGGAGAAAACATTGTGTGTGTCCCACTAGACATGTCGTGTACTCCAAGATTTCTGAAGTACGCTTCACACGTCGAGTCCTTAGGCGTGTACTTCGGATAAGAAGGTGAAGATAGTACACACCGTGTAGTCAAAACTACACATCGTGTACTTTACCAAATTACATAGAATTAAAACTTTAATGTTAGTGCAATGTTCAGAATTACATTTCATATAGATTCGAATGGGTATTCATCGTGTTATCTCCAAGGTTATGGATGAGAATCTTAGGGAAATTCAAAAAAGGATTAAGATAAAAGGATTGATTAATTAAAGATAATAATTAATCGATTCAAGCGTGGTTTATCTTAATAAGAACAATTAAATAATTGAATTCTAATTTTATTGAATGTGTAATTCATTTCATGTATGTGGATGATCATGAGTTAGACCAGAATTTTGTATGTGATTGGTTTCCTTTTAATTTATTTGAAATTAAATTGTTGGTTTGTGTACCATCTCTCCTCATTAATATGTAGGGCTTGCGTGCCCATGGTTTCTTTTATATGAACCCCCTTTTTACCCCTCACCTACATATGAGTTAAAAATCATATGTAATGGATGGAGATCCCAAGCTAGTGGAGGTGGTTCAATTTGGAGCTGAGACGAAACCAATCCCATGAGATACAAATATGGACAGGTGGAAAGCTGTAAACACGGACCCAAAAGGTTCAAGGTGTTTCTACCCTAGGTCAGGGTTAGTTTATCAACCTCTAGATAAACTAACCATTATAAAATCTCATGATCATTCCCATTACTTTATTTTATTTCTATCAATTGCATGGTTTATCATTATGGATGTGTTGTCACGATCACATAATTAATGAATTAAACAAGCATGCAAGATGGAACTAAAATAAATTGAGCTTATGCATAAATATCATCAAGACATGGTTAATAACTTAAGTAAGTTCTGCTTAATATTAATAATCATGTGATAAATATAATAATTAATTTATGCATAAGAGATAAAAATCCCTCAATAAAATATTAAGTTAGACTAAGCCTTTTATTACTTGATTAGGGGAAAGAATCAATAAAATTATGTGTTTGACCAACCCCTGTTGGGACACTTGATTTTATACAGGAATCCCTTATGAATGTTTCAGGTTGACTTAACCATGTTACATCAAGAGGAGTACCCCTTTATAGAATTGGTGTAATATTGGAGGCAAGTGTTGAGGAAATCCAAGTCAGGATTTCAGGATTGGGGAGTCCACTCAACGGATCAAGGAGCCGCAAGCCTGCACTTGGAAAAGACCTGTCTACCTAAATACCTTCAAATAGATTGACCAACCCTTGTTGGGTTTATGTGAAGGGGAGTATGTATCCTTTCCACTAGAATTTCTAAGAAACTAGACATTCTGAGTTCAATGGTGAGGGCCATTAGGACTTGATAAAATAGTGAGAGACATGATAAATTTGATTTATTATTTCTCATAAAATGTAATCAAGAAAGTACTAATTATTTGCTCTTTTAATTGTAGAATAAAAATGACAAAATTGTTAACCACACTATCCCTATGATCAATACTGGATAAAGACAACATCCTCACCGACAGTAACTTCCAGGAATGGTTTAGACACCTTCGGGTCATTCTACACCATGAACGGAAATCTTACGTACTGGAGTCCTCATTACCTGATCCTCCTACCCAAGAGGCAAGTGATGAAGATTTCATGGTCTAAGAAAAACATAAGAATGATCCGTTCGATGTTGAATATTTTATGTTATCATCAATGTCTAGTGAACTCATGAAGTCACACAAAAACATGAATTCATATAACATGCTTGAGCACCTCTGTGGTCTTTACCAGGAGAGATCAAGACAGGAATGATTTGAGATCTCCAAGGCACTCTTTTAGAGTAAGATTAGAGAGGGTTCCCCAGCTAGGTCTCACATAGTCAAGATCATTGGCTACATTGAGTGTCTGGAAGTTATAAGGTTTAAACTCTCTAAAGAACTCGGTACCGATATCATTCTTGCATCACTCCCTCAGAGCTTATCTAGTTTTGTTGTGAATTTCAATATGAACAACATTGAGAAGTCTCTAAAAAATATTCTTATCCTCCTTAACCAATTATACAAAGGCATGAAGCATGAAAATCCTTATGTCCTAATGGTAAATAAGAGGAAAGGGGATGCAAATAGCTTTAAGCCCAAAGCTTCTTCACACCCTTCCAAAAAAAGGAAGATTAAGGGGGAAGAAGGGAACAAGAATCTATTTGTTTCTCACTGGAAGAAAAAACTACATCCAGATAAAGAAGTAAGGGGGGGATTCAAGTGCGTTTGTTATCGAGTGTAATTTATCTGTTTCTACAAATTGGGTGTTAAATACAGCCTGTGGTGCTCACATATGTATCCAAAAACAGGAACCAAGTAGATTCAAGAAAATTGACTGATGGGAGGTAGATCTATGAGAAGCCAATGGAGCTAGATTTTTTTTATAGCTATTGATTACTACCACCCCACATTGTTGACTAGGATGATCTTGGTATTAAAAGGTTGTTATTATGTGATTTCTGTAACCAAAAACAATATTTTTGTATCCAAAATAGATACAGATGGATTTATTTTCAAGTTCAGAAATGAATTTTGATTATTTTATAAATATTGCATTTGTTTTGGTAAGACACATTTATATAATGGTCTTTATGAATTGGATTACACAAACCAAGTAATGGAAATCGATAACGAAACTACTTCACATGACTCATACCACATCCAACGTTGGCATCACCGACTAGGTCATGTAAATGAGAAATGCTTGAAAAAGTTACATCAAGATGGATATTTAGATTATTTAGAACTAAAACCACTTGGTGTATTCCACACATGTTTACAAGGAAAAATATCCAAATCCCCATTTAGTGGGAAAGGTGAAAGAGCCAAATAGATTCTTGAATTGGTTCATGTTGATGTGTGTGGACCATTTCTAGTTGAATAAAGGGGTGGGTAGTCGTACTTTATAACTTTTATTGGTGACTTTAGTAGATGTGGATATATCTACTTAATGAGGTATAAGTTAGATTCTTTTGATAAGTTCAAGGAATACAAGAATGAAATTGAGAACCATCTTGGTAAGAAGACTAAGAAAACCCACTTAGACTGAGTTGGAGAATATCTTAATCAATACTTCATTGATTACTTACAGGAGTTTAGGATCCTATCCCAACTCATTCCTCCTTACACACCCCAGTGGAATAGTGTAAGCGAAAGGAGTAACCACACCTTATTGGACATAGTGAGATCAATGATGAGTCATGCAAGTCTTTCATTATCCTTTTAGGGATATACATTACAAAAAACAACACACATACTAAACCAAGTACCAACTAAATTGATAAATGGTATTTCATATGGGCTTTGGAGTAGAATAAAAGCCTTATTATCAAATTTACATGTGTGGGGAAGCAAAGCGTTTGTTAAGGCCTCTTCAGGTAACAAACTCGCACCCCGAGGCACAAAGTGTACCTTTTGGGGATACCCCAAGGAAACAAGGGGATATTACCTATACAACCCCTTAGAAAAAAAGGTTATAGTGGCAAGACACACCATATTCCTTGAGAGGGAGAACATCTCCAAAAGAGATAGTGGGAGCGAGATAGACTTCGGTGAAGTCGAGGCTCAAGGAACACAAGAGTTGGTACAAAAGCAGATTCCACAGAGCCCCGTGGAAGAAAGATCTGTTTCAAAGACACAAGTACTACATGGGAGTACAAGAGAGGTTATAGAACCAAAATGGTACGATTTTTTAGTTACTGAGGATGGTGACTCATTATTAGTTGATAATAATGATCCTCTAACCTACAAGGAAGTAGTAAGTGGCAAAAATGTTATCAAGTGGAAAGAATCCATGAATTCTGAAATGGATTCCATGCACCAAAACCAAGTATGGGTTTTGTTATATCCTCCAGTATATGTAAATCCTATTGGTTGAAAATGGGTATTCAAGAAGAAACTAGACATGGAATGACAAGTCAGTACCTATAAGTAACGACTGGTTGAAAAAGGGTTTAAATAGTGTTAAGGCATTGACTACGACGAAACCTTTTCACTAGTCTCAATGTTGAAATCTATCAGAATTCTATTGGCCATTATCACTTACCCTAACTATGATATTTGGAAAATGGATTTCAAAATATACTTACTTTACAGGAACCTTCGGGAAGATGTCTATTTGGCATAACCTGAAGGGTTTGTGACTCCAAAGGATTCCAATAAGATATGCAAGTTGTAAAAATCTATTTATGGATTAAATCAAGCATCCAAGTCATAGAACATTCATTTTGATGAATCCATAATGGAATTTGGTTTTATAAAGAATGAATATCAGTCTTATGTCTACAAATGGTTTAGTGGGAATGCAGTCGTTTTCCTAATAGTGTATATTGATGACATACTACTTATTGGAAATGAAATACCAGTCTTACAGTATGTTAAGGAATGGTTGAATAAATGCTTCTCCATGAAGGACTTGGGAAAGGAAGCATATATTCTTGGGATCAAGATCCATCTTGATATATCCAAGAGATTGTTGGGCCTAAGTCAAAGTACATACATTGATAAGATACTAAAGAGATTTAGTATGGAATAATACAAGAGGGTAATATTGCCAGTGTCACATGGCATTCATCTTTCTAAGAAAATGTTTCCTCAGATGCATGAGGAAAGAAAGAGAATGGCAAGGATTCCATACACATCAGTGATTGGGTTAGTCATGTATGTTATGCTTTATACTAGTCTAGATGTCGTCTACACATTGAGTGTGGTAGGAAGATATCAAGCTGATCCAAGTGACTGCCACTAGATGGTAGTCAAGACTATCCTTAATTATATAAGGTGTACTATGGATATGTTTCTGGATTATGGAGGAGATGAGGAACTAGTCATCATAGGATATTCAGATTCTAGTTTCTAGACTGATCAAGATGACATAAAGTTTCCAACAGGATACATCTTCACTTTGAATGGAGTTTTTGTGAGTTGTAAGAGCTCAAAGTAAGGTGTGGTCACAGATTCTACAGTAGATTCTGAGTATATCATAGCTTTTGAGGCATCTAAACAAGCAGTTTGGATACAGAGCTTCATCCAAGAGCTGGTTGTCATACCTAGTAGTAAAGATCTCATCACACTTTATTGTGATAATACTATAGTGGTGGCTCTCACAAAAGAGACAAGGTCACATCAGCAGAAAAAGCACATAATATGAAAGTATCATCTCTTAAGGGATTTTTCTCAGATAGGTGAAGTTGTAGTGAACAATATTTCTATGGAAGACTATGTGGAAGACACCTTGACTAAAGCCTTAACTCAGCAGAAACATGATCATTATATGAGTTCTAGCAGACTGAAAGTTGTAGGCAGCTGGA
The DNA here is from genome assembly GCA_963277665.1 of Viscum album. NCBI lineage: Eukaryota > Viridiplantae > Streptophyta > Magnoliopsida > Santalales > Viscaceae > Viscum > Viscum album. The sequence goes on from OY728122.1 coordinate 644,079,848, forward strand.
TCTAGTCCAAGTGGGAGTTTGTTGGAGTTGGTGTCCTAGAACCAACTGTTTGTACATTTATTACATAGATATTTAATGTATTTAAATATTAAACATCTTATTACATATTGTTCATTGTTTTTCATGACTATAATGTAATAATGTTCTAGAGTATTTGTCATATTAATAAGGTCATAACAGTTCCCTGCTATGATGAGAACCTTGAAATGCTATGACAATATTCTTAAATATAGTTCTACGGTTAAATGACATACTATGATGGGACACATAGTATACAAACCATAATGTGAGAGTACTCGTAAGAAGATGAGACTTATTCTCATGAAGTTCTCACTTGGTAATCTCCAAGATGGGAGATTATGAGAACAGACTCGTCAGTAGGAATTTCACATGTTTTGGTGTCATCAGATATTCTTATATGCAAGCATGTGTAATTGTCCTTAGACTTTAAGATTATCATTAATACGTGTCATGACTTTCACACTTATATTTGTTGACGAAAACTGGCACGCCATATGTTGGCGGTAAGTACGGTATGTTGGGTGCGTCACGAATGACATGTTATTAATGGACAAGTTGAGGAAGGATTTTTACCTTCTGTTTGTGGAAATTGATATCTCATCCCTTTGATTGAAATAGAATTGTCACCCTAAATTCCATGACCATGGTGTAACAATGAGTTTATTTCAGGTAGTCAAATAATGACGTGTCAAGCATATAGGTTGATGATACTATCATGAAACCTACTTGATGAGATATTGTGACAAAGGAATTATATAACCCAGTGAGTGTTTGTGTTTGGATGTCGTCATTTCAATTTTAAGTTCTTTCTCTTGGGTGTCTTGACCCGTTTCTAGACAGTAATCTTGGACTTTAGGCAATCCCGCCTAATGCCAACAAGAAATAATCCTAGAGGGTCACACACTAAGTGTTTGTGGTGGTATTGATTAAATTCTATTTGAATTTAATTAATGGAATAAATATTATTCTCAAGACCAGGGAATAATTTTATTCAAGTTAAAATGATTGCATAAATTAAATAAATATTTATTCAACAGGTTGTGAATAAAATTTATTTATTTATTTTATTGAACATTTAATAAATATTTATTTACTAGTTTGTAAATAAAAATATTTATTTAAGAAAATAAAATATTTTATTCAGGTGTTTAATAAATGGAAGAAGAGTTCAAATGGACCAAGACCGTGTTTGTTAATAAATTAATTATTTACAAGTTGGTAAATAATGTTTATCTAGTTGGCACAAGAAATAATAATAATACTGTTATCACTATGTGGCACGAGATTTCAGTTATGGTTCCGTTTTGCGCAATTCGGTGCACCACAAATAATGGTGTTATTATTATTATGTGGCATGGGTTTTCTCTAATAGTTATAATTGTATTTAATTATTATTTCACAATTAAATATTATAACTGAAACCCCATGTCAATTAATAGACAAGTACATCTATTATGCCAAACCCTGGTGAATTGAGAATTGTTGAGCCAAACATTTTCTCTCTTGACTCCTCTCATCTCTCCCTCTCAAGAATGAGAGAAGTTCTTCAAGACCAAAGAACGATCGATCAAGAAGGATCGACGTAATACATTCATTCCGCTGCGCTAGCACTCGGAGAACGTGTGGCGTTGATCGAAGACCATTGGAGCACGTGTGGATCACCACTAGAGATATTCTACTTCAGATCCTCTAAAGTGCAACAAAGGAAATCCGGAAGGGTCATTCTGGATGTTCAACGATCAACAACGAAGAAAGTACCGAAGACCCAAGTATTTAATGTCTTCAGAAATTATTAAATTAATTATAAACATGATTTGCAAGATCCTCTTTCTCGAATCTGGCTCTATTCTTCTCTTTTTCTAAATCTTTGATTGTAATTCATGGATACTGACGTTCATCATCGTATTTATTCTGGATTGGTCATCGATTACAACAAAATCAAAGTTGGGCCCTCTCAACCACCACACTTACACTGCGCAAAAATCCTAAAAAAGTAATAGTCTTACACAAAGCATGTCGATAATGTGTTTGACTGCGTTATATGACTCAACACATTAGAGATATAGGTGTATTTACTATAGACTATAGCCCAACAATATTATTCAAAGATAATAATGTGTGCATCGCACAATTAAAGGAAGACTTCATCAAGAATGATCAGACAACACACATACCACCAGAATTTTTCTCCTTTACACAAGAGTTAATGAAGAATTAAGATATCAACAGACAATATGTTCAATATAGTGATAATGTTTCATATTTATTTATAAAGGCATTACCAACTGTTATCTTTGTAAATCTTTTACATAATATAGCGATATACAGATTGAAAAATTTGCAATGTAATGTAACTTTTAGGGGGAGTCTATGCGACTATACTCTTTTCCTTGTTTCAGTTTTTATCCCACTGAGTTTTTTCAGAAAAGGTTTTTAACGAGGTAGTATCAAAACACATATAACATTGGTAGGGGTGTTCATCCCAAGAGGGGGTGTTAGGTAGCCACTAAAAGGCAACATCAATCTTAAATGGGGATGTGGTTCCCACCCCCACCAACTTCCCCCACCTATTATGGTGCATTGTCTATAAAAGGGTAATGCATCCCCCTTGGATATGCACCGATAGATATAAGGAATGTAGAAAGTATCAATAAAATATCAATATCTATTTATACTCATCTCTCTCAGCTGTTTAAACTTTATCAACTTCAATTTTGTCTCTGTAAACTTTTAATTTATAATATTGAATAAGGATGGCGTGTGCATCTTCGCAAGCGACATTGTCGGCAATCCACGAAGAAGCAATTGATACCTTTATTGTGCTAGTAAAAATCTTCAATCTACTATGGATGAAGGTGATGGCATTGCTCCATCTCTATTCTGAAATAAGTGTTCCCTGACAATCGCCTTTTTTAGGAAATATATCGATTCCCTAGCCTTGGATTTTTGGTTTTCGCCAGTGGGTAAGTTTTCTAGGCATTTACCTTCACTTAAATTCATTAGTAAATCTCTAGAAACTATTGGTTTTTCTTGATTCGAATTAGGGTTTCTCAGTTCCATTCCAATCTTGATTTGATTTGATTCGGTAGAGTATTTTTATAGATATTGTTCTAGAGGTATGTGGTTATTTTCTGGATGTCCTATAAAGGTTATGAAATGATCACTGGATTTTAGACAGGATATTGAACCTCCTCTTGCCCCTATCTGGTTAGGTCTAGAAGGGCTTCTGATTCATCTCTTCAAGGTCGCTTCCTTGTTCCCTACTGCTCAACTAATTGGCCAACCTATTAAAATGGATTCATGTACTTTAAAATTATCCAGGACCTCAGTAGCAAGGATATGAGTTGAGGTTGATTTCATCAGGGAATTACCATCTGTTGTTTGGATTCAAAATGGTGATTTTGGTTTCTAGTAAAAAAAAATTGGTTATGAATATATTATAGATTATTGTTCATGTTGATTTAGATTTGGATAGAGTGATAAATCGTGTTGCTCTGAGCATGTGAGGATGCCTACTGAATAACCTCCAACTAAAATGAAAGCCATATGGATTGAAAAAGGTAAACAGAAAGTTGATGATCATGTAGGACACTCTGAAATTAAGGAATTTCAAGAATTTATGGATTCTCAAGTGTCAGATGAGGAAGTTAAAGGAATTATGGTGGCTTTTTTATGATAATATTGATGGTCCGAGTGAGGATTCAGAGCTACATGTTGAAGAAGAACATCATATTCGCATGTGTCCAACTAATGGTGAAAAGGTTATTACTGATTTTGATGGATTTGAAAAGGTTCTACAAAGTATAAAGAGGAAGGATTATTCCTATTTACGAAAGACTATATTCACTAGAAGCACGACATTAGAAGGGGTATTTGTGGAGATAAGCACATAGAAAAAGAAAAAGATAAGAAAAATCCTTCAAAGGAGGTGGTGTAATCAGGATCATCTTCATAAGTAAAGAAAAATTAAGAGAATGGGGATAATGCTATGCTCAAGAATCTTCATATGGTTAAGTAATCACTAAAGATATCTATGTATGGATTGATGATCAAGATGAAATTGATTTTAAGAAATATAGGGGTTGAAGATGTTGTCTAGTTTGTTTGTTCTTAACTCACTAATACAAATTTCTCATGTTTTGTATGTTTAGATTGTGTGTTTTCTACTATATAGTCCTCTTTTCCAGTTTGTTTCCTTGGTTCTTTGTTCAAGGATATTCACTTGTGATCTTCTGTTGCTATAGTTTCTTCAGACTCATCACTACAAGGGGAAGACAATGATGCTTAACAACATAATACAAAATCTGGATATGCTCCAGTTTATTTTAAGGAAGGCGGCTTATTTGTCTTCTGTGAACTAAGACATATGGAAAGGAAAACATGAAACTCTATGGTAGTTCTTTGATTGTTTGAAGTCTAATGTCTACTGACACTTATTTGGAGTGAAGCTGGAATATGATGGGATTTTCTCCAGTAGATTCTAGGCACTTGGATGTGAAGTGACCAGTGGCGATTTGTGGCTTATATCCAGATACATCATGTTAAATCTTAGTTAAAATGAATTTTATTTATCTTTAGTGTTTTTAGTGTCATATGGGTGAATAAATTAATTTGGATTCAATTTTTTTTGCTGCAATATATAAAAATACATGCAATTTGAAGATTCACATTTGAAATATATTTTTGATTTTATTTCTATAATGTCATGTGCTTATTTTATATTCTAAAAATACATCTCCTTACACTTTAAATTGTGCATAATTGTATATATTTTTCTAGGAAATTGTACACGGAATTTTAGTTTACCAAAATATATTAAAAAAATACATCTGTTTTTTATACATGAAATTATAATGTTCAAAGTTCAATATTTTTTGTCTGTAATTGATTACAAAATTGAATAAAATGAAATGTTTTAATTATTGGCATTTTAAGTCTAGTAATACATTTTTAGTAATGTTAGAAAATTATAGTGAATATAAGTTTTTCATGAATGAACGAGGAGGGTTTCAACACATGCTGGAACAAAAGACCTCACTCCTTCAACTTAGGGGATTTGGAACTTCTTGGAGGAGATAGACGGACAACGATGATCTATTGGGATTGGAGATATGTGTAAAGGTCTTTGACTTTTAATGGACATACTATTGGATTGGGAGACATTCTCCATTACTTGGGTACTTTGGTGCACATTGAATACCTTCATAGATCTTTGTCTATCTTTGGAATATCTATTGACATGATTCTCATATACTGACTTATGTTATGGAAACCAGTGTTAGAATTTGACACGCAATGGTAATCAAGCCTTGGATTCATAATAGGAATTAGGATTCACGTTTAGGATTCAATGATATATAAGTTTCTCTTTCTCTTAAATATTTATTTTTTGCAAATATTATGTTTAATTATAATAGCCCATGGATTGTTTTTCTTGATTATAACAATCTTTTATGACTGAAATCATAAAGGGGACTGAATTTATGTGGTTTGATAATTATTTTTAAATCATTCCTTTAATTTTCTTTGGTGAATGCTAATCATTCAACTCTGTTTTCAATATTTTATGATTTTAATTTTTAAATAATTATTTGATGAATCGTTGGGAGAAAAAATTTATAATATAGTGTTTCTCTATTGAAGATTTATCTTTGACATCAAATTATATATCGAAAAATTATGATTTGATGATAAAATTTTAGATCGAATGTTTTTGCTCAAAGTGATAATGTGGTTTCATATATAGATTTCTTGATCAACTATATTTTTGTTAATGTAATATCTCTCTATGTTGAGGAAACCTAAGTATTAATCCAATTATAGATTAATGAGCATGGACATAGATTATCAATACTTTTCATGACTAGTTTAACAAATCATTAAAAAATTATTTTTAAAGAATGATATATTTTATATTAAACAACCTCAGTCCATACTCCCTCATTCCATAATTGTTTGTGTTAAGTCTCTATCTCTTGTCATGTAAAATTGTTTTCATTCATTTGTTTACTTCCATTACTCTGTCTCACACATAAAGAAGCTAATAGGATGAATGGAACCTTTTGAATGGATAGCATATGGATTGTCCTTGGGTTCTGGATGAGGAGGACTTGATCTTTGACACCTGAAGATGATGGGAATAGGTTTAGCAATGCTTTTGGAAGTGATTCATTTTTTCTGTAATAAAGGACTTTGATTTTTCATTCAAGGGGGTATTTCTTATTTCATCTAATTTTTATCCTCTTCTATTTTTCTGTTCAATTCTCATGGCATGCCAAATGTCTCTTCTAATTCAAAATATTTTCTCTAGTTGAATCATTAGAGGGGAATGAATTGATTTAGTTTAATTAATCTACATGTGATGTTATGAGAAGTGATGATCCTTGGACTAGACATATTTTCATGGGGTTGTACATGTATTTCTTTAGAAAGATGTTGTTGGGTCAGCCTTTTATGAAACCCATTGATAAAGTCGAATGGAATGGAGTTTGCTCGGTCTGATTTTACCCACTGTTCGTTGGCAATAACTATCATCTGTTGATTTTTAGCTAAAGGGAGGCTTTATATTTTTTAGATGGTACTATGGACATTAATTTCCTCTACTTAAGATGGAGTTCTAGGTGAAATGGGGGTCCAGCCAGCATGCAACACCTCGCCCCATCCCATTGGCTTGAGAGGGAAAGGGAATGTTACTTGGCCTTAAGTGACATTCCCAAGGCACCAAAGGCTGATAATAAATGCTGAGGGCTTAGAGAATAAATTAGGGAACGATTTTCCCTTGAGACAAAACCAACCAACCAAACGACCCACTATCAACAAACTACATGATGCATGACAACAATACAACCAACTCATACATTACCAAAAAGGAACCACACTATTCCACAATACAACCCAAAAACCAATACAACCAAACAAAATATCAGAGTACTATGAGGAATACTAAACAAGAGACCCAAAATAAACCAAGACACACTCCACAGCTCCACACCAAGTTCCATGCTCCAAGCACCACCACATCTCCCAAGCATCACCACGAACCACTAGCAATGAGATACTTTACCTTTACCTGTGTCCCGAAATACAACATCTGCAAAAGAACCCAACTACCAAAGTAGGGGTTGAGTACTAATACTCAGTAGGTTTTCCCCAAATGACTTCCCTACACATGCCACTAGGATAAAACTGTTAGCACATTATATAAAATAGTTTATATAAAACATTAAATAGTGCAACAACTTACAACAAGCCAAACACTCCTTTACTAATACATTTCCACCCAAATGCTCAAAACACAAAGGAAATACAAAAAACCATTCCACAATCCAATTTACCATTCCATTTTAGCACCACAAATTCCATCTTTGAAAAAAAACACATAACAAAGCAACCATTTTAGTGGGACTTCCACCCATCCCGTTCACCCCATTCACAACTAGTGGTACTTCTCGCCCACTTATCCTTTAATGGTGTCCCTTCTGTACACTATCCATATCCTTTATAGTGGTACTTCCCGCCCACTTCCACACAATCCACAACACTTAATCAACCAACAAGAACTAAGCACCAAGGCCACACACAAGCACACCATCATTCCCATCACATGCCAATTCACTTCAATAAATCACCCATTTATTGAAAACACTCTTTAATAATTTTCCATGCCAAACCAAATTTTAGTAAACCACACTTTTATTGGAAACCATTATCAGCAACCATTTTCACAAACCAACTCAAACAACCGATTTTAAAATCTCCATTTTAAAATCAAACATCAAGAACATTACACAACAAAAACCTCTTTCCCCCGAAAATCCCCAAAACATTACCAAAGGGATTTCTAACAAATTTTACACATCAAAATCACCAATTAATTTAAGCAAAACCAATTAATTGGAACAATCCTTCTAGTTCTAATAAAGTGGAGTCGAGAGAGAAGCCATCTACCTTTAGGGTTCCAGCGAATTCGACCCCCAAGCAACCACACCTCAAATCTGGAGAACGCGCCACCGAAACCACTGTAGATCTCCTTCCCTAACATCCACAAGCCTTAAAATTAACATCCAAGGCAACCAAAACCCTAGATATACGCACAACGAGTGTAGATATAGAAATCTAAGATAGAGGGAGATATAGATCTAGAGAGAAACCAAAGAAGCCAAGAGGAGAGACTTACCCATGAGAAACCACATTGAAACCCCTTCGAATCGCTTCCAAAATGTGTGGGAGAGACCCTCCAACCCTTGAGAACCGAAAATACTGAGTGATGCTTGAGTGGGAGGAAATTTGGAATGAAATGAGGAAACCTTGAGGGAGCCCGTATTTAAAAACTCTACTTTTAAGTGGTCGCACGGTTAGCTTGCACGGTTTGGAAAACCATACGCTAACCATGTGCACGCCACTTCCTCGAGAGAAGGGATCTACATGGTTGCATTGCATGGTTTGGCAAACCGTGCATAGGCCGTGTGAATCATATTGTCTCCCCCTACATAGTTTCCTAGAGAACCCGCACGGTTTCCCCTAACTGTGCTCAGACCGTGCGCCCTTAGAAAAGCCTCCAAACTTATTCAAAACCATTCCAAACTCTCCCAACCTCACACCAACTCATCCCAAGTACTTTAAACACATAAAAAGGCATAAAAAGGCTACATACTTCAAAACTGGGGTGCTACATTCTCCCCACCATTGTACTTTCCGTCCTCAGAAAGTAGAGAACCATCTCGTTATCGAAAGAGCTCGGGCCATTGCTTGACCATCTCTTTCTCTCATTCCCAAGTCTCCTCTTGAATCTGACCATGATTCCACAAAACATGAACTAAACCGATGCTTTTACCATGCAAGACTTTCTCTTTCCTATCCACAATCCTCACTGGCACGTGCACCAAGGAAGCATCTATTTCTAGCTCAACATGATCCCAACTAATCACATGGTCATGATCCAGCTGATACTTTTTCAACTGTGACACATGAAACACATTGTGCACCACACTAAATTGTGGTGGAAAATCCAAATGATAATCCTCCTCTCCAATCCGCTCAAGTATCTCAAAAGGCCCAATATACCTCAGAGATAACTCACCCTGCTTCCCAAACTGACGATGTCCCATCCTAGGAGAGATTATAAAAAACACATGATCAACCACCCCGAACGACAACGGTCATCAATGATGGTCCACATACAATTTCTGACTACTTTGAGCCATCTACATCCTCTTCCTGGTCAACTTTATTTTATCCATAGTCTCTTGGACAAGGCTCGGTCCAATCATCAAAGTCTCGCTTGTTTCCACCCAACATAGTGGATAACGACAAAGACGCCCATACAAAGCCTCAAACGGAGCCATATGTATCGAAGCTTGATAACTGTTATTATAGGAGAACTCCATCAATGGTAAGTGATCCTCCCATGAACCAGAAAAATCCATCACACAAGCCCTTAACATATCCTCTAAAGTTTGTATCGTCCTCTCAGATTTCTCATCCGTCTGAGGATGATATGTCATGCTCATAGTCAATTGTGTCACAAGGGATTGCTGTAGTGATTTCCAAAAACAAGATGTGAACCTTGGATCTCTATCTGATACAATCAAAACTGGAACATTGTGCCTCTTTACCACCTCCCGAATATAGATTTTGGATAGATCCTCCACTGTATGAGATTCACGAATCGAGATAAAATGGGCCGAATTTGTGAGCCGATCCACAATCACCCATATGACATCATGTTTCCAACCCGTTTTTGGGAGACCTATCACAAAATCCATTACTATTTGCTCACATTTCTACACTGGGATAGGTAAAGACTACAACATGCCTACTGACCACTGATGCTCTGCCTTGACTTGCTAACAAGTCAAGCATCTAGAGACAAGCCCGGCAACATCCCTTTTCATACCAGCCCACCAAAACTGCACTTTCAATGCCTTGTAAATTTTATGAATTCTAGGATGGAAAACCCACCTAGAATGATGATAAGCCCTGAGAAGTTCCTCTTGACAAGCCACTGGTACCACCATCCAATTCTGAAAACACAAGACTGAATTCTCATTCAGTTCCTAGTTCTCAATGGTCTCCCCACCATTGAGTTTCGACCTCATCTCCATACACTCATAATCCGATGTTTGTGCCTCTCTAACCAGACTAGCCAATTTGGGAACCAACAAAACCAAAAAGAAGACCGCTCTGTCACCCTGGTCCTCACATTCCAACTGTGTGTTGGCTATGACCGACATCAACTGTCACTGATCTGATACCTGCTTCACCACTTGAGCATATGATTTCCTACTTAATGCATCCGCCACCAAATTTACCTTACCCAGTGTGTACATTAAATCGAAATCAAACATCTGGAGATATTCTATCTATCTCCTTTGCCTCAAGTTCAAATCTCTTTGTGAGAATATATGCTTTAAGCTCTTATGATCGACAAACACTGTAATTTTCTCACTGAAGAGATAATGGAACCACATATTTAAAACATGAACCATTTCTTCCAACTCCAATTTATGTGTTGGGTAGTTCTTCTCATGAAATCTCAACTACCGTGAGCCATATGCAACTAAATGATCCCCCTACATGAGAACACACCCCAACCCTGATCCTGATGCGTCACAATACACCACGTACCCTTTCCCTAGTTCTGGAAAAACCAAGATTGGTGATGATGTAAGGCCACCCTTTAACTCTTAAAAGCATTTTTGGCACTCCTCATCCCATTTAAATGGGATATTCTTCCTTGTCAAAGCTGTCATCGACAAATCCAATCATGAAAAATCACGAACAAAACGTCGATAATACACAGCTAGACCAAGGAATCTTCATATCTCAAAAATATTCTTTGGTGATTTTCATGAGATAACAGCCTCTATATTTTACAGATCAACTGAAACACCCTTCTCAGAAATAACATGGCCAAGGAAATGAACCTCTTGTATCCAAAAGTCACACTTTGACATTTTGTCATACAACCGATGATCCCTCAATATCCCTAACACATTTGCAAAGTGTTGCTCGTGTTCTAACTTTATCATCAAATACACCAATATATCATCAACAAATACCACCACAAAAGAATCAAGATATCTCTAAAATATATGATTCATCAATGTCATGAACACTGTTGGTGTATTCGTTAGACCAAAGGGAATAACCACATACTTATAATGGCCATATCTACTTCTGAAAGCTGTTTTCAGAATATCCTCCTTCCTTACCTACAATTGGTGATATCCTGACCTCAAGTCAATCTTGGAGAACCACTGAGATCCCCTCAACTGGTCAAACAAGTCATCAATGCGTGGAAGTGGATATCGGTTCTTTATCATAACCTAATTAAGTCTACGATAGTCGACACATAACTGTAAAGTTTCATATGCCTTCTTAACAAACAACACTGGCGCTACCCATGGAGATATACTAGACCGGATGAACCCTTTGTTCTCTAACTCTTCCAACTGCACTTTTAGTTCCCATAATTCTACTGGTGCCATATGATAAGACAGAAGTGAGATAGAACTGGTCCCGGGAAGGAGATCAATCGTAAACTCCACTTCTCTCACGGGTGGTAACCCTAAGAATTATTTGGGGAAAACATCCATAAACTGATCCATGACTACTGTAAGAACACTCTGCTCAATACCTTCCACTACTTCCAAGTACAAAGCCACTAAACAGTATGATATCGTGCCAACCACTGGTTCCAACAAGCCTGTTGCACCCTGATTCTCATTCTTCTCCCCTCTAAAGATATGTCTAACGCTATTCTCCATCACAAAACAAAATGTTTATGCATAACAGTCAATGTGGGCCTTAAAAATTGTCAACCAATCCATTACTAGGATTATATTGTACGCATCCATCTCAAACACTGAGAATTCCCACATCAACTCAACCTCATCTAGCACTATATGACATGCTCTACACAGGAAGGCTCGACACTCTTTTTCACCCAGAGGAGTTTGAAGTTTGAGAACCATAGGCATCATTTCTACCGTTAAACCCAACAAATAAAAGATTTGAGAAGAAATAAAAGAATGGGAAGCACATGTATCAAACAACACTTACATCAATATGGAATAAAAAGAACTCTGCCTCGCACCGTGGATGGTCCTGACTAATCATCCATTACAACTTGTTCAACTCCAAACAACTGCTTGCTTGTGAAACTTTGTTCCTTGCTTCCCTGCAGAGACTTTTCCTGAGGAGTCGTGGTGTTCCCAGAATCACCATGACTGACTCAACTCTGCTGACGAGGTGTGTACTGCTGCCCTCATCCCATCGAGGCATACAATCCCTGCAACCACTAAGGAGTGTCACAAACACCCAAACTCAGAGCATTTTAACAATACCACTGAAAGTGCCCCATCTACTTACAATTATGACATGCTCGAGGTTGTGTCATACAATCCCGGTTGATGTGGCTCATAGATTCACATTGAAAACATCCCGGTTTACTCTGAGGCTTCGAAGGAAGATTCACCAATCCTATAGTTGGATTCTGAGTCATACTCTTACCCTGGAAATAAGTATTCCTCTTTCGCTTGAACCCAGTATTCGAGTTCCCACTATTCCCCACGGGTACTAATACACTTCCTCCGCTCGTATCCCCCAAGAGATCTCTTTCAGCTATCGAGGCTCTATTCACCGTCTTCGTATAATCATCTATACATAGAACTGATATCTTGGACCGAATGTCCCGCCTCAAACCAGCTTCGAAGATACGATCTTTCAACGATGTACTACCCGCCACCTTGGGTTCAAACCTCACTAAGTTCATAAACTTAGCTGAATACTCCATTACCGAAAGGTTCTCCTATTTCAAATAGAAGAAATTTGACGTGCGATGAATTCTGAATGTATGAGGGTAGAATTGTTTGTTAAACAATTCCTCAAATCCATCCCATGTCATACCTTGGTCCATTATAGATTAGGCCGCCAACTCCCACCACTAAAGGGTAAGATCTTCCAACATATACATGGCTAAATTCACTTTCAAATCTACTCGTGTTTCCAAGAATTCAAAGATCTTATTCATTATATTCAACCATGCTTCTGCCCTTTCCGACTCCAAATCACCCCTAGAGATGGGTGGATTCTGTTTTTGAAACTAAACCGCATAATCCACGTGCCTTGGTTCATCTGCTTTATTTCCACATTCCATAGCTTGAAAAGCTTGCACTATACTTTGCACTAGATGCTGGTTCACCTGAGGCTTAGGTGCAACCACATTTTCAGCATCCTCCTCCGGTTGGTCTCTACGACGCCTACCCGATGCCATTTCTATTCATACAAAAATAACCACGAGTCCTTCTATTTTAGTAGCACATGATTCACAATTTCCAATTCTATTACACTACAACTATCACAACCAGGATTTCCACAAATTCACATTTCCCATATTGCAATATTTTGAAAAATCCACCCTGTTTTGAAAATCAACCCATTTTCAAAACACCACAAGTTTCCATGTTTCAAATCCTTCCATTTTGAAACCCAATATAGATTTTAAAAATCAATACATTCATATCACACCATAATTCATTATACCCCAATGAAATATGCATCCTAGTGGGAAGTCATTTCTAACATGCATGTCATGCTCATCTCATTGGCTACACCCACGACAATGAGATATCCAATGCCTATAAGTGTCTCCAAACACTTATGCACCCAACTCCCTAGCAACTTAAAGTTCAGAATAAAATAGTTATCTACATCCTTTTATGTTATACATTCCAAGTTCCGACAATCCTATGCCTTTCTATCATCCCGACTCAAGGAATACACCAAGAACGAATGTCAACACCAAGACCAACAATCAACGCCAAAGGATCGAACAACTGTTCTCAATTGAAATATAAGGATCGAACAAACTAATACCACTTGTAATATTCAGCCCCATCACATTGGCTTGAGAGGGCGGTAGAATGTTATTTGGCCTTAAGCGATGTTCCCAAGGTGCCAAAGGCTGACAATAAATGTTGAGGGCTTCGAGAATAAATTGGGGAACAATTTTACCTTGAGACAAAACCAACCAACCAAACGACCCACTATCAACAAACTATATGATGCATGTCAACAATACAACCAACTCATACATTACCAAAAATAAACCACACTATTCCGCAATACAACCCAAAAACCAATACAACTAAACACAATATAAGAGTACTATGCGGAAGACTAAACAAGATGCCCAAAATAAACCAAGACACACTCCACAGCTCCACACCAAGCTCCATGCTCCAAGTACCATCACATCACCCAAGCATCACCATGAACCACTAGCAATGAGATGCTTTACCTTTACCTGTGTCCTAAAATACAACATCTGCAAAAGCACCCAACTACCAAAGCAGGGGGTGAGTACTAATACTCAGTAGGTTTTCCCCAAATGACTTCTTTACACACGCCACTAGGATAAAACCATTAGCACATCATATAAAATAGTTTATATAAAACATTAAATAATGCAACAACTTACAACAAGACAAACATTCCTTTACCAAGCCATTTCCACCCAAATGCTCAAAACACAAAGGAAAGACAAACAACCATGCCACAAGCCAATTCACCATTCCATTTTAGCACCAAAAATTCCATCTTTGAAAAACAACACATAACAAAGCAACCATTTCGGTGGGACTTCCGCCCATCCCGTTCACCCCATTCACAACTAGTGGTACTTCCTACCCACTTATCCTTTGATGGTGGCCCTTCCGTCCACTATCCATCCCCTTTATAGTGGTACTTCCCACCCACTTCCACACAAGCCACAACACTTAATCAACCAACAAGCACTAAGCACCAAGGCCACACACAAGCACACCATCATTCCCATCACATGCCAATTCACTTCAACAAATCACCCATTTATTGAAAAAACTATTTAACCATTTTCCACGCCAAACCATATTTCAGTAAACCACACTTTTATTGGAAACCATTATCATCAACCATTTTCACAAAACAACTCAAACGACCGATTTTAAAATCTCCATTTTAAAATCAAACATCAAGAACATTACACAACAAAAACCCCTTTCCCCCCAAAATCCCCAAAACATTACCAAAGGGATTTCTAAAAAAATCACACATCAAAATCACCAATTAATTTAAGCAAAACCAATTAATTGGAACAAAACTTCTAGTTCTAACAAAGTGGAGTCGAGAGAGAAGTCACCTACCTTTAGGGTTCCGGTGAATTCGACCCATAAGCAACCAAACCTCAAATTTGGCAAACGCACCACTGAAACCACTCTATATCTTCTTCCCTAACATCCACAAGCCTTAAAATTAACATCCAAGGAAACCACAACCCTAGATATACACACAATAGGTGTAGATCTAGAAAACCAAGAGAGAGGGAGATGTAGATCTAAAGAGAAACCAAAGAAGCCAAGAGGAGAGACTTACCTAGGAGAAACCACCTTGAAACCACCTTGAAAACCTTTTGAATCGCTTACAAAACATGTGGGAGATCCCCTACAACCCTTGAGAACTGAAAATCTTGAGTGAGGCTCGAGTGGGAGGAAATTTGGAATGAAATGAGGCAACCTTGAGGGAGCCCATATTTAAAAACCCTAGTTTTAAGTGGTCGCACAGTTAGCCCGCACGGTTTGGAAAACTGTGCGCTAACCGTGTGCATGCCACTGACTCAAGAGAATGGATCTGCACGGTTTCCTCGCACAGTTTGGAAAACCATATGCAGGCCGTGCGAAGCCTACTGTTTCCCCCTACACGGTTTCCTGGAGAACCCACACGGTTTCCCCTAACAATGCTCAGACCGTGCACCCTTAGAAAAGCCTCCAAACTTATTCAAACTCATTCCAAACTCTCCCAACCTCATCCCAACTCATCCCAATTACTTTAAACACATAAAAAGGCATAAACAAATGTTACATACCTCAAACCAGGGGTGCTATACAGTGCCAATCCACTTTTCGAAGGAAAGAGCTTAATGAATGTTCGGGGCATGTTGCAACAACTCTGGGTAATACATATATTTCTACAAGTTAGTCTAGTTTGTGCCTTTATTGGGATTTCTCTTTTTGTTCGGGCTATCGTGAGTTAGTTATAGTGCTGGATGTTATGAAATTTGGAGCTGGTTTGGGTGATTAGAACACTACTTATGGTGGTGGTTGTCTAAAGGGGAGGGAGCACATGTCAGGTGATGCTTCAAACATAGAAGGGTAGTCCACTACAATCAAAGGGATGGTGGTGAAGTTGTGCATGTTCATATCCACTATAGCAGATGATATCTCGCGTGAAGAGTTGGGGATTCCAGATGCAGTGTCTTTTGTGGCAGGTTCACATTGGGTGAAGCACATAATTCCAAGTTAGGTCCAATATAGGATGCTTAACTACTTATCAGGTCCACTATATATTCTAACGCTTTACTATTTTTCTTGGTGAAGTTTGGTGTCAACTTTTTTTCAAGATAGATATAATTTTGTAGCTAGTGTATTGGCTGCTCAAACAGAGTTTGCAGATTGAAAGGAGTCTAAAAATATGAAACCATCGCTCTTTTGTGTAGCTATTAGTTCTAACCTTAGGGTTGTTACTGGATCTATTTCCTAGTGTTTAATTTTTGTGTATCCCATTTGAAGTTGGTTCGTTGTTTCTATGCATGGAGCTTTTGTGATTCATCTATAGTTAGAGAAGAGGGTACTGGAGCCACTGATTCCAAGACTTCAGGTTGTTCGAGTCTAGCCAAAGGTCATCGACTCAAGTGATGTAGTTGTATTTTGCTACAGGTTGAAGTGTTGTAGATCTATTTCCAGTGTTTTGCACAGATGTTGTTCAATGAAATGTTGTTACAGCTTTGAATCAAAGAGAGACCTGAAAGGGTGGTCATGTCTGGTTCTGATTTTCTATTGTGTCTGAATGAAGATGATTCATATATGTTGCTCTCTGGTTTGAGAAGCTAATGGTTGAAGTCTAAAATGAGTTCTTTACTACTGCTGGTGTAAGGAGGTTTTGTCCAAGATCTTGCTCGTTTTTGTATTAGTGTGTAGATTTACAATGGAAATTTTGTTTGTTGTTTGGTCAATTCACTGTAGGTATCAACTTGAGATTCTTTGGAGTCATTATTGGAATTTTAAATCTTTCCATGCGAGTTTCCATGTAAATGCATTGTTTAATGTCTGAGATAGCAATAGTGTAGTGGAGACCAAAGGGAAGCTAAATGCATGGAAAGCTGGAGTTCGTGTATTGTTGCTTGAAATTGATGTGACATGTATGGGGTAGTCAACATGATGTGTTGCATACATGGTGGGCAGACCTCACTCAAGGATGTTAAAAACCGGTCCAGAATTGAACAATTTGAGTTGAAGCAGGAAGTTAGAGAGGAAGTATCTAGAATTTAATGGCATGAAAGGTATCTTGAGTTTTTGAGTTGTTGTTGAATATAATTAATTGAGTGGTTGAAATGTTGGAGTGTAAACATGGAAAGTAAGTTAGATAGTGGTTTATCCACGTTAAAAGAGATGTGGAATTCAAGACCATACCACATAGGGAGGTCGACACACCGAGAGGAGCTCCAGAACTAAGTTTTAGAGGGTATTGAGGTAGACCAAAGAGATTCAATCTTCATTGAGGGGAATTCATGACATCGGCCTGGAAGGTTGGGAAATGGTTAAAATATAAGAGTTTTCACTTATTCAAACCACCTAACACACCTAGTATTAATCTCAATTTAGAGTTCATTGAAATCTTGGGGCTGTAAAAATCAACATTTGGCCTTGGGAATTCATTGACCACTCGTTATTTTACTTTTTAACCTATTGATATTTCATTTTAAACTTCAATGTTACAATCTCATGTTTAATCATTCTGTTTTGTAGGTAATGTCATAGGAACAATCCGTTTGGACATCAATGAAAACAAGGAAGTGTGGTGCTCTTTATTTTTTAGATCAATGGCTTCTTTAGAGATCACCCTTCCCGACTTGAATCTTATTAGATTCACTTCTTTGAATTTTAATCAGGTTTCGTTCTTTTTGTTGAACTCTAATGTTTCAATTAATATTTTATGTTGTCTTTTATAATAGGTGTTTTGATTCTAGAAACCTGGTTTTATTTTTTGATAAGGAAGATGGTTATTTCAATTCAATTCTTAGGATAACAACAATCATTAGGGGAGTTTGATTTCTTTTCTTTTAGTTTTTATGTTCCTTTAATATGAATTAATTTGTGTGTGCTATTAAAAAATCATTTTGAGCATAAAACTATGAAATTGAAAATGTGTTTGATACTGGTTGACACAGTCTTACATGTTGGATTTTCTGTTTTATGTGATGTTTTTTTGTGTTTCCTTGAAAATCAGTGTGTGGGTGTCAATGAAATTCATACATGTACATTGTTTAAAATTTGTGCTTTTGATTGTGAAAAATTATTTGACTTCTCATTGAGAACACATCATGTTTCCTTCAAAATTTGTCAAAAGTCCATGTCTTCAAACATATATTTTACTTGTTCAACAAGCATTATTTTTACTGAAAAATCTTTTTGATGATTAGCTTGTTTTGGATCATTATTCCATTGTACTTTTCTCCATGGAGGTGCTTATAGGTCATGCTTGGACTTTTGTTTTTGAAGATATAAATTTTCTAGTTTGTGCAGAACAATTGAAGGCGATTTGGGTGAGTGAAGGGTTTCACGTTTCTAGATTTTGTACCTTAAACTGTATGGTTTTTTATTCTTCCTTTTTTCTCTTGTTTTACTTGTTTCAATTGGTATTTGTCTCAATCACCGATTTTTATTCTCATTTCTTACAATCATTAGGGAAAACAGCATAAATTACTTGTTTTCGTTTTGTTATATGTCCCTTTTCTTATTGTTCATATTGAGATGCTTGTAGAAGATATCAAAGTTGATGTTGCCTTTTGATTATTATTAAACTCATCGAGAAAAAAATAAATGGGTGGAATGTCAAGCCTGTTCTTTTATTGGTAAACATTTATGATGATTACCTCATCTTGCATGTGGATGAAGGATTTACTGGAAATTTAGATTGACAATGGAATTGAACTTGTACATGTTTTTTCATGTTTTCCAAATTTCTACTACATGAGCAGTAATATATGTGAGCAACAGTAAACACAACAAGGCTTTATTGAGGTGTTGGTACGTGAGCAGCAGTACACGTGAGCAACAACAATACATGCTCAAGGCTTTGTTGTAATGTTGCTTTATGGGCATTGAAGTGCTGGAACGTGAGCAACAGTACATGCGGCAAGGCTTTGTTGACGCGCTGGTTTGTGGGCTTTGAGGCACTAGTTGGTCATTAGGCATGAGCAGAAGACGTTGCAGCGCAAAGACTCGTGGGTGGCACTTTCGCCGTATGGAGCATCTCATGGTTGTGAGGCAGATGATGTGTGCTCCCCACCATCAGTGTAAGAGAAACACATTACAAATGAAGTTTGATGAAGTTTCATGTAAAGTCTCTTAAAGTTTGAATACATTCACGTAACATGTTTATCGGACCTTCATATCAAGTTTGGTCATGTTTTTAAATTATGTTTGAATATATTTTTCAAATAAATCCTCATAGTTTCATATAACCTAATTTTATAATTATTATATAATAAATATATTATATATGATTAGATTATTAAATATAATATAAAATTTTAGTAATAAATATTGGAATAATCATATAATAATTTATTCAAAAGTAGATATCAATGGTTGATATTGTTTATAATAAATGGAAACAGATAAATGATATTAAACATTTTAACTCACATATGTGTCTATTATATGTTGCTATTATTACATATCCAGTGCACACATTTCAGTTTACCTAGTTTTTTTTCAACACTACTCACTGGTTTGAGGATTGATTTCCTTATCATACAAAGATACTAAATTCTTTGTGACAGAGACATCTTGTCGATAACCTATAGTCTGTAATCTCCCCTAATGAAGTCTGAAAAATCATCACAAGACGTATATTTTGTTATCTTTTCTTGGTTTTGAAATATCTTTTGTGTCCAACACATGCTTATGTTAATAATCAGAACCTTATGTTAAAAACCACACTCTTCTCTTAACAAACATAACTTTATGTCTAACATAGTCTTATGGTAACATATATTTTGTTATCTTTATTTGGTGTTGAAATATCTCTTATGTGTCATTCAAAATTTTGATTTTCAAATTTCAATATCTATTAATATCTATTCTTATTTTTAAACATTATTGTGTCTGCAGAAAAACGTGCTGGAAGCTTATAAGGTGGTGTTATTGGTTCACTGACATGATAAACTTCTACAAATAAAAACATCAATATTTATGTTGGAATTATTGACCGAGTTTTTATCATTATCTATTAAAATTATCTATTAAAATTTATCATTTTCTCTTTTCTCGTATTGATTATTAAAACTAATGCCTTCTATTTTAGTTGTCCATCGTTTTTTATTTCACTGTATAAACCAATGTTTTTTGTGAATGTTATTTGAAATGTAGATTCATTCATGTAATTGGAATCTTCGTCCTAAAAAAAAACAATTCCTTTAAATTTATTCTCAATCTTTTATACTATATTGATGATGTGTCAATAATTTCTCCACTTGTATTCCAATATTACGTACCACTAAAATGTGATTCAAATATATTCAATATTAACGTTCATTATTAAATTTGAAAAATAGTATTTTCTTATTGAAAATAAGTATTGATTTACATCGATGTGGGTAATAGTTTTATTCAAAAACGGATATTAATTGTGGATATTGTTTATAATAAATGGTATTAAACATTTAAATAACATATGCATCTATTATTACAAGTGCAATGGAGTTATTCTATCCGCATTTTATTTACTGTTCCTCTTTCTTCTTTCTCCGTCTCGCTCCTGTTTCTCGATTTCATCGTGCTTGTCGGACTGCCTTCATCGTATCCCTTCCGACCCCCACACATCCGGTCTCCTTCCCACTTACCAAACGATATCCTCCGCCTCACGCGGTGGATATTTTTGGCGTCAGTGCCGCCGCTTCGGGTTCGTCCTACATCGTTTATTGGTTTGAGAAATCCGAGTTCTTTAAAAATGGGAGCTAAGATTACTTGGGCGGAGCTGAAGCCACTGGTTAACCTTCTGCTCCCGCTTTGCTTCCACTGGGTGGCTGAGGAGATGACCGTCTCCGTCATCGTGGACGTCGTCACTGCTGCTCTCTGCCCCGGCGGCACCACCTGCTCTGAAGCCATCTACCTCAATGGTGTTCAGGAAACTGTAACTCCCTCTCCAAAGCAAATCACCCACTCACCATACAAGTAGTTTTTTATTCCATTTCATCGACTCTCGGGTGTTCATTTGATTTACTAGTTTATGGTGTTCACCTTCAGCGCTACTTCACTGTTCAGGCTCTGGGTTCCTGTTTTTCTTTTTTGGTTGGAGTTGCATATCATTTCTCAACCATCCTTGCATTTTCTCTTTCACCTTTTTGCTCTCTTATTCTATTTTTGGGCCACCTGTCTGCTTCCGTCGCTTATTTAAAAGTCTATCCTATTTCAATGGACTCATCTGCTGAATTCTTTGTAGTGATTTGGAAATAGAAAAGCGATAGAACAAATTTTGATGAATTTTTTCTAAGAAGTTTAGGAGGTTCAACGAATGGAATGGAAAAGGAAACGCGAAGCGATGACGCAATATCGATGATTCAAGCCCAGATATAAATGCCATTGTAGAAAGCCGTCTATCAATGTCTATTAAAACTGCGATAATTTTATAACTTCTGTTATTGATTATCTTGTCTGCATTTTTTTTTTATTTCTTATAAAAGTTCGACAAATTCCCTCATTTGCAGATTGTTGGAGTTTTCAAGATGCTGTCACTTCCAATTCTTGGCCAGCTTTCAGATATCTATGGGCGCAAACCATTGCTTCTTGTCACAGTGTCCACTACCATCTTTCCTTTTGGTATGTTTAAAATGGCCATTTTCATCTCTTTAAGACATTCCAGAGTGGTGAATTTTAAGATTTTTCTCTGAAAAACGTAATCACTGGCTTGTGCCTGAGATGCAAGTTCTGAACAGTGTCGTTGTTCATATACAGTAACTTTCTCCCATAAAATGCAGTAGCATGATGTTTTGTGTAGCAATTAAGCAAAATATCCTATATAATCCATCGGCCGGCAATGGAAAGTTGATCTATTTTACTGCATCATGAAAAAACTCTTGGACATGGTTTTTTGAGTTTGCTTGCATCTTGCCAATTTAAATGTTTGGGTTTGTTAGAGTATTTATATATTTAGGATATGGATCTATTTAAGTTCATTACATCTCAACACATGTATCCAATTCCCCTATCCCTCTAATTTCAATTTTGTATTTTCTCTCTATCCGAAGTCATGTATGTCTTTATACATCTCTATAAATAGGGGTTCCAGTCTAATTCAAGAGGCGCAGTAACTCTCTCTCCCTCATCTCTCTTCCTTTATCATCTCTTTCCCTTCCACATCAAGCAGCCCCCTCCTTGTCACACCTAGGCACCGTTGTGCCTTACCCGACTCCAGTCTAGCATCTGAGGCACCTCTTTGCCCAGGGCCCTCCCCGCATGCTTCGTGCGTGCGCACCCGGGGCTAGGCTCCACATGCTTTTTGCGCGCCTCCTCTTGTGGTTTGCACATCCTTCCAATCGTGCCTCCTAACTAGGACACCCAATTGGGCACTCCGCCAAGGTGGCTTGCCTGACCTAGGTGCACTAGGCACCCCTCTTGTTATGAATCCTTTGTTGTCTAATTGAATATGGTGGCCAAATTCGTTGAACAACAATAGATCCGCGGGAAGTGACAGTTCGCACCGAAAGAGATTTGCACGAGCGGGAGATAAATCCGAATGAATCTATCAGACAGACAAATTTGCACGAGGCACCCGCACTCTTGGCCAAGCAACCCAAGCAACACCCTTGCCCCCTAGTATCTCACCTAGGCTAGGAGCCCTTTGTCAGGCATCTCCGCCGTATGTGGTGCCTTTGCCCAAACAGTTCCCAACATCCAGGCGCAACATGCCTCTCCTCCATCGCATGCCTTGTTGCTTGTCATGAGCTTCTCTGCTTGCCCAAGATGCATCCTTGTCGAAACCTTAAGCTCTTCTTGTATCTCTTATGCTCCCTTGAGGCACTTGAAGGCGCTTCTGCCAAATGATCCAGTTGTGCATAGTCTCTCCGCATCAACTTCGAAGGTGTTGCATCATATCTTTTAGACGTCCTCTTCCAGGCATCCTCTTCCAAGCATCCTATTTTAGAGAACCCACTAGCCCCCTTTAATCGATTAAACAAGTCGTCAATCCTCAGAAATGGATGACTGTTTTTCACTGCCACTCGGTCCAACTGCCAATAGTCTACGCAAATCCGCAAACCAATATTCGCTTTCTTCGCAAACAACATCAGAGCTCCCCAAGGAGATGTTGTAATAGTGGGTGCCCTATACCCAACTAAACAATACTTTTCAATTACCTTACCATGTATACAGTGAGTTATGCATGATGTACACCTACCATTATAGTGTAGATATTTCTGTGTTCACTATTTAAATGGTAATGTGACGCACGCCTGTCGTAGGGCGTGGCAAAACAATTATTTCCTAAGTTAAAATGTAGTAATGTGGTTGACCTAGGATGTCTCCCGAAGAGGAGTGCACACAAAATGGGTTGTCACTTTAAAACGGGGGTAAAAATGTTGTGAACGGAAATTTGAAATTCAAATGATTGAAAAACAATGAAATTTAAAAAGGGTGATTAGGTCGGGGTCGGTTTCCTAATTATAATGCTATCCTTGTTCAATTTAATTCAAACCTCTTCTTCTTAGTTGATTAAAGTGAGTTTCCACAATCGTTTCCTCTCACTTCCTTGGTGAAATTATTATTGTGAGAGAAAACCTTACCAAGATCTTGGTTTGGTCAACTCTCCTTCCATATGTAAAATAGTTGTATTGAATATCCTTAATTGAAATGGGCAATTCCCGATCAGGTTTTGTTTATCCCAAACAAACAAGAATATTCACTACACCTTTTACACGTACTGACGATCGTCAAGTACTTCACCACTAATTCCTAGTTTATTCCATCGTATATAAACCAGAAATTAGTGGAGGGAGATATTGATTATTTTACCAAGGCAAAAATAAATAACGGAATTAATATTCAAGAACGATCGCACTTGATTATAAAATCCGCTATAAGAAATTGAAAACAACTTTGAAGAAGAATGAAATTTATTCAATTGCGTTCAAGAACTCAAGCATTACAATGTAGAAAACCAACCCTTCCCCAATCACTCCAAAAGTTTACCCCACCATGGTAAGGGTAATCGAGTTGAATGGGGAAGGAGAAGGAATTACAAAACAATGAAAAAGAAAATAAATAAAAGAAAAAGATGAAAAGTTCTCCTTCTTGGTGTCCCAGAAGGAATGGGATGGAGAACGGATGCTTTGAGAGGGTGGAGCTCTCCTCCTTTTATAGCCAGAATTCTTCACCCGACTGTCGACGCGTTTTAGCCCCATTAAATGACATCTTTACGCGTTGGGCCCTTCTTGAATGTTGTTAATAATTCCCTTGGCCGTGTCCTCTCAAAATTTCAGCGGATTTGGACATGTATTCCGAGAGTTATGACCGTTTTACTATGAGCATTTATTCTGTCCAGTCAGACTCTCCAAAACGAAATCCTCCGGATTAAGGTGCTTTAATGGCCCCATAAACGGCCAATTCACTCGGTGCTTCCTTCATAAAAGATGCTCCAAAACTCCTTCCGCGTCCACCCACCGAATTTCACAAGCTTTGGCCCCACAGTGGATGAGTTATGGATCCCACATCAAAACTAGGCAGAACTGAAAACAGTTTTCTTGAGCCAAATTGTGAGCTTCTTTTGAGCTTCCATATGGCCGATTCAGATTTTGGTCCAAATATATTAAATGAAGCCCTGGATGTATAGAATCTGAAAAAGAAAGAATTTTGCAATTTGGATCAGTGTATTTAATGTTATGGCCAATCTACCGAAATAAGTTAAAACTGTTAAAAATCCAAAATGGCCAATTTTTACTATTCAGCTCAAAATAACACCATTATCAAAAAAATGAAACAATTCATCTTAGAGGAACAATTTTGTGGGTTTAAAACAATGATATTCAATATAAATTAATTGAAAATATTTGCTCTATCAATTCCCCCACACTTATCACTTGGACTCCTGGACAATTAAAAATCAAATCAAATCAAAATCAAAACACATATCAATGAGATCAATCAAATCAATTTCAAGAAACAAAAAGATATCATGCCTCATCAAAAACTGTTATTTCAAGTGTTCCATTTAAGATTTTAATATATTTCCACTTCATTTCTTATCCCATGCACACAAAACACCTACCTCACATGAATTTTCTCTCATCTCACAAATGTAAAGGCTGAACAAGGTTTTTCTCATCCAAACTCACACAAGAGTCACCATAGGTTTGATAAATTCCTACTTCTCCACCCGATGTGAGTCAAGAACATGTGTTTATCATGAGGACTTTTCAGGGTTGTTCTGTGGCTTCCGGTTGGTAGGATTTAGATGTTAAAAGTTCTGAGGCCGAAAAAGGAAGGCTTGGCTCTTATTGAAGCAAAATTGCAAGATTCTAGTTTTCACTCAAATATGGTCTCCTTCACTTCCCCTTTGTTGAAAATAGGCTCCATCATCATTCAATCAGCTCAGCATCAAACATTTCAATCTTTTCAAACATGATTTTTTTTAAAGCTCCAGATAGGCACAGCTTTCTTTTTACATTGGAAGCTCCAGAAAGGCACAGCTTCTCTTTTTACATTGGAAGCTCCAGAAAGGCACAACTTCTCTTTTTACATAAAAGCTCCAGAAAAGGCACAGCTTTCAACATAATAATTTTTCAGCATCACACACATCTCTTCCACAATTTATTTTCCACCCAAAGTATAACCAAATGATGTAGTACACCACAAGATATCTTCCTTCACACTTAAGTTCAACAAGATCATGCAATTTACTTCAAGAGCAGGTATGATAGGGAAAATTGGCTTGTAATGTGGCTAACCTAACAGGCAATTCATGGATACTAGGGGCTACAATGAAGGATAAATGTAAAGGTGGGCCATAATGAAAAGGATTATTTTCAAAAGGGGGATTCAAACAAAATAAGTGCCTCAATCATTTAAAACACACGTACCCCAACCCTCAAGTTTTGAAAGGAATAAATCAAATTCTGGTTAAAGCAAGCATGGTCTGGTTCTCTCAAGAAATGAGGTGAATGAAAAGAATATGACAAAAATGGTTCAGAAGCCTCACAGGAAAGTTATTTCAATGATATAGACAGTGAAATATGGCATGGGTTTCAAAAATCAGTGTACTTTTCATGAAATTCTAAAAGATTTGAACTTGAAAAGAAGTCATTTCAGCATTCATTTAAGCTCGGTTTCATGAAATAGATTGATTCACTCATTGACATGGGTTTCAAAAATGGTATTGATAATATTTTCAGCTCAAAAGTTTCAGAAACACACCAAAAATTGAAAAATAAACACACAAAAATTTGAAAACACACTATTTTTTTTTTTTTTTTTTTTTTTTTTGAAAACAAACATCAAATAAAAATCCTATACTACAAAGGTTCCGTCCCCCACACTTAAATGATGCAGTGTCCTCGATGCATTTAAGTGGATTTAACATGTAAGAAGAATTCTGATTGAATCACAACAGCAAGAAAATGTGAAGGAGAGGTACAACCTGATTTATTCGTAGTGCAACATTGAGTTAAGATTCCAAGTGTTGCACTCTGAAAACCTACAAATAAAAGAACAAAATAAAACATAAGATATTTATTGAAAGAAATAAAAATAGAAATAGGATGAGAATAGAAGGATAAAACTTGGTTTAATCCCCCAAGTGGGCCCTGGGTTTTGACTGCCTCCAGAGGGGCAGTTCTAATCGGTTATCCCCAATCTGATGGTGGATGAGGTTTCTTTGATTTGAACCACCACATGTGGATCTTCCCATCTTTCATTTCGTTGTTCTTGTTGAGGAGGACTCCATAGATAGAGTACACCAGATCCACCCCCTTCGCAATGTTGTACACTGTGCATGGTGGGGTTAGGATAAAGTACAGAGCCTCCTCCTTCTTGGGTTCCGCATGAACAACATCATCTTTACTCTCCAGTGGTTGATGATGGTATGATACATCAGGGGAAAAATCAAAGGGAATGTCAGAGTTTAATTCTATTTGAAAAAAATTAAAGCATGAAGAATCAATATCAAATTCTTCCCTTTCAATGTAAGTATCTTGTGTCTCATTTTCCACCAGAAAATCCACTTTGATCTTTTCTTGTACTCCCTCCATTAAATGTTCAACAGGTTTGGGGAGCACCAGATGTTCCTCTTCAGATTCATATTCTCCCTCCAAGGAAATACAAGTGTTGGATGAATCTGAAAAATTAAAACAAGGGGAGGTAATACTCAATTTAGTTTCAACAAAATCAAAAGATAATGAGTTTATGAAAAGATTAACTCCCTGATCTTGTTTGGCTTCAATTGGTTCTTCAATGGGAGGTGGCTCTTGAAGTTGAATTTCCGTAGATAGAGGTAGGTAGTCAGACTCCTCTATCTTCTCTTCAAATTCCACTGATTGGTTGGTTTCTTCCTTCAATGTTGCTGAATCATCTACATTATGAGGAATAGTTGGCTCAAGAAGTTCCTCGCACTCATTCCAGAAGTTATCCAGATCCTTTTGATCTCCCATATGTATTTCAATTGCTAAATCTTCTTCGTCAATCTTATCCAACATTGATTGAGATGGGCTCAATGGATCTTCTTTTAATTTCATCAAGGCCTCCATGGGTTCTTCAACTTGAAGGATTTGTGAGGATAATTCTTCCATCAATTGTTCTGGTTCTGGTTCTGGTTCTTGTTCTGGCTCTAGTTGTGGATCCTGGGATGCATGTACTTGTTCCGCTATCCACTGTATTGAGGTCTCAAGGTTTTGAACTTTTTGACTAATTCTTTCAAATTGGGATTCAATATCCTTGTGAACTTCTTCTTCTTGGTGTTGTACATTGATCATTTCTGGATAAAAATCTGGAAAATACTCCTGAAGTTCAATTAATTCTCTTGCCAAACCCTCCAACACTGGGTATTCGAGGTTCTCTTTAAGGTTATCAATGAGATCCTTGAATTCTTCCTCTATAATGATTTTGATTCGAGCTCCTCGAATTTGTCTGGCCAAGAAAGAAACTTTATAATCTATAGACCAAGGTGACTCAATAATTGGTTCTCGCACTGGTGGGTAATTGTTCCATGAATTAAAGAAATAATCGTTTGAAAACAACATGGTAAAAGATTTTTTTTTTAATTGAAAAAGTAAAATATTAACAATTATTTTGTGGCACTACCTCCCCGGCAACGGCGCCAAGTTTGACGCACGCCTGTCGTAGGGCGTGGCAAAACAATTATTTCCTAAGTTAAAATGTAGTAATGTGGTTGACCTAGGATGTCTCCCGAAGAGGAGTGCACACAAAATGGGTTGTCACTTTAAAACGGGGGTAAAAATGTTGTGAACGGAAATTTGAAATTCAAATGATTGAAAAACAATGAAATTTAAAAAGGGTGATTAGGTCGGGGTCGGTTTCCTAATTATAATGCTATCCTTGTTCAATTTAATTCAAACCTCTTCTTCTTAGTTGATTAAAGTGAGTTTCCACAATCGTTTCCTCTCACTTCCTTGGTGAAATTATTATTGTGAGAGAAAACCTTACCAAGATCTTGGTTTGGTCAACTCTCCTTCCATATGTAAAATAGTTGTATTGAATATCCTTAATTGAAATGGGCAATTCCCGATCAGGTTTTGTTTATCCCAAACAAACAAGAATATTCACTACACCTTTTACACGTACTGACGATCGTCAAGTACTTCACCACTAATTCCTAGTTTATTCCATCGTATATAAACCAGAAATTAGTGGAGAGAGATATTGATTATTTTACCAAGGCAAAAATAAATAACGGAATTAATATTCAAGAACGATCGCACTTGATTATAAAATCCGCTATAAGAAATTGAAAACAACTTTGAAGAAGAATGAAATTTATTCAATTGCGTTCAAGAACTCAAGCATTACAATGTAGAAAACCAACCCTTCCCCAATCACTCCAAAAGTTTACCCCACCATGGTAAGGGTAATCGAGTTGAATGGGGAAGGAGAAGGAATTACAAAACAATGAAAAAGAAAATAAATAAAAGAAAAAGATGAAAAGTTCTCCTTCTTGGTGTCCCAGAAGGAATGGGATGGAGAACGGATGCTTTGAGAGGGTGGAGCTCTCCTCCTTTTATAGCCAGAATTCTTCACCCGACTGTCGACGCGTTTTAGCCCCATTAAATGACATCTTTACGCGTTGGGCCCTTCTTGAATGTTGTTAATAATTCCCTTGGCCGTGTCCTCTCAAAATTTCAGCGGATTTGGACATGTATTCCGAGAGTTATGACCGTTTTACTATGAGCATTTATTCTGTCCAGTCAGACTCTCCAAAACGAAATCCTCCGGATTAAGGTGCTTTAATGGCCCCATAAACGGCCAATTCACTCGGTGCTTCCTTCATAAAAGATGCTCCAAAACTCCTTCCGCGTCCACCCACCGAATTTCACAAGCTTTGGCCCCACAGTGGATGAGTTATGGATCCCACATCAAAACTAGGCAGAACTGAAAACAGTTTTCTTGAGCCAAATTGTGAGCTTCTTTTGAGCTTCCATATGGCCGATTCAGATTTTGGTCCAAATATATTAAATGAAGCCCTGGATGTATAGAATCTGAAAAAGAAAGAATTTTGCAATTTGGATCAGTGTATTTAATGTTATGGCCAATCTACCGAAATAAGTTAAAACTGTTAAAAATCCAAAATGGCCAATTTTTACTATTCAGCTCAAAATAACACCATTATCAAAAAAATGAAACAATTCATCTTAGAGGAACAATTTTGTGGGTTTAAAACAATGATATTCAATATAAATTAATTGAAAATATTTGCTCTATCATAATGTCACTAGATTATTTGTCGTATCAAAATGTTATAACAGTTCCCAAGTTATAATGAGAATCTCGAGATACTATCTTTTATGGTATAGATACATCATTCCGATTGGACACAAATGATATCTGACTATCAGGTGTTTGAGGCTCATAAACACTGTGATTTCTTCTCATGAAGTTCGCACTTGATGATCTCTAGTAGGTAAGATCACGAGGACAAACTTGGCAATAGAAAGACCACATGTTTCAGGTGTTATTGATTGTTCATATCTACGAATATGTGTATTGGTCTCCTGATTTGATATCATTATCAATGTGTACCATTTGATCGCGTATTTTGATGTAAGGCAAAAACCATGACATAAAAGTCGTGACTAGGTAACTTATGTTGGGTGCGTCATTGGTGGTATGACAATGGTTGAATGGTCAAGATAGAATTTGTCGCTTCCGAGTTGAGGAAGTGATATCTCGGGTCTAGTTGATTAGGATGATAATACCTTCATAAATCCTTGGTCAAGGCAGTCGAAGGTAAGTCTGTCTAGTTAGATCAACCAATAATAAAACAAGAATGGATGATGACACAAATTGTTCATTCTGTTCTATGAGATATCGCGAGACAAAGAGATTATATTACACAATGTGTGTTCGTAGGAAATGTTGTCGTTACTATAACTTTTCCTTATCTCCTTAGAGGTCTTGATGAGTTGTTAGACTCTGCTCTTGGTCTGCGAATAATATTTACTGCTATTAAGATAAGGGCATAGAGAGTCACACACAATAGTGTATTCAAGAATATGTCATATTCCGGTGAATAGGTATATAGGACATGGTGGCCCCACTATGGGGTCTGAGAGTTGTCCAAGTTTTATCGATCACCGACGGATAAATAAATTCATTATTATCCGAGTATAAAATAATTGGATTAAATTTATTTATTAAAATTATTTACAAGGTATTAAGTGAATACTTGGAACAATATTTTACGAACGAATATTATTTTAATATTTAAGATTCGTTTAATATTGCAGGAATTACGAGTCGAGTTGAATGACTCGGTTTTATCACGTAATATATTTATTATATATTACAAATATGTGATGAAATATAAATGATGTTTATGACGCAGTTAGTTCGTCATAACGTGTAACGTTCCCCGATCCGACACTCTCACGTGGCTGAAACGGGTTGGTTACGAGATCTTAAGCGCGCCTCCCCGTACGTTGAGGCCGCCGACTACCAGCGAGGGTGTGATAAGTATAGTGGGGAGACTATACCCTCTGGTTACAGAGTTACAACATAACAAAATAATCCGATAACAATAAATAAATATCAGAGTGCGGAAATAAAGGAAATAATATAATGCAGCGGAAAACCAACAATAAAAGCCAACTGAATAATCAAATAAATACAACAGAATAATGTAAATATAATTAAATGTCATGTTAGAAGTAATACAAGTAAAAGACCAACATACTCAAATAAAGACTCAAAGTCCCTGGTCCCTAACCCCATGTCGGTCCCGCCTCCAAACTCCAACTCATCCAACAATCAAACAATTAACAACATGGTTCTTTGCCCTTGTCCGGACTTGTATCCTTGTAATCTGCTTGAGTACCAAACGGCGACCCGAATAGGGTGTGAGTAAAACTCAGTAGGTCGACACTACCGTGTCTAAACAAACCAGTCTGATAAGAAGTGTATGCAATAATGCGATAAACAAAAGTATTAATTAATTCAACAATTAATAAAATACAACAACAACTTGCTTCAGCACCATGTCAGAATATCTCTGAGCATATCTCACAACCATGCCAACCACAACCGTATAACCATGGTAAAACTTAACCTGTCTCGGCACCATGCCGGAATGTTTATAAACATGTCTTACAACCATGCCAACCACAACTATATAACCATGGTAAAACGAATCACTTGGCCAAGCCCGCTATATAAGCATCTCAGCATGTGTCAGGGCATAGCCCGATGTATAAGCATTACAACATGCACCGAGGTCAAAACTCGGTATATAAGCATTACAACATGTGCCAGGGTCAAAATCCGGTATATTAGCATTATAGGACGTGTCAGGGTCAGAACCCGGTATATAAGCATTACAACATGTGTCAGGGCATGGCCCGGTATATAATCATTACAACATGTGCCGGGGTCACAACCCGGTATATAAACATTACAACATGTGTCACAAGTGCATATCACAACAAACATATCACAATATGACCACATAAGACCAAATGGTTAATTCTGCTAATTACCATTTGTCTTTCAATTTACCATTTATTTCAATTAATCAAATAAGCCATTTTCCAAGGTGAATTTGTAACAATCACCCAAATCACATGTCATGCTAAAAATCATAAGCAAGCCATTTTCAATTCATTATTTTTAAAAGTTCGCTCACCTAACGAATAGCCAAAAACCTGGTCACATCATCAATTGAATCCAAAGGGATCCAAGGAAGAATCCAACATAGGATTATCATCATTCCATTCAATTAATTAATTATTGCGCACATGCGTTAGTGCAATCACAATATTGTATATACTTAGCAATTGGAAATCAGACCATAGGGTTAAGATTTACTCCCTACCTTTAACCGGCGAAGAATGCAACACTTCCAACGGCAAACACCAACAACGAGAACTTAGATGATTGCAAAGAGAACCTAGATCAAAACCAACAACACACATGGTCAAGAGATTACACCGCAACGGTTGGAGTAAAAAGGGAAAACTGAAGCAAAACCACTTACCAGGATCAGACGTGTGATCGGGACCTCCAGAACCAAGAGAGGCGCTCCAAAATTGCCTGGAAGCTGCTGTAGGGTCGAGAGGAGAAAGCTACACGCGAGATGAATGAAAAATCAATTGCACGACACCCTTTAAAACTGTTGCTTGGGGAATTACACGGCGTGTAATTCAGTTACACATCGTGTATTTCTTTTTAGAAGGATACGCTGAAAAACCCGTTGCTTCAACTGAATATTTAATTCGGTCGAACATTACACGACGTGTAATTAGTTCACGATGTGTAACTACTTCACGTCATGAATCAGTTCGTGACATGAGTCTTGTGGCTTTTACACGTCGTGTAACCCATTTACACGACGTGTAAATGTCATGTAGACAGTTTTCATCCCATTTTCCTTATAAAAACTCGAACTCCTTTTAAGGCTTCTCAACTTACCAAGAACCCTTAGTAACACTTGACCCATTTATACCCGGACTTCATTAATTCAAACAGAACCCCCAAACCGCTCTCCGCGTGGATCCTCTCCGGTTTTCTCAAGTTTCCTCGCAACCCAAGACCGCGTCTATTCAAACAACAGACATCCACAGCTGTAACATCCCCCCTTTTCTCATTGGCTTGAGAAGGTGAGAGAATATTACTTGGCTTTAAGCGACATCCCCAAGACGCCAAATGGTGACAATAAATGCCAAGAGCTTCATTAATAGTTCGGGGACGATTTGTCTTTTGAAAATCAAACAACCATCCAAACATTTCATAACCAAATAAACCACTACATGATGCATGATATCAATGAAAGACAACTCAAAGCATACCATTTATATCAAAATCAAACTACAGAAGAGTACCACAGCGAAAGACTACAAAACAACCAAATACACGATGAAAGACATATCCAACAAAACCTAAAGACTTCAAAACAAAACTCCAAAGCTCCACCAAGCTCCATGCTCCAACTTCACAAAACAGTTCAAGTATCATTAAGCACCACTAGAAAAATGTGATACTTTACCTTTGCCCGTGTCCTGATAAACGATATCTGCAAAAACACTTAAGTGCCAAATCTGGGGTGAATAATGAAACCCAATAGGTTTTTTCCAAATGACTTCCCTACTCACGCCACTAGGATAGAACATGTTAGCATATTTATATAAAACAGTTTATATAAAACAATTTCTAAAAACAGTTTATATCAGAATATAAATAAGTGCCATAGTAAAACCGTTTTCTCAAAACAACAGTAAGTTCCAAGGAAAGCTACTAAATAATGCTCTAAAACCATTTCATAAATTCCATTTGGCATAATCCATTCCACTCCATTCCACTCCATTCCACTTATCCACACATCCAACCATGCATGCAACCTGGACCTCCCTATACTCGCGAGTGGTGAGTCATCCTTTCACTAAGCCGTCACTTAATGAACCATTTGACGGGGTAGAGCCCTGACCCATATCTATCCCACTAATGATGGGGGAGACTCTTCACCCTTATTCGTCCAGAATGTACATGAATAAACACAACCATTATGCCAAAAACCAATGTCAAATCCACCTTTTCAACCATTTCAATAAAACCGTATTTATTGAAAACCTTTCCAACAAACAATTTCAATAAAACCAACCCTTTTATTGAAAACATTTTTCCATGCAACAAAACCAAACAATTATTTTAAAATCATCATTTTAAAATTAAGTTACCAATTTCACTTTTTACAAAAATGCCCAATTTGTACAATTCTATAAACCGCCACTAAAGATGATTTTCAACAAGCAGTTCACATCAATTTCACAACCAATTCCAAGCAAACAATTAATTTGAAACTAAGCATTCATATTCTAAATAGAGTGGAGCCACTTACCTTGAAGGGTTTGGTGAAAATGGAAAACGACACGAAAATGTCCACAAAAACGGGTCGAATCTTCAAAAACCCGTCTTAGATCTCTTCCCTTAACATCAATAAAGCAGAATCTAATCATATTTGACATCAACTACCTTAAATCTATCCACAACGGACATAAATCTAAGAAATCGAGAGAGTGAGAAGATCTAAGGAAAACCAAGGGAAACTACCAAGAACGAAGGCTTATCGTGAGAATCCGGTTTCAACGCACCAAGAAAAGCTTTCAGATCACCTCTAGATCGATGGGAGAAGCCTCTACTACCTTTGGGAGGAGCAAATCTCGAGTTAGGGTCGGTTTGGGGCAAAAGTGAGGGGTTAAATCTAAATCCCGACCTAGATCCACTTTTTGTGGTTCTAGTTTTTAAACCGTGAACGGTTAGTCGCACGGTTAGGCAAGCCGTGTGCTAACTATGCGCCAACTACTGCCTCAAACAGGAACCTCACACGATCGGCTTGCACGATTTCCAAACCGTGCGCCGACCGTGCCAAAGTCCACTGTCCAGCTTTGCACGGTTTCTACTGAGTGGCCGCATGGTTTGACCAAACCATGCTCCTTAACCATGCGCCTATCCAGAGCCCTCTGTCTCATTATGCACGGTTTCCTGGGGAAGTTGCACGGCTTCCACTAATCGTGCACCAACCGTGCACCTTTAGAAAAGCCCCCAAAACATTCCAAACTTCTTCCAAACCCTCACAAACTTCACCCTAAACTTTTACATACTTAAAAAGCATAAAAGAAGAGTTACTTGAAACCGAGTGTGATACATTCTCCCCACTATTGGCCTTTCCGTCCCCAGAAAGTAGAAAACCATCATTGCCCTGAAAGAGTTTCGGTTATTGCTCTTTCGTTTCCTTCCTGTGTTCCCAAGTCACTTCCTTAATCTGACCATGTTGCCACAAAACTTGCACTAGACCGATGTTTTTTCCACGCAAGACTTTCTCTTGCCTATCCACAACCCGCACTGGCTTGTGCACCAACGAAGCATCCGACTCTAGGTCAATGTGATCCCATCGAATCACATAGCCAAGATCAGGTTTGATATTTTTTCAACTGAGATACATAAAACACATTATCCACCACAATAAACCTTGGTGACAATGTAAACCGATATGCCACCTCTCCAACCCATTCAAATATCTCAAAAGGGCCTATGTATCGAGGAGATAACTTGCCCTGCTTCCCAAAACGTCGATGTCCAAGCCTTGGAGAGATCCTCAAAAACACATGATTACTCACCTCGAATGACAACGACCGTCAACGATGACCCGCATACGATTTCTGACGACTCAGAGCCGTCTCCATTCGTTTTTTGATCAACTGAATCTTCTCCCTTGTTCCTTGAGCAAGACTCAGCCCAAATAGTGAAGTCTCACCTGTTTCCACCCAACAAAGTGGAAAACGATAAGGACGCTCATACAATGCTTCAAAAAGAGCCATATGTATTGCGGCTTGATAACTGTTGTTATATGAGAACTCCATTAATGGTACGTGCTCTTCCCATGAGCCACCAAAATTCATTACACAAACCTACAACATGTCTTCAAGGCCTATGTATCGAGGAGATAACTTGCCCTACTTCCCAAAATGTCGATGTCCAAGTCTTGGAGAGATCCTCAAAAACACATGATCACTCACCTTGAATGACAACGACCGTCAACGATGATCCACATACGACTCTGAGCCGTCTCTATCTGTTTTCTGATCAACTGAATCTTCTCCCTTGTTTCTTGGGCAAGACTCAGCCCAAATAGTGAAGTCTCACCTGTTTCCACCCAACAAAGTGGAAAACGATAAGGACGCTCATACAATGCTTCAAAAAGAGCCATATGTATTGCGGCTTGATAACTGTTGTTATATGAGAACTCCATTAATGGTACGTGCTCTTCCCATGAGCCACCAAAATTCATTACACAAACCTACAACATGTCTTCCAATGTTTGTATCGTCTTTTCGGATTGCACATCGGTCTGAGGATGATACGCCACGCTCATAGTCAACTGAGTCCCAAGGGCTTTCTGTAAGGATTTCCAAAAACGAGACGTAAACCTTAGATCTCTGTCTTATACGATTGAAACTGGTATGCTATGCCTCTTTACCACTTCACGGATATAGATCTTTGACGAGTCCTCCACCATATGAGATTCACGAATAGGGATGAAAAGGACCGACTTGGTGAGCCGATCCACTATCACCCATATGACATTGTGTTTTCGAACCGTTCTTGGGAGACCTGTTACAAAATTCATAGCTATCTGCTTTAATTTCCACGCTGGAATAGGTAAAGACTGCAACATACTTGTCGGTCGCTGATTTTCTGCCTTAACTTGCTGACAAGTTAAGCATCTTGAAACAAACTCAGCCACCTTCCTCTTCATTTCGACCCACCAAAACTGTATTTTTAACGCCTTATACATCTTCTGCATTCCAGGATGAACAACCCATCTTGAATGACGGTAAGCATGAAGAAGTTGTTCCTGACAAGCCAAAAGTACGACC
Organism: Viscum album; assembly: GCA_963277665.1. NCBI lineage: Eukaryota > Viridiplantae > Streptophyta > Magnoliopsida > Santalales > Viscaceae > Viscum > Viscum album. Next base: position 644,117,055 of record OY728122.1, read on the forward strand.
ATCCGATTTATGAACCACAACAGAGAACTCTCATCCAACCTCTAGTCCTCAATGGTCTCCCCACCATTGAGTTTTGACCTCATCGCCCCACACTCTGCTACGGATGTCTGTGCCTCTTTAACCATTTTTATTAAATCAGGAACAAACGAAACTGGAAAGAAGACCACAACTTCACCTTGGTCTTCACATTCTAAGTACATGTCGGCTAGGACCGACATCAATTGCCACTCATCCGAAGCTTCTTTTTCCAACTGAACATATGACTTTCTGCTTAATGCATCCGCCATCGAATTGCCTTTTCTCGGTGTTTACATCAAGTCAAAGTCAAACATTTGGATATGCTCCATCCATCTTCTTTGTCTTAGATTCAAATCCCGTTGTGAAAAAAATATGCTTCAGGCTCTTATGATCCGTGAACACAGTAAATTTCTCACCAAAGTGATAATGACGCTATGTCTTCAAAGCATGGACTACGACAACGAGCTCCAAATCGTGTGTTAGGCTGTTCTTCTCATGCACCCACAACTACCTTGAGCCATAAGCAACAACATGACCTCCCTGCATGAGAACACATCCCAACCCGGATCCCGAAACATCACAATACATCACGTACCCTTATCTCGATTCCGGCAAAATCAAGATTCGTACTGATGTAAGGCGAACCTTTAGCTCTTGAAAAGACTTTTGGCATTCCTCGTTCCATTGGAATGAAATATTCTTCTTTATCAAAGCTGTCATAAGCGAAGTTAGTCGTGATAAGTTACGAACAAAGCGTTGGTAATAACTAGCTAGACCAAGGAAACTCCGTATCTTGAAGACATTCTTCGGTGGTTGCTAAGAGATAACGAGCTCTATCTTTTCTGGATACATAGAAACACCTCTTTCAGAAATTACATGGGAAAGCGTACCTCTTGCATCCAAAAATCACACTTTGATAATTTGACATACAGATGATGATCCCTTAAGATTCCCAACACTGTCGCCAAGTGCTACTCATGCTCAACCCTTGTCAAACACCACCATAAAAGAATCCAGATATCGCTAAAATATCTGATTCATCAACGCCATAAAGATTGCTGGTGCATTTGTAAGGCTGAAAGACATCACCACATATTCATAATGGCCATATCTGCTTCTAAAAGCTGTCTTTGGAATATCTTCTTTCCTAACCCGCAATTGGTGATATTCTGATCGCAAGTCAATCTTAGAGAACCATTGAGCTCCCCTCAATTGATTGAGCAGATCATCAATGCATGGAAGTGGATACCTGTTCTTTACCGTAACTTGGTTAAACTTACAATAATCCACACATAGCCGAAGAGTTTCATCCGCCTTTTTGACAAACAAGACTAGTGCTGCCCACAGAGACGTGTTCGGCCGAATGAAACCTTTGCTTTCCAGCTCTTCCGACCGCACTTTCAATCCCCTTAATTCTGTTGGTGCCATTCTGTAAGACAGAAGAAAAATAGGATTGATCCCCGGAAGGAGATCAATCGTAAACTCCACTTCTCTCATAGGTGGCAACCCTGAGAAATTTTCGGGAAACACATCTGGAAACTGATCAACCACTCTAGGAAAACTGTTCGTCTCGATCTCGTCCATCGATGCCAAAGATAACGCTACCAATTGGTATGAGATCGTTCCAACTACTGGTGCCAACAAGCCTGTTGCACCTTCCTTTACACTCCGGTCTCTTTAAAAGAGATGCTCGACGCCATCTTCAGTTGTGAAACTGACCTTTTGTGTATAACAGTCTGTTGGGTATGTATTGTCTCAACAATACTCTATAATTTATTATGATTTTGATACTCACAAATACCCTTGTTTATTTTACTAATGATTTTACTTTAAGTGCATTTCAGAGAATTAATATTTCTTTATATTTATTCTGAAATTATTTTCAAGCTTTTAATTTGCAAGGAATATTTATTAAAGTGTTTGGGACGCATTTTCAAGCATTTTGGAAACACTGTTCATACCCTACGTGGATAAGCGTAACGTAAGGAATAAACCCTACGTTTTGTACAACACGTATGGATCATGATCCGTACGTTTGTATTCAACCTTACGCTGGAAGAAGAAAGTATGGTATCTCAACCCTACGTTCAAAACAGTACGTATGATTAATCAACCCTACGTTATCAGAAAAGTATGTTTAAAGAACCTTATGTTTGAAATGAACCTTACGTTTGCCAAAAGAGGAAAATATGGTTAAAGAACCCTACATAAGTAATGTGCCTTAAGTTTTAGAGAAAAACGTATGGATCATCAACCTTACTTTTATGATCAACCATACGTTTTTAACTTTACGTTCGGAAGATTAACGCTACGTAGTTGAACCCTTCGTTTGGTATTTTGTCGTTTTGTAAAGGAACCCTACGTTTGACTTTTCAACGTCAGAGATTTAAATTTGTGATATTTTCCGTGATTTCTGCAACGGTTTTGACAGAGTTACAGGTTGTTTTAAAGCTCGTTTTCGACTGATTTAAAGCTCGTTATATTTGATTCGAAGAACCGTATTCAACGGATTTTTTCACTCCCATTCTTAAGGGAAGTTACGACTCCCCTGTTTTATTTAAATTTGAATATCTACGATTTTTTAGGCGTCTTTTGTGGATCTGGAATTCTGAAGCAGGATTTTGTTCTTTATATATTCCATCGGTGTATTGTTTTTGATATGGGATCTTTGAAAGGGACCTATATTCTTCATATACTGATAAAAAATCTTTTTACAGTGCCACAACAAACGAACAACTCTGATAGAGGACTACATTTTGGAGATATACATGTTCTATCTTGTTCTATTGTAAGTTTGCTACTGCTGTTTTGTTGCTGATTTTAAATCGAAGATCTTATGTGCAACTGAGATCTCTTCATACTCGTTTTTTCTAGAAGACTATCTTTTATGAAGAAGAAGATCCATCGACTGTCAATTGCTGCTGCTGCAATTGTGAAGTTCAACCAGTTTCAACAAATCATTCTCTTTTGATTTATTTGAGTTTCGACTGCTCGTACTCAGTTGTAGTGGAGTATCAGCTTTTCGATCTAAGCTATGGATAATCGGTTCTCTGTTATAGAACCTGAAGGCTTTGTATTTAGTCTTGTAAAGGTGTCAACTGCTTGCACCCAGTTGTGGATTCTTGGTCTTATGATAAGAGGACCATACTAATGGAATTTACCAAGCTCGCACCAAGAGAAGCCTTCGGATCACCTTCGGATCGATGGGGGAAGCCTCTACTACCTTTGGGAGGAGCAAATCTCAAGTCAGGGTCGGTTTGAGGCAAAAATGAGGGGTCAAATCTAAATCCCAACCTAAATCTACTTTTTGTGGATCTAGTTTTTAAACTGTGCACGGTTAGGCAAACCGTGCGCTAACTGTGCGCCGGCTACTGCCTTAAGCAGGAACCTTGCACGGTCGGCTCGCACGGTTTCTAAATCGTGCGCCAACCGTGTCAAAGTCCACTGTTCAACTTTGCACGGTTTTTACTGGGTGACTGTACGGTTTAGCCAAACCGTGCTCCTTAACCGCGTGCCTACCCAGAGCCCTCTGTCTCATTGTGCACGGTTTCCACTAGCTGTGCATCTCGACCGTGCACCTTTAGAAAAGCTCCAAAAACATTCCAAACTTCTTTCAAACCCTCCCAAACTTCACCCTAAACTTTTACATACTTAAAAAGCATAAAAAAAGGTTACTTACTTGAAACCGGGGGTGGTACAACGGCGAAACACGACCACCAAGGTTTAAAGACGAGTCAAAACTCAACCGATTTTTTTTTAACCAAAATCTTAGAGTGATACCTAAAAAAAGATGGGATCTTACAACCTCCCCACCATATAATAGCTCGTCCCCGAGCTGATCCAAGCATCAGTGTGGGGAACAAGTCTGACCACTGTGCTCTAATATCAGTCTCCCTTTTCATGGTCTCCTTCCGAACTCGCCCATGCTGCCACTGCACTCGAACCAACGGTATAGTCCTACCCCAGAGATACCTCTCACTATGGTCCACGACCCCATATCGGATGCTCCTCAAAGGACACATCAACACAAAGCTCGACGTCTGCTACGTCCATCACATGAGAAGAGTCTGGATGATATCTCCAAAGTTGCGACACGAAAAACACGTCGTGCATGACACTAGCGCTGTGGAAGGGCCAAACGGTATGCCACTGGACCGATCCTTGCCACTATCTTAAACGACCCGACAAATCTGGACGCTAGCTTTCCCTGTTTCCTGATACGGCGTTGCCCCAATCTAGGCGACACCTGAAGGAAAACACGATAACCAACCTCGAACTCCAAAGATCGTCTTTGATGGCCAGTATAGGATTTTTGCCTGCTCTGCGCGGTTACCAACCGCTGCCTGATCAACTTAACCTGTTCAGACATCTCTTGCACGAGATTAGGCTCAACAAGCGCTGACTCACCTGCCTCCAACCAACAAAGAGGCGAACGACATGACCTGCCATACAAAGCTGATAGAAACCCGAACACCACAGAACCACCTCGAAGTCATATTTCAGGGAGGGGAAATAAAGGAGGCGCACAATTTAGCTGGACAACCTGACTGGTATATTCTAGAAAGGTCAGAAAGGTCATAACAGGGGGGAATTACAAGCTGGACACAACTGTCACAGCTGGCCACAGACGGAGGTTATTAAAAAAGAGGAAGGGCTGGAGTGAGGAGAGGAGAAATCTGGTAGGCACGACTAGAAAGCTTGGGCGGGAGAGCTGCAGAGCCTTCTGAGTAGTCTTCTTCTTCTTCTATGTTTTTCTGCTGCTTCTTCCTCTGTTACGTTTCTTTTGTAATTCTGCTGCACTTACCTTTTTAATACAAAGTAGCCCTTGGGGTCGCTATCATTTGGTCCGGCCTGCTGGATATACTTTCGTCCGCTGCACAGGAGGGGAGTGCTGCTGTTTTGCGCTTAAAACAGAGGAGCGCTGCTTGAAAAATTCTCGTACGCTCATTGGATGAACAAAGTTCCAATCATTGCCGGAACCTCTTGCAGTACGAGTGCAATGACGTGGGAGACGCGACTCGACAAGGTGGACCAACAACTCAGGGATATTGATGCGACGCTCACATCGATCCGGCTGGAGCGGGAGCAAGCTGGATTCCAGGAAGCACTAACTCTTCTGGAGCATCGTTTGGATAAAATGTCGCAGCCGAAGGGGGATCGACTTACGCAAGTGGCGTGGATGATTGAGGTGCACTCAAACGCGATTGGCGGCACAAAAACGACGGGGCAGTACGCGGAAGGCGAACAACCGACGCAAGAAATGGTGGAAACCAGTTTGCGTTCAGTCGGAGATGGCGACTTGGAGACGCTGCAACAACAAAAGGATGAGGAGCAGACTTCGTACAACACAACAACGTCTGAAGCGTTGACAACGGAGGTTGGTAAAACTGTGACATAGGGGCGTGCTGCGATTTTGGAAGGTGAGTGTCTGTCCCCTACAGTATATCGCACAATCAACAGTAGTCGGGAAGGAAGCAAATTCGTTTACATATGAAATTGAAGAAAAGGAGCAACGCGCCCCGCTGGATGACGATCTACCAGCGCTGGATTCTGAGGAATCAGGAGCGCGATTAGGTGAAATGTTGGCCTGGAACGCAGGTTGGGCAATGAATACAACCAACGTCGTGAGGGATCAGAGTTTGACCACTCAAGGAGTGGAATTGCCGATATTCAACGAGAAGGATTCTAAGGGTCGGCTCAGGCTCGGAACTGAATTTTTGTATCCAACAAACTCCGAAGGAATCTAAGTTTCCCTCTGATCAGGAATTTAAAACATCGTTCATGGAGCGATTCAGTGGGATGGAAACTCCAAACGTCCTGACTACGTCTCTTGCTTCTGCAGGGAGTTTGTTTTGCTTCTGATGGAGGAGGTAGAGCAAGCACATAAGATGACATAAATACAGCGAGGGGCTAAAGGAGATTTGGTTTATGAGGTAGGGAGCAGCATTTGGAAGATCGCATGGCGCACATGTGCAGCAAGGGCACATTGTAGATGACCACAACAGCTCAGTCTTCACTCAACGACTCTACTCGGTTCTATCCAAAGTAAAAAAAAAGAGCGGAATATCTGGGAGATCGCGTGGAATGTATGTGAAGATAAGGGGCATCGCAATCAGTTTCTACGAGACCATAGGGGCTGGAACCTTCGTGTGGAACTGTATTTCCAAACAATGGTGATGGTGGAATTTTTGGTACGTCAATGTCGTCTTAGGCGAAAGATGTAAGTGGATTATGGAGAGGTAAGTTGGCAAACTCCAAGCTCTTCTTCCTCTTGTAAATCTGTAGTGCAAGCACTTGTCTCCCAACTCTATTTTGGAAGACTCGTCCAACATTGGTGCCGACCACATCGGCCTTGGAATGACCCGCCCGAGGATGTTGCAAATAAGGAGAAAGGCAGATGTTAACACGTGTCAGATCAGGGTTCAACACGTGTCGCAAATGTGATGATACCAGGTACATGGCAGAGACTCATTTCAAAACCAGTTCGCAGTTTGACAGGCAGATGTTAAGCTGCAAAGAAACAACACTTAAAACAACGATAATGACAAAATGGGGAACAATCACTCTATCCTGTGGCGGGGCAGAAGCTGCTCGTGGCCGCCTGGTTCATCTCACAGTAGAGTCTAGTGAAATTTTCAGCAGACAATAGGTGTTTTCTCCTTTTAAAGTTCCTCTGCACCTAGCAGAGGAGTTCCAACTCCGGAATAAAGTAGCTGCTGCTGAGGAAGCTCTCGCCATGTCTGTTTGGACACCCACAGTACAGTCGAGGATGCTCGTGATCATCAGGCAGGAAAATAAGCTAGCAGTAGCAGTTTTGAAGATCAGCAGGAGTGCAGGAGAGCGGTGGAACAAGCTTCGAGCAGAGTTGCGTGATAAGGTCCATGGAGGAGGACTAGACAAATTTCACAAGCAGGAAAGGAGTTTGTGGCAGCAGCCCTCACGACCTAGTTCACACCAACAAACAAGGGCCCTACTTGGAGAAGAAGAAGAAGAGATGCAAATAATGAGCCATCTGGCCAAGGAGATGCAAATAATGATCCATCTGGCCAATGAGATGCAAATAATGGGCTATCAGTTTTCTTGCCTCAGTCTTGAGGACAAGACTGATTTTCAAGGCGGTGCGAGTGATAGAAACCCGAACACCACAGAACAACCTCGAAGTCATATTTCAGGGAGGGGAAATAAAGAAGGCGCGCAACTTAGCTGGACAACCTGGCTGGTATATTCTAGAAAGGTTAGAAAGGTCATAACAGGGGGGAATTACAAGCTGGGCACAGCTGGCCACAGGCGGAGGTTATTAAAAAAGAGGAAGGGCTGGAGTGAGGAGAGGAGAAATCTGTTAGGCGCGGCTGGAAAGCTTGGGCGGGAGAGCTGCAGAGCCTTCCGAGTTGTCTTCTTCTTCTTCTTTGTTTTTCTGCCGTTTCTTCCTCTGTTACATTTCTTCTGTAATACTGCTGCACTTACCGTTTTAATACAAAGTAGCCCTCTAGAAAGGGGTTGTTGGAGTTGGGGTTGCTATCAAAAGCCTTGAAAGGTGCCATCTGGATTGATGCATGAAAGCTGTTATTATATGCGAACTCCATGAGTGTCATATGTTGCTCCCATGAACCACTGAAATCCAAAACACATGCTCGTAACATATTCTCTAGAACCTGAATAGTCCGCTCAGATTGACCGTTAGTCTGAGAATGATAAGCCATACTCAAAAGAACCTGCGATCCCAGAGCCTTTCAAAGACCTTGCCAGAAATGCGATGTGAAATGAGGATTTCTATCAGAAACGATACTCCTCGGAACATCGTGCAACTGAACTACCTCGTGCACATAAAGACTGTCTAGATTGTCAAATGTCAAGGTCTCCCTGATAGGTAAGAAGTGGGCTACCTTCGTCAGTTGATCCACAATCACCCATACTGTATCGTTCTTTCAGGTTGTTCTGAGTAATCCTGTCACAAAATCCCTAGTGACATCATCCCATTTCCACTCAGGAACGAGCAAAGGCTGCAAAAGCCCATCTGGCCTCTGATGCTCAGCTTTTGCCTGCTGACAAGTGAAACATCTCGCCAGAAAGCCTGCTACCTCCTCCTTCATTCCCGACCACCAGTACTGTCTACGGAGATCACGATACATTTTTGTCAAACCAGAATGTACTGCCCATCTAGAATCATGAAACTCCCTCATCAGCTCCTCGCGTAAGCCCGTAGGAACCCATACTCGGTCATGGAAAAGAAGAGAATTGCTACTGCCAAGAGACCATTTTGATGGCGTCTCCCCATCATATAAGTTGTCTCTCAGAATTAAGTCCTCCGGATCAGATAACTGCTCGGTCTTGATCCGGTCCAGAAGCACGGGTATAACAGATGTCGAAGTTAGAGCTACTCAACCTTGGGACTCCTGAACATCCAGTGCGTCTGTAAAGAGGGCCATCATCCACCACTCGTCGCAAGACTCCCACACTGCCTCTTTCTGCGTCATTCGTCTCAAAGCATCGACAACAACGTTGCCCTTGCCCTGTGTATAAGCCAATTCGAAGTCGAAAGACTACAGATACTCTACCCACCTATTTTGCCGAAGGTTTAGGTCCCGCTGAGAAAAGGTGTACCTGAGACTCTTATGATTCGTGTATACCACAAACCTTTTGCCCATAAGGTAATGTCTCCAACATCTCAGGGCATGTACCACTGCTGCTAACTCCAGATCGTGAGTAGGGTAATTCCTCTTGTGCGGTCTCAGCTGCCTGGAGCCATAAACAACCACTCGATCCTCCTGCATCAGAATTGCTCCGAGTCCAACTCCGGATGCTTTATAGTACACGATATATGCATTACCCGACATAGGTGAAGTGAGGATAGGTGCTGAGGTTAGCCTGCCTTTCAGCCCCTGAAAAGCACTCTCGCAAGCATTCGACCAAACAAACTTCACTCCCTTGTTGGTCAATCATGACATCGGTGCTGCCAGATGAGAGAAGTCCTGGATAAAGCGCTGATAATAATTTGTTAAACCCAGAAAGCTCCGAATCTTGAAGACATTCTTGGGCTGCTCCCAAGATATCACGACTACAACCTTCTCTGGGTCCACTGACACTCCTGCCTTTGAGATGATATGTTCCAGAAAGTGCACTTTATCAATCCAAAAACTGCATTTGGTTAGTTTGACATAAAACCGATGCTCTCTCTATGTACTCAAGACGATGTTAAGATGTTGGGCATGATCGTTTGCTGACGGAGAGTGCACTAAGATATCGTCGACAAAAATCACCACAAATCGATCCAGAAAAGGATGAAAGATTCGATTCCTTAAGGCCATGAATACCGCCGGTGCGTTGGTCAAACCAAACAACATCACTACGAACTTATATAAGCCATACTTGCTCTTAAAAGCAATCTGAGGTATGCCTGATGGTCTCACCCTCAACTGGTGGTATCCAGATCTCAAATCGATTTTGGAGAAGATCTTAACAGTGGCATCTGTCCGGTTATTCATCTCTCTCGCCGCCCATCATCAGTGGCCTCTTCATCAATTGGATGTCAAGAATGCCTTCCTCCATGGCTTCCTTGAGGAAGAAATCTATCTACATCAGCCCCCCAGATTTTGTGCCTCCGACGCTGAATCTCGAGTCTGCCGTTTACGCCGCTCTCTTTACGGCCTCAAGCAGTCTCCCCGTGCTTGGTTCAGCCGCTTTAGCACGGTTGTCAGCGACTTTGGGCTTTCTCGCAGTATGAAGGACCACACTGTCTTCTACAGGATGACCCCACATGGCTGCATCTTATTGGTCGTCTATGTGGATGATATCGTCATCACCGGCAGCGACTCTGTGGGTATCACCCATCTCAAGGCCCATCTTCACCAGCACTTCCACACTAAGGATCTTGGTCCTCTCACATACTTACTCGGCATCGAGGTTTCCTACTCCTCGGACACCGTCTCCCTCTGCCAACGGAAGTATGCATTGGATATATTGCAGGATGCTGGGCTGACTCAGGCCACTGCGGTCGATACTCCTCTCGAGCCTGGAGAACGGTCTCTTTATGCTTCCTCGGCACTATACCCACATCCCGAGCGGTACCGTCGATTGGTGGGCAAAATCAATTATCTCATCATGACTCGACCCGACATTTCCTGTGCGGTAGCCAAAGTGATTCAATTTATGGAGCATCCGACCACATCTCAGTGGGATGCTGTCATCCGCATCGCCAAGTACATCAAGCGCGATCCTGCCCGTGGTCTTCACTACTCCCAACATCCTCATCAGCATATTGAGGCCTTTTGCGATGCTGATTACGCTGGCTACCTTGCCACTTGGAAATCTACCACTGGGTTTGCCATATTCTTGGCAGGCAACCTCATTTCTTGGCGCAACAAGAAACATACGGTCGTCTCTCGCTCCAGTGCCAAGTCTGAGTACCGTGCCATGACCACCGTCACTACCGAGATCCTTTGGCTTCGGCAACTCCTCCAGGAGCTTGACTTTCCTCAGCAGACTTCTGCTCGCATATGGTGTGACAATCAGGCAACCACTAAAATTGCTTCGAACCCCGTCTTCCATGAACGCACGAAACATATTGAGGTGGACTGTCACTTTCTTCGCCACCACCTGGAGCACAAACATGTCAGCTTTAGCCACATTCCGACGACAGACCAGCTTGCTGACATCTTCACCAAAGGCCTCCCCGGTGCTCGCCTTGCCTCGCTCAGTTCCAAGCTGGGGATCCACCACATCTGACACCCAGCTTGATGGGGAGTATGTCTTGGTCTTGTGTGGTGTCATCTTTTTCTTTATTTTTTGTGGGACTCGTTGTCCAAGCTGGGCATGTCCAGCTTGAGGGGGAGTGTTAAACCCTCTTTTTATTATTATGAGTATTTCCGAGTCCCACATCGGAATACTTCTTTGTATCTTTCGTCGTATCATTCTATAAAAGTAGGCCCCCACCTTACCTTGAGAGTAGGTGGGTTTCCTTATTCTACAGTCCCAAACAAGTCGTCTGAGATCACGCGAAAGCCTCTCGACAGGCGCCCTAATCTCGAAAAGGCCCTTGGAGATGTCGGTATGACAATTTGAAAGTTCCTTGGCATGTCCGCATGATTAAACAAGACCCCATTAATTGGCTATAATCCAATAAATGGGGTGTTGGCGAGACGGTCTTGTGGTTGCTGAAAATCATGCGACGCTCCCGGAATGACCTGCGGCAGGACCTCGTGAAGATGAGTGACACCAAAGCCCTCTACCGACTCTAGCCTGGATTTGCGCGATACGTGCCGAGCAAAGCGGTAAATAACCAGGATGACGAGCCCTATAAATCCCCCACCCCGGCATAAGAGGAGTTTTAGACGGACGAACGAACTCTTGGAACCTCGCACCAGCATAAGAGGAGTTTTAGACAGACGGACGGACTCTTGGAACCTCGCACCGGCGCACCCAAGCATCAGAGCGGATTTCTTGGAGTGGGTGATCTCACGGTTGGGAAAGTTTTCCATCATGTAAGATTTGGGGAACAACCGGAGCGATCATGCAGCATGCATAAACACTTCGCGTGATCCCTCATAGATCACGCGGAGGACTTCTGGCGGGTTACGCGAAGGACATCCCACATATTTGAGACTTAAAACAAGCTAACACTGAACAAATCTAAATAAAAGGCTGGAACAAAGACTAAAAGACGAGAGACTTATGCGAAGAACATACACGCTGATCCTCATGCGCTTCGCATAAACCACCCGGGTCATGCGACAACACCAGAGCATGTCGCTCAGGTCATGCGATGCTCCTTTGTTATACTATTTGGATCATGCGAAGTTCCCTGGACATGTCAGAGGAAGTCACATGGCGCCCCCTCGGTATGCCACCCAAGTCTCGCGAAACCCTCCAAGCTCACCATCCAGGTCTCGCAATGTGCTCTAGACATGTCATCCAGATCATATGGCGACATCAGTACATGTCAGCTAAGTCTCGCGATAGCACCGGGGCGTGTCAACTGTGGCTCACGCGACATCCTCCGGACAAGCCAACCAGACCTTGTGACGTCCTTCGGACATGTCAGCCGACTCTCGCGATGACACCCGGACAAGTCAGTCAGGACATGCGACACCCTACGAGGCATGTCACGCTGACTCTCGCGACGCCCTCCAAGCGTGTCAGCCAACTTTAACGATGACACCGAGGCAAGTCAGTTGGATCACGCAACACCCTCTAAGCATGTCAGCTGGATCATGCAACAACCTTCAAACATGTCATCCAGGTTATGCGACGTCCCTTAGATAAGTCAACTGGATCATGCGATTGTCTTTGGACATGTCAGACATACATCCTTCGACATGTCAAGCAGACAATCAAGGCATGTCGAGCAGACAATCAACGCATGACAAACAGACAAGCAGACCGGGTCAATCGGGCATCCCAGGACTTGATAACCTTGTCCATCCTCAGTGCGTTAGCCCTGATTAGAAGGGCAACGCCAGTGTGTAAGCCCCAATCAATTGAACTATGATGACCCTGATTCCTGCCATAACCAGGATACACATGACGCTTTCCTGAGGCCCGAGCTCTATATTAAGCATCCAAAGGGTAGTCTTAGCACATAAGTCCCGCATCTACAAGCAATGAGACTACTTATTTGCCATCCATTGTTTCTCACACCGAGCATAACTCACGTGAGCTTAGGGAGTCGCAATGATCATATCATTCACAAGGATAAAGACAACCTTAGTGTGAAGTCCCGATCAACGACATAATATGATATGTTCCGCATATAAGGGCAACGTTAGCATGTAAGCCCCGACCAATTGAACCACGAGGACTCTGATTCGTACCATAACCAGGATACGTAGGACGTCTTCCTAAGGCCCGAGCCTGAACTCAAATGGGCACCCACTTCGGTATAAGTCTCCTCATGTCACCGACATTTCAACCATCGAGACCCAATCATTTCCATGGGCTGATCATTCTACCTCATCCATCAGTGGGCTGAGAAGCTAATTGAACTACGATGACTCTGATTCCTGCGATAACTGGGATATGTAGGACACCTTCCTAAGGCCCAAGCTCCATATTAAACATCCCAAGGGCTGTCCCAGTACATAAGTCTCGTATCCATATGTAATGAGGCTGATCACCACTAGTCAAGACAATCTCAATATGTAAGCCCCGATGAGTGATATGATATAAACATCCCCCATATAAGGGCATCTACCTTGGGGCCAGTCCCAAGTGCGTGAACGAACTATGATAACTCTGATTTCTGCTATAACCAGGATACGTAAGACGTCTCCTCAAGACTCAAGCTCAAATATTTGGTGCCTAAGTGCCCGCACATATGTCCCTTCCGCATGACACTAAACTGCACGAGTTTAACGAACTACGTGGGTTTTGATTCCTGATATAAACAGGATACGTAAGATGCCTCATAATGGATCAATCCCCGCCTCATAATATTAACCGCCTCCCTGCATGATAGCAAATTCCGAAGTGCCTGGATATGCGACTTCAACATATAAGTAGCTATTTATTACTGGGAAATGGATGAAGAACCTTAGATACATACAGATGGATTCAATAATGAGATCCCCTTCTTTTTCTGTACATAAAAGGAGTTAACCTATGATCATTTTGTTAGGGTAACTTGTCCCGTATCGGGATTAGGAAGAGATTCTCGAACATATCTTAAATCTACAAGAGTGTCTGGAGTAGGCAACAATTACCCCCAAAAGGGTGCGATGAGCCCGACCTCTCATCCTCTCGACCAATGTGAATTTCTAAGTGTCATTGGGTCTGAAACCTCAACTGTGTTGCAGAAATGCCGGGAGTTGCAGCAACAGAAACGATGAAAAAACAGAGTAAAAGGGAAAACAAAGAACAAGGACACAAAGATTTACGTGGTTCGGGAATAATCCCTACGTCCACGGAGAGGCAGAATATTACTATAATCGGGAGTACAATTACGGAGTTTTTTCGGTCACAAATCCTAGCCCGAAAAATGGGCTACAAATGGAGAGGAAGACGACCACTGTTCCACCAACCGCACAAGAAGTTCGCGTCGCTACAGTGAAAAGGCGGCCACCCAAGTCAAAAGTGCAACAGTAAAGTTGACTCCAAAGTCCGCACTGCTACAGTGCCTGTCGGTGTCGGTTGGTCAGCTCTGCTACAGTGGTCAGAGTTGCTACAGCCCCTGAAAATTTGGGCCGGGGACCTTCGGCACCAGGACCCCCGGAGCAGGGGCGCGTTGCCCCCTGTAACCCCCAACGAACTCACCGCGGAGCTCGACCCGCGACAGTTGCGGGCCACAAACGTTCGGCTCAACCGGATCAGGCTACACCAATCCAACAAACTGACCATCTGCTTTTGAAAAACAGGTCTCTACCCAGTTATGGATGTGAGAACCGTTGAGAGTTTCCGTTAAGTGCAACAATGGGAACCCGATGTAAATGATTGTGCAGTACATTTTAACTCCCCCTCACTCACAATCAACCGTCCGGCCAAACTGAACGCGCCTAGTGGTTGTCTCTTCTCCGTCGAAACAATTGCGCTTTTAAATTACCTGTAGACCAATCTTGAGCATCGATGGTGCAAGTTTATTTTTTTAAATATTTATTACAATTGTGTGCGATGTCTGTAATAATTATTTTTTTATCGATGGTATGTGCATCGTATTCTTCATTTAAATATGTATAAGGGTCTGCGCATCAGTTTTTTTTCTGTACGTACATTGTGCTTCCCGAGAACCCCTCGACTGCGTGCAGGTACATTTGTATTTTGACGATGATGATGTAAGACTTAGACTGTCATGACCCGTCCCAGTGGGGCCCGAGCCGCAACTCCCCAAGCCCGCCTCCAATAGGCCAAGGGCTGGTGACTAGCACCGAGTAGGCATGCTACTAACATGGGAGGCATTGCCTATAACCTGTACACAAGCACACACATCTCCAAGCCCACAAAGCTGAAAAGTAAAAACTACTAAAAGGAAAAGATGCATGCATACACTAAAACCCAACCAACAGAGTACGACAGGGAAGTAAAGTACAGTAAAGTAAAACCCTGGGCCAAAAGTACAAGCCCACCAAAAGAAAGTCTGCAACAAGTCCAACCTGTAGAGAAAGGTACTGGGACTGCAACCCGTCGTCGAAGGAACGCACCTCGGCCTGTCTGATCTCACTGAGCACCGTCCGGTCCTGGTCCGCCTAGAATCCTGTCAAAGGCTCGCTCGTCTGCACAAGACACGACACGTGCGGGCAAAGCCTGTGCAGGGGTGAGTATAACAATACCCAGTAGGACACCCTGAAAACCACAAAGGAAATACAACAAAGGAAAATACCACGAAGAAAAGTACAGTCAGCTCTACACAGTATATGTCTACGGAACATATAACAAGAATATCCAGATATACTCATACACAGGCGACCATCGCGAAAACACCACTAAGATCCAGCTCGAAGATTCCACTAAGCATACCATCGGGAGAACACACTCCTAGGTCTGAAGAGAGAGACACGAAGTACTCGTTCCGGGAGAACACACTCCACAAGTACCTCGGGAGCAAGATGCTCAGATGAGGATCACAGCCAAGTCATGGGGTGATTCCGACAACTCAGTCTGAGCTAATCCGCTAAGCAGATGATCGGCGCCCGGGTAAAGTTGGTGACGTCGATACCAAGAACTCTACCTAGGGTTCCAGGAATGAATAGAGGATCCGGCTCTAAGTCTCACAAAGGGGATTCCAACAACTCTATTCAGGGAGTTCTGCTGAAGAGATCATACTCCTGTATAAAGGAATTGATACCAGAACCTTCAGGGGATTACCAAGGGTACGAACCCTAAGAACTAGTCCAAGTCACAGAAGGCAAGTGGCTCAAGCCATGAAGAAAAAGTTACACGGTGTGTAGTATGGTTACACGCCGTGTTCCTTGACCCCGGGTACTGCCCGTGTAAACGGCCCGTGTCCTTCATTCAAGCCGTGCAAAACCAAACTACACGGCGTGTAGAAAAGTACACGCCGTGTTCCTTGACCCCGGGTGCTGCCCGTGTAACCGGCCCGTGCCATTCGGCTTGTCGGATAGAAAACAACTACACGACGTGTAGAAGAAATCACACGCCGTGTTCGAGCGCCTTGGCTCGCTCCGTGTACGCTGGCCATGTGCCCGTACACGGTCTCTGCCTGTGTCCGTGTCGCCTGCCTGTGTACCAGTACACGGGGTACCCTGTGTATCTAGCCGGGTCTGGCCGGGGAGGGGTATACATGGCATATCCATGGTCGTGTACCCTGCCCGTGTCCGTGTACTCCCGGAGTACACGCCAGGTCGTTCGTCGACGAACACACGCCGTGTAGCCCATACTACACGGCGTGTAGTCGGGAATTTTCCAGAACCGTCGTCTTCCTCCGTGCGCCTCGGCTAACCCTCCGGATTTTGATCCAACCGTCCGATCATCACGAAACTTCGGATTTGTGGTCGTCCCGCCCCTACGAAACCGATTCCGCCGGTTTCGGGCTTCTGATCGGTGTTGAAAACGCATCCCGATCCGTCCGCACGAAAACGCTTGAAGAACGGAAACTTCCGAACCGCACCGATTCATCCGCCGCCGTCGCCATCGCACCTCCGCTAGGTCGCCTTGACGTTGGATCTTTGATTTTGGATCGTTGCGTCAACAAACGAATGCGCAACGATCGATTTCCTCCAAGAACGCGTAGAACGCAACGAAGAACTCGAGGGAAAAAAACAAGAATCAACAAGAGGGGCGAACCTCGATCGTTGTTCGTGACGATCCGGGTTTGCCGCCGTTAGATTGAAAACCAAAACAATCTCTAGAATCAAAGCCTCAAATCCCCGCATGAACCCGTCCCGCAAGAACGATCGACCCGCAGGCTAATATGTTCGTGGATTAGTCCGCGTTCGTCGTGGAAATCAAAAACGGGGGAAAGAGGAATCAATAACAATTGTCCTACCTGGATTTCGCGGCGTTCGTTGGCGAAGATCCGGTTGCCGAGTCGTCGTCGTCGGCGAAGCTCGTCAAGAACACCGTCGCCGCGTTGGGAGGCTTCCTCCAGGACCTCCAGAGCCGCCAAGGGTTTTCAGGGTTATGGGGTTTGTAACCCTGGACTCTGGCGCAAGATTCTATTTAAAGAGGATAAAAGATATCTGGTGCAGCAGATTTTAAAAAGATCTCGCTGCAGAAACAAGATTTAAATAAAATATTTTTATTAAATATTTTATTACTGTTGTGTCCAAAAACCAGATTTCACCACCGACCTACGCTGGCCGATGTCAGGCCCCGCCTTAGGTAGAATCGCTGTTCTAAACGCAACGACGCCCTCAGATTTCTGATCCGAGCACCCGTTCGGGAGTTATTCCACTTTTTCAGGAAAACCGCACGCGCGCGTAATTTAATTATTAAATTAAATTCAAACATTTGTTCCGGGCTCACCGGGCCCCGGAACTGCACGCCGTCTCAGAACCTGGTCTCAAAATAATTCCCATATAATATTAAAATAATACATGGAAAAATCCGGGACATTACATAGACCACGCCAAGATGAGGTGGTATACCAGACGAGAAGTGAAAACACTGGACTGGGGCGAGCTGCATCATGAGTTAAGACCTTACTCAGGTATGGTTCCCCTAGGTCACGGTTGATCCATTAAGTAAAAATGGATCAACCAATATTAGATGTTGAAGACCAATCGGGTAATTTATTTCCTTTATGCATTGTTTATTATTTTATGTATTTGTTTGTTTGCGGGAACACATAAAAATAATATACAAAATAATGCATAAAGATGTGATGAATGTTTTTTCTATTAATGTTCATTTTTGAGCACGATAACATATTACAAACATTTTAATAGAAATGGATCACATTCGTCGAAAATATTAAAAACCGCTCAAAGAAAATATTAAGTCGTGAATGTTACGAACCAACCTGGATACCCTGATACCTGAGCCGACACTGACATAGCCTGAAGGGCGTTCCCGATCCCCACAGATCAATGACTAGCACTTGACATCATACAAGACAAAAGAGGGAACAATTTTGCCATAACACAACGGGAAGATAAAGATACAAATCAGTATGCTCAAAACTCCGAAGGGAGAACGTACCAGAAACCAAACGGGTATATCAAAAACCCAAACAGTACATCAAAGTACTCAAAAGTAGACAAGATAAACTCGACATCCCAAAGGACACATCACTTCAAGCCCAAAGGATCAAGAACATCCACCTCCTCGAAGAGTCGCTTTCCCTTTGCTCGGACTTGACGGAAGAAAATCTACAAACGCCCGAAGGCTAAGGTAGGGTGTGAGCTAAAAGCCCAGTAGGGTCTCATTAAGTGTTCCATAAAAAGATGTCATAATAATAAATCAAATCATGCTTTCAATTTTAATAAAACAAGAATGACAGTACAATTGCATATTTAAAACAAAACATGCTTTCATTTGAATATAATGGAAAACATTTCAAACATGGCTTAAATAAACATTTATATAAAACAGATTATATGAATCAACTGACATGAATAGAGCAGTTTCATAATCAATGACATTTATAATCAAAACAATCACAACAAGCACCATGGTCATCTGCCCTACGGTACGATAGTTTCTAGTTATAGGGTCCTCACACGTCTCATATCAGTGATCATGACAATATGTGGACACACGTCCCTCAAGCTTAGGCTGAATAAGACTCATCAACATCCCATCGGGGATAAGATCTGCCTAACTAGGTTTTTGTTAGAGTTGTAATCGTCAATCCGTTGCTAGGGAATTACCATCCCAACGTGCTTGTCCCAAATAGCCCACTAACTACCTACCATCCCAGCATGCTTGTCCCAAATAACCCACTCACTACCCAAACTCACATGCGTTCAATCAATCAATCAATTGAAAAAGGGCAATTCATTTCATTTCAAATCAATCACCATTCACAGTTCAATTGCCCACTTTTCCTTTTCAAAATGCCAATTCACTTTCATAACCAAAACATGGGTTTTCATCAATTCATGCCTTTTCAATACAAAACCAATCATAGGTTTTAATCAATTCAATTTAAGCCATTTTCCAAAATCAATTCTCAAATCATTTCATAAATTCCATCAATTTCAATTCACGCCCCAAATTCCAATTCCATTAGAATTTAGGGTTTTTTCCCAAAAATCCATGCCATATCAATTTCAAATTCCAATTCGCATCACATTGGTTTTTCACAAATCAATTGAAAGTGATTTCAAACAAGCGATTCAAGGTTTAATCAATTGGTCAATCTTAAACGGAACCACCTACCTTTATCACGAAAAACAACACTCGCAACAGAGAACACCAACGGAAAACGAAGACGCAGAAGATCTAGGAACTCAACATAGAATCAAGATTCAACAACACAGAGTTTAGATTCATCAATTCTAAGACGATCTATCAAACTCAAAGGAGGAAAGAAAGAGAGACGGAAGAGACAATAAGATTGCTTATTCGGAGAGATGCACTGCAACCAACACGACGATCAATCGCCGAACGGATGATCCATAGGGATTGAAGAACTCTAAAATCGCCTAGGGATGGCTCTGGGTTGAGAGAGGTAAGGCTGCAAGTGGAATGAAAAACAAATCAGCCGACCTACGCCTAAAACTTGTAGGCCGTGATATTTACATGTCGTGTATTCTCATTACATGATGCGAAATCCTCGAAGGTCATTTACATTGAAAAACGCGTTGCCTTTTTATTAAAATCCAATTTTTTCCATTTCACGTCATGTAAACTGTACACGGCGTATAATCATTCCACGCTGTGCACCAGTTTCACGACATCTTCTCGACAAACATTACACGACATTTAATCGCCCAACAGACAGCTAACAGGCCAGTTTCTGTACAAAAGTCCGAAAACCAAAAACCAAAGGATGAGGCATACCTTAATGCATAACGGGATGTTACAAACTCTCCACTATAAAAACTTTATATCCTCAGAAAGTTTGTCAAGAAGCTTCCATATAAAAAAGGTGAGACCATACTCTCTCATCAGTGCCCCACGCTCCCACATCTCATGAGAATCAGAACCATGCTACCAAAACACACGAATCAAAGGTATCGTCCTCCCACGAAGTACCTTTGTCTCAAAATCAACTATCCTGGCTGGATGCTCAGTTACAAATTAATTAGGCTTAACATTAATATCCTCATAGCTCAAGACATGAGATGGGTCAGAAAGATATCTCCGAAGTTGCGATACATGAAACACATTATGTATCGACGTCAGCTGTGGCGGAAGTGCTAAATGGTAAGACACTTTCCCCACTCGCCCCACAACCTCAAAAGGTCTCACAAAACGAGGAACAAACTTCCCTTACCTCCCAAGCCGTCGATGACCTAAATAAGGTGAAACTTTAAAGAACACCTGGTCACCAACTGAAAACTCCAACGGTCTACGACGACAATCACCATAAGATTTATATCGGCTTTGTGCCGTCAACATCCTTTGATGAATCAACTGAATCTTTGCTGTTGTCTCTTGGACCAAGCTCGGTCCAACCAAGGATGATTCTCTAATCCTCGACCAACACAATGGAGATTTGCACGGCCTGCCATACAAGGCCTCAAAAGGAGCTATTCCGATCGCGGACTGATAACTATTGTTATAAGCAAACTCAACCGGTCCCAAATGGTCATCCCAAGCTCCATCAAAATCGAGGACGCAAACACGAAGTATATCCTCAAGAATCTGTATAGCCCTCTTTGTTTGGCCATCCGTCTGCTGATGTTATGCCGCACTCAAACGAACCTGAGATCCCAATACCTCTTAGATGCCTCTCTAAAAGCGAGAAGTAAAACGGAGATCCCTATGAGAGACCATAACAGATGGAGCTTTGTGCAAACGAACAATCTCTCTCACATAGAGATTTTCCAACTCCTCAACTTTGGTTGTGTCACAAATGGGTTTAAAATGAGCCAATTTGGTCAGCCTGTCAATCACAACCCATATCACATTCTTCTTTTTCTGGGTACGCGGCAACCTAACCACAAAGTCCATAGAAATCTCATCCCACTTCCAAGTCGACACTTCCACCCGAAGGTCATTGATGCTCGGTCTTGACCTGTTGACAAGTATAACAACGAGAGATAAAATCAGCAATGTCACGTCTCATACCTGGCTACTAGAATCGACGTTGCATATCATAAAACATCTTTGTGGTTCCTGGGTGTACAACCCATTGAGAATTATGATAATCCCCCATCACAACTTTCCTCACACCTTTCCTCACTGATAACGACGCAACAAACCGATTCTGAAAACATAGAATACCTTTCGTGGAGAACGACCACTCAACAACGGTCTCCCCACCATAAAGAGTCTAATGCTACAGAACTCATCATTAAGCTGCTGTTCCTGAAAAATCATCTCGAGAAGAGCGGAGGTCAACTGAACACTGACCAAGACAACCTCGACCCCTGTTTCCCGAACTCCTATATGTAGCTGTGCAAAAAGAGCCATCAAGTTCCACTCTTCTGATGATTTCTTCACGGCCTGGGTCAGAAGTTTCCTGCTCGACGCATCAACAACATTCCCTTTTCCCGGGGTATAGGTGATGTCAAAATCAAAAAATTGTAGACCCAACACTCCTAGCGGAGATTCCAATCTTTTTGAGAGAAGATATAACTCAAACTCTTGTGGTTGGAATACACATTAAACCTTTCTCCGAAAAGGTAATGCCGCCAACTCTTAAGCGCATGCATCATCATTGCAAGTTCAAAGTCATGGGTCGGATAATTCTTCTCGTGTGGCCTAAGCTGTCGAGAGCCATAGGCTACCACGTGATCACCCTGCATAAGAACACAACCCAAACCCAAACCTAATGCGTCGCAGAAGACCGCATAGCCCTGCTTGTCCTCTGGAAGAGTCAATATCGGCGTAGAAGTCAAAAGATGTTTCAGCTCAACAAAAGAACTCTGACATTTCTCATCCCAAGCAAACTTCACTGCCTTCTGAGTGAGAGCGGTCATCGGAGATGCCAACTTTGAGAAATCCTTTACGAACCGACGATAATACCCTGCTAAATCCAAGAAGCTTCGAATCTTGAAAACATTATGCAGTTGCTCCCATATCATAACAGCTTTCACCTTCTCAGGATTAACTGAGATACCATGTTTCGAGACCACGTGTCCAAAAAACTTCACTTCCCGAATCCAGAAATTACATTTCGATAGCTTGACATAAAGTCGGCGATTTCTCAACAATTCCAAAACTGCTCTCAGATGACGCACATGATCCTCCTCGTACTTGGTGTAAACCAAGATGTCATCCACAAAGACCACCACGAACATGTCAAGATATTCGTGGAAAATCTTGTTCATCAAAGCCATAAAGACTGCAGGAGCATTGGTTAGATCAAATGACATGACAAGATACTCTTAATGACCATACCTTCTCTGAAAGACAGTTTTTTGAATGTCAGATTCTTTTATTTTCAACTGGTGATAACCAGATCGAAGATCAATTTTCGAGAACCACTTCGCCCCTTTCAACTGGTCAAGCTAATTATCAATTCATGGCAACAGATACTTGTTTTTTATCGTAACTCGGTTGAGTTTTCGGTAATCAACACATAGGTGAAGTGTCCCATCAACTTTTTTAGCAAAGATAATAGGCGTCGCTCAAGGTGACACACTCAGGCGTATAAAGCCCTTCTCTAACAGATCATCTAGCTGAGTATTCAACTTTTTCATTTCAGTTGGTGCTATGCGGTAAGAAGGAACGAATACCGGCTGAGTACCAGACACTAAATCAATAGAAAACTCTACCTCTCTTACCGGTGTTAACCCAGAGAAATCAGAAGAAAACACGTCGGGAAACTCGACGACAATTGGAGGGAGAGCATCGCTCAAAGACTCCCGCTCCAGATCAAAAGCGAACACTGATATTACTTTCCTCAACTTGGGATAAGAAGGCCTGACTCTACTCGACCTTGAGTCCCATTCTTCCTGAAAGATACGACACACTCCATGGGACGCAGTAAAGGAGACTCGTCGGAGATAACAGTCAATTCAGGCCTTATTAGCAATAAACCAATCCATTCCGAAGATGACATCAAGAGGTTTCATGTCGAGAACTAGAAAATCCCAAACAAGCTTGATATCTGATAAAGAGAAAACACAAGCAGGACAACGGATCCTGCTCTCTCTTCATTCCGAGGGGCGTAATAATATCTATCACATAAGACAAAAGTTCCGTAGGAAGATTTAGTAGGTTCACAATACGAGTCGAAATGAACGAATGAGAGACACCAATATCAAATAAAGCAGTCACCGAAGATGAAGCTATAATGATGGTAACTCTCACAGTCACTAGACCTGTATCAGCTTCCTCTGGAGATTCTTCCACTGCGTGAAAAAGTTTCATTCCGGATGCCTGTGGCTGAAACCCCTTAGGTCTTGAAGCATTTGATTGCATCACAGTACTTTTTGGTGCTGATGATCCCGTGCCACTGTGGGGAAGAAAAGATATAATAGACGTCGTGCCACGAACGCACCAACAAACGACAATCCAAACTCCATTAGAACGATGGAGATCAAATGCCAGAACATGACAAGAGGAACGGGAGGCAAACAAGATTAAACGGAGGGAAACCGCTAGAAAAAGGAGGCATAACTCACATTGGATTACCACAGATTGATCTTTAGGTGTCGGAGATCAATCCCTATCGAAAGGGGCTTTAAAGACTTCGGAAAACCACTCTGGGGTGCCTAGGGCTCAAGTTGAAGAAGTGGGAGAAAACCGGGTTTGAATGGGCTTAGGGTATTTATAGACCCATTGAAAAACAGAGGACCACAACGCAACCCAATGGACCACGCTGCAGAACTGGCTGACACGAGGTATTCTACGGCGCAACACGAGGGACCATGTCGCAACTCCCCTTGGTCAAAGCCGTGTTTGAGAAACACAACGCAGTGGATCTGGGACCACGACACAACCTTAAGCACTACGCCGCAATACCCCTTTGCCAACAGGGAAGCTACGCCGTAGCCCAACCACCACGGCGCAGCTACCCCCTGATTTGACAGTAGCCTCAAAACCTGCTATGCCGCAGCCTCCTCGCTCCACGCTGCAGGGCTCGACCACCGAAGAAGGGCCTATGCTGCAGCCTACCTCCACGACGTACCCATGCCTGAAAAAGGTGGTAGACCCAAATTCCCTCTCTAGGGACCCTGCACCGCAGCCGGATCCACCACGCCGCAGCCACCGACACTATGGCGCAACGCATTCCTCCACGTCGTTGCCATGCCATTTTTGGCAGTGACACTCCCCCTTAACTCCATTTACCCTCCAAACTCTTCGGAACCTTCTCTTGACACCTCTAACACCCAAAACCTACAAAGGAAAGGGCTATCGGGATCCAAGCCCTTACAGACCGGGATCATGCATACTAACTTGATCTGACTTGTTTGAATTGGGTTGAAACCTCGCATCCAAGGTTTAACTTACCTTCTAAACAAGACTCACTTTGTGAGCCTGACCCTGTTTTGGGCATTTTGTTCATTTTTCATATTCCCCCCTTTTCCTCCTTTCATTCTTTTTATTTTCTTTGTTTTTTTATTTTAACTCGCGTGGTAAAATAATTGTTACGGTAAAATCTCATACCTCATAAGGATACCATACCTCATAAAGAGCTAGGGTTCTTTATTTATTGATGAAATAAATGTGAGAACATAAATACAAGTCAACCCATTTAAACGGTCAAACTTTGAATGTTGACTCTTATTATAAATGTCTAAATATTCTAACACTCCCCCTCAAGCCGAGACATCTATATTTATCATGCCCAGCTTGTTACACAAAAATTGAACACGCGTTCTGGGAACCCATTTTGTGAGAATATCTGCGAGTTGATCAGAGGTGCGAACGTGACCGAAGGTGATCCTCTTATTCTCAGAATTTTTTTGAACGAAGTGACAATCAACTTCAATATGCTTCGTTCGTTCATGGAAGGCCGGATTTGTGGCAATCTTGATTGCAGCTTGATTGTTACACCAGATATGCATTGGTTTCTTGATAGTATACCCGATCTATTATAGTACCTGTTGTGCTCAAATAATCTCTGCGGTCACCTATGCCATAACCCGATATTCTGACTCTGTACTTGACCGGGAGTTAACTGTCCGTTTCTTCATTATGAGATCAAATTACCCCCAATAAGTACTACAAAACTAGACGTAGACCTCCTAGAAGAAAAACATCCTGTATAATCTACGTCACAAAACACTTCAATTTCTGTATGTCAATGATCAGAATATAGAAGACCTAATCCCGATTCCTTTTTCACAAATCTAACAATGTGAAGAACAACCTCCCACTATGTTTTTGTTGGGGCCACAAGTCTATATCTATCAGGTAAAGGGAAGACTTCACTATCAATGTAAAGCAACTTCTCTCGAAGTACCAAATGCGAGTCAAATGAGTAAGCTTGAGTTATGTCAGTCTCCTGCAGTAGATCAAGAACATACCTTCCCTGAGATAGAAAATTCCTTTGTTACATTCGAAAATCTTAATCCCCAAGAAATATTATAGCGGATCCAAATCTTTTGTGTGAAAATTTTGATGAAGAAAAGACTTGAGTCGACCAATGCTAGCACCATCATTGCCAGTGTTAATAATGTAATCCACACAGACCACCAAAAGAATGCTTCATGCTGCAAATTGATGATAGAAAACAGAAGAATACTTTATGGTTCAAATTTGGTTTTTATTGTTGAAAACAATTAAGGCTGAGCTCACCTAGACGCAACTTAAGGAAGAGCTGCTCGGGAGTTATGGAAGTGCGGTGGTGGAAAATCCTGTGACTTTGACCACCCAAGCTGGGACTTATTTTTCAGTACATCAGGCATGTTTGGAACATATGAAGCATACCGAGAACGGTGTTGTAAGTATGAAAGTTCCTGCAGTAGGCTTGAGGACTTTCCAGATTGAAAAGGAAAGGTTCGGCAAGGTGGAGCTGTTTGATTCTAATCCGGTTCAGTCTGAATAGGTAATTACTGATTCGAGTTCTAGCGTGGCTAAGCTAGTCGAACTACTGTCGTTTACAGTGGCTAAGTTGAGAAAGAAGACAGAGATTCTGACTTCAAACCAGACGAGCAAGCAGCTCAAAGCAAGAGCTGCAGATGCAGAGGGAGAGAAGACTACTATTGACATGTATTCACCTGATTTCGGCCCCACTCGTACTAGTGGGACAACACATGTTGGTGTAAAGAATAGCTCTGTTAATGAGAAAGTTGTTGTTGAAACTCCCCTTCAAGTTACCGATGTTCAAACAGAAGTGATGACTGTTATACCCAGGGTTGAAACTGTCACTGAATAAGCCCACAGGGACCCTCCAGAATCGGTGATCATGAACGAAATTCCCAGCATTAAGCTAGATAGCTGTGGAATAGCAAACAAGTTGGGAAGAACAAACAAACAAGTTCGGAAGAATTTTCAGCAAAGTGATCCGATGAAGCAGCTCAAAGCCTCTAGACTGCCGATATCCATTGCTTGGCCAAACGGAATTCGACCTGCAGCACATGAAAAGGTTCTTTCTGGAAATCTGGCCACTTCAAGCTGAGAATTTTCACTCATTTTTGGCTTAAGTGATGCCCACAGCACAAGTAGAGGAAGTTCAACAAACCAGTCTTCCAGTGATGCTGTTCACACATTGGAGCTTACCTTCTCCATGATTCATTAAGGAAATATATCGCGTGGTTCACATTCCATTGGATGAAACAATTCTATTGAAACCTAGGGGAAAACAAAGATGCATTGTTGCTAAAGCCACCCCGCTAAAGCAACAACCATAGGCATGTCCTTCGTGGAGTCGTTAGGCTGCACTGCACACTTGTAGTGACAAGACATATCAGTGAGACATAAAGAAACATGAATATAAAGACATGATATAGCATGATAATCATAACATAGAAATGTGACAACAACTTGAAACACTACATTATAAATATAAGTCAAAGCTAAACCGCAAAGACTTCATGGTGGACAAATGTTCCATAAAGGAATCAGGTAAACCCCTGTCCCAACATGACGTATCAGGATACTAAACATTACCCAATGCATTAAAACATTATCAGGGTGCACCCTTCATAATCATTTCAATCTCATGCTTAATTGTGCCACATAGATCATATAACATGGATTCATTCAACATCATTATTTATTCCACGATCAAGGAATGTGGAATACATACATGTAAGTCCTCAATCAATAAGTATATTTGCATAAAAGTGAATACTCTTGATAGAGGAATGAGTATGGTATTCACTACACGGTGATTTTGGCATGGAAAATCGCAGTGCAATTTTGGCAGCATAGCGATGTCATATGAAAATTTATAAAATGGGTCGATGAGAGCGGAAGGGGGCCTCTCATCATTTATACATGAAATGGACAATAAGGGGATCACAGAACATAATATCCCAACATATGAAATGAAAGTTAAGATGCATAATATAAAAGAAGTGCTTGAATGAAAATGAGAAAAGAGAAATCCTTTACAAAATTTCGGTATAGTAATGACTTAGGTAAAGGTCCAAATGAGGGGGAATAAATGATCCCTCATTCACATAGCATCAAATAGACGGTAGGGAATTGATTATAAAAGGATGACAATATAACCAATTGAAATTAAAAAGAAAAATTTTAAACAAGGTTCTTGAATTGAAAGGAAGAGAGGAGGTGATGATCCCTTGTGAAATTTCGGCATGGTAATGGGTGTTTATAAAGGATCATGGATGACTTAATGAGAGTGAAAGAAGCTGTCATTATTTATAAATCAAATGGACAGTAAGGGAAGTATGTATGAACATATCCTAGCATATGTAAATTGAAATTAAAAGACATATCACAAAAGAAGTGCTTGATAAAAGAGGAGTGGAAAATCTCTTACTTAATGTGTGACTTCAAAGGCTTGGGAGAGGCTTCTTTTAGGATCTTTGAGGCGCCTTGGGAGGACTCTAGGGAGCAGGGTGTAGAGGGTGGTCGAACTTTAAAGAGTTTGAGTGAAGTGAAATGGGAGATAACATTTATGGGCTTTGCCCTAGACCAAGCTCAAGTCGAGATCCAACAACTTAAGCATGAGCGAAACCGTTTACGGGAGAAGTTCAAGCTCATCGAGATCACGACCCAAACCATGTTTACCGAACGATCCCATGAAAGCCCCACCATTGTACACCTTACTCTTATGGCGTATGCTGGTGTAATAAAGGGATATGTAACAAGATCCTAGCATTAGGGATATGTAAATTATTTTTGTATAGAATAATAAATATATTTTTTCTATTATTGTTACTTTGTAAATTCTTTTTAAAACACAAATAGTATTTTTAGTTAATATTCAAATTCAATTAAGAAATTTATTTTGACGAATTAATGTATTTTTGAAATAAATAATATTTTAATAAAATATTATTATCAAATAACTTTTATTAATATAATTTTTATTAAGTCAAAAGTAATTTTTATTCAGATTTGAAAACTGTTTTTATCAAAACCTGTTAATTTTCAATAAATGTCGGTTTTTATTTTAAAAGTGAAAATTCAGATATTTAGAAAATTATTTAGATAAAATGAATATTATTTTTGGAATCAGGACGTGTAAATTATCCAACGGTGAATTTTTCATAATTTTTTGAGGCATTCAAATTTTTGGGTGAAAATTATATACCATATAAATATATAGTGTGTTTTATGACATCATAATGACCCAATATTGATGTAATAAATACTATAAAAGGGATCTTCGACCAAATACATGTTTTATCTTTAAAATAATGCGATTTTAGATTTATTTGATTGATTTTGTTAAACCCTATTTTTATTATTCTGGGTATTTCCGAGTCGCACATTGGAATACTCTTGTATGTATTCTGTGTTCTCAATCTATAAAAGTAGGCCTCCGCCTCACCTTGAGGTAAGTGGGTTTCCCATTCTACATGGTAGCAGAGGGTAAATCCCATTATTATTTTTTCTTCTCTCCCCTTTCGGGTCTGCCCTACGCGGTCACCCCCTCCCATCCTGCGGGTCTGCCCTACGCGGCCATCCCCCCTCCCGCGGGTTTGCCCTACGCGGCCACCCCGGCTCTGCCCTATGCGGCGACTCCTCTGCCTCGCCTCCTCCGCTGCGCCACCCTCCCGACGTCCCGAACCCGGCCCCTCTCTGAGCGCGACTCCCGGCGCCCTCGTCCAGGCGCGGTTGGCCCGCATCGTCGCGCCGCTCCCTGGCGCCTTGGCCCGACGGCCCGCCCTTCACGGTGCTCCTTGGCGACTTCCCTCGACGGCCCGCCCTTCACGGTGCTCCCTGACGGCCTCGTCCAGGCGCTCCCTCCAGCGGCTTCCTCCGGCATCGTCCTGGCGTCGCCCCTCCGTTGCGCTACATCCCGGGCGCCCCTCCATTCCGCGAGGCAGCTCTACCCGCCGCCTTTTCCGGCTCCCGCACCTACCTGCTCCCGCACCTGCCGGCTCCCGCACCTGCCAGCTCTCGCACCTGTCGGCTGCCGCATCTCCAAGAAACCGCCCTCCCTCAGACGCAGCACGCCTGCTTCGTCCGACGACTCCCGACCCGCCCTTCCCAGCGGCGACTCTTGGCCCGCCCATAGAACAAGGCTTCCCGGCTCCCGCGACTCCTTCAGCGACTACGCCCGACCCCGCCCCTGCTGCTTCCCAGCGCTGCCCGCCCTTGTTGCTTCCCGGCGCTGCTCGCCCCTGTTGCTTCCCGGCGCTGCTCGCCCCTGCTGCTTCCCGGATTCACCCGACACCACCTATTTGCGGCCTCTCATTGCGGGCACGGCGCACCGCTAAACCTGTCATCTTTTGCCGATGTTCGAGTCCTCCATGGTAGCCTCTTTTGCCCTTCCCCAGATGATCACCGCCTCCACCCGCCTTGTCGATGAGCGGCTCGACTCTACCAACTTCTCCATCTGGCGGAAGACGGTGTTGATGTCCCTTACCAGAATGGACCTTGATTCACACCTTGAGGATCCTCCATTGAAATCTACCGATCCCAAATACCGTCCGTGGAAACTTGCTGACAACAAGATCTACGCCTTGCTGGTCAATTCAATGGATCGCTCAGTCAAAGATGTCCCCCGGACTGCGAATACAGTCAAGAAACTCTGGGATTCCTTGACCATCATGTATTCTGAGACCAACAATTTGGCTCGGGTCTCCGATGTCCTTCAGAAACAGTCGCATATCCGACAGCAGGAAAAATCCTTCCCAGCATATTTCATGAAGTGGAAAGGTCTTCGTGATGAGTTGCAAGAATTGTGGCCCGTTCCCCAGACACCGGCGGACGCTCAGACCCAGAGGGACCAACTCTGCATCTTCAATCTTCTCAATGGCCTCACTCCTGAGTATGCCACGACGACTATCGAGATGCTTGCCAGCCCGTCTACACTGGTGATACCACAGTTGTATCATCGCCTGGGCAAGGCCCAACGCGCTCTTCCCCCGCCCACCCCCATCATCGATCACTTTGCTCTCGTCGGTCGTGGCGGTGGACGCTCCTCGGACAATCGTGGACGTGGCCGTGTGGAGGGCCATCCTCGTCCCCTCTGTCAGCACTGTGGCAAGCTCGACCACCTGATCGACCGCTGCTGTGTTCTTCATGGCCGCCCATCTCAGCAACCGCGGCAGGGTCAGACGGCGGTCCCGGAGGCTTCCTCATCAATCTCAGCTCTTCCACCATCTTTGGACCTATCTATGGCGGACTTCCGGCTACTTCACGATTTTTGGACCTCCGCAGGATGACACGTGCCTGTCGTGGGGTGTGACAAAAACAAATATTACCTAAGTTAAAATGCAGTAGAGTGGATTACCTAGGTTGTCTCCAGAGAGGAGTGCACAACAATTAAGCTGTCACCTTAAAATAAAAAGAAGTGAGGTTGTTTTTAGAAATTGTTTGATTTAGAAAATACAAGAAAGAAACTAAATAAAGTAAAGTAATTAAGTGAAAGTTTTGAAACAAATTGACAAATGATGTGATCTAAATCAGTGATATGAAATGGTGATCAGGTTAGGGTCAGTTTTCCAATTGTAATTCTATCATTGTTCATTTTACCCAATTCTCTGCTAAATCGTTAAGAGTGAGAATCCACAATCGTTTCTTCTCACTCCCTTGGTCAATTAAAAATGTGAGAATAAACCTTACTAAAATCTTAGGTTGGTCTACTCTCCTCCCAATGTGTAATAGAGTTGTAGAAAATACCCCCAATTATCTTAGGCAATTCCCAATCGGGTCTTGTTTATCCCAAGTAATCAAGAACATTCACTACTCCTCACACACGTACCGGTGATCACCGAGTACTACACCACTAAATCCCGGTCTATTCCATTGTTTATAAACCAGAACCTAGTGGAGGGAGATATTGATCATTGACCAAATATAAATGAACAACAGAATCTAAAATCAGATACAATCGTACATGATAATAAAAACTGTTATAAGAAATTGAAACAGATTCGCAGAAGAGAAAAGAGGATTTTAAAACATTAATAGAAGGAACTCATGAAATACAATATGGAAAACCTCTCCTTCCCCAATCACACAGAAGTTTACCCCACCATGGTAAGGGTAATTGTGACTAAGGGGAAAGAAGAATTCATTACAAAACTAAGAAGAACAAAAGAGAGAAAACAAAGAACAGAAAATTTGATGCTCCAAAATCTGTACTCCAGAAGTTTGCCTCTGTTATGCCCACCAGCCGGCCGAAACTCACTGAGGTCCCTTCTTATAGAATGTTGGGAATGAAGTTTTTTATCGACCCTCAAAATTTGAGTCATTGGACAGGTGTAAAGAAAGATATGGCTGAATCAATGACCATTACTTTTCTGGCCGCCAAACACTGTTTCACCCACTCCACTTGGACGCGACCAAAAGATGCCTTAATGAGATTCATATTTTATGAAATTTAATATGAACCGTCCCTTGAAAGCCAAGCCCTATGTCGACACCAGCTGGAATCACCTCATTCTAAGGTCGGATGAAGGAGATATTCTATATTTAATGAAGTGGGGTCCATTCTGCCTGCCAAACTGATTTCTCCACTTGATTGAATTTTCTGTACCATTGGGTTTCGAATTTGGTCTTGGTCCAGAAGGAACATTTGAAGCCCACAAACATATAAATCCTACAAAAAAGGATTCACTTCAATTGGACCCATATTATAAAAGTTATGCTCGAAAAACAGAAGCTATATAAAACTGACAATTTTACAGAATTACCCAATTTTCACATTTAAGCCCAAAATACACCAAAAGCACATAAATGATGCAAATACACTCACATTGAATAATTGGGAGGGATTAAATCATTGAAAAACATATAAATAATAATGAAAATATTAACTCTATCACAGGACCCGGTCCGTCTTCGACTTCTCTAGCCCACTTTGCTGGTTCCGTTGCCTTCGTCGGCCGTCGCTCACCTGCCTGGATGCTCGACTCAGGTGCCTCCGACCACATCACCAGTGATACTGGTATGTTGACCTCCTACTGTCCTTATGCCGGTTCCTCAGCCATCACCGTCGCTGATGGCTCCACTATCCCCATTGTGGGCTTTGGTGCATGCTCCCTGACTTCCTCGCTTCACCTGCCCTCTGTGTCTTATGTGCCCCGCAGTCCATTTAATCTTCTTTCTATCAGTAAGCTTACAAAGGATTACAACTGTGCTGCCATATTTACATCATCTGCTGTTGTCTTTCAGTAGTGGACTACGAACCGGGAACTTGGTAGATGCCAGCTTCGGGAACAGTCGCTTGCACATCTGTCGCTGCTAGAGCATTGGATCTTCATTCCCAGTTGGGACACCCACCCGCCTCCACTATTCATCAGCTTTATCCAAATTTTAGTCAGCATCTTTCTTTTCATTGTGAGTCTTGTTCTTTTGCGAAATATCATCGCACTTCATACATTCCTCGGGTGGATACACTGGCCTCACACCCTTTTGATCTGGTTCATTCAGACGTGTGAGGTCCCTGTACCATCCCGAGTCATTTGGGGTATAAATATTATATATCTTTCATTGATAATTTTTCGCGAATGACTAGGCTATACCTCCTTCGAGAACGCTCTGAAGTGTTTTCCACCTTCCAAACATTTTACAATGAAATTCATAACCAATTTTCAATCTCTGTTAAATGTCCCCGCTCGGACAATAGGTGTGAATATCTCTCCACTCCCTTTCGGCAGTTCCTTCAGGCGAGCGACATCATTCATCAGACCTCCTGTCCTGATACACCCCAGCAGAATGGAGTGGCCGAGCGGAAACACATACATATTCTAAAGACTGCTCGTGCCCTCCTCTTCCATCGACATGTGTCTGCTTTTTTGGGGCGATGCCATCCTCACTGCTAGCTACCTTATAAACCGCCTTCCTTTTTCTATCCTTCAGGGGGGGACTCCTTTTCGGGCTCTGTTCTCCTCTCTCCCTCCTCACTCTCTTCCACTTCAGGTGTTCAGATGCCTCTGTTATGTTCGTGACACTCGTCCCGACCTCTCCAAATTCTCTCACAAATCCCTCCGGTGCATCTTCCTTGGCTATTCTCGCACTCTGCGCGGATATCGTTGCTTCTCACCGGGCCTACGGAGGTACGTCATCTCTGCTGACGTCTCATTTGTTGAGAGCTCTCCGTTCTCCCTTCTCTCTCCTCATCCTGACTCTGACATTGATGATTGTCTTCCTCTCATCATCCACCCTCCTCCGGTGTCTTCCCCTGCTGTTGACACCCATTTTGGTAGGGTCTACTCACGTCGTCCATCAACTGTATCCCCCGTCCCGGCCAATGACACCGTCGTCCCCACTTCGTCCGATGCTTCTACCCCGGCACCAGACGACTTGCCCATTGCCCTCCGGAAAGGTACTCGCTCTTGCCAGAGTACTCCTCTATTTGTATTTTCATACAGGAGTCTACCAGCTTTGGAGACAGTATCTATTCCTCGCACGTTTGGTGATGCAAAATCTCACTCGGGATTGCTAGCCGCAATGCGGGATGAGTTGCAGGCTCTGGAAGAAAACCATACTTGGGATCTTGTCCCTCTTCCAGCAGGCAAACAGACAGTTGGCAACAAATGGATTTACACCGTCAGGCTGAATCCCGATGACACTCTTCATCGACTCAAAGCCCGCCTTGTGGTAAAGGGATTCACACAGACTTACGGTATTGACTATTTTGATACTTTCTCTCCAGTTGCCAAGATGACCTCCGTTCGATTATTCATCTCTCTGGCAGCTCATCATCATTGGCATCTTCATCAACTGGATGTCAAGAATGCCTTCATGGATTTCTTGAGGAAGAGGTTTATCTGCAACAGCCCCTCGGATTTTGTGTCTCCGGCGTCGCGTCTCAAGTCTGTCGACTTCGCCACTCTTTTTACGGCCTCAAGCAGTCTCCTCGTGCTTGGTTCGGCCGCTTCAGCACTGTCATCACCGACTTTGGCCTCTCTTGCACCATGAAGGACCACACTGTGTTCTACAGGACGACCTCCGCTGGTTGCATCCTGTTGGTAGTTTATGTGGATGATATCATCATCACCGACAGCGACTCTGCTGGTATCACCCACCTCAAGGGGCATCTTCACCAGTACTTCCACACTAAGGATCTCGGTCCTCTCACATACTTCCTAGGCATCGAGGTATCCTATTCTCCGGACACCATCTCCCTCTGCCAACGGAAATACGTGTTGGATATTCTGCAGGAAGCTGGGCTGACACAAGCCACTGCTGTGGACACTCCTCTGGAGCCTGGGGAACAGTCTCTTTATGCCTCCTCGGAACCGTATTCACACCCAGAGCGGTATCGTCGACTGGTGGACAAACTCAATTATCTCACCATGATTCGCCCCGACATTGCCTGCGTTGTTGGCAAAGTGAGCCAATTTATGGAGCATCCGACCACCTCTCATTGGGATGTTGTCCTCCGCATCGCCAAATACATCAATCGAGACCCTGCCTGTGGTCTTTGCTACTCCTAGCATGCTCATCTGAATATTGAGGCCTTTTGTGATGCTGATTATGCTGGTTGCCTTTCTACTCGGAGATCTACTTCTGGGTTTGTCGTCTTCTTGGTAGACAATCTCATCTCCTGGCGCAACAAGAAACAGACAATCGTCTCTCGCTCCAGTGCGGAATCCGAGTACCGTGTCATGGCCACCGTCACCATGAAGATCATTTGGCTTTGACATCTCCTCCAGGAGCTTGGCTTTCCTCCGCAGACATCTGCTCACATCTGGTGTGACAATCAGACAACCACCAAGATAGTTTCGAATCCCGTCTTCCATGAACGCACGAAACATATTGAGGTGCACTGCCACTTTTTTTGCCACCACCTAGAGCATGATCACGTCCGCTTTAGCCACATCCCGACGGCGGACCAACTTGCCGGCATCTTCACCAAAGGCCTCCCAGGGGCTCGCCTAGCCTCGCTCAGTTCCAAGCTGGGCATCCACAACATCTGCGGCCCGGCTTGAGAGGGAGTGTGTCTGGTCTTGTATGATTTCATCTTTCTTTTTTTGTGGGACTCGTTGTCCAAGCTGGGCATGTCCAGTTTGAGGGAGAGTGTTAAACCCTATTTTTATTATTCTGGGTATTTCCGAGTCCCACATCAGAATACTCCTGTATGTATTCTGTATTCTCAATCTATAAAAGTAGGCCTCCGAGACGTATAAAATATTTTATGATTTTAAAATCATTTCCTCAAAAGTATGACTCACCTCCACATTAATAAGGGCAATATTTTAATATCTTCGCCCCTTGTCTTTATAAAATAATGTATTTCACTCCCCTTTGCCAGAAACCATGGGCAAAAACCATGGGATGATTTGTGGTTTTGAATATTTTATTGTGTAGTGTCCAAAATCAAAATAATAAAGAAATCCCCCTCCTTTCCTATATAAACTCACCTAAGCTCTCATTTCTTTTCACTCAAACTCTTTGAAGCTCGACCACCCTCTGCCCCCTGCTCCCTAGAGTCCTCCCAAGGCGCCCCAAAGCTCCTAAGAAGCCTCTCCCAAGGTTTTGGAGTCACACATCCAAGTAATGGATCTTCCACTCCTCTTTTATCAAACACTCCTTTTGTGATATGTATTTTAATTTCAATTTACATATGTTAGGATATGTTCATACACACTTCCTCCATTTGATTTATAAATAATGAGAGCTTCCTTTCACTCTCATTAAGCTATTCATGATTCTTTATAAACACCCGTTATCATGCCGAAATTCTGTAAGGGTTCCTCACTTTTCTCTCTTCATTTCAATTCAAGAACCTTGTTTGAAATTAGTCTTGTTAATTTCAATTGGTTATATTGTCATCATTTTATGATCAATTCCCTATTATCCATTTGATGTTATTTCAATGAGAGATCATTTATCCTCCCCCATCTGGACCCTTACCTAAGCCGTTACTGTGTTGAAATTCCGTAAGGGATTTCTCTCTCCTCTTTTATCGAGCACGTCAATTATGATATGGCCTTTAATTTCTAATTGCTTAAGTTGTGTTACATTATTACCTATCCTTCTTACTGTCCATTTCATGAATAAATGATGACAGACCCCTTTCGCTCTCATCAACTCATTTTACGAATTTCTATTTGATGTCGTTATGTTGCCAAAATTGTACTATGATTTTCCATACTAAAGTCATCGTGTAGTAAATATCATACCCATTTCTCTATCAAGGGTATTCATCTTTATGCTCGTATACTTATTGATTGAGGACTTACATGTATGTATTCCACATTCCTTGATCGTTGAATAACTTATGATGTTAAATGAACTTATGTTATATGATCTATGTGACACATTTATCCATGAAAACGAAATGGTTATGAAGGGTGCGTCCTGATAGCGCTCCAATGCATTGAGTAATGTTTAGTATCATGACACGTCTTGTGTAATGAGGGTTTACTCATGCTAATTCATGTGTAATGAGTTTTTACTCATGCTACTTCATGTGCAATGAGAGTTTACTCATGCTAATTCATGTGCAATGAGTTTTTACTAATGCTAATATCATGTTGTATGTTGCCATCACATTTCTAAGTTATGATTATCATGCTATATCATGCCTTTATATTCATGTTTCTTTTATGCTCCATTGATATGTCTATTGTCTAACATGTATTGTATTCTTCATGTTATGCCTTGTTTACTTCCTTACTGGGTTTTATAGCCCACCTCTTTCTGATGTATGTCTTCAGGTTATCCCATGCAGTGTTAAGTACGAAGTAATGATGTGGTCATGTAAAAGAAGTTTTCAATAAAGATGTATTTTTATGTTTATGTAATGTTTCTAATTTCCTAAAGACACTAGACCTCTCGATCTTCTGAGTTGTATTAAGTGAAATTTTATGTAATAAATCATGTTTAAATATGAAATAAAGAGCAGGGTTAGTTATAAAGCTATTCATGCACCCCTGAAGAGTTTGATAATGTTTTTATGGATGTTCAAGATGTCAAATTTTTTATCTTCTTTGCTAAGGACTTGTGTTTAACATGGTTAAGAATGCTCATAGAGCAGCAGTCTGCAAAGAACCTTATTTCTTTGAGGGAATTCTGGAGTGGCGCAACTGAGATTGTTCCTCTTCCTACAAGTTTGGGCTCCATTACTGGGAGGTCTAAAATTTCTCACCAGGCCGATTATGCCTTGAATTCACCAGATTCCAGTACATTGCAAGGTTTTGTAGGCTGACCTGGTATGATGAGCCTCCGGGTTTGAGAATCGGATGGCATGCATGACCATCCAATTCTGCTAATGACTGGAGATTATTGGCAGCTGCTGGAAATTCAATGCCGTTCTAAGTTTGCGACTAGACGCTTCCAGAAATCCAAGAAGGCTTTTAAACTTGATGGTTCTGTTGACAGTGGGGATGTTTCTACTGCTCTAGCCACGCAGCCCAATGTGGATTCTCCCTTGTCGTGGCTTAGAGCAGACCCATTGGAGCTGACACAAATGAAAGCTCTAGCCCTGCATGAGATGGATATTGGTCTTGCTCTGAGTATCCAAGGAATAGAGAATGCAAAGGAGAGCTCAGATTTTATTATTCTGGATAACAGTTTTGCTTCTATTGTGATGGAGAGATGGGGTCGGTCTGCCCATGTAAAAATCTCGAGATTCATTCTGTTTTAGCTCTTCTAGGAGAATCTTATCGTGGGTACTTTAGGCACTTTAGCGCTGGCTATTGAACCAGATCACATGATGCACAGGTCTCCTGATGGCCGAAAGGGAACCTTGGGTAACTAGTACACAGTTCCCATAATTTTCTACTTGACGACAATGTGGTTTTTCAAGAGGGAGGATATGATAGGAATGTGGGCTGTGGGGCTGTAGCTTCACTAGGAAGTAGGCTAGCCCAGGTCAGTGAGGCCGAGGCTAGAAAAG
This sequence comes from Viscum album, assembly GCA_963277665.1. Classification (NCBI taxonomy): domain Eukaryota; kingdom Viridiplantae; phylum Streptophyta; class Magnoliopsida; order Santalales; family Viscaceae; genus Viscum; species Viscum album. Next base: position 644,155,459 of record OY728122.1, read on the forward strand.
ATACTGATAGGAAACCATGGGCTGAGAAAGATGAGAGGTGCTGCTGGAAAATAAGGGCTGTTGTTGGGAAATTTGTTGTAACTGCATGGGGGGCCCATAGGGAATAGGCAGAGGAAGAAATGTGCGGTGCTCCAGCAGTAGGGAGCCACGGCAGGTCGGACCAATTGATAGGAACTTGCTGAACCAGAAGAACCAGAACCGACTACTTGTATAAAACTGATAGTAGAGTAGCAGAATTACAACAGAAAGAGGAAGAAGAATCGGAAAACTCACAAGAGTCCTCGCCCAAGCCCGCAGGCCGCTATCCAAGCCAAATGGCCGAGCTCACCATAATCTTTTTCCCAACATGGAACTGCATTTCTGGAAACATGGGCACCGCTTGGGCATAGCTTCAAGCCCTTCGGCCTTTCAACTTGTATATTTTCCTGCAGTTCCTCCATTTCGAATTGCTGGTGATTTGGAGCCAAACCCGGCAAAGGTGGTAGCAACATTTAATTCATATCCAGCTGTGATTAATCTCACATATCCCCCTATTGTTTCACTGCTTGCGGGAGTTACTAATGTTCAGCATGGAGCGCTTGTGCTGGCAACCAGCCCCCACCACGACGATTCCATGATACCTAGGGGGTTGCACCATCCGGCAATCATGATACGGCACGACAACGAACTGACAACAATAGATGTCAAGCAAGCCGGGAGGAGCCTATGGCAGATTGCTTGGCATACACAGCATGGGGCACTTGTGCTGGCAACCAGCCCCCACCACGACGATTCCATGATACCTAGGGGGCTGCACCATCCAGAAACTATGATGTGGCACGGCGACAAACTGCCAACAATCGATGTTAAGCAATCCGGGAGGAGCATTTGGCAAATTGCTTGGCATGACAACAAAGGCACACCTTCTCACCATTTGCGGTTCCATGGAGCAAGGCTGGTCTGGGAAATTGCTTGGCATGTTGGGTCCGTCACACTTGGGGGACACAACCACCACCTTGAGGACAAGGTGGTTTTTTGGGAGGGTGGCAATGATAGGAAACCATGGGCTGAGAAAGAGGGGAGGTGCTGCTGGAAAATAAGGGCTGCTGTTGGGAAATTTGTTGTAACTGCATGGGGGGGCCCATAGGGAATATGCTGAGAACCTCAGGGAATATTCTTGGGGCCCACAACTGTTAGAGGAGGCTGTTAGCCAGGTGTAGTGGTGGTCCCTACTGTTTGTTAGGAGCTTTTTGAGTTTGTTAGCCAGCTGTATTTGATTCCCTGGAATATCCTATAAATAGTACAGGGATTAGTATGTTAGGGGGGAGGAGGAATAGTCTGGGTAATTCGGCCTTGTGGCTTGGACCAGGAAGGGTCTCAGATTCTCCTGGGTGAATTTCTGCTGTAAGTGTCATTTCATTTTGCTGTACTACCCTACCCATTCTGCTTTATATTACAAAGTGTCCTTCCCCTGTCCTCTGTTCTTATCAGATACGTAGGGGTGCTGGTTGCTGGAGTTATGTAGGGGTCGTAGGGGTCCTCGCGTTGAAACCCAAGGAGGGGGAAAGGGTTCTAATAACTGTCGGGGGCAGTGTTGTATTTTGCATGAGATAGTTGTTGGCTATTTAGGTAGTAGGTTGGGGTTGTTGGCTGGGGTCTGAGAACTCTTTAAAGTGCTGTTTTCAGCTGGAAGAGGAGGATGCAGATATTTTTGGAGTTCCAGCTTGGATGATCGAAGGCTACGGCCTGGTCTCTGGAAGCAGCGTTTCCCAGGGGAGCTATTTCTTCTTCTTCTTTTGTAATCTTCTGGTTCGTACAGTGTTGTTGCTGTTGCGGGGAAACTGTCTATCAATTGAAACCTTTATTTTCCTCATACTAGAACCTATGATCCTGTCACCCGTTATGTCTCTCAGCCACCAACTATTCAAATTTGATAATATCATAATGCATTACGGTGCAATACACCTCGTTATGTCTTAATCCATTGGACTTCCGAATTTCATGGCGCAATCCAAGCTCCCCTTTTAATTTAAATTCCTCAAAGAAATAATCACAGCACAACACCAAAATACCACGGTGCAATGAGCAACCCCACGGAAAATCACGGCCTAGAACTATGACCTAATGTCTCTCCCTGCAATGCCCAGTCTTGACAGCAAATCCCCCATATCACGCCACAGCACAATTTAAACATACCATGCCACAATTACAAGAACCCATGGCGCAATCCTTAGGCTGCAATGGCTTGTGGTGACACCCTTCTCCCGTTCCAACATTTAAACAAAATCACCCTACCTGTGAACAAATCACAGCGCAATGAGTGGTGTTACAATGTGATTTTCCAAAAACCAAAATTTCCGGATTTTCTTTCAAAATGCACCTCTAAACCCACTCATTTCTCCAACACTCCAAAACCCACAAAGTATGTTGGATTGGTGTAGCCCGATCCGGTTTGAATGTTTGGGCCGAATGCTTGTGGCCCATACTGCGCACCAGGCCGCAACTTCCGCGGGTCGAGTTCCGCGGTGAGCTCATTGGGGGTTGCAGGGGGCAATGCGCCCCTGGTTCGGGGGACGAAGGCCGCCGGCCCAAATTTTAGGGTATTGTAGCAATGATGACCACTGTAGTAGAGCTGACCAACCGACATCGCCATTCACTATAACTCCTTGAACTTTTAGCTGACAGTCACTGTAGCACTTTTGACTTGGGTGACCGCCTTTCACTGTAGCGATACGGACTTCCATCCGTCTTTCACTGTTGCAAGCAGACTTTCTGACGGTTGGTGAAATAGTGCTTCGTCCTCCTTATTAGCCCATTTCAGGCTAGGGTTTTGAGCAGTGAGAAACTCTGAGAAACTTTTTGTAATTGTGCTCCCGAATCATAGTAAATATTTTGCCTCTTCGTAGACGTAGGGATTATTCCTTAACCACGTAAATCCTTGTGTTCTTGTTTTTTTTTCCCTTTTACTCTTCTTTGAATTGTTTTTTTGTTGCTGCGACTCCCGGCGTTTCCGCATCAAAGTAGAGGACCCGGGAATTCCGAGCCTCTAAATTGGTCATCAATTTAGGCTTGAGTCTGACCTGTTTGTTAAACAAGCTTTAAAAATGGGTCCATTTATTATTTGGGTAAAAAAAATAGAAGCCCTCAATCTAAATTTTGTGGGCTGGGCTCGGTCTGCATGCTGGGTTACTGGACCCATGAAGAGGTTTAATTTCCATCACAGTTCAAATATAATTAAATTTTATGAATCTCTATTCTATTGTACAGGTATGTGTCTGTTTCTATGTTTATAATTTTATTTTCAACGAAGCTGTATTTTCATTGAATAAAGCCAAGTGTAATACAGATGATTGGTTCTTTGATTTGCTAAGCTTGTGCCTATTAGTTCAAGTTCACAGGATGTTACATATGCATACCTTGGTCCTTATTGTTCGTGTTGTTCTCCAGCTTTACTTGCTTGCAGCCAGACAAAAGGGGTCGTGTATGGTTACTACGTTCTTCGCACAATTTCATTTATCTTGAGCAAGGGCAGTATTTTTTGCATTGCTATTGCTTATGCTGTAAGTATTATTCTGTGATATTACAGACCTTTTTGGTAGAGTTGATTTGAGAATAAATTAAAATAAACAGGGTGATGCCAATTTATTATCTCTGTTTGGTTTAATTAAATTAGGTGGAAATTAAAGATATGAAGAAAAATGGAGAGATGAATTTCTCTCCAATAACCTATTTCAAATCACCCTGAAAAATCATTTTTTTACTGACCTCTTCCAAACACAATGAGAGGAAATCATAATCGTTTTTTTTTTCATTTATGAATCAACATATCATTTCTTTTCTTTTATGAACTGTAATGATCAAATACACTGGTATTAGTTACTAAGGTTTAACATATTTTTTCCATGAATAGGCAGATGTTATTGAAGATGACAAGAGGGCTGCGGCATTTAGTTGGATCATGGGCCTTTTTTCTGCTTCTCATGTATTGGGAAATATACTTGCTCGCTTTCTTCCTGAAAAGTACATATTTGAGGCATGGTGGTTTATTTTGCAACTTGACTCAGTTTGACAGCATTTAGAAATCTGCTTATAACACTAGCACTTGGTAAGTGGTGCTGTACATGTGTTTGTAGATTGATTATTGAAAAAGTTGTACTTAAGCGGTTTTCTTTTGGACTACAACATTTTTACTATTTAACGGCGGTTTGAAAACCACTGCTTATTTTTTTTTAGTTATGGTTTTATCTTTTAGTGACGTTTTTTACAATTTACCGGGTTTTAGTGACAGTTTTTATATATTTATCTTTTAGTGGTGGCTCCTAAACCGCCGCCAAATATTTTATATAGCGGCGTTTTTTACTATATAACAACTGTTTATCTAATGATGGTTTGTAACATCAATTTAAACCCCTCCTAAATGTCATTTTTTTTAAATTTTATATAAATATAAATATAAATGTAAATATAAATATATAACCACATAAATATAAATAAATAAATAAATATTTGAAACCATTTAGAACAAAATCATCTTGAATGATTTGTTTATGGGTTCTTTTAGACCTAAATGTAAACATATATAAATGTAAATATATTTGCAACGGTCCGAGGAGGGGGAGAAATACAGCGAAAATCGAACACTACCAAATAGATATAAATATATAAAATATATATAAATACATATAAATATATAAATATGTATAAATAGATATAAATATACAAATATATATGAATATATATAAATGTATATAAATACATACATACATATATATATATATATTACAATCGGTCAGGGGCAGGGGAGAAATGCAAAGAAAATCACGCATGCACCTGAGGAGATTCGAACCCGAAACCTCTCGCCACCACCACAATAAATTGATATAAATATACAAATAATACAAATTGATAAATAAATATAAATATATAAATATATGTAAATAATATATATATATATATATATCTAATCATATATAAAATATAAAAATTTATAAATATTTAAATAGATATAAATATATATAATTAAATAAATACATATAAATATTTATAAATGCACAAATATATATAAATATATAAATATATGCAAATAGATATAAATATAAATATATGTAAATTTATATAAATGTATATAAATATATAAATATATAAATATATAAAAAAGTATATATATATATATGCATATAAATTTCTAATTATATAGAAATATATAAATTGTTATAAATATATATAAAATCATAAATACATATAAATATATATAGAAACATAAATAAATATAAATTGATATGAATATATATTAAAACATAAATACATATAAATATATGTGTCAATATATATATATCTATATTAGGTAGAGGATCACAAACTGTAAACTACACACACTCAAACACCCTAATGAGTCAAGCCTTCTCCCTCCTCATAAGCAGTGACAAACGCTCATTGAATCTATTTTATTACATGGAGTGGTCCGAAGGCCCAAGTTCTAGATGACCTGAAGGCCCAGCTGATTGTGGTCCAAAGACCCTTTGAAGGAGATGGCTCGAAGGCTCGAAATAGTAGCCTGCATAACACTAAGTCTCCAGTCTCCCGCCGCTCTGCCCCCCCTCCCGTCAACAATAATCGCGCTTTATCACTCGTTTGAAGGTCGCGATGCCCCCTACCAAGAAGGCAGGACACCCCTCCATACCACATCGGGAATCCATGTGGGAGGACCGGTTGATAGGTGCCAACACACCCATCGCTCTTTCGAACCGCCCATCCGATGATGCTTGTGTGCCGCCCCGCCGCCCCGCCTGTTAAGTTGTGCCATGACGTCCGACTGTTATATTAAAAATACTTATATAACAAGATGGTGTGCCTAGACTAGGCAGGGGGTGTGTAACGTCCCGGTTCCGGAAGCCACCCAGAGGCGCATCGTACCCGGTTGGTCACATGGCCTCAAACGCATTTTCCCGAACGCCAGAGGCTGCCGACTAGCAGTGAGGGTCTTGGGTGTGATAGTGGGGAAACTATGCCTTCATTGGCAGAGTAACACAGCGGAAGTAAAATTGATAGCAATAGCGGAAGCAGTAATAATACCATACAACAGTAAACAACGGAAGACTGGAAAAAGTAAACTAGAGCACATATATATAATGATGCATGATACATATGTCTAGAAAAACAGCCAAACACGTCACAATGCTGAAATAAAGTACCAAACCAAAGTACAAAGAAAACAAGTAAACAACTCCTTAGCATCGCAATTCTCAGCTTGGTCCTGTGCTCTCCAGCTCCACAACAATCAAGTACCTGAAGTAGAAGGGCGCTTGCCCTTATCTATACCTGCAGTAATATAATATGTTTGGGTCCAAAAGCATGACCCAAATAGGGTGTGAGACTAATCCCAGTAGGCAACCACCCAAAGATCTGTGCCTAACAGTCAGTGAATATATATGGCAGACAATAAGCAAAAGAAGCAGTAAACAAGGAAGTACTCAAAAGTAAACAGTACTGCAGTTTCATTTACTAACATTTACTTTTAAGTATTTAATCAACCGAAAACAAATACAAGCAACCCTCTGGGTAGTTCTCACGGCTTAACCCCTCTGGTTTACAATACAAGAGAAGATATAACAAAGACTCTTTGAGGCACTCACTGTCAATTCCCCCTATAGTCATGTGTGAACAAAGACTCTAAGGACGCACTCACCGTCAATTCCTTCTATAGTTTTTTAACGGTAACCTACAAACACTCTGAGGAAGCACTCAACGTCAATTTTTCCTGTGGCCTTGTAACGTAACTATAGACACTCTGAGGGAGCACTCAACGTCAATCCCCCCTATGGTCTCGCAGCGTGATAATTATAACAGACACTCTGGGAAAGCCCTCAACGTCAATTTCTCCTATGGTCTCACTACACCAGGTTCCCGCAGCCCCGTGTAAAGCAATCGTGCACAAATGATAATCAGCAGCCAAAGTAAACCTCAAGAACTACTTGGCTAAACAAACTACAACATATCATAGCATGTCAGATAATAATCACTCCACCCTAACAATACTAGGCATGAAAAGCAAAGCAGCAGTCTAACAGGCAAGGCTAGACCAAACGGTCAAAAACAAGCAAACATAGGCAAAACATCCATAGCTTGGCAAAGATAACCCTATTCTCAAACAATTAACCTCTATCCAATCAAACTAGGCACAACAGACAAATAAAAGAGCTGAAACCATAAACACACAATACCCCGAACAAGGGTATTGGACACTTTTACACATAAAACTCAAAGACTAGCTACGGAAAGGCACAAATTGTAGGTTCCGGGCGCAGCGGAAGCGCGTTGGTGGGTTTGCCCAACTTTAATTTTAGCGTTAAACAATGTTCAAACTGAGATTCGTCACGATATAAAACGCCGGATCTTCAGAATAGAACGAAGAACGAAAAACAAAAAGAGAGAATCCCGGAACCATAGAGATAGGATCATCATATGTTAGTTATAATTAATTTAATTAATTCACAAGAATTACCTTGGTAGAATTCTTTCTTTGTTGATGTCTCCGGTCACGATCCTGTGATCCGTCGTTGCGTCGTAGAATCTAAGTGTAGGATTCCTCTAGCGGTGATCCATACGTGTGTCACCTATCTCTGGACGTCGCCGAAGAGATCTCCGGGTGCTAGCGCGGAAGAACCTTCGCTTGCGATGTCCGCCTTCGATCGCCTTGATCCGATGGAGGAGGATCTCTCTCGGTCTTGAGAGCGTTCTTGGAGGAAGTAGTTCTTTCGACCTTGAAAGAATTCTCCAAAATTGTTGCGCACAAGGAAAAGTGTTGGGGTTGTGAGAATATTTATAATCAGGTTTGAGATTTACAGAGTTATGACAATAAATAAACGCGTTACGCGTTTTATTTATTTCATTAACTCTTATTGAAAACCCCCATGTCGAATTATTAATTCCTTGACATGCTCCCACGCTGATTATAATAAATATCATTTAATAAAACAATATTATATCCTCAAAATCCTGACTGGAAAAACTATACGCCGTGTAATCATTAATACACGACGTGTACTTGTTTTCCATAAAACTACACGGCGTGTACTTTTATTTTCCACTTTTCTTTATTTCATCCACCACATTTATTAGACCTCGAGTAATGACTATTTATTTCTTAAATAAATATAACTGCATCACTCGCTAATAAATATTATTTCGTCCACAATATATTCTCTCGAATAACTATTGTCGAAATAAATGCAATCAGACATCCTTAAATAATTATTAAACCACAGTCGGGAATAATCTTTATTTAACTTGTTAAATTAATATTTAACTGAGATACATGGACACACTTAGTGTGTGACCCTCTAGGCCCCTTTCTCAGTGGCATTAGGCGGAGTCTGCCTAAAGTCCAAGGTTAGCGTCTAGCAACACGCCAAGGCACCCATAGAGAAAGAAGTTAACGCCGCAATGACGTGTCACCTCCTACGAACGTTTACCGTGTAATATAATCCCTTTGTCTCAATATCTCGAATCAAGCGGGTTGCATGCTAGTGTCATCAACCCACGTGCTCGATTATTCTTTCTTTGACTTTCCGGAATCGAACTCGCCCATACCTTACCATGACCATAGATTTATTTAGGCTATATCAATTCCATCAAAGAGCCTGAGATATCTACTTCCGTTATGGAACAGAAGGGACAAATCCTTTCTCGCATTATCTATTAATGCAGTATTACTCGTGACGCACCCAACGTATCCTACCTCGCTGCGGACAGTGTGTCGTCACAGTTTTCGTCAATACATTTAAGTGCGCGAGTTGCAATACCCATTAATAATAATCTTAAAGTCTAAGGATCAATACACACGTTCGCAGATAGGAACATCCAATGACATTATGAAATGTGGATTTACTGCTGGTGGGTCTCGTTCTCATAATATCCTCCTGGATATTACCAATGGCGCACACCATGATATGGTGCCTTAAAGTTTTATGAGTCCTCACCCTTAATGACCTGTATTATTTGTGTCCCTCAAATAATATCATCCGGCCATAGAACATATATTCAAGAACAGTGTTATGATACTTCCGGGTTCTCATCATAGCAGGGATCCGCTATGACCCTTTAATGCAACAGCTATCCTTAGGACATTATCACATGCATTGTCACGCAGAAGAACAATCAAGATGTGATAAGACTTTTATTAATGAATAAAGTACAAAGTAGTTGGTTCTAGGCCACCAACTCCAACACAAACCACCTACCTCGGCGTTGTGAGATCGATATACGTGAATCTCTGACCTTGAATCGCCCTAGAACGCCTTAGATCTACAAAAACGTTAAAAACGTTCAACTGAGGATAACTCGTGAGAGAGGAGAAATCAGGAGATGAGGTTCAAGAAGAAAGGAGAACTCACCGATGCGATTCCAACGCAACCGACGGAAGTCGAATCGGAGGACGGACAGCGAGTCGGGGGCTTGAAGAAGATCCGCGGTCGTACGGACGCTCTCGGACGAGACGGGCGAAGAAGAAGATGGTTCTGTCCATCAGACGCGACCCTGGTCCGTTTAATGAAATAAAAAGAAAGTACACGGCGTGTATTTTAAAAGTACACGGCGTGTACTTGCCTTTTCCGGCCTCCGCTTTAGGCGGTCATGTACTCGGCCGTTACCCGGCCAGTACACGGTCACCCGCAACAACCGAGTACACGACGTGTGCTTATAACTACACGGCGTGTACTCCTGAATTTTTCAAAAACTCATCTTTTTCCTCAAAAACAACCAGAAAAGAAAACATACCTGAAAAGAAGATCTGAGTTCTTACAGGGTGGAGGTTCGAATCTCGCCCCCATCCATTTATTTATGATTTTTTTGGGTGGGGGAGGCCCTGGCGGCAAGCAACGTTCAGAAGTGGGTGTCGGCAAGTTGGGTGGGCGGGAATGGGTGGTGAGCGGGGCGGGGGGAAATAAAATTAAAATTAAATTAAATTCTAAAAATGCAAAAAATATTAGAAAATTTAATACATTAAAAAAATGAAAAAATTAATATATTAAAAAATTTAAAATAAATAAAAATTAACATGCTCAAAAAATATCAAAATCAATTAAAAAAAAAAATTAAAAATTTAAAATATTACAATTGCTAAATAAAAAACCACCATACAAAACACTGCAAAATTAAATGTCTTTAAATAATTCTGTACACCTGCATGCGTGACGTTTTTTTGTAACCGCTGCAAATCATTTAGCAGTGGTTTAAACCGCTGCTAAATGTCAAAAAATCCATCGCTAAATGACGTTTTTTTTGTAGTATAAGTGGAACTGTCTTTACAGAAACTAAAAACCACTGTGAATCATTTAACGACGGTTTAAACCGCTACTAAATGCAAAAAAAAACATGTTTTTTTTGTAACATAATTAGAAGTATTTTTATAGAAATTGAATAAACATAACTTATTTTTTCAAACCGCTTATCAGAAGTGATAAGTGCTATAAGTAAATTTTAACAGGTGCTGTCAAGCAAAGTCCTTTTAATTTTTGAAACATGTCTGTGTTTTTTCAAATGAGGAGGCTTTCTGTTTCAGGTTTCGATAGCACTCTTGATATTTTGTACCGTTTATATGGTACTGTTTCTGGTCGAGACAGTTCAACCAGCCCAAGAGCCGAATCTTGATTCAACGTGCTTAAAAAAGACTGTAGAGTTTTTCAGTCACCAGTACAAATCCATGAGATATGCAGCCACTGTAGTTATTCATAGGTGCTGTTCAATATCCGAGGCTGCTGTGATTTAGGGTGTGTTTTGTTATGAAAAACATTTTCTGTTTTTATTTTCCAAAAATACTTTAAAATTTGGATTAGATTATATTCTGGATAGTATTGTATGAGAAAATAAGACTGATTTATCTTTCGTTGCATTTGCAATTACTTTTTTGGAAAATGAAAACAGAATTTGTTTTCCATAACTAAACGCAGCCTTATTTTCCCATGATGATTGCATTTTATCCCTGTTAAGAGATTACTTCTATTCCTCAGCTCGGCGCTTGCTGGCATCGCCTTTGTTTTGTTCTTCTATGAGTTGGGAATGTCCGGCATCGACAATGTCTTACTGGTGCGTTCACTATTCATATGATACAGTACTGTTCATTAGGTAAATTTTGCAGCACAGAAAGGTTCTTTTAGGCTTCTATACTTTGAGCTCTTCTTTAACTCTGCAACTAAATTCAAGTTTCTTCTTTGCAGTATTATCTTAAGGCCATTTTTGGTTTCAGTAAAAATCAGTTCTCAGAAATTCGTACGATGGTGGGAATAGGATCAGTTGTTTCTCAGGTTTTTATATCTGGATTTATGACTCTAAATATCTGTATTGTTGACCGCAAGGTTGTCTAGTAAAATTAAAGAGAGATTTTACTTGCTTTCATCAGCTATTAGAGATACATGAAATAATAAAATATAAGGCAGAAAGCGTCTCATGTCCATTACAGCAACTAACGAAGTAATTTAGCTTACATTTGGTACGAAGTAAAAATGGTCTCGGAAAGGAACGACTGAAAGAACACTCAAAAATCATGCTTGGTACAGGACAGAGTGAGTGTTAGATCCACAATTGAAGGGAATCGAGATTCCTTTTAATTTGGGTAAAATGTTCATTCCTTTCGAGGAAAATAAATTTTATGGACGGAATTGCCCCTATTATTGTATATTATTGGTAAGACCAACAATGGAGAAAAATCATGTTATATTTTTTTGTAATTATATATTCATATTATTTAATTATTCCATCACGATTTTTTCATGCATACCAAACAAACTAGTGACTTACCGATCCTTCTACCATTCACTCTACAACGCCTTCTCCGTTTCCATCAGAAAGATGTCCCTCACACCAAATGTTACCTTAATCTTCATTAACCGACCAGAGGTTAAAATGGCTGCCTTGCTCCTGCTATTCTTTGATGCATAAGTTGTTATGGGAGACATTAGGTATAATGACTAGGGTTTCATTTGACAACACTTTTTGAAAAGTATTTATTACACTTATCACTTATGACAATTATTTCCCTACTTATTTAATTTTTTTTTGTTACTTATTTAAGTTGTTTTTCCAGGAATTTAAGCGCAAGTATTTTTTCAGGAACCGAGCAAATAACACTTGTTTTTTAATACTGTTTATCGTAAATGATAAGTGTTATAAGCACTTTTCAACAAGTGCTGTCAAACGCAGCCTAGGCTATTCTTCAATTTGAGTTATTTTTATTTTAGTATAAAAATCCTCTGGCCCATCACAAGTGAGTTTCAGACACTTATTATTTACCAGATGTTGATCCTTCCTTTGATAAATCCACTTGTTGGAGAAAAAGTGATACTATGTGCTGGCTTGCTAGCATCAATAGCTTATGTAAGTCTCTTCAATAAAGCTGTTTTTACTGAATTCCATCCCTTGATAATACCTAATGGCCAGTTTTTGCTATGCAGGCTTTGTTTTATGGCTTGGCTTGGGCATCATGGGTGAGTATTTCCGGAGCACCAAATTACAATGTAGTAAATGATTCTGTTATTGCTGTGAAAAATGTGAAATGGTGCCAAGACAGGGAGCTTTATGCTTCGTTTGGCAACACTTATTGAAAACTACCTAACGCACCCATGGCTTTGTTTTTACTATGAAGCAGGGGTGTAAAGGGGGCCCTCTCCGATGGCATTGGTCAGGCCAGCATGCTTATGAGGGCCCCAGCCTGGCTCGGAATGTTTTTTCCCTCAATCTTCTAATTAAATTATAATAAAATAAAATCATATTTAAATGTAATTAAAAAATGGTTCGGCCCGTGTTGGCTAGTTTGGGCCCTGGTTGGGCAGGGTGGGGCCCAGTTTTGGTGTGTCAATTGGGCTGTTGGGCCTAATTTAGACCCTGGCTCAGTGTAGTTTACTGTTTGGGCTGGCCTGGCTACGTTACTCTCGTAGTTGACAGTTGAAGTGGGAAGTTGATCAGTGAATGGTGACTTTAATGCAGGTGCCCTACTTAATTTCTTGGTTTGGAGTCGTATATATCCTTGTGAAACCTTCTGTAAGTCCTATCATTCAAAATCTAAGTTCTTTTCATTTGAGTTTTCATTTCCTTGTTCTCATATATTTGTTTGTGTGGCAGACTTATGCTATCATTTCGAAAGCATCATGCTCTACTGATCAGGTTCATTAAGCCAACATTATACCCCTTCTTTATTAGCTCCAGTTGTGCTCAGGGAGGATTTTTTAGATTGTGTTTGGTTGGGTTTATGAAAACATTTTTTGTTTTTACTTTTTAAAAAATGTATTAGAAAATGTGTTGAATTATATAAAAGGCATTTTTTTTCAGAAAATCAAAATAAGATACTGAAAAAAAATTGTTTTCATTTTTCAGGAAAATTGAAGCTGCGTTTGTTTTTACAAAACATTTTCCTTTTCCTTTTCCTTTTCCAATAAGTATTTTTCATTTACATAATTTATTACATTTTCTAATATGTTTTTGGAAAATGGTAACAGAAAATGTTTTCCAAATGTGAATTTGAATTTAGGTTAGAAAATGTTTTAAAAAGTAGAAGGAAAACATAAAAGCATAAGAGTTGCACATCCATGCATTTTCATTTTCTTGAAAACAGGGCACGTTTGGTTTTGAAAAATGTTTTTGTTTACATATCCAAATGTTTTTCCTTTTTAAAAAAAATAAAATTCTATCATTTTCATTTTTTTTCTAAAAAATGTTTTTCATTTACATAATCTAATACATTTTCTAATACATTTTTTGAAAATGAAAACAGAAAATGTTTTCCAAAACGAAATGAGCATAAAATTCGTGGTGATGAAAACTACATGCTTTTCTAGATTTTTCCATCTTCCAAAACATTAAAATAATATTTTCAAAAATGAAAATAAGAAAATATTTTCGTAAACACAATCTTGATTACAATCGATGACATTTTTCAAATGCTTTTGAAAAATTATTTTTTTATTATTTATTAAAAAAATGATTTTGTACAAGTGGTTTTTTTAAAACATGAAACAGATGCGATTTATTTTTAAAAAAATACTTATCATATGGTGAAAATCTCATCAAACACAGTCTTGGAGTTAATTTCTTTCAAGCTTAATCATCAGAGCGTAAAACCTGCCCCCAGTGCATCGCTCGTTTCAGGGTAAAACGCAAGGATTTATTGCTGGGGTGGAAGCCATAGGAAGCTTCTTGTCGCCGCTTGCAATGAGTCCATTGACCTGTGAGTCCACGTGGTGTTTTTGCTTTTCCAAACCTTTGTACTGAGTTGCTGGTCTTCTTTTCCTAGCCTGGGCGCTGTCCGGTAATGCCCCCTTCAACTGCAGAGGCTTCAGCATTCTCTGTGCCTCGGCCTGCATGGTAAGAATCTTCTTCGTCCTGCTGCTTCTCCATTTTGCAATAGGTTCTGATCATGGAAATTTGACCATTTCCTTCTCAAGATGATTTCTCTGGGTTTAGCATGCCTGCTTCATGTTCCACAAAATCAGGGATCCAAGGATGCTGCTGATGGAGAAGATGAAACTCCACTTCTATCATAGAAGTAAGGTGTTTGTTTTGCTTATTTTGTATTTTGATATCAAGGCATCTACTAGCATAAACTTTGTCTAGATTAATTTGCCTCCTAGCTGGGTACGATCATTTCAGGTGACAAAGCTTTATCTTACAGGTATTTAAAGGCAATTTCATACATGTGATATGTTCAAATCCTGACAGTCAATTCATTCATCTCCATGGAGTGCTTGTTTATTTTGAGTGAGGTAGTCATTGCATAAATATTGGAAGGGGAATGAAGTGATTATTATGTGACGTGAGTAGTCATCATTGAATATGAGATATATGAGATATATGCTCTTTCCTTTCGATTGATTATTTTTATTGCTATCTTGATAAATCTTTATACAATCCATTGAAACACCCATTCACGGGGCATAATTCCATCAAATACTCATTAATGTGTATTTCGTATTCTCTATTTAATTGAAAGATATTTATCTTGTTATCCAAATAATTTCATGTGACTTTCTCATCATATATTTATTCAAGAAATTTCTTTTGACCATCCATTGTTGATTAAACCCATTTAATGCTAAGTTTGGTAAAGATATTCTAAATGCCTCCCATGCATATGAAAATATGCTAGACCTTGTACTTTATCTCCAAATCTAATTAATATAGTTGATAATTGATTATTCAAATTTTGAAAAAGTACTTGAATGATCAATTTTAAGCATATTGTTGTAACATATTAGATATAGACTTCCTGATTAGTGTAGAATGATGAAATGAGAGAAACCGAACCCCCAAGGTTTTTTCTTTAAAGGAGTCCTTGGGGTTATTTTATAACAAATAATTAAAACCACACCAGACCTCAAGTCCGATGTGGGATACAAACTCCAACACTCCCCCTCAAGCTAGGTGTACCTAGCTTGGACACATAAAGAAAAAACAAAGCAAACAGGCTGCAAACACTCCCCCTCATGCTGGACATACTCAGTTTGATGACAAAACAAGACAAAGCAGAATTAAAGATAAAGTTGCAAGGCTGCTGCTCCCCCTCACGATCACAGCTCTCCCACAGGATGATGGATGGATGATGTCGTGGCCACAGCAGATGAACCACTCAGATCGGGCTGATGGACGGAGCGCCAGGAATGCCGCACTAGTGGAGCCGGTCGATGAGACGTCAGGAAATCCATACTAGCATCGGGAAAACTGCACTTGCGGGGCCGACGACTGGAGGCGGGGATTCTGCAGAATTGTTGCGGGATCTGGCGGCGCCAAAGGGTCCGGATCCAAGGTGGTCGAGCTGCTACGCCACAGTGGAGGAAGTGCAAAGACATGCCGGCGGACAGGAAGGCAGCTGCCGGGAAGATGCCAGCGACGGGAGGCGGGGGCTGCCGTAGGAGGAGGCCGGAGAACCAGATCTGATGGAGGGCGGCTGGTCCGGCCGTTGACAGAAGGAGGCCGACATGGAGGCGGGGCTGCCGCAGGAGGCCGGTATGGAGGGAGCAACGGATGGGGAACCTGGTCCGTCGGGAGTCTCACACAGGTGGAGCAGCGGGCCGGGACATTGCCGCTTCGAAGGCAGAGGGTCGGGAGAATCGCGAGGAGGCGGAGGGCAGCAGCGATCCGTCGGGATGGAACTGCCGGGAGAGGAGCGAAGCCGCATGAGGGAGGCACAACGATTTGAGGCGAGCGCAGGGGGTCGCCTGGATGAGGGCGCCAGGAGGAGGAGCAACCGTCGGGCTTGGGGCCGTCGCACTGGAGCGAGCCGCTGGACAGAGGCAGGCTGGGAGAGAACCACCGGGAAAGAGGAGATCCAGCAGGGGAACCGCGTCTGGAAAAGGGGGCCGTCTGGGCTGGCGCACTGGATCTGGACGACGAGCAAGGAAGCGTCACGCCGATCAGGAGATCTGGATCGGGACGCTGGGAGAGTGCGCCGGGAAGAAGCCTCGAGGGAGGGCTGCGACGCAGGAGGCCGATCACGTGCGGGAAGAAGGCAGATCTGCGGCTGGTCGTCAGGGCGGAGAGAAGCCAGCGGGAAGGGCGGAATACCGTCGAGGTGGAGCGAAGCCGGTGGGGGGGGGGGGGGTCGCGTGCCTTCGTCGCGACGACGGATCCCAGAGGGTGCAGGGAGCCAGAAGCCGCCGGGCGGGACTTCGTCAGGAAGAGAGGCCGTGTAGGGCAGAGGCGCTCGACGGGCACCTCGTCGCGGAGGTTGGCCGGGAACCAGCGCTGGATCGCAAGCGGGAGACGCGCGCAGGGAGCAACAGGGAAGAGGCGGGCCGTCGCGCGTAGGAGGAGTCTGGCGCACAGTGAGGGCGACACGCAAGGAACGACGCCGACGCGCGCAGAGGACGCAGCGGGAGGGTTGGGGACGACGGGCAAGGAGGAGCCGGCAGGGGGAGAACCGCCGGGAGGGCAGGGTCCGGGCAGAACCGGGAGGCCGCCTGAGAAATGAGTCCGGAGGGACGATTCCGCCGGATGGGAAGGATAACCGGCAGGGGAGCGGCGAGAGATACCTATGGCTTGCTGGCCATGGAGGCCGCCGCCCCCCAACTGGGAGAAACCCTAGAGGCCGACGGGAAAAAAAAGATGGGAGGGGGGTCGGGATTAGGTTCCCTCTGATACCATGTAGAATGATAAAATGAGAGAAACTGAACCCCCAAGGTTTTTTCTCTAAAGGAGCCCTTGGGGTTCTTTTATAACAAATAATTAAGACCACACCGGATCTCAAGTTCGATGTGAGATACAGACTCAAACAATTAGATATATCTTGTTTTTCTTTGTCTTAGGCATATAATTCCTCAAATTTCTCCGATAGTGTTGTCCAACATATGCTTTACAAATAATATAAATCATGAAATTATCTTGTATGTGTAAGATTCCATTCACTATTCAATTTATCTTTGGGAATCTTGTAGAAAATATTGATAAATGAAACTTCTTGAAAAATAAATTCATCCATCTATGCTTTTCACCGTGGTAGTTCGATCCATTCAAATTTATCAACTTAGAATTTGTTTCAATAATCAGTCTCCATAAGAGTAGTCATCATTAAAGGCTTAGAATCATTCAAAATCGAAATCTTCACAAGAGCATGCATGATGTGACAAGTAGCTAGTCTCCACTTTTCTAGATAAAGCTTAAGCCCCCAGGTGAATGGGAAATTTGATCCGAAGTCTCACTATCTATGGACCAATACTCAATAGAGACCTCAATTCCAATACAATCCTAACATCTAATATGTATAAATCCTAACTAATCTTTACTTTCAACCTCGTAACACAAACAAATCATAATCACGATTGAATGCAATTAGATCTTATGTTGTACATACCATGTAACTCCTTATATGCATGTTATGAATTTGTAAGGATCAGTTTAACATGTAAAACTAAAGCGTGTATTCATCCATAATTAACAATTATATTCATGATTAATATTACAATAGTTCCAGGGAGGGGAGGAATGAAAATCCTGCACTAATGTGACAAAAAAGTACTCAACGAGGCTCGAATTCGGGATCACATCGAGACCCCACATGACCACTAGCATTGAGGTGGACCTTGGGGGCGATATTCATGATTAATAAACAAAGAATAAACTAAGTAAAGGAACGCATAACATTTATGAATATTTCATAAATAACAATTATAAACATTTTATAATTAAGACATGCATTATGGAAATTCCACAACATATAAATAAACATTTTTTATCTATATAAAAAATATGAACATTT
This sequence comes from Viscum album, assembly GCA_963277665.1. Classification (NCBI taxonomy): domain Eukaryota; kingdom Viridiplantae; phylum Streptophyta; class Magnoliopsida; order Santalales; family Viscaceae; genus Viscum; species Viscum album. Next base: position 644,173,676 of record OY728122.1, read on the forward strand.
CACATTTCATCATCCCATTACAAATTAAATAAATTTCCCTAAACAAGGCTTTTGATGCGAACACTTCATATTTAATTTATGAACTTTTCATAAACTAATATAAACTTCTTCATATTTTGCCTTATTTTATAATTTATAAACATTTTATAAATTATTGAACTATGTAAATTCATTTTAAATCTAGATCATATCCACCAAAACATTTTTGGTACGGTTTAAATCCCCCTTGGATTTGACATGAGTTTGCATGGTTTATCTGGGTGAAAACACTTGTTAAAGGGAAAACCATGACCATTTTTCCTTAGAAGAGGTCGTTTTCGGGCTAAGCATTTAGAAGTCACACATCTGAAACCATGATGTGGTTATCTTAAGCTAAGTCATGGTTGTCTTAAGAAAATCACATTTCAATACTAACCATAACCATTTTACTATTAAACCATGACACGATATAATCGTCTTTGTAATAGTTTGGACTTTCCGACTCGTTACTTTCCAATAGAGTTGAGGAGTGGATGATGGACTTGTAGCTAAGATTTCAATTAGAGGATTTTACAGCGTGGAGGCTTATGCTGTGCTGTAAAGAAGGTTCCTGCGATGTGGAGAGGTCGGCTGCGACGTAGGGCTTTGGAGGTGGAGTTTTGGTGGTTCTGCCACTTTCAACATAGTTGTGACATGAAGAGATAGACTGCAGCGTGGAGTCCAAAAGGAGGGATTCTTACGGTTTTTCCTTTTTCAGGGTAGCTAGGCCGTAGAGCTAGGCTGCGGCGTGGCCTTCTTCTTGGTGATTGGAATCTGCAACGTGATGGTTGTAGTTGCATCGTAGTCCCTTTCCCAGTTTATCAGATCTGCGACGTGGACCTCGCCATGTTTCTTGGACGCGGCTTTGACCAACATTGTTGTGGCGTGGTCCTTTCCTTTACGTCGTAGTCTTGCCTCGTGTCAGCACTTTTATGTCATAATAAAGTGTGTTGCGCCGTGGTCTTTTGTTTTTCAGTTAGCCTATAAATTCCCAACCCCCCTTGAACCCTACCTTCCTTCAACCTTTTGTCTTGGTTCTTGGGCATCTCCTAAGTGATTTTGGAAGGCCTTTCACCCTCTCCTTTCAGGCTTTGACTCTTGGCATCCAGAGATTAATCCTTGGCAATTCTAAGGTAATTCCCCTATATTCCTTCTCTGTTTTCTTCCCTATACCTTGTTTTGGAGAAGGTTTTTCTTTGAGATATGGATGGATTAGGTAGTGTTATGAAGGGGGGATTGATGTGGGTTGCTATGTTCTAGGCTGATCAAGGTGTTCCCTTTCGTTGTGGTGTCCGACGACCGTCTTCCTCTTGTTCCAACCTTGCACAGTGGTTCAAAAAGCTTTGTTTGAGGTAGGAGATCCTTCGTCTTTCCTCCTTTAGATGTACTTGTGGGAATATCATGCTTTTGTTTTTCTTTGGGGAGATGGTATGCACCGACTTAACGAAGATAATTAATCGTTTTAATTGAAATTGAGGGGGAAAAAGATAAATCGTATGAGGTTTACCTGTTCTTGTGTTTTTTCTATACATTGAGCATGTTTGCTATTTCCTTTTAGCTTTGGCTTATGTTGAGATTGTTATGTTGTTGTGACTTTTGACTTGATGAACCTTGTTGTGCTTGTTGAATTGACTAACCACATGAAAATGACTAAGAACATATATTTTGCTAATAAAATTGTTGCCCATGAAATCTCGATTTGTGTGAAAACGCCCTTGAAAGTATTGAATTAAATATGATGTAAGCCCCTTGATTAATCTGAAATAAGATTTTAAGAGATGTTGTTGTGATGTGTGATGGTTGTGATGAGATGTGGTTGCGGTGTATGGTGGTTGTGACGTGATGTGTGGTGGTTGAGACGTGTGTGGTGGTTGCGATGTATGGAGGGGCTGTGATGAGATGAGGTTGTGTTTGTGGTGGGTGTGATGTGAGGCTTGTTGATATGAGGAGGATGAGCAGTGTGTTGATTGGTATGTGTTGTGTTGTGTTAGTTATCTGATAGCGATAGGATGAAATGCTAATGACGAAACTGAAATGGCATGGGTTGGAATGACTAATGAACTCTTGAACTAAAATGAGGTGTGTGGTTAATGTGACTATTGTTAAACATGAAATGAATGGGCTTAATAAGAAAGATGATTGGTAATTTGGAAAATATGGAAATGGATTAACTTGAAAAGAAAATACGGAATGCAACTTGTGGTTGTGGCTTGCTTGTATGGTGTAATGCATTTAGAGGTGGGAGCGGAAGTGGCAGAGGTTGTGAGACCTTGTGGTGATGTTGTGAGTTGAGACAACAATTTTGTTATGAACCCATAGGTTGATATTGTGTGTAACTATTATATTGTATTTTCATTGTGATTTATATACGCACAACACCCATGTCGAGCACTATGTGCCAACACCCAAATGTTTGGGGGTGGGGGATGTTTTTACCAACATCTAAGATGGTGAGGATGGATAGTCGACTACCCCCTATTCCCCGCTCTCTCTTCCAGGTGTTGTTCTAATGCACGAGTTGTGATGACTTGTGGATATAATGCACTTGTGGTTGGGCTAATTAGATTGATGAGATGGTTCTTGGCGAGGGTCATTCATGGTAGGAGGAAGACATTAGGTTGATGTCTTTCATGTTCACGATACCCTACCAACTTGGTTATGACAGTGGTTATAAGATGATGTGGATGTGATGACCAGTTGTACACAGGGTTCTTGACATGATGTGATTTCCCAGGTGTCTTCAAGCAGGATTCTATGGAAGGAATGGGAGTGCCGTGACGTACAACGTTGGGGCGTGAGAGTGAAAAATCAGCGGGAAAGTGGCGTGAGATACCCTTTTTATCGATATGCTTTATATTATGTTATTATACTTGGATGCATTATTTAGCGAGCATGTCACAGTGGGGATGAAATTGGTTAGTTGACCTGCTTAAGTGCATGTTGGTTTTACTATTTGTCCACTAGTGCATTAATACACTCTTCACATGTGTATGAGACTTTGGGTATGATTGTAACGCCCTGACCCCAGTTACCCAGAGTCGGTGTATTATTACATAACATTGACATGATACAAAGAATCATGTCCTGAAAGACCGATCAGCTTAGTAGCCTTGAAAATACTAGATACACTCATAAGTTTTACATTACATTATAAAATGAAAACAACAACAACATAGTCTCCATAAGCCACACTCATATCCCTTAGACTATCCCTGCAGGTCAGTCATAATATACTTCTTCGCATCTTGGGAAAAAGAAAACATAGGAATGGGTGAGCTCAGATGCTCAGTAAAGATAACAATAATGCGGAAACTTTCATAAATAAGCATAAACTTTTAAGGCAATGTATAAGACTAAAACAAGTCTTTTAAACGTGAACTTCAGCATAATATGACGAAGATAAAATCAAATAATGACATTTACTTATTCACATGGATATTCTACTAGTCGAATAATCACATGCAATATCAATAGCCACTTTCATAATGATGGAATGCATAATGCCAAACTTCATAACCACATAGTCAAGGCCTTGTGCCAAGACTACAAATAAGATTTTGTTAAAACCTTATGTCAAGACACTAGTTTGTCTCATGAGACCTACCGATGCATCGAGGAGCTATAACGGGCCCCACCCATCACTTACTAAGTCCAATGCATTCCTCATATGAAAAGATTTAAACATAACATAAACATTCGTATTAAAACTAGCATACGAAATGTCAATACTTTATCTATAAACCATAAATGGTATACAAATAACACATCCATAGTCAAACATATCACAAAACCTTCAATACAATATGGATGTTTTGTATCATAATAAATCAACTTCAAATAAACTTAAAATCCATCAAAGGATGTTGACATAGATGAAATCAAAACCTTTTTTTAGAGAAATATCTCTTTCTATTTTGAAATCATTTAAAAGTCATATAATTATAAAAGAAAACATTTATTTTGAAAATATTCTTATAAGCTTGTAAGGGAAGCTTCGACGATGTTATAACGGCGGAAAATAACCGCACCCGCCGTATAAGTTAAAGAAAACATTCCTTAATTTTGTCGAAAAGGTCATAAGATACCTTGTTTGAAAAACGCCAGAAAGATTTCTTTCAACCCATTTTATAAAAAGCCAAACACGAGTATAAATGACTTTAACCCATAGTCTAGTAAATAGTAAAAATGTTTTAGAATACATTTTTAAGAAACATGGATGTGGATGATAAAGAAGTCCAAGTAGATACTTACGTAAAAATAACACCGAATAATAAATAGATTGTGAAATTAACCCTTACCTTATACTTTTCCTTGGTTGAGGGTAGGTTAAACTCCTGTATAATGGTTAAATAATTGTTATTAAATTATACAAGAACCATATACATTAATATGATATTATATACGATCTTCCAATATTGATTTGTTAATGATATTTTAGTAGTATCATCGTTTTGGGTGTTAACTGATTCGTTTTCCTTTATATGCTTAGTTACGTAAGCCATGATTGTTATGGATAGGATGTATTTGATTTATATCCAGAATGATATTAAGTTCCTTAAATATTATTTTTAATCATCACGTGAAAATTATACTTGAATGATTACGATGGGGAATGAATCTCATCGCGTTTATGGAGACGGTAATCCGTACGTACGCACGAGCGACAATATCATTGTTATGTAATTAAAATTATAAGTAAATGGATGGTATATCATATATACAGAATCATTAACATGTTATATCTATTATTTACATCAATTATACATCATTATTATACCCATCCAAATAATAATGTATTGAATAACAACTACACCACGACCCGGAGATGGTAAGCCGTACGCACGCACGTATGGTGACATGTTATTCATAGGATGGATAACATAATGAATATGGTTGTACCATTTTTATAATAACATCATAATATATAGAAGATACTGGAGTTATTATTTTATAATGGAAACAACAAAGAAAAAGGAAGTGGAAGAAGAAAATAACTTGAAAGAGGTGGTGAGATATTTACCTCTTCTTCGGGTTCTTCCTTTTGATTTGATCAAAATGGCTCATTAGGTTGGCTTTCTGATCAAACTAAGGCCTCTAGGATAAAGAGAGGATAGTTGAGAGAATATTTGGGCATGGGTTGGCCGAGCCAAATGACTTTGGAGGTGTTAATTTGAGAGAAGGGGAAGTGCCCTTTTATAAGAGGGGTAAAGGGCACCTTAGGAAAAGATTGAAATATTTTTTTATAATAAAATCATTTTCGATTTCTAATGGCTTCAAAATGAATTATTTAAAGGCTAAGGCGGGGATGGGTCGAAAACCTCTCAACCTATAGGTTTTAGACAGGTTTGAGTCACTATATTAACCTTATCTTTTAGATTTAGCTCTTAGTTAAATAGTTTGACATTTACCATGTATCTTTGTATTTTTATATTATATGGTTAATAAACTTACTATAAACTTCCAAGCGAACCCCAAGTGGTTCATTAATGACATATATAATATTATTTAAGCCATTTGGCCGAACCTTAGATTTTTAGGAATACTATATCAATTAATAATATAATATTTGTTTTAAAAACTCTTTTATGTCAATTTTGACATTATTTAATAAATGATTTTTGTTAAAGTCCTAACAACTTTATTATTTCGAACTAAATTCATATGTTCAATCCTAACATGTCATATTAACCTAGAAAATTAGTGGAATTCATCAAAAATCTCAAATTACATTTATTTCGATATTTATAATATCAATTATTTTAATATTTCATTATTAAGGTAATTACTACATCATCATTGTGTCATAAATAAATTAAATTATTTAATGTCTAAAAGTTATAAATAAAATTTCATTATGTAGGAAATCTTTTTAGCTTTCTAATGAATATTTATAGTCGAATTTATCTTATGTATAACCCTATATTATAAATGGTTTAGTTATTAAACATTGAATTTAATACTTTTAACTCTTCTTTGAATTAAATAATAATAAATGTCCTAATCTAATCCAAGTGTACCTAAAGGATCATATTTTATTCCTAAGGTTGTTTTTGGTCGAATTACACTTATCCAATAGAACTAGGACATGTGTTATGGTAAGAATAATATCATTTTTACCCTTAATTACCCTATTTACTTTTAACTGTGGTAAATAAAAGTAAAAAGTTACTATTCACCAAAAATTATTTTCATCTTATTGAACCACATTTTTATTACTGATATCAACAGTGTCTCTCGGATTTTTAAAATTCCACTCACAGAAGCGGTAAAATTATGTTTTATGCGAATTTGTAAATTCTCCTAGGAGGTGGGTAAAAGACGGTGAAAAGTTCAATAAAACTTTATATATCTAATATTATTACAAAATGACTCCAATGAATTTCATTGAACATATATAGGTATTATGTATCTATTTTGATCTAAAATAAATTTAAATAAAATAATTAATTATTTAAATAAAAAGTCGGTTTTAAACAATAACGCAGTGTTTTTCACTATTCATCAAAAATTGAAAGTTTTCAGAAAAATACCAAAAATTCACCCTAAGCTAATTTCGATATTCCGAATTCAAAAATGAAGTCCATTTTGAAAAATAAAATTTATAAAATTTCAAAAAGTGGGTATTACTATTCATAACGGCTAGTTTGATTGGTCGCGGTGTGTTAGAATCTCGAAATTGTGTACAATGCAAGCTATTGCATTATTCAAAGGGAAACGTACCGTGGAAGCTTGGGGTGTTACAATGATCCTACTGAGTATACATGTTATGCTCAACCCATGTATATACAAACAGTTTTTTAGGTTTTCAAGATCGTGCTGGACATTATTAGCTCAGACATCAGAGTTGTTGTTGAGTTGGTGCCTTAAGATTTCTTTTGGGTATTTGTTTGGAGACTCTTTGTATTTGTTTTTTTATACATGAATTATGGGATGATTTTGGTTTCCCTTTTTATTTATGTCATGGAGTTTCTTGGTGGATGATATCCTATCTCCCGATCCTACATTATCTATTGAGGGTAATGCCTTCTATTTGTGAGATTTTTATACCATTGGTGCTAGTCTCCAACCCGAGACCTACTAAAGATGAGACTCGTGGGTCATTATTTCTCTTCCTTCATTGTTGATCTAGGAGGGGTATCTTTGGAGGGAGGGGGTTGTGATAGAGTGGGGGCCATGTTATTCTCTGTTGTTCTAGGCCAAGGTTGGAGAGTCGTCAGTTTTTGATCCTAATGTGGTGAAAAGCATGATAGAGGAGGTTCAGGTAGTTCGTGAGAGGATGAAGGCGACACAAGACCGACAAAAGTCTTATGCCGATCAGAGGAGGAGACCCTTGGAGTTTTTAGTGGGAGACCATGCGTTTTTAAAGGTTTCCCCTCATCGAGGGCAATAGAGGTTTGGTAGAAGGAGAAACCTGTTGTCAGAGACTGACTGTATTAAGACTCAAGAGGGGGGGGGGGTGAATTCTGTTCTTTAAATTTTTATTCACTTAGAAAAAACCACCCTCTTTAGTTTATGACTAACTTCTGATATGTTATTTAACAAGTCATGCATCAGAAATAAAATCATAAAGAAGAGGGGGGGGGGGGTGAATTGAGTTCTTTAAATTTTTCTTCACTTAAAAAAACCACCCTCTTTAGTTTATGACTGATTTATGATATGTTTTTTAACAAGGCACGCATAGGAAATAAAAGCATAAAGAAGAGAAACAAACTCAGAGATTTATAGTGGTTCAGAGAATAAAATCCCCCTAGTCCACTCTACCACCACTATTCTCCACGAGTGTGATGATTTTCACTAGACCGGTCCTTTTCCCGGGGACTTCCAGTCCCTTTTCCATGGATTACATGACTAAGTGAAAGCATTCGACACTTGGTACAATCACATGAGCTTTAAACTGGGCTCTAAAAAGGATTTACAAAGAATACAATTCAAAGGTTCTTTTACCAGAAACCTTTATAACGAAAGATAATAAACAAAGAGTTTTTATAGATTTCAACTCACAGTTGTAAGATACAACTGACAGAAAAGAAGAGATCTCCAAGAGAGATGATCTGAAGGATAAATGGCTCAAGGAGAGTCTTTTGAACTCAACAAGAATCATCAATATGCACAACTGATGAAATGAGACTTCCTCCTTATTTTCATAGAAAAACAGAGCATTATTTCAAAGAGTTTTGTGAACGATTTATCTATATTTTTTTGTGCACTTTGGTTCTTATTTTTCGCTTGAGGATACTTCACATAAAATAGGATCCCCCACTGGAAATGCATGCACTACTTATTTAAATGCAAAACACATGATCTGTAGAACCAGGGATCAATGAACATCCTTTTCCTTCAAATACCTCGGCAACAGTAAAGACAAATAAACTATTATTGTCCTTATCTTATGTTTCAGTACTTGGCTCTTATTATAATTGATTTTACCTTAAAGAGGTAATCTAGCATTTAAAGATTGTGCAACAGTATTAAAAACTCACGAGTGCTTCAACAGTAATAAATACCAACTTACAACATGACATAGACGATTGTAGATTTGAATCCACATAGCCAATTTTACTTCACATAGCCAAATTGAATCATGTAATTTATTTTACTTATGTAGTCGATACCGACATAGTCGATTGAAATGGCGTAACAGATTTCTTCACATAGGTGATTCACGTAACTGATTACTCAACATAACTATTTTACATAGCTGAATGATCACGTAGGTGATTTCTCACATAGGCGATCTTGTCAACATATGCAATTTCCACAGGCAATTCCGCGACATAGTCGATTCCATTACATAGGTGATTGACGTAGCCGATTTCACCATGTAGTAAAAAATGTCACGTAGACAATTTTCCAAAATAAGGAATATTTCAGCTAAAATTACCCAGAATTAATACTTAAAGAAATTAACTGCCGAACACATAAAAATATGATAAAACCTGATGAAAACACTTAAAAAATAAGATCATCAACAAAGTATGAAGGGGTTTTGAGATCATCAAAACCTAAAGTACATGGGATATGTTGGATCAACATTAGTAGCCCAATAATCTCCCCCTTTCTGATGATCATAAAACCTATTAGATATTCTAGTAGATATCAAACATAAAATTTTAAAAAGGTTTGATAAAAATTAAATGTTGATGATATATTGAGTTTAAAAATTAGTGTTTCTCCCCCTTAGTTAGTTACTTCTCCCCTTTTTGAAAGGTAGAAACTTCTCCCCTAAAGGTAGAAACTCCCCCCCTTTTGAAAGGTAGAAAAATTCTCCCCATTTTTGTGTCATTAAAAAGGAAGGGAAAGAGAGGTAAAACACAGTTTAATGTTTCGCTTTAGAGTGATGAATGATTTAAATTTAGTGTGAAAACTAAATATAGAATTATGGTAAAACTGAGGTTCATTAACTAAAATAAAGTAAAAAAATATCAAATGAAAAAAATCACAAAGAAACAAATTAGAAACAAAGAAATAATGAGGTATTTCATTAATTACATTGAAGTAAAATATACATCCATACAACACAATTTTAAAATATTAGTTAAGGAACCCAGGTGTAAGAATGGGGAAAAACTAAGATTTTAGTTTGGGTGAAGGTGGTTTTAAGGTTGGAATAGTTATGGAGGTAGAAGAATTTGGAATTGATGGAATTGAAGGATCATAAACACCTTCTATTCTCTTCAAGGTTTACTAAGAAGTACTACCAGGATTAGGGCCAAGAGGTATTCTCCTTCTCAATTGAAACATGGCTTCAACACACATGTCGATCCTCAGAACAACATCAGACTTACAAAATTCAAGAATCAAAATAGATGCTTTATTATGAATTTGAGCTACTTGTAGAGACCAGGTTTATTCCTTGTATGACTATGAAATATTTCTATATATATTTCCAGAGCTAGGCGCTGAGACGATGTGTAGTTCCGAGGCCCAATGTTCCCAGAATTAATTTTATAAAAATATTAAATATATTTTATATTGAGAGCATACATTTTCTTAAAGAAAATGGGATAACTCTTAAATGGAAGCTTGGATCAAAAATCCAAAACCACGATTGAGTTCGGAACATGTTTTTTACCCTAGGTATGACCTAAAATAAGTCGGCGTAGGGCGTTTGGATATGGCGACCGTTGGTAGGTGCTTTTAGTTAAAAATAAATAATTAAGTTTATTTATTTTAATTAAATTAACCTATTCTAAACTTCTATAAATTCATCTCTATTACAAATTTCTAGGGTTATCTGCATAAACCCTGGGATGATTCTAGGGCTTCTCTTCCTCCTTTTGTTGGCGAATCACCTCAGACGATGACGAAATGTTGGATCAAAGCATATCAGAGCACAACAAACACAACAACCTCCTTCAATCATTGGAAAGAGCGTTCTTCAACGATGAATGACCCAATATCCAAGTAGGACTCTTTAATTTGTGTTTTATGCCCACTTTGATTAAATTGATTGAGCATATTGATCTCTTTTACTGATCTGCGCCAATTGTGGCATGAACTTGCGCCCGTGTACTTATTAATTTGGTTATTTCAATTGTTATCTAACCCTGATTATCCCCATTCTTGATCGTTGGACAAGAATTCATGACGAAGATCATTTAACCATTTTTTGTGGTTCCTTTCTCCCTAATTGCTTCACGTTCATCATCAGTAGGACCCCGCGGTCCTAATTCAACATTTCCAGGCGGTACTGAGCTCGATCACACCCTCAGAATCATGAAAGATTCACGAACAAGGGACAGATCAATGAAACCCGGTTAGATCTAGGATTTTTATAGGATTTGGAGGATCGTTTTGATGATTGGGGACCGAATCAATGAAGGCAGAAGGATCGAAGTGTGTGCGGTGCGAGAGGGGTGTACATGATCACTCAAAATCACACCAAATTTGAGTTTCCGACCATCAGAGGTCTGGAATCCATTGGCCAATGATAGATCCACAAATCAAAGGTGGAAATGAGTCCGAATTCAAAGTGGAATGGCAGATTAAATGCACGGGAAGAGGATATGGGAAACTATAAAAAACACGACTACATGTTGTGTACCGTGATGAACACATGACATGTAGCCCCCTGGCTGTGGCAGATAGGGTTTCATAAGATTATAAAGATGGAATAGTGTATAGCCCTCCTACACACCATGTACCTCATCCCCATATGGACAAGTCATGTGGTAGAGCACACAGGCGATACCTCATGTGGGAGTACATGACCAGACACACAGCCGTGTACCGAAGGACACATACATGGGGTTAAGAACACGAACATGGCCAGAAGGATATGGTCTGGTCCCGGATAGTTTGGATACGCCGTGTAGTCCACCTGCACAACATATACTTCTACATGGATTAGGAGTCCTGTGCTGACCAGGGACACGACCAGACGATGGAGCAGGACCACACGCTGTGTTGGTCCCCTAACACGCCGTGTACTACTTGGTTCCTTTTGAGGAAACTTCAAGGTTCCATATCTCCTTTTTTTGGACTCGGATTTTGACCTACAAGTAGCCTATCCCGATTTTTTCCACATAGAACGCGATGGTGCCCTCAATTGTAGATTTTGGGATACAATGTGGAATGTTTCGGGCACGACGCTTGTTTGGGTGATGCTCAACGATGACAATGATCAGGCGAGATCACCAGAGGCTTCCTATAGAGTGGAACCCCCATCAGTATGGGTGCGGGTCCTCTACCTATCGAGTGGAACCCCCTATCATATAAGGCAAAGGTCCTCGATGACCAGAGTGGAAACCCTCTGTCACTCCAGGGCGTGAGTCCTCGACCTATAGAGTGGAACCCCCCATCAATATTGGAACAAGTCCTCTACCTACTAAGTGGAACCCCCTATCGGATAGGGTGCAGGTCCTTAATGATTAGAGTGGAACCCTCTTATCACACCAGGGTGTGGGTCCTTGACCTATAGAGTGGAAACCCCTACCAGTATGGGCACATTTCCTCCACCTACTAAGTGGAACCTCCATATTAGATAGGGTATGGGCCCTCAATGACCATAGTGGAACCCCCTATCACACTTAAGCATGGGTCCTCAACCTATAGAGTGGAACCCCCCAAAAATATGGGTGCATCTCCTCTAACTACCGAGTGGAACCCCCTATTGAATAGGGCACGAGTCCTCATGAAACTAGAGCGGAACACCCCATCAGCTTGGGCACGGGTCCTCTACGAATACTTATAGAGTGGAACCCACCTGGCACACTAGGGTGTGGGTCCTCTACTTGGAGTTTGTTCCCCCTTAGCTGTACGACATAGTGATGAGGCATGGGCCTTTACTCAGTTACTTTTGAGTAGATGTGTGAGATACCAGACATCATTGATGGACTCTTTGGAACTGTTGGAAACTCTTCTTCTTGGGTTGAGCTGTGAGATGGATATCCCCTTACTCTCTCATTTGGGATTATTTAGACTGAGCATATATATATATATATATATATATACTTTTGTATCCATACCTTTGGATTTGATTACCCTCCTTCCATGGGATGTGAAGATGCATGGGGTATGTCACGTGCTTCTGTGTTTAAATTTGTATGGTTGGATGAGTCTAATCACCCACTATAGGTGGAAAAGACTCGACATGTAGTTCATCTACACACCATATTGAGCACCTTGTGTTTGGAAAATGTTACTCTCTATTGGTTTGGGTTGAGCTATTATCTTTCATTGTTTTCTACATCCTGCATACTATCTACAATATTTCTATTTTCGTTATATCTCTTTCTGCTCCCTCTTTATCTTTTAGGGCATCCTACTGGGTATGTATATACTCACCCCTGCATGGGCTTTGTCCGCACGTGCCGTGTCTTATGCAGATGATGAAAAAATCGGTGGTGACTTCAAAGGAGCTTAGGGATACTGGGTGCTGTGGATCGTATATGGTGGTTGTAGCTTGGAGATCAGGAGATGGGCTCTCTCAGTAGTTTTAATTTTAAGAATTGTTAGGTTGGAGAATCTTTTCTGGTTGGGTGTGTATTTTTCCTCTTTACTTTTTAGTTTACACTACTATACTCTTGTACTACCTAGAGGTTTTACATGCATGGTTGTTTCCCCAGTGTTTTGCACATTTTTCTTTATCCCTCTAAAATTTTTCATCAAGATGCCTATGTGTGTGCATTCAGGCACTTAGGAAAAGGCCTCCCTGTTTTAGTTTTGCCTTTGTTGCGGGTCGCCATCCCCTGACATATAGAGGCGGACTTGAAATAGTTGTGACTCGAGCCCTGGCTTGGGTTGGGTCATGATAGATTGGTATCAAAGGTGGTTCAATCCTTGGGAAGATGGTTGGAGTAGTCCCCTTATGAGGATTTGGTTGGGATTAGGGAAAAAATTTCAAAGTTTCTTGAGTGCGGCTCTCAAGCCAGGGAATCCATTGATGGCAGCAGCAAACCAATTTTTTTCATTTTCTAAAAGCTGATTTAAGGGTTTTTGGTACCCAAATACATGAATCTAAACCGCACACAGTCCAAACAGCCACGACATCACACTTTCAAATTAAAAATTCAACATTCAAAAATCAACTGCTCACCACCTCGAGCCACGGACCCACGCGGCGGCCTCGAAGCATGGGATCCCTCGATTCCTGCAACGCCTCGAACCATGGTTAGCCTCGAAACACACCCGAGACGACTGAGAAGGGGATCCATTGATGGTGCGGGCGACCGATGTATCCATTCACTAAGATCTTAACTACCAACTTGTCAACTTGGAATACTGAGACATTGGTTGCAGGGATCAATGGTACGTGCATCATATAGGATTGAGTCTTTGACTATCCTTCTTGAGTTAGTTCCCCATTATTGTTATGTATATATATATATATATACTCATTTGACCATGGTGCGTCTTGATTAAAATTTCAGGATTTTTCCATGATGACAACCAGCGAGGATACCAATTCCAAATCATGACAACGATCCGATGATTGATGATGCCTCAGTTCAGGGTCCATCCCGTGAGCTTCTCCCTCCAGGTGGGCAGGCAGTAACACCTCCACCTGTCAAACAACATATCTTCCCAGCATAACTGATTGAGGATGCACGCATTCTTAGCACGCTCCGCGAGTTCCAACGCCAGAGGCCATTAGGGTTCCATGGTGAGACAAATCCTCAGGAAGAATAAGATTATCTAGAGTCGGTGGTCCATGTATTCAGGCTCATCCAGACATTGATGAATCAGGTTGTTTCATTGGTAGCTAGCCTTTTCCATGGAATAGCTGAGTGCTGGTAGAGCCTTGTTACTCAGATGCATGATGATTTGAAACTCTTGTGTCCCGAATTCCAGTACCTATTCTGTGAGGAGTACTAACCCTCTTGTTTGCGCTCAGTTTGAATTTAGGAGTTTCTCGAGCTGTAACAGGATGAGATGATGGTGTCTGAGAACGCAATGAGGTTCACAAAAGCATACAGAGGTGGACCTCATCTACTCTGCATCATAGGAGGGGCATACAGAGCACTTGAGGATGATTCTAGATTTTCTTTGAGAGCACTAACTTTATGGGAAGCTCTCAAAGTTCCATTTTTGGATTCATGAGGTTCACTTTTCGAGGCATGTCATTTCTGAGCATGGTTTAGCCGTGGACCTGGTGACGATCGATGCAGTGCTTTCTTGGGATCCACCCAAGATCATGTCAGAGGTGTGGAGATTTCTTGGCTTGGAGGAACACCAAATGAGGTTTGTGGTAGAATTCTCTATAATTGTAGCCTATTTGACCACCTTGATGCAGGAAGGGGAACCGTTTACCTTGACTGAGTAGTGCCAAAGGGCCTTCAAGGATTTGAGGCTGAGGCTCATGTGTGATCCTGTGTTGAGACTATCAGAGGTGGGAGTGGAGTACATAGTGTATTGTGATGCCTCAGGAGATGGGATTGGATGTGTGTTGATGCAGTGACAAAAAGTTATCTGCTAGGGGAGCACTTTTTTGTTTACTCAGACCATCAGAGTCTCAGGTACGTCTTCGTGCAGAGAGACTTGAACCTGAGACAGTGGCACTGGTTCGAGTTCCAACAAGACTATGACTTAGAGATAGTCTATACTTCAGGGAAGGGAAATGTAGTAGAATATTTCCTTAGTAGGAAGTCCCGTGCTCACTTAGTGCATGCGGCTTATGAGTAGTTGGCTTCCCTACAACTGACCATGGTGGTGAAGGGGGATACAACTTTTCTGCAGTCGATGGTGTTGACTCCTCCACTTATCGAGCACGTGAGAGTCCCGACTGGGAGAAATATACTGTGAGGTATTTCATGACCAGAAATCCATGAGGTATTCAATAGATGAATATTCTGAAGGAGGGAATTACATCATCTTTTTCTATGGATGGATGATGGTTCTAGTCACGATCCAGGAGGAGGTGATGCGAGAGTTACACACTTCTCTACTAACCATACATCCTGATGTGAGGAATATGTACAGAGACATTTAGTGTCCGTTTTGGTGGTCTAGAATGAGACAGAGTGTAGCTGAGTTCGTCTCTTGGTGCCTCACCTGTCAGCAGGTGAAGACCGAGCACCAAGTTCTGGAAGGTTTGTTGCAGCCCCTTGAGATCCTGAAGTGGAAGTGGGATGACATATCCATGGATTTTTTGATAGGGTTTCCATGCACAATGAAGGGCCATGACACCATATGGGTGATAGTTGACCGACTCGCGAAGTCATCACACTTACTTGCTATCAGGGAGCATAGTTTTCTGGAGAGTTTGAGTTAGGTGTACGTAAGGGAGATCATTCGCCTTCATGTGTTTCCCTCAACGATTGTATCTGATCATGATGTGTGGCTTATTTCATGATTGTGGAGTGGTATGTAGGGGGAATTCAGGACCCAAATGAGGATGAGTACAACCTTTCACCCCCATACCGATGGGCAGATCGAGCACACTATCCAGGTGTTGGAGGATACACTGAGGGATTGCATGTTAGACTTTGGATGGATTTTGGAGGATCAATTTCCCTTGGTAGGGTTTTCATACAACAACAACCACCACTCTACCATTGACATGACACATTTTTAGGACCTATATGGTAGACCCTATAAGTCAACCCTGTACTAGAAACAGACTGACAAGACCTCTCTCGCGGGCCCAAATATGGTGTAGGTGATAAAAGAGAAGGTCTAGGTCATCTGTGAATGGATGAGGATAACCCAGAGCAAACATAAATCTTACATAGATCACCTTTATCGACCCTTGTAGTTCGAGGAGGGTGACCATGTTTTCCTAAGAGTCTCCCCATGACGAGGATTGCAGAGGTTCGATTGGGGAGAAAAGATATCCCCAAGGTTCATCAGGTCATTCGAGATCATGAAGAGGGTTGGTGAGGTTACTTACCACCTCTCCCTACCCCCACATCTGGAGCGAGTGCATGGCGTCTTCCACATGTTGCAACTGAGGAGATACATGCATGACCCGATGCATGTCATCGATTGAGGAGAGCTAAACATCGAGAGTGGAGACACCTTTGCAGAGCACCCAGTGATGATTGAGGATTGACAAGAGAGTACCCAATATAGACAGATCATCCCTTAGGTTCACTTGTTGTGGTAGCATGGGAATGTGCCTAAGAGCTTCAGAGTGGGAGAGCCAAGTGCGAGCTCAATATCCCAAGTTGTTTGTTTATTTTTTCTTTTTGGGGATGAAAAGTTTGCAGGATAAAATAATTTAAAGACCTTTTTTTACTTTTAATACTTTGAAATATTTCTATATATATTTCCAGATTTAGGTGCTAAGACGACATGCGGTTCTGAGGCCCGGTGTTCCTGAAATTAATTTTATAAAAATATTAATTATATTTTATATTGTGTGCACATAGTTTCTTAAAAAAATGGGATAACACTTAAACGAAAGATCATACCATAAATCTGAGATCACAGTTGAGTTTGGAACATATTTTTTACCATAGGCGTGACCTAAAACAAGTCATCACGAGGTGTTCAAATATGGAGATCGCTGGCAGGTGTGTTTAGTTAAAATAATTAATTAATATTATTTATTTTAATTAAATTAACCTAAGATAAACTTATATAAGTTCATTTCTATGAAAAATCTCTAGGGTTATCCATATAAACCCTGAGAGGATTCCAGAGCTTCTTCCCCTCCTTCCGTTGGCGAATAACCTTGGACGACGAAGCAACTTTATATTAGAGAAGATCAGAGCACAAAAAACGCAACAACTTCCTTCAATCTCTAGCGAGCACGTTCTTCAATGAAAACGATCCAATATCTAGGTAGAACTTGTCAATTTGTGTTTTATGCCCTCTTTGATTAAATTAATCGACCAAATCAATCTCTTTTATTGATCTGCACCAATTGTGGCCTGAGCATGCGCCCATGTACCGATTAATTTGGTTATTTCAATTGTTATCTAACCCTGATTATCACTGTTCTTCATCATTGGCCAAGAACACTTGGATACGATCATTTAAATTTTTTTGAGGTGCCTTTCTCCCTTATTGCTTTGCGTTTGTCACCGATAGGACCCCACGATCCCGATTTAACATTACCGGACGGTACCGAGCTCGATCAGACCCCCAGAATTGTGACGGATTCACGAAAAAGGGATAGATCGATGAAACAAGGTTAGATCTTTGATTTTTACTAGTTGTGGATGATCATTTTTATGAATGGGTAATGAATCAATAAAGGTAAAGGATCAGGGTATGCGTGGTGTGAGTGGCATGTACAAGATCACTCATAATCACACCATTTTGAGTTTTCGACCACCGAAGGGACAGAATCTACTAGCTGATGCTAGATCCACAAATCACAGGAAAAAATGAGGCCGGATTCAAAGAGAATCAGCCAGATTCAATGCACAGGAAGCAGATCTAGGAAACTGTGAAAAATCCAACCACACATTGTGTACCATGATGAACACACAACATGTATCCCCCTAGCTATTGTGGTTAGAGTTTCGGAAGACTATAAAGATGGCATGGAGTGTATCCCTCCTACATGCCGTGTACCTCATCCCCATATGGAAGATCCATGCAGAGGAGCACAAAAGTGATACCTCGTGTGGGAGTACATGGCTAGACACATGACCGTGTACTAAAGTACACAGACATAGG
Source organism: Viscum album (assembly GCA_963277665.1). Classification (NCBI taxonomy): domain Eukaryota; kingdom Viridiplantae; phylum Streptophyta; class Magnoliopsida; order Santalales; family Viscaceae; genus Viscum; species Viscum album. The sequence continues at coordinate 644,191,763 of OY728122.1, forward strand.
GTCAAGAACACAGACACAACCAGAAGGACACGACCCAGTCTCGGATAGTTTGGACACGCCGTGTAGTCCACCTACATGATGTGTACTTATACATGGATTGGGAGACGTGTGATGGAAAAGGAAAAAACCAAGCAGTGGAGTGGGACTACACACCGTGTGGGTCCCCCAACACATTGTGTACTACTTAGTTCCTTTTGAGGAAACTTCAAGGTTTGTATCTCCTTCATTTAGACTCGTATTTTGGCATGCACATAGCCTATTCAGAGTATTTTTTTCATGTAGAATGTGATGGTTCCCTCATTTTTGGATTTTGGGATATTATGTGGAATGTTTTAGGAACAATTATTTTTTAGGCGATGCTTGATGACAACAATGATCAGGTGGAATCACTAGAGGCTTCCTATAGAGTGGAACCCCCCATCAGTATGGGTGTGGTTCCTCTACCTACTGAGTGGAACCCCCTATCAGATAAGGAACAAATCCTTGATGACCAGAGTGGAACCCCTTATTACACAAGGATTCGGTTCCTCTACCTACCGAGTGGAACCCCCTATCGGGCAGGTCGTGAGTCCTCAATGACTAGAGTGGAACCCACCATCAGTATGGGTGCGAGTTCTCTACCTACCGAGTGGAACCCCTATCAGATAGGGTGAGGTTCCTCAATGACTAGAGTGGAGCCCCTATCACACTAGGGCATGGGTCCTCTACCTATAGAGCGTAACCCCCCATCTGTATGGGTGCTATTCCTCTACTTACCGAGTGGAACCCCATATCAGATAGGGTACGAGTCCTCATGATACTAGAGTGGAACCTCCCATCAGCTTGGGCGCGGTTCCTCTATAGATACTTACAGAGTAGAACCCCCCAAAACACTAGGGTGTGGGTCCTATACTTAGAGTTTGTGTCCCCTTGGCTGTGCGGCATAGTGACAAGGCATGGGCCTTCATATGGTTACTTCTGAGTAGACGTGTGAGATGTTGGGCAACATTGATGGACTCTTTGGAATTGTTGGAAACTCTTCTTCTTGGGCCGAGCTATGAGATGGAGATCCCCTTACTCTATCATTTGGGATTCTTTGGACTGATCACACACACACACACACACACACTTCTTTATTCATACCTTTGGATTTGGCTACTCTCCTTCCATGGGATGCAAAGATGTGCGGGGCATGCCACGTGCTTTTCATGTTTATCTTCTCATGGTTGGATGATTCTAATATCTTGCTATAGGTGGAAAAGACTTAATGTGTAGTTCATCTACACACGGTGTTGATCCCATTGTATTTTGATGAGGTTACTCTCTCTTGGTTTGGGTTGAGCTATTCTCTTTCACTGCTTTATTCATCTTGCTTACTATCTACAATATTACTAATCTTATTGTATCTCTCACTACTCCCCCTTCAGATTTTGGGGTGTCCTATTAGGTATGTATATACTCACCCTTTCATGGGCTTTGCTTGCACATGTCATGTATTATGTATACATCGAACAAGTTGGTGGTGATTTTAGAGGAGCTTAGGGATACTGAGTGTTGTGGACCACATATTGTGGTTATAGCTTGGAGATTAGGAGATGGGAAATATCAGTAGTTTTAATTTCCATTTTTTTAGGTTGGGATATCTTTTTTGTTTGGGCGTGTATTTTTCCCCTTTACTTTTCAGTTTACACTACTATACTCTTGAACTGTCTAGAGGTTTTACATGCATAGTTGTTTCCATAGTGATTTTCATCCTTTTATTTATCCCTCTATACTTTTGCATCGATATGGATGTGTGTGTGCATACAAGTACTTAGGAAAATGCCTTACCATGTTAGTTATGCCTTCAATGCTAGTCACCAGCCCATGGCCTATGGAGATGAGCTTGGGGTAGTGGCTGCTTGAGCCCCGACTTGGGTCAGGTTGTGACACTACTAATTTTAATCTATTAATGATAAATTTCTTAAGATGTTCTACTTGACCAAAAGAGAAGCTTGTAGACTCATTAACACAAGGAGGGAAAATTAGAGGGGAAATGTCTACAATATATAAACTAGAAGGAATATCCATGAGAATCTTCTTCATAATTAGATTCACAGACATCTTCACATCAAATATCCTACCATTCACTGACTACACCTTTCGATCCGTGCTTTCTACTTGCTCTAGCAGGCTTTAAACAACTTACTTAACTCTATCGAGAGAAGATTTAGAAACTGAAACACTAATAATAGGCTTGGGTTCAAATGACCCTACAACTACAAGAAAAGGAATAACTAATTCCATAGAATGAACTTTCCTTAGAGGTTTGTAAACAACCAACTCCCTTCCTATAACTAGAACTGGAACCTCCGAAGCTTCTTCTAATTCTGAACTTGAATCTTGCTCGAATACAAATCCAAAACTGCTAAAAATATTTCCATCAGCTTCTTGAAAAGAAATTGAGTGTTTTTATTGATAGGTTCAATGAAGCATGAAACCATATCTCTTACTTTCTTTAAAACACCCAAATTTTATTCTATCATATATCTAAAATATTTCTCAAGATGACCAACATAATCATTCATTCATATGTCTAACCCAATATTAAGCTTGTTAATAGCTTCCCGAGTATTGTGAAATTGACCAAAAATATCCTTTATCAACTCTTCCAACATTATTGGAGAAAGAAGATCATCTTGAAGACAATGAATCTGAGAAGAAACAGAACCCAAATCTAAACATCATCTGACCAACCCCATTCTGGAAATCTGGAAGAACTGGAGATTCTGAAGGAGAAGCAGTAAAGGGTTGCAATTTATTTATAAATTTGAACTGACCCAACACAACACTTTTCAAAGTGTGTAGTGTCTCCTTCACTTCATCTCTAAAGGCTTTGATCTCATCAAGAACTTCTTGCGATAAACCTGATTGCACTAATGGAGGATTCCAAAACATATCCCGTTAAGATGCAACCAAAGTACTAAGCTCACTAAACTCAGCCTCTATAGAGAAAACATCTTCTAAACTACTTACTAAGGATTTCATTTCCTCAAGTTCAAAATTATATTAGAACCAACTTGTTGCATAGGTGGATCTGTCTGAAGACTACTGATCATTTCTATTTGAGTGTCCACCATTCCAACTAATTTTTTAAAATCTGACTTGGAGATAGAGGACTCTTTAAGTTCTTTAATCTTATCTTTGACTGCAACTAGATCCACTTTTAAATCAAAACAATCTACTCTTAGATTTTCAAGCTCCATCATTACTTCATTAGAAACCAAATATTTTCCAAGATTTCTGAACATTTGCTTACTGAAGGAGCTACTCCATGAGAATTTGAAGGTGATGATGGTACCAAGGGTGTATATGAATGCTTTTTAGATTCTATAACCACATTAGAACCGCTCCCTTTATCAAAAGATGATCCCAAAAGAATTGGATCATATTCTTCACAAAATTATTCTAACTCTGGTCTTCTCTAAACTTTAGAACCCATAGGCCTAGTCTCAACCTACCTATCTTCAAGAAAAGCAACATTTGTTTCAATAACTATCTCCACATACGGATATTCCTCAGTAGACACAAAAAATGCACTAGAAACTTGGTTTTGAGAAGCCATATCCTTTCGAATCTTTATAGGCTCACCAATTAAAAAATTGATGACTGGAACAAAAGACTTAGTTCTTACATATATTTTCTCCTTTACTCACCTATTAGACATTGTCTCAACATATGTTGAATCACTAGGAATTGAGGTCTGAGATGAATCCCCCCAATTCATACTTTCCTGACTAACTACCTTCAATGAACTTGAAGCAGAATCCAAAAAATATCCCATCATCTTCAAGATAACTGATGATAGGGTATTACTTTTATGACATTCCACCGCATTACCCTCATTTAAATCTACTTATTTCTTCTTCAAAACTAAATAAATTAATCTACCATAAGGATAGTAGTTTAATTTTCCTTTTCCTTCACAACAATGATGCATAAAACTCATCATGTATCTTGGAAAACTGAACTTTACATTTTTGATCAAGACATACATCAAATACATATCTTTAATTTTTTTTCTCCATTTCTCATGCTCTTTGTGCTATACTTGTCTGCACAAACTTACACAAAACCTTCCATTAAATAGGAATCTCTTTCATAGGTTTCTTTTAAAAAATAGAGTTTCTAGAAAAAAACTTGAACATTTCTGTTATACCTACTAAGCATATTCCAACAAGAGTTTGACTAAAAGAAAACTCTCCCTCATGGAGACAACAAAATATATTATCCATTTCAACAGAATAAACTACCACTATATTTCTTTTAACATTGGATGAGATTACATCCTCTGTTTGATTAAACTGAAACTTGGCATTCATCAAGAACTCGTTAATTTATTCCTCAAAAAGAAAACCCAATGTATTTTCATCAAACAAAAAATCCCATTTTTGAAACTCAAGTGCTTTCTTCAACAACATTTAAGTTGTCTTTATCCACACCATATCTATGGCCTTTCCCACAAGAACTTTTTGTCTATTTCCTTTGGATTTCTTAGATGAACCTAAGCTTCCATCATCCACAGACTTGAACTTTCCCATTTTGAATAGGCCAATTGAAGGTCGTATTGGGATCAATAGGTTAGAGATGACATTTTTAATTCAAAGGGAGGTTATGTATATGAATTGAAAAAGGGTTGAGAGTCAATTTTATAATAGGTCACGTACGTGAATCCCAATTTTGTTATGCACCCAATTTTAGTTTAGGGTTACTTTTGAGTGATAAATAGATAAGTAAAAACTAAAGAGATGAAAATAATTTCTATTTTCAATATTTAAATAAAAAAACAACAAAGATAAGAGTAATTCTCACATAGCATTAAACTAAATATTATAATAGAATGATTAATATTAAATTTTAAAAATAATAAAGAGAATAAATTTAGTAAATTAGAAAAAATAAAACACATTAAACTTATTTAAAAATGAATAAACCCCATTCTATTTTAATAAAATCAAAACACTCACACATAAGGGGTTTATTGAAAATATATGCTAACTGATTCTATATAGAGATAAAGTTAAGAGAAATATCATATTTTTGAGCGCAATCTCTTAAGAAATGATACCTTAAGTTTATATAATTTGTTCTTGAATGATTTATTGGATTCTTGTAAATGTTGATAGTACTAGTGTTATCACATTTAATCAATACTTGATTATAAAAGAATCCAAATTCCATTAAGGTGTGTTTCATCCACAACACTTGTGCACAATAACTACCAGAAACAATATATTCTGCTTCATCAGTAGATAATGCAATAAAGTGTTTCTTCTTACTAGACCAGGATATTCAGGATTTACCTAAGAAATGTCAGGTTCCTAAAATACTCTTCCTATCTAGTCTATAACCACCAAATTCGACATCTGAATATGATAACAAATTAAAATCAGATTTATTTTGGAAAAATCATGGAAAGATAAATCCTTTTAAGTATCTTAAAATTCTTTTAGAATATTTTAAATTAGATTATTTAGGATTAGCTTGAAATCAAGAATAAAGACATACCACAAACATAATTTTCAGTATACCAATAGTCAAATACAATAAACTACCAATTATTCCTCTGTAAATCTTGTTTTCAACTAATTTCCCAGCTTCATCCAAGTTAAGTTTTTCATTAGAACTCATAGGGGTAGTATGTAATTTTCTGTTTTAAATTCCAAACCTTTTAAGTAAGTCTAGTATGTATTTAATTTGATTTATCACATTCCCAAATTCTTTTTGATAAATTTGAAAACCTAGAAAATAATTTAACTCACCCATCATGCTCATTTCAATTTTTTCATGAGTTTTGAAAATTCATTGCATAATTTTTTATTTATAGAACCAAAAATCTCATCATCAACATATATTTTCACTAATTTTTTTTCTAAAGATGAAGTTTTCTTAAATAAAGTAGGATATTCCTTACCTACTGAAAAACCATTTTAAAAAGGAAAAGAACTTAAACATTCATACCAAGCTCTAGGAGCTTGTTTAATGCCATAAAGAGCTTCAGTAAGTTTTAAAAATAAAATTGGAAAATAAGGAATTTCAAAACCAGAAGGTTGTTCAACATAAAATTCCTCCATTAGAATACCATTAAGAAAAGTGGATTTTACATCCATATGATATAATATAAAATTCATATTTTATGCATTGGCTAAAAGAATCCTAACAAATTCTAATCTAGCTACTAGGGAAAATGTCTCCTCATTATCTATACCTTCTTCTTAATTATACCCTTTAGCTACTAGTCTGTCCTTATTCCTAGCTATCACACCATGATTATCCTGCTTATTACTAAAAACACATTTTGTTCCTATAACATGATAGTCAGAGGGTTTATTAACTAATTCTCATATCTTGTTCCTCTTGAACTGGTTTAATTCCTCTTTCATAGATACAACCCAACTTACATCCACTAAGGATTCTTCTATAGAATTAGGTTATAACTGAGATAAAAAGGAAAAAAACTCTACAAGGTTTACTACACTCCTTATAGTTCTAATTACTTCATCTAAACTTCCTATAACTGTTTCTAAAGGATGTTTCTTAAGGGTTCTAGGCTATCTAGGTAGCACACTTTCAAGTTCAATAGCATCCAACCTTTCAAGATTTGGTTCAGTAAAATCATGTTCCAACTCTTCATCATTTTTTACATTGAAAAGAAGTTTATATATCATGTTTTCAAAAGAATCACTTAGTTCATCAATTTGAATTATTTTTTGATTGAAAGGATCACTTTCATCAAATCTCACATGAGTTGATTCTTCAATAATCTTTGATCATTTATTGAAAACTTCATATTTTTTTTAAGTAGTATAATAGCCTAGGAATATTCCTTTATTAGATTTTGAATCAAACTTACCAAGATTATCCTTGGTGTTTAGAATATGGACCTTACATCTAAGAACCTTAAACTATCAAACTTTTGGATTTCCATTATTCCATATCTCATAGGGTGTTTTATTTTAAATAGGTCTAATTAAAACTCTATTTATGACATAACATTCCATATTCATAACTTCAACCAAAAAATGAGTAGGCATGTTATATTCACATAACATAGTTCTATAAATTTCTTACAAAGTCCTATTCCTCCTTTCAAAACACCATTTTTGAGGTGTCTTGGAGGTATAAAAGGTATACTTGATACCATGTTTTGAACAATAGGAATTGAATTCATGGTTTTAAAATTATCCTCCATGGTCAATTCTTAAAGAAATAATTTTACCATCTTTATATTTTTGAACTAGTTTTCAAAAACTTATAAAAATAGTGCAAGCATCACTTTTAACACTTAAAAAGACAACCTAGGTAAATCTTGAGAAATCATCGACTAAAACACAATCAAAATATTTTCCTTTTATACTTTTAATTATAGACGGCCCAAACAAATCCATATGAATAAGTTCTAGGGGTTTAGATATAGAAACCTCTTTAATTGGTTTAAAATAATTTTAAACACTACAATGTCCCAATCTTCTATGTCATATCCATGACTCATTTGTTGCAGCATTTAAACTGTTCACCTTTTGTCTGCTCAAAAAATTAAGATCTAGAGTATAGAAATTATCTATTTGTGGTGCCTTAAATTTAAGAATTTTATATTTAAAAACATAACATGCATTATTTGAAAAATAAAAAAATCAACCTTCATCAAAAAGTTGAGAGATACTTATCAGATTGTGCTTTAAACCTTCCATATAGGGAACTTTGTTGAGAATGATAGAGTTCAGATTTCCAACTGATCCAACTCCCATATTTTTTCCTCTAGAATTGTCACCAAAAGTGACATGACCTCTATCTATCTCTAATAAGGAGTGAAAATTAGAAAAATATACAATTATATTCCTTGAGAATCCATTATCCATATACCATCTCTCATTGGTGCTCTTGGACCTTTGTACATACAAAGACAAATTAAACAAGAAATTGTTTTTTTACATATATTTTCTTGGGTCTACCAATGTTAGTAACTAAGGATTTAGGAACCCAAATCTGTTTGTGCTGTCCAAAACTTTCATCATTGAGATTTGAAAGATATTTCATGAAAAAAAATCATGTTTAACTCTACAGAACTGCAGGTTTCTCAAATTGAAATTATTTTCATAATTTCCTAGATAATTATAATGAAAACAATCATTTTTTGAAATATTTATATTCTTGGATCTAGGTACAAAATAGTTCTTGTAAAACTTTGGGTTTTCACCTTGAATTCCTATTCCAAATTTATTTTTATTAGTTTTATTGTTTCTAAGAATTTTATTTAAATAATTTTCACATTTTGTAAATACACTAGTAGCATCTCTAAAGTCTTAAACTTCTTTTTGTAAATTTTCAATTTTATTTGCATGTTCAATACACAATACAATAGAATTTTCCATTTTGGTTTTTAAAATTATAGTTTGTTTACTTGAGTCATATTTTTCATTAAAAATCACTTCATAGGATTTTTTAAGAGTTTTATTTTTCTTTTTAAATATTTTTATTGAGTTACTAACATGGAATAATATTCATTCTATTTCTAAAATGAACAATGTTCATTTTATAATTTAGTTTTGTGCTTAGAATAATAGCAAGAACATACCTCATCTGTATGTTCAATTAAACACATGTTGGATTTTTGATTATAATTATCATCTTATGATTCTAAAGATGAAACATCAATAGAATTCTTGAATCACTCCATGTTTCCTTCATGGATTTCTTATCCTTCTTCTTATAGAAAACTATTTTGAAGTATTTATTTTCTAACTTTTTTTCATCTTGAAGCTGTAGACAACCAAGCTTGATATATCCAAGATTCTTGTATTCATAACATCTTAATTCCTTAGAATTTCTATGTGAATTCTTATATTTTTTAAAATATTTCTTAAATAATATTCTCTGTTTATATAACTTTAATTTTTTGGAAAAGTGAGCAAGCTCACTGTCTAAAGCAGAACTACTTGAAGAATTTTCAGTAGATTACTTAGATAATTGAACTTATTTACACATTTTTTCATCCTTTGAAGTATAGATTTTTAATGTAGTATTTTCGTTCTTAACTAACCTATATTATCCAGCCTCATCTTCTATCTGTGCCTCACACATCATCAGTTTACTGACAAGATATTTTATTTTGAAGTTTTTTACCTATGTTGATTATCTGATAGCAGCTGAAATACCACTCCACCTTAGTGGTAGTATTCTGATAAATTTCATATCCCAATTTGGTTCATTAATAGGTGTCCCTAAAACAACAACACTATTTATAATTTCTGCAAGTTTTCTATTCAACTTTTTAATACTCTCACAATAAATCATTCTAAAAGTGTCAAACTTTAGTATGGTAATACTATATATCTGAGAACCTTCACATTATCTGTTCCCTCATAAGCAACTAAAATTGTAGTCCACATTTCATGGGTTGTTTGAAATAGTGAAATTTTTTTGAGCTCATTCAGACATAATTCACAAATTATAGCATTCATAAATTTAGAATTTAGATCATAGCTTACTTTAATATCAGCATCCCAAGTTTTTGGTTATGTATTTGAAATTTCATAAGGCTTCATGGATTTAATATATAAACCTTTAGTCCAAGGTTCTTTAGAATATGATCATCCATGCCTTCCAACAACCATAATTTTCACCATTAAAATAGGATGCTCTGACCATAGACGTCCCTTATCTATTGTTAGTCATAATAGCTATTTTTGAAGAGATATTTATATTTCAATGTTTTATAGCTGAGAAATCAAGAATCACATCCTCTTATACCAAATATTGTCAGAGACTGACTGCATTAAGACTCAAGAGGGGGGGGGGGGGGGGTGAATTGAGTTCTTTAAAATTTTCTTCACTTAAAAAAAACTACCCTCTTTAGTTTATGAACAACCACTAATCTATTATTTAAAAATTACTTCAATGGAAATTAAATCATAAATAATATAAATAGAATCATATATTTATAGTGGTTTGGGGAATATAAGTCCCCTAGTCCACTCCACCACTACTCTTCTCTACGATTGTAATGATTTTTACTAGACCAATCCTTTTTCTAGGGACTACCAGTCCTTTTTCGAGGGACTACATGACTGATTGAAAGCAGTAAAAACTTTTTATAATTAAAGGATATTTCAAATAGTCTCTATAAAGTCTTTACAAACAATATCCTTCAAAGGTTATTTTACCAAGAACACTTACAATGAAAGATATTAAACAAAGATTTTTTATAGATTTCATCTCACAACTGTAAGATACAACTAATAGAAAATAAGACATCTCCAAGATAGATGATTTGAAGTATAAAAAACTCAAGGTGATTCTTATAAACTCAGTAATAATTTTCAATAAGAAAAACTAATGAAATGAGACTTGTTCTTCCTTATCTCTCTAGAAAAACAACACGTCATTTCAGAGAGTTTTTTGAACATGTTCTCTATATTTATTTTGTGCACTTCAGTTCTTCTTTTTCGATTGAGGATACTTCACATGAAAAAAGGACCCCCACTATAAATTCATGCACTACTTATTATTTAAATTAACATCACATGATCCATATAATCAGGGATTAGTGACACATCCTTTTCCTTAAGATACCCCAACAACAGTAGTGACAAATAAACTATTCTTTTCATTGTCTTTTGTCTTGGTACTTGGCTCTTGTTATAATCAATTTTATCTTAAAATGGAAATCAATAATTTAATGATTTTACAACAACATTAAAAACTCACTTGAGTGTTTCAATGGTAATATATACTTACTTGCAGCACAATGTATCTGATTTCATATTTGAATCCATGTAGTCGATTTTTCTTCATGTAGCCAAATTGAGTCATGTAGAATTTTTACTCACATAGTCGATACTGACATATCCAATTTAAATGACATAGTCGATTTCTTCATGTAGGTGATTCATGTAATCGATTACTCAACATAACTATTTTATGTAGTTGAATGATCATGTAGGAGATTGCTCACATATGTGATCTTTTCAACATAGGCAATTTCCATGAAGGTGATTCTGTGCCGCATTCAATTTCTATATCCAATTCCTCGATGCATGTGATTGATGTAGCCGATTTCACCACATATCCAAAAACTTCACATAGTAGATTTTCCATACTTAGGCATATTTCATCTAAAATCATCTAGAATGCATACTTAAAGAAATTAACCACCGAACACATAAGAATAGGATAAAACCTGATGAACACAATTTAAAAAAATATAATCAGCAAAGCATGAAGGGTTTTTGAGATCATAAAAACCTAAAGTACATCGGATATGTTGGATCAACATTAATAGTCCTTTCTTCCTGGTTTAGTGGTCCATTCAAGATATTGGAGTGTGTTGTCACGATAACATATCAACCGATGCTTACTCTACAAATGTATAGAATCCACATTGTCTTCCATGCATCTTAGCTCCTTGGGCATCTTCACGATGAATCCCATTTCATTGACCGGGGATAGTTAGATATCAAGGATGATGTGTAATTCATGGAGTGATTAGTAGATATCTAGGATCATTGGGATAAGGTACTACATGGATGGTCCATTCTTTTGGTTCGTGTACAAAAGAGGCATGGTGTCTTGGAGGAGAGTACTTGGGAGTATGAGACATAGATGCATGTATTGTACCCATATTTATTTTCAGTTTTTTCCTACTTTGTTTTCCTTGATTATTTGATGAATGAATCATGTTGGTTTATAAAATTTTCCTTTTTCCCTTGATGGTGATTTGTGTTAGATCTTCATACATTTGAAGAGGGGAAACCACTTTTCTAATCAATACACGTTATATTACAAAACATTTTAAAACTATAATGGAGAGTCAGTGTCACCCAAATCAAATAATATATTGATATGAAAGGTGGATTTCCTTGATTTTTTGTGCTTAAGGATGTGTTATGTGATGGTTACGATAGTCGTTGGCTTGGGTCATGTAGAGGTTCTAATTTTGGTGTATATGGTTGTTTGAAGGAGAGGTATCTTGAGGTTAGTGTGAGATGGTGGAAGTGTTTCAATTATAACAAGACCCCTAAGTGGTATCTCATAGAGTGGTTCTTTAGACACCCTTATTTTCCCTTTTTCTGGGTTCAATTTTGATTCTCAAGGACAAGAATCATTTTAGAGGTATCTAATTTCACAGTTTAGACTTTTTGACCCATTACTTTGTGAGAATTTTGGTGAAGGTGATGTTTGGGGGAATTTTTGAGGGAGTTGAGGAGTATATGGTGGAGTTCTAGATAATATTTCAACTATAGAAAAATTTTATAGCATGGAAGTGTATGCTGCATTGTAAAGAAGGTTCCTATGGAATGGAGAGATCAGATGCAACATAGGGCCTTGAATGTTGAGTTTTGGTGGTTTTTACATTTTCAGTATTACTACAATGTGGAGATATAGGATGTGGCATGGAGTCCAAGAGGATAGATTCTTGTGGTTCTTCCTTTTTTGGGTAGCTATGATGTAGATATGGGATATGGCATGACCTTCTTATTGGTGGTTGGAATATGCAACACGATGGTTTCAGTGGTACTATAGTCCCTTTCCTGGTTTATTGGATTTATGGTATGGACCTTATCATGTTTATTAGATGCTGCTTTAACCAGTCCTACTATGTCATGATCCTTTCCTTTATGCTATCTTATCCAATGTTATCACTTTTGTGCCATAACAAAGTATGTTTCACCATGGTCTTCCTGTTAGCCAATAAATTCCTAAAACCCCTCAAACCCTACCTTCCTTTAACCTTTTGTGTCGGTTCTTAGGTAGCTCCTAGGTGATTTTGGGAGGCCTTTCACCCTATCCTTCTGGGTTTTGACTCTTGGCATCTAGATATCAATCCTTGGAAATTCTAAGGTAATTCGACTCTTTTCCTTCTCTATTTTCTCTCTTATTCCTATTCCAGAGAAGGTTTTTCTTTGGAAGATAGATGGTTTGGGTAGTATTATGAAGGAGGATTGATTTGAGTTACTGTATTCTAGATTGATCAAGGTGTTCCCTTTCGTTGTGGTGCTAGAAAGTCATCTTCCTCTTTTTCTAACCTTGCATAATGGTTTAGAAATATTTGTTTGAGGTAGAAGATCCTTTATCTTTCCTTATTTAGATGTATATGTGATAATATCATGATTTTTTTTCTTTGGGGAGATGGTATGAACTAACTTAATGAATATAATTAATTGGTTAAATTGAAATTGATGGGGAAATGAAGAAATTGTATGAGGTTTACTCATTCTTGTGTTTTTCCTATATATTGAGTATGCTTTCTATTTCATTTCAGCTTTGTATTATGTTGATATTATTATGTTGTTGTAGATTTTGACTTAGTGAACCTTATTGTTCTTTCTGAATTGACTAACCACATATGAAAATGACAAAGAATGTATATCTAACTAGTAAAATGGTTTCCCATGGAATCTTAGTTTGTGTGAGAATTTCCTTGAAAGTATTGAATTAAATATGATGTAATCCAATTGATTAATTTGAAATAATATTTTATGAGATGTGTTTGTGGTGTATGGTGGTTGCGATGAGATGTGGTTATGGTGTGTAGTTGTTGCGATGTGATGTGTGGTGGTTGAGATGTGTGTAGTGGTTGTGATGTGTGGAGCGATTGTGATGAGAATAGGTTGTGTTTGTGGTGGATGTGATGTGAGGCTTATTGATATGAGGAGGACGGGTTGTGTGTTGGTTGGTATGTGTTGTGTTGTGTTAGTTTCCCGGTAGTGATGGAATGAAATGTTAATGATGAAACTGAAATGGCATGGGTTGGAATGCTTAATAAACTCTTGAACTAAAATGTGGAGTGTGGTTAATGTGCATATTGTTAATCATGAAATGAATGGGATTAATAATAAATATGGTTAGTAATTTAGAAAATCTATAAATGACTTAACTTGAAAAGAAAATATTAAATGTGGCTTGTGGTTGTGGCTTTCTTGGGTGGTGCAATGTATTTAGTGGTGGCAGCAAAATTGGTAGAAGTTTTGAGGTCTTGTGGTGATGTTGTGAGTTGATACAATACTTTTGTTATGAATTTATAGGTTGGGCTTGTGTGTAACTATTATATTATATTTTAATTGTGATTTATACACATCCCTTCATGTCGAGCACTATATGCCGACACCCAAATATTTTAGGGTTTGTTTTCCCCAATATCTAAGATGGAGAGGGAAAATGGTTGGATTCCCCTCTTCCCCACTCACTCTTCTAGGAGAGGTTCTAACGCATGAGATATAATGGATTGAAAATATAGTTTACTTGTGGTTGGTTTGATGGGATTGATGAGGTGGTTCTTGGCACGGGTCATGCATGGTAGGAGGAGGGAACAAGGTTGATTTCATTCATGTTCATTATACCCTACTAACTTTGTTATGGAAGTGGTTATGGGATGATGCAGATGTGATGAAAAGTTTCACATAGGGTTCTTGGCATGATACAATTTCCCAGGTGTCTTCGGGTAGGATTCTGCATAAGGGATGAGAGCATCAGGACGTACAACATTGGGGTGTGAGAGTGGAAAATCAATGGGAAAGCGGTGAGGGGTACCCTTTTTATCGATATACATCATATTATGTTACTATACTTGGATGAGTTATTTGGTGAGCATGCCATAGTGAGGATGAGATTAGTTTTTGATCTGCTTCAGTGCATGTTGGTTCTAATTTTTGTCTATTGATGCATCAGTATGATCTTTTCACATGTGCATGAGAGACCTTGGGTATGATGCTACTATTTATACATGTTATTCTCACCCCATGTATATAATTTTTTCCCTATATTTCTAGGAGGAATTTGTGGATCATGTAGGACATTAATATCCCAGACATTAGGGATGTTTCTGAATCACTACCTTATGATTTCTTTTGGATATTTATATGGAGTCTCTTTGTATTTATTTACTTTATACATGAATTTTTATAAGTTTTTGGTTTCCCTTTTTTATTTATGTCATGGAGTCTCTTGGTAGATGATATCCTATCTCCTGATCCTACTTTATCTATTGGGGATAATGCCTTCCATTTGTGATATTTTTATACCCTCGATTCTAGTATCCTACCTGGGGCCTATTGAAGGTGACACTCTAAGGCCATTATCTATATTAATTCATTGTCATCATAATAGGGGTACCTTTGGAGGGGGTTCATGATAGTTTTAGAATTCTATGTTTTTCATAAAATTTCTCCATGCCCATTTTTCATAAACCATGATGTTGTTTTATAAATTATAAAACGTTATGGTTATGAAAAACATTAAGAACCATAAATTTTTTTCACAAAAATCATCATGGTTATGTAAAAAATCATTTTCTAGTTTCTTTATCTATTTAAAATTTTAATTAAAATGTTATGGAAATGACTCTTATATCACTAAATAGTTTGTATGGGATAACACTTGTTTTAAGGTAGTGGAAATAATAAACCAAAAATGAATGCATACATTTTTCTCTATTGATCCAATCTGTCCATGATTCTTTCACACAAGTTTAATAGGGATCATTGAGAAACATCCAATAGAGTCTTTCTTCCAAGGGTATCCATGGGTTGTGTGAATCTCTCAATGATTAGGAATGAATTTCTTTAAGTCATGGTTTTCCAAAACCTTTGGTTAAAGGCTTGAAAGAAACCAAAGATTCTCTAAACTTTAGTTCAAGGAGTTTTTATCATAGGAATGATGCACAAACAGTCCCCATATTATGATCTTGGATTCCTTTTATGGAACCAAGGACACTCCCTACATGACGTCCTGGACCCGGATGCCACTCAGAGGTGCCCCGAGCCCGGTTGGCCACATGGCCTCAAGCGCTTCTCTCCAAGTGCCAGAGGATTCCGACTAGCTATGAAGGCCTAGGGTGTGTCCCTGGGGAGACTATGTCCTCATTACTAGAGTGGATCACAATGGATAAATATGATATAAGGTAAATAAAGGAAGTAGTATGATAAAACAAATAGCACAACAGAAGAAGACAAGAATAATGAATAACAGAAGCAACTGATAAGAGTAATTAAAATCATATGACATTGTATGGAATGTATCTATAAAGTATGAATTTTTTTAAATGGTAGTAGGGAATAAATTCCATACAAAATAAGTAAAAATAATCCAAAAACTATCCATGAATCCTGAGCTCCAACTCAGTCATCTTCTACCAAGCTCTATCCTAAAGAAAGAAGTCATGATCAAGTGTCCAAAGAGGGATGCTTCCACTTATCAACACCTCCATACATGTAATCTTCCCAGGTACTAATGGAAACCTAGACAGGGTGTGAGATAAATCTCAATAGTCCACCACCAATGGTGTCTATAACATCCAGTCCATTTAATATACATAGAAATAGTTTGAAGGCATGCATATATAAAAGTAAATAAGTACAATAATGTAAATATCCAAGTACCTCCTTCATCCCCAGATGGTGTCTGAACATGTAGTCATTTCATTATTTAACTATGTTTCAGTTTATATAGTAAGTCACATGAGGTATAACTATCACTAACATCATTTCATGATAACAATAATAAAGGATCCAAGATATAACAAGGAATCCTGTAATGATGATAATAATAAGTAGGATCCAATGTAATAACTAAGGAATCCTTTACCTCAGGGGTCAATCCAACTCAATATTAATCTTTAGTCTGGATAAAGGGGAAAGAGTGTAATCCAATGGGAATCTAACAAGGTATTTAAAAATAACATAATTCTAAGAAAGTCCAAGGAATTCATCCAAGGTAAAATAGGATTAGCAATGACTAGGCCCAAGGGTGTATCCAAGGCACCTCATGTACATATACATCATGCAAGATTCAAGGATTATATCCAAGGCATCTTATAATAATAATGGAGGGATCCTATGGTATCATACTGAGCATCCACTAATAGACAAGGATTGGGTTCCAAGGTGGGTGTCAACCATGTAAACCAACATCCCTAAATAAGAATGGTATCCATGAGTGCTCAAGGCATTCCCTAAGGAATACAAGGCTAGCTCAAGTCTGACCACTCCTATAAAGATATCACGGTCCATATAAAATAGGCACCAAATACTTGATTCATTGACTAATTAGGCCATGTAATAGTCATTCCATTTAATAAGTCAATTGGTCTATTTCCTTGACTTTTATATAAGTGAAAAGGTTAAAGGGTCATGAAACCATCCATTGGTTTATATAAGTTATAATTAATTCATTAGGTTCACTCCACCAACTTCCATTATACATGGAAAGGGGTGCTATGAACATGCAACCGGACTATTTAATTACATTCAATTATGCCAAGTGATATCCATAATATTCTTTCCAAATAACCATTTATGGATTTATTTATTAATTAAAATTATTACCTTAAAAGGTTCAAGTTACATTACCATATACAAGGGCTAACCATTCCATTTCATAACTCATTTAATTAAGAAAGGGCTTACCATTAGAAGGGTCAAGCTAAAGCACACCCAAATGGTAGCATAAATGAATATAACAAACCACTAAAGGAATATATATATGTAAAAAACCATACTTGGGATGGTTGATGTTGAGTTCATAACCTACAATGATGGATAAAATTTATAAAAAGGGTCTTAAAATACAATTCTAATGACTATAATCAAGGCATGCGATTTTAATAGGCCACACATGATGAAATCGGTGTACGCACAACTATGAAAATTTAAAACATGATAAAACTAGAGGGATGCATCATAGACCACCTACCTTAAGTTTGTATGATTATCCTCTTCTAGTATAAGCCTTTAGTTTGGTCTAGATCAGAAGAAATATGAATAATGAATCAATGCCATGAAAATAGGGATATGAGCCTACATCTGAATAACATTTCAAGGGAAAGAAGAATGATGAATGGATAAAAAGGAATTGAGTACTCACTGATAAAAAGCCAATGTGATGAATAGGTATTTAATTGGAATTTGGATATGAGATTGGGAGCTAAAATTATGGAAGAGATGTTTGAGAGCTTCAATAAGAGAGAGGAGAAGCTTATTGTCCGCTGGAATGAGAACACAAGGAGAAGGGGTAAGTTTTATTATTCATCAGGGGGAAAATAGTCATTTAACCCAAAATATATGGTTTGCATGGTCTGACCATATTATTGACTAAACAACGTGCCAACTGTGCGTCTCCCACTTCTTAAGGAGGGCGCTCGTATGGTTAGGCCACACAGTTAGGGAAACTATACACCAACTATGTAAATCAACTATGCTAAAAACTACATACATTCCACATAGGCGTGTGGCCCCCCATCACATGGTTAGGGAAAACTGTGTGCCCTGATTCGCCCCACTGTGCAACCCCACATGGTTAGTAGATATCGTGCAGGCTGGGTCGCACGATTTCTACTAACTGTGTGGCCTAGTGTTTTTCTCCACTAGCCAGGGTTTTGAGCTTTGAAAAATCCCCAGACACCCCTAAAACATTTTTTAACTCATTAGGCATCCATATTAGGCACACAATAAATAATTAGAACAAATGAAGGATCGACATCTAACTCATCCTCCTAAAGATCAGAAATATGAGAGGATTTGGAATGATAATGACGAAGCCATGAAATGTGGAAGACATCGTGCATGGAACAATACCTATGAGTTGATAATAATTGATAGGATATAGGCCTGACTCTTCCTATAATCTCATATGACCCTACATAATGAGGCAAAAACCTCCCTTTCCTCCGTATCCATCTATGCCCAAGCCTGGGTGATCCCCAAAGGAAAACACGATCCTCAACCTCAAACTCCAGAGGTTTTCGACAATGATCAACATATAATTTCTATTTATACCGAGTAGTATACATACACTTCCTGATTAGATAAACCTACTTTTAAGTCTCTTACATGAGACGAGGACCTAGTAGTGTTGCCTCACCTGCCTTTTACTATCATAGGGGTGAACATAACAACCTACTATACAAGGCCTCAAAAGGATCTATATGAATTTTCACATGAAAGCTATTATTTTAGGTAAAATTGATGAGAGGGATATAATTATCCCAAGAACCACAAAAATCAAGGACGCATGCTCAAATCATATTATCTAACACCCATATCATCCGTTCCGACAGGCCATCAATCTGAGGGTGAAAGGATGTGCTCAGTGCACCCATATCCTTCTACAACCCCTGCTAGAATAGTGACATGGAGCGAGAATCCATATCTAAAATGATAGTAAAAGGGAACATGTTTAGTCATATGATCTCAAAAACATAAAATATTTCTATCTCATTAACTGAGAAAGTATCCCGAATAGGAATAAAGTGATCTACTTTCATCATATAGTCAATGAAAACCCATATTACGTCGCTACCTTGAGGTGACCTCAGTAATCTGGATATAAAGTCCATGGAAACATATTATCATTTCCATTTTAGACTAGAAGTGGCTGTAACAATCCTACAGGTTGCTGGATCTCTGCCTTCACCTAATGAAAAGTGGAATACCTAGTGATAAAGCTTGATATCTGATGTTTCATCCCATGCCACCAATACTGGAGACACATATCTTAGTACACTTTGGAGATGCTTGGATGAAATGCCTATTGAGAATCATGAGAATATTGCATCATTTCCCATATCATGTCATTAGGAAACTAGACACGTCCATGTATACATATAATGTTGTCTATATCCAAAAACCAATCTAGTGGCGGGTCCTCTCCCACAATGCTCGCTCAAAGAACCATACCTTCAGGATCTGAAAATTGCCTACTCTTTACCCTCTCAAGGAGTGAAGTGGTAACTATCAAGGCTGGGTGATAAGACTGCTAGTGACTGTCATGAAACTCTAGATGTCAATCATAAAAGAGGGCCATCAATTTTCATTCATCACTGAATTCCCATATGGCATGTGCCTGAGTTTTATGACTCAGCACATCAGCTACTACATTTCCCTTCCCAGGTGTATATGAATACTCAAAATAAAAGGAATGAATATATTCAACCCATATTCACTATCTGATATTCAATTCACATTGTTTAAAGATATATTTTAGGCTCTTTTGGTCCATATACACCACAAATCACCCACCCATTAGATAGTGTCTCCGGTAATGTAAGGCATGGACAAATACTGCTAGGTTGAGGTCATGCATTAAGTAATTTCTCTCATGAGGCCTCAACCACTGAGATCCGTAAGAAAAAAATTTATCCTCATACATCATAACTGCACCTAGGCCAATTTTGAATACATCAAAAAACACTATATATCATTTTCCAAGATCTAGTAGAATTGGAATAGGTGCCGAGCCAAACCTTACTTTCAACTCCTGAAAGGATTTATTGCACTCTTCTAACCACAAGATCTTAACACTCTTCTTTTTAAGAACAATAAGAGGTGAATAAAATCATGATAATTCCTGTATTAAATTTTTGTAATATCCATCTAGCCTTAAGAAATTCTACATATTAAAAATTTTCTTGGTCTTCTCCCAGGAAACCACAACACTCGCCTTCTTTAGGTCAACTGGTACTCCTGATTCTGAGATAATATGACCCAAGAAGTGAACTTTGTTGATCTAAAAGTGGAACGTTGCAAGCTTAGAATAAATATGATTCTATCTTAGTGTATTCAAAACATTCTCAAGGTTCTTATAATGGTTACTAAGAGTGTGAGAATACTCAAAGATGTTATCCACAGAGACCACGTAAAAATAATCCAGATAGGGGTGGAACGCCCTATTCTTCAAATCTATTAAAACAGAAGGCACATTCATAAGGGAAAATGGAATAACAAGATAATCTTATAGACCATACCTTATATAAAAATATGTAAGAGGTATGTATGAAGGTTTGACTCACACTTGATGATATCCTGATCTCAGGTCAATCTTATAAAACACCCTATCCCCTTATAGTTGGTTAAATAGATCATTTATTCAAGGCAGTGGATATCGGTTCTTAACTATAAGCTGGTTCATCTGTCGGCAATCCACACATAAATGAAGGGTCCCATCCACCTTCTTGGAAAAAACCATGGGTGAATACTAATAGGAATTTCTAGAATGTAAAAAACCATTGGACTCTAGATCCTATAAATTTTACTTAAGCTCCTGGAGCTTAGTAGGTGCCATATTGTATGGAGGAATGGAAACTAAATCTCCTCCTGGAATGAGCTCAATCATAAAATCTACATCTCTCTCAGGAAGTAATCTAGAAAAATCATTGAAAAATACATCTTTAAAATAATCTACTAATGGAGGGAATTCAACCTGATGTCAACCCTAATCCTCCACAAAGAGATTAGAAATCTGGGTGGTCACTCCACTTATCCCATGATACTCCAGTCCATCTCTACTAGCCTAGACATCCCACTCACACTTGTGTATATAAATGATTCCCTCTAGTTATGTAAATGATACCCTGTAGTGATTGAAGTATACAAAGTCATGATACAAGACCAACCAATCCATCCTAATAATGAAATCAAACCCTATCATTTCAATAACAAAGAGGTCCCATAAGAAAGGATAATTGCCTACCTCAAGGGGGAAATCCCTGCATTGGTGTATATCCTCTGACTGTACTCTCAATTGTGTATCTAGTGTCATTACACCACAGTAATACTGAATTTCCATCCTAATAATTTAAATGATAGATAAAGAGATGAATGAGTGTGAAACACCTATATCAAATAAGTTAGATACCATAGTGGAGGATACTAGAATAGTACCTCATACTGTAGATGATACTACACTCTGATCCCGAGGTATTGGTTGTAAAGCATGAAACTGTCTTGATCCTTGGCCCTATTCTACAGCTGGACTACCCTAAGTATGAATGTTCTACTAATGATGATGATTTGAAGTCTAGATACCACAACCATAACCTTATACTCGACCAGTCTTTCTTGTGATACTTTAACTCCCTACCTGACATGACGTAAAAGAAACTACCCCTTAAGGTGGAGCTGGTGCAGAGCCTCTTCCACTGGAAGTAGATGGAAAGGTGTAATAGAATCTCAGAAGATTCCTTATATAGATGTAAGAATGACACTCCATTGGGTATCTATCGTACTGAGGCTTCCGATTCCCCTACCATTGACACTGATGTCACACAACAGAGCTTCTTGTGTAGTTACTTTGACTATCACTGCTCTAACATGAAACCTCAAAGGAACGCTTTCTGCTATCGGAAGAACTACTAGCCTGCCTTAGTACTAATCCTCTATGACTGATACTATCACCTTTCCTTAGTTTTTTCTCAGTGATAAGATCTTGATTGATGATCTCAGATAAAGTAGTTAGGAGAAAAACATTCACTTGAGTATGGATGGCATACTGGAGCCCATCCCCAAAACATTTAGCACATGAAATTCATCACTATCTAGAAGTGGTTCACAATGCTACAACTTCATAAAATGCACTGAATACTCCATGAATAACATAACACCTTAATCTAGATGCATGAACTCTCTAGACTGGTTTGCCCTCAAAATTTTCAGAAAGAAGTGGTTGTAAAAATCAGTCTGAAAATCAGCCTAGATCATGGCTTGATGAAAACCATTCTAGGAAATTACATCCCAAAAATGCTTGGATGAATCATAAATAATATAGTTAGAAAGCTTAAACCTCCACTCTAGAGGTGTCTTCAGATGCTCAAAGATAGATGGAGTGGCCACTATCCAAGACTCAACAACTTGTGGAACTCCATCCCCTAAGAAGATGGGAGGATGCTGCTGCTGGAACATGCATATCAGATCATCCATTATAGGTTTAGGTCATGGAATACCCTGCATGGACTGCATCACACATAAAAAACTCTCACAATGTTGAGCGTCAGTGCCCAGATTAGGTATAGCATGTGGTGCCTCAAGTGGAACTCTGGGTAGTAAGACTGGCAGCTCAAGGCCCACCACATTTGGAGCATGGTCATCGCCACCCTCATAGTGCACGTCATGAGGACTCCGTGGTGACATAGGTCTAGAAATTCCAATAATATGAATCATAACAAGATTTAATAATAGATATAAACACTAGTGGAAGAAACTCACAAGGATAAGGGATCACTGTCCATAGTATACTATCACAACTACCTACTTAGAGGGCTAGGTATTGTTAAGTGTTCAAATTTAAATTACAAGGGTTCCCAAAGATGAAGGGTCAATAGAACTTTACCTATTCATTCATTAGAAACCAATTATTTTATAAGTCATGTTTAACTTTTTGAGTTGAATTTTCTTATAAACTTGTATCAAATTCTGATTAAAATGGATTATCATTACTAATGAATTAGGCCCCATACATATTATCACTGAAAGAAACACACATTTAATCTCAATTTAACCCCATCTACATTCGGTCTTAGAATGAAATGTGTTATGTATGATGGATTGACTCAATAAACCACACTTTCCAACCCACAAGGGCCCATACACCTCATGAATTGAAACTATAAATTACTCAATCATAGCCAAAGAGTATCATAGGCATAATATAACTACCATAGCATCACTCAAAAATCACAGGAAAAATAATAAAATGAAAGCAGTGAAAATTCACCTACATGGAATGGCATATACATGGAATGAAAATTCTAGGTGCCTACAATGATGCATGTAACAATGTTACTTGGCCTCATGTCATAAATCCAAGGATAAAATAAATACCTCAATCAAAATAATAATAATAACCATCACATGGCATGTGAATAACCCAATGGTGAAAGGATATCAACTGTAATAAGTAATGGTATAAAAACAATTATAATTCAAGAAACTCGACATTTACCCCGAACATGGGTTAACTATGCCCAAGTATGACTTATGACCAAGTTCCAAAGCATTCCTAATCTACTATCTATTGTATCCAAATAGTAAATCAAGAAAGAAAATGCTCTGATACCACTTTCTGAAATCCCATATTTGGATGACACTCAGAGGTTCCCCGATTCTGGTTGGCCACATGGCCTCAAATGCATCTCCCCAAACACCAGAGGCTTCCAACTAGTAACGAGAGACTAGGGTGTGTCTATGGGGAGAATATTCCCTCATTACTATAGTGGAGAACAAAAGATAAATATGATATAAGGTAAATAGTGGAATCAATATGATAAATAGATGGAACAATAGAAGTAGATAAGAATAATGAATAATATAAGAAACTGAAAATAATACTAAAAAACTAATGATAATGTATGTCATGTATCTATAAAGAATGAAAATAGGTTTATATGGTAGTAGGAAATACATGCAATACAAAAGAAAAATAATAATCCAAGAATCCCGAGCTCTATCTCAGTCATCTGCTACCAAGCTCTATCCTAAAGAAAGCAGTCAAAATTAGGTGTCCAAAGTGGGACGCTTCCCCTTATCAACACCTGCATACATGTAATCTGCCTAGGTGCCAATGGCGACCTGGATAGGGTGTGAGATAAATATCAATAGGCCACCACCAATGATATCTATAATATCCAGTCCATGTAATATAAATTTAAATATTATGAAATCATTCATATATAAAAGTAAAGCAGTACAATAATGTAAATACCCAAGTACCCGCTTCATCCTCAACTGATGTTTAAAAATGTAATCATTTCATTATTTAACTAAGTTCCAGTTTATATATTAATTCATGTGAGGTATATCCAGCATTGATATCATGTCATGATAACGATAATAAAGAATCCAAGATATAACAATGCATCCTGTAAAGATGATAATAATAAGGAGGATCCAAGGTAATAACCAAGGAATTCTTGACCTTAGGGGTTGAGCTAACTCAGTAATAATCTGTAGTCTTTCTAAAGTTATAAGAGTGTAATACAAGGGGCATCCACCAAGGAATTCCATAATAACATAATTCTAACCAATTCTAAGGAATTCATCCAAGGTAAAATGGGATAAGCAATTACTAGAACAAAGGGTGTATCCAAGGTGCCTCATTTCTGTAGACATCACGCTGGATCCAAGGAGTGTATCCAAGTAATCATATAATAATAATGGAGGGATCCTATGGTGTCATACTAAGAATCCACTAGTAGACAAGGATTGGGTTCCAAGGTGGATATCAACCATGGAAACCGACATCCCTAAATCAGAATGTTGTCTATGAGTGCTCAAGGAATTTTCTCAGGAATCCAAGGCTAGCTTGAGTCTGACCACTCCTATAAATATATAAAGGTCCATATTTAATAGGCAAAAAATACTTGATTCATTTATTAATTAGTCCATGTAATAGTCATGCTATTTAATAAGTAATTTGGTCCATTCCCTTTCCTTTCATATAAGCGACAAGGCTAAAGGGACATGCAACCATCCATTGGTTTATATAAGTTACAATAAATTCATTAGGTTCACTCCTCTACCTTCCATTATACATGGAAAGTGGTGCTACGAACATGCAACCAAACCATTTAATTACATTCAATCAAGCCAATTGATATTCATAATATACTTTCCAAATAAATTTTTTAAGGTTTATTAAATAAATAAAACACTTACCTTAGAAGGGTCAAGTGGCATTACCATAGAAAAGGGATAATAATTCCATTTCATAGATCATTTAATTAATAAAGGGATTACTATTAGCAGGGTCAAGCCAAATCACACCCGAACGGTGGCATACACGAATGTAACAAACCACTAAAGGAATATATATATATGGAAAAAACACTACTTGGGGTGGTTTATATTGAGACCATAACCTCCAATGATGGAAAACATTTATAATAAGGGTATTAGAATAAAATTATAATGACTATAAGCAAGACATGTGATTTTAATAGGCCACTCTTGATGAAGTCGGTGCATGCGCAACTATGAGAACTTATAGAATGTCAAAACTAAAGGGATGAGTCATAGACCCCCTACTTTAAGATCATACAACTCTCCTTGTCTAGTAACATCCTTTAGTTTGGACTGCATTAGAATAAATATGAAGAATGGATCAACACCCTAAAAATAGGGAATATGATCCTGCATATAAATAGCATCGTCGAGGGAAATAAGAAAAAAATGGATAAAAAGGAATTGAGAACTCACTGATGTTCATACAACGTGATGAAATAGGATCTAATCGGACTTTTGATATGATCTTAGGAGAAAACAAATATGGAAGAGGGGTTTGAGAGATTTAGAAAGGTAGAGGAGAAGCTTGATGTCCGATGGAATGAGAAAAAAGGAGGGGTGAGTTTTATTATTCATTAAGGAAAAAATGGTCATTTCACCCAAAATATATGGGTCATACAGTTTTTCCACATGATTGGCCAAACCATGCGCCAAATTCACACCTCCCATTTCTTAAGGAGGGCACTCGCACAGTTAGGCCACATAGTTAGGGAAACAATGCGAATCACCTATGAAAAAAACTATAAAAATTACACATGGACGTGATTCCCTTAGTACACAGTTAGGGAAAATTGTGCACCCTACTTCACCCCACTATCTATCATTTCATTATTAGTAGATACCGTTTAGGTTGGATCACATGATTTCTACTAATCATGTGGATCAGTGTTTTTCTCCATCAGTTGGGGTTTTGAGCTTCGAACTAGCCTCAGACACCCCCAAAACCTTCGTTAACTCATTGTACATACATATTAGGTCCAAAATAAAGAATTACAATAAATTAAAAAGGACCCATACATGAAATAAAAACTGGGTTCTTACACCCTGAGGCTCCAAACATTTCATAAAAATTTGATAATAAAGGTATACACTACAAACAATTTGTAACTCCATGGTTATTCATGAGAAAACATTTTTCTTTTAAATTTTTTGTATTACATCATTAAATATGTATTAAATATCATCTAATTACATTCATAGACGATTATGATATCTGGGAGTAGGAGGATGCAATCACATGCTATCACATAACACATGAATTTCCATGTAGAATACCTCGACATAATGATCCTTACCATGTCGTGGTTTACAACAACACAAACCATAACTTGGTTTAAACTATCATGCTATGGTTTGATCTTTAGTGTATATATTTAACAAACCTAGGGTTAGATTATAACATAGTGGGACATATATCTTGGGTTTTATTACCACTATCCAGGAGCCTAAGGTCTAGATTATAGTATAGTGGGGCTGGGATCCTGGGTATATGGTGACATCTAGTAGGAAATAGTTCATAACAGACCCTTATTATTCTTATATTAAAAAGTGAGGACACACACAAACACACATGAACTGGCACACACACACATTCAAATGTTTTTATTTGGTGTGTGTGATGAAAATGAGTAATGGTTAGTTTGATAAGGATTGATCATGGACATTTTTATGATTGATGATGATGTGTTGAGGAGTTTGTTTTGTATAATTTTTTTTATTAATGATTCACATAGACACTGGTGGTTTACTGATGTTGGATCATAGCTTGGGATTACCATACCCATGCTTGCACACTCATGCGTTAGTCACTCTTGTGTCCATACAGTTTGGTAAATTTAAATGGTGGATGTCATTTAGAGGTTAGATATGAATGGTATATGTGAAAAATAATTAAATAGAGTCTTCATCATGATGACCATATTTTTCTCGTCCGTATTCAGGCTTATGTTTCATTACATCTGTTCAGGATCTATTATGGGTATACAATGTTCTATTCATTTTAAATTACATTGTTTTATAGAGATATTATTATATATTAATGTGATATATTTCATGGTTGATGATTCATTTATATCATGGTGGATGATTTTAGATGATAACAGGTGACATATTATATTTAAAGGTAATGCTTCCCATCATTTTAGTGGATACTTTAGAATTGGTCACTAGCCCTTGGTTTGTTGGAGGTGGGCTTGAGGAGTTCTCTTCTTAGTACAAGAGACTATTCACTCAATTAAGGTGATGGTGGCATGGGTTAATTATTGTATATAGCACATATGAGATGTGGCAGGGATAAAAAATATACATTTATCATAACCATCATAAATAAAATTGGATAATAAATAAAAACAAACATGATAAGAAATACTAGAAGATATTTTAATGGATAATCACTAATAAAAAATATGACTACTAGAATTAAAATCTCAATAAAAAAACTATTATCATTGGATTGATCATTTTTTAGAAGTGAGATAATACTTTGAAAAAAAAAACTAAATATATAAAAAATGTGATTTGTGATGGGATTTGAGAAATTTAAAGGAATGCATGAGAGTGAGGTAGTCATTGAATTACTATTATAAGGGGAATAAAGTGACTATTATGTGACCATTAGAGGTAACCATCATGTGACCATTATAATTAATTGTTAACCATTAAAAATTAAAAACTTAATATAAATGAAAAAGGATCATGTATCAAAATATTTAAAATGGAATTACATATTCACTTCTCAAAAAATAAATATTTTTTCACTTAAAATAACTTGATTTTTGATGTACAAATGATTTTTATTTAATAATTAAATTTACTTTAATTAAAGATTGATTATCATAAAATGGATTTGAAATTTGAAATTAATACATCAAAATTTGGTATCAATGAACTTTTGGATTTTTTTTGGAATTTCATAATGAATAATAAAATATGATATTCATATCCAGTACATTGTATAAATGAATTTTGATATAATAAAAATGAAAATATTAAATTTAGTTTTTCTATGACCTAAAATTTATATATTATTAGTTAAATAATTAATTTTAATGTATAAAATTCAATTTACAAAGCTTACAAAACAATTTCCAAAATCTAAAACATATTTTATCTATTCATAAACCATTTTCTATATCCTTAGTGATTCCTTACAAGGTTTAATTATTTTTTAAAGAATTATTTTAGTGTTTAAAGGTATAAATTTAAAAAAACATCATATGAAACCATGAGTGAATTATTTTAATTTAATTTTACATAATCTAAATTTCATAGAGTTATATCAAAACAACATTAAACAATTACACAAGGTTTACTATAAATAGCCACCCATAAATCAATTTATCTGCAATCAAATCCAGGAAGAGGCACAATTTCTGGGTACTGTAGAAGTACTGTAGCGGGAACTATGCAGTACTATAGAAGATACTATAGTGGGAACTGTGCAGTACTGTAGTAGGTACTGTAGCGGGAACTGTAGTAGTCACTATAGCAGCCGGGAATTTTCCCCCGTTTGGGATTTTGGGCCACCGATTTGGTCCCCAAGTCCTTTAAGGCCTTAGGGCCACCCAAGCCTTCAGGACAATAAGGCCTTGAGGCCACCTCAAGGCCTTTAGGCCACCTTTAGTGAAAATGAAAACCAGAAAACCTAGAAGGAACAAGCTCTATAGGAGGATAAGCAAAGAGCTTTCACCACATCAAAAGCTACATGGATTGCAAGAATGAGAGGGTATGACACCTGCCATCGGGACAAGTCTGTGCATGCATGGGATAGCCTAACCAAACATCCATGTGAAGGTGGAGAGCTGATTTCACGATGAAGATACTGGGAGGAGCATTTCCAAGTAGTTAGTCTAGGTTTTATGTAATTTTTGAAGCCTACGGGCAATGAATTCCTCTAAGGCCTATAGGTCCATATAATACTTACACCTACGGGCATTGTAAGGGTTCCAACTCACCCCTTGAAAGGTGGATTATCAAAAATCAATAAAAAATTAAGGCCTTTGGGCCATGGGTTGAACTCATTTTCTTATTTATTCTCTATCATATTTATCTTTTCCATATATGTGAAACAATTAGGGTTCTAGGGTGTAAGGTTTCAAATATAGGAAGCACGGTTAGGGTAATGATATTTTCTCTCATTATATTTTGAATTTTCTGTTGTATTCTCTATTTATAAATAGTGTTACCTTTATTTTAGTGTTAACTTTTTACTCTTTTTTATATAATATGTATGTGTGTGTTTCTAAATCTATGAAATTATAGATATGAAAAATTTATTAAGAATCTTTATCTATAAAAATGATTTCAAGTATACCTAGTTAAACCCTTATCAGGATCTTTAGGAATCTTTTGGTATTAGAAATATGTGAACCTTTGATATATAAATAACTACATTTCATCATTTAATATTTTTTTAAATAATGTTTCTATTTTATATATAATATATACATATTTTATTTCTTTTTGATTGATTATTTTTTATTTCTACCTTGATAAATATTTATAAAATCCATTGAAACAACCCCATTTAGGAGGAATTATTCCATTAAGTACTCTTTAATATGTATATCATATTCTCTATTTGATTGAAAGATATTTATTTTGTTATGAAAATAATTCCATTTGACTATATTATCATATATCTATTCAATAAATTTCTTTTTACTAGATATTTATTGATTAAACCCATTTAATTAAAATTTTGATAAATATATTCTAAATACATCCCATAGATATGAATATTCTAGGTAACCATATACCTTTCTATAGATCCCAGGTCGATGGTACCACTGGGGGGGGGGGTGAATCAGTTGTACATTTTAAAAACTATTCTTTTACTATTAAACCTATGTGGTCAATTAAAACCACAATCCTCTCTTTCTTGATTAACTCAACCTCACCCAATTATAGTGGAATGTAAAGAGCATAGGAACACAAGAATTTACTAGCTTTAGTGTAAAATATATCTCCTTTACATGATTGGTTAGTCACCCAAATCATGAATTCTCCACTATATGCACAAGTGGTTACATCATGGACCATCCCAGTCTGATAAATACAGAGCCCTACTGTGTTCCCACTCTAGAGTTCCACATGAGTTCATATATTCCCACTACCCACTAAAAGATATGATTGAGAATCATGAAATGATCTCCTTCTACTCTGGTATGCTCCTGTGTTACCTGATGTAGATCTTCCTTAATGAATATACTAGATCAATTGGTCTGCCCATGTACACTTCCTTCAAAAACTTCGATTTCTAAATAATACATCTTCTAGTCTCAAAACTCACTCCAGATCTTCAGTGATCTAGTTCTTCTCAACTTCTTGAACACTTAGGTGTAATATTTTCCTTCCTCCTTAGATGACTGTTGGATTTAATCTCCTATCCACTCCATGATATTGCAGTGTATCAAGATTTTATTCTTCCTCAACACTCAACAGTCGCATAGTTATCATGAGATATATTTTTTCAAGAACATATTCATACTTTTTTTCATATATATATATATGTTCAAAAAATAATATCATGAATATTAGTTTCTAAAATGGAATTTTGGAAACTCCTTTATCTTTGATAGTAGCTGTGATATAATCTAATTTGAATCATTCAACATAATTTGATTATATTATCTTATTAAAATTCATTTGAATTCATAAGCAAGATTTCCTTTTGAATCTCCAAATGACTTGGGATTATTTCCATATTAAAAACTTCATAAATATACTAAATTAACCACTTTTTAATTATCCATGTGTGGAATTATGACATCAAACTTTTAGCTTGCAGCGTGGAATGTAATGAACTAAACTTTTATAAATAAAATCCTCCTTTTGAGTGAGTAAATGACTTGTAGTTATAGAAAACACATGAACTAATTTTATTATTTTGGAATGATATAGCTTGTTATATTTAAAAGGCCATTAATAATCTTAACCTTTGATAATATAGCCACTATATAATGACCATTAAAATTAGTATACAATAAGGGTTATGATAAATTCCAATTAACATATATGGAAGAAACAATGGCCTCAATGATTAGGATCATACCCTATGAAGCCCATATATTAAAACTTTTGAGGGAGATAATATCACTGGGATTTTACCTTGACCAATCCTAAGATGAGATTTGAAAAATAAAGCTAAAAAAACCATTTATGGGATAAGTTCAAGATTATTAAGATCACGACCCAATCCATGTTTTCTAAACCACCCCAAAAAAGAACCACCATCACACACTTTACCCTTAGGGCATATGATGGTGTAATAAGGGGTTATGTATATAGAACATAGTAGTATGAATTTTTATATTTTCTTTTTTAATATAATAATTATTATATTTATCCCTTTTTTATTACTTTATCAATGATTCCATATAAGTTTGATAAAAATTATATTTTGACATGAAGAAATAAAAGTTGTATTTTTAGGAAATATATAGTTTTGATTAATACACTATTTTTATAAATTCAATAATTTTTGAAATAAATGATATTTTAATAAAAAATTCTTATTAGATAATAATTATTTAAAAATTAATGATAATATAATTCAATTAAGTCCAACATAATTTTTTTAAGGTCGAGAAAGTGGTAATATCATAAAAAATAGTATTTTACAGTAAATAGGGATTTTTATATAAAAGTTTAAATTATCATATTTATAAAATTGTTTTTATAAAATAAATATTATTTTTTAAATAATAACATAGAGATTATCCAATGGTGAATTTTTTATAATTTTCTAAGATAGTTGAATTTTAGGGTAAAAATTGAATACAGTATAAATATACAGTTTGTATTATGACATCATAATGACCTAAACATGATGTAATAAAAATATATAAAATTTATAAATGAAAAAATATAAATTTCACCTTTAAAATAACGTATTTTTGAAGTTATTTGATTAATTTTATAAACCTTTAATGAGTCCTCTAAAACCTATATTATATTTTAAGGTTTTAAAATTAATTATTTATGAACATAACTCACTTCCACATCAATAATGACATTATTTTAATATTTTTGGTTCTTTGACTTATAAAATATTTAAAACCACTCCTATTTGGTAGAAAACATGGGAAAAAACCATGGTAAGGTTTGTGGTTTTGATTATTTTATCATATAGGGTTCAATACCTAAGTTTAGAAATTAATAAAGAAATATTTTATCCTTTTCTATAAATACCCACCCAAAATCTCACTTATATTCACTAAAAACCCATTGATCATTAATATAATCTCCCAATACCTCTTAAAATACCTCCTAAGGTGTTCCCAATATCTTAAGAACCTCCTCCCAGGATTTTTGAGGCACCCTCTCAGGGTAAGTGATTCTCTCTCTTTACTCTTTATTCAATCACTTTATTTGTAATATTACATTTTATTTCCAATTTTTCATGTTGGGATATGATTTTAAACATACCTTTACCATCCTTATGATTTAAAATCAATTATAGAACACCTTTAAATCTCATTAATCCCTTCCATGAATCATTAAGTACACCAATTATACTGCTGAAATTATCCTATGATTTTTCATACCAAACATTTTTGTAGTGAATACCCATACCCATTTACAATCAAGGAAATTATCATAGATTTAACTATCCTTAATTTTATTGGGTAATTCCATGTATGTAACCCACACTCATCAATCATGTGATTAAAAGTGTGAAAGGAATTCTTATGTTTTATGATCTATGTGGATTACTAATGCATGTATATGATATGAATTTGACTAGCGGGCCTGAAATTATATAGCCATCTAATGCACTGGGTTATTTTTTTATCTCATGTGATACCATGTATGGTACATAAGATGTTATCTTAAGCACACTATGTTATGATTAATTGCTGGATAGAATTGACTTATTCTTATGATGTCATGTTTTATGTTGTTTCCACATTCCAATATTGCCTTGATGTTTTAATCTTATGTCATGTATTGATGTTCATGTTAATGATTATCACCCTTTTATGTCACCTTGATATGCCCCTTTACTAACATGTATTAGTTCCATCATATTATTCTTTGATTATTCCCTTACCAGGCTTTATAGATCACCCCTTCTTATGCACATCCCCAGGTTATTCGATACAGTTTTAGATTAGCAGTGGAATTTTAAGAGAATTTAAATGAGTTTTTTTCACGAACCCCCCCCAAAGAGTACACCTATTGGGTCAGAAATGATATAAGGTAGATAGTGACCTCTTGGGTTTTTCCACAAGTAGACCTTGGGTTGTTGACTAACACCGAGGGTATAATAATCATACATATGGGAGACACTACCCTCTAAGAGAATGTGTAAAATAAAGAGATAAGATAGATACACCAATCAAAAAAATATCTGACATATATATGAAATAAATACCAAGTGCATACATGTAATGTCATAGAGTACCAAAAAAACTAAACAGAAAACTACAAGTACCAAAAAGTTAAACTCAACAGTGACCATGATACCCAAATAGCTCCTACAAAACCATGAGCTGGTAATATCAACCCTGATATCCAACATTCTCCTACTGGATTGAAAAAAATTTATATATAAATGGTGTGATCATAACAATATACCAAGTAATATACTCCCCAGAGCCTCTCATGTAAAAGAAAAAGAAATCATGCTAAATCAAAATGAACAATAGTGAAACTAACTCATCACCTAAGTAGTTATACTAAGTTCCCAGCCTCACCATGGATAAATCTCAGCAAGTATCAGATAAAAGAGAGCATATAATATAATAATGAAGCATAAATGGTACCTTGATACTGCTTCCCCACTAGTTTTCCAATCTGCCCCAATGTCGTACGTCCTGATCCATCTCCCTCCAAAATTAATCCAGCCCGTAGACACCTAGTCTAAGTATCAAAACATTCATCTTGTGCATGAAATCATCACATAACCCCATATCACATCTCCATATAGTAACCAAGTAGTTTCCTAGATCCACTATAGCCCGCATGATGTGTATCATACATCGGGTATTATACCTCAAGCCGTCACAACCCATGCACTGAGTAAGGTACCTCAAGAAGTCACAACCTACACACATCATACCTATAATAATCCTTTGGATACTATATATAGAGATACACATGTTTGAAATAAACACAATCCATCACATACCTCTACACACATATATGAAAAAACTAACCACTATTTATACCAACACATAATACTACCAAGAGAAGAGAGCAGGGCCAGAGGGGGCAGTCAACCATCCATCCTCCCACCAGGATTTTAGGGAAAACACCCTCCCAGAGTCCATTGGGTATTAGTCACCCTAACCAACATGGGTAGGGTATTAATTGAAATCATAGAATATATAGGATATAATATAGCTCAAAACCACACTATGGACATAACCTAGTCCTAAGATCAACTGCAACTATTGTCTCTTGGACACCCGACTACTACTGTTAGGGACTAGATATCTTATAATCACACAAACATTTTAATGAGATACATTAAATTGCATTCCTTTAATTTAATAATTAAAGTTATTCTAATTAATTCACTAGACATTAATTAACCATTAACATTATTCCACATTACATTACATTAATCACCAGAGTAAAGTCTATTCCCTCTAGGCATATTCCAAACCAAGTCCATAGTTTCTAAAGATAATTCATTTTTCATTTCATTAATAACCAACCCCATGGGTTAAAAATTTGTTAAACATTAATAACCATTCCATATATCTAGGTAATTCAAGAAAACCATCCTAAGATACCACCAAGATAAATGAAACCAAGAACATTCAGAAACCTCAAGTAGCGGGGAAAGGAATAAAAATAAAAAAGCAACCTGACCATTGGCCATTAAATAGATTTATATCAAGAAAGCATCTAGATTTATCACATCAATGGGTAATACCAAAATCAACCCATTCCATCCATCTCCAGTGCCATCCCTAACATCCATATGCGTATCTTGATACATATATCCATCACTAGAATCAACTACTTTCACATCATCTGGGCCTCCCCACCCCATATCACATCATCCAAACCTGGATCAACCATCCCAGGCTCATATCACATAGTAAAGATCACATCCAGTGCAAATCAGAAGGTAGAAAGAAAACAATCATAGTTAATAGGGAAATATAGGCCCTAAAAATAAGGCATTCATATTTCACATACAATCGATCTATCATGACTCCCATCATAAGGCATTTATCATTTATAAGAAAAAACACACTCTCAGTCCCAAATATTTACCTTTAGTAAACAACCAGTTTTTATTCCATCTTGAATTAACTAATTCATTATTCATAGGTTCCAATTACGTGAAAACTAAGTCATCAACTATAAAAATATATCAAAATATTAAAAATGATCTCAATAATAAAACTAATTTCATTTAATTGTGAGAATAAAAAATCTCATTTAATATGCCTTATTATTCTTTTCATTCTCAACAAGAATTATCATGCTTCACATTGTTTACCAATCCAATTAACACAGGAATATCATATTCAATTAAACATGAACATTTCATTAATTTGATTATCATAAAATTACAAGAAACACTGATATGATAAAACAAGCATAAAAACATGCTAACAAGCATAGTATAGATAATAAACTATCAAGAAAAAAAAGAGGCAACCCATTATCATGGTATCAAACATCGACATACGATCACTATCCAATTATTTATTAATCCAGTTTAATAATTATTTGGTTAATTACATTTCCATCCAAAGGTATAAACCATGATAAATTTATGATTAAACATAAATAAATAAGATAAACAATGAATCCCCTACATCAAAGGAATCAACGTTCTTCGCATGAGAACACACTAATGTCGCAGATCCTGACCACCCATCCTGTAAGAAGTTTCACCTCTCCAAGGATTCCGCACCACAATCGTAGCAAAAAAAAACCCATGAAAATTCCATTAAAATGATAGAGAGAAACCTCCATCACATGAAAAGAAAAAGTGGGAGGATCCATATCAGATAACCAGGATAGAAACAGGTAAAACATACCTCAGATCACCATGGATTGAACATGGGATGTTCAGAATTGATCCCCATCAAAGGTATTCCATAACATCTGAAGAGAGATCCACTGGTCTCCTTGAGTTTGGAAAAAATTCCATAGGGTTTGAGAAAACAAAAGGAAAAAAAATATCATTATGCTAAATAGCAGATATTTATGACATGAAACCCTTTCACATCATGAAAGTATTTGGTTTTAAGTCTCATCAAAAAATGCATCGCCTCAAACCATTTGGAATTGAATTAATTCATGTTATTATAACCCTGTGAATCAACCTCATGAAATACATGAATGAATTTTGGGTCATGAATCGGGCTCTCACCCAAGTTGTGAACTAAAAATTCATGACATGAAACCCTTAAACGCTGTGAATTCTCCCTTATTCCAGCTTTTAGCAGACAAACATCTCCATACCCATTCTCATCCTCCTCCAAGAACCAAGGGATTTGAAAACATGTAAAGGGTTAGACTAGATGGGTCTATGATCATACATAAGGCACCTCTCAAACCATTCTTATCCTTGAGAATTCAAAACCAAACCAATATAGAAAGAAAGAGGAAGGGTCTATTCGAACAACCACCCTATGAGATACCTTTCCATGACCACACCATCATAGGAGCTCAACCACCACATCAAAAAAATATTAAAAAAACACAAAACAAAAACAAAATACTCCTAAACACTCTATAGGTAAGATACCTCTCAAGTGAGAGTAATTCCACAATAAGAAATAAGTGGAAACCATATCATAAATTAGAGATGTCATCATCTACAAAATTAACAATGTTACAAGAGAAGAGATAAACATAAAACTGCTCAAGGTACTAAGTGTGTATCTATGATTGATATTCTTAGGTACCCTCCTACATTCCACCATACCACCAAAATACACAAACCAAGGGAATAACATTCCCACGAAACACCTTCTCATGGAAGTCCTAGATCTCCACAATCTACTCCTTGAAGATCGTATCATTATCAACATCGATCTCACCCCAATTAATGACATGAGAGTCACCATGAAGGTAATAATGGATATGTGACATTAAAAGACATCATATA
The DNA here is from genome assembly GCA_963277665.1 of Viscum album. Classification (NCBI taxonomy): domain Eukaryota; kingdom Viridiplantae; phylum Streptophyta; class Magnoliopsida; order Santalales; family Viscaceae; genus Viscum; species Viscum album. The sequence continues at coordinate 644,229,413 of OY728122.1, forward strand.
TATAGATCATTTTTGGGGTAAGTTCTATCCAATAAACCATGACTCCAACACAAGCCAACACCTCAAAAGGACTAACAAAACTGGGAAAAAGATTACTCCCATGGACAAACCTTTGTTACCTACATTGAGGAGTCACCTTCAGGAATGAGTGATCTCTAAAATAGAACTCCAGAGGTCTCATCCTATGAATGACATAGTATTTATGACACTCCTTCACTAAATTCATCCTTTCTTGAATTACCTGAACCATCTCTATTGTACTCTATACCAGCTCAAGCTTGATAATTTCAGCCTCTCTAACCCTAGTACAGAAAAATAAAGAGCTTTAAGGCCATCTATAAAAAGATTCAAAATTTTACCATACCAATGGTGGTGTGAAATTCATTGTTATAAGAAAACTCGACCAAGGGTAGGTGCCTCATCTAAAAACCACCAAAATCTAGGACATAATAGTGAAACATGTCTTCAAGAGTTTGGATGGATCATTCTATTTGACCATCCTTTTGTGGATAAAAAGGAGTGATAAGGCATACTTGAGAGATAAAAGCATACTGGAGTCTTTTCTGCACCCTGGTGAAAAAACAAGGATCTCAATCATAGATGATTATCCTCGGGACTCTGTAGTGTCTCACCACCTCCTCCAGATACTTCCTAAAAAAACATCCACTAAGTTTGACCATGATTACTATTAAGTGGTATGATTTTGTTATAGGATCCACTACCAACCATATATCATAATATCATTATGAAGATCAAGGTAAAATGGTAAATAATTCCATCAATATGTTCTATCACTTCTATTGAGGAACATATTACAGTTGTAGAAAACCATTGGGAACGTAGTGCTTGACCTTCTCCTTCTGGTAGACCAAACATTGAAAAAAACTCTATAATTGTACACTTCAACCTAAGACACTAAAACTGACCTCTCAAAGATTGGTACATCCTTATCATGCTAGGATGTACCACCAAGGGTGATCTATAAAACTCTAAGAGAACCATCTCATGCATCATTGAAGAGATAAAAAACACCCCTAGAACAAAACTTGGTGATATTCATCCTTATTCCAACCACTAGGGGAGTCTCAAAAAACAACCCAATATCTCTATAAATCCACCTCAATATCCCTTAATTAGGACTCCTCCACTCACTAAACCAAAGATGATTTCACTATCATCTTGAAAAGAAAACCTCTGCCTCTGGAATCTACCATATCTAGATCCATCACCAAGAAATCTTCCATCACTCTCCATGAATCCCTATATTCACACATGGCATCACTACATGACTTCTTTATCAGTGAATCAACTACAAAATTTCCTTTTCCGAGAATATAAAAAATCTCAAATTTGTAATCCTTTAATAATTCCATCCCCTGTCACTAATGCAAGTTCAATTCATGCTGGGATAATATATTCCTTAGGATATTATGATTGGTAAAAACCAAAAAATACTCATTGATGAGGTAATATTTCCAAAACTTCAAGGACAACATAACTGACACAAACTAGAGATCATGGGTGGAATAGTTATGCTCATGGAGAAATAACTACTGAGACCCATAATAAAAAAATGATCTCTAATACATCACAACACAACTCAAACTAATACATTAAGTGTCATATAAAACCTCAAACTAAACTCCCTCTTCTGGCATACAAAGAACTGTAGAACTAAACAACTTCTCCTTAAGGTACTCAGAAGTTTCATGACACTAGTTATTCCACAAGAACAATGGATCCTTTATGGTTAAGACTATCAGAGGAGTCACAAACTAAGATAAACTGGATAAAAACATCCTATAATATCCTATAAGACTAAAGAAACTCCGTACCTTTTCCATTGTCTTGGGGGTTTCTCAAGAAATAGGTGCCTCTAACTTTAAAGGATCAACAACTAATATTTGTTGGGATACAACATACCCCAAGAAACTAACTTAATGAGCCCAAAAATATCACTTTGATAACTTCATGAAAAAATTCTCATGGTGAAGAACTCCCAAAATGGAATGCAGGTGATCTGCATTCTCCTCCTCAGATGTAGAATATAAAAGGATGTCATCAATGAAAACCACTATGAACTTATCCAAAAAATCTTTGAACACTACATTCATCAACTCCATGAATATGGCTGGATCATTAGTCACACCAATTGACATCATAACACACCCGTAATTCCCATGAATAAAATAGAAAGGGGTATTCAAAATATCCTCATAATTTAACCAAATATAATGATATCCTAATCATAGATTGATCTTATAGAACCAACTTTCTCACTTCAGTTGATTGAATAAATCATGAATCTGCAAAAGAGGATAGCATTTCTTCACTGCCACCTAATTCAAGCGATGATAATTGATACAAAGATGTAAATTGACATTGGAATTCTTTATGAATAAAATTGGTGTACACCATAGTGACACACTTAGCTGAAAAAAACTCACTACAACAAATCATCGATCTATACACATTGCTCTATCAATTTAGAAGATTCCATCCTATACAGATAGATTGAGATAAGAGACACCTCCAACTGCAGCTCGACCCCAAACTCAATCTCTCATCGAGGGGGTAACATTACAACCTCCACTGTAAATACATTATGGTACTCTTCCACAAACCTGGGAAATATGGACTACTAAACCTCCAAAAATCTCTACATAAGCTCAACCATCAAGGAAGATAAGGACATAAAATGTGTATGACCCATTTGAGGGTCTCATTCGCTAATGGACACTACTGTCTCTCCATAAACATCATAAAAAACCGAATCTTGAAGAAAACCATGATATCTTTCATCAAATACAATAAATACATGTTGAGGATGATTTCATATATATGTATCTATAATCATAGGAAGTATCCTAAAGAGTGGTTCTTCCCTAACTAGCTCACAGTCTCTACATAATTCAGAAAATTCATCTTGACCTCAAACTGGAAAAGTCAATGACAAGGGAACTATAAACCTATCCACCTCAATTCATAAATAATGGATAAGATTAGGTGATATAAAGGGGTTTATATCACCTTAATAAAACAAAGCATGACCCCATGTAGAAAATAAACAAAGAGTACCTCAAAGTCCTTTGGATCATCAGACACTAAAAATTATAAAGCATGAAGCTGATCACAACTTTCTCCATAGTCTATCTAACCCTATTGATGAACACCTATATGAACACACTATACTCTCTAAGGATAAGAAGAATCCTAAGGCTATACTATACCTAACCAATCTCCTCTTTGCTGATCCAAAACTTGAACACCCTACTAATCCTGCCATAGATGAAACTTACTCAATAGAGGAACCTAAAGAGGAACTCCTAGTGCATTCTAACTACTCAAAAAGGATAGGCACTCTCACCACTGATGAAATCATCCGGTATAATAAAAATGTAGGTCTGATCCCTCGAAATAGGTCAATGAGCCACCATACCTAGATAAATGAGATAATGAGGGTGGGAACCTACCCCCATATGATTGAAAAATCTTCTATACAGGAAAATAAGAACCCTAGACCATAGATCTAATTCATTGGGAATCCTAAAAACTCCCCTCTCATGATGAACTAGTTTAGTCTAGCATACTCCCAACTACCTATTCTCTCACCAACACCTTGAGATATGTCATCAATATGAATGGGGTGACCTGGTGATAGATCTCTATATACAAATCCTCCTTGAAATATATTTCCTTGTCCTCCATATATGGAAAAGGTATGAAGCATATCACAGAAGGGTTATGATATGAATCCCAAACTCCCACACACTAGAACTACCCTATAGAAGGGTAAGAAGATCCTAGAGACTAGCCGCCTTCACAATTGAGGAAAGAAACTCTTCTCGAAACTGGTCTATAAACTTCTACCACATGACTTCTGACTCCCCGCAATCATTAAGGAACAAAAAAACCACTGTCGCATTTCCCCACACAACATCATCACAACCAATGAAACTCATTTCTATTTCCAAGCATGGATCTAACTGAAAGGTATCTCAACCTCCTCCAACCAATCTTCTATGTATGAATCTTAAATATATCCCTTGTACTTATATACACTATGTAATTGAAACTCTCAAAGTTTCCTCCTCCAAGTGTTTTCGTCATAGACCTTTACTCTATGATGATCTTATGGAACATCCTACTAAACATCTTCAGCATTAACCTGATGAGGAAATAAAACTGGGGACATACCTATAAGAAGAACAAGTGGTTATACTTCTAAAATTGTAATATGGAATATTTAACATTAATTAATTAGCAATTTTATTATATTGTTTAAGATTTTAACCTATCCTAAGTTCCACCCATTTCAAACAAATGTGAAAATAAGAACGATGCATGATCATTTCCTAGGTCTCTACCCTAAAACTAGTATCACTTCACTTAACAGACTCAATAAAATTAACGGTCCAAGAATTAGATTATAAGGGTCCTTAAATACCCATGTATCAACTGGTCTACTATGTTTACATCACACACTAAAATTTATTGATACTATTTCCCTACCAACCCATGTCGTCTCACCTGTGCCTAACTCCAAACTCCATCCTATAACTCAAAATGAATATTTGATACAAATTTTTCATAACCCCCTCCCCCCAAAGAGTATCCCTTCTAGACTGAAAATGAGAGAATTGAGATGGTGTCCACCTAAGTCTCACCTCCAATAGGCCCTAGGTTGGAGACTAACACTGAGGGTATAATAACCATACATATGGGTGACATTAACTACTAATAGAAAATACATAATAGAGATATAAGACAAAAAAACCCAATCAAAACCTGATTAGAAATATATATGAAAGAAATACCAAGTGCATACATGTAATTTCATACAGTCCCAAAACACCTAAAAGGAAAACTATAAGTACAAAAAAGTTAAACTCAAAAAAAACCATGAATCCCAAATAGCTCATGAAAATCCATGATCTATTAATATCCATCATAATCTCCAACATTACCTTGATGACCTGAATATAGTTTATATATACATGGGGTGAGCATAACAATATAATAAGTAGGATCCTCCCTGGAACTTCTCATAAAAAAGATAAAGAAATCACACTAAATCATAGTGAAAAATAGTAAAACTAACTTGTCACATAAACAAGTATACTAAGTCCCAAGCCTCACCATGGATAAATCTCAACAAGTATCACATACAAGAGAGAATATTAGATAAAAATGAAATAATAATGGTACCCTGCTACCATTGGTTTGCTGCTCTACCCCAATGTCACACATCCTGTGCCATCTCTCTCTAAAATTAAGACAACCCACAAACACCTAAGATAAGTATCATAACATGTATCTCATGCATCACATCATCATATCATCCCATATCACATCACCATATAGTAACTGAGTAGTTTCCCGGATCCACCACAACCCATATGATGTGTATCATAAATAAGGTATTATACCTCAAGACATCACAACCCATAAACTGAGTAAGATACCTCAATCCATCATAGCCTATACATGTAATACCTATAATAATCCTTTGGATACTATATTAAAAGATAGATTTGTGTGAAATAACCACAAGACATCATATCCCTCTATAAACAAATTTGAGAAAACTAACCACTATGCATAACAACATATAATACTACCAAGAGAAGAGAGAAGGGCCAGAGGGGGTAGTCAGTCATCTATCCTCCCATTGAGATATTGTGTAAAACACTCTCCCAGAGTCCACTGGGTGTTAGTCATCCAAACTGACATGGGTGGGGTAGCATATGAAATAACAGAATATATAGGATATAATATATCTCACAACCACAAAATGGGAATATCCTAGTCCTAAGAACAACTACAACTATCGTCTCTCAGACACCCAACTTCCACCGGTAGGGACTAGATATCCTATAAGCACAAAATAATTTTAAAGATATACATCAAATTACTTTCCATTCATTGAAAAATTCACTTTATGTTAATTAATTAATTATCCTTAATTAACCATTAACATTATTTCACATTTAATTACATTAATCATCAGATTAAAGTCCATGCCCTCCAGGCATATTCCAAACTGAGTCCATAGTTTCTTAAGACTATTAATTTTTCATTCTATTAGAAACCGAACCCATGGGTTATACATTTATTAAACATTAATAACCATTCCATATATCCAATTACTCTAGGAAAACCATCCTAAGATACCACTAAGAGAAATTAAACCAAGAAAATATGGCTTCCTCGAGCAGTGGGAGAAAGAATACAGATAAAAAAGAAACTATACCATCGACCATTAAATAGATTCATATGAATAAATCATCCAAATTTATCATATCAATGGGTAATACTATACTCAAGATGTTCCATCCATATCCGGTGCCATCCCCGACACCCACATACATATCTCAATGCATCTTACCAACATGGGCATCAACTGCTACCACATCATCTAGGCCTCCCCACCCCATATCACATCAGACATCCCATTATCATATCAAATAGAAAGGATCACATCCAGATCACATCGGAACAAAATAAGAAAATAATAATAATCAATAGGTCAATCTAGGCCCTAAAAATCAAGGAATTAAACCTTCACATACAAACAAGATCTCATGTATCCCATCAAAAGGAATTCAGCCTTTATAAGAAAACTAATGCTCTCAACCCCAAAGATTTATCTTTAGAAAATAGATGGTTTTAATTACATCTTGAATTAACTGATTCATTATTCATAGGTTCTAACTATGTGAGACCTATGGCATCATCTATAACAAGCTATAAAATTATTAAACATGCTCTCAAGCATAAAAAGGTTTCATCAAACTGTGATAAAGATAAATATCATTTAACACACCATATTATTATTTTTATTCTCAATAAGTATTATCATTATTAATATTCTTTTTCAATACTATTAAAATATAGAAGATCATATCCAATTAAACATACATATTTCATTAATTTGATTATCACTAAATTATAAGAAACAAAAGATTTATTTCAACATGCCTCTTATTTAATTTTTAATCCAACCAATTATCAATTATAGACTTTACATTCTTTACCATTTTATAATGAAATAAAAATTCTAAACTAAGCATAAAAACATTCTAAAAAGTATAGTATAGATAACACACTATCTAGAAAAATAAGATGAATACTGTTATCACGATATCAAACATCGACATGCAATCAATATCCAATTTTTTATTAATCTGGTTCAATAATTATTAGGTTAATTCCATTGTCATCCAAAGGGATAAAACATGATAAATTCATGATTAAATGTAAATAAATAGGATTATAAATGAATCCCCTTACTTAAATAAATCAATGTTATTTGCATAATAATTGACCAACATCGAAGATCCAGATCACCCCTCCCACAAGAAGATTCATCCCTCCAAGGATGCCATGCCAAAACTTCACCAAGAAAATACCAAGAAAACTAAATTAAAAAGATGTAGAGAAACCATCACCGCATAGAAAGAAGAAGAAGGAGTATCTAGATCAAAAAACCATGAGAGAAAAGTATAGATCATACCTCATATCACCATGGATGGAACATGGGAAGTCAATAATCGATCCCTATCAAAGGGATTCCAAAATGCTGAAGAGAGAGACATTGGTTGCTTGGAGTTTGGAAGAAAGGCCATAGGGTTTGAAAAAACCTGATATACTACAACTTATATAGGCGTACTACACAATAGATATTCATGGCATGAAACACTTTCATGTCATGAAATATTAGGTTTTAGGTCCCACCAAAAAATGCATTGACTCAAACCAATTTTCATCAAATTAATTCACATTGTGAGGCACCCCATGAACTAGCCTCATACAAACCGTGAACAAATTTTAAGTTATGAACCAGGATCACAACCAAGCCATAAACCACACATTGATTATGGGAATCCCTTACACATCATGAATTATCCTTGATTCTATCTTTTATCATCCAACCACCTCCAAACCCTCTTTAAGACTCCTATAAGAACCATGGGATTTAGAAATTTTAAAAGGGTTAGAATAGATAGATCCAAGACCTTACATTAGATAACTATCAAACGATTCGCATACTTTAGAATTCAAAAACTAACCAAGAGAGAAAGAAAGAGTAAGGGGTTATCCAAATAGCTACCCCATGAGATACCTCTCATGAATATCTCCATCATAGGAGCATAACCACCTTATCATAGGAATAACACAAAACCACACAATAGAAACTATCTACTCCTAAACATTCTCTTGGGAAGATACCCCTCAAATTAGGGTAAAGTAAAAATAATAAATAAGAGTAAACCATCTCATAAACCAAAGAGTTCATCTTCCAAAAAATGAAAAATATTAAAATAGAAGATATAAATATCAAACAACCTAGGGTACTGAGTGCATATCAAAAACTCACATTCTTAGGTACTCTCCTACATGCCACCATGCCGTGATAATAAAGAAACCAAGGGACTAGAATTCCCACACAACACCTTCTCCTAGCATCCTAATATCTCCATAGGATTCCCCTCGAAGGTTGCATCAACTTCAACATTGATCACTCCCCAATCGATGATGTGAGATCCATCATGAAGGTAATGATGGAGTTGTGACACATAAAAACATCATATATATAGATCATTTATGGGGGAATTGATATCCTATATTCCATGGCTCCAACATGAGCTAACACATTTAAAGGACCAAAATACCTAGAATAAAGTTTACTCCCATGGACAATCCTTCACTATCCATGATGAGGAGTCACATTTAGGAACATGTGATCTCCAAAATTGAAATCCAGAGGTCTCCTCCTATGATCGACATAGTATTTTTGATGATCATGCACTGCCTTCATCCTTTAATAAATTACCTGAACCATCTCTGTTATACTCTATACCAACTCTAGCTTGAGAATTGTTGCCTCTCTAACCCCAACCCAACACAATTTATAAATAAAAGTATAGCCTTACAAAGATTAAAATGGTTCCATAAAAATGGTGAAGTGGAATATTTTGTTGTAATAAATCTCTAACAAGGGTATATTCCTCACTCATGGACCTCCAAAATGATCCAATATCACCCATATAACATTGTAACCTCCCTGAGATCGAGTTAAATTAGTATTGAAGTCCATAAATATTTCCTCCCAATTATAATAGAGAATATATATTGGATGGATAAAACCACTAGGAACATAGTGATTGACCTTCACCTTCTAGCAGACCAAACATCAAGAAAAAATATCCACAACTACATGCTTCAACCCAGGACACCAAAATTACCACTCAAATCTCAGAAATCCTTTCCATGATAGGATGTACCTATAAGGGTGAGTTATGGAACTCTCATATAACCATATAACGAATCATTTAAGGGAAGAAAACCCTCCCCTGTAATAACACCCGGTGATGTTCATTCTTAGTCCAACAATCATGGGCATTTAAAAAAAACTCAGTCTCTCCAGACCTCCACCTCAGAACCCCGTAACTACGAATCCTCCACATGATTCACTATAGATGACTGAACTATCATTTGGAAAAGAAAATATTTGCCTCCAACCTCTCATATATCTATATTCATCTCTAATAGATCTTCTATCACTCTCTATGAATACATAGATTCATGCATGACATCACTATGCAACATCCTATCAGAAGATCAGCTATAACATTTAACTTTACTTTCATATATGAAATCTTGAATTCATAATACTATAAGAATTCCATCCATCTTCACTGATTCAAGTTCAAGTAACACTGGGAGAAGACATACCTCAAGATCTTATGATCAATAAAAACAACAAAACACTCATCGATGAGGTACTGTTGCCACAAATTCAAGGTAAATACAACTTCTAACAACTTGAGATCATGGGTGTAATAATTATACTCATGAGGAGGTAATTTAAAAGACCCATAAAAACAATTTATCTCTATAAAATCAAAACACAACCCAACCCAAGACATGAAGCATCACAGGAAACATAAAACTAAACTCCCTCTGATAAAAGAAAAAGAACTGGAGTGTTGAAAAACTTCTCCTTTAGGTACTCAAAAGTTTCTTGAAACTTATCTTTCCACAAGAAATCATGATCCTTTATGTTCAAGGATTTTATAGAAATTCAAATATGAGAGAAATCAGCTATAAACCTCATATAATAGCCTATAAGATCAAGGAAACTCTAAAACTCTTCCACAATCTTATGGGATTCCCAAGAAACAAATACCTATAACCTGGAAGGATCCAAAAATAATCACTACTAGGATACAACATTACCCATGAAAATAAATTCACAAGAATAAAAATCACACTTCGACAACTTCTGAAATAGCTTCTCATGATGAAGAACTCCCAAAATGGCACACATGTTTTCTATATGATCCTGCACATATAAGGAGTATATAAGGATTTCATTAATAAAAACCACCATGAATTTATCTAGGAACTGTCTAAAAACTATGATCATCAACCCCATGACATAGTTTCAAAATTCATCACATTGAACAACATCATGGAAAACTCATAATGCCCATAATGACAATGGAATGTGGTCTTCAGAATATTCTAATCCATCACCAACATATGATGATATCCTAACTATATATTGATATTCATGAACAAAATTTATCCCCTTATCTGATCAAATATATCATTAATACAAGGAATAATATATAATTTCTTTACTTTCACCTGATTTAAGTGATGATAATTGATACAAATCCATAAAATTCCATTGGACTTCTTTACAAACAAAACTGGTTCATCCCATGGTGACACAATCAGGAAAAAAACCTCACTACAACAGATCATAAATCTATAAACATAGATCTCATAATTCCTAAGGTTCCATCCTATATAGATACATCAAGATATAAGAAACCCCAACTATAGGTCGAACCCAAACTCGATCTCCTATCGAGGGAGAGATGTTACAACCTCAACCGGAAAGACATCAGGGTACTCTTCCAAAAACCTAGGAAACAATGACTATTAAACCTCCAACAAGATCATCATAATATTGGTCATCAATGAAGACAAGGAATGAACATGCCTTTGACCCATTAGAGGGTCTTTCTCTCCAACGAACACTACTGTCTCTCTATTAGTATCATAAAACACAACCTACCTCTTAAATAAATCTAGGATATCCTACACCGAATAAAAACAATCCATGCAAAGGACGATGTCATATGGATATATCCATAAACATATGAAGTCTCCCAAATATAAGTCTCCCAAATATAAGTCTCCAACTGGTGAAGTAAATTCTAAGGTCACTGAAAATATTTTCACCTAAATTCCCAAATCATGGAAAAGGGTAGGTGATATGAAGGAGTGTGTAGCTCATAAATAAAAAAACATGAAACCATGTATAAAATAAATAAAGAGAACACAGAACAGCTTCTAGCTCACCTGTTGTTGGAAACACTAAAGCATGAATCTGATCATAACCTGCTCCACAGACTCTCTAACCTTATTGAAGACTACCTCCATGGCTACGATATTCTCTCTGAGTATAAGGAGCATCATAGTGTTGTTTGATGACTGCACTATCAACTCTCTATTGATCCCAAATTGAAATACCCTATTGATGATGCCTCGGCTAAAACCACATCAAGAGAGAAACCCAAAGCATAAATCCTAGTGCATGCTTACTACTCAAAAATTTAGGACACTCTCCACTTATAACCTTGACCTCTACAAGGAAAACATGTGTATGATCCCTTGGAAGAGGTTTGAGAGCCACAATTACCTAATAAATGAGATGATGAGGGCTAGGACTTACCTCGACTGACTGAAAACTATTATGTCTAGGAAACTAGGAACCCTAGACCACAAATATTCTTCATGATGAATCCCAATGACTCCTATCTTCTAACAATCCTGTTCTAGATAGTTTCTTCTTAACAAGCTCTACTCTCTCCAACTCGACAGGATATGATTTCAACATGAATGGGGTGACCTTGCGCTAGGTATTTGGACACAAATCCTCCTAAAAATTATTACCCTAGACTCCACATCTGACAACAGGTTTGAAGCATATCGTAGAAGGGTCCTGAAATGGATTCCCAACTCCTGCACACTGAAACTCCCCTATAGAAGGGTATGAAGCTCTGGGAAAATCACTACCTTCATGGTAGAAGAAAGAAACTATGATCAAAATTGGTCTATGAACTTTTCCCATGAGACCAATGACTCATCATGATCCCTGAGGAACAGAACCACCACTTCCTCAATTCCCCATACAACATCATCAAAACCAACAAAACTCAGTGCTCCTTCCAAGCACATATTGAACTGAAAGCTATCTCAACCTCCTCCAAAAAATATTCTATGATTGAATCTGAAATGGATCCTTTTTACTTCTACATAATTTGATGCTGGAACTCTTGGATTTTCCTCCTATAAGTGTCTTCATAATCTACCTCAACTCTACTACGATCTACTAGAACACACCGCTGAACATCTTTAGAACGAACCTGACGAGGATGTTAACATGGAGACATACCTACTAAAAGAAAAACTGGTTAGACTCATAAACCTTTAATATATAATATTTAACATTAATTAATTTGTTATTTTATTATATTGTTTAAGGTTTTAACTTATCTCAAGGTCTACCCATTTCAAACATAGGAAAAAAAAAGAATGGTGCATGATCCTTTCTGAGGTATCTACCCCAAAACTAGTATCACTTCACTTAGCTGACTTAGTAAACTTAATAGTTCATGCATAAGATCATAGGGGGCCCTAAATACCCATGTATCAACTAGTATCCTCTGTTTAAATTGATCACAAAATGTAGATGGCACTATTTCCCTACCAACCCATGTTATCTCACCTATGCCTAACTCCAAATTCCATCCCATCCTTCAACTTGAACCTTTGATACCACTATTTCATGAGACCCTCCATCAAAGAGTACCCATATTGGGATGATAATGAGATAAGGGATATGGTGATTTCCCATGTCCTGACTCCAGTAGGCCCTGGGTTGGAAACTAACAACAAGGGTATAATAAAAATACATATGGGAGGCATTACCCACTAAGAGAACACGTGAAAGAGATAGATAAGATATATAAAATAATAAACACCTTCTCATACATATATATAAAATAAATCCCAAGTTAATACATGTAATTTCATATAGTACAAAAACAATTGAAAGGAAAACTATAAGTACCAAAAAGGTAAACTCAATAGCGACCTTGAAGCCCAAACATCTCCTATAAAACCACGCGCTAGTAATATTCAGACGGATCACCAACCTTCCCCTATTGAACAGAAAATAGTTTATATATATGTGGGGTGATCATAATAGTATACTTAGTACGATACTATCCAAAGCCACTTATGAAAAAGATGAAGAAATCATGCTAAATCAAAGCGAACAACAGTGAAACTAACTCATCACCTAAATAGGTATATTAAGTTCCCAACCTCACCATGGATAACTCTAACCAAGTATCACTTAAAAGAGAGTGTATAATATAATAATTAAAAATTAAAGGTTCCCTACTACCACTTACCCACTAGTTTTTCACTATGCCCCTATGTCATATATCCTTATCCATCTCTCTCCAAAAGTAATCCAGCCCACAGATACTTGGGATAAGTATCACAACATGCATCTCATGCATCACATCATCACATCATCACATCACTATATAGTAACCTAGTAGTTTCCAGGATCCACCACAGCCCGTATGATGTGTATCATACATCGGGTATTATACCTCAAGCTATCACAACCTATACACAGAGTAAGGTACCTCAATCCATCACATCCTATACACATCATACCTATAAAAATCCTTTGGATACTATATCTGAAGATACATGTGTATGAAATAACAAAAATCCATTACAACCCTCTACACACATATATAGAGAAACTAACTACCATGGATACCGGCACATAATATTACCAAGAGAAGAGAGTAGGGCTAGTGGGGGGATTCAACTATCCATCCTCCCACATTACATTATATTAATCATTAGAGTAAAGTATATTACCTTTAGAAATATTCTAAACTGAGTCCATGGTTTCTCAAGATCATTCCTTTTTCATTCCAGTAACAATCAACCCATGGGTTAAACATTTTTTAAGCATTAATAAACGTTCCATATATCTAGGTACTATAGGAAAACCATCCTAATATACCACCAAGATAAATGAAACCAAGAACATCTAGATGCCTTGAGTAGTGGGGAAAGGAATGCTGATAAACAAGAAACCCAACCATTTCCCATTAAATATATTCATATCAAGAAAGCGTCCATCTTTATCAAATCAATGGGTAAGACCAGATTCAACCCTTTCCATTCATCTCCTGTTCCATCCTCAAAACCCACATGCATATCCTGATGCATCACGCCATCACTAGCATCAACTTCCGCCACATCATCTGGGCCTCCTCATCATATTTCAAATCATCTATCCTAGGCTCATCCATACTAGGATCATATCACATATCAAGGATCAAATCCAAGGCACATCATATGGCATCAAGAAAAAAACACAATCAATAGGGAAATCTAGGCCTTAAAAATAAATCATTTATCCTTCACATACAAATGAGATATCACAACTCACATAATAAGGAATTCATCCTTTATAAGTAAATTATAACTCTTGCCCCCAAAGATTTATATTTATAAAAGAAAAACCATTTTTATTCCATCTTGAATTATCTGATTCATTATTCATAGGTTCTAACTATGGGTACCCAAGTCATCAACTATAAAAAGCTATCAAACTATTAAACATGATCTCAAGAAAAAAATATAATTTAACATGCCTTATTATTCATTTAATTATCAATAATAATTATGAATATTTAAATTATTTATTATTCCCATTAACACTTGGAAGACCATATTCAATTAAACAAGTGCATTGCATTAATTTTATTATCATCAAATTTTAAGAAACACTATATTCATTTCAACATGACTCTTGTTTAATTATTAATCAAACCAATTATCAATTATCAAATTTATATTCTTTACCATTTTAAAATGAAATAAAAATGCTAAACTAAGAATAAAAACATTCTAACAAACACAATATGGATAACACACTATGTATAAAAACAAGAGGCAACTGATTATCATGGTATCAAACATCGACATGTGATCACTATCCAATTATTTATGAATATGGTCCAATAATTATTAGGTTAATTCCATTACCATATAATCAGATAAAACATGAAAAATTAATGATTATACATAAATAAATAGGATAGGAAATGAGTTCTTTACCTCACAGGCATCAAAATTCTTCGTATGATAACATACCAACATCGTAGATCTTGATCACCCCTCCCGCAAGAAGCTACATCCTTCCAAGGACACCATGCCAAAACCACACTAATAAAAAACCAAGAAAAATCCATTAAAATGATGAAGAGAAATCACCATCACATGGAAATAATAAGTGGGAGGACCCAAATAAAATAACCATGAGAGAAAAGGGTAGAACATACCTTGGATCACCGTAGATCAAACATGGGAAGCTGAGAATCAATCCCTATCAAAGGGATTCTAAAACGCTCGAAGAGAGAACCACTGGTTGCCTGGATCTTGGGAGAAAGGCTGTAGGGTTTGAGAAAACCAAAGGTTCTACAACTTATATCAACATACTGAACAATAGATATTCACAACATGAAACCATTTCACCTTTTGAAAGCATTGGGTTTTAAGTATCACTGAAAAATATGTTGCCTCAGACCATTTGGCCTCAAATTAATTTACATCACGAGTTACCCTATGAACCGGCCTCACATAAGCCGTGAACAACTTTAAGGCCATGAATCGGGATCTCACCCAAGCCATGAACCACACATTCATGATGTGAAACCCTTACATGTCATGAATTATTTTTTCTTACATATTTTACCATCCAAACACCTCCAGTACTTCTTTAGGACTCCTCCAAGCTCCATAGGCTTTAAAAACATGCAAAGGTTTGGAATATATGGATCCAGGACCTTAAAGTTTTAAATAACTTTATTTTAACCCATTTTTAAGTTATTATGTAATGTATTTAATTACCCAAATACACTAGGAATTTTGATCTTTTGGCCTTGTATTATGTGTGTCTTTATGTAATAAATCATGAATTAAGGTGCATTAAAGACGTGAATTGTCATATTGAACACCACTCAGACTCCAATATCTTTATCGAATGGTATTCCTTCAATATTGGATTAGATAATTATTTTCTTGTATTGATCACAATCTTTGAATATTTTAAGAATAGTTATTTATAATTGTTTGATTTAATTATTTAGAAAACATAATTTTGGAATTATACACTATTTCAAAAGACATAATAAGTCATATGAAGTTCCCTGATAGTATTATGAGATCTACCATAAATTCATATGAACTGAAGTGAAGTCATGTTCACTAAAGTGAATTCATATGTGTATGACTTATCAAATTCTTACTCTGATAGAGTAAAGTAATACATGTATTCATATTCATATGTGGAAGCATAAAGTTTTACAAGATCCTTAGTGAAAGTCTTATATACACTTTGAAAGTTTGACATGACTTGAAAAAGTTGTATACAACTCACTATAATTCATCCATATAGGAATTAGATATATTTTCTATATTTCTATTGTTACTTAAAATTCATTAATCATATATTCAACCCATTCCAAGATTTTCTCAACCACTTAAAAATAACTCAAATTAACCAAAATCCTTATCCAAATATTCTCTTCTCACTTGGATAGTCTTCAAATTTTTTTAACAGCTACCTTATCAAACATGAAATCAATGAAAACTCTCCCACTTTCTAGAAGATTTTAATTTCTACTAACTTTTGTAGATAATACTCTCATAAACACTTATCTTAATCATGTATCATAGTTCACCAATCATCACAAATAAGGGCTACTACATTGAATCTATCCAATTAGATTATTCATGAAATAACACAAAGACAAATTTTCCATTTAATATAATAAAATCTTACTCACCATTAATAACACACTTTGATTTTACATCTTTATGGCCTTATTGAAAATAAATACAACTAATTCATTTGGGAACTTCAATACCTCCCTTTGTATTTATTGGAAATATCTATTTTATCTTCACTAAATATGAATAAATTATTCCTCCCTTATTGATAATAAATGAAAAGGGTATATAAGGGTCTTATCATCTCATCAGACTTATTTAAAAAAAACCTTCTTCTCTCTATTTTATTCATAATCACAACTTTCTCCATATTTTAAAATAATGATAACACCACTCACGACTTATCCAAGAGATTTTATTTAATCTAATCTACGTACTTGTGGGAAAACAAGATATACTTCATCAAAACATAAAATATATCCATTAAAAAACTCAACATGTGATACTATTCTCACTTAATATCAAATTAATCATCTCATAGGTTGTTTCAATTAATAAAGTGAGTAACCTAAACACATATCAACAAAACTATTAAAATAATTCAAGAAAAATTCATCTAACTTCTCCCTTTCTCATCTTTCTTGTAAACCAATACTACCCTTTTATAAATATGGTTGATATACATGGAAATAAGGAATAAAAGTGTAAGAATTATACCTATTTCTACAGTTTTATGAAGCTATCCAAAAATTCCATATTTGCATATTTTACCGCCTCTTTCTCACAATTTATCCCCCTTAAGGGATAAATCACCTTATCTTCTTCACTGTAGTTATAATTTTCCATGAAATACATCTTATTTAATTTATAGTATGCACAACACTCAATATTATCCTTTAATTACCTACATGTTAGTATAAAATTAACAGAAATAAGGGAATAAAGAGGGAAATATTTATTCCCTATACGTTACAAAAAGGATGAGAGTTTCTTCTCAACCAAGAAATATCTTTCTTCCTTTTGATCTTAGCATGGGAAGTGTTAAAATTCTTGTTAAAAACCTTCATAGGTTGAAGGATCACATTCTTCCCATGAATTATTTATTTATGTGGAGTTGTATTATCGTCATTATTCATTAAGGAAACTTTAATTACTTTCCCTTTAATCCCTTTTATCATATAGTATTCTTAGGCTGGTAGGATTTTCATGCATTACTTCATGAAATGACTAGTGTCTTTCCATACCTCCCAGAAAAGTTTAATTGAATTTTCAAGTCACTATCCATGGAAGAATTCTCACGAAATTTAAACTTTTCTTCTGAAACTACTTTCTTTAATTTATCTGCAATATTCATTTCAACTTTATCCATTTTTTAGCCACTTTAAGTTGATCTGGATAAACTATCAAACATTCCTTCTTTGTATGCTCATATTTTTTGATTTTTTCACATGTTTTTTTAGAATCCATTGTAGAATATGACTTTATAATTTTTATCTATTGAACTTAATTCCCTTTCAAAATATAGGGATCATCCCCTAGTAAAATAATTATACATACCTTATCTTTGATAATCTCTTATCCACATCTCTGACATACTTCTTCTAAAAAACAAAATCTATTTCAGGTTGATAGATTTGATGAAGTTTTGGCTAAAACTTTATTTTTTTGGGAATTAGTTCTGATATGATCACTAAAGAACCCCCTTGGTTAATTCCACTTCCCTGGATATGACATGTTATACCATTAAGAGTAGTATTTGTGTCCATACATTCCAAAACACCAACAAAAACCTCTAAAATATGATCTTCCACTTTGATAAAAAATTTGTCCAGAATATTCTTATTATTATCCTTCCACAATACAAGCCTCTTTTTTTCCTAGGGGAAGTGGTATTATTGGCCTATTATTCTATAATTTTAGTGTATAAGAGGGCCTCTCATTATAATTTTTGCTGAAATAGGTTTATACTCATTTTTGTAACTTTCACTATTAGAAATAATAGATTCAATTCGATTAAGTACAAATTTACCTTTCCTATTAGGACCCTTTAAATCATTAGATTATGAGGATTCACCTCTAACCTCAATAGACTAAAAAGTATTCTATGATATTCTTCAAATCACTTTGGGCTACTTGGAACATGGATTGTGTCTCATCCATTTTTTCTTCTTTCTCAGCTAGTTTTTCTTTAGGGTCTTTAAGAATATTCTCTTAATCACCCACATTAAATTTATTCTTATTAATATTATTAACAAAATATGCTTATTTATTATCATAATCATCTTTATTAGCTTCTATATTTTTATTTTATTTTTTAACTTTATTTTCTCCTTGTGCTATATATTTTTCCCAAGACATGCTTCCAACTCACCTTTCACCATCCACTCCATATTTTTCCTTTCATGACCACCATTACTGTTGGTGGTATCAAATACTATCTCAACATAAGCCAAAAAATTAACTTCATCATCTGATTAACTACTAGATGACGATTTAGATTTTTTATTCTTACTAAACAAGCTCATTTTATTATTTGAGTGTTTATTCTTCTTACTATTATCCCATTTATTTTTTAGGTCTTTTATCTTCCTTATCATAATTGAAATAAAATTTAACCATATTATTCTTTGGGAAACTATAATAAAAATGACCAATTTCATTATAGTTTTAGCATCTTGGTGGTTTATTTCCATTTTCTTTCCACTTACCTTTTTTGAATTTCTTTCAAAGAAGAAAAAAATCTCGCTGAAGTCTTCCTCATCTTCTTCATCTTTATAATCACCTAATTCTTCACTTTCTTCATCTCTAGCTTTATTCTTTCTCATGGATTCAAAGACCATATCATCTTTAACTTTATTCTTAAAGGTAGAGTCTTTATCATATCAGAAGTAATGAGTGTAATATGTAACTCATATACTATAAAGTATTCTCTATCTTATAGATATAATACTTTTAGAGAAAACTGATCTTGAAAATTACCCATCAATTTTTTAATAATGGTGGAATCATATGACCCCACACCAAACCCCCAAATATTACTAAAAATCTCATTAACCCTTTTAAAATAATATTCAATGTTATTATCATCATCTATTTTAATATATTTAAATATGATCCTCTAAACTTTTTGTTTGGATTCCTTAACTCTAATATTATTTTCATAGATACTTCTCAATTTTCCCATATCTTCTTCATAGTTTGAATCCCCATTAACTTTGTGTATACCATTTTTGATAGAGACATCAAAATGGAATTTTTTACTTTTCTATACACATACAAATTTCTATTATCATTGAAATAAATAGTTTCTACTTTAAAAATTGGATAAAATCCCATAGTAGACATATATCTAACTTCAAGGCTGAGTGATAGAAGGTTGGGTATCATCCTACTCTTCCAACCATGGTAATTCCCACCATTAAATATTGGGATACCCCTACTTTTCATAGAATTTAGATTCTCTGTAACAAAAAATTTCTCAAATCTTCACAGGGAACCTGGATTTTCTTTAATACTAATTGTAGAGACCAGGTCAATAATACCATTGAGGGGGGGATCAATGGTATATTTGATGATTTCTTCTTTTAATATTCAACCTCAATGTTAATTTAAAACCAAAATCCTATAATTCTTGATTAATTCAACCACACACAATTGTAGTGGAATGTAAATGGAATAGGAACACAAACATTTATATGGTTCAGTATAAAATCCTACTCCTTTCGATGATTGATTAGTCACCCAAATCATGGATTATCCACTATATTCAAAAGTGGATAAACTATATAATTTAATTTTCTAATCATAAATATTACCATTGTTTTCCCACTCTAGAGTCCCATTGGAGTTTGCAGATTCCCACTACCCACTACAAGATATGATCCAAAATAGGATATGATCACCTTCTACTTCGGGGTACTCCTACCCCACCTGATATAGATCTTCCTCCATGAACATACTGGATTAACTAGTCTACCAGTGTATAATTCTTCAAAAATATTGTTCTTCTCAACTTCTTTAATGAATAGGTGTGTCATGATCCTTCCTCCTTAAATGACTCCAAAATTCAATCTCCTCTCCACTCCATGATACCACATTATATCAGGATTTCAGTATTCCTCATCACTCAACACTCACATAGTTATCAAAAGTTATATTTTCTCAAGAACACCTTACTTCTTCTTTTCTAAACATATATATTCAAAAAATAATATAATGAATACTAGTTTCCAAAATTACATTTTATAAACACCTTGATCTTTGGAAGCAATAATAATCTCATTTATTTTAAATAAGTCAACAAAATATGACTCTCATTCAAAATCATTTGAATTTATTTTCAACCATTCCTTTTGAATCTATAGAATAATCAAGATTATTTCCATCTTCAAACTACATAGAATACACAATATTAACATCCTTCGAATTATCCATGTGTGCATGGCATTGGGACATGGCACTTTCATCTTGTGGTATGGAACTCCTATCAAACTCTAACATATTTCTTAGCTGGAATTCCTTCAATATTATCTTAGATCATGATATGGTTGGATTTATTATGTAAGGGAATGAATCTGTGTAGTATAATCCTTTTCATGTTTTTGAAGCTTTTGGTGCTCAAAAGAGGCCTAGATCAAGTCTAGAGGGGTTTGGATTCTAAAATACATAAGCAGGGATAATTCACATCTTGTAAATGTGTTTCACATCATGTATTCATAGTTCACAACTTTTTTAAGGCTGGTTCATAGCCTATAAGTAGTTCAAGACTTGTGAGGCTAGTTCACAAGGTGTCACACAACATGTAAATTTTTAGGATTAAATTATTTTATGCAATACATTTTTTGGTGATATCTAAAGCCCAACATTTACATGATGTGAAAAAGGGTCTCATTTCATGTAAATCCTCTATGCAGAACACCTATTAAGTATGTAGTGGATCAAGTTTTCCTCAAAACCTACAAATCCTCTTGAAATCTAGGAATATGAAGACCCTATTTTTATGCGTGCGGGAATTACTTTGATGAAGATCGAACCTTGGATTCCTATCTTTGATCCATGGTGGTTTTAGCTACATTCTATCTCCTCTCATGGGTTTTCAATTTGGTTTCTCCTATTTATTTTTTCCATGCGATGGCGGTTCACCTCCATGTTTATAATTTATTTTCTTGGTGGTTTGTTTTTGAGGTTGTTCCATGGAATCCTTGGAGGGATATATCTTCTTGCAGGGGAGGTGATTGGGATCATCAACATTGGTCCATTCTCATACAAAGAACATTGACACCTTTGAGGTGGGGGATTAATTGATTCTATATTTATTTACATGAAATCATAAATTGATCATGGTTTATCCATTTGGATGGTAACGAAATTAACTTAATAATTATTGAACTAGATTAATAAATAATGGGTTTTAGCAATCACATGTTGATGCTTTATACCATGATAGAGGTTTTCCTCTTGATTTTCAAGATAGTGTGATATCTATGATATTCTTACTAGCATGTTTTTTATTCTATGGATTAACTTTTTATTCTTGATGGAAATTAGTAAATAATTTAATGTTATAATTAATTTATAATTAATTATCTTAATAATAATTAAAGAAGAGGATTTTTTGTAATCAGGGGTTTGTTGTAATTTGATGATAATAAAATTGATGCGAGTGTGCATGTTTAATTAAATGTGATATTCCACGTGTTAATGGAATTGATAAAGAACGTGAATCATGATAATTCTCGTTGATAATGTTGATAATAATGAAAAATCATGTTAAATGAGAATGGTACTTCTTACAGTTTTATGAAACTAGTTTAAATGTTAGAGATCATGTTTAATCTTTTGATATATTGTTATAGATTGATACTTTAGGTTTTCCATAATTGGATCCTATGAATAATGAATCTATTAATTCAAGATAGAATAAGAACTGGTTGTGTGATAAATATAATTTCTAGGGCCTGATTCTCCCATCTACTTGAG
This sequence comes from Viscum album, assembly GCA_963277665.1. NCBI lineage: Eukaryota > Viridiplantae > Streptophyta > Magnoliopsida > Santalales > Viscaceae > Viscum > Viscum album. The sequence goes on from OY728122.1 coordinate 644,252,243, forward strand.
AAGGATGAGTGCCTTGAGTTTGGAGCCGTGAGAGCTTGTTTATGTCTAAAGGACATATGCCTTGTTTTAGGGCCTATATTTCCCTATTGAATATTTTGTTTCTTGATTCCTTGTGATGTTATCTATATGTGAGATTAACTATGTGATTTGATATGAGCATGGGATGGATAATCCTAGGATGGATAATGTGATGTGGGTGGGGAGGACCAGATGATGTGGCATCAATTGATGATTGTGATGGAAAGATGCATCCAGATATGAATATGGGTGTTAGGTATGGTACCCGAGATGATGGAACATGTTGAATCTAGTATTACCTATTGATGTGATGCTAATATCTGGGATTCTCTCTTTTAAATATATTTAATGGCCAACAATTGGGTTTCTTATTTTATCTATATTCTTTTCCCTACTACTTGAGGTAGCTGGGTGTGCTTGGTTTCATGTTTCCTCTTGGTGGTAGCCTATTATGGTTTTCCTAGAGTACCTAGATTATGGAATGATGTTAATAATGAATAAATAATTCTTAACCCATGGGTTTGGTTGATTCTAGAATGAAAATGAGATGTTAATCTTGAGAAACCATGGAATAGGTTTGGATTATTCCTAAAGGGAATGGATTTTAATATGATGATTAATGTAATGTGGAATAATGTTAATGGAAAATAAATTAATTAATGGAATGAAATGATAAAAAATCAATAAGTAATTAATGTATCTATTTAAAATGATAGTGTGCTTATAGGATATATGGTCTTAGTAGTGGCAGTCAAGAGTTAGAGTACGTTAGCTGTAGTTGAGTATAAAATTATGTTATGCCCATAGTGTGGTTGTGAGCAATATTACATCTTGTATATATATTTTTGATTTCAAATGCTACCCCACCCATGTTTATTAGGGTGAATGAAACCCAGTAGAATCTGGTAGGGTGTTTTCCCCAACATCCTGATGGGAGGATAGATTGATGACTATCCCCTATAGCCTCACTATCTTCTCTTGGTAGTTACTTATGATTATATACATGACAATTAGTTTTCCTATATATGTGTGTAGAGGGATGTGATATCTTATGGTTATTTCAAGCACATGTATTACTAGATATACTACCTAGAGAATTATTATGGATATGACATTTATATTATGTAATGTATTGTGGTACTTTACTTAGTGTATGGGTTTTAATGCATTGATGTATAATACATGATGTATGATATATTTCATAAGAGCTGTGGTGGCTCCTAGAAACTACTTGGTTACTATATATGGATATGTGGATGGGATGATGTGATGATGCGATGTATGAGGTGCATATTGTAACACCTTTCTCAAGTGTCTTCAAGTTGGATTATTTTGGATAGAGATGGCTCAGGAGGTTCGACATTGGGGCAGAGATACAGACCAGTGGGGAAGGAAGAGTAGAGTACCCTTAATGTTTCATTATTATATTAAATTATCTCTTGTATATGATACTTTGTGAGAGTTAGTGATGGAGAGGTTGGGAACATAGTATACCTATTTAGGTGATGAGTTAGTTTAACTGTTGTTCACTGTGCTTTAGCATGCTTTATTTATCTTTTGAATGAGAGGATCTAGGGAGGATCCTAGTGAGTATACTATTATTCTCACCCTATATATATATAAACTATTTTTAGGTCATCTAGAGCAGGTTGGAGATCAAGCATGATATTACTAGCTCATGATTTTGGAGGACCTATTTGGGATTTGTGGTTACTTCCATTTTTACCTTTTGGTACTTGTAGTTTTCATTTCAGTTGTTATAGATCTATATGAAATTTCATGTATACACATGGGATTTATTTATATATATATTTTGAACAGGTTTTGATTGGAATATCCTTCTTATCACTCTCTTACTTATGTTCTCTTAGATGGTAATGCCTCCAATATGTATGCTTATTATAACCTTAGTGCTATTCACAAACCTAGGGCCTAATAAAGGTGGGAATCGAGAATTCACCATCTCCCTTCCCTCATTATTAGCCTAAGAGGGGTACAATTTGGGGGTAGAGGGTCGTGAAAGAGTGGTACTATAGATTCAGGTTGAGAGATAGGATGGAGTTTGGAGTTAGGAAAAGGTTAGGTTTCATGGGTTAGTAGGGAAATGGTGTCAGCTAAGTTTAGTAAGTAATGTAAACATGGGAGACCAGATGAGACTTGAGTATTTATCCCCCCTGTAATCTGATGCACAAAACTTTAAGTTTACTAAACATACTAAATAAAGTGATACTGGTTGTAGAGTATATATCTAGGAAAGGATCATGCATCATTCTTCTTTATGCCTATGTTTGAAATTGGTAAGCCTTGGGTATGTTAAAATATTAATAAGATAACAAATAATTAATTAATTAATTTTAAGTATTCCATATTCCATGTTTAAGATATCTAATACTTTTTTATTTTTACAGGAATGGATCTAGGTTGACATCACCGTCAGGTTTGTGCTGAAGATGTTCAGCAGGATATGCCATAAGATTTCCACAAAGTGGAGGTCAAAGATGATGACACTTGGAGGAGGAAAATTTGAGAGTTTCAATGCTAGAGTCCATAAAAGTATGAGGGATCCATTTCATATTTAGTCACAAAATACTAGTTTGAGGAGTTTGAGATAGCTTTCAATTTGATCCATGCTCAGAAGGAACACCAGGTTTCATTGGTTGTGATGATGCTGCATAGGTAATGAGGAATTGGTGGTTCTTGTTCCTTGAGTATCATGTGGAGTTGGTAGTCTTGTAAGAAAAGTTCCTAGGTTAGTTCTGAGAAAAGTTTCTTTCTTCGACTGTGAAGGTAGCCAGTCACCAGGAGTTTATTACCTGTTGATAGGGGAGTTCTAGTGTTCAAGAGTTTGGGATCCATTTCAGGACCCTTCTACGATATGCTTCAAAACTATTTCCAGATGATGAGGCTAGGTTTAGGTATTTTGAGGAGGCTTTTCATCTGAATATCTAGTTCCAAGTCACTTGGTTTATGCTGAAGATGTATCTTGATGTGCTGGCGAGAGCAGAGGTTATTGAGAGGATTCTTTCTATAAATAGATCATCATGAGAGGGGAGTCATTAGGATTATTTGAGAAGAAGAGTTGTGTTATGGGGTTCCCATTTTTTAGGACATAAGAGAATTCATTTAGCTTGAGGTAGGTCCCATCCCTCATTATCTCATTTCTCCGATGGCGGCAGCTCTCATACATATTCCAAGGAATCAGAAGCGGTTTTTCCTGTAGAGTCTAAGGTCATTAGTGGTGAGAGTGCTTGAGATTTTTGAGTAGTTATCATGCACTAGGTTTTCCACTTTGGGTTCCTCCATTAAGGAAGTTTTAGCTGAGAAAATAGTATTTGGGTGTTCTAGTTTTGGACCACCAAAGGGGATATGGGACATGAATAGTATATCCCCGAGACACTCTTTATCCTTAGAGAGTAGAGAGTAGCTGTGTAGGTGGTCATTAGTAAGGTCAAAGAGGATTTAAAGTAGGTCATGGATAGATTTACGCTTTATCATTTCTAGCACCAGGTGATCCATATATCATTTGAGGTACCATTTTATTGTTTTCTATATGGGTGCATGTTTTTTTTGATTCAAGAGTGACACAATACTTTATATCACCCACCCTCAACTATGCTTTGAGACTTGAGGTATAGAGGTTTCTAGTTCCCTTGGTGTTTACTATGCCAGTTGGAGGTCGATCTGACTTGTATAAAGTATATAGATACTATTATCTAGTGTTGGGGAAGAAACTATCTTAGGTATATTTCATATGTTTATAGATACAACAATATGAAATCATCCTCAACATGGATTGGTTGTATTAAGTACAGGATATCACAATCAATTTAGGAGATAAGTTGTGTTTTATGATGATTATAGAGAGCTAGTGGTGTTTTCTAGTGATTGAGACCCTCAAATGGGTCAGAGGCATGTTCCATCCTTATCATATTTGATGGATGAGTTGATTTTGATCTCATTAGAGGTTTTATAGTTAATTTTTCTCAGGGTTGTAGTAGAGTACCCTGATGTTTTTATAGAGGAGTTTGTAGCATTACCCCTTCGATGGGAGATCGATTTTGGGATTAAGATACAAATAGGTGTGTCTCCAATATAGATGTATCCAAATAGGATGGTTTCTTATGAGTTATAAGATTTGTGAGTATAGATTGATAATATGTTTCAACAAGCTTTTTTTTCAGGTAAGCACATCACCTTAGGGTGCACCAATTTTGTTCATGAAAAAGATCGATGATATTTTGCATCTGTGTATCTATTATTATCACTTGAAACAAGTTAAAGTGAAGAACCACTATCCTATCCCATAGATTGATGATTTATTTGATCAGCTGAAGGTATAAAGTTGGTTCTCAAAGATCGATCTATGATCATGGTATCATCAAATGTGGGTGAAGGATGCGAATATTTAGAAGAATACTTTCCATTATTTTCATAGGAATTATGAGTTCCTTGTGATGCCATTCAATGTGACGAATTCTCTAGCTGTATTCATGGGGTTAATGAATATAGTGTTCAAATAGTTCCTAGATAATTTCTTGGTGGTTTTCATTGATGACATCCTTGTGTACTTAGCATATGAAGAGGATCATACATAGCATCTTCATTACATTTTGAGAGTTCTTTGTTGTGAGAGTCTATTTGGTAAGTTTTCAAAGTGTGATTTCTAGGCTCATGAAGTCTGTTTCTTTGGGAATTTCATGTCTCAGTTAGGAGTATCCATGGATCATTTGAATGTAGAGGTAGTTGTGTCTTGGGAATCCCTTAAGACAGTGGTATAGGTGCAGAGTTTCCTTGGTATTTTAGGATATTGTAGGAGGTTTCTAGATGATTTATCTTGTATTGAAAATCCTATGATAGCCTTGACTTGTAAGGATCTAGTCTTCTTGTGGATAGACCAATGTCATGAAATTTTTGAGTACCTGAAGGAGAAGTCATTCAGTGCCTCAGTCCTTTTTTTTCTAGCATTGGGAGTTCATTTTGAGGTTTTCTATGATTCTTAACATCTTGGATTGGGATATGTTCTAATGTAGAAGAAATAATTTGTTTCTCATAGGCATCAATAGTTAAATCCTCATGAGTGTAATTATCCCACTTATGATCTTGAGTTGGCTATAGCTGTGTTTTCTTTGATGTTGTGGTGGCATTACCTCCCCAAAAAGTGTTTTGATATTTTTACCGATCATAATATCCTAAGGTATGTCTCCACTCTACATGAATTGGACCTGTATTAGCATCAGTGTATGGAATTATTGTAGTATTATGACTTATAGATTTCATATATTCCAGGAAAAATAAATGTTGTGGATGATACATTGAGTTAGAAGTCATGTAGTGATGCTTTGCATTAATTAGGAGATTCCTAGAGAGTGATAGAATAACTCTCAATGATGCATATAGACATGGGAGAGGTTGAAAGTAGAGATTGTCTTTTCTAGATGATACTATAGTCTTCTTTGGTTAGGCATGTGGAGGAGTCCTAGTTGGGGGATTCTGAGGTAGAGGTTTGGAGAGTCCGAGTTGTCTTTGGCGATTCCCATGATGGTTTGTTTGAGGATGGATAACATTGGGTGTTGATCCAAGAATTAGTTTTCATTATTTTAGTGATTCATGAGATAGTTCTCCATGAGTTCCATAGTTCACCATTGGTTGTACATCCCAGCGTGAAAAAAATATATCGAGATATGAGATATCTATTTTGGTGTCTTGGGTTGAAGCATGTAGTTGTAGAGTTTATTTCTTGATGTTTGTTCTTACAGAAGGTGAAGGTTAAGAACCATGTTCTTAGAGGTTTCCTCCAACCATTATATTCTATTTAGTGGAAGTGGGAGGACATCTTGATGGGATTAATTACCGGTTCACCTCAAGATCAGGGAGTCTATGATGCTATAGGGAGATAATGGATCTTTTGAAAAAATCATCCCATTTTATATTGATCATGGAGTAGAGATCAATTGAGGTTCTGTTGAGGCGGTATCTGGAGGAGGTAGTGAGACTCCACAGAGTCCCAAGGATGATTATCCATGATCAGGATCCTCGTTTTACTTGCAGAGTGTAGATATTTATCCAATATGATTTTACATCTCATTTATTTCTTAGAACTACTTTTTATCCACATATGGACAGTCAAATAGAGAAAACCATCTTTACTCTTGAAGACACGTTGCACTCTTATGTTCTGGATTTTTGAGATTTGTGGATGAGGCACCTTACCTTGGTTGATTTTTCTTATAATAATAGTTTTCACTCAACCATTGGTATGGTACCATTTGAATATTTATATGACTAAGCTTTCCATTATCCATTGTGATAGAATAGGGTTAGAGAGGAAACAATTCTCAGGCTATAATTAATACAAAATATGATAGAGATGGTTCAAGTAATTTATGAGAGGATGAAGGCAGTGCAAGATCACCAGGAATCCTAGGATGATCATAGGAGGAGACCTCTAGAGTTTGACATTGGAGATCACATGTGCTTTAATGTGACTCCTTTTCATGGGTAGTGAAGGTTTGGTCATGGGAGTAAGCTTTTTACCTAGTTTTTGGTCCTTTTTTAGGTGTTGGATAGTGTTGTATCCATGGAGTATTAGATAGTACTTCCCCTATAGATGATCCAGATACATAATGTTTTTCATTTGTTACAGATCCATCGTTATCTTTATGATGACCCTCATGTCATCAATTCAGGAAATATCGATGTTGATGATGATGAGACCTTTTAGGAGTGTCCCATGTGTTGTACCCCTCTCTCTTGGATTTTAATGATCACAATCACTCATTTTGTTCTAACTTGTTTTCAAGTGTTTTTGTTGTTAGGCAAAAGGTTGCCAAGGAGTTGGGCCAAGAAGGACTGAAAGTAGACTCTCTGAGTCTACCGGCCAACCGGTGGATTCCCACCGGCCAGCCAGTGGTCTCTGGCAGTAGCAATGGTTTCTGTCCAGATCCACCGGTCAGCCGGTGAGAGCTCCCCGGCCAGCCGGTATTGTCACCAGCCAGCCGGTGGCTGACCACCGGCCAGCCGGTAGAACCTGGGCAGAGAGCTTGCTCTCTGTCTGGAGCACCGGCCAGCCGGTGGCTCAGGACCGGTCAGCCAGTGGACCACCGGCCAGCTGGCGAGACACCACCGGCCAGCCGGTGTGCCCAGTCAAACTAGCCGTTGGGCTTTGACCAGACTTGTACTTTTGACTCCCAACGGCTCCGAAGGCCTCTCCAACGGTTCCGAAGACCCCCAACGGCCATTTAGGTGTTCCTCTCCTATAAATAGAGGACTAGGAAGCCCCGGAAAAATATAGTAGCCCACGGGAACATTTTTCGATCATTTGGCGAACCTCCGGTGCATTCCTTCAAGGATCCCCACCTGCTCCAACTCACTTCCACAACCAAGGAGCACCACCATAGAAGCTTGGGAGCGCTCTTCATCATCACCAATCAATCCATTGGCGCCCAAGACTTATCCTCTTTACGGTTTTTATTGTTTTATCTTTTTGAGCATTATTTTGAGTTTGTGCATACAAACCCTTCTTTCTCTCATCCTCCCTTTGTTTGGGTTTTCACACCACCTTCAAGGTGTGAAGAGGTTAGTCAAGTCTTCTCTGTAAAAGACTTGGGTCATAGGTGAGCTAGCCTTCACCTGTAAGAAGGCTAGTGGGTTTCTTGCTACAACCAATAAAAAGCAAGCTGTAATAGGTTTCTAGGCTGCCTTAAAGTCTAGTGGGTTTCTTGCTACAACCATTAAAAAGCAAGCTGTCATATAAATCTCTCAATGGTTGAGTTGGGAGCGGAGACGTAGGCTTGGAATTTAGGCCGAACTCCGTTATCAATTTTGTGTCTTGCCTCTTTTATTTCCGCTGCGCTTTAACTTTTTCTTAAATTGTTAAACTTTTTTAAAAGGAAATTCACCCCCCCTCTTGCCATCACTCTCTATCCCAAAAATTGGTATCAAAGGTAGTGTTTGTGTAATACCTTAACCGGTTTCAAATTCAAGATCCATTGTGATGGCTTCATCTTCTTTTGCCCCTGAAGGTTATTCATTGGGTCGTGCTCCTTTTTTTGATGGAACCGACTATACCTATTGGAAAACCTGCATGTCTACTTTTCTTAGAAGTATAGGTTATCCTATTTATAGAATTTTCATGCATGGTTACTCTCTCTCTTCTCCCGATGAATCCAAATGGACTCAAGCCGATATTAAAAATTTCGAGCTTGATGGCAAAGCCATGAACGCTCTTCATTGCGGCCTTGATCGTAATGAATTCAATCAAGTTTCCACATGCACTTCATCTCATGAAATATAGAAACTTTTGGAGGTTACCCATGAGGGGACCAACAAGGTTAAGGATACTCGATTGGATATATACTGTCAAGATTTTGAGTCTTTTACCATGCATCCATCTGAAAATATTACTGATATGTTTACTCGCTTTACTGATGTTTGTAATGGGAGAAACTCTCTTGGAGATGATGTTTCTGCAGAGATGATAGTCAAGAAGATCCTTTGGATCTTACCAAGTTCATGGGCACCGAAAGTCACGGCAATTCAAGAAGCGAATAATTTAAAAGAAATGCCGGTCGAAGAGCTCATCGGATCCCTCATGACCTACGAGATCACCATGAGGAGGCAAGCTGAAAAGGAAGGCAATCTCATCAAAACTCCAAAGAACATTGCCTTCAAAGTTCAAAAAGAATAAAGCTACCCCTCCTCATCTTCTTCCTCTTCAAGCGGCGATTCAGAAATTGAGAACCTTGCCCACAAGATGCACAAATTCATGAAGAAGAACAAAAAGAAGAAATCTCGCAAGGCTCGAAAGGAAGAAATCGACGAAAAATCTGAGCCCGAGGTAATATGCTATGGGTGCGGCAAGAAAGGCCATTATAAGCCCGATTGCCCACTCCACAAGACAAGGGCCAAGCAAAAGGAAAAAAAAGGCATTCAAGGCCACTTGGAGTGAGAGCTCCTCATCCTCCTTCTCCTCAAAAGACAATGGTAAAAAATTTCTAATGGAATTTCATGAGGTAACCTCTTCCGAATCCTCTTCCTCATGTTCTTCCAATTCATTCAATCATTTATCTTACGAGGATCTCCAACATGCGAGAGATCAATTGGAGGAAGGTTTTCATGAACTTTCTTCCAAATTTATTGCTTTAAAAAAGAAATTCAAAATTCTTTCTTCTGAAAAGGATCAACTTCTCAAAGAGAAGGAAGACTTGTCCCTCAAGATCCAAAACCTTCCCGATGTTGATTCTATGGAATCAACAATCAAGGATTTAAGGAAATCCCTAGCTAAGTTCACCGAAGGTGAACATAACCTTTCGAAGCTCCTTGGTTCCCAATGCATATCTAGAACCACCCAAGGGCTTGGATATTCCAAGCAAGCTTCCTCTTCCCATGCTCCTACTATTTTTGTAAGGGGGAGCTCCCAATATAAATTTTGCAACTATTGAAAAAAGATTGGGCACTTAATTTACGAGTGCGACTGCAAAAATGCCCGGTATGGAAGGCCCAAAACCATTTCCTTTAACGATGAATTTCATAGGAGAAGACCTGCCACAAGACAAGTTTGGATTGAAAAATCCCTTTTAGCGAGTCTCTCCGGACCAAAATTTGTCTCGGTTCTAAAATCCTCTCCCCGGTGATTTGTTGTTTTTATTTAGGGGGAGTTAGGATCGTTTAAGCCTTTTTGCATTTTTCTTTCAAAACTTTCAATTTAAAACTTTCAATTCAAATTTCAGAAATTTCAATTGGTTTAAAAACTTTATCTTGTTTTTCAATCCTTTCCTTCAATCAAATTTTATGCCCCGTGCTATTTTGATAATCACAAAGGGGGAGATTTCCTTGGTTGATTGGGGGAGAAATATTTCTCTCATACTTTGCTTTACTTTTCAATTTATCCTTTAAAGCATGCCTTTCATTTTAGTCTTTTACATTTCTTGTTTTGGTGATTGTGATCATCAAAATAGGGGGAGATTGTTGTACTCCTCTCTCTTGGATTTTAATGATCACAATCACTCATTTTGTTCTAACTTGTTTTCAAGTGTTTTTGTTGTTAGGAAAAAGGTTGCCAAGGAGTTGGGCCAAGAAGAACTGAAAGTAGACTCTCTGAGTCTACCGGCCAACCGGTGGATTCCCACCGGCCAGCCGGTGGTCTCTGGCAGTAGCAATGGTTTCTGTCCAGAGCCACCGGTCAGCCGGTGAGAGCTCCCCAGCCAGCCGATATTGTCACCAGCCAGCCAGTAGAACCTGGTCAGAGAGCTTGCTCTCTGTCTGGAGCACCGGCCAGCCGGTGGCTCAGGACCGGTCAGCCGGTGGACCACCGGCCAGCTGGTGAGACACCACCGGCCAGCCGGTGTGCCCAGTCAAACTAGCTGTTGGGCTTTGACCAGACTTGTACTTTTGACTCCCAACGGCTCCGAAGGCCTCTCCAACGGCTCCGAAGACCCCCAACGGCCATTTAGGTGTTCCTCTCCTATAAATAGAGGACTAGGAAGCCCCAGAAAAATATAGTAGCCCACGGGAACATTTTTCGATCATTTGGCGAACCTCCGGCGCATTCCTTCAAGGATCCCCACCTGCTCCAACTCACTTCCACAACCAAGGAGCACCACCATAGAAGCTTGGGAGCGCTCTTCATCATCACCAATCAATCCATTGGTGCCCAAGACTTCTCCTCTTTACGGTTTTTATTGTTTTATCTTTTTGAGCATTATTTTGAGTTTGTGCATACAAACCCTTCTTTCTCTCATCCTCCATTTGTTTGGGTTTTCACACCACCTTCAATGTGTGAAGAGGTTAGTCAAGTCTTCCCTATAAAAGACTTGAGTCATAGGTGAGCTAGCCTTCACCTGTAAGAAGGCTAGTGGGTTTCTTGCTACAACCAATAAAAAGCAAACTGTAATAGGTCTCTAGGCTGCCTTAAAGTCTAGTGGGTTTCTTGCTACAACCATTAAAAAGCAAGCTGTCATATAAATCTCTCAACGGTTGAGTTGGGAGCGGAGACGTAGGCTTGGAATTTAGGCTGAACTCCGTTATCAATTTTGTGTCTTGCCTCTTTTATTTCTGCTGCAATTTAACTTTTTCTTAAATTGTTAAACTTTTTTAAAAGGCAATTCACCCCCCCCTCTTTCCATCACTCTCCGTCCCAACACCATGGAGATCTAGGAACTTCAGGAGAAGTAATTTTATGATAATTCTATTCCCTTGGTTTGTGTATTGTGGCTGCATGGTGGCATGGGGGAGAGTACCTGGGAATGTGAGTTGCATATGTGCACTTAATACCCTAATCCATTCGATGTTTATCTCTCTCTTGTATCATTATTCTCTTGTGGATGTAAAAATTTTTGGATTATGAGATGGTTTCCTATTGATTCTTGTTGTGGGTTTACTCTTTTTTGAGAGGTATCTACCCCAAGAGAGTGTTTGGAGATGGTTTTTACTATTGTGTGAGTTTTCACTTGTTTCATTTAATGATGTGGCTGAGCTCCTGAGGTAGAAAGATCTTTGAGAGGTATCTTTTGGGGTGTATTTTCAAATTAAACCTTTTATTTTTCTTTTTGGGTTTGGTTTTGGATTCTTGAGGATGAGAATTGTTTTATTGGTATCTAATATAAGGGACTAGATCTACGTAGTCTAACCCTTGGCATGTTTCTAAAGCTTTTGGTTCTTGGAGGAGGCCTATAGAAAGTATGGAGGGGTTTGGATACTAAAATCCGAAATCAGTGAGAATACATAGTACGTAAATGTCTTTCAAATCATTTATTCAAGTTCATGGCTTGTGTAAGGTTGGTTCACAACCTAAAAGAAGTTAACAACTTGTGAGGCTAGTTCACCGAGTGTTACATGGTGTGTAAATTTTTAGGATTAAATCCTTTGGGGAAACACATTTTTTGGTGAGATCTGAAGATTGACAATTACATGATGTGAAAAGTGATTTCATAACATGTAAATTACCTATGTATCATACCTATAAAGGCTAAAACAACATGGGATTTCCTCAAACTCTATGACTCCTCTTGAACTCTAGGTGTTTTATGATAATATTTCTAGGTGCGTGGGGATTCCTTTGATTGGGATTAATCCTTTGATTACTTTATTTGATCCATGGTGATCCTAGGTATGTTCTTACCTTTTCTATCATGTTTATTCAATCTTGATCCTCCCATTTCTTCTTTCCATGTGATGGAGGTTCATCTCCATGTTTCTAATGGATTTTTCTTGGTTGTTGTTTGTTTGGTTATACTGTGGCATCCTTGGAGGGTTGCAGCTTCTTATAGGAGAGGTGATCGGGATCCACAACATTGGTCTATTCTTTTATGAATAACATTCATACCTTTGAGGTAGGTAATTCATTGGTTATCTATTTATTTATGTGAAATTGTAAATTGATCATGGTTTATACTTTTGGATGAAAATTAAATTAACCTAATAATTATTGAACTAGATCAATAAAGAATGGGTAATAGCAATTTCATGTTGACTCTTTATACTATTATAGTAGTTTACCACTTAATTTTCTAGATAGTGTGATATCTATGCTATTATTATTACCATGTTTTTTATTCTATGGACTAGAATGTTGTTCTTTATGGGAATTGGTTAAGAAAGTATAGTTGGAATTAATTGACAATTAATTGGATTAAGAATAATTAAAGAAGAGGCATGTTTCTAATCTTGTGTTTTTTGTAATTTTATGATAATCAAATTGATGTGAGTATTAATGTTTAATTAAATGTGATCTTCCATATGTTAATGAAATTAATAAAGAATTTGAATCATGATAATTATTGTTGATAAAGTTGATAATAATAAAAAGGCATATTAAATGAGAATGGTACTTCTCATTGTTTGATAAAACTGGTTTAAATGCTAGGGAGTATGTTTAATATTTTGATAGCTTGTTATAGATTGATGCCTTAGGTTTCTTATAGTTGGAACCTATGAATAATGAACTGATTAATTAAAAATGGAATAAGAAATGGTTGTGTGATAAAGAAAATTTCTAAAGATGGAGTTTCCTATTTGCTTGAGATGGTCGAGTGCCTTGAGTTTGGATGTGTGAGAGCTTGTTTATGTCTAAAGGCTGGATGCCTTGTTTTAGGGCCTATATTTCCCCATCAATTTCTATTTATTTATTCCTTGTTATGTTCTCTAGATGTGAGTTTCTCTATGTCATGTGATATGAGCATGGGATGGCTAATCCTAGGATGGATAATTTATGTGGGTATGGAGGCCCGAATTATGTGGCAGCAGTTGATGCATGTGATGGAGAGACACATCAGGATATGCATGTGGGTGTTAGGGATGAAACTAGAGATGATAGAATAGGTTGAAGCTAGACATACCCATTGATTTAATGCTGAGAGTTGGGATTCTCTCTTATGAATTTTTTTAATAGCTGATGGTTAGGTTACTTATTTCATTTTCATTCCTTTCCCCACTTCTTGAGGAAACAAGGTGTTCTTGGTTTCATTTTTCCTATTGACAGTAGATTATGATGGTTTTCCTAGAGTACCTAGATTATGTAATGATGATAATAATGAATAAATAATTCTTAACCCATGGGGTTGGTTTATTCTGGAATGAAAATGAGATATTAATCCTGAGAAACCATGGACTTTGTTTGGATTATGCTTGGAGGGCATAAAATTTACTCTAATGATTAATGTAATGTGGAATAATGTTAATGTTTAATTAATTATTAATAAATTAATTAACTGTTAATAAATTAATTAATAGAAGGAAATAATAAAAAGGTAATAAGTAATTAATGTATCTCTTTAAAACTATGGTGGGATTATTGGATATATGGTCTTAATAGTGGTATCTAGGAGTCTAAGTGACGTTATCTGCAGTTGAGTCTAAGACTAGGTTATGATCATAGCGTGGTTCTGAGATATATTATATATTTTATATTTTTTGATTTCATATACAACCCCACCCATGTCTGTTAGGGTGAATGACACCCAGTGGAATCTAGGAGGGTATTTTTCCCAACATCCTGATGGGAGGATGGATGGCTGTCTACACCCTCTGGCCCCACTCTCTTCTCTTGGTAGTTATTTGTGATGGTATGCATGATGTTTAGTTTTTTCATATATTTTTTAGAGGTATATGATGGATTATGGTTATTTCATAAATATGTATTACCAGATATAGTATCCAAAGGATTATTATAGGTATGATTTTTATAGGATATAATGGCTTGTGTTACCTTACTCAGTGTATGGGTTGTAATGGATTATGATATAATACCTGATGCATGATACATGTTAAATGGGATATAGTGGATTCCAAAAAATACTTGGTTACTATATAAGAATATGTGGATGGGATGATGTGATGCACAAGGTGCATGTTGTGAGGCCTTGCCCAGGTGTCTTTGGACTGAATTATTTTAGAGAGAGATGGATCTGGACGTACGATGCTTGGGTAGAGTGAAACACCAGTGGGGAAGTGGGATCAGAGTATCCTTGATGTTTCATTAATATATGATATTCTCAATTGTATATGATACTTGGTGAGAGTTAGACACGATGATCCTAGGAACTTAGTATACCTATTTAGGCGATGATTTAGTTTAAATGTTGTTCACTATGATTTAGTATGCTTTATTTATCTTTTTCATGAGAGGATCTAGGGAGGATCCTACTGAGTATACTATTATTCTCACCCTACATATATATAAAATGTTTTTTAGGTTATCCGAATAAGGTTGGATATCAGGCTGGATATTACTAGCTCGTGGTTTTGTAGGAGCTGTTTGGGTTTCATGGTCGCTACTGTCCTTACCTTTTGGTACTTGTAGTTTTCCATTCATTTGTTATAGAATTGTATGACATGGAATGTATTCACTTGGGATATATATATATATATATATATGTCTAATTAGGTTTTGATTGGTTTATCCTTCTTATCTCTCTTTTCCACATGTTCTCTTAGAGTGTAATACCTCCCATATGTATGCTTATTATACCCTTATTGCCAGTCACAAACCTAGATATTATTGGATGTGGAACTTGGGAAGTCTCCACCCCCATTCCCTCATTACTAGCCCAGGAGGGGTACACTACGGGGGGAGGGGGTCATGTCATATCATGATGTTTGAATATTTAAAGAACATGTCTCAAGAATCTTCCTATTTAATCCTTTGGAAAAAATAATTATATAATTTTCCACCATTTTGTTTGACTTAGGAAGTTATAATAAGTCTATGAAAGTCTTATCAGCTCTCCAAAAAATTCATATGAAATGAACTAATTTCACATGAACTGAAGTGAATTCATACAGAATAAAGTGAAGTCACACACATATTACTTATCAAATTCTCAATTTATTAGAGTAAATTCTTAAATTCCTTTAGAGTCATATGTGATAGTACAAAGTCTTATGGGATCCCCAGTGAATGTCTTATGAAAAATTATAAAGTATAATGAAATCTTTGAAGGCCATATGTGGCCCAGTACAAGTAACACTCTTAGGAATTAGCTATATTTTCTAGATTTATAGCCTTTTTTCTAATTCCATCATCACCTCTTCAACTCATTCTAAGGTCTTCTCAACCATTTAAAAAAAATCAAATTAACTATAATCCTTATCTAAATATTCTATTCTCACTTGGATATTCTTCCCACTTTCTTTAACATCTACCTTATAAATCATGAAATCCAATGTCAAATCCTCCACTAACTAGAAGATTTCAAATTATATCAACTATTATAAAAATCAATCTCATTATCACTTGTTATTGAACATGAGTAATAGTTCACTAATCGTTATAAATAAGGTATGATACATTGAAGTTGTATAGTAAAGTTCTTCAAGTAGCAGCATGAAGTCAAATTTTCCATTCAACATGACATTAGCTCACCCACCTTAAACATCACACTTTTAATTTCCATCTTCATGACCTTATTGATAAAAAATAAAGACAATTCATTTCATTACTGTAGTTTCACTTTATCTACAAATCTAATTATTATAGTTGATAATTGATTATTCAAATTTTGAAAAGTACTTAAATGATAAATTACAAGCATATCATAATAATATAATATGTAATAGACCATTTCTTCTTGGACCACTAATTTTTTGGGTTTGGATTTTTAGGTGTTTTAGTGGAGGCTTGAGGAGTGTTCGGTGGAGTTAGAGTTACAGTTGTAAAACAAAATGTGGTTCACAATTTTAACCCAAATCATGAAACTAGTTTACATTTTGCAGCTTATGTGTCTTATACTTCATGAATTTTATTAAGTGGTGGAGTAATTCATGAAACAAATTCACAACATGAAAGTGAAGTTCACAACGTGATTTTATTCAGATTGAGGTGCCATGGATTTTAGAAGAAACTAAAACTTCGAAGAATTCAAGCCTCAAAACCAGTTCACAAATTGTAATTCAAAGACCCAGCGAAATTAATGATGTGAATATATAATTAATGATGTGAAATAGATGATTTAAAACCTATATATAAGTCTAAAATTCATCCAAATTCCCTAATATGACCCTTATTGCTCTTGGTTTTTGGGTGAACCCTATGCATCTTTATATGATATTCAATCCCCTTCCCTCCTGTATTGATCCATAGGTTTCATAGGTTGTTTGTTAGAAATATGTAATGTTTTATTCTCTCTACCCCATGTTTCCTTCGATTCTTCCTATGAGAATCCTCAACACTGAGGTTGTTTTGGTTTTAGGTGTGTTTGGGTTGTGTTTTGATGATATCTTGGTGCAATTCAAGTTGAGACCCTTACTGTGATGATTATTGATATCACCATGAATGGAAAGGATAAGAACGTATATATGGATAATAAATTTTTTTCCCATGTAAATACGGTTTATGTGATAATACCCATTCTAAATAGTTAAGTGAAGAAATGAAATCCCTTGAAACTAAATTTCAGAAGTCGAGATGTGATGCTATGTGTGTTTTTTCTTGTTGTGTTACCCTATACGACGTGGGATGTTGTACAATGATGGTGGTGAATAGATGGGTTTTGAGATGTGTGGGGTGATGATGAAATGGTTCTTGCATGAGATGTTATGTGGGTAGTTTTTTTACAGTTTTGATGTGTGGTTATGATGTGTGATGGTAGTGATGCATGGTGGTAGTTTCATGTGGTGGTTGTGATGTTTGGTGGTTGAGATAGGTGGCCGTTATGATGAGGTGTCTTGGAGGATGTGGTGTTTTGGTGATGGTTGATGTTAAATGGGTGGATTATTGTGTGGTTTGGTTGTACTAGTTTCTCAGTTAACCATGGAATAGTTTGTAATGTTGAAAATGAAATATAATAGGTTTTAAAATGAATGAGAATGGGATGAAATTGATGTGTGGTAATTAGATAAATTAATATGAATGATAATTGAGTGGTTTTTTCATTGTGAAATGAAATGTATTAATAAATGAGAGTTAGTGTAAACTTTTTAAGTCTGAAAAATGGTGAAATTTGTAATTGAAAGAAGGTTTTTGTGGATTTGTATGATGGTTGTGTGGTGTGATGCATTAGTGGTGGCAGTGGTTGTTGATTATATTGTGTGGTGCAGTGGTGGTGGTGTGGAGTATGCTAGTTTGGTTATTGTTGACCCCTAGATTAGGTATTTCATTATATCTATATATCATGTATTTTATGCTATTTCTACATGCACCCTACTTAATTTGGATAACAATATCAATGAAAAAAGGTTTTTGGTTATGAGTGTTTCCCCCAAAATCTAGGATGGAGGTGATATGGATGGCTGAATACCCATCTTCCTTTCTCTTCCTCCAGCAATAGTGATGATTGGGGTTGGTGTTATAGATTACCCAAAAATGATGTGATGTGACATGTGGTGGGGGTTTATGAGTGGTAGTAGGAGAGAACATGGTTTATTTCTTTCACATTCATAATACCCTACTACTCTGGTTTGTGATGAGATGTGATGTGATGACCCAAGTGTGTTTGGGAGAGATGTGGTGTGATGGCCCAAGTGTCTTTGGGTGAGATGTGATGTGATGTGGATGTGATGTGGTGATGCCTGATGCTATCACTAGATTCTAGGCCTTTCAAGGGTGGGGTTGGTAGGGATGCATCCCGAACCACACCAGAGATGGCTAGTTATGAGATGTGATATTTATAGAAGGGATGTGAGCACAAAAAATTCAAAATTGAGGCATGAGAGTAGAAAATCAGTGGGGAAGTAGCAGTGGGGAACCTTTTTTATGTTTATGATATTATGTTACAATATTGGATGTGTGATTTGGGGAAAAATCCATAGTGAGGCTCATATTGGTTAGTTTACCTATTTAGGTTCTTGTTTGTTTTTCTATTTATTCACTATAACATTAGTATTTATTTTAACATGTGCACTTGAGACCTTGGGTATGATCCTATTTAATATAAATGTTATGATCAACCAATATATATAAAATATTTTTTAGGTTTCTAGGAGGAATTTGGGGTCCAAGAAGGACATTATTAGCTTGGGATTTTGGAGCTACTGTTGAGTTTTTGCTATAGGATTGTCATTTGGAATTTACTAAGAGGATTTTATTATATCTTTTGAAATTGTTCATGCATTGTGGGATGGTTTTGGGATTTATTTTATTTTATACAATAGAGTTTCTTGGTGATTTTTTATCCTCTCTTCTGATCCTATATTATTTTAGATGGTAATGCCTACCATATGTGATATTTTTTTATACACTTGGTGCTTGTTTCCAACCCAGGGCCTCTGGAGGCAGGACTCAAGGGTCATTATCTTGCTTACTTCATTACTAACCTAGGAGGGGTACCTTTGGAGGGAGGGGGTCGTGACAAAGTTGTATCAAAGAATTTTAGTTGAGAGATAGGATGGAGTTTGGAGTTAGGAACTGTTAATATTGCCTGATTTGGTATGGAAATGATGCTAATTGATCTTGGTGCATGACATAGGCTAGGGAGACCAGATTGGATATAGGATTTTAGGGCTCCCCTGTGATCTGATTCAAGGACTCTGAGTTTATTTAATGGCCAAGTGCGGTGAACCTGTTTGTAGGGTAGAGACCTAGGAAAGGTATATGAATCATGAATGATTGTAATCATGTCCTCATTGGGTGATTATGGGAAGATAATTTATTAAAATCAATTAATTAAATAAAATTATGATAAAATTTCATGATATCGGGATTAGGATTCATCCTTTCTTTTCAATAATGGATCCTAGTAATCATATATGAGTTGCTCAGGTGGTTGAAGTTCAGTAGGATGATCCAGTTGATCATTGAAGGATCAACCCGATAAAAGAGAATGGGGAATGACAACATGATTTTCCTAACTTTCAGTGACAGAGTTTGGGAATGTATGAGAGGTGCATCTCATATATAGATATATAGAACTGGTTAGAGGATCTCGAGATCAATTTCAGTTTAATTTTAGATCGGGTGGAGTTTTGGGTGTCGTTAGAAGTTAGTCATTTGTTGGGAGCTTCACATAAGTGGTGGGTGTTGTATCTTGGTGACCAAAAAGAGGCATATGTGTTATGGTCATACTTTTAGAAGGAGTTTTGTTCAGAGTTACTTTCATCAATGAAAAAGTCAGTGAAGGGTTAGGATTTTATATTCCTTCAGAATTCAATCCGGAGTGTGAAGGATCTTGGGATCAAGTTTAAGGACCTCTTACACTTTACCCTAGATGTCTTTCTAGATGAGTATTTCAGATCATGGTATTTGGAGGGGGATTTTCACCCAATTATTATGTATGAAGTCACCCTATTTACATTTTATATGTACCTAGAGTTTCATAAGAAGATGATTTCCTTAGGAGTTGATCTTCGAGAGAGTGTCCAATAGGGTGTATTGAGGATTAGAGCTTCTGAATGTGGGTACAAAAATTCAAGTAGTCAGGGTTTCAACCAGTGGGGAACCAACTGCGACAAGACCTTTCCCATCCTTCTGGGTAAGATGACTTCTAAGTACCCACAAAGGGTTTGTCATTTTTATGCTATTTTTTCAGGGGACATGGCCACAACTGGGCTTAGTTTCCAATCACTCAGGGAGTCTAGTTTTATATGGGAATTTAGGTCCCTTTTTGATAGCCGCAACAACTGCCTCTAAGGTAGTTTTAGTAGAAGGGACCACTGGTGATTTTTCAAAAGGTGAGGGAAGATAGTGTTGCCATGGGGGGGGGGTATCCTCATGATGGTACCCATGCACATGGAAATATGCTATATAATGGTTGTGTAGGATCATAATAGATATTCATATGAAGTAGGTGTGGTCATATGTACACATTGGAGTCAGTAGTTCTAGTTGGGTTAGAGTATATCATAGGTATGACCAGTTTATCTTCTACTCTTGTATGTTCCTTGTTTTATTCAGGATCCAAGCACTGATTTTTGATCCTACTTTGGTCTATTCCTTGGGACCAGATGTGGAGAGACTTCCAATTACCCTAGTGTTAAATACAATGGTTAGAGGCCACACTGCTTTGTTTGATGTGTGTTGGGGATGTAGGCTGGTGATGCAGCAACGTCATTTAGTGGGATATTTATTCTTACTACAGATACAACCATAAAATATTATCCTTAGAACGGATTGGCTATATTCCATGTTTATTCATTATCTATTTCTATTGGAGAGTTTTTTTCAATGTGGAGGGCCAGTGAGTGGAATTTTTTAGTGAGAGGGGTTATCATATGGGTGGTACAAAAGTGGAGCCTCTTTCTTCTCCGTTAGTGAAGATGTTACTGAATGATCATGAATAGGATGCTCCATGAGTTTTGGGGGATTTCTTAGATTCTTTCCTATATGAGGATACAAATTTACCACTTGATATGATATCGATTTTGGGATAGATTTAAAATTGGGTGTGTCTATGATTTCAATGGATCCCTATATAATGGTTCCTACAGAGTAGTATGAGTTAAGGTTGCAAGTGGATGATCTAATAGGGAGGTGTTTCATCCAAATCATTATGTCTCCTTGGGGTGATCCAGTGTTTTTTAAGAGGCTGGAAATTAGTTTAAGATTGTGCATGGAATACCAAAGGTTGAATCAGGTAATGATTAAGAACCATTACCCTATTTTTAGTATTGGTGATCTGTTTGATCAGATAAAGGGATCCGGTTAGTTTTTGAAGGTCAACTTGCAGTCTAGATATTTCTAGATGAGGGTGAAAGGGGAGGATACCCCAAAGACTACGTGTAGGTTTGGAAACTTTGAGTTTTTGGTCATGTCATTAATTTTGACAATTGTACTATCCATGTTCACGGGGATAATGAAATCCATATTCTATGAGTTCTTAGACCAGTTCATTATTGTTTTCATCAATTATATCTTGATCTACTTAGAGTTAGAGGTGGGGAAAGATGATCATCATATAGTTGAATTTATGGTTATTCAACACCACCAAATATATGGAAATCTATCCAATTGTAAGTTATGGACATGAGAGGTTCATTTCCTTGGACATGTGGTGTCTCAACAGGGTGTGGCTGTAGACCCATCAAAGATCATGAGAGTTGTTTCTTGGGCAGTACCCAAGAATGTGGTAGAGGTTTGTAGTTTTCTTAGTCTTAACAGCTATTATTAGAGATTTTTATATGATTTATCTTAGGTTGTATCCCCAATGACAACCTTGATTAATAAGGTTCATACTTTCATATGGATTGATCAGTGTCAAGCAATGTTCTGTTTCCTAAATGAGAAGTTAGTCAGTGCTCCAATTATTTGGTTTCTCAAGGATGGTGTGAGGTTGAAGGTTATCTGTGATTCTTACCATATAGGCTTGGGATGTGTCTTGATGCATCATAGGTTAGTGATATCTTATGTGTTGAGGTAGTTTCATCCCCATAAGAATAATATGCCACCCATGATCTGGATCTAGATATAGTTGTGTTTTCACTAAAGCTATGATGAGATTACCTCATTGGTGAGTACTTTATGGTTTTCACAGACCAAAATAGGATGAAATATGTATTCTCTCTATAGGATTTGAATCTGTACTAGAAAAGGCAGATGAAATTTCTTTAGGATTATTATTTTGAGATCTCCTATACTTTAATAAATGGGAATGTTGTTGCCAATGCGCTGAGTCAGAAGTCCCATGGAGATGTGGTTCAAAAGTATGTTGATAATTGGAAAGGTATGAAGGATATTGCAATAATTAATCTTGAATTGGGGGAGAGAAATGGTTGAGTTTTTGTTCATTAGATGAATGTGGAGTCATCCTTGATACACTAGGTGGAGGAGTCTAAGTGGGTAGACTCAGAGGTAGAGGAGATGTGATACTGTGTTGGCCATGATGATGCTCTACAGGGATAGTCATAGGATGACCAGAATTAGATGTTGTTTTAGGGGAGGCTATTTATTCTATTGGAAGTGCATGAGGGAGTTATTCATGAGTTTCATTTCACACCTTTGGTAGTGTATCTCAGTGTGGATAAGATGTATCATGTCTTGAGGAGACAACTTTTGGTGGCTAGGGATGAAATGGTTAGTGGTAGAGTTTTTGGCTAAGTTTCTAGTATATCAATTGGTGAAAATAGAGCATCGTATTCCTAGGGGTTTGTTGTAGTCCTTGGATGTTCCCAATTGGAAATGGGAGGACATATCGATGGATTTTGTAATAACCCAAAATTTTATCAATGGATTTTTCCTTCTTATAAATATGTTATACAGTATAAATCACATAAAACCACTTTGAGAACATAATACATACATTATAAATGAATAATCAATGAGGTAAGAAGTGTTTCTAGAAATTATAGAACCTATACTGAAGGAATAGTAAGTTAACACTTTGGAATAGTAATATTACCCTTATGAATAGTAATATGACCAATAGAATAGTAACCTAACCTGTAAAATTATGGATAAAATTTAGGCATCTTATAAGTAAAAATATGATATAATTATATCATTATATAAGTAAATAAAAAATTAAAAAATTATTATTTAATTGTCAGTATTTTTGTAATTCATAAATATTTAAATCCAATTTTATAATTAATATAATTATTTAAAAAAAATTTATTTTCATAAAATGTATTCAAAAGTTAATATTTTTTTCTCATGATTATGAGATAATTTTATGAGACCTTAGTTAATTTTTTAAAGTGTTATAAAACCAGTTATAATTTTAAAATCTATACTTTTCAAGTAAATTATGATTTTTATTCAAAATTAAATTTATCATCTTTAGAAAATTATTTTCATGAAATGGAGTTAATTTTTGGATTATAAATGTCAAAAAATTGTTAGGGTGAATTTTTGGGGTTTTTCTAAAATACTTTAATTTTTGGCGAATAGTAAAATACGATAATTTATGATAAATGATAAATATATGATTTATTGAGTCATAGGTGATGTATGGATGATGTAAGCACCCTTGGTTAAAACTAACATGAACTTATTACTTTAATTAGTCATAAAAATCAACACTATTTCTTGTCTGGAGAAAAATAATAAAATAATGAATAAAATAATGAGAAATCACCCCTCTCCTTCACTATAAATACCACTCCTCACCACCTCTTCTCCTCATACCTTACAATATTTTAGCCTTGTCAAATTTACAACCAATACTATTCCCAAAACCCTTACCAATTTATAGGAGCTATTGGTCTTACCAAAAGACCAAAGCCCCTTTCCCTAAGGAGGTTCTCAAGGAGGTTAATTCAAGAGGTAAATCCTCTTCCTTTTTCTTTTAATTTCATTTCAATTTTTTATTATTATCCTATACTCACCTCATATATCCAAACTATCATGATAAATCCATTATAATATATATTGGAATGATATAATGTTAATTTAATATCCATTATAAATCTCTTTACTCCCTCTCTATTTTATTTTAAAAATGAAAACATCGTCTGAGAGGTGCCAGTTTACAACCTTCATGGACGAAGAACTTTTGTTATTCAATTTATCCTTCAAGGATGGTAATGAAACCATTTTTATTGTTTAACTAGTTTATAATTTTTTTATTATATCTTATTTAAGGTTCTATAACTATCATATATACATGATATAAAAATAATATAACAAAACTAGTTCATTGTTATCGAAAAACTGCTAAAATTAAGCTAAATGATTTTCATTAACATGTTATCTAATGATTCATCCTAATATATGGAAAAAAATCATAAATAATAACAATTACACTTCTGTTTTTTAATTAATAAAATTTAATTCAAATTCTAGATAATTATACCCATTTTATATGAACTTCATTACTCATAAACAAGCAAACCGATCAAAGAAACCAAGAAAACGAATGCTCCCAAATGATGAAATTAAACTCTATAACTCATCAATAAGGACATAAATGAACTTAATAAAAAAAATTAATAAAATAAATGTACATAAGGTTATTAATTAACTAATTAATGGATTTAATTTTATTATCCAGGACATTAAGGTCAAGTACAGAACACATTCAAACATAAGGTAAGAGTTTCTCCCCAAACCTCCATTTTTCATTAGGGATTACACTTTATCTCTATTTAATCCAATGAAATTATTAATTCTTATTATTTACTCCTCATAAATTTTCTGTGAATGTTCTATATATTTTTTTTAATCATAATCATTCTTTCTTTTATGGGGAGTTACATATTTTTTAAGGATCTTTTTCAATTCTTCCCGATATGAACGCCCGATTTAAGGGAACAATTCGAATTTTTACGTATTTTCAAGTTCACTATATAATTTGTTTTAAGCCACCATTATTTTTATAAAATCACTCATTTTATTATGAAAATACTATATTAGTTTAATTCGGGTTTTATATAAATATTTTTCTAAAAGAACTCTTCTTTTCAAAGTAAAAGAGTATTTATATCAAGAATTCCTCGATGATTTTATAAGAGTATTTTCATATATCTCAAAACCTATGTTGATTGTTATGTTTAACTAGGATTAATATTTTATGATATCATATAACATATTTTATTTAATGTTTTATGATTAGTTTGACTATGGATGTGCTACCTTGATACCATTCACCATATTACTTTGAATGGTTAGTGATTATGTTTATTGATTAGGGAAGTTATTTACATTTCATATGCTAGTTTAAATATGAATGTATATGTTGATTATGTTTCACCCCTTTAATATGAGGAATTAACTGGACTTATTAAGTGTTGGATGTGTCCCAATATATCCCCTCGGTGCATTGGTAGGTCTCATGAGACAAACTAGTTTGTGTTTTACCTGTTTATGTATGGTCTTGGAATAAGGCCTTGAGGGCATGGTTATGATGTACTGCATTATGAATTCCCTAATTATGAAACTATTAATTGATAGTCCATGTGATTATTAGACTAGTATAATATCCATGGTTTATTATTTTTATGGAATTATTTAATCAATTTATATTTCTGCCATATTATGCTCATGTTTACTTTTAATGGCATGTGTTTTCAATCATTCACCATGACTTATTGTTTATTTATGCTTCCACTGTATCTCTTTCCCCTTAATGAGCATCTGATCTCACCCCTTTATTATGTTTTATTTTTCCCCAGGATACAATGATGTAAATTATGAATTACTTACAGGGATAATCTTAGATTTTATATGTGATTCAAAATAAGTTGATATGTTTTATTTCATTTCATGTTATAATGTAAAGTTCATATATGTAATCTAGTTTTAAAAAACTACTAAACTATTCAGTCCTTAAGGATGCATATTCCTTGTTTATATTACAATGTAATAAATTAAGGTACCGTCTCTTAGCTACCGGGGTTAGAGTCTTTAAAGTTTTTGTTAGAGGAGGTTTATTAGAAACCTTGGAAACCAGATTTAGAAAACATAGATAAGGGAAAATAACCCTAAGATATACTTTCATGATATGAATAGAATAAAATCCTAGAATTTTGGTAAGGTATAGATTATGTTGAACTTCCTTTAAATACATCCCTATCTGGATACTACAAGTGGACATAGTTCTGTCATAGATGCACCTAGGGGTAACAACTCTGACAAGGTGTCCCGAGCCTGACTTGGGGTAACCTTTTAAAAAAAATGGGCCTTACTATGCACTTGGTTTGACACTCCCAAGGGATATTATTAGGATAAGTCACATTTTAATTACAAAACATTATTAAGGATTTAAAAGTAAATATGTCCCCAAAGAAACCATGTTTATGATTATGAGAATAACTACACATAGAATTTCAATTTATGTTATGTGTTTTTCTTGCTTGAGATTATACATTACAATTCATAACCTAATATAGTGTATTCCATTGTTTAGAAATGGTTCCTAGTGAAAGTAATGGAAACTATACCAACACACATATACCATATAGGTATTTCCCTCATATGTGAGAAAATGATGTTGGTATTGGATCTGCAACTAGTGCTGAGCAACTTATAACAATAATGGGATAAACGAATCAGGTTATGAATAACAATATTACCCATATGGAGAATCGCAAACCACAATGTCGAGGATTAATGTTAGATTACTTTATGTGAAAACAACCTCCATAATATTTTCCTCGTGAACAACGAGAAGATATAGAGAGGCAATTCTTGAGTCTAAGAAAAAAAGAGGATGAAAATGTTTTAAAGTACGAAGACGACTTTACAAGATTAGAAAATAATGTTGTAGAATACATACTTAATCCAAGGAGAAATATTGATTGATTATTTTATGGTTTAAAACCATTATTCTTAAGGGCACTGGTCTCCCAAAATTTCTCATCATATAAAGATATAGTCTAATGTGCTATTAAGATAGAAAAATAATTCCATATGTCATTTGAATTCAAAGTAAAGTAAGAGAATAAGAGGGATTCTAAATACTCTGGAAAAGGAAATAAGAAAATGGGGAAGAAGGTAAGAGTTAATTTTCCACCCTATAGAAATTATGGGAAGAAACACCCCGATACTTGTCTGAAGGGAATGAGAGCCTATTACAAATGCGGAGAAAAATTCCATCAATCCCATGATTGAAAGGGGAAGAAATAATCTTCAAATGTTCAATGATATAATTATAAAGAGATGGGACATTACACACATTAATTTCATATACATCAAGGAAACTTTCCCTAAATAAGGCCAAGGGAACAAGACCAAGCTTATGCGGTCATAACTACTTTGGTTTAAGTTCCTAATGATATAGTGGAAGGTACTTTAATCATTTCCTTAAACTTAGATAATGATTTATCTGATTTTGGATCATCACATTCTTTTATATCTTCCCATTTTTACAAGAAAATCATATATTTCCAATTTGATTTAATAAAGGAGTTATCAGTCAAAACTCCTAAGGGAAGTATCATTGCAACAAAGATGTGTCAATAAATCCCCTTTATGACACATAAACATGATTTAGTTGATGAATTTATCATCATACCTATGATTAAATTTTATATAATTCTTGATACATATTGACTTTCAAATTATGATACAAAAATATATTGTAAGAATAAGGAAGTTATAATTTTTGAGAATGGCGTAGAGTCCCTTATCTTTAGAGAAGAAACCTCGCCATCTAATTCTTATCTAGATCCATTCCCAACAGCTCTTCTGAATGAAATTATTGGGGAGAAAGAGAAAAAAATATCTATGGTTGAGGAAAGGAATATTCAAATTGAGAATTTACCTATTGTGCAGGAATACATTGATGTATTTCTATAGGATTTACCTAGACATCCTCTAGAGTGGGAAATTGGTTTTTGTATTGATTTAATTCCTAGTAAAAGGTCTATATCAAATACTTCTTATAGAATAGACATAGTTTAATTAGTGTATATAAAGAAACAACTATAGGAATTGAGTGGTAAAGGATTTATTCTCCCTATTGTTTCTCTATGGGGAGATCCTATTCTCTTTATCAAGAAGAAAGATGGATCCATGAGGCTGTGTATTAACTATAGGGAAATCAATGCTATTAGGATAATGAAAAAGTACCCTCTTCCTTGAATTGATGATTTATTTGATCAACTTCATGGTTCCCAATATTTTTCAAAGATTGAACTTTGATTTGGATATTATAAATTGCATGTGAGGAAGGAAGATATTTCAAAGATAGAATTTCGAACCAGGTATAGGCATTACAAGTATACATTAATTCCTTTTGGACTGATTAATGCACCCTCTATTTTCATGGATCTAATGAATAGATTTTTCAAGGAATATATTGATGTATTTTTTGTAGTATTTATTAATGATATATTGGTATACTCAAAAATATATGAAGATCACAAGAATCACTTGTGCATTATTCTGAAGACTCTTTGAAGAAATAAGTTATATGGGAAGTTTATCAAGTGTGAATTCTGTCTTTAAATAGTTTATTTTCTTGGACATATTGTCTCTAAGGATGTAATCTTAATTGATCTTATGAATACAAAGGTGGTTTAGGAATTTCCTACACCAATGAATATAACCGAGGTACGTAGTTTTATGGTTTAGCTCATTATTATCAGCGTTTTATTTAGAACTTCACCCGATTAGCTAACCCATTAACCAATATTACTCGTCAAGGGGTTAAGTTTGTATGGAAAAAATAATCTATATAATTTTTTGAAGAATTAAAGAATATATTGGTGAATTATCCAACCCTAACTCTACTATCAGGAAATAGTGGGGTTTTGATTTATAGTGATGCATCAAAGAAAGGAATTGGCTATGTCCTTATGTAGAATGAAAGATTTTTTTCCTATAATTAAGGTAGTTAAAAAATCATGAACAGGATTATCCAACTCATGATCTTGAGTTAGCAGCTGCAATATTTTCCCTGAAGATATGGAGACACTATCTCTATGGTGAAATATGTGAGATATATATGGATCACATGAGTTTGAAATATATTTTCTCATACAAATAAGGGAAAAGGAAATGGATCGAGCTACTCAATGATGATTATTGTTCAATAAACTAACACCATGGGAAGGAAAATAAGGTAACCGATGCTTTGAGTAGGAAGGATCATGGAGTTATGAACAAAATGAGGATTGAAAAAGATCATGTGTACATGGATTTAGAAAATATGGATATAGGAATTATTAAAGAAGGTGAAACATCACTACTTTTTCAATTGGTTTCCCAACCATATTTATTGGAAAGAATTAAAAATTCTCAGGGTAATGATGAGAATATTTAAAGGAAAATTAAAGCTTTTAATGATGGGAAGTTTCCAGAATTTGTGTGTGAGGATGGAATTCTAAAATTTGGGAGGAGAATATGTGTTCCCTCTATACCTGAGATAAAAAGGGAGTTAATAGATGATTATCATATCTCAAATTTCTATATGCACCATAGTATCACTAATTTGTATAGATATTTTAAGGAACATTTTTGGTGGGATAATATGAAGTGGGAAATTACTGATTATGTATCAAGATGTTTAGTATGTCAATAGGTGAAGGCTGAAAGGCAACATCCTAGAGGTTTCATGCAAACCATGTATATTATCACATGGAAATGGGTAGACATCGCTATATATTTTGTTACTATATTACCTAAAACCCCAAGAAGAATGATTCAATATGGGTGATTGTTGATCGACTTACCAAATCTGCACATTTACTCACTATAAGGGAGGATTATCCATTGGAGTTCCTTACATGAATCTATATTAATGAAGTTTTAAGACTTCATGGAGCACCTCTATAAATTGTGTCTAATCATGATCCATGATTTACATATGAATTATGGAAAAGTATCCAGAAATATTTGCATACTGATCTTTATTTGAGTACTGCTTATCACCCTCAAACTAATGTCTAGTCAGAAAGAATGATCCAAACTTTAGAAGACATGTTGAGATCATGATCACTTGACTTACATGGTATGTGGGATCAGTACTTACCTTTGGTAGAGTTTTCCTACAACAATTTTTTCCATTATACTATTCAAATAGAACCATGTGAAGCATTGTATGGAAAGAGATTTCATACACTAACTTATTGGGATGAGGTTGGTGAAAGAAATCTTATATGCCTAGAGCTTATGGAGGAAACAATAGAAAAGGTAAAGACTATTAAAAACCATATCAGAGAATCTCAAATTAGGTAGAATAGTTATGCTGATAATCAAAGGATTTGGAATTTCAATTTGGAGATCATGTTTTCTTGAAAGTATCTCCATGGAAGGGTGTAATAAGATTTGGAAAGAAAGGAAAACTAAGCCCCAGGTACATTATTCCTTTTGAAATCTTGGAGAGAATTGGAGCCACGTCTTATCATTTGGCTATGCCAACTAGCCTTTCTAAATTAAAAAATTTGTTCCAAATATCTTTGTTGAGGAAGTATATTCCAAACACATCACATGTTCTCACTTTTGAGAGAATAGAATTAGAACATGATTTATCTTATTATGAAGAGCCTATCTGAATTCTGGACACTAGAGAACAAGAGCTAAGGAATCAGATGACTCAGATGGTAAAGTTACTTTGAAAAAATCATAAAATTGAATAGGAAACATGAGAACTAGAGGAAATTACGATGAATAACTACCCAAATCTTTTTGTGAGGTGACATTCTGGAAATTTGGAGGATGAAATTTTTATAGGAGGGGAGAATGTAACAACCCAAAATTTTATCAATGGATTTTACCATCTTATAGATATTTTATATAGTATAAATCACATAAAACCACTTTGATAACACAATACAAACATTATAAATGAAGAATCAATAAGATAAGAAGTGTTTCTAGAAATCAGAGAACATACACCAAAGGAATAATAAGTTAACCCTTTGGAATAGTAATGTTATCCTTATAAATAGAAATATGAAAATTAGAATAGTAACCTCACCTACGAAAGTATGGAAAAAATTTAGGAATCTTATAAGTGACAATATGATATAATTATATCATAATATAATTAAATAAATATTTTAAAAACAATTATTTAATTTTCGGTATTTTTGTAAGTCATAAATATTTAACTAATTTTATAACTAATATAATTATTTAAAAGAAAATTTATTTTCATAAAATTTATTTATAATATAATTTTTTTTTATTTCATGATTACGAGATAATTTTATGGGACCTTAGTTAATTTTTCAAAGTGTTATAAAATCAATTATAATTTTAAAATCTGTATTTTTCAAGTAAGTTATGTTTTTTATTAAAAATTAAATTTATCATATTTAGAAAATTATTTTCATTAATTGGAGTTCATTTTTTTATTCTAAATATCAAAAAATGGTTATAGTAAATTTTTGGGATATTTCTAAAATAATTGAATTTTTGGTAAATAGTAAAATACAATAATTTATGATAAATGATGAATACATGATTTATTGTGTCATAGGTGATATTTAGATGATCTAAGCACACTTTTTTTGAACTCACATGCACATATTACTGTAATTAGTCACAAGAATAAACACTATTTATTATCTTGAGAAAAATAATAAAATAATGAGAAATCACCCCTCTCCTCCAATATAAATACCACACCTCGCCACCCCTTCTCCTAACACCTTCCAGGCTTCGATCCTTGTAAAATTTCTGCCCAATAATCTTCCCAATCCCCTTACCCAAATCTAAAAGCTCTTTTTATTACAAAAAATACCAAAACCCATTTCCTTAAGGAGTTTCTCAAGGAGGATAATTCAAGAGGCAAATCCTCTTCCTTTTTCTTTTAATTTCATTTCAATTTATTTTCTTTTCTTATCCTCTCCACACCTCATATATCAAAATTATCATGATAACTCTAGTATCATCTATCTAATATAATTATATAATGTTAATTTAATATTCATTATCAATCTCCTTAATCTCTCTCTATTTTATTTTAAAAATGAAATTATCATTCGGGAGGTGCTAGTTTAAAACCATCGTGGACGACGAACTTTCGCTCTTCAATTTCTCCTTCAAGGATGGTCATGAAACCATTTTTATGGTTTAAATAGATTATAAAATATCCATTATATATTATTTAATGTTCTATAACCATCATATATACATGATATTAAATAATAGAACAAAACTAGTTTGTTGTGATAAAAAAACCGCTAAAATTAAGCTAAATGATTATCATTAACATGTTATCTAATGATTTATCCTCATATATGGAAAAAATAATAAATAAAAACAATTAAAATTATGTTTTTTAATTAATAACATATAATTTAAATTCTTTATAATTATACCCATTTTATATGAACTTCATTACTCATAAACAAGTGAACTGATCAAGGAAATCAAGAAAATGAATGATCCTGGATAATGAAATCAAACTCTACAACTCATCAATATGCCCGTAAATGAACTTAATAAAAAATAATGAATCAAATAAATTTTTATAAATATATGAATTAACTAATTAATGTATTTAATTTGATTATCCAGGACATTAAGGTCAAGTTCAGAACACATTCGTACATAAGGTAAGGGTTTCTCCCCAAACATCCATTTTTCATCTAGGATTACGTTATCTCTCTCTTTACCCCAATGAAATTTTTAATTATTATTATTTACTCTTCCTAAATTATGTTTTAATGTTCTATATATGTGTTCTAATCACAATCCTTTCTTTTATGGGGAGTTACATGTTTTATAAGGATCTTTTTCAATTCTTCTCGATATGCAAGCCAGATTTAAGGGAACAATTAGAATTCATACCTATTTTCAAGTGCACTCTATAATTTTTTTAAGCCACCATTTTTTTATAAAATCAATAATTTTATAATGTAAATACTATCTTATTTCACTTTTATTTTTATACAAATATTTTTCCAAAATAACTCTTCTTTGCAAAGTAAAAGAGTATTTCTCTCAAGAATTCATCAATGATTTTATAAGAGTATTTTCATCTATTTCAACACCCATATTGATTGTTATATTTAATTGGTATTAATATTCTATGATATCATCTACCATATTTTATTTAATGTTTTATTATTAGTTTGAATGTGTATGTTCTACCTTGATACCATTCACTATATTACTCTGAATAGTTAGTGACTATGTTTATTGATTGGTGATGTTATTTATATTTCATATGCTAGTTTAAATATGAATGTATATGTTGATTATGTTTTACCCCTTTCATATGAGGAATGAATTGGACTTATTAATTGTTGGGTGGGTCCTTATTTAGCTCCTCGGTGCTTCGGTTGGTCTCATAAGACAAACTAGTTTGGGTTTTTACCTGTTTATGTATGGTTTTGGAACAATACCTTGACGGTGTGGTTATGATGTCCCAAATTATGCATTAACTCTTTATGAAACTAGTAATTAATATTCCATGGGATTATTCTACTATTATAATATCCATGGTTAAGTATTATTATGGAATTATTTAATTAGTTTATATTTTTTTCCATATTATGCTCAAGTTTACTTTTAATGGAACATGTTTTCAGTAATTCACTAGGATTTATTGTTTATTTATATTTACACTATATTTATTACCATTACTAATCATATGATATCACCACTTTATTATGTTTTATTTTTCCCTAGGATGTGAAGATGTAGATTATGAATGACCTGTTGGGATAATCTAGGATTTTATGTGTGATTCAAAAGAAGTTGATATGTTGTATTTCCTTTCATGATGTAATGTAAAGTTCATATACATAACCTAGTTTTCCAAAACTACTAAACTATTCTGTCCTTTAGTATGTGTCTTAATTTTGTATATTCAAATGTAATAAATTAAGGCACTGTCTCTGGGATACTGGGGTCGGGGTCTTTATAGATTTTATCACCAGATTACCCTAGGATCAGGGGGGATGTGATGATGTTTGGTTGATAGTGGACCAATTGATGAAGTCATCTCATTTTATAGCAATCCATGAATCAAGTGTCATGGTAGTATTGGTGAGGAGATATGTAGATGATGTGATTAGGATTCATGGGGTACAAAAGAACATCATCTTTGATTAGGATCCTCATTTTAAATTATTGTTATGGAGAGGATTCTATCATGCTTTTGGATCCCAGTTTCAGCTTAGCACTACTTTCCACCCTCATATAGATTGGAAAATAGATAGGAACATTAAAATGAAGTAGGACATGTTGTGAACTTGCATCCTAGATTTTTGTGAATTATAGGTAAGGAACCTTCCTTTGGTTGAGTTTGAATAAAACAATAGTTATCACTCATCCATTGACATGGCTCCATTTTAGGCATCGTATGGGAAACCGTGTCTTTCTCCATTGCACTGGAAAAAGGACGGGGAGTCAAAATTTCTTGGTCCTAATGTGGTGGAGAGCATGATCGAGAATATTCAATTGTTCTAATAGAGGATGAGGTAGGTTAAAGATCATTAGAGGGATTTTTATGATCATAGGTGGAGGATCTTAGAGTTTGAGGTTGGATATCATGTGTTCTTGTGGGTTTCCCCTTGATGGAGGTAGTTGAGATTTGGTAGGAGGAGTAAGAAGCTTTATCCCTAGTTTATTGGAAATTTTTAGGTGTTAGGGTGTGTTGGTGAGTTGGTGTATTAATTGGAACTTCCACCGTGGTAATACATGACCCATGATGTGTTCCACATGTCCCAGCTTCATTAGTATATACATGATGAAACTCATGTCATTGACTCGGTATATTTTTATATCAAGGATGATGCGATGTTCCTAGGGTTACCAATAGAGATCTATGATTTTTGAGATAAGGTGTTGTGGGAAAAAAAAATCCCCTTGGTTTGTGTGTTTTGGAATCCTAGAGTCATGGAGGAGAGTACTTGGGAGCATGCGACATAAATGCGTGCCCAATACCTATAGTTTTTTTTCCTTTCCCTTTTTTTCTTTGACGATGTGATGTTTGGATCTTGATGGTTTATGAAACATTTATTTTCCCTTATCATGTGATGTGTGTTAAATCTTCTAGCATGATAATAAGGGAAAAACCAATTCCTAATCAAGATGTATTATACTATGAAACGTACTAAAACTATATAGGTGAGTCAGTGATGCCCAAAGAAGATAATATCTTGACATGGGAGGTAGGTTTACTTGATTTGTGTGATTGGGTCCTTATTATGTGATAGTTTTGGTAGTTATTTTCTTAGGATATGCAGAGGTTAAAATGTTAGTGAGTATGGTTGCATGGAAAGGAGGTGGATTATGGATACTACTAGATGGTGTGGTTTTTTTCCCAATGGGGGGTGGTGATGTGGTTATGTGGGGGTGTTTTAGTGGATGTCTTTGTTTGGTGTGTTTGGTTGGTGGTATTGTTTAAGGTGTAATGAGACCCCATAGAGGCATTCATGGGATTTTTGTTTGGAACCTATCCTTATTTTGGGTTTGGTTTTGATTCTCTATGATGATAATTGTTTGAGAGGTATCTAATGTAATGGTCCATGCCTTCTCAACCTATTACTTTTCCAGTTTTAGAGTTAGAGGTGTTTTTGAGGAGGCATGATGTGGGTTTGGAAGATTTAGAGCTATAGTTGTATAGCGGTAGGTGGTTCATGATGTGAAACCAACTCACAATGTGAGGTTACATTTTTCAGTTTGTATAGATCACAGTTCACAACTTGTAGGTAGTGGTGGAGTAGTGCGTGAAACAAACCCTAGGTTCCTTTGGAGGATATTATATCCCCTTACCTCATAATTTTATCCATAGGTTCCAGAGGCTATTATTGGTGATCTATGGTGATTCATTCAATCTACCCCCTTATCACCTTCTTTTCTTCCTTTAGGGATTCATAGTGATGATTTTTTTGGATTGGTGTGTGTTTGGGATATGTTTTGATGATCCCTTGCTACAGGTTAGGTTGATATGAGGTTTCTTAGTGCAGTTTTTATTTATAGGATATTTCTCCTTTTCCCTATCTTGCACAGAAAATTAGAAAAATTTGTTGAGGTGGGGGATCCTTATTATCCACTTTTAAGTTCATGTGTGAGGATTTCATTATTTTTCCTTCAATTGGGTGGATAGTAAGGGTTTTCTTAATAAATAAAATGAATTGGATAATCTGAAATTGATGGGGATGGGGAGAAATGACATGCTAAACCATTTTGATGTTATTGATGATGAGGTTATGTATTCTTAGTTTTATTGATGAAAATCATGGCTATTGGGATCCTTGTTTATTCTATAATTCATATGTATATTAGACCCTTACTAGGATGACTGTTGATATCACCCTGAATGAAAAGAATAAGACTGTATATATGGATAATAAATTGTTTGCCCATGGAAAAATGGTTTGTGTTATAATAACCATTCTAAATAATGAAGTGAAGTAATGTAAGCCCTTGAAACTAAATTTTGAAGGCTAATATTTGATACTATGTGTGTTTGTGCTTGTTGTGTTTCCCTATTTGATGTTGGCCATTGTGAAATTATGGTGGATACCGGTTGAGTTGTGATATGTGTGGGGAGGTGATGCGATAGTATTGGCATGGGATGTAATGTGGGTAGTTTTTCGATAGTTATGATGTGTAGTAGTGATGTGAAATGGTTGTAATGTGCAGTGCTAGTACCGTGCAATGGTTTTGATGTGTAGTGGTTGGGATGGGTGGTCATTGTGATGTGGTGGCTTGGAAGATGTGGTGTTGTGGAGATGGATGATGTGATATTGGCGATCTATTGTATGGTGTGGTTTTGCTAGTTTCTTGTCCAGACATGGAATAATTTGTAATGTTGAAAATGAAATATCATGGGTTGGTAAATGAATGATAATGTGATGAAATTGATATCTATTAATTTACTAAATTAATCTGAATGATAAATGAGTGGCTATGTAAGTGTAAAATTAAATGAATTAATAAATAGGACTTAATGGGATCTATTTAGGTTTGGAAAATGTTGAAATATTTAATTAAAAGTGGGTTTGTGTGGAGTTTTATGGTGTGATGAATTAGTATTGGTAGCTGTCACACCCTAATATTTTAAAATGAAAATTGTGTTCGTTAGCATATACGACTCTCAACACTAAGCCTAAATGAACCATGAAATATTATTATTTAAATATGACATTTATAACCTAGCCATTACATCAGTGGGAATGAATAAGATTAAATAATTTATAAAATATATATAAATTTTCTTTTCAATATAAATTTATTGATAACTTCTTAGTAAATAATCACTCAATTTTTAGTAAATTTATTTTATTCTTTAAAAAATACATTTTCTTCAAAAATGGTTTTTATTGTTTTTTGTGAGAAAATATTATAATTAAATTTTGGAAATTTTATAAATTTTATTTTATAAAAAGGATATCATTTTTAAATCATCATATCAAAATTATCTTATGATGAATTTTTTTATATTTTTCTAAAAAGTTTGGTTTTTTAGTAAATAGGGAAAAATACTGATTTTTATTGAA
The DNA here is from genome assembly GCA_963277665.1 of Viscum album. Classification (NCBI taxonomy): domain Eukaryota; kingdom Viridiplantae; phylum Streptophyta; class Magnoliopsida; order Santalales; family Viscaceae; genus Viscum; species Viscum album. Next base: position 644,289,470 of record OY728122.1, read on the forward strand.
AATTGTATTTTCATTTAAAGTATTTATAAAGTAAAATTATATTTTTCATTAGTTTTAAAATTTAATTAGTTTCTTTTGATTAAAAACAATCCAAATATAGTCATTATAATTAATTTTATACTTGAATTCGGTATAAAAAAATTTTGTACTTAAAAAATCTTTTTTTTGAAAAACCATTTTCCCTTGAATTTTTAATTTTAATCATAAATTAAATCACGATACTTCTATAATTTGATTATTTCAAAATGGATTCAATATTTTAAAATAGGATATCTAAATTTGGTAAATAATATCCTTTTATTTTTGATCATTATAAATAGTAACCATAGTAAATAATTGTTACCACAGTATGGGTAAATCGTTTAATTAAGGTTGAAAATAATATAAAAAGGACTAAAAGAAGACCCTAACACTTTTATTTATCCTATTGTATGATTTGAGTACAACCATTTCCATCAAATTTTCTAAAATATGGAAAATTTGTTCCATATTTCTTTGATTTTGTACTTTATATTATTTTAAATGTAAAGAAAAGTAAAAAAATGTAATTCTCTTTGTTTTATTATCTCTACTTTTTTGAAATTGGGATAAAAAGATGATATTTTTATTTCTAAAATATTTAATTGAAATATAAATTATTTTTTATCATGTTAATATATTTATAATTTTTAGGAATGAAATAATTACCTTAAATGCTTACGCTACGCCGATACGAAAATTATTCAATTAATAAAAAAAATTAAAATAAATGATTTTAATAATATAAAAAGTAATATAAATTGAATGAATTATTGTGTACCATTAATTTTATATATAAATATAACACATTATTGAGGTGTTAATGGATTATATTAAAACTCCATTGTTGTCTTGTTGTTTTCAAAGTCAAATTAAATGAATAGTTCTAAAAATCACATTAATGCTATTTAATAATTAATAATATTTTATTAAATGATTTTAAATTCATAAAAATAATATATTTGGACAAGTTATTTTTATATGTTTTAAAATATCATATATTTTCCATTTATGGTCCAATTTTCCTTTTATAGTAACTATATTGACCCATAAAGAGTAAAAAACTTTGTTATCCCGACATAATATAAACTTTTCCAAATTTTATTGTATGATATTATTTCAACAAATAATACTCATATATTAGAATTATATCAGTTTTGAGCCTTTTTTAATGAAAATTAATTTATATTAATTTAATATTTTATGTAATTCCAAGAGTGCCCCTCCCATCACATATAAAAGGGAATCTCTTATCCTCTTTTTTTAACACCTCAAAATCCTTTTAGGTCATAAAATACCTACTCAAATCCATTCCTAACAACCATTTACACATTATATATGTCTTTTTTATGCATAATAATAACTTTATAGGGTTTAAGGTATAAAACAAATGAAGTTTTTTGAAGAAGATGCATAGTCTTTAACCGAATGTTTTAGTTTTATTTATTATTCTACCCCCTTCAAATATTCTTAAAAAATATGAAATAATTAAACTAGTATATTACATATACTTATATTTTATTATGTTAAATACATCACTTATATCTATCTCCTCTTCCATCAAATTGGAAACTAAATCGTTATTTTTGTGTACAGTGGACTACCGCCTCACGAACAGATGTAATTCGTTTTCTACCACCGCCTCTCACAGATGGTTATAATGATGGATTTAATATATATATATATGTTATATATTATATTATTATGATTCTATAAATATTAATTAATGTTTACCTTTCTTTAGTTCCATCAATAGAAAATGGAAACAATGTTCATGCGTACATACGACCTACCGTCTTCATGAATAATGCAATTCATTTTTTATCTCTAACTATTATGGATGGAAATAAATATATATATAATGAATATATATGATATTGATATCATGGTTAAAATGGATATTATGTAACCATGATCAATGTATAAAGTTTGAGACTGGAGAACCAAAACATGCATGAAAAATGAAGTACTTATCACCTAAAACAATGATTTTAATAAAGAATTATTAATAAATGGGTGGTAAGATATTATAAGAAAATAATATATGGTATGATATATATTATTATGGTTTTGGAATAAATTTATAATAAATATGTACTTATTATACCATATTTTCTAATGTGTTTGAAAAAAAAGACTTAAGGTAAGAGATCTCTCTAAAGCACCCTTTTTCTTTGAGTTATGACCATTATCTCTCTAACTAACTTTCTATATCCCTTTGATGTTATTTATTGCTTATAAATTATGTAAATATGTATATTAAATATATAAATATCTCATTATTCCTTATTTTTATGGGTTAATACATTTTATAAGTTTGTTTTCAAATTCCTTCTTTAAAATAAAAATTGATTAAGGGGAATTTTTCTACCCGTTAATCCTTTTATGTAATGATCATTTAAAGTTTTTATTCTCAAATAAAAAATTTATTTGGAAACTTATTATTATTTAATCTAATATGAAAATCTATAATATTCAATTCTTTCTTCACTTTGGAATCTTTATAATCCTTTGATTATGATAAGAGTCCAGATTATTCAACCTATTTCTTTCTATGGGAAATTATTACGATTATGTATTATGATTGATTTTTATTTTGTGGAACACATAATACTAAACATGTTATGATGAGTGTTACCAGATAACACTCCAATTAATTAGTTAAAGTTTTTGTCTCATGAGATGTTATGAATGGGATTAGGGAGTAAACCTAATCCATGATGTTACTTTATCCACCATGTGATGTTGTCTTGAAAATTAACCTTGAATTATGATTAATTCATATTTTGTGTTTCTACCACATTTCCTAGGTTTCCATGATCTTTTGATACTATGTTATTTATGTTATTCTACCATTTTATTACTCATGAGACTTATCTTTTATGATATCATGTTATACCTTTAACTCACATGTTATGCTTCCTTATCATGTCTATTCCCTTACTGGGATTTTCAGATCACCTCGTTTTCTATGTATTCCCTGGTTAACCCATGAAGTTTTAAGAGATAAAAAGGATTTAGGGGATCATTATGAATAAATTTTATTTTCATGTTGATGTTTTATCTACCTAGACTTCCAAATACACTATGCCTTTCGATTCTTGTTTTGTATTTAATGGATATTTATGTTAAAAATCATGAAATAATATGTGTAAAAGGATTGGGTTTCTGTAGTTGGTATCAGAGGATGTTCTAGTTATTTTTGGGGATAAGGAATAGAATAGTTTATTGATAACCATAGGGATATGTATAAGTATAATATAATATTATATATTTTTTTTTTGAAGTATAGAGCGAGTGGTTTCTAAGAAAATACATCCCTTTCTAGATACCACTAGTGGATGTGGATCTCGAATAGCTATACCTAAGGGTAATAACCCCAAAATGGAACATTGGGGATTAAATATATCATCACCTAGTGTATGAAAAAGAGGCCTTACTACACCCTAGTTTCATACTCCCAAGCAGATATGCTTTGAAAAACTCACAAACTATTTATAAACCATAATGAAAGACTTGAATATATTTTTAGGTTATAAAACTTAATTGATAAATTACCATGGATAACCGAGATTGAAAATTAGAGACTCACAAGTTAGGATATAATTTTAATTTATAAGTTATTCCTTCTAAGTTCATATTTTCCCCCATTATATGTTTATTAGTTAAAGTATTCTCATCACATTTTCCTTTATTTTAGTTAATAGAAAGAAATAGGAGGAGACATGACAACAACCAACGTGATATAAAATGTGATGATTTCCCTAATGAGATGCCTAAAATTATGGGAGTGGGATTTTGGAACTTCATATAAGTAATGACTCATCTTACTCATGTTATCAATAATAACTTGAATCATATAGAAATCCCTCTTTCTCCTATGAAGGATAAAGTTATAGTTGAGTATTTTATATGAAAAGGCCTCCTACCTTTAGTGAATATTCTAATACTATAATCGTGGAAGAATGGATTAAATCTATTGAGAATATATTAACTATCCTACAATGATAAAAATAAGAGAAAGTTGTGCTGGTCATTTATCACAAGGAGGGAGAAACCAATCAGTCGTGGATGCTAATCAAGAACGTGACATCTAAGAAGATATTAATTCCATATAATGGGAAGAATTTGAGAAATTATTTTCAATAAATATTTCAATTTAACTCTATATATTAAAATTGATAGGGATTTCCTTAGACTAAAGAAAAAGGAAGATGAGTCTATTAGGGTATATGAGGAAAACCACACAAGGCTTGCATGGTACACCCTCAGCTTCATCATTAATGCTAAAAGTAATGTAGATCAAATCTTTAGTGGATCAAAGATAATTGATAGAGAAAATATTTTCAATTAAATTTACATTGAATTTAATTTTTTTAAACCCACAAAAGTGTTACTCTAAGATGAATTGCTTCATTTTTATGATATTGGTGTTATTTTGAGTTGAACAGTAAAAATGGCCCATTTCAGATTTTTAATCGTTTTAAATTATTTATGTACTGTGAACATAACATATTCTACACTAATAAAAATTGATTTTTTTTTCATTTACAGATTTTAAACATCTAGGGCTTCATTTAATCTTTTTGGACCAAATGCTGAATCTACCATATAGAAGCTCAAAAGAAGCTCACAAGTTGTCTCAAGAAAACTGTTTATAGTTCTACCAATTGTTTGGTGTGGGGTCCATAACTCATTATTGGTGGGCCCAATTTTTGTGTAATTCAGTGTATGGATGAGAAAGGGGTTTAGGAATATCTTTTATGAAGGAAAGGTAGCATGAATTGGCCGTTTAAGGGGACATTAAAGCTTCCTAATCCGGAGGTTGGCGATTTGGTGTGTCTGACTAGACAGAATAAATGGTCAGAGTAAAATGAGCATAAATCTCAGAATACTTATCCGAATAGGCTGAGATTTTAAGGGGAAACGCCCAAGATAATTATGAACAGCATTAAAGAAGGCTGAAACATGTGAATATGTCATTTAATGGGGCTAAAACGCGTCAAGATTTTGGGGAAAAATTCTGGCTATAAAAGGAGGAGAGGTCCTCCCTCTCAAAGCATCTCTCATTCCATCCCATTCCTTCTGGAACACAAAGGAGGAGAACTTTTCAGAATTCTCTTTTATTTATTTTCTTTTTAATAGTTTTTTAATGCCTTATTCTTCCCAATTCATCTCGATTACCCTTACTATGGTGGGGTAAACATTTTTAGTGATTGGGTAAGGTTTGGTTTTCTATTTTGTAATGCTTGAGTTCTTGGACGCAATTGAATGAAAATTTTTTATTCTTCAATTTTTTTTTCAATTTAATACAGTGGATTTTATTATCAAGTGAAATCATTCTTGAATTTAATTCCGTTATTGATTTTTTTCTTGGTAAAATAATCATTATCTCCCTACACTAATTTCTGGTTTATATACAATGGAATAAACCAGGGATTAGTGGTGAAGTACTCGACGATCGTTAGTACGTGTAAAAGGGGTAGTGAATGTTCTTGATTGTTTGGGATAAACAAGACCTGACCAGGTATTTCCCATGTTAATTAAGGATATTCAATACAACTATTTTACACATGGAAGGAGAGTTGACCAAACTGAGATCTTGGTAAGGTTTTATCTCACCATCATAATTTCACCAAGGAAGTGAGAGGAAATGATTATGGAAACTCACTTTAATAAACTAAGAAGAAGAGGTATGAATTAAATTTAATAAGGATAGAATTACAATTCGAAATCTGACCTCGACCTAATCAACCTTTTGATATCATATTTTTTCAATCATTTGAATTTCAATCATTTTCTTATCAAACACACCATTTTTACCCTCATTTAATAGTGACAAAGCGTTTTGTGTGGAATCCTCTTCGGGAGACATCCTAGGTCAACCACATTACTACATTTTAAATTAGGAAATAATTGTTTTTCCACACCCTATGAAAGGCATGAATCACTAATTCTATGAAAATATTTAGTGATTTTAGACTTTGAAAGACATGAAGATATTGTCTATTGTTCCCCCAAGGTATAGATGGAGATTGGAGACTCTCATTGGACTCATGGAACTGGAGATAAAAATCATAAAATAGAGTTTTATTTGGGAGGATCAACATATAATTATCAGGGAGGAAAGAAAATCCAATATACCATGTGTCAAAATCATTGGAAAAAGCATCCTAGAAATTGTCTGATGGGAACTAGAAGATGCTTGGAAAAGAAGGGAATCAAACTAATAAATATAAAATAAAGATGAAGAAACCCACTAATGCAATGAAGGAAAAGAAGATTCAGATCAACACTCAACCTATGGTATAATATTTCAACATAAATGAATACGAACATTATGAAATCAAATTCCATAATCTAAGGTTTATTGGAGAAAATCAATGACAAAAATCTCCAAATCCTAGAGATAAAGGAAGAAAATATTTTATCACTACCATTGAGGTAGATCATGACAATGATGCAATGGCAGTTATTCTAATTAGTAATTCAATAATAGCGAATATACTTTTTTATTATGGTTCTATTCATTCTTTAATATCTTGTATGTTTAGTCAAACTATTCAAACTCCATCTCAAAACATGTGGGTTGAGGTATCTGTGAGAAAAAAGAGAGAGAAATTGCTGTATCCCAAGTATATAACTCCTCCCCAGTCAATATATGTGGACTACATCTTTTGGAAAATATCATCTGAATTATTTTAGTGGACTTTGATTTTATATTAGGAATAGATTAGCTTTCCTTATATAAAGACAACATCAACTATTGGGATAGGGAGATCACTATTCACATCCCAAGTTATCCTCCAATTCCATACAAGTGTAAGGAGGAGGATGAATCTCTTTTGGAATCTTCTACTCAAGTATGGATATTATTTCCTTATAAGAAATAATATCTAGCTCAAATGATTGAGACAAAGGATAGAATCATGCTTGAAGACATACCAACTGTGAGGGATTATACTGATGTATTCCTCAAAGAGTTTCCTAGTCTTCCTTCTAATAGAGAGGTTGAGTTCTCAATCAAATTTATTCCTGGATCTCTATCTGTATCCAAGAATCCTTATAGAATGGGTATTATTAAGTTGGAATAACTGGAAAAGTAGTTATAATATAATCTTAAAAATGATTTTATATTCATGAGTGCTTCACCATGGAGCGAATTGGTTCTCTTTATCATGATGAAGGTTGGTTCAATGTTCCTCTATATTGATTATCATGAACTCAAAAAAATCATAACGAAGAACAAGTATCCCATGATATGGATAGAAAAATTTCTTGATCAAATATGTGGGGCCAGTATTTCTCTAAGGTGGACCTTTGGTTGGGATAACACTAATTAATAGTTACAAAGGAAGATATTCCCAAAGCTACTTTTAGAACATGGTATGGAAAATATGAGTTCATAGTGATTCCTTTCAGAAACACTAATAATTTAGAAATATTTATAGACTTAATGAATAAGTTCATTATATATTACCTCAAAAAATTTATGGTAGTATTTATAGATGATATTTTGATATAATCCAAAATCAATGAAGAGCATGATAAGTATTTGAATACTATGTTAAATAATTTTCAAAAGCATAATATATATGAAAAGTATAGTAAATGTGAATTCTAGATAAAGGAAATATCATTATTGGGGAATGTTATCACTAGAAAAGGGATATCTATGGACCCTTCAAAGATAAATACAATTTAGGGATGACCCAAACCAACATATGTAATGGAGATACATAGTTTACTTGGTCTAGCTGGGTATTATTGATGATTTTTGAATAATTTTTCATAATTGTAAAACCTTCTAACCAAGTTAACTTGGAAGGGAGTAAAGTTTTTCTAGAATGATAAATGTGAAGAGAACTTCAATGAATTGAAAAAGAGGCTTACCACTATTCCATTCCTCATGCTTCACTCAAATGGAGAACTTATATTGGTATATAGTGATTCTTCACATAAGGGTTTGGGATGTGTACTAATGAAAAATGAAAAAGTGACAGCCTACGCTCAAGGAAGTTGAATTCTCATGAGTATAACTATCCAACACATGATCTGGAGTTGGATTTAGTGATATTTTCATTAAAAATATAGTGGAATTTTTTTATAGAATAAAAGGATAATAATAAGTTCCAATTAATATGGTTAAAGATAATCAAAGACTATAACTTCTCAATCCATTACTATCCTGGGAAATAAAATAAAGTGGAATATTCTCTAAGTAGAAAGGATTATTTTTTTTTATCAATGATGAGAATTGAGAAGGATCTAATCTTCTTAGACTTAAAGATGTTGGATATGGGAATCATAAAAGAAAGAAAAACATCATTCCTTTCTCAAATTATTACTTAAACATCCCTTTTAAATAAGATAAAGGATGATCAAAGGGATGATGTGGAAATTCAGAAGAAGTGGAAGATATAAGAAAATAGAAATCCTCAGAGTTCAAAATTGATGAAGAAGGAGTTATAAGATTTGGGACATGACTATGTGTACCATCAAATCCTAAGATAAATATGAAGCTGTTGAATGATGTACAGAGCTCGACATTCTCTATCAAACCAAGGAGTTTGAAGATGTCTTGAGATATATGAGAGAACTATTGGTTAGACAACATGAAGAAGGATATTGTAGAATATACATCAAAGTGTCTGGTATGTTAGTAATTAAAGGATGAAAGGAAAATTTATGAGGGGATGATGAAACTATTACCCATACCTATATGGATATGGGAAAACATCACCATGAACTTTGTCACAGGTCTTCCAAATACATTAAGAGGAAATAATTCTATATGGGTTGTGGTGGATCATCTTATAAATACTTCTCACTTCATTGAAATTTGAGAGTAATTATCACTTGATAAAATTGTAAGGATATACATCATAGAGGTGGTGAGGCTATAAGTAACACCACTATCAATTATATCTGACCAAGATTCAATATTTACCTCTAAGTTCTAGAAGAGTCTCTAACATGCTCTAAATAATGAGTTAAACTTCCATAAAACGTATCACCCCCAAACCGATGGACATTATTAGAGGACTATCCAAACATTAGAAGTCATGCTGAGATCATTCTCAATGGACATCAAAAAGAGGATGAGATCAACATATTCCTTTGGTTGAGTTATAACACAATAATATATTTCACTCAAGAATCTAAGTGGATCCTTATGAAGCCCTTTATAAGAAGATATGTAGAACATATGTGTGTTGGGATGAATTTGTTGACAGCAAGATGTTTGGAACTGAAATGGTTGAATAAATGGTATAAAAGGTAAAGACCATTCAACAACACATTAGGGATTTTTAGAGTTAAAAAAAGAGCTATGTTAATAATCGTTGATGATACCTGGATTTCATGGTCAGAGATAAAGTGTTTCTAAAAATATCTCCATGAAAAAGATTCATGAGATTTGTGAATAAGGGTATGATAATTCCTAGGTACATCAACCCCTTTGATATTATTGATTACATTAGAGATGTGGCCTATTGAATAGTTCTCCGCTAACCCTATCTCAAGTAGACAATGCATTCCACGTATCCCCCTTGAGGAAGTATATATTAGATCAATCACATGTAATAAATTCAAAGATGGTATAGCTATTAAATGATCTATCTTATGAAGAGCATCTAGTGAAGATCTTGGACCATAGAGATAAAGTTTTATGTAAGAAAGAAAACTCACCTTGTGAAAGTTCTAAGGCGGAACCATAAATATTAGGAGGCAACATGGGAATTAGAGGAATCCATGAAGCATAATTACCCTTAAAAATTTTCACCTTAGTATGTAATGTAAAATTTCAAGGCTGTAATTTCTTAAGGGGGGAATAATGTAACACCTGATATTTTAAAAATAAAACTATGTTCTTTAGCATATATCAAATGCAACACCGACCCTAAACGAACCATAAAATATTATTATTTAAATATGACTATTATAACCTAGTAATTAAATTGGAGGGTATGACTATGATTAACTGCTTTATGAAACATATATAAAGGTAAAACTCAATATAAATGTATTGATAACTTTTTATTAAATAATAACTCAATCTTTAGTAATGTCATTTTATTCTTCAAAAATACATTTTCCTCAAAAATGATCTTATTGTTTTTTTATGTGAAAATATTATAATTAATTTTTGGAATTTTTAGAAATTTTATTTGATAAAAAGGTTATAATTTTGGAAATAATCATATCAAAATTATCATATGGTGAAATTTTGAAATTTTTCTAAAAAGTTTGATTTTTCAATGAATAGTGAAAAATACTAATTTATTGAAAATAATATTTTATTTTAAATTATTTACAAAGTAAAATTATATTTTAGCTTATTTTTAAAATTTAATCAGTTCATTTTAATTAAAAATATTCCAAATATAGTCTTTATAATTAATTTTACACTTAAATTGGTATAAAAACATTTTTTTACTTAAAATTACATTTTTATGAAAAAAACATTGTCTGTTGCATTTGAATTTTAAACTTAAATTAATTTCTTCCACTTAATAAAAATTTAATCTTGAGAAATTTATGCCATATTTGGTATTAAGAGGTCCAATTTTGGTAAATAGTTTCCTTTTATTTGTGGTCATTATGAATAGTAACCATAGTAAATAATTGTCACCATGGTAAGGGTAAATCGAGTAATTAAGATTAAAAATAATATGAAAATGACTAAAAAATGATTATAATACTTGAATTTATCCTAATATATGATTGGATTTTTTCCATGTTCATCAAAATTTCAAAAATATGGCAACTTGAAGCCATATTTATTTGGTTTTTACCTTTATACTATTTTATGTAAAGAAAAGTAAAAAATTTCATTAACTTTTTTTTATTATCAGAAATGTTTTGACATTGGGATAAATAGAGGTTATATTTAGTTCTAAAAGGGTTATTTTAAATATAGATTATTTTTTATCATGTTAATTTATTTTTAATTTTTAGGAATGAAATAATTACCTTAAATGCTTACAAAACACCAATAGAACATTTATTCAATTAGTAGGAAAATAAAATAAATTATTTTAAAAATGATTAAAGTAATATAATTTGAATGAATTATTGTTTAGCATGAATTTTGTATACAAAAATAACATATTATAGAGGTTTTAATGAATTATATTTAAATTACATTATTTTCATGTTGTTTTCAAAGTCAAATTAAATGAATTGTTCCAAAAATGACATTAATGTTATATTATAATAAATAATATTTTATTAAATGATTTAAAATTCCTAAAAAACCTGTATTTGAAAAATTTATTGGCATATGTTTTAAAATATCAACTATGGTCCATTTATGGGTGGATTTTTAATTTTCCACTGGATCATACAAGTACACTGAAGGGGGGGGGGGGTGAATCAATGTACATATGTTTTACCAATTTCTTTTTCATTTACTTTTACCCCCATTAAATTCAAACCTCTACACCTATTAGGTTGAATAGATATTCCCTACTAACAATCACAATTATACCACATTTAAGAAATAAATAAAACAAAGCAAAATACATGGTATGTTTACAAGGTTCGCCCCGATGCAATTGAATACATCCTTATTGTGTTTGAGATGATCTGAGACGTAGATTCTCCACTAGATATTAATAAAAAATTATAAGAAGGTTGTTTAGGTATCATCCTGAAAAACCATGATGGGTGGGTATTAACCATTTCTCAAATTATACTATCATCCCAACAATTTTATTTATAATAGAATCCCACTAGTTTTATTTATAATAGAATCCCACCAATGTTCAAAAACACAACACTAACATAATGAGAAAGATCACACAAAATTCAAGATTCCATTATAACAAAAAACTGATTTTCCACTTTTATCCATTGAGATAACTTGATTTTTCACTTTCTCACTTCAAATAAAAGTCTTATATAACCATTAAATGTAACCAGCAACACTGTATGCAAGTATTCTTAATATACTCTTCTAAATAAGTAGAAGATATCACTTCCACTTCAGCTCTCTATAATATCAGAATGAACAACCAAATATTCCTTAACACACTACAAGTTTTATTATTTCTCAATTTACTAAAAGATATCAATTTATCTAAAAAATACATGGTTTTATAATCATCATATGGAACTTCTTAATGCATTTAATTTTCTACACTATTTTTATGTCTTCTTTATGCAATAAAAAATTCACAACTCTATGCATTTTTTTATTTATTATTTGTGAAAGTACACTAAATTACACCTTCATGAAAACTATATTATTTGAATATACTTATTCATTATTTGTGCTATAGAATACATGCATGTATTATGTGGAATTTTTCTGTTCTTTTCATAAATCAGAGCACATAACCAAATTGTTCTTCTTCATGCAACTAAAAATAATTTTCTTCCTTATTTGCGTAAAAATATATGAGGCACAGTACTTCAAGAAGCTATGAAGCCCATAAAAATACAATGTATTTTTGTGTAAGGTTTTTTATATGAATACTATATTAAATGAAAAATAATTGTATATGTAGTACTATATTATTTTTTAAAAAACTTTCACTCTATCTCATGCATGTATTATATCCCATTAATGAAATTAAAATTACATCATGTAACTATATATGTGGGATCTTCACTTCATGAATATTTGAAGATCATGGAGCTATTTACATAGATAAGTGTGTTATTTACACAAGAAATAGATTATGGAACAGATCCAACATCATGTAGTCCTGAATGTAGAAACACAACATGAAATCACATGGAATCATTAACCAAATAAAGATCACCCTTAAGTCTCTGTTTCAGCTCTCTCAAAACTCCCTCTTGATGCACACAAAGTTCATACTTAAAATTAGAAATATTTTAGGTATTTATAGATGATAATAAACAACTCAATCCACTTCCATAACTAAGAAAGTTCACTAATATACTCCATCTTCATGTATCACTATAGAACATATGAAAATGTGAAAATAACCATATTTGAAAAAGTGGAGCTTTCTTCTCACTTAATGTATGTAGTTGTACTCCTTATAATTTGTGATCTCATATTATTTTATCATCTCCATATCTATAATAATAATGGTTCAATCACCAAATATTTTCCCATTAAGAACCTAATAAACAGTAACCCTAAAACATATTCAGAGGTTGAAGAAGATGTTGGACTTGATCAAATATTAATGATTCATGAAAATGATGTTTCATGGATAAATTAATCAAGTTTGGATATTCTAGTATATCAAATTCCAATCCAAAACTTTGATGGATCATTAGAACATGATTTATGAATAACTCATGATGCACGTAAAACACTCAGAAGTTCATGAGGTTGAAGATGGTTTGATGGATTCGACTGAATAGCTCAAATCAAAGAGATCTGATAGTTATTATTATTTATATATCTTTTTAATTGTATGAATTGTGTCACAAAGTTATTGGTCCCATATCAATATTTACTTAATTCAATTTCTTCTTAATAAACCAAAGCACATCATCATTTCTTTGAGCTAGCACTAGGGTTGGCTCCCAGATACAATATGTACACACTAGGCTTCATGTGGTCGCACCTCTCGACATAGGGCCACTAACCCACTCCATAAGTACACTCACACCCGAGCGCTTCTTCAGGATCTATTCATGCCATTACACATACCTCCAATAGTTTCACCATGTTGGATTTAGGTTAACCTTCCCCCCTCCATAGTGGATGCGGGTCTCTCATGTTGGATTGTGTGGCTGGATAATTTTTGTTAAAAAACCAAAAAATTTTGCTTAGTAAATAACTAAGTAGATTACATGTTATTAAATCCATGAACCCATAATATGTTTCTTTATTTCCCTTTTTTTAACTTCTCCATTCACCAATTATAATAGTGTAAACAATGTGCATCTTCCTAATGTAATTGGAAACATGTTTTGTACATTAAGAACAAATCTGTAATCATCACATTTAATGTTGATTTATTTAAAGAAAATATTCAAGTCAAACATCCTTTCCAACATATGAATAATTTTTAAGAATAATTCAATGAAAAAAACTCCATACTTAAATCACTATCACATTGAATTTTCATTATAAAAACACATTGGCAATAAATACAACATAATTATTACATCAATAAATTTGGGTTCTTCAATATTCCCCTTTTTATTTTTTGTCAATACCCATTTCACTTCCAAATTCAATGTTTTCTTCTCCCCTTATTGAAAATAAAACCAAAGATATAATTATATGAAATAATTCAAATCATCTTATTCTATAACAACTAAACTTTTCATCTTATATCCTTCAATATCCTCAGTTCATAAGAGATTCCACTTAATAGAAATTCAAAATTAATCTTCTTAATAGAGGGAATTCATCAATTTTATTAAAACAATGAGTCATTAATCAATAAACTCCAAGTCCACATGGGCTAACCTAATGCAGAAAACAAGATTGATCAATCTAGACAATAAATCTATCAATAGATTTTTTAGAATGTGATGACAATACTGAAACCTTATTTCAGGGGTTGTTCAAAAGATAATCAACTAATATTCTACATTCATATTAAAAAATAGGATAAAAATATTCAACTTCAAGAATTAAATTACCCTTTATCAATACATTTCACCCTTTTCACTAAATTATTAGTTTTCCCCTTACGATTTAGAATTATTTTTCATATAGTGATAAGAGAACATACTTATTTATTTGAAAATATTCAATTTATATAATTTGAAATCATAAGATAAATCCCTTACAATAACTTCAAAATATTAAAATGATACTAATTGAGATATTAAACTCTATTAGTCTTTTAGATTTTCTCCTCATAGAGGGATGAGGTTCATCAATCTTAGTCACCATTGTTGGATTTATTCAATAATGAACTCCAAGAACAATTTTTTAAAACCAAATTAAGTGTTGTATGAAGAAAACATGTCACCAATTGAAATAAAGAACTAAATTATAGATAACAACCTAGATAATGTATAATTTTTACAACATTTATTTCTTTAGGATTCCCCCCAAATATATTCCCCACCTTCAATTACCTGTATAGAAGAAAGAAACACAAAATATACATGCTAATAAGGTGGTTCTTCAATGATTTCTATTTAAAGTAGTCCGGAAGAGATTTATTTCCCAACCCAAAAACCCCTTTCAACCCATTTTTAGATTTAAAAAATCTATTCATGATTTATTCTTCTTTGACTTTCTATATTTTATCATTTAAGGGAATTATGGACCTATAAAATTATTAAACTTTAATCTTATATGGAATAGGATTATTCACATTAGAAATTAGTGGAATTTATTTATCTTATTCCTACTCCAACTTCTTAACCAATTCCAGATGCTTTGGCCATATGAATAAGTATTCTTTTGGTACATGCTCAAACCTTTTTATGTGTAAACTCCTTCTCAGTATAATTTTAACACAAGAATACATTAGTTATTTTCCTTTTCCTTTTTCATTACTAGTTCTTTTTTTAGGAAACCATTTCATTCATTTCTCAACAATATGCCTATACATTATACACCTTCCACAAAAATATCTAACAATCATAGGGTTATCCTTTTTATACAACCACTCATGAAATTTTGATTTTTTATCTTGATTGTCATGAAATAAATCAACCATTTTATTTTTTTCTGAGATTAATTTCTTTTTCTAATTTAGCTTTTTTCCACTAGCATTGGTGTTTATGAACTATTTTCAAAGGTCTAATATATGTCATCTTATTCTATAGTAGAAGTATATTTTCATTAGTGTGACATTTATTTCATCACTATTATTAGTTGTATCTTGCTTCACAATTTTCTTAACTATATTCTTCTTCTTATACACCAAGAAATACTTTTCCTATTTTATTATTTTCCTCTACATTTGTTGTGGTCTTTTCTTCATATCAGCATATGAATAGTGCATAGTTGGTACATACTATCACTCATCATAACTGCGAACACTTTTATTTAAATAATCATAGAAGACTTTATGAAACTCAAATATATTCTTGATTGATATATTATTATTCATATATAAATTATTCTTCAATCATGAATGATTTCCCTTCACATCAGAGCTATGTTTCCTTAATATTAACCTTCTATAAATATCACACATTGAAAAATTATTCCAATAGCCAATAAACTGATGCCCAATTTTCCAACAACACAAAAAAATCCAACAAATATTGAGTTCTTCTTGTGTGATAAAATTTGACTATATTTGACATCTTGTTGTTTTTTTGGAAAACATGATTCTTTTTATAAGATTTTTGTAAGGAACAAGAATTATCATTTTATTTAAATCCAAATTTTATGATATAGTGGGTTTATAATTATTATTATTTACCCATGTTTTACCATAATTATTTTTGGAACCTATACTAACATATTAAACAAAATTATTATAAACCAAAATTTATGGAATAAGGGTTACCTATTTTAATGAGATTGCAACAAATTTATCTTTAGATAATCTCAATATCTTATTTCTACTTGAATGAGTATTGTCTAAAGTAAAATCTTTTTAGAATTAATCTTGGGATCCTTTCTGATCAAATTTTTTTTTTAAGAATCAACTTGGGTGTTCTCCAGATTTCTAAACTTTAACTCAAACTCAAGACATTTTAGATTTAGAGAGTTATTCTAGTCTTCTAGTGATTCCACCATATATTCAAATTCTTTTTGGTAATTCTTTTATTTTTTCTCCTTAAAATTTTTCAAATTTACTTCCATTTAAATATGCTACATTTTGAGGAAATTTTTCTCCTCCTCAACAACTTTCAGTTTATCTTCCCATTGACTCTTCATTTTATAAACTTGATCATCATGCATTTGATTTTCCTCTTATAGAGAATTATTCAACTCTTTAATTATATTTATCTTAACCTATATCTGGGATTATTTATAATTAATATAGGTTTTTATAGTTTCCCAAATGCATGGATCACTTATGTATAAACTTTTTTAGTCACATCCTTCACACAAACAGTCCTTTGTAAATCATCTTCAACAAATGTGAATCTTTCAATGCAATGTAATACATACTTTTCTTTTTATTCTTTAGCTAATATGAATGTATCATACTTTTATTTGATTTCCAAATGAGAGTTATTAATACTCATGGTAGATTTATGATATTATTCAAGTGTATGAATCATATCAATAAGGACCTTCTCAGTTTCTTCTTTCTCACACAAATTTCTTTGAAACTCTTCATCAACATAGGAGAGGTGTTCATTTAAAAATGATAAATTTTATTCTTTGGATTCAATAAGTTGTGTGAAATGTTTTCATATTTGAAACTTATTTTCCAAGGATTTATCAATATCATCATATTCCTCTTTAATTTGTGACTTTTCATCATATGGTCCCTTGATAAAAGAAAATATGTAAATGGAAACCATGATAGTAACTTTACTCTGATAATATTTGACTTTTGAATAAAAATAATTGAGTGATTTAATAAAATCTTATTTATCACTGATTGAACCGAAATCATAAAAGGGTTATTATCAAATGATTTGATAGATACTACTGATAGAATACCACTCTGACTATATTTAGTTTTTGGTGTACCCTGTTTCTTCTTTAACCTCTTTCTAAACTTTATCTCCTCTTTATTCTTTATTTTCTTAAAGGTTTTTGAAGAAACCTCTATTTTGACATTGATAGAGATAAAAACTTAATTTTACATCCAAGATAGATTTATTAATTCTTAAAATTAAAATCCATACTTCAAATATGTATGATACAAACAACCAGGACAATAAGGTAGATCCAATCAGAGATGAAACCTTCCCTATGATACTAATTGACACTAGTACAAAAACCTTTTTTTACGTCGCACTTTTTCACGTCAGTTTTTGAGAACCGACGTGAAAATATCTGAAAATTGATTTTTTACGTCGGTTATTATATAACCGACGTAAAAAAACATTTTTGCAGATTTTTCACGTCGGTTCTTATATAACTGACGTGAAAAATCCATCTAATCTGATTTTTCACATCGGTTATATAATAACCGAAATGAAAAATCAATGTACATCACTTTTACACATCGGATATTTAATAAACGACGTAAAAAATCCATTTCCATGAAAATATATTAAATTTTTTTCTCATTTTTCGCGTCGGTTATTATGAAACTGACGTGAAAAATTTATTTTCATGAATTTTACACATCGGTTGTTTAATAACCGACATGAAAAATGTTTATAAAAATGTAGTTCATTTTCCAGGATTTAATTTGACAGGTTGCGAAGCTCAAACAAAGTTACAGATTAAAAGTTACGGCCTTCAGAAGTTGCCCTTCCCTAAGACAATGTTTAGAGATGATCAACTTCTGAAGGCCATAACTTTTAATCCGTAACTCCGTTTGAGCTTCGTGACCTGTCAAATTAAATCTTAGGAAATGAAATAAATTATTATAAACTTTTTTCACGTCGGTTATTAAATAACCGACATGAAAAATACATTTTAACGTCGGTTATTAAATAACCGACGTGAAAAAGTCATGAAAATCGATTTTTCACGTCAGTTTTATAATAACCGACATGAAAAAGTGATGAAGATTGATTTTTCACGTCGGTTTTATAATAACTGTTGTGAAAAATAATCGAAAATTTTAATATCTTTTCACTTCGGTTATCATAAAACTGACGTGAAAGATAATTTTAATATCCCGCGAACGCGGAATTTCAATTTTTTTACATCGCGACATCCAAATTTTGAATTTCCACCTAAATTTTTTAATACCGCATTTTCTATTAGAATCTCAATTATATGTTTCCATTATACACATATCATAATTTAATTATCATTTATTTCAACCATTATAGTTCCCCCAAATCGACTCTTTTGATCATCAACGTAAATCGATTATTTCTTCTCTTCGTGATCTCGTCAAGGTATGTTTAATCATATATCCATGATTTAGGGTTTTTATGATTTGTTTTCTTAATTGATATTACATTTTATGATCATTTAATTCAACCATCATCATTCCACCGAATCAACTTGTTTGATCTTCCACTTGAATCAACAATTTCTTATTTCCGCAATCCCGTCATGGTATTTGTAATTATTTTCCCATGATTTATATTTTCTATGAGTAATTTTCTTAATTGATATACCATTTAACGATTATTAATTTATTATAATGATGGAAAATTATTTATATCATGGAAAAACTATGAATCCCCCTATGGATTGAAAAATTCTTTCTAAGATGAAGCTACGGTTGGCTCATTCAATCATTCCTCGAAAAAAATATCAAACTTCTGATGGTCATAACTTTTGATCTGTAACTCCGTTTCAGCTCTATGACCTGTCAAATGAAATTTTAAGAAATTTTCTACAAGATGGTAAGATTTTTTTACGTAGTTTATTTAATAACTGACGTTAAAAATAACTTTTAACGTCGGTTATTAAATAACCGACATAAAAAATGGGGTTTTAACGTCGGTTTTTTCAAAAAACCGACGTAAAAAATGGCTTCATAACGCCATTTCCAGAACGTATTTCACATTGGTTATTTAAAAACCGACGTTAAAAACCATAAAACCCCATTTTTTTAAGTCAGTTATTAAATAACCGACGTAAAAAATCATATTTTTAACATCGCTCGCAATAACGTCGCCTAAAAACCGACGTTAAAAAGCAAAACAAACCAACGTAAAAAAATGTTTTTGTACTAGTGTGAAGTGTTTAGTGGACCATGAATGTACACTGAGGGGGGGGGGGGTTTGAATCTGTATATACAAGGTTCATTGAATTATTTTTATTCTATTTTACCCCTATTAAATTCCCCCCACATTTGGGTGGGGTGGTAAGGGTGGGGAGGGGTTTGGGGCATGGTTATGGGGTCAAGTACTTAGGCTAGAGATTTACCTATATTTTCTTTGTTAAATCATGTACCTATTTCGTGGTTGAACCCAATTTTTTTACCCCTATTAAATTCGAACCTCTTTACCCATTAGGATGAATATATCTTACCTATTAACAAAAAAAATTATACCACATTAATGATAGAAAGTAAATGAAGAACATCACACATTATTTTTACAAGGTTCACCCTCGATGTGGATGACTATGTCCTTACTATGTTTGGGATAATCTGAGACATATATTCTACATTATAAATTAATCATCAATTACAAGGGTGTTTTTAGGTATCATCTTGAAACATTAATGTGTAGGTATTAACCAATTCCAAAATTATACTTGAATCCCACCAGTGTTCTTTATACTAGCATCCCACCAGTGTTATTTATACTATAACCCCACCGGTGTTCACAAAACATAATAAACACATTGAGAAAGATCAAAAAAACTTCAAGCCACCACTACAACACAAAACTGATATTCCTCTTCGATCCAATAATATTAATTGATTATACACTTTATCACTTCATTTGAAAGTATTTTAATGCCACTGAATATAATAAAAAACACTGTATAAAAGTTGAGTCAGTATACTCTTTTGAATAATTATAAGATATCACTTACACTTCAGCTCTGTAATATTATAATGAAAAACTAAATATTCCTCAACAGACTACAAGTTGTATTCTTCCTAAATTTACTGAAAGATATCAATTTAGATCAAACATACATTGTGTTATCACTATCATATATAAATGATTCATGCATTTAATTCAACACACTATTTTTATGTCTTCTTTGTGTAATAATAAATTCACAACTCTTTGTTTATTTTTTTCTTTATTATTTGTGAAAGTACACTGTACTACACCTTCATGAAAACCGTATACATTTATTGTCCTTATTTATTTGTTATATAGAATAAATTCATGTATTGTGTAGAATTTTTCTATTATTTATGAGAACTAGAGCACAAAAACAAACTTTTTTGTTTGTGAAACTAAAAAGAAGCTGCTTCCTTCTTCACATAACAATATACATGGTACAATAATTCATGAATCTATGAAGTCATGGGACTCCATTTTATTTTTGTGTATGTTTTTGTATACATATATTCTGTTAAATGATCATAGAACTATATACGCAGTACTATATTTTCTCATGTAACACTTTCACTCTATCTTATGCATGCATTATATCACATGAATGAAATTAAAATTATATCATGTAACTATATACATGGGATATTTACTTCATGAATATTTGAAACTCATGGAACTATTCACATATCTAAGTGTTTGATTTACATAAGAACTGTATCATAGAAAATATCAAGCATCATGTGTCCCTGAATGTAAAAATATAGCATGAAAATGCATGGAATATTTATGTGAATATAGAGCACCCTTGAGTCTCTATTTTTGCTATCTCAAAAATCCATCTTAATGAGAATTAAGTTCATACTTAAAAATGGTGTGAGTCGAGGTATTTATAGATGATCATCACCGAATCATTCCACATCCACAATTGAGAAATATCACTAACAAACTCCACCTATACACACCACCATAGAACATAATAACTTCTGAAAATCACCATCTTTGTAAAAGAGAAGATTTATTCTCTCTACATGCATTCAATTTTACTCCTTCAAATATGTGATCTCATTTTATTTTATCATCTCCATATATATCATAATATTTATTCAATCATCAAAGATTTTCCCATTAAAAACACGATGAAAAGTAACCCTATGACATATTCTATAGTTGAAGAAGATTCTAGACTTTACTGGACATCACTAACTCATAAAAATGAAGTAGCATTGATACATCAATCAAGTTATTATCTTCTATTTTATCAAATTCTAGTACAAAACTTTATTGGATCATTAGACCATGCTGCATAAAGAAATCCTGAAACACCTAGAACACTTAGAAGGATATGAGGTTGAAGATTATTTGATGGAATTTATTAAACGAATCAGATAAAATACATCCAATGGATATACTTATTTATAAATATTTTCAATTGGAAGAATAGTGTCACTAAGTTATTTTCCCCAAAATTATCTTGAATTAAGTTGAGATTTACTTAATAAACCAAATAACATCATCAATTCTTCGATCTAGTACTGAGGTTGGAACCCAGATACCCAATGCACACACTAGGTTCCATGTGATCGTGCCTCCACATACAAGCCTACTATCCCACTCCACATGTGTGCTCAAACTTAAGAACATCTATGGGATCTATGCAGCCCATTATATATACATCAAGAAGTCGTACCATTTTGGATTGAGGTTGAACTACCCACATTAGTAGTGTATACAGATCTCTCATGCTAGCTTGTGTAGACATATACTTTTTATAAAAAAACCAAACAAATTTACTTAGGAAATAACTAAGTAAAATCCATAATATGAAATCTATGCACCCATAGTATATTTATTCACTCTCATTTATTTTAACTTATCCAATAATAAATTAAAATGGTGTAAACAATATATATTATCCTAATGAAATTGGACACATGTTTTGGAAACTAAGAAAAAATTTAAAATTGTCACATTTAATGTTGCTTTATTTAAAGAAACTCTTCAAGTCAAATATCATTATTAACTTATGAATACTTATAAAAAATAATTCAATGATTAAAATCTATACTTAAATCACTGACATGTTTAATTTTCAAAATAAAAAACATTTAAAGAAAATAAAATAAAATTATTACTTCAATAAATTTGGGTTCTTTAAATTATTCTTTTTATAGTAAATATATTGAACCCTAAAGAGTAAAAAACCTCGTTATCATGATAATTGTATAAAAGGGTTAATGAGGGTTAAAATAAATATATAAGGGTAAAAAAATAATCTAAATTTTTCCAAATTTTATTATATGATAATATTTCGACCCATGCTCATATTGTATTTTAATTATATCAGTTTGGATCCTTTTAATTCCAAGAGTTCCCCTCCCCTCACTTATAAAAGGGTACCTCCTCACCTCTTTTATTCACACTTCAAAAGTATTTTATTTTTCCCAATACCTAATAAAATTCATTACCAACATCACTCACTATATTCTAGAGGTATTTTTTGGGAAGATACTAACCTTAGAGGGTTTAGGATATAAAGCAAAGGAGGTTGTCTGAAGAAGAGGTATAGTCTTTAATTGAATGTTTTAGTTTTATTTCTTCTTCCAAATCATTAAATTATTATTAAAACATGATGAAATAATAAAAATAGTATATTACACATAATAATGTATTATTATGTTAATATGAACACTTACATCTATCTCATCTTCCATCAAATGGGAAATTAAATTGTCGTTCATGTGTACGATGAACCACCACCTCACGAACCCATGTAATTTTTTCCATCACCACCTCTCACAAATGGTTATAATGATTAATTTAATAAATATATATGTTATTTATGATATTATTATGAGTATGTAAAGATGAATTATTATTTACCTTTATTTTGTTTCATCCATCAAAAATGGAAACATCATTCATGCGTACGTACGATTTACCGTCTCCATGAAGGATGTAATTCATTTTTTATATCTACATATTATGGATGAAACAATATATATATATATAAATATATATATATAATGAATATATATTATATTAATATCATGGATAAAATTATATATATGATGTAACCATGATCAATGTATAAAGTCTAAGATTGTTGTACCAAAACATGCATTAAAAATGAAGCAGTTATCACCCAGAATAACAATTTTAATAAATAATTGTTAATTAACGGGTGGTAAGATGCTATAATAAAATAATATATGGTATTATATATATTATTATGTTTCTATAATAAATTTATAATAAATATATAATTATTATATAGGAGTTTATAATTCATATGAAGAATGATGAGACTTAAAGTAAGGGATCTCTCTAAATCAACCATTTTTTTAGATTAAGACCATTCCCTCTCTAACTCATTTTCCATCTCCATTTTATATTATGTATTTCTTATAAATTCTTTATATATGTCAATTACATATATAAATATCTCATTATACCTTCCATTGATGGGGTAATACATTCCATAAGTTCCTTTCTCAAATTTCATATTTAAAATCCAACCTGATTAAGTGGAACTTTCCTAACCCTTAATCCTTTTATGTAACACTAATTTAATGTTTTTATTCCAAAATAAACACCTTATTTTGATACCTATGAATATTTACTCATATATCAACATCCATAATATTTAATTTAATATTCTATTTGGAATATTTATGAAATTTCCTTTGATTATGATAAGAGGAAATATTTCGTAACCCATTTCTTTCTAGGGGTAATTCTTATAATTATGCCTTATGACTTATTTCATTTTATGGAACACATAAACATGAAAACATTATAATGGGTGTGCCTATATAGAGCTCCAATTAACTGGGTAAAGTTTTTTCCCCATGATATGTTATGTGTGGGATTAGGGAGTAAACCTAATCCATGATGGGAATCTATCCACCATGTGATGTTGTCTTGGAAGTTAGCCTTGAATTATGATTACATGATGTTTTATGTTGCTTCAAAATTTCCTATGTTTCCATGATCATATGATACATGGTTATTTATGTTATTATCCCATATAATTACTCACGAGGCTTCTCTTTTATGATATAATGTTATACCTTTGACTCACATGTTATGCTTACTTATCATGTTTATTACCTTATTTGGATTTTTAGCTCACAACTTTGTATATGTATTACTCAGGTTATCCCATGATTTTTTATGATCTCTAAGGGATTTAGGATCTCATTATAGAGATTAAAATAAATACATTTTATTTTCATGTTGATGTTTTATGTACATAGTCTTCCAAAGACACTAGGACTTTTGATCCTTGTTTTTTATTTAATGGATATTTATCTTAAAAATAATTTAATAATATATATAAAAGTCTTGGTTAATTATAATAGAAGTTGTGGAAGATATTATGTGGTAAAGTGGTGGCAGCATAAAGTATACTAGTGTAGTTGTTGTTTACCCATAGGTTGGGTATTGTGTTCTATTTATATATCATGTATTTTATATTTTTTATATACCCCACCCAAGTTGTATAACCTTACCAACACTCAAAGGTTTTGGCTTCTGGGTGTTTTACCCAATATCTTGGATGGTGGTAATTTTTATGCCTTACTACCGCCCCTTCCCCAATATTCCTTCAGTTGTAGTGATGACATAGGTTTGTTTTGAATATTACCAAAAAATGATGTGATGTGATATATAGTGGGGGTAATTAATGGTACGAGGAGGGAATGATATTGATTTAATTCATGTTCATGATACTATACTACCCTAGTTTTCAATGAGATGTGATGTGGTAGCCCAAGTGTCTTTGGGAGATATTTGGTGTGATAGACCATGTTTCTTTAAGTGAGATGTGATGTGATGTGGCTATGATGTGGTGATGAATGATGAAATAACCGAATGTTATACCTTGTGAGGGTGGGGTAGGTAAGGATATGTCTCCACCCACATCATAGATGGATGGTTGTGATATGTGATATATATGGGTGGATATGAGAACATGATGTTCATAATTGGGGTGTGAGAGTAGAAAATTAGTGGTGAAGTGGAATCATGGTGTATTTAATATGTTTATGATACCATGTTACTATATTGGATGCATTATTTGGTGAGTGAGCCATGGTGAGGATGGTATTGGTTAGTTGTCCTGTTTAGGTGCTTATTAGTTCTGATGTTTATTCATTGGAGCATTAGTATTATCTTTTTACATGTACACTAGAGACCTTGGGTACGATCCTACTGAGTGTACATGTTATTATCAACCTATGAATTTTTTTTCAAGTTTCTAGGAGGAATTTGATGATAGAGATGGACATTACTGTCATGGCATTTTGGAACTGCTGTTGAGTTGCTTCTATAGGATTGTGTTTTGGTATTTAGTTGGAGACTTTTATTATATCTATTGACAATGTTTATGCATTATGGGATGGTTTTAGTTTTTCTTTTATTTTATATATTCATGTTTCTTGGTGGGTTTTTATCCTATTTACCAGTAATATATTATTATAGAGGGTAATGCCTCCCATATTTGATATTTTTTGTACCCTTAGTGATTTTTGCTAACTTGGGGCCTACTGGAGGTGGGAATATAGGGTAATTATCTCTATTTATTCTTTTTTGGCCCAGGAGGGGTACCTTTGGAGGGATGGGGTTGTGAAATAATAGATATGTAAACCCATTTATTAGATATATCTTATCTTTCTTAGTATTTTTAGCATAAAATTCCTTCTCCCATAATGTTATCAAGCATATATTTTACAAATAATATGAATCGTGAAATTATCTTCAAATCATTATCAGATGTATACACATAATTTTCTATGTGTAATATTCCATTCACTGTCTAATTTATCTTTGGGAGCATCATTTGAAAATATTGATTAATGAAACTTCATAAAAATTAAAAATCCATCCATCTTAGATCTTCACTTGTGGCAGTTTGATCAATTCAAATTTATCAGCATAAGATTTTCCTTAATAATTAGTCTTATTAACTCAATATTCTCTTGTAACACTTGTTGAAGTTATTGGGACGATTTATTTTAAAGTAAAATCAAGATATATAATAACAAAAAATGAAAAAAAACCATAATAAAAAACATGTTTTTTTAC
Source organism: Viscum album (assembly GCA_963277665.1). NCBI lineage: Eukaryota > Viridiplantae > Streptophyta > Magnoliopsida > Santalales > Viscaceae > Viscum > Viscum album. The sequence goes on from OY728122.1 coordinate 644,316,041, forward strand.
AAAGAAAACCTTTTAAATTGGAGGGGGAAATCATGAGATTTAATGTAGAAAAATTAAATTATTCATAAATAATGGGTACATAAGTTTCGTATCTAAATAATAACATTGGATTATAATGAATAATTTTCTTAATAAAATTAAATTAATTTACACATGATATTCCTCTTTATAAAAGGTTTCTTTATATAACTTATGATTCATGTTACTTACCCAATAATAAAATCCAAAAATATTTACAAATATACAAAATAGTTTCATGAATATGGCATATAAAAATATTTTATTTAAAGGATTAGAATCATTTAGGACCAAAATATTCATTAGATTAAGAATTTTGAAATAAGTAACCAACCATTACTTTTCTAAATAAAGCTTAAGCCCCTAGGATAATGAGAAGTTTGATCCAAAACCCTGCTATCCATATATCAATACTCAAGAGAGACCTCCATTACAATAAAATTATAACACCTAATATGACATGAATTGACCCACCTGATCCCTTCCTAGCCTAATAGTAATCTGAGGGTGCCAACCCAATCCCACCTCCAATAGGTTAGAGGCTAGTGACTAGTATCAAGTAGAAAAATATCACAATATAGAAGGCCTTAGCCTAAATGAACCTAAAATAACACAAATATGAAGATTAGAACAAAAACTAGTGACACTAGTAAAAAATTTGTAAATAACTAAACTAAATGAATAACAAATTCATGGGAAAACAGATACAAGTACCTCCCATATAGGTGAAATAAAAAAGAAAATGTATATCCAATAATTACCTAAATATAATTGAAATCAAAATATGAAAAAATCCACCTCAATACATGAATCCATAGAACTTCCTCCTCCTTTAATGGACATTTCCACCCCCATGAACCACCGAGATATATCATGAATCACCATGCATCAACTTCAAACAAACCAAGCTGAATTCACATCTACCAAGACCATATATGAACCTATGTTTCATCTACATAGACATAACATGCATGAGAACAAATCCCTTGTAGGGGTGAGTATAAACATACCTAGTAGGATTCCCTGAAAACCAAAAAGGATATATAAAGTAACAAGTCATCTGAAACTCCTAGTATAAGAGGTGACCTCGAGAAAGTCAAAGAGTAAATCCAAATGTACTTTAAAACACTAGGTTATTAAGACATAGAGGAATCTAGATCATTTATTTTCCAGTTCATTTAGGTTCATCCCAACCAACTAAATACCAACCCATGAAGGTGCTAATATAAATGTATAATGAGGTAAAATACATGGAGTATTAAAGATACATAATTATTTAAATCACTAGATAGTAATACATCACATATCAAAGGAAACCAAGGGGCTCCTAAGGAGTTACAAGCCTCGAAAACTTATGAACTATAAGTCTTTATAGACACCACATAGTTGAACCTAGTAGAAGGACACTATCCTACGTAGCACGCAATAAGCACAAATGAAATGGGGTATAACTCATTAGGTGGAATATTTCCTGTAGTTTTCAAGATATCACTTAATCGAAGAGAGGAAGGTACTGAGACTTTGAATACATTGTTTATCATTATTGAACCCCACTATCAGTCCCATGAAGGTAATTCAAAATGTAAACCTATCTTACCTCTCAAATGTTCTTGGATGTCCAAAAAGATTGGTCTATTGTGATATATGGGGAAAACTACTTAGGATAGGCTATTCAATTTTTCGAAATAGACCCTTGGTGGAAAATTTAGGAAGATGAAACATGGGATTTTTTTTTGGATAAATGGTGGCCCATGGAGAGTGCCATGTGGCATGCTGTGGTGGTTATATGGGCCTCACATGAAAGGATTAATTAAAGAATCACACTTATAAACAATTTGTATCTTTCTCAATTCATGTCATGAATTAAATATTCACAATGTAAATTTTTGTGGGTCCATGAAATCCAAGTCATGAATTGGATTTGAGCCATGAATCCTCAAAGTTTTCAATTTACATTGAAATTCACAGTGCCTCATCATAAATTAATTCAGGTTATGAGTCCCACTTTGACATAATATTTTTTTTCATAGAGCCCCTCACCTGAATACACGCTATGATTCACTGGCTTCACATGCTATGAAACACCATCTCATAATGTGAATTAACATTTTATGTTTTGATTTTCTTACTGTAGTTCTACTGAAGATCCAACCTCTACGAACCCTCCTCAAGCCTACTCTAAAACTCCTCCAACTCTCAAATTGGAAAAGTAATAGGCTTATAAGGCACAAAATGTTACATTATATACCTATCAAATAATTCTAATCCTCAAGAATCAAAACCAAACCCAAAATAAGGAGATGGTCTAAACAACCACCCCACGAGATACCTCTCAAGGATCTCATTACAACTTAAACAATACCACTGAAAAAACATAACAAACCAAAACAAACAAAAAAACCCACATAACCACATCATCAAACACTATCCATAAACCACCTCCTTTCAATGTAACCATCCGTAATATCATTTCAAAATATGCACCACCTAAGCCAACAAATTCAAAACCATCACACAATAAGGCCCTAAGAACTCAAATCAAGGAAACCAACCTTTCATATAAAGATATTTTATATTTTGAGTGAAAATGACTCACCCTCATAGTTTTAAAAATAATCATAAACATAACATGTTTGATTTGGAAATGGGTTTTCCCTTCTTTATACATTTGAAGAAATATACCATAACACCAGTAAAAAAAAAGAAAGAACAACTCATAAAACATCAAGGCTCAAACATCACATCATTAAAGAAAAATAGGTAAAGGAAAAAATAAAAACAACTTTAGGTACTAGGCATGAATTTATGTCTTATGCTCCCAAGTTATCTCCTCTAGGACACCATGACTCCACAACACATGAACCAAGGGGATGTATTACCCATGTTTCTAAAGGACCCCAGAACACCCTGAGAGGGGAGGGGTGAATCTGGGTGTCAATTTTTTTTTAAACTTATGGATCTTGTTCCCACATTGGTAGGAACCTATTAAACCTGTCAGACAAATGCATGAAAAGAGAGGGCATAACAATTTTACTTGGTTCACCACAAAGGGCTACGTCCAAGGAGCATACCCCGACAATGTATCGGTCGTACCAAAACCAATAATCTTCACTAGCTATATATTACAAGGTTCAGTCATAGTAAATCTATGCAAGGACCACTGCCTTTATAATGGTTTAGGGATAGCTCATGACTTCCCTCAGTACACCTCCATTGACTCCCCCTAGCTCACTGCCTTTAGAGAAGTCTTACTCAGTTTATTAACTTGAAGGTCCCTTCAATAGATTGGCATTGAAGTCTTTTTCACTATCCAGTATGATACACTTGTTGAATCATATAACTAAGTAGATTCACAATGAAATCCTTGTACACTTAAACCTAATATTAAATAATGCCCTTCACAAAACTCAACCCTTCACAGAGCACACACCTTCGTAGAGCACACTGCTTCGCGAAGCACACTACTTCGCAGAGCACATTGCTTCATAGAGAACATGGATTTTAAGAGAACACAGATTTATAGAGAACACTTCTTAATAGACCTCAACCCTTCATAGATCTATGGCCTTCACAAAGAAGTCACCTTTTAAAAGAACAAATGCCTTTGATAAACCCACTATCGTCACGAAGCACACTTCCTTCACAGAACAACTTACTTTGCGAAGCTCACTGAGCCAATGCGGAACATCCCATCTTTGTGAAGCACTAAACACTTAGAAGCATTGAATTTGGTCAAGGATAGAATAGTCTTTTCTCAAATCTCAATATCTCTTTGAAACCTTGCTTCGCGGAGCACCCCTTACTTCGTGAAATCAAATCGATTCTGGATTTTCTATCCTTTTGTTCATACAGAATGGAGATAGATGGTCTCTTATTTATAGGCACATCCAAACGTGGAGCTCCGCTTATTTTTGGTGCTCCTCCAAAAATATATTTTTGGTGCTCCTCCGCTTATTTCGGCGCGATTCTGGATGCTCATCATAACCACTGAGCTCTCTGTCAAATCTCTTCGCACCACCACAATGCTCCACTCGCAAAGCCTACCGTTAAACCTTCACACTGCTACAATGCTAAAATTTTCATAATTGTAGAGTAAACCATCAAAAAATTCATGTTTTCAAGAAACACACTTCATTAAGACCATATCTGCAAAACTCATTCCTTTTCCATATTTTCATGAGATCTTCAAGAAAAACCACTTTTCACAATGCTTTCCATTCTCCAAATTTTGGACCCCAAAAAATCAGAAAACACTGGGAAACAAAGTCACCTTCAATACTACTTATGGATTGAACCATATGATCCATTTACTTGCAATATTCCTGACCATCCATTAGAGTATTGACAAAAAACACAAACCATACTCCATTTCCAGTAAAGAAAAACCTTGGTTCCAATAGTAGCACCCTCTCTCAATGATCATGGATCTATACTGGTCACTCCATGAATGTCACATCATCCTAGATATCCAACCATCCCTAGTCAATGATGTGGGATTCATTGTGAAGATATTTAAAAATATAGTACACATGGAAGATAGCATGGATCTAGTTCAGTTGTGCTGGCAGTGCCAACTGGTACACACCCACACCAATATTACCCAACACCTTGAAATGTCCAAAAAATTAGGGAGAAAGCTCAACCCTACCAAACCTCCACTTCCCCCATTGAGGGGAAACCATCAAGAACACATGGTCTCTAACTTTAAACTTCGAGGTCCTCCACTGTAATGAACCAACATGGTTAAACCTAACACATCACCCGATCTGACTCACCACAAGTCCTCAAGTGCACCCCCTTGAATACCAGAGGCTTCCCACTAGTAGCAAGGGTCTATAATATGTAGTGGGAATACTTTAACCTCTGTCCAGAGTGCAATAAAAGTGGAAAATAACCAAACTCATACCAAAGTATAAACATCAGAGTACTCATAATAAATAAATAGAAAAAAATCATGCTATAATAAATGAAATGAAATATAAAAACTCAAAGCAGGAAAAACATAAAATAGCCAATAAACCTCTCGTATGAACATAGGTAAAAAATAAAAAAAAGTAAAATAAAATAGGATTTAGTACCAAAACTAAGAAAACCTACATACCTGGTCTCCATGACGTTCGAGATGCACCAATGTAATCCCGAGACTCCACATAAGTAGCTCTTCTCAAACAAGAAATGATGGGAATCATCCCCAACCATCATAAAACATGTTCTCCAACTTGAAACAATACATTAGGTATACACACACACCGATGTGAACATACATGGGGTGATAAATAAATTCCAATAGGACACCCCCAATGGTAGATCTATAATCTGCTTTCATAACAAGTGTATGCACACATGATATGCCTAGCCTACCTAAATACTAATAGCAGTTGGTCTAAAAGAAATAACCATTGAAAGGGGAAAACACAATAAATCATACAAAAAAAAGGTCCTACACTGACACCTTTGGTAAATCTACCCCTACTTTAGCCCCTGCTAGAGGATTTAAAACACATGGCTCACCCTACCACAAAACAAGCGGCATGTCCACCATATCTACACAATACCTCCAAGATGTATAAATGAAACAAGAACCAAGATGGAAAATAGGTAATAAACATATAAATCCACATAAATATTATCTATATACTAGGTATTAGGACTCAAATGGCATGATCCGAGCTGGAAATAGGAATATCTAGACCAACCATTAGAGAACCAGTCAGTCCCAAAGGTCCTACAGAATTAATTGGGAACTAGCTATGGAATGAAAAAAATGTCCCATGGGTACTATCATATACATGAAAAAAATGTCACATATGTACCATAAAAATTAAGAGTATAAATAATCCAAGTCCTTGGGAGTGAAAATCATCCACAGTATACAAAACTCACTCCATGAGTTCCTTGACACCTCAAGAGCCCAAAGCCACACTAGTTAGGGATAAAACTCAACTAGATGGGGGTTTAGATCATCCATATGATCTATTAGATCCTTATTTATATATAAAAACATCCAACCAATGGAGGAGAGAACTAGATCACACTCAGGTCCAATGCTCGATCCAAGATATCCCAAGGGTCCCCTCCTCAAACCACACTATTGAGAAGAAATTTCCTAAAAAACATTACCAAAGGCTAAATGAATGTGAGATGATCTAAACTTGAACCCACCATCCAAAAAGTAGAACTAGCAGCATTGATCAACTATCAGTCAACACGAATTGACTCACACAGTCCCTTGGATCTTAGCATCCAACAAAGTAGCCACCATGGGCTCTCCATGACTTGCCTTAGGGTCAAACCAAACATGGGGCCATAATGGTCCCTAGGGCTAAAACATAAAGCTATGTCCACTATGAAACCTCCATAATATACCCAAGAACTTGGGAAATGTCCACAGAAACAACCTCAGCCAGCCTAAAGTCCACTATAAGAGGACACCCTATGAGGGGTTCTTCTATCTCATCCAAAATCACAGGACATGCCTAGTGATAAAACATCCCAAATGGACCTAAACAACCTCTAACTAATCCTCTATCAACAAAAAAACCAAAGGGGAATCCAAAATCACAATCCCACTAATAGTAAAATTCAGTATGGTCCTCATGACCACCACAAAAGCAGGAGACCCTTCACAAGGGTTCCTTAGCATAGGACAAACAAAACATTCCATATAGGAATTCTCAATAGATGACTACAACAACCACCGATCACTTGTTTAGGAACCAGAACACAAGGTCATCCTCAAAAGTCCCTTAGACTCATCTTAGAATCTCAAAGACACTTAGCTATAACCACCAACCAAAGGAGTCAACACAACCCAAAGGTTTCAATAGCTCTAGTAACAAAACCCAGAAGATAAACATCAACTACTCTAACCTTTATTAACTGATCCCAAAACGAAATGACAAATCAATATCTCCAAAGATATACTAATCAATACTAACTTTTGGGATCATTCCAAAATAATCTCAAACAACACCATCTGACATCCACAATCAATGACCAATTAACAAAATCAAACCCACACATGGGCCTCAAAACTCACAACCCAACCCCCAAGAGGAAAATGGAACCACTCATAGTCCAAAATAAAATCTAGAAGGTCTCCAAACACTGAAAGGATACCAATGTCATGATATATTTGAAAAATTATCATAACAGACTATTGATAAGTCCAAATATGGCAACTGGATGTAAAACATGAAAAACATCCCCTGGTAGGGAAAGTACATAGTGTGAACTCTGGGTATAGGGAACATATACACAAAGGCCCCCTTCCTATGTGACTCATGCCACTCGACATGTACTTTTCCAAAGTACATGGCATGTGACTCTTGGTACATGGTGTGTACCCTTATATGAGTACCATCCCTTGTATCGAACCTAACTCAGTGTGTAAAATTCCTGAGTACACAATGTGTACTAATATTACATGGAATGTAACCCCACATGGGTCCCCCACCCATGTACCTGGACATGTACCCCACATACCTGTGTAGTCCTAAATGGTGTGCACCCCCCATGGGCACTGGTCTAGTACCCCACATGACTAAGAACCCCCACACGAGGTGTTTGGATGAGCACTCAACCACAAAATTAATCCCAATAGATGTCATGTAGCCCCAAAAACTTTATATTCCCTAAATAGTAAGAACACACATCATGTGTTTATAAAACTACATATTGTGTACACTGATTTCCCCGAATGGAAAACCCTCAAATCAGTGTGAAATGCCCAATTTCTCCATAAAACTCCCAGATCAACCCACTAGGGGTCCCAAGAAACCCATAAAAATAAAATGATAAAAAGCATTTAAAAATGGGTATTTTTAGAAAAAAATAAAATGGTCCTACCTCTAGGAATAAATTGATGAAAATTCACACTGATCTGCGATCCGAAAATGTCGCATGATGACCCAGAATGACCCAAGATACATGACAAAAAATCCTCCTTTCCCTCTCCCTCTTCTATACCTATACCTGTCTCAGAATTCGAACCCAAAGGGGGGGGGGTTTATACCCTTGGGTGTACAAAGAAATAGAAGGTAGAATAAATAAGAAATAAAAATAAAAAAAAAGAAAAAAGAAAAAGAAAATAAAAAAGAAGGGGGGGGGGAGGACTCTCCCCAGTGCCCAATGCTAGTTTATGACTTGCCTAAGATAACCCCATTATGGAATCAACTCTGAAGATAAAATATAAATAATATTATTTTTTTGAAATATACAATTGAACGAACACACATGAATAAATTAATATTTAATTAATTAAATATTAAATATTTTTTTAAAATTTGAACAGAGTAAATTTCCACTAAACTCCTATCTTAGGGTAAAAACCATATTATGAGACCAACATAGTGATTAGAAAAATTATCTGAGATTATATCATAGGATAAATTACCATTTTTACCTAAAAACTTCCAATAAAAAAAGGATCAAATTTCCCCAGATTTTCACTACCCGTGACAATGCAGGTTCTCAAAACCTCCCAATACAAATGATTCTTTTCCCTGAAAATCCTAATTAGATAGCCGATATAAATGATCTCACCAAAAAACTAGCACAACCAGTTATATCTTGACCATCCAAAAACCAGTCTTATAACATCCAAAACTATATCCCCATATGAGAGAAATTAAATAGCAACCAATTTGATGTTCCCCACCACATGAGTATCCTTATCATTTCCCCACCGAGTAATAGAAAACCACATGACCTATGCTACATCCATCACCGAATGCAATGGATAGATGTGGAAAAACTACTCACACCTAAGAACCAACATATAAACCCACAACAACCATGCTTAATAAACTACTTAAATGAGGCTCATGACCTCTAAGAAACTATGGTGCACTTCTCACCATAAGGCTTTTGTTACTTTGTTCCTCAAGCACACAATAAGACTCACACTCACTCAGGATAAGTCCTAACAAAACTAGGATAACATTCCTAAAAACACTGACCACCCTCCACACGGGTTCTGATCCAAATCTAAAATAACCTAACCATTTTATCACCGCACTACCCAAGGCACAACAAAAAATGAGCAGGGATAGGGCTCTAACCAAACCTACCCTCTCATTCCAGCCACAAGATAGAGAGCATTATAAGTAATCCACTTCTCAAACACTATTAATCCTTATTCCTAACCACATCCTGGTGATAACAGACCACAACGACCCCACCAAAGAAAAACTAAAAAACCAACCCAAGTCATCAGTGATATAAGAAATATGTTCCCCACCACATGACCTAGGAGAAAACACATAGAAAGAACAATTTACTCCTAAGGAACATGAACCTAGGATTTTAGGGGAACCACTAGCTTAGGGAAACTTAAGCACAAACCAAGGATCTATCATGTATCTTTTCCCTCATCAAGCCACCAAAAAGGAACTCAGATCCCAAACTGAATCACAAGGTTCTCCATGCATCCCTCAAAGAAGGGGATGCATCTCCAACATCGGTGAATCTCTCACCTCACAATCCACATGACCTGTTATCAGAAGAAAATATAAATAAAGTAAAACAACATAGATAGGAATATGTCATGTGAATACTATGTTCCTAGAAAGATTCATGAACACTATCCTCTTACTCATAGGCCAAGAGCTAAAAACCAGAATAAATTATAAATCCAAAAACTCAAGTACATCACACTAGGTGAAATCATGAAATAGTAAAAACAAAATTAACAATCCCATTCCCTAAAATATTGGACTTCCTATTGGAAAAGGTGTCCACGAAACACCAATACTATATCCATCACAAGTTATAACACATTCCTAGAAAACCTATCTACCAACTACCAAAATAAAAAAACCAACATTCTCTGATATCATTTTGTAATGAACCATCCCAAGTCGACCTAATATGCTACTCGATTTGGCTCACCAAAAGGCCTCAAGTGCACCTCCCTGAACTCCAGAGGCTACCGACCATTGGTGAGGGTCTATAAGGTGAATTGGGGAGACTATAAACTATAGTTATAGTGAAATAACATCAATAAATAACCGAAACCATACATAGAGGTCAATATTAGAGTACACTTAATAAATAAACTAAATTTTTTTTGCTATAATAAATGAAATGTAGCATATAGAATCAAAGATGAAAAAACAATACAATAGACAGTCTCCTTCTAAGCCAAACATATAGATACAAAATAAAAAAACTGAAAGTAAAATACAACAATATCTACTACCAACACTGAGAAAAACAATATACCTAGTCTCCATGATGCTTGAGCTACACTAGACCGATCCTAAGACTTCACACGAGTGGCTCTGCTCGATCAAGCAACACTGGTCCTCAACTCCAACCATCACACAACCTATTATCTAGCCTGAAAGAAGACATCAGGTCTACATTCACACCAAGGTACATGTATAGTGGGTGAGAAATGAATCACATTAGTCCACCCCCAATGATGGACTTATAATCTACCACCATAAAAAGTGCAGACACATGTGATATGACCAACATAGAAAAAGACTAACAATAACTATCATAAAAGAGACAACTGAAAAAGGGAAAGACATTAGAAAGTAGCTAACAAGTAGATTTTATCTTGAAAACCATGATAAATATACCCCCACTCTATCCTATTCTATGGGATTTACAACATGTGGCTCACCCATCCAAACAACAATCGATGCATCTTCTATATCCACACTGGATATCCAAGACATCTAAACACAACATGCCTAAAGCTTGAACCTAGGGAATAACCATAGGTATCCTCAATAATAATTCACATATACTAGGAAATAAGATTCTAATGAAATGATCTGAATTGTCTACAAGAACATCTAGGCTGACTAATGGAGAACTTGTAAATCCAAAAGGTCCTGTAGAAAAAATGAGCACGCGCTATGGACCCAATTTTTCCCCATGGGTACCAACATAGACCCAATTTTTTTCCCATAAGTACTAAAAAACTGGGAGTGTAAATCATCCATGAACCCAAGAGTTAAAAGAATCTATGGTACACAAAACACACTTTGTTACTGCCTCAACATATCATGAGCCTAAATACACATTATTCAGGGATAACACTTAACTATATGGGGGTTTCACTCATCCATATTTTCAATTAGATCCCTATGACCATATAATAATAGCTAGCTAAAGGAGAGAACCCGATCACACTTAGGGACAATGCCCAATCCATGATATCTTAAGACTATGATCCTCAAACCATAGTCTTGATTATAAAATTCCTCAAACATTGCATCCAAAGTCCAAAAAAAAATGAAAAAAATTCAACCCTGAACTCACTATCCAAGCAGTTGAACTAACAGTGACAATACACTATCATCTAACAAGAACAAGCTCTCACAGTCCCACTAAATCTCAACATCCAACAAAGAAGCATCCATAGGCTCTCAACAAACCACCTTAGGTTCATACCTAACTTAGGGATCTCATGGTCTCTGAGGTCACAACATAAAGTGGCATACACCATGGGAATCCTCTTATCCACCCAATCACTCAGGCCATGAATGCAAAAACAACCTCAACCATCCCAAAATCCACAACAAGAGAAGGAATCCCTATGAGGGGTTCCTCTAGCTTATCCAAAAGAATAGGGCACACCTAGTGCTAAAATATCCCAAACATATATTAGTAGCCTCCAATTGATCGTCGATCAACAATGAACCCAAAGGGACATCCAAAAACACAATCCCATCAACAAGAGAATTCAAAATGGTACTTATGAACAACTCAAAAATAGGAGACCCTCCATAAAGGTTCCTCAACACAAGCCAAAAAATACATTCCTTATAGGCATTCTCAACATCTAACTAAAACAACCGCTAATAAATTGATCAGAAAACATCCCAAAAGTGAATCCTCATGAGTCCCCCAGACTCATATAAGATGATCAACAACACCCAACCATAATTTCCAACTAAAGTCATCAACACATCCCAAAGGCTCCAACAAATCTTGTCTCCAAACACAGAATCTAAAACTCAACTTCTCTAACCTCGAGCAGCCGATCCCAATAAGTAAGGAAAAACCAATATATATTTATAGACAATAATTAATACACCTTCCTAGATCCATATAAAAGAAACTAGAAAACACTAAATAAAATCTTCAACCCATAACCAACTAATGAGCTCACACCCTCACACAATCCTTGTAGCTCACAACCTAACCCCTAGGAGGAAGCTTGAACCACCATATGAAATCCTCCTACCGAACTCTCACAGTACAAAATACAATCCAGATAGTCTCTACACACTGAAAGGATACTACCATCATGATCTATGTGAAAAAATTCTTAGAATGGACTAATCATAAGTCCAAATATAACAATAGGATGAAAAACAAGAAAAAATGCCTCATGAAGAGAAAGTACACGGTGTGCATTATGGGTACAAAAAATGTACCCATAGAGGTACCCTTGGATGTGTTACTTTGGCCTCTTGGTGTGTAATTTTTTGAAGTACATGACTTATGCCTCCTGGTACATGACATGTACCCCTACATGGGTACCGCCCTATATACCCATCCCCACTCATCTTGTAAAATGATTGAGTACACAATGTGTACCCCCAAATGGGGTCCCCACCCATGTACATGGACATGTACCCCACCTGGTTTTGTAATACTATACAGTGTTCACCCCATATGGGAAATGATTGTGTACCCTACATGGCCAAGTACCCCCATTCGAGGTGTCTGGACGAGCACTCGACCCCACGCCTAAGCCCAATACACGACATGTACCCCCTATACACAATGTTTAGTCCCAAAAAATTCATCTTCCCTAAACAAAAATAACACATGATGCATGTTCATACAATCACACACCATGTACACTGGTTTTGCTTAATATAAAACCCCTGAATTGGCCCCAAATGCCAAATTTCTCCCTAAAAATACAATATCGACCCACTAGGCGTCCCAAGAAACCCACATAAGGATTAAAAACTTAAAAATGTTTAAAATAAAGGGATTTTAAAAAAAACATAAAAAATCCTACTTATGGGTGAAAAATACTGATGCTACACACTAATCAATGATCCATAGCTGCCACATGAATATTTGGCATGACCTGAGCTCCATGACAACACCTCCACCTTTCCCTATCCCTCTTCTCTCCCTATTCCTCTCTTAGATAAAGACCCTAAAGAGGGGGATCCCCTCATGAGTATGTGGTAATACAAGGGATAATAAATAAGAAAGAAAAAAAATAAAAAGAAAAAATAAAAAGAAAATAAAAAAGAGGGGGGGGGGGGTGGCCCCAATGCCCTATGATAGGTTATTCCTTTTATAGGAAACCCCCCTTCTAGACTAAACTATGAAGATTAAATCTCAATCCAAAACTCTATTTAAAATATACGACTAAATGAACATGAAATAATAAATTAATATTTAATTAATTAAATATAAAATATTTCATGAAAATTTGAAAGACTCATATTTCTAGAAAACTTCTATCCTAGGGTAAACACCATATTTTGGGACCAATGGAGTATTAAAAAAAATTATTCAAGATAATATCATAAGTGAAATTACCATTTTTCCCTTGAAACATTTTTAGAAACAAAAAGGATCAAATTTCCCCTAATTTTCTCAACTTGTGATGACACAGTCCATCACATACGCCTACAATAGACATAGGAATTTTTGTAGATATTTAACCATCATCATACTCTATCAGACCAACTAGATATTCTCAATAATTCTTTGCACCACATCAGGAGAAATAACTTCTGATTTCACAACTCCATCCAACATAATGTAAAATGACATAGATTCTCATATAAAAAATCAAATAGATCCATTCCAATATAAGAGTGATAACTATTTTTGTATGAAAACTCAACCAGAGGCTGGTTATTTACCCATGATCATAAAAAATCTAGGATACAATCTTGAAACATATCCTATAGAATCTAGATGATCCACTCTATATTATAATCTATCTAAGGGTGGAAAGAATTTCTATGTTGAAATAGGGATCCAAAATAATGTTGCCATCCTATATAGACCCACAAGGTAAAATGAGGATCTCGATCAGAGATTTTTGTACTCAATACACCATGAAGCCTAACCATATCATCCATATACCAAATTTACAAGAAATCTATGACACTTGACACAAAAATTTCTAGAAAATGAGTTGATTTCATCAGTCAGTCCACTATCACCCAAACTTAATCACATCCTCCCTGAGCCTAGGGTAAAATGATGAAAAAATCCATCTATATGTTCTCCCATTTCCACTCGGGAACATCCAAGGACTACAACATACCTCTAGGAACATAGTTCTCTTCTTTCACCTACTAAAAAACCAAACAATTTGTCACTAACTCTACAACCAACCATTTCATCCCAACACACCAAATCTACCTCCTCAATCCATGATAAATATACTAGGATTCATTGCTAAAGTAAATCTATGGAATTCATGGAGGAATTATTCATATACTGAAAATAGAACAAACATCCTTCCCTGAAACAACACTAGATTTTGACCATCCTCCAACCAACCCTCATGAGCATCACCATGGAAAACACGATCACACATCACCTTTACCTATGAGTCTCCCCATTGAGACTCCTCCAACATTTTCATCAATGATTACTCTAAATTAATATAGTGAAGAAAAAATCATCCACTACTCTCCCCCATATCAAGATGCATTACTGTATGCTCCTCCATTCCTTTCCAAACATCGGTAGACTCATAAACCACATATCCTCAAGACTTCCAAATCAGTGTATTGAAAAAAATTTCCAATTTTATGAGGTGAAATAGATATCAAAATAGTAATTTTTAAGAAAATATATCCACCTAAAATAGAATATATTTAGATATCACTGGGATAAGACATATTTCAGGCTCTTGTAGTTTTAGAAAACTACAAAGCACTCACCATGGAGGTAATGCATCTATAGATTCAGTGAAAAAACAAATTTCACTAGCTCTAGATAATGGGTGGAATATTTAATCTCACGAGGATGTTAATTCCTAGACCTATAAGATATTTTTGTATTATTTTTCATCATGAAACATCACAATCCTAAAGGGAAAGCATAACAGAAAACTTCAAACTTCAAACCCTCCCTAGGAAACCAAATCACTAGAGAACAAAATAAATACTCCTTAAGGTAATAAAATGATTCATATAATTGATCAGACCATATGAATTCCTGAACCTTCCTATTCAAGGCTATCAGTAGGGCTACAAACTAAGATAAATCAAATAAAAACCACCAATAATATATATAAACACCAAGAAAACTGTGAACCTCAACCACATTCATGGTGTATTCCCAAGAAATAACTGCCTTGAACTTTGAGGAGCCTACTTCCACACCCTTATGATACACTATATTCCTAAAGAAATGAACCTCCCATTTTTATAACATACACTTGGAATCTTTCCATAGATATGGTAGGGTCAAAGAACCTTTATGAAAATTATGAGATTTTTGAAATGAAAATACTTTGACTCTAAGTACATCAAGATATAATCTATGAAAACAATGAAGAACTAATTTAGAAAATCATGGAATATAAAGTTAATGATCCCCATGAACATGGATGCTGCATTTATGACACCAAACAACATGACCATGAACTTAAAGTGTGCATACCTGTACTTGAACAAAGTCTTCAAGATATCCCCATTTTCACCCTCATATGGAGATATATAAACCAAAAGCCAATATTTGAAAACTAACTGGCTCCCTTTGGCTAATATAAAAGATCAAAAATCATCAAAATGGGGTAACATTTCTTAAATTTTACCTGATTAAGCCTTCAACAGTCTATGTACAACTCCAGACCACCATCTGCCTTCTTGGAAAATAACACTAGAGAACACCAAGGAGACACAATAGGTTGGATGTGAACCCTCTACATCATATCATCCATCTGTAACCTCAATATACACTTTTCTATATGTTCCATTTGATAGGGTTCCCTGAAAATTAGAGACACACCAAGTTGTAACTCTATATCAAACTTGATATCATGTCGAGGGGGTAGTTTCATAACATAATCCAGGGAAAAGATCAAGGAACTCCCCCACAAGACAGGGAATATCCTCTACCTAAGATTACACATATATCTCCACAAACTAAGAAAAAAGAGGATCCAATTTCCTATGATCCATTCGATAACCTCGATCACCATCAAACACCACTCACTATCCCTACACATTAGAAAATGAAACCTTACTCTGAAAATAGTTTATGAATTCATGCATGGAATACAACCAATACATTCTAAGGATAACATAATATATATATCTATAGAAAAAATATATTTCCCACCAATTGGTGCTGCCCCATCACAAGCCTACATCCCTAACACTCATCAAACAAAGTAGATAGACCTCTAAATAGTTTAGATAACACTAGGGGAACTTTAAGTCTCACCACATCTAGTTCCAAGAAAAAAAAGTAGGATAAACAAAGGAGTTTGAGAATAATAAATCAATTAAGGAACAAAAAAGTGTAGATGATAAACTGATCATACCTCTAGAAACCTTTGGACCTACTGTCACTACAATGTATAACATGTGCATTTGACCATGTCCAACTCCTCCTCCAATCCACCATTAGTCTCCATGACCGCACTCTAGACTAGGTCCTTATGGATGGGGAAAATCACGAGGATTCCCCCTACTATAACCATCTTCCCTAAGATTTTGAATAACAACTGACAATCCTTACTACTAAAACTACCTTAGAGGCAACTACTTTGGTTGTCTAAATGGGGCTTGAACACCCATATAAAACTAGCCTCCTCGAGTGGTAAAACATTGAGCCGAGTGGTAGCCATATCCCCTAAAAACATAATATGAAAATTGAAATCCCCTGGAAGGTTCTTGAAAGAAACCTATCATAGAAGGACAAGTAAATATCTTCAATGGTTAGTTCCCTACTTATAAAAAACCTGACGAACTGAACACCCATAACCCACTGTTTGAAGCTCTACTCCTTGAGATTCCCTTATTTCCACAATCTCAAGGCTCAAATCCTAGAGAAAATATCTTATCAATAACATATAATTTCTTATGCACCTCTAGGTAGGTATAAATTGTAAATAAGGTGATTTAAAACCTAATGACTAGGTGAAAATCCTTATCTAGACGCTGTTTTATAGACTCCTCATATGGAAGGATATCCAAGGTGAATTGAAAGTGGTCCTTAGACTAGATACCAAGCTCATATACACTCAAGATTCCCTGATAAAGGGAGAGAGAATCCTACCACTTCAATACCTTTGTTTTTAATGATAGGAACTATGAAAATAACTTCTTCTAAAAGTCTATCCATAACACATCTACAACTTTTCAGTCAACAAGAAACAACATCCACCACTAACATGCATCTCCCTTCAACTGACTAACTACCAACAACACCCAAAACTCAACTTATTATCAAATCATACTAAAAGAGATCTTGAGATTCTCTAACCAGTGCTTCGTCTTCATTTCATAGATGATCCCCTTATAATTTCCCAAACTATTCTTTTGAAATTCACACAAAGCCCACTAACATGCCTCATCCTCTTATGTTTGGTCAATATTTTGATGATCAACTGAATCTTCCTACTGAATCTAAACTGCCTAAGTAACTCAAGGATGATGACTAAGAACCATTACTGAAATTTTATGAGGAATCCTAATATTAGTAGCATGAAATATTATCATAGGTTTGTTTAATTAAATATTTTTAATTAATTATCTTCCCATAATTACATGATTTATATATGAATAAAACCAATCATAATGCATGTAACTCTCCTAGATATCTACCCTTCAAAAAGGTCCACCTCACTTGGCCATTTAATAAACTTATATCCCTTGCATATAATCACAGTAGGCCTTAAAATCCCATGTCTTAGCTGATATCCCTAGCCTATGTTACACATCAAGATCAACGAGCATTATTTCAGTACCAACTCATGAAATACTCACAATTTCTAACTCCAAAATACATCCTATATCTCAATAAAAACCTTTGATACCACTATTTCATGACCCCTCCCTCCAAACACTAGTGGAAATATGGTTTTTAACATCATCTTAATAACATCGGTTTTTTAAAAACCGACGCGAATAGTATGTGCGGGAAATTTTTGGCGTCGGTTTTACAAAAAAACGACGCCCAAAACAATTATCCGATGATATTTTGCGTACGTTTTCACAAAAACGACGCCAAAATTTATTAAAAAAATGTTTTGGCGTCTCTTTTTAGTAAAACCGACGCGGAAAATAATTATAAAAAACATTTCGGTATCGGTTTTCTATAAAACTGACGCCGAAAATCCAGTCGACTCACCGATTTTCGGTGTCGGTTTTCAGGAAAACCGATGCCGAAAAGCCAGTCGACTCCGTTTTTGGCATCGGTTTTCTATAAAACCGACTCCGAAAATAAAAAAAAATTAAAAAATTTGCGTCGGTTTTTTGGAAAACCGACGCCATAACTTTTATTTTCGACGTCGGTTATTTTAAAAACCGACGCCGAAATGTTTTTTTAAAAGTTTCGGCGTCGGTTTTCTCTAAAACCGATGAGAAAAGTCTTTTAAAATTATTCGTGGACCGAAACCCGCATTTTGTTCGATCATCGAAATCGAGTTCTGTTGCGGCACTTTGGACTCCCGACGACCTTCGAACGTGATTTGCGATCTTGGACGGACCTTGTTGAAGTTTTTGTGCCGTTTTCACGATTTCAGGTATGCTTTCTTCCTCTTTATCTCTTGTTTAATCTCCCATTGTTTATTTCTTCTTCAAGAACCCTATTTTGCGCGATTTTTATTATTGGTTCGATTTTATTGTAGTTTATCATTATTTTTTGTTTGTATTATCATTGTTGTTATAGAATTGTTTGTATTATCATTGTTTGTTTGTATTATCATTATTTGTATTATCATTGGTTTGTATTATCATTTTTGTGCGATTTTCATTGTTTTTTGTATTATCATTATTGGTATAGATTTTATATTGTTTCTTCAAACACTATAGTGTTTGTTTGTATTATCATTGTTGGTTTGTATTATCATTGTTGGTATACATTTCATCTCCCTATTTTTGAGCAATTTTCATTATTAGTGTTTGTTTGTATTATCATTGTTGGTATAGATTTTATAGTTGTATTTTATCATTTTATAGTGTTTGTTTGTATTATCATTGTTGGTATAGATTTTATTATTTTATTTTTGGTTTGTATTATCATTATTTTTTGTTTGTATTATCATTCTATCTAGAACTGCTACTATATTCACCATCATGTTAATCTCGATACATGTATTTATTAGTACATAGGTATAGATCATACCACAAAATTGTCAATAATTTATACATATTTCCATGTACTCCCACATTTCACTTATTGCATCCTTTAAATTAATGTACTCTTCAATATTTTTGACACATGCAACATCGAAATATTGCAACTATGTAAAATGAACTAATAAATTTTAAAAGAATGATATTGTAATTAAATTATAATATCAATATAACACACATGTATATAATATGAAAATAAACTGTTTACTCTATTTGTAAACGTGTTTCATATCTGAAGTTTTTTATCTGATTATCAATAGTTTTTATTAAATATGTTTTTGTTTACAATTTATCTGATAGATATTTAAATGTTTATATGTTTTAATATATTCATCAATTATATTGTGATATCAGGTATTAATGGATCGTAATTGGATTTATTTACGAAGAACCACTAGTGAATATGAAAAAGGAGTTGATAATTTTTTGGAATTTGCTAAACGACGTCTTCAAAATATTGATTTGATTTTCTTTCCATGTGTGAAGTGTGTAAATATGAGATAGTTAAACTCTAGAGAAATCAAGGATCATATCATTTGTTATGGTTTTACCTTTAATTATACACATTGGATCTTGCATGGTGAAAGAACTGAAAATTCAACATCCAATGCTGATGATGATATTCATAATGAGACAGAGGATCATATTGAAGAATTAATTCATGATTTAGGTGTTGAAACCATCGAAAAAACACCAACTGTTGTATGATTGTATGGAGATTCTGAGAAACAATTATTCTCAGGTTGCAGTAAATATACAGTGTTATCAACAGTTTTGAGATTAGTTAACTTAAAAGCAAAAAATGGTTGGAGTGATAAAAGTTTCTCCAGTTTACTTGAGCTTTTAAAAGAGCTACTTCCAGAAGGCAATGGGCTTCCAGATTCCAATTATGAGGCGAAGAAAATATTATTCCCAATGGGATAGGGGTATAAAAAGATACATGCTTGCCCCAATGATTGTGTACTGTATAGGAAAGAAAATGAACATTTATCAAGTTGTCCTACATGTGGGACATCGCGCTATAAGATGGATGAGAAAGTAAACTCAGATTCATTCTCAGGTGATGTCATGTAACGTTATGAAAAATCAATTTTTTACTTTCCAATGACATCATCCAATATTTTTTGCATACAATTCTGATAATTCAATTCTGATTTATTTTTAGGTACTAGAATCAAAACTCCAACTTAAGCAATTTGGTACCTTCCAATAATTCCTCGTTTGAAGCATCTATTTGCAAATTCAATTGATGCAAAAAGGTTAAGATGGCATTCAGATGAGCGCATCTCTGATGGTAACTTACGTCACCCTGCCGATTCACCACAGTGGAAGAACTTTGATAAAAAATTTCATGAATTTGGAAGTGAAGTTAGAAATATCATAATGGGATTGTGTACTGATGGAATGAATCCATATCGGAGCCTCAGTAGCCAACATAGTTCATGTCCTGTTTTGCTGGTACTTTACAACTTTTCCCCACATCTATGTATGAAGAAAAAATATGTTATGATCAGCTTGATGATTTCTGGACCAAAACAACCGGGAAATGATATTGATGTGTATCTTACACCATTGATTGACGATTTGAAACTGCTATGGGAGGAAGGTGTTAAATTTTTCAATGCATACAAGAAAGAGTATTTTCTTTTGCGTGCTATGATAATGTTCACTATAAATGACTTTCCTGCATATGGAAACTTATCTGGATATAGTGTTAAGGGACATAAAGCATTTCCAATTTGTGAAGAACAAACTTCATATTATCAATTTCAGAATGGAAGAAAGACAGTGTACATGGGAAATCGAAGATTTTTGCGAATTGAACATCCTTATCATAGATTGAAAAAAGCATTTAACGGTTTACAAGAATACAACCTCCCCCCTCTACCATTGTCAGCTGAAGAATATTATGAAAGAGTGAAAGATATTGATTTGACATTTGGAAAGAGAAAAAGTTCTGGTTTACAAAAACATATCTGGAAGAAGCAGTCTATTTTTTTCAAACTACCTTACTGGAGATTTTTGGAGATAAAACATAACATTGATGTTATGCATGTTGAGAAAAACATATGTGATAGTTTGATTGGAACTTTGTTAGACATAAAAGGAAATACAAAAGATGGATTACATGCTAGATTGGACTTGATATTAATGAGAATACGTTTGGAGTTAGATCCCGCTGTGAAAGGAAACTGAACATATTTACCTCCAGCTTGTCACACATTAAGCAAGATTGAAAAGATGAATTTTTGTCAGTGTCTTCATGGTATTAAAGTACCCAGCGGTTTTTCTTCAAATGTGAATAATTTTGTTTCATTGAAGGATTGTAAATTAATAGGTATGAAATCACATGATTTCCATGTGTTGATGCAACAAATTCTACCAGCAGTAGTGCATGGTATATTACTGAAAGCTGTCAGAAAGACAATCATCAGGTTATGTAATTTATTTAAATCCATTTGTAGCAAATTCGTTGATCCAAATTTGTTAGATGTGTTGGAGAATGAAGAAACTCCTATTCTTTGTCAACTAGAAATGTATTTCCCACCCACATTTTTTGATATAGTGGTTCATCTATTGATTCATTTGGTGCGTGAGATAAGAATATGTGGGCCAGTTTATTTAAGATGGATGTATCCTTTTGAAAGATATATGAAAATTTTGAAAGGATATGATAAAAATCCTTATCAACCAGAGGCCTCTATTGTTCAAAAATATGTATCAGAAGAGGATATTGAGTTCTGTACTGATTATTTGAATGAGGTGGAGCATATTGGTCTCCCTGTATCTCGACATATGACAGTTGATAGAGAAGGTAGAGGGGTTCGAGGCTTAAAGGTAAAGTTCATTCCACGTGATGAAGTGATACAAGCACATTTATACATTTTGAACAACAAAGATGAGGTTCAACCATATATATACTCACATATTTCTGAATTAAAGTTACGATATCCAAAAAGAAATGAAAAGTGGTTGATGATTGAGCATAAGAAGACATTTGTTTCATGGTTTAAAGAGAAAGTCACCCCAGATATATCTATATCAGAAACATTGAAGTGGTTAGCAGGGGGACCATCTCTTAATGTGATCACTTGGTCTGGTTTTGATATCAATGGCTACGCATTTTACACAAAAAACTTGGATGACAAGAGTACCGTTCAGAATAGTGGTGTGATGGTATTCGCTGAAGCAGTGCATTTTTCGAGTGCCAAAGATAAAAACCCAATTTCTGCATCAAATTCATATTTTGGAGTTATTGAAGACATATGGTAAATTGATTATATTAAATTTTGAGTCACTATTTTTAAGTTTAATTGGGTTGATAGTAATAGTGGCATGAAACATGATGAATATGGTTTTAAACTGGTTGATTTGAAAAGATTTAATCACAATGAGGAACCATTTATCATGGCGACACATGCAAAACAAGTATTTTATGTCATTGATCCATCGAATGATCATTGGTCAGTTGTTTTGCAAGGGAAAAGATATCATTTGGGTGATGAGGATGATTATGATGATGCTAGTGATTTACATGAGCCTTATTCATCTATTACAAAATTTCCAGATGATTACAATGAATATAAGACAGACATAGTGCATGCAGTACATACCGATCATGATGAAGGCATGTGGAAAAACACTAAATTAGTCTCCTAATTTTCTGGTAAATATTTATATTTTGTGTCTATTTTTAAAAATTACAAATGCATGCCTCTATTTTTACATATTTATTTTTGTCTTCCTTGTTTCTAATTATTTAGTTTTCTAATGATATGCAGGTACACAAAATTTCTTTACACTTTCTAGTAGCAATGTCAGATACAGATAGAGAGGAGCAGTTACCGAGGTATATCTATTTTTACATAATATTAAATATTTAGTAATATACTTATTTAATGAAATAAAACTATTAATTTACAATTTTTTTTTGCAGGACTACTGATGCGTCCTCGGCGGAGGAGACTTCTCCAGTTACTACTCAAAAATCAAGTTCTCAAGTTGGTAAACGTGGTATTACACGTTTACCAAAACTATCACTTGCTCATGATGATAACAAAGTACACATCCATTTTGATGATAATAATAATGCAGTTGGCCCAAATGTAGTTCATTTTGTCAGTTATATAGCAATGCAGAGCCGTTGCAGGATTAGTATTTTATATCCTGATTGGAAGTCAGTGGACAGGACGTCGAAGCAACAGCTTTGGGAGGACGTGACAGTAAAATATCTTTATTTATTTATTTTATATCATTTTTTTAATATTATATAGTTTAAATGACATATTTAATTTATTCAATTACAGATGACATTCAATTTTGAGGAAACCAAAGAAATTAGGAAAAGACATCTCTCTTTAGCGGCGGTTCGATGGAGAGATTTTAAAACCAAACTGACAAAAGAATATGTTTTTGGAAAGAGAAGGTTTGAAATCACATGTCTTAAGTATCCATATATAGATGAAGAAACATGGAAGCGATTTGTTGACAGTCTTCAGGAAGAGAAATTTCAGGTATTGTAATTGTTTTATATTTTAAAATTTATGCTATATTTTCCTTATTACTTAGTAATTTATTTTTATATAACAGGACTCCAGGAGATCTCATTAGGAGATCCATTTGAAAAACGTATACCCTCATACTTTATCACGTGGAGGGTACTCATATTTGGAGTAGAAAATGATTGAAGAAAAATTTGAAGCATTAAGAGCTCGATCAAGTAGTGGTTCAGAAGAGGTCTAGTATGGTCCTCCATCTCCTCCCACTCGCCATGATAAATGGAAATGAGCAAGAAGAAGAAAAAATGAACAATATCTTACAGAGGAAGCTCATCAAGTGGCTGATAGAATTTTAAGTAAATATTATTTATTTGTTAACAATTTTTCTATTTTATAATTTATAAACACTAATATAACTTTTTTATTTTTCATTTCAGGATGAACTTCAGGATCAAGAGACACATGGCCCTTTTATCCCCAAGGGTAGGATGGATATCCTACCCACTGCTTTGGGAAATGCAGAACACCCCGGCCGTGTTAGAAGATATCAGACAGGTGTTAGTATTCGGAAGGTTTTTGGTAAGAGTAAGCAATCAAGAGACCTAGAAATCGAATCCTTAAAAGAAGAGATGCATGATATGAAATGGTCTATGGGTGATCAAATTCAAGCAGCAGTACAGAAGGCTTTATTAGAACACTTGGGAAGACAATCACAATCTGCGCAGCCTTCCGAGGTATATTATTTACTTGTCATCAATTTTTCTTTTTTATAAATTATAAACACTGATATAACTTTTTCATTTTTCAATATTCTCAGCCTACTCACCCGGACTACCCTGCCACATCTGCTTACCCAGCCCCATCTGGGCAGCCTTCCGAGGTATATTATTTACTTGTCATCAATTTTTCTATTTTATAAATTATAAACACTAATATAAATTTTTCATTTTTCAACATTCTCAGCCTACTCACCCGGACTACCCTGCCCCATCTGCTTACCCTGCCCCGTCTGCGCAACCTTTTGAGGTATATTATTTTATTTAATTTTTAATCAATTTTTCTATGTTATAAATTTTAAACACTAATATACCCTTTTCATTTTTCTTCCTTCTTAGTCTTCTCAACTGGACTACCCTTCCCCACCTGCTAACTTTGAGCCTCCACATCCTCCCTCGGATCAAGCCTTATATTGTGAGTTGTTTGCAGGAGATCCTCATGTACATATTGTTGCGTTAGGACATGTGTATTTTTTGGGGGACTCAGTACATTATCAACCTATGTAGATGGGTCAGGTTAGAGTATCAGTACTTGTTATTATAGATCCTACTGCTCTACTACCATTTCCTACTGTGGATATCACCAGTGTTAGGGAATGTATGGGCCATTTTTTACTTTGGCTAACTACCCTACTTCGTTATATTTCACATGAGGTATGCATTTTTTTAAATATTAATTACAAATGATTCCAAATTACTTATAATGTTTTCTGACATTTAACTTATATAGGAATATCTTAAAGCAAAAGAAACTGTAAAAATGCAAAAAAATGTTCAGGAACAGTTGGTTGTAGATACTTATGATATTTCTTATGGGTTGAAAAGATTATCTGAGTCCTCTTCTTCCTTGAATTTTATCTATGAGTTTCGGATGGCACCCGATATATGTGGAAGAAATTATCAATTGAGAATACTGA
Source organism: Viscum album (assembly GCA_963277665.1). Taxonomy (NCBI): domain Eukaryota; kingdom Viridiplantae; phylum Streptophyta; class Magnoliopsida; order Santalales; family Viscaceae; genus Viscum; species Viscum album. The sequence goes on from OY728122.1 coordinate 644,341,573, forward strand.
AAGAAGATATCATGAATTTAGTTAATTTTGAAGAGATCGGGCTGAATGTGGTGCAGTTTTTTTCCACGTAAGTAAATTGACGTTTTAATTGCTATTTCTTTAATAAAATATTGTTATGTCATTGACTAACTATATTTTCTTTTAAATTAGGTATCTACATAGGATTCTTTTACAAAATGAAACTACAAGAATTTACAGCTTTATAGATCCAGAGTACATTTCCTTGGAAGTCAAACATGTGAAGAATGAACAAAGAGTTCAATATATATCCGAGAGATTATCACAAACAGAGATTCAGTGCTGGTTTTTTCCATTTCTTGATAAGTAATAACATCAACATAATTTTGAACTAATGATAATTATAATGTCATTAATTGTGAACTTTTTGTATTGTAGGAGGCATTGGATGCTAGACATATTTTACACAAATTAATGCACCTTATATTGGTTTTTCTCTTTATTAGGAAAAGTGCATAAACCATTTTCCAACTTATTAAACAGGTAAGTTGTTTTTTATTTTTATAAGTTTGTTATGTTTAATTTTAATTGTTTACACAAGTTTTATTAGTTCTTATATAAAAAAATGCAGTTCATGGAAACATTTTACAAAAGAAAACATGTTAGAAAAGAAACCAACAAAAATCAAATATGTGGACGTACAGGTAATTAGTTTTTATATTTTTGTTATATATTGGTTTTTATTATTAGTTAAATGTTTTATAACTGCAGTGTCATCGTCAAAATGGACATGTTGAATGTGGTTATTATATTCTACGATTCATGTACGGGATAATCAAAACTGGGGAAACTACTTATTTTCATAAGGTTAGTTGTATTAATTTTTTTATATATTTTCTTCCACTTTTTTCTATTTATTAATTTCATATCATTCAATATTATTGTAGGCATTCAATGATTCACAGTCTTATTCCCAATCTGATATAATCCATATTCAATCTACTTTTGCAAAATTTTTGTTAAGTCTGATTAAGATTTGAGGTACGTATATTGATTAAGATTTGAGGTATGTATATTCTAATATTTCAGGTACGTGTATTTTAATTCTACTTTACTTTGAGTTCTCTCAAGTGCCTCTGCAAAAATACTATTTGATTATTTTTGTATACTGTGTTTTTTTAGGGGTTTCGATTTTTTTGGAAGTGAAATTGTAATTATTTTATAAAAAAAAATTTATTTATGGCGTTGGTTATTTTCAAAACTGTCGCCGAAAGTTTTTTTGAAAAAAAAAGACTTATGGCGTCGGTTTTATCTAAAACCGACGCCGAAGAACCGATTTTTGGCGTCGATTTTTTATAAAACCAACGCCGAAAATCCAGTCGACTCGGTTTTCAGTGTCGGTTTTCTATAAAACCGATGCCGAAAAGCCAGTCGACTCTAGTTTCGACGTCGGTTTTATAAAAAACCGACGCTGAAAAGCATGTCTAAATGAAGTTTCAGGATCGGTGTTATAGAAAACCGACACCGAAACTCATAAGAAAATTATTTTTGGCATCAGTTTTGAAAAACCGACGCGAAAACTCTATTTTTAACGTCGCCTTTAAAGACGTCGGTTTATAACCGACGTCAAAAATCAATAAAAACCGACGTTAATAAGTTTTTTTGCACTAGTGAAAGGTAACCCTTATGGGATAAAAATGAAGGAAGAGAGATAATAAATCCCAAGACCCATCTCTAGTAGGCCCTGAGTTGGTGAAAATTAGTGATGATATAAAAACATCACATATGGGAGTTATTACACTCTATAGTAATATAGGATTGGGATATAGGATAAATGAACACAAAGAAACTACAACATATAAAATAAAATAATACACAAAACCATCCCACCATGAATGAACAATGTCAATAAATATAATAAAATTTTCTAAGTAAATACCAAAAGACAATTCTATAATAGCGACTCAATATTAGCTCTAAAATCCCAAGCTAGTAATTTCTATCTCTATCCCCAAAGTCCTCTTAGAAACCTAAAAATAAGTTTATATATATAGGGTGATCATAACATGTATACTTAGTAGGATCATACTAAAGTTCTCCAGTGCATATGATAAAAGAGAATACTAATGCACCAATGAATAAATAGTAGACCAATAAGCACCTAAATAGGTAAACTAACCAATTCCAGCCTCACCATGGGTTTCTAACCAAATAATGCATCCAATATAGTAATACAGTATCAAAAACATAACAAAGGTCCCCCTATTCTTCTTCCCCACTGATTTCTACTTTCACACCCTAACTTCGAAATTCTTATGATCCCATCCCTCCCATACATATCACATCTAACAACCAGCCATATCTAATGTGGGTCAAGATGCATCCCTACCTACCCCACCCATGCAGGGTCTAAAATATAGTGCTAGAATAAGCCATAAACACATCACAACCATATCACATCACATATCTCATGAAGATACCTAGTTCATGACACCACATCTCACCTAAAGAAACCTAGGCCATCACATCACATCTCACCACGAACAAAGGAAGTAGGGTATCCTAAACGTGAATGACATAAACATTGTGCCATGATCTTATCACACATGACCCCCACCATATATCAAATCACAGTACTACTAGGTAATCTATAACACTAACACATTTCATCATTACTTCTGTAGGAAGAACATAGAAGAGGAGGTAGCCAGCCATTCGTATCACCGCCATCTTGGATGTTGGGGAAAACACTGAGAACCCAAAAACTTTGGATGTTGATAAGTTTATCCAAGGGGAGCATATAGAAATAGAATAAAATATATGATATATAGATAGCACATAATACCCCACCTATGGGTCCACAATAACCACACTAGAATACCACACACCACCACCACTACACCATACAACATTCGCCAAAAATGCTTCCACTACTAATACGTTACACAACACAACCACCATACAAAGTCACAACCCTATTTTAATTAGATATTTTATTATTTTCCAGATATAAAAAGTTCCCACTGACTCCTATTTATTAATACATTTCATTTCAAATTTACACAAATACTGTAGTGGTGGCAGGTCACTGTAGCGAAGACATGGAACTGTAGCAGTGGCGAATATTGTGCAGTACTATAGCAGGCGGAGTACTGTAGTAGTAATATTTAAAAAATGGGCCTTGGGCCAAAAATTTGGTCCTATGGGCCATGTAATGGGATAAATGCCTATTGGGACTTTGGAAAATGTAATGAGACTCCCTCTACCCAGTTAAAAGAGGTCTTTTCTTTGCTTTAAATAATAAAATGAGGCTTCATCCCCAAACTTTAAAAAAAATGGATAACCGAGAAACTAATACAACCACACAACACAATAGATCAAACATATGATATTAAACATTGAAACAACACCACATCCACCAAGACACCTCATCTCAACAACCACCCATCTTAACCACCACACATCACAACCACCACACAACATAACCACCATACATCACTTCCATCGCTACCATACATCACAATCATAGAACAATTTCCCACATCACATCCCATGTCAACAACATCATTTCACCACCCCACACATCTACCAACCTATCTGATCACCACCATAACCACACAATAACCCACATCACATATGGAAACACAATAATCATAAACACACATAAAATCACATCCTAGATGACACAATTTAGTTTCAAGGGATTACTTTACTGCACTTCATTATTTATTATGGGAATTATCACACAAATAATATTTCCATGTTAAAATGATTTATTAGGCACATATAAATTCTTATCCTTTTCATTTAGGTTGATATCAATAATCATTACAACAAGGGTCTCACATAAATATCATCTACAACATAAAAAAGGTTCCCAACAACCATGATTTTCAAAAATGGAAACAATCATACATAACATCATCAACAATAAAATCAAACCAATAAAAAATGTGGTTTATCTCCATCCCCATCTATTTTAGGTTATGAAAATTAATTATCTTTATTAAGATGACCCTTATTATCCACCCAATAGAAGGAAAAAGCATAAAATCCACACACATGTACATAAAATAGGGATAGAATAAGGATCTTCTACCTCAAAGAAGCCTTTTGATTTTCTAAGCACAAAAAGGTGGAGAGGAAATAAACTAGACACCAAAACCACACTAGGATACCTTCGATAAACCTGAACTACACTAAGGTATCATAAAAAAATATTTCCCAAACACACCTCAAACCAAAACAATGTCACCACTATGGATCCCTAGAATAATAATGGAAGGAAATAAGTTTTAGAGATAATAACTCACTACATATCACTAAAAAACAACCTATGGAACCCATGGATCAATGTAAGATGGAAATGGGATTAAAGAAACTAGAAAGGTACTTAGGGTTCACTTAATACTGAGGGTATGGATAGTTAAATGAAAGGAGTTGTCTAAGCCTCACATGTAATGACCCAAACATTCATAAAAGAAATCACCTTGGTACAGGGCACTGCAGAAGCACTGTAGCAGTGGTGGAACTATAGTAGCAGTGGTACTGTAGCAGGTACCTTAGCAGCATGGGTACTATAGCAGTACTATTCATTGAGGGGTCCTTTGGGCCAAAAAATAGGCTTTCAATCATTGTATTCAGGATACTTGGCCTTGGGACTTCGGGCTATGTAATGGGTCACCCTCTACCCATTCTAAAGAGGTCTTTGCTTTAAATAATAAATTGAGGCTTCGGCCCCAACCTTAAAAAAACACATGCACTACTTTGGTCAAATTAAACTATAATAAGTTATATATTATCATATTTAAAATACTGTTAAACATCAAAACCATTGAAAATATAGCCATTGTACAGTGACCATTTATATTAGCATATTAAGGGTTATAATAAATCAATTTGAAACAAACAAAGAAAGTGATAACCTCAACTAATAGGATCATACCCTAGGAATCCCATTTATCAGAGATTACGATTGATATAGAATCACTAGGATTTACCCTTAACCAATCCCAAGTCGATATTGAAAACTAAAACATGAGAAAAACCATTTATGATGAAAGTTCAATATTATCAAGATCTTGGCCTAAACCATGTTCTCTAAACCACTCCATAAAAATATCACTATCATACACCATACCATTAGGTAATTTAATGGTTTAATAAAAGGGTTATGTATCTAGACCCTAACAATATGAATTTTAATTTTTATTATTTTTAATCAAGTAATAGTTATATTTATCTTTTATTACTTTATAATGATTATATAATAAGTTTGATAAAAAATTTATTTTGATACGATGAAACAAAAATAGTATATTTAGAAAACATATTATTTCAATCAAGATCATATATTTTAAGGAATTAAATAAATTTTCAAATAAAAGATATTTTAATAAAATATTATTATTAAATAAAATTTATCAAATATAAATGATTATTTAATTTTACGATGCCAAAAATAATTTTAATAAAGGCCAAAAAACTGTTATTGCCAAAAAACTAGTATTTTTCAATAAATTGGGAATTTTGATTTAAAAGAATAAATTCTAATAATTAGATAATTATTTGGATATTTTTTTTGAAATTAACACATTGAAATTATCTAACGATTATTTTTTCATAATTTTCAGAGACAGTCAAATTTTTTGGTCAAAATTAAATATGATATAAATATATGGTGTGTATTATGATATCATAATAGCCACAAAGTGATATAAAAAATACTATAAATAGTGCCCATGAACAAAATTATATTTTCAATTTAAAATAATTTGTTTTTGAGGTTATTTTATTAATTTTATTAACCCTTAATGAATCCTCCAAAACCTATATTATATTTTAAAGTTTTAAAATAAATTATTTATAAAGAGGACTCACTTCCACATCACCGAGAGTATTATTTTAATGAGTTAAATTCTAATCATTATAAAATAAGGAAATACAATCCTATTTGGTAGAAACCATGGGAAAAACTATGGGTAGGTTTTTGGTTTTGATTACTTTATCATATAGATTTGAAAACCTAAGTTTGGAAATTAATGAAGAATTCTCCTATATTTTTCTATATAAAACCATCCAAAATCCAATTCATTTTCACTAAAAACCATTTTATAACGAATTTAACCTACCATTCCCTCTCTATATCCCTCCCAATATTCCCCTAAGATCTTAATAATCTTCTCCCAAAATTTTAGAAATACCCTCTCAAGGTAAGGGATCATCTCCTTCTCCACTTTATTCAAGCACCTTCTTTATGTCATGAATTTTTATTTCCAATTTTTCAATATTGGATATGTTTTTAAAAATACCTCTTACATTCCTTATGATTCTAAAGTAATTAGAGACCCATTTATCAATCATTCACCCCATCTATAAACCTTCATGTACACCTATTATGTTTTTGAAATTATCCTGTGTTTTTCCATGCCAAACATTTGTATAGTGAATAACCATCTCCATTTTTACTCAAGGTTATTATCCAAGTTGTATCTATAATTAATTTATTAGGTATTTAATTTTATTTAACCCATAAACCTTAATCACATGGTTAAAATTTATTAAATACATCCTTAACATTGTATGATTTATGTGGCACACTTATGCATGTACATGATATGAAAGTGACAGGTGGATCCGAAATTATATTTCCATTCAATGCATTGGGTAATATTTTTTATCTCATGAGATTCCATGTATGGTTAATAGGAGTTTATCCTAAGTATAATATGTTAATTTTTATTCGATGTTATCCATGAATTATGTTTATGATGTCATGTTTTATGTTGTTTCCACATTCCTATGTTTTCTTTATGTTATCATGTTATATCATGACTCATTGTCTAATATTATGATTCCCACCCCTATTATGATACCATTATATACCTATTGGATCACATGTATTTATTTAAATTATTCTATGATTTATTTATTATGTTACTAGGCTTTATATCTAACCCCTTTCTTATGTATGTCTTAGGTTATCTCATGCAGTTTTAGAAGATCCAAGGAATATAAGGGAATGTTTCAGAATTTTTAAATAATGATGTTATACCCTTGTTTCATGTTAATGTTCTATGTAACTAATTTCCAAAAGAGACTATTCCACATGATATTTTGGTACTGTATTATGTGTACCTTTATGTAATAAATCATGAAATAAATTATAATAAAATATGGGTTGTCATAGTTGGTATCAGATAAAAGTTTAGTTAGTTTTTGGGATTAGGATTAAAAAAATACAGTGAATTCCTTAGGGATAATCCTATACGTAGGAAAATATCCCTAAATTTCACTAAAGTATAGATTAATTGTGTTTCAATAAAATAAATCCTTGTTGTGATACTACAAGTGGATATGGATCTAGCACAATTGTACCTGGGGGTAATAACCCCAAAAGGATGTAGTGAGTTAGACTCGATCACCACCTGATGTATGAAAATGGGACTTACTACACACTTATTTTGAAAATACTAGATAATATGCTTTGGTAAATTCACAATCTCAATATGAACCATTATTTTTTTATTTTTTATTTTTGAAAAAAACATTCTCACAAGAAAACATAAGAAATGGATGGGAGAATTACAACAACAACATTGATTATTTTATAAAAGGTTAGAGGGATGCGATATATCACAGGGGCCTAAAAAAGTAGAGGCTAGGGGTTTCCCCTAAAAAATACCTACAACTCTCGGGGGGAGGGATCCTAAGATGGTATACTCAAAAAGAGGGACCTCTTGGGAAGTTATATAGGGCAAGAAGTCATCTACAAGGTTCCCCTCATGCCAAGCATGGAGGATATCAATGTCATTATGAAGTATATAATTAAACTTAAAAAAAAAAAATAAATGGATAGGGAATAGAATGGGTTCCTTTAAGAGAGATCCATATAATCTTTGAGTCTGTATCCACCATATATAGTTGTATATTCTGATTTTTTCACATCTTAAGGACATTAAGCAAAGCCACAGCTTCAACCTTTAAGGAATCACCAACCCCATAGAATAAACTGAATTCAAACAACACCGAGACAAAATAATTTAGAAAAACTCCTCCACTCCTCATGTACCCCTGGTTTCATGCACCATCCATGGAGGGTAGGGGTCCAAAACACCCAATGGACCAATTTTAGGGGATGATCATGACTGAAGAACTCATGTTTGTAAAGTACCACCTGAGAGAGGGGGAAACCTCATGATGCTTCAAAATGTCTACTAGTTCTGTGATGAGGCATATTTTCCTAACCACTAATGCATGTCTCGATGAGGGATTTCCATAATTCTAAATGTGGTAGTGAGAATTCCAAAGACACCATCATTCCGCAAAAAGAAGCACCGCTTGATTAGCTTCCTCTAACTTGTTCCTGCTGGCACCCTCAAACCGCAATTGAGAGAATTCCTTAAAAGAACCCTACATACTTAACCTACCAATGAACTCCCCCATCTCTCACCATAGTGAACCTGTCCATTCACTCTAGAAAAATAGGTGTGATGTGGTTTCAACTTTATAAATAGTGTAACAAGAGCACTTCTAATCCATTTGGACACCCCTACCCTTCACCAATTCATCCATTAGAACCACATGGTGTCGTATCATACAGAGCGAAAAATTATATTTATATGGAATGGATTTTTACCAAATGTAACTTCTACATGAGTCTCAAACAGTTTTCATAAATATTTATTTTTTTGAGGCCTTGGCAGTGAACTTAACCGATGAGGACCTAGTGAAAATACATTTTTTTGTAGCATCTTCTAGTTGTGTACTTCTAAACGTTCTTTTCAGAGAGTCATTGAGAATAACCTGAGTGAATGAAATAAAATAATAGGCTTGTTTGAAGGTCATATCAGGCATGGGGCACTCCAAATACCACAATATTCCACCTCCCCAGTTACACTCCCAAAAGTTAATATCACTAGAACCAATGATCCACTGTGGTTGTTCTTACAATGTTGGTAAATTATCCCAAATAGAATTCCAGAGTGGAAAGGGTCTCACTATTTTTCCGTTTATTCTATATCCATAATTTCCTTTAATGAACTTAATCCAAATGGATCAGCCCTTAATAACCTCCCATGCATGTTTTCCCTGAAGACAATACATAGTTTCCCTCTTGTTCTTTATGTTGATGCCTCCATGCTCCATCGTTTTGGAGAGTTTATTCCAAGAGGTCTAGTGAAATCTACCCTCCCTTTGAGAATCCTTGATAAAAGAATTTATAAGTTTCTCAATCTATTTCAAGGTCAACTTTTCAACGTTGAGAGTTGATAGGATATTGATAGGGATAGATGATAACACACAGTTGACAAGGGTGATTTTACCTCCAAACAAATGAAACCAATTTTTCCAATTACAAATTATATTACTAATTTTTTTAACCATGACTTAAAAGTGCCTAATTCATACCTTTCCAGTAGAAATGGTGTCTCCTAAGTACTCCATTAGAAATATCTTATTGTGCAAACCTAGTCTAGCCTTAATGTTGTTTCTGTGTATGTTTAGGAAAGATAAACTATTGTCATAGTTAATTGACTGAGCACTCCATTTACTGTACTTTATCATAATTTTTCTAAAGTTTATAATTGAAGATATTTGACCATTGATAAACAAAAAAAATCATCAAAAAAAAAAATGAGGTGATACACCCCATTGAAATGTTCACCATAGTGATAAGAAAGAAGAAATACTTTCCACATATTATTGAAAAAATATCTAATAAGGGAATCTTGAGACAAAACAAAGATGTAGGTTAAGAGGGGGTCTCCTTTCTTGATCCCTCTCACTGATTTCATGAAGCCACATTTCCTACCCATGAACACAACATTGTAGAAAAAAGAACTGTAACATCAAAATAGCAAGTCAATAATCCATTCTGAGAATCCTATATGTCTCATAACCCAGATGATGAAGCTAAACTCAAGATGATTTTAAGACTTATTGATGTATACGTTGATGAAAATATTATATCCCACCACCTTTATGTTGATCACTCTAACCATATCTTGATAAATCCCTATAGAACCTTGTATTGTTCTACCTTGAATAAACGCATGCCACTCTTCTGAAATCCATCCATGAATAAAATGAGAGAGACGTCTATTGATTAAAGAGGAAGAAAACTTATATGAAAAGTCACACAGACTGATGGGCTGATAATGGTGAATGGAGGATGGATCTTTCTTCTTGGGAATAATGATCAAGGTATTGGCACAAACGAACCAGGGAAGCACCCATCCACATAAGAAATCTTGAATAGCCACAACCAGTTCGTTCTTGATAATCACCCAAGCACAAAAATAGAAATCACCTGAGAACCCATTGAGGCAAGGAGAACTCTCTCTTTTTAGAAAGGTGAATTATTCCCACATCTCCTTCTCCTCCATAACACTTTCACCAATGTAACATTGAAGGCTCGAGTTCATAGTTAGGATTGATTCAAAAATATCATCTTGGCCTCTTGGAAAGTTGCTATGCATTTATGGGTTAGGAACACAAAAAAGGGAATTAAAACAAGCATGCACCTTATTACCAATCACCTCCATGTTAATGGTATTTGAACTATCCTCAAGAAAAATATTTGGGGCATGAGATCAATGTTTATCCTTCAGTCATAAGTGGAAAAAAGTAGTGTTTCAGTCCCCCTCCCTAGGCCAGGTAATACAAGATCTATCATGAAGGAACCTATCTTGTTCCATCAATCTTTAATTGAGATATTTCTTCTTGATCCCTAGAGACACCAATACATCCTCATCCCATGACTCCTTTAGCCTTGCTTATGAATGTTTTATGTCCCTCATAATGTCATCTAGGCTTAGTTGAACTGATGGCAGTGCATTGGACCAAACCATGCAGGTTTTCTTAAGTATACAAAACTTGTTATGAAAGATAATCCAATTCCCCCATGAAATGGGGCCTCCTAGGATAACTACACCATATTATGGAAGTTGGGATGGTATGTCCACCTTTTGGAGAAGAAAAAATTCCATTCCCTAGAATTTCTTAGTTTGAGATGGACAAGAAGGAGAGAGTGGCTCAAAAATGCGCGAACCAAATGAAAACATTCAGTATTCAGGAAGATAGAGATCAACTGAAGACTTATAAAGCACCTATCAAGCCTAAACCAGGTCCACCAATTTCCTCTCTAGTTGTTTCACTAGGTATATCGGTTGCTGGTGTACCCTAGATCTTGAAGACCCTCCTGAGCCATTAAGGACTAAAATATAACTCTATTACTACTTGAGAGGTAATATCCTACCTTTTTCTATAAATAACCCTTAACTATGTTGAAGTCACCACCCACCAACCATGGAAATTCACCCAGATTAAATGATCTAAGATCAATCTAGAGTTTTTCCTAGAGTTGAACTTCACACTTCGCATACACAAATGAGAAGAAACGCAACTGATTTTCATCATCGACCTTAACTGAGATATGTTGACTAGTAACCACCATCTTCAATATTGATATTGATGGCCATAACACCTATATGTGGTGATTATCACACTATCCGTGCAAAAGTACTTCATTCAGATATTCTTTACAAACTCCCCAATTTTTGTGGGGTTCTATTTTGACTCTAAAATAACCATAAGGGAAACACCGTGCTTGGATGCCTCATTCAAGAGGAATTCCATTTTAACCTAGCATATGATGCCTCAGCCATTCCAAATGATAATAGATAACATTGAAATATATTTCTCTTGGAATTGGCCCTAGGAAAATCCAGCCACCAACCTTGCACACATGAAGATGTTTGCATTTTCTTGGACTTCTAATGAGTACACACCCTATTAATGGGAGAGTCAAACATGGAGTGCTTCCCTGTCTCCACCTCCAATAAAAATAACTCATTTTATGCAGATGGGGGATACATAAAGGAACCCAATGGAAATGAACCCTGTCATTCGGCATATGAAATTTCAAGCCCGAAGAGTAATAAAAGTTTTAGGAGGAGGAAGGGTGGGAAGGATTACTCCTCTTTACCACTTCCTTTAGAGACTCATTCTGAAAAAAAATATCAACAAAAAGAAGAAAAACATTGATACTATGAGCCATCAGAGACTAGGGGACTAGGGTGATCAACCCTTGGATTTGTTTTTAAGTTTCGAAGAAGTGGTTGAACAAGTCTTGTTGCTTAATGCAACTGAAGATAAGGCAGCTAAAATGATGGGGATATCTCTAAGGATGACTCTCAATGAGAAGAAATACTCCTGTATTGACAAGAAGGATTTAATTATGGTTTCAGGATTCAATAATGGGAATATCATAATTGAGGAGTACATACAGTCCTGGGACCAGCTGGCTTCTGAGTTTGAAAGGCTGATGATGGAGGTACCAAGTATCCAAGTTTCATCTATATCTTGGAAATTGTTTAGGGAAATGGATTATGGTAATCTCAAATTACTCTTTAATGACTCTATTTAAATTGTTGTAATTTGTTTATTGGTTTGGGAGAATGCTAGTTCGAGTTTTCTGATTTTGGTTCAGCTCTCTCTTTGGATTTGATGTGAAGTTTTGGTTCTATGTAACTAGCACTCTACTTGGATATGCTTCAGATGGAGTTCAAAGAAGGAATCCTTCACTAATGCATGCCATTTGGATTTGGATGATTGAGAGGGTATGGCTATGCCATTGGTTCTGGGCTCATGCATTCCTGCATGGGATAGCTAGCCGAGCGGTCATGCTTTGGTGAAGTCTTGTCATCATGGTGCAGTTGCTGGGGAGGGGTAGATCATGTAGTTTGTTCTGGGTTATTCTCTATTATGTTTTTTATGTGGTTGTATTTATGGATCTCATGGTTTATCACTTTTTCCTCAAAATTATTTTGATAATAAAAAAGTTAATTTTCAGTTAGTCAGGCACCTGGGAGTTGGATGAGATCATCGTGCAGAGGAGCGGGGAAACATAACTAACTATCTTCTTCTACATTTCCTTCCAACTTGTGGGTATGGAGAGGATTTGGATAGTAATATATGATGGATGGGAAGGAGGGAGATGGATAATGTATGGGATAAATTCCATTTATGGATATGAATGAGGCTGCTCAATGGATAGAGGTAGGGAAGGTAGGAGAGAGGGTGATGGTAGAGGTAGAACCTGAGCACTTTCTTCATCGGTTGACTCCTACACAAGGTCAAATTATGCTCTAAAAAGATCAATAAAATTAGGTGGATATTCGATTATGCCCTCAATATACTCCTTCCTTTATGTCGAGTGATGGGAGGAGCACCTTCTTCATTTTGAAAAGGCATGACCGAGAAGGTAACCACTGTTACCGTAGTGAGGCGCCGATGGGTAAAAAAGAAATTTCTTCCATTCGAACTCTTCCTTAACCCAGAGAAGCATCTAAAGTGGTAGGGGAGAAAAAAAATCAATCATGACATAGATCTAGAATGTTGTGGTATCCTGAAGGTTGAGATAATGATCATCTATGAACAAGAACTCACCAATGTAATTTCCAATATTATCAATGAAAGAGGGGTTCTGAGAAGGGAGATAAAACCTAGGAAGCTTAACCCATACCACCTCCATGGGGGATTCCCATCCTTGATGATCATCTATGGACCAATGAGATAGATGGAAACACCATTGGTTGATCAAATAGGGACATCAAGCACAAGCATGGTCAAAGTCTTCTCACGAATCCAGAACAACGAGGAAAGATTTTCTGTTCAGTTCAGAAATTATGGATGGAGATTTAAGGTTCCAAGATCTCAAAAAATTATAGAAGAGACCCAATGATGATTTATCCACCCAAAAATGAGAAACCATGGACCAAATGAGAAGCGAGTTGGCCTCATCGAACACTGCTTCTAGGATAGAAAGCAATGAGGTTCCCTCCTTCAAGACAACACATGAAGATCCTAGATGGATTGGCGGAAATAAAGAATCCATGCAGGCCTAAAGAGGGGGATTTCTGAAGAGGATCACCTTAAAAATGGTCTCGGATGAGTTTCCTATGCCTCTGGACTATAAATGATCGGCTGCACCACCTTAAACACACTATGAAGGAATATTAGGGGGATGATCCATCGGTTCTGGAACCACTAAGGAGGAAGGACCCACAACAACAGTCAGGAAGGTTTGAGAGAGAGGAGGCACGTGAAGCATGTTATTTCACTGAGAATTAAAATCAATCCCAAGGGATGTAATGCTCAAAATAATGAAAATTTATCTCAGATAATTCATAAGTTGGATAACAATTAAACTTGGTGTGCAAAGAAACCATGAACCATTATTAAGGGATCAAAAATACCTACAAGATTTTAGTAAATAGATCATAGATTGAAACCTTTAAATTCATAAGTTAAAGAATATATGAATTATTCCTTTTATGTTCATGGTTTCCTATTTATGTATTTAAAAGTTTAAGAAAAATTTCACCCATAATTTTCCCTTTATTTTTAGTTAATGGATAAAAATAGGAGGAACCAATTCAACAAACAATGTGAGGGGTAATGTGATGATGGCCCAAATGAGATACCCAAACCGATAGGTGTAGGAATCACAAATATTGTGATAATAATTTCTTAATCGACTCAGGTGTTGAACAGAAATCTGAATCAAGAGGAATTTTTAAATCCACCAAAGAATGAGAAAGCTACAATTAAGACCTTTATGTGATAAAGGACTCCAAATTTTAGTGGATATTTTGATAATTTAATCATGGAACAATGGATCAAATCCATTGAAAATATATTCTACATCCTTCAACACTCTGAGCAAGATAAGCCCATGTTGTTTGTTTATCATATGGAGGGAGAATCTCATAAATGGTATATGTTGGTCAAAAATATAAAGCTTGAGAAGGATATTGAAGTGGTGGAGAAGAATGAATTCCAAAAAATTTTTTTTGAAAAATATTTTCCTTTTACTCTCTGAATTAATATAGAGATGGATTTCCTTAGCATCAAGTAAAATAATGATGAATCCATTAATATGTATGAGAAAAAATTCATAATACTTGCATGATACACCTATATATTTTTCATTACCCACAAAAGTAAAGTAAACCACTTCTTTGGTGGGATAAATTCGAGTATATGAAAAGCCTTACCATTATGTAATTTGATATCTATGAGAAAATTGTCCAATGTTCCCTCAAAGTTGAGATAGAGATATGTGAATATCAAGGGTCTCTTGGGACTATAGAAAAGAGGTAAAGAATGGATTTTAATTCTTGTAGTGTGATGGAAAAATATTATGGGGTAAGAACCATCATCCAAATTGTTAAAGATGTGGGAAGAAGTATCCTAGAAATTCCTTGAAGGGGATAAGGAAATGATTTAGGTGAAGGAAATGACACCTAGATAGATATTTCCAACATGTGAAACCCAAAAATTTAATGGAAGAAAGGAATGATCCAGTAAAATCTCATCATATCATCCAATGTTTCAACTACAAAGAACATAGACACTATGAAAATAAATTACCTTATCTAAGGTTTATTGAAAATAACCTACACCAACAAACTCCAAGGCCAATAGAGAAAGGGTGAGAATATTCTACCAAAACTACTAAAGTGGATCCCGAAAATGAAGTGGTGATAGATATGATAGTTATTCATTAAATAAAAGAGAATTTACCTTTTGATTCTATTTTTCACGACTTTCCTTCTCCAAGATGAGGGAAGGAACAAAAAACTGCCAGACCCTTCCTTCCTCAAGTAGAAGGAGAGATAATGACCCCTGAGTACCACCTTCAATAGAACCTAGAGTAGAAACTAGCACCAAGTGTAATTCCCCAACCCCTGAAGCCCAGAGTCAGTGAATTATTACATATCATTGGCATAATCACGAAAGATCAAGTCTAAAAAGACTGATTAGTTTAATACCCTTGGAAGTACTAGATACATTCATAAGGTTTAAATTACATCGTAAAATGGAAAACTACAACAAAGTTGTTTCCATAGACAAAACTGAGATCCCATAAGTATCCCTACAGGTTAGTCATAATATACTTATTCGCATCCTGGGAAAAATAAAACATAGAAAGGGGTGAGCTCAGATGCTCAGTAAGGATAACGATATAGCGGAAAATTTCATAAATAAGCATAAACATTTAAGGCAATGTATAAGACTAAAACAAAATCCTTTTAAATTTGAAATTTAGCATAATAAGGAAAAGATAAAATCAAATAATTCCATTTACTTATTCACATGGATATTCTACTAGTCAAATAGTAACATGCAATATCAATATCCACTTTCATAATGATGGAATGCATAATGCCAGACTTTCATAACCACATAGTCAAGGTCTTGTTCCAATACTACAAATAAGATTTTTCCAAGGCCTTGTGCCAAGACACTAGTTTGTATCGTGAGACCTACCAATGCATCGAGGAGCTATAGCGGGCTCCACCCATCACTTACTAAGTCCAATGCATTCCTCATATGAAAAGGTTTAAACATAACATAAACATTCATATTAAAACTAGCATACAAAATGTCAATAATTTATCCATAAAACATGAATGGTGTAAAAATAACACATCCACAGTCAAACATATTACAAAAAACCTTCAATACAACATGGAATATTTTTATCATAATAAATCAACTTCAAACAAGTTCAAAATCCATCAAAGGATGTTGACATAGATGAAAATAATTTGTAAAACTCTTTGAGAGAAATATCCATTTTTCAGGAAAACATTTAAAAGTCACAAAATTTAGAAAGGAAGACATTTAAAGACATTTTTTGAATCAAAGTGTCCCATACCACTTTTAAACTTTTGAAAGTAATTAACATTTTAAAAACATTCATGTCCATATAAATAAATCCTAAAAACCATTTTGAAAATATGGACATTAATGAGAATGATTTAGAAGAATAAATATTTAAAACATTTGAAATGATGTTTTAGTAAAAAATTCAATTAAAATAGTCCCTTTTAAAACTCTTTCATGAAACATGGAAATGGATAATAAATATGTCCCAGTAGATACTTACGTAAAAATAACCTCAGATAATAAAGAGATTGTGAAATTCACCCTTACCTTGCACTTTCCTTTGGTCGAGGGTACGTTTAACCTCATGTATAATGACCATTTTATGTTATTATATTAAACCAGAACCATATTCATATTTATTATATCATAAATGATTCATTTATGACTTTATACTACCCATTTAATAATTATTTTCATGTTAAGTTAACATTTCGGGTAATAATCTCTTTCTTTATCGTACATATTTTAACTTCTTATTCTTGATCGTATCATTTAGATCATGATTTAAATACTTGAATAATATAAAACTTGATTTATAAATCATACATATTTAGAATATAAATATTTATAAGATATAGATATATGAAATGGAAAACACTATTTATGGATACGGTAGGCCGTACGTACACAAAAACGATGTTTCTGTTTTCATATTGTATTGAACGGAAGTAAGTGAATAAGATATATGTAAGTACATAAATACATATATATATAAATATATATATCTAAAGTATAATTATTATGTCATATATTACATACTTATTAGTAATATATATTTTTATAATCATCGATGAATGTGGAACTTGGAAATGAATCTCATCGTGTCGTGAAGACTATAATCCATACGTACGCACGAGCGACAATATAATTTCCTTAAAGGTGTGGAATTGGATGGTATATTAATTTTACATAGACATTATCATGTTATTTTCATTATTTATAAACATATTACTCATCATTATATCCATCCAAATAAGATAGTGTTGAATAACAAATGACACCACGATGTGGAGACGATAAGACTTACGTACGCACGCATGCTGACATTATCATTCATAGGATGGATAAAATAATGAATATGGTTGTGCCATATTTATAATAACATCAAAGTATATATAAGGTACTAGATTTATTATTTTGGTATGGTAATAACAAATAAAGAGTAAGTGGAAGAAGAAAAGAACTTGAAAGAGGGTGGTGAAATCATTAACTCTTCTTCGGGTTCTTCCTTTTGCTTTGATCAAAAGCACTCCTTAGGTTGGCATTATTATCAAACTAATGCCTCTAGGATGAAGGGAGGATAGTTGGGAGGATATTTGGGCAGGTTTTGGCCGAGAAAAATGGCTTTAGAGGCGTCAATTTGAGAGAAGGGGAAGTGCCCTTTTATAAGAGGGGTGAGGGACACCTTAGAAAAAAATTAAAATATTATTTTATAATAAATTAATTCTTGGTTTATAATGGATTTAAAATGTATTATTTAAAGGATAAGGTGGGGATGGGTCGAAAACCACTCAAAAAATAGGTTTTATACAGGTTTGGATCACTATATTAATCTTATATTTTATATTTAACTCTCACTTAAATAGTTTGACATTTACCATGTCTCTTTGTATTTTTATATTATATGGTTAATAAACTTACTATAACTTCCAAGAGAACCCCAAGTGGTTCATTAATGACATATATAATATTATTTAATCCCTTTGGACTAACATTATATTTTTAGTAATAGAATACCAATTAATAATATAATATTTGTTTTAAAAACTCTTTTATGTCAATTTTGACAATATTTGGTATTTTGTTTTTTTCTAAATTCATAACAGCATTATTACTTCAAAAAAAATTCATCTAACCAACCCTAAAATGTCATATTAACCTATAAAATTAGTTTAATTCATAAAAAGTCTCAAATTACATTTATTTGGATATTTATAATATCAAATATTTTAATATTTCATTAATTAGGTAATTACTGCATCATCATTGTGTCATAAATAAATTAAATTATTTAATGTTTAAAAATTATAAATAAAATACCATTTTATAGGATATATTTTTATCTTTTTAATTAATATTTATAGTCGAATTTATCTTATGTGTAACCCTATATTAAAAATGGTTTAGTTATTAAACTTTGAATTTAACACTTTTAACTCTTCTTTGAATTAAATAATAATAAATGTCCTAATCTTATCCAAGTGGACCTAAAGGATAATATTTTATTCCTAAGATTTTTTTTTGGTCTAATTACACTTATCCAATAGAATTATGACATGTGTTAGGGTAATAATAATATCATTTTTACCTTTAATTACCCTATTTACTTTTAACTGTGGTAAATAAAAGTCAAAAGTTACTATTCAGCAAAAATTATTTTAATCTCATTAAACCTCATTTTACTTACTGATATCAACTGTGTTTCTTGGATTTTTAAAATTAAACTCATAGAAACGGTAAAATTATGTTTTATGCAAATTTGCAAATGTTCCTAGGAGGTGGGTGAAAGACGGTAAAAAGTTCAATAATTTTTTTATATTTAAACTTATTATAAAATGACTCCAATGAATTATATTGAAATTATATATTTATTATGTATCTATTTTGACCTAAAATAGATTAAAATAAAATAAATAATTATTTAACTAAAAAGTCGATTTTAACCAATAACTAAGTGTTTTTCACTATTCATCAAAAATTGAAAGTTTTCAGAAAAATAACAAAATTTAACTCTAAGATAATTTTGATATTCTGAATTATATAATTAAGTCTATTTTACCAAATTAAAAATATAGAAATTTCATTTATTAATTTAAAATTAATTCCCGTTGTCAAAACCAAAAAACGTGTTTTTAAGAAATAATAACTATCAAAAGATTGACACTTCTTTATGCCCAATTTCAAAGTGAAATTACTTAAAATGACCAAAATTGGATTAAATTGTAAAAATATAATCAATTTATACTTCCAAAACATTAAAAAGTATAATTTAACACTATAAATTATTTTGATTGAAAAGTTGTTTTCAATTAAAATACAGTATTTTTCACTATTCACCAAAATATGAAAGTTATCAGAAAAACACCAAAAATTTATTGAAACTAAATTATTATGTTTCGATTCTAAAGAAGAAGTTTATTTTGTCAAATTGAATATATAAAAGTTTCAAATATTGGATTTAAAAAGGGTTCTCCATTAAAAGGCGGTAAAATTGCATTTTTTTAAAAAATACTTCTTTTATCTGAAAAAAATGAATTTGTATTTTTTCATTATGTCTAAGAAAATCATAATATGGATTCTAAAACTATAAGGATTATATAAAGTTCAAAATTTAGTTAATACTATTCATAACCTCTTTTGAACGGCTAGTTTAGTAAGTCGTGGTGCGCTTGAACTCGGTGTTGTGTGTAGTGAAAGTTATTTAATTACTTTGAAGAAATACCGTACTATGAAATATTGGGGTGTTACATTATTCCCTACTTAAATAAATTGTGTCCTCGCAATTTGAAATTTTTCTTCAAAAATAAAAGGTTGAAAATAGAAAATACCTTTGTGGGAAAACCCACATCAGAAATTAGGTTAATAAAATTTAGTCTTAATAAAAGGAAATGAGGAATGAAAAAGTCACCACCAAATTATGATCTTGATTAGGAGAAAATTTGTGGAAATTAGAGACACATAATTGGTAGAAAAACGTAAATATTTATAGGGAGTGATTGAGGTCATCTGTCACAAACAATTTTAGAATTGAGGGCCTCAAAGCCATCAATCTTTGATGATTTAAAATATCATCAGTTCAACAAAACATAAGGTATTAGGATACCACATTTTTAGTTTTAAGATCTTTTACCTAAAGTTTAAGAATTAATTTCTTCATATAACAAGATAATAAAAAATATATACTTGACAAGTAGAGTTCCATCCTTTAACTAATTTCTACCACAAACTCATCTTTCACTCTAAAAGATAATAGAACTTAAAAAATATATTCTATTTATCCTATTCATATAGGGTTCCAAAAAGAATGAATTTATAATTAATCTACCAGACCTTAAAAAAACTACATTATTCAATCTAGGACATCACGTGGGCTAGTGGTAGGTGATACACCCTTGTTGCCCTTAAGTTGCGGGTTCAAGTCTCACGGCCTTGACGGACGCGACTGGTTGCCGCCCAACTGCCAGGTTGTCCTTTTTATGGAAATCCAAAAATAATCTCAAACTAAACTTATCCAAAATAATTCTTTCCAAACTCACAGTACAAAATTTATAAGGAAGGTAAACACAATGAATATCCTTTTTTCCACGTAATAACATGTGAAAACCTTCATCATGTATTCTTTTAAAACACTGCAACATCCTGAATTACCATAAATCCTTATTGATTATATTCATTCTCCATTATTCCTTATAGAATATTGTATATACTCTTTCTATCCAAAAATGTTGTAGACTCCAAAAATGATGGAATATACAAATCATTAATCAGTTTCAAGGTAGTCAATAATATCCAATATAATTTATCCAAATCAATCATGTATTATTCCAAAATCACTACCTTAATATCAGAACCATATTATGGTTTATCTTTCTTTGAACCATATATTTTCCAAAAATCTAACCTGCTATTGAGTCACTTTTCTTGGTTCCACACAATCTCAAGTCCTTAATGAAATAGTACTATAGTATAATCCTTATATACTCTATAATTATTATAACATGTACACCATTAATACAATACTAAAATGACACAATACTTTAATAACAACGTAAGAAATCTAATCATTCCTCTTCATCTTCGGTAGTATCATAACTTTATTATTATCTAATAGCAGCATTTGGGGTATACTCTAATGATTTGGACATTGATTCGCGTAGTGTCCCAACTCCTTGAAGATGAAGCATTGTACATTTGAAACTTTTTTTCTTACCCTTGCAATCACGTACTTGGTGTCCTTTTTCTCCACACTTATAACAAACTCACATTCCCTTCAAGCATTTACCAAGGTGATTCTTTCCACAGTTATCACATATGGTAAAATCCTTCTTTTCCCACTTCCCTTTATCCATCTTTCTCTCTTCCATCCTTTTCTTCTCTTTCTTCCCTTCAAAGCCATATGACTTAGAGAATTATTTAATTATCTTATTAACACATGATACTATTTCTTCATATGATGAGAATATATGGGAGACTAATTCCCTTCTAAATGTTGGCTTAATACCATTAAAGATATTATACTTCTTACTCTTTGGATCATACGTATTGCTGGAGTTCACATTCCTTCTACTAGGTGCCATTTCTATACAATGACATACACTAGGTCAGTTTATGCATTACAATGAATAATTCCAAACATGTAAAATACCTAACGTAAATTGAACAGTTTATAGATATAATCCATAATCATAAAAACATTTTTTTTGAAAAGGTATATACTCGTAAATCATTTATAATGATTTTTAAAGAAAAGGAGAATTATCCTAAGCATATCCCCCAGGAGTGTCATAACCAAGAGTGCAGCAATGCCCGTTGTCGTGCATCAGTTCCCATTCGAGTCTAGCTCAAAGCGGTGTTTTCAGGTTTTACCCCAAGGTACATCTGTCCCAAATCTTCCTCTACCAGCTCGTATCTAGATAGTGATGTATTTTCTTGAAAAACTCACAAAATCTCCACATTACCAACATTATAGGATGTTATTATATACTAATCCTAAAAGTCTATATTAGGGTAATGTGCTCTAATCAGAGTTTATCTAAAGCTAGTTTCCAAGGTTATTGCTAAACTTCCTCTGATACCAACTGTAACACCCCAAACCTAGAAGCCTAGATTCGGTGCATTATTAAGTATCATTGGAATGATCACAAAAGATCAAGTCTTGAACGACTGATTAGTTTAGTAGCCTTGGAAGTACTAGATACATTTATAAGGGTTACATTACATCGTAAAATGGAAAACTACAACAAAATTGTTTCCATAGACAACACTGAGATCCCATAGACTATTACTGTAGGTCATTCATAATATAATTATTCACATCCTGGGAAAAATAAAACATAGAAAGGGGTGAGCTCAGATGATCAGTAAGGATAACGATATAGCAAAAACTTTCATAAATAAGCATAAAAATTTAAGGCAATGTATAAGACTAAAACAAAAGTTTTTTAAACTTGAACTTCTACATAATATGGAAAAGATAAAATCAAATAATTCCATTTACTTATTCACACAGATATTCTACTTGTCTAATAATCACATGCAATATCAATAGCCACTTTCATAATGATGGAATGCATAATGCCAGACTTTCATAACCACATAGTCAAGGGATTGTGCCATGACTACAAATAAGATTTTGTCAAGGCCTTGTTCCAAGACACTAGTTTGTCTCATGAGACCTACCGATACATCAAGAAGCTATAGCGGGATCCACCCATCACTTACTAAGTCCAATGCATTCCTCATATGAAAAGGTTTAAACATAACATAAACATTTGTATTAAAACTAGCATATGAAATGTCAATACTTTATCCATAAACCATGAATAGTGTAAAAATAACACATCCACAATCAAAAATATCAAAAAAAACTTCAATACAATATGGAATATTTGTATCATAATAAATAAACTTCAAACAAGTTTAAAATCCATCAAAGGATGTTGACATAGATGAAAATGATTTATAAAACTCTTTGAGAGAAATATCCCTTTTTCATGAAAACATTCAAAATTTACACAATTTATAAAGAAAAAAATTTAAAGGAATTTTTTGAATCAAAGTGTCCCATAAAACTTTGAAACTTTTGAAAGGAATTAACATTTTAAAAACATTCATGTCCATATAAATAAATCCTTAAAAACATTTTGAAAACATGAACATTAATGAGAATGATTTAGAAGAATAAATATTTAAAGCATTTGAAATGATGTTTTATTAAAAAAGTACCTTAAAATAATCCCTTTGCAAACTCTTTAATTAAACATGGAAATGGATAATAAATATTTCCCAATAGATACTTACGTAAAAACAACCTCAGATAATAAAGAGATTGTGAAATTAACCCTCACCTTGCACTTTCCTTTGGTTGAGGGTACATTTAAACTCATGCATAATGACCATTTTATGTTATTATATTATAACAGAACCATATTAATATTTATTATATCATACATGATTCATTTATGACTTTATACTTCCCATTTAATAATGATTTTCATGTTAAATTAACATTTCGGGTAATAATCTCTTTCTTTATCGTACATATTTTAACTTGTTATTCTTGATCGTATCATTTAGATCATGATTTAAATACTTCAAGAATATAAAAATTGATTTATAAATCATACATATTTAGAATATAAATATTTATAATAGATATATATGTGAAATGAAAAACACTATTTATGGAGACGGTATGTCGTACGTACGCATAAACACTGTTTATGTTTTCATATCGTATTGAACAGAAGTAAGTGAATAAGATATATGTAAGTACATAAATACATATATATATATAAATATATATATCTCCAATAGAATTATTATGTCATATATTACATACTTATTAGTAATATATATTTTTATAATTGTCGATGAATGGTGAACTTGGAAATGAATCTCATCATGTCGTGGAGACGGTAATCCGTACGTACGCACGAGCGAAAATATCATTTCCTTAAAGGTGTGGAATTGGATGGTATATTAAATTTGAAGAGACATTATCATATTATTTTCATTATTTATATACATATTACTCATCATTATATCTATCCAAATAAGATAGTGTCGAATAACAAATTACACCACGGCGTGGAGACGGTAAGCCGTACGCACGCACACATGCTGACATTATCATTCATAGGATGGATAAAATAATGAATATGGTTGTGCCATATTTATAATAAAATCACAGTATATATAATGTACTAGAGTTATTATTTTTTTTATGGTAATAATAAAGAAAGGGTAAGTTGAAGAAGAAAAGAACTTGAAAGTGGGCGGTGAAATCATTACCTCTTCTTCGGGTTCTTCCTTTGGATTTGATAAAAAGGGATCCTTAGGTTGGATTTATGATCAAACTAAGGCCTCTATGATGAAGGGAGGATAGTTGGAAGGATATTTGTGCAGGGTTTGGACGATCCAAATGGCTTTGGAGGTATGAATTTGAGAGAAGGGGAAGTTCCCTTTTATAAGAGGGGTGAGGGACACCTTAGGAAAAACTTAAAATATTATTTTATAATAAAATAATTTTTGGTTTCTAATAGATAAAAAATGTATTATTTAAAGTATAAGGTGGTTATTGGTCGAAAACCACTCAACCAATAGGTTTTAGACATGTTTGGATCACTATATTAACCTTATCTTTTATATTTTACTCTTAGTTAAATAGTTTGACATTTACCATGTCTTTTTGTATTTTTATATTATATGGTTAATAAACTTACTATAAACTTTCAAGAGAACCCAAAGTGGTTCATTAATGACATATATAATAGTATTTAAGCCCTTTGGCCGAACCTTAGATTTTTAGGAATATAATACCAATTAATAATATAATATTTGTTTTAAAAACTCTTTTATGTCAATTTTTGACACTATTTGGTATTTTTTTTTCTAAATTCATAACAGCATTATTACTTCTAAAAAAATTCATATAACCAACCATAACATGTCATATTAACCTATAAAATTAGTCTAATTCATAAAAAGTCTCAAATTACATTTATTTGGATATTTATAATATCAAATATTTTAATATTTCATTAATTAGGTAATTAATACATCATCATTGTGTCATAAATAAATTAAATTATTTAATGTTTAAAAAATATAAATAAAATACCATTATGTATGAAATGATTTTATCTTTATAATGAATATTTATAGTCGAATTTATATTATGTGTAATCCTATATTAAAAATGGTTTAGTTATTATACTTTGAATTTAACACTTTTAACCCTTCTTTGAATTAAATAATAATAAATTTCTTAATCTAATACAAGTGGACCTAAAAGATCATATTTTTTACTAATATTATTTTTTTGTCGAATTAAACTTATCCAATAGAATTAGGACATGTGTTAGAGTAATAATAATATCTTTTTTACCTTTAATTACCCTATTTACTTTTAACTGTGGTAAATAAAAGTCAAAAGTTACTATTCACCAAAAATTATTTTAATCTCATTGAACCACATTTTACTTAATGATATCAACCATTTCTCTCAGATTTTCTAAATTCAACTCATAGAAATAGTAAAATTATTTTTTTTGCAAATTTTCAAATGCTCCTTGGAGGTGGATAAAAGACGGTAAAAAGTTCATTAAATTTTTTATATATATAAAATTATTATAAAATGACTCTAAAGAATTATATTTAACTTATATAGGTATTATGTATCTATTTTGACCTAAAATAAATTAAAATAAAGTAAGTAATTATTAAAATAAAAAGTTAGTTTTAACCAATAACTTAGTGTTTTTCACTATTCATCAAAAATTGAATGTTTTCAGAAAAATACTAAAATTTCACCCTAAGATAATTTTGATATTCTGAATTAAAAAATTAAGTCTATTTTACCAAATTAAAAACATAGAAGTTGTATTTATTAATTTAAAATTAATTCTTGTTGTGAAAACCAAGAAGCATGTTTTTAAGAAATAACAACTATAAAAACATTGACACTTGTTTATGTCCAATTTCAAAGTGAAATTACTTAAAATGACCAGAATTGGATTAAATAGTAAAAATATAATCTATTTATACTTCCAAACCATTAAAAATTATAATTTAACACTATAAATTATTTTGATTAAAAAGTTTTTTTCAGTTAAAATATAGTATTTTTCACTATTCACCAAAATATGAAAGTTATCAGAAAAACACAAAAAATTTATTGAAACTAAATTATTAGGTACTGATTCTAAATAATAAGTTTATATTGTCAAATTTAATATATAAAAGTTTCAAATATTGGATTTAAAAAGGGTTCGCCATTAAAAGGTGGTAAAATTGCATTTTTTTTAAAAAATACGTCTTTTATCTGAAAAAAATGAATTTGTTTTTTTTCATTATGTTTAAGAAACTCATAATATGGATTCTAAAATTATAAGGATTATATAAAGTTAAAAATTTAGTTAATACTATTCATAAACTCTTTTAAACGGCTTGTTTGGTAAGTCGTGGTGCGCTTGAACTCGGTGTTGCGTGTAGTGTAAGTTATTGAATTACTTTGAAGAAATAATGTACTATGAAATCTTGGGGTATTACACCAAGGGTATAGAATCTCACACAAAAATGGAAGGCATTATCCTTTTTATTGAACAAAATCAATATATAATATGATAAATCCCAAACAACTACAAATACCAAAAGTAAATGTAAATCCAATATCCATTCCTATATGCATGTCCAAAAGTAAAGATGATACAAAGTACAATGAAAATTACAATGTAAAGTACCAAAAGAGATAAAATAATAAGCAACAAAAACTATCCTGATGCCTGAGTTAGTAAAGTCCAGCACCATCCTCAAAGTCCTCATGGAAACCTAAAAACAGTTTTATATATGTAGAGTGATCATACGAGTATACTCATTAGGGAATCTAAAGCTACCCATGCACAAATGGGGGAAACATACTAATTCCCCCATGAGAAAACATCAGAAACTCAAGAACCTACCAAGGAATACTAACCAGCCTAGCCTCACCAAGGAACACTCACCCAAGTAATGCAAGTCAAGTAAAGTAATAGTATAATCACATCGATATTTGGGTACCCCTTACCACTTTCCCACTGGTTAACTGCTCATTCCTAACAGCTAATGTCTTGATGCCACCTCTCTTCCCATACATAGTCCCACTGCCACAACCCAAATTCACACACCTGGGACTCAAACCACACACAATCCTACCTTTAGACACTTGTGCCACAACAACACACAATCCCACCCGCAAACACCTGGGCCAAAACAACCATGCCTCTCACCTGAAGACACCTGGGATTCATTCCGAAGACACTTGGGAACACAACCTGGCCCGTAGACACGTATGCCTCTCATAAAAAAAAACCATTGCCCAATGAATCTTGGAATATGGTAAGCCTCAACCCATTACAACCTGACCAGATATGCCTGAGTGGCAAGATCCGGAAGAGGGTGTGAGGAAGAAGTCAATATCCATCCATCCATCCTCTCACCGGGATGTTGGGAAAGACACCCTTCCCCAATGAAATGAAGCTGTTTGATATATAGTGATCAAAAAGGGTGGGGTGTATATAGAAATCACATGGAACTAAAATATATATTAGTAAGCAAACACTTAGCCCAACCTATGGGTTTACAAACAAACATCCAGCCCACTCAAAACCATGTTTGCTGCTACCTCTACATGCAAGACCACACAATAGCCACAAGGTACAAACATAACCCAAACCCTTCCCATTAAACTGCTTTCCATATGTTAAATTAGGGGTTCATTTTAATTATTCCAGCACTACTGGAAAACTACCCGCCATAACCATATCAAAAAAACAAGCAAAACCAAACTGCAGTCCCACTACACAACAACACAAAACCAGATTTATAGTCCACTACACAAACACCCACTCTTCCTAGACACCTGTTCATTCATTTAACACAATAATTCTTCAAAATTATTGTAACCTCCAAGAATTTAGAAATAGATTTATTATAGAATGCATGGATAATTAAGTCTCTACAAACACCACTTTGTTATAACCTAGCAAAGTAAACATAAGTTTGTCACTTTTGTGATGTGAATTTCAAAAATATGACATACACGATTGCGATGAGTAAGTTATTTAGAGTCTGATAAGAAAAACATAATTTTTAGTGAATAGTAACCCATCCTTATGAATAGTAACATACCCTTATGAATAGTGATATACCCTAACGAATAGTAGCCTTACCTATGATTATATATAAATAATATTCAAGTGGAAGTACGATATACCTATGTTTTGGAATAAGTAAATAAATTTTTAATCTGTTTTATTTAGAATAAATTATGATTTTAATTGAATATTAAATTAATCATATTTAGATAATCATTTTTGAAAAATTGACTTCATTTTTGGATTCTACAATTCAAAAATGGTTAGGGTCAATTTTTGGTATTTTTCGGAAATAATCGAATTTTTGATGAATAATGAAATATGGGAAAATGCCGTATATACAAATTATCAGTTAAATACACTATTTATGACATCAGTAGTAAAACTGTTTTATTGTTAGTTTTGAGGGAAATTAACAAAATAATGATTAAAAAATTATGAAAACTCTCCTCTCCTCCACTATAAACCCCCCTTTCACTCCCTCTTCCCATCACTCCTCTCAAACATTGTACCTTCTCCAAATTCTGTCCAAATATCCTCCCAACCTCCTCTCCCATTTCCTGAAATCCTTAGTCTCATAAAAGACCAAAACCTCTCCCTTAAAGAGGCTCTTAAGGAAGTTCGGTTCAAGAGGTAAATTCCACTTTTCAATTCTTTGTCTTTCCTTTCATGTTCATTTGTTTTCTTTTTCTATTATTACCTCTCCTTATCCAAATGTTATGATGAATTTAGTACCTTACATGTACTAGAATGTTGTCATGATAGTGGAATAATTTATCATCATCTCTTCCTTTTACCTTCTTTTTTACTAGTAGCAAGAACACCATCTGAGATGTGTCAATTTACCACATTCAAGGACGATGGGATTTCGATTTCTATTATCATTCTCAATTTTGTTCATGAAACCATTATTGTTATGGTTGAACCAGATTATTATATATTTAATATATCCTATTTAAGGTTCTATAATCCATTTGTACAAATGGTATTAAGTTATAAAGAAACATGAGTTCGTTCTAATTAAAACCCACAAATTAACTGAAATAGTTATCATTAAAGTTATATATAATAATTCATCCTCATTCCATGAACCAAATTATATAAATGACAAATAACACCTATATATCATCATAAATAATATATTAATTCAATTCTATAGATTTACATCCATTCCACATGAACTCCATTACTTAAGAACTAGTGAACCGATTATGAAAATAAAGAAAACGAACACTTCAGAACAAAAAAATTAAATATAATAACTTATCAAGAAGGGAATAAATTAACTAAACATAATTATGGTAAAATAAATAAATTTATAATATGTTCTAAAATAATTTATTAATAAGTCTAATTTCATATTCCAAGACCTTAAGTTCAAGAGCAGAACACATTCAGACTTAAGGTAAGGGGTTTCTTCATCTCACTTCCATTTTTGTGAGATTTTTCATATTCAATACTAATACTTTTGTATGGTGTATGTATACTAGACATTGATGTGAAATATCATGAATATATTTATTTTCATGTCATTAAATGTATCATTTTAATATTATTATTTTTGGGGCATACAAATCAATTGATTACAAAGTGATAAGGGTTTTTCCACCTGGACATCCATTTTCACTTGGGTTACTTTTATTATCTAATTACCTCAATGAAACTCTTGTGTATTATTATTTACACATCAAAAATTATGTGTGTGGGTTATATATATGTTTACAAACCATAATATTTTCTCATTTTGGGTATGGTTACACATTTTAAAAGGAACTTTCGAAATTGTTTCCGAAATACAAGCCCGATCCATGGGAATTTCTCAAATTCTTACATATTTTGAAGGGAACTCTATAATTTATTTTTGGAAACCATTATCTTTATAAAATATCTAATTTTATTATGAAAATACTATCTGAGTTAACTTCTGGTTTTATACAAATATTTTTCCAAAATAACTCTTCTTTTCAAAGTAAAAGAGTATTTATCTCAAGATTTACTCGAAGATTTTATAAGAGTATCTTCATATATTTCAACACTATTATTGATTCTTATGTATTATTGGGATTAGTATTCCATTTTATCATCTACAATATTTAATTTAATGGTTTATGATTATTTTTTCTGTGGATGTTCAATCTTAAACCATTCACCAATTTACTCTGAATGGTTAGTGTTTATGCTTAATGTTCTGGGAAAGTTATTTGCATTTCATACATTAATTTTAATATGAATATATACATTTTTTTATGTTTATCCCCATTCATATGAGGAATTAATTGGACATAGTAAGTGTCGGGTGGAGCCCGCTATAGCCCCTCAGTGCATCAGTAGGTTTCACGAGACAAACTATGGTCTTGGCACAAGGCTTTGACAAAATGATTATTATGGTCTTGGCATGAGGCCTTGATAGTATGATTATAATGTCCCACATTATTAATTCCTTAATTATGAAAATAGAATTGATGATTCATGTGGTTATTCTACTAGTATAATACCCATTATTATGTTTTATTATGGCATTACTTACTCAGCTCTAATTCCTGCCATAACGTGTTCAAGTTTTTGTTAATGGCACATGTTTTTATGTATTCAACATGCCTAATGTTTATGTTATGATATCTTCAAATGTATTGATTAACCTTACTAAGTATTTGAGCTCACCCCTTTAATTTGTTTTTCTTTCCCCAGGTTAAGAAGAAGAGATCATTTATTTTGTTTTCAAGGATGCAGTTTATTAGCTTTTTTATGTATCATATTTTGATTCATTTCAAAATTTAAAATGGGTTTCATGTATGTATCTAGTTTCTTCAAGACTACTAAACTGATCGGTAATTTGGGATGTGATTCCTTGTAACCATGATAATGTATTAAAATGATGCACTAGCTCCGAGATTCTGGGGTCGAGGCATTATAGTTGGTATTAGAGGAAGTTTAATAGAAACCTTGGGAACTAGATTTATAAAACGTAGGTTAAGGAAAAAAGCCCTAAGATGGTATTTGGGGATAAACAAACAATAACATCCTATAATTTTGGTAAGTAATATATTATGCGGATATTTATATAAAATACATCTCTCTCTGGATACAAACAAGTAGATGTGGCTCTGGCACCGATGTACCTTAGAGTGAAAACTCTGACAAGGAGTTTCAGCCTTGACCCAAGGTATCCTAGTAAATGACAACAGGCCTTGCTTCACTCTTGGTTTGTAACTCCTGGGGGATATGATTTGGAAAATTCACATTTTATTTAACCACCATTATTAATGATTTATGTCCCCAAAGTAACCAAAGTATATGATTCTAGGATTTAAAATGCATAAATTTATGCTATGTGTTATACCATGTTTCGAGTTACAGAGAGTTCATAATTTTATGAGATAATATATAATATGGAATTGATTAGATATGGTGCCTATAAGAAGGAATGGGAACTTCACCAATGCACAAGATGCAAAGAGTAAGAAGTAACACATCTCTAATGGTCGTAATCCATCTTTTCAATGGAAGATTGTCTCCCATGTATCCTCATTATATGATGAAATAATATCATGTGTTAACAAGGTGTGTAAAGACTTGTCCAAGTCCTATGGACTTGAAGGGAAGAAAAAGAATAAGAGGATGGTAGAGAGATACAGGGATAAAGGGAAGAAGGTAAAAAAGTGTTTTCCCACATGTGATAACTATAGAAAGAATCACCCTGGTAAATGCTTGAAGGGAATGGGTGTTTGATATAGGTGTAATGAAAAGGTACACCAAGTTCATAGTTTCAAGGGTAAGAAAATGGTTTCTAATGTACAATGATTAAATTGAAAGGATATGGGACACTATGAAAATAAATATCCCAATCGTCAAAGGAATATACCCCAAATAATGATTTTGGATAATGAGAAAGTTATGATGCTACTGCAGATAAATTAGAATGATTAATATGCCTAGTTAAGAATCATGCCATTTGTATATTTTTTCAGTAATGTACTAGTTGTATGAAATACGAGATATATAAGGATTGTACTATAATACTCTTTAATTAAGTATTTGAGGTTATATGATGAATGGTACAAAGGAAAAGTGATTCAGTGGAAAGTTAAAATTTTAGAAAAAAACATGATTGAGGGAAAGAAAACCCTTAATATATATCAGATGTTGAGATAATAATGAAGAAATGATTGATTCAGATATTTATTGACTACTTTGGAACTTATTATTGACTTGTCAAGAAGTGGTCTATGCTATCATCAATTAAGTTTACAGTACTTTTGGATTTAAGGAATATATCCACTAACATGTATTTTACTAAAGGAATATGGAAGAATTCATGTTTCTAATATGGTTTTTACGGTAATTCAAGTTATTACCATATTTCAAGAGGATACATGATGAAGTTATTCACATGTTTGGAATGTTAATTTTAGAGCTACTTCTTGTTGATTAAGGGTTAATGATAAGTTCATCTTGGAAATTTAGAGGAATTCATTATAATGTGTTGAATCATTATATTTTGGAATTTTTTTACCATTTATGAAATGATTTAAGTTGATAATTGTATGAGCTTTTAGTGGTTAATGTATTGATTCACCAAATGGTGTAACCCATGCTATGTGATGAGGTATATATAGTTAAACTATAATAAAAGGATGATTTTATAGGTATAAATGTATATTTATACTCTTATAGAGTGGAATAATTCCTTGACTCAAGGAAAATAGTATTAAATAAAATGTTTTCCTATTTTCATAATCATTGACAATATCGATGAATTATTTTTTTAGTTTATAGTTTTGTAGTAATCAACATTCATTTGAACATGTCCTCTATCATGTTCTATTAGAACTTCAAAGTTAGATTTTTCTTCCATGTCTAGGTTTTTACTTCCAACTAATCCCGCCTCATTCACAAGCATACTTTTGGGGGTTACCACCCCATCTCCTTTAACATTTTTTAGGAGGATATTTTATTAAACCTATCTCCGATGTGGGTTTCCATAAGGGAATTTTCAAGTATCAACCATTAACTTTCGAAGTTCAATTTCAAATTTTGAGGATGAAATTTTTGTAAGTGGGAGATAATGTAACCCGCCAAGAATTTAATAATAGATTTATTAGAGAATGCATGTATCAATAAGTCTCTACAAACACCACTTTGTTATAACCTAGCCAAGTAAACATAAGTTTTCCACTTCTGTGATGTGAATTTCAAAAATCTGACATACACGGTTGCAATGAGTAAGTTATTTTGAGTCCGATAAGAAAAACTCATTTTTTGTGAATAGTAACCTAACCTTATGAATAGTAACATAACCTTATGAATTGTGATATACCCTAATGAATAGAATCCAGACCTATGAATGTATATAAATAATATTCAAGTGTAAGTACGATATACCTATGTTTTGGAATAAGTAAATAAATGTTTTAAAACTGTTTTATTTAGAATAAATTATGATTTTAATTAAATATTAAATTAATCATATTTAGAAAATTATTTCTGAAAAATGGATTTTATTTCTGGATTCTACTTGTCAAAAAATGGTTAGGGTGAATTTTTGGTATTTTTTTGAAACAGTCAAATTTTTTCATGAATAGTGAAGTACGGTAAAATACCATATATACAAATTATCAGTTAAATACATTATTTATGACATAATAAGTGATGTAATACCACTTGGTTATAAATAAAAAGCATTTATTACTATTATTGGTCATGTAATCATCACTATTTCTGTTCTTGAGGGAAATTAATAAACTAATGATTAAAAAATTATGAAAACTCTCCTCTCCTCCACTATAAAAAACCCCCTCTCACTCCCTCTTCCCTTCACTCCTATCAAGCCTTGTTACTTCTCCAAATTCTATCCAAATTTCCTCCCAACCTCCTCTCCCACATTCATGAAGCCTTGGTCTCATAAAAAGACTAAAACCTCTCCCTTAATGAGGCTCTCAAGGAAGTTTGGTTCAAGAGGTAAATTCCTCTTTTCAATTATTTGTCTTTCCTTTCATGTTCATTTGTTTTATTTTTCTATTGTTACCCATCCTTATTAAAATTTTGTGATGAATTAAGTAACTTACATGTAATATAATTTTTTCATGATAGTCGAATAAGTTATCATCATATCTACCTTTTACCTTCTTTTATACTAGTAGCAAGAACACCATCCGAGATGTGTCAATTTACCACATTCAAGGACGATGGGCTTTCGATTTCTATTATCATTCTCAATTATGGTCATGAAAACATTCTTGTTATGGTTGAAACAGATTATTATATATGTAATATACCCTATTTAATGTTCTTTAATCCCTTTGTACAAATGGTATTAAGTTATAAAGAAAAATGAGTTCGTTGAAATCAAAACCCACAAATTAACCGAAACATTTATCATTAAAGTTCTATATAATAAATCATCCTCGTGCCATGTAACCAAATTATATAAATGACCAATAACACCTATAGATGATCAAAAATAATATTCGAATTCAATTCTGTATATTTACATCCATTCCACATGAACTCCATTACTTAAGAACAAGTTAACCGATTATGAAAATAAAGAAAATGAACACCACAAAACGATGAAATTAAATATAAAAACTTATAAAGAAGGGAATAAATGAACTAAAAATAATTATGATAAAATAAATACATTTATAATAGTTTCTTAAATAAGTTATTAATAATTCTAATTTCATATTCTAGGACCTTAAGTTCACGAGCAGAACACATTTGGACTTAAGGTAAGGGGTTTCTTCATCTCACTTCCATTTTTGTGAGATTTTCCATATTCACTACTAATACTTGTGTATGGTGTATGTATAATATAAATTGATGTGACATATCATGAATATATTTATTTTTATGTTATTCAATTTATCATTTGAATATTATTATTTTGGGTCATACAAATCAATTGATTACAAAGTGGTAAGGGTTTTTTCCACCTCAACTTCTATTTTCATTCGGGTTACTTTTATTGTCTAATTACCTCAATGAAACTCTTGTGTATTATTATGTACATGTAAAAATTTATGTGTGTGGGTTATATATATGTTTACCAACCAGAATCTTTTCTCATTTTAATTATGTTTACTCTTTTTAAAAGGAACATTTGAAATTGTTTTCGAAATACAAGCCCAATACAATGGAATTTTTCAAATTCTTACCTATTTTAAAGGGCACTCTATAATCTATTTTGGAAACCATTATCTTTATAAAATCACTCATTTTATAATGAAAATAGTATATTACTTAACATATTGTTTTATACAAATATTTTTCCAAAAGAACTCTTATTTTCAAAGTAAAAGAGTATTTATCTCAACATTTACTCAGAGATTTTATAAGAGTATCTTCATCTATTTCACAAATATTGTTGATTCTTATGCATTATTTGGATTAGTATTCCATTTTATCATATACCATATTTAATTCAATGGTTTATGATTATTTTTTCTATGGATGTTCTATCTTAAAACCATTCACCAATTTACTCCGAATGGTTAGTGTTTATGCTTAATGTTCGGGGAAAGTTATTTGCATTTCATACATTAATTTCAATATGAATGTATTTGTTTTTTATGTTTATCACCATTTATATGAGGAATTCATTGGACATAGTAAGTGTCATGTGGGGCCAGCTATATCCCCTCTATGCATCGATAGGTCTCATGAGACAAACTACGGTCTTGGAACAAGGCCTTGACAAAATGATTATTATGGTCTTGGCATGAGGCCTTGAGGGTATGGTTATAATGTCCTGCATTATTAATTACCTCATTATGAAAATATAATTTATGATTCATGTGGTTATTCGACTAGAAAAATACCCATGATTATGTTTTATTATGGCATCTCTTACTCAACTCTAATTCCTTCCATAATGTGTTCAAGTTTTTGTTAATACCACATGTTTTTATGTATTCAACATGCCTAATGTTTATGTTATGATATCTTCTGCTATATTGATTACCCTTAATGAGCGTTTGATCTCACCCCTTTCATTTATTTTTTCTTCCCTAGGTTAATAAGAAGAGATCATTTATTTAGTTTTCAAGGATGTAGTTTATTAGCTTTTTTTATGTATCATATTTTGTTTCATTTTAAAATGTAAAATGGGTTCCATGTATGTATCTAGTTTCTTCAAGACTACTAAAATGATCAGTCCTTTGGGATGTGATTCCTTTTAACCATGAAAATGTATTAAAATAATGCACTGGCTCTGAGCTTCTAGGGTCGAGGCATTACAATTATACCGCACAATCCTTTTCTCACAACCCAGCTCTGCATCCCGCTACACAAAAATCACCATATGTAGTACCGCTGCATATAAGATCCTAACCACACCACAGTCCCACTACTCGACATCACTCTGTAATCACAACACAACATAGGCATTTTAGCTGCCTACAAGTTCATCCATTCCACAATCAATCAATCTCTTAGACTAAGATTCTATCACACCTCTCCTATACCAAATCACATACAAGGACCACTACCCCACTGCACACACATACCGCACTTTTATCATGGAAGAAAATCCTTTTTCCAACCTTGTACCCACAACTGTGCTCCCAACAACAACACCACACAACTTGCACAAGGTCACACAATTCAACAAAAAACAACACTCATCCACACCCATCAAAATGATGTGCATATATTAATATTTAACTGACATAGGTTCTTTAATTCCACTTTAACATAAGTGGGGTGATCGCACAATAAGTTTGATCTTGGAGCATTCATTTATTTAACCGATTATATGAGATTAATCAGATTTCATGTTACATTTGAACATAAAAACATCACAACAAAATAGAACATCACCAATACACAATAAGGACCATGAAAGACCATGGTTTCTAGAAGGCACATGACCACAAAAAATTATAACAGGAACAAAGATAACTGATAAAAACAATAATAAACAAAAAACCACTCACTTCCTGTTATTTCATTTACCTGTGTTATCTTTTGACCATATTCACCTCTTATTTATTTCTTGTTTTAAGAAAAGTTATCAACCATTCCTAATCAAGATTCATTAGTATACCCACCCTTCATGATTCACAATTAAATGGAATGAAAATAAATCCCTACTTTCAATGATCAATGATTGAAGTTCCTCCTCGCGCCAAGAATAGGGAATCATGCGAGCAGTAGGAAACTCCAAGAAGGATGAGCAGAAGGGATCTATCACAGACACACGACTCATCCAGAGAGTAAGTATCTAGGAGCACCAAGGGTAATGAAAAAAACACTAGGAAGGGAAGATCCTAACTTTGAATAGTGATATCCAATTTTAAAGGAAGAATGTTTTCCAAAAGTCATTTACGGGGATTGCGGTTAAGACAATGCGGGTTGAGTATCTCAAATCCCCAGGATATTAGGATATTAAATATATAATTAATACCCTTTTAAATTCCATTAAAAATTCTCAATGAAGGTTTCAAACTTGATTTACATCAAATAATACATTAGTGGGGTGAAACTGGAAAAAAATTGGGAAATAGGAAGAAATTGGCAAAGGGAAAACACCATTTCAGTGTGGAACCATTTCGGTGTGGCCATGATGGTGTGTCTGTGATGGTGTGACTGTTTGGTGGAATTGGGTTTTTAGAAAACTCATGGGACAAACCACTACAACCCCCAAGAACACCCCAAACACTAAATTTTCTCAAAAGAAATTCCTAAGAAAAATTTGGGTCATTACATCAGATACCTCTCAAACTATTATCATCCCCAAGGACTCTAAAATAAACTAAGGAGGAAGAGGGGTCTGAACAACCAACATATAAGATATCTCTTAGGGAAAAACCACCCTGTGTTGTTTGAAATCTTGGAGAGAAAACCTCAACATCTAGTAACACCTCTTTGATATCTATCTCTTGAAAAAATGGGGAGACACTAAGGCTACACTGCCCCAAGAAATCACACAAACACCAAAGGTCACACTATCCAGACACGTGGATTAGGGAGATCCTTCCTCCCTGTTAAGATACCATATTCTTTGGGTGACACTGAATTTCCCACACTGGTTTAATTGCATCCGCATTAAAGCGTCTTGATTTGGGATCAGGTCCTCCCTTCCCACACGTCAGGAATTTTCACACACATTTTCAAAGAAAAAACTCATCTCATAGTAAAAAAGATCAAGAATTACATCAAAAGCAATGAAAAAAACAAAAAAAAGTGTAAAACTCAAAACAACTCTGGGTACTGGGCATGCATCTGTACCTCTTTCTCCCATGTACTCTCCTTGAGGCCACCATTCCTTAATAACACACGAACCAAAGGAATGGTCTTCCCATGAAGCACCTTCTTCTTAAGATTCTTTATTCTTACTGGTCACTCCATGAATGTTGCGTCATCCTCGACATCTAACTATCCCCAGTCTAGGACATGGGAGTCATCATGTAGATACTGAAGGATCTGAGATACATGGAATATGTTGTGGATCTTCTCCAACTGTGGTGGAAACGCTAGATAATATTCCACCTTGTTAACTCATCCCAACACTTCAAAAGGTCTGATGAACCTGGGAGAAAACTTTATCCCTCTGCCAAACCTCCGCTGTCCACACTGGGGGGTGACCTTTAAGAACACATGGTCCCCAACATCTAACTCCAAATACCACCTCCAATGGTCTACATACGACTTCTACTGGTCCTGATCCACCTTCATCCTCTCACGCACAAACTAAAACTTCTTCATCGTGCTCTATACCACCTATGTGCCAAGAACACTTACCTCCCTATCCTCTATCCAGCACACGAGTGAACGACATGGTATTCTGTAGAAATCCTAGAATGGTTACACACCATGGGTAGAGTGATAGATATTATTGTAAGTAAACTCTACCAGGGGAAAGTGTCATATACATGATCCTTTAAAGTCCAGAACACATGCTCGCAACATAACATCCAATGTATGGATGATCCTGTCCATCTGCCCATCCATCTGAGAGTGGAAAGCAATGCTAAGGCATAATGAAGTGCTAAAAGCATGTTGTAATACCTTTTAGAATCATGAGGTAAACCATGAATCTCGATCCAAGATGATGGATCTCGTAACTCCATACAGACACACCACTTCACCCATGTAACTCTATGCTAAGGAATCCACTGTGCTCGACTCCTTGATTGCCAATAAGTGAGATGATTTCGTCAATTGATCCACCACTACCTAGATAGAATCACAGCCTCCCTAATCCCTAGGTATCCCAATGAAAAAATCCATCGAGATGTCATCCCACTTCCACTCAGGGACATCTAAAGGATGCAACAGACCTTCGAGAACATGATGTTCAACCTTCACCTGCTGACACACTAAAAACATTTCCAAAAACTTCGCCACTACCCTCTTCACCCTAGGCCACCAAAACTGTTCCCTTAGGCATCAATAAATCTTTAAAACTCATGGGTGTACCACTATGGGCGAGCTATGAAACTCACTGATAACTCCATTACACATTATTACTAGGAAAAATATCTTCACATGAAACAACATCTGATTTTGACTATCTTCCGACCATCCCCTCGGAGCATCCCCCTGGTTAGCGAGATCACACATCACTTTAGTCTCTAGGTCTTCCCACTAAGACTCCTCCACCTACCGCACCAAGGTAGACTTCACTGTCATCTAAAAAAAATATCCCCTACTACTATATTCTCTCACGTCTAGACGTAAAGAGGCCAACTCCTCCATTTCCTTCCAAGTATCTATGGATTCCCGAACTACCTCATTGTGCGACTTCCTAATCAAAGAATTGGCCACAATATTCCCCTTTCCTGAGGTGTAAGATATCTCAAAGTTATAGTCTTGGAGAAACTCCATCCACCTCCATTGCTGAAAGTTCATGTCTCACTGGGAGAAGATATACCTAAAGATCTTGTGATCTATGAACACCATAAAGAATTCCCTAATGAGGTAATTCCACCACAACTTCAGTGCGAACACGACCAATGCATGTTCCAGGTCATGGGTGGAATAGTTATGTTTGTGAGAACATAACTTCCTAGACCCATAAGATATCACTCCCCGCTTCTGCATCATCACACACCCAAAGGCTAGACCAGAAGCATCATAGAACACCTCAAACATTACCCCTTCCTTAGGAAACCTCAACACTGGAGCATTGACTAAATTTCACTTCAGATACCTAAAGGCTACCTGACACTGTTCACTCTGCACGAAGGCCTGACCCTTTCTGGTCAAAGCTATCAACAGAGCTAAAAATCAAGGTAATTCAGGTACGAACCTACAGTAATAGCCTTCCAGACCTAGGAAGCTAAGAACCTTCACCACATACTTGGGTGATTCCCAAGAAACTAACTCTTCAACCTTTGACGGGTCTACTGTTATCCCCTATTGGGACAACACATGTCCAAGGAAGTGCAACTCTCTTGTCCAGAACTTGCACTTGGACAACTTTCCATAGAGCTGGTGGTTCCAGAGGATCTCCAAGACAATCCTCAGATACCCAGCCTGCTCCTCCTCTGACCTTGAGTAGATCAGGATGTCGTCGATGAACACAATGATGAACCGGTCTAGGTACTTACAGAAAACAGATTTCATGAGCCCCATGAACACAACTGGTGAATTCATGACACCAAAGGGCATAACCATGAAATAAAAGTTCCCATACATGCACCTTAAAGTAGTCTTTAGGATGTCACCCTTCTTTATCCTCAACTGGTGATATCCAGAATGTAGGTCTATATTAGAGAACCAACCTGATCCCTTAAACTGGTCGAAAATCTCGTCAATCCTTGGAAGGGGGTAATGGTTCTTGACCATCACTTGATTTAGCCTCTGGTAGTCTATACACATCCTCTGACCACCATCAGCCTTCTTTGTGAAGAATACTGGAGAACCCCACAGTAACACACTTGGCTGGATAAAACGCTTATTCATTAGGCCGTCAACCTAAATTTGAAACTCTCAAAACTCAGAGGGTGCCATCCGATAGGGAGCCATTGAAATCAGATGACCACTAGGTAGAAAGTATATTCTAAACTCAACATCACGCTGAGGGGGTAGAGCTACAACCTCATCGAGGAAGACATACAGGAACTCACTGAAAACGCATGAAACTTTCCCCATATCTGGATCTACTGATTCCACTGATAGATCGGCCAACAAGGAAAGAAGAGTCTCCACACGCTGACTTCCCTTCTAATAACTCTGTTCGCCAATGAAAGCTATGCACTAGCCGCCCACATCTTAAAACACGACCATTCTCTAGAAGAAGTCGATAATTGTGTGCACCGAAAACAATAGGAAAATTCCTAGGATGAAATCATACGGTTGTATCAGTAGTAGAAGAAGATCTCCATTGTACTGATGTGGCCCCAGAATTAGTCTATATCCTCAAAAAATATCAAACAAATTGGTCTAACCTCTAACTAGAGTACTCAACACCAGTGGCATTCGAAGTATCTCTACATCTAGTCCCAAATAATGGGCTAGACCGATTGAAACAAAGGATTGAGAGGATCCTAAATCAAACAAACCACACACAATAGTACTTAACAGACTGATCATACCTTGAATAACCTCTAGCCCAGCTGGAACTGCTACCTCTACGGCATAAAACTTCCCACGCCCAGCTCCTCTACCTATCTGATGTCAACCTTATCCATGACCATTCCCTAGTCAAGGTACCTGAGGAGCACCCTAGGGTCATCCTCCCCCAGCACTGTCTACCCTCAGTGGAGCATGAGCTCACTGCCCCTACTACTGGAAGGGCTTGACCGACAACTGCTACTGCTGAAGTGGGTGATGAGCCTGTCCACCCCCACTGTACAACGCTCGAGCTGGGAACTAGTTCCAAAGATGTCCAAAACCTCCACATATAAAGAACCTCAGTCCCAGGCCTATAAGGAAAGGTAAAAAACCAAGATATTGAAACTATAACTATTGAGGCCTACTCTCCGCTGGTGAAAACCTACGGCCTTACCCTTTGAAGAACTTAGTAGGATCCCCTCTCCCGACGCAGCTCCCAGTGAGTGCATCCATTCCACTACTTCGACCTTATTATAAACCTCTAAGTATGTCAGTAGGGTGAAGGAGTAACAACATACTGAAGAAAAGGTTGGAGTGTCTCCTCTAAGCATCGTGCTCGGGACCCCTCGTCCGGGAAGAGATCCGGTGCGTAGTGCTGGTGATCCTTGAACAATATCAGGATATAATATGGTAAATCCCAAACAAATCCAAATACCAAAACTAAAATTAAATCCAAAATCCATTCCCACAATGTATGTCCAAAATTAAAGCTGATACAAAGTACAATGAAAATTCCAAAGTAAAGTACCAAAAGAAAGAAACTATGCAGCAACAACAACTATCACGACGCTCGAGCTAGTAAAGCCCTACAAGGTCCTTAAATTCCTCCTAGAAACCTAAAAACAGTTTTATATACGTAGGTAGAGAGTACAAGTATACTTAGTAGGGAAACTAAAGCTACCTATGCCCAAGTGGGAGAAACATGCTAATTTCCCTGTGAGAAAATAACAGAACCTCAAGCACCTACCAAGGAGTACTAACCATCCCAGCCTCACTAAGGAACACTCACCCAAGTAACACAAGTCAAGTAAAGTAATAGTATATGCACATCCATATTTGGGTACCCCACACCACTTTCCCACTGGTTAACTGCTCACTCCTAACTACTAACGTCTTGACTCCAAATCTCTTCCCATACACAGTCCCACTGCCACAACTCGACCACACACACCTGGGCCTCAAACCACACACAATACCACCCATAGACACCTTGGATACAAAAACACATAATCTCGCCCACAAACACCTGGGCCACAACAACCAAAACTCTCGCTCGAAGGCACCCGAGCCTCATCCCGAAGACACTTGGGAACATAACCTGGACCATAGAAACTTAGTCCTCTCATCCAAAACAAACCCTTTAGCAAAGAATCTTGGACTATGGTAATCCTCAAGCCATTATAGACTGCCTGGATATACCTGAGCGGAAAGATCCAGACGAGGGTGCGATGAATAATTCAGTATCCATCCATCCATCCTCCCACCAGGATATTGGAAAATACACCCTTCCCCCATGAAATGAAGGTGTTCGATACATAGTTCTCAAAAAGGGTGGGGTATATATATAAATCACACGGAACTAAAAAATATATATATATGTATATATATATAAGTAAGAAAACACTCAGCCCAACCTATGGGTTTCCAAACAAATAGATAGCCCAATCAAAACCATTTTTTCTCCTACCTCTACATGAAAGACCACACAACAACCACAAGGTAAAAACATAACCCGACCCCCTTCCCATTGAACTTCCTGCCTATGTTAAATTATGGTCCATTTTAATTATTAAAACACTAATAGGAAACTACCAGCCATAACCATGTCAAAAAAAAAACAAGCAAAACCAAACTACAATCCCACTGTACAACATCACAAAACCAAATTTATAGTCCACCACACAAACCCCCACTCTTCCTAGACACACGTTCAGTCATTTACAACAATAATTCTTAAAAATTATACTGAAAAATCATTTTATCACAACCCAACTCCTCATCCCACTACACAACAATTCCCATATGCAGTCCCACTGTATATAAGATCATAACCACACCATAGTCCCACTGCCCAACATCACTCTACAACCACAACACAACACATGCAGTCCAGTTCCCTATAAGTTCATCCATCCTAAAATCAATCAATCTCTCGGATAGTGATTCTATCAAACCTCTCCTATACCAAATCACGTACAAGGCCCACAACCCCACTGTACACACATACCACACTTTTCACCTAGAACTAACTCCTTTTTCCAACCTTGTACCCACAACTGTTCTCCCAACAGCAGCACCACACAACTCGCACAAGGTCACACAATTCAAAAGAACACAACACTCAACCACACCTATCAACTGGATGTG
Source organism: Viscum album (assembly GCA_963277665.1). NCBI lineage: Eukaryota > Viridiplantae > Streptophyta > Magnoliopsida > Santalales > Viscaceae > Viscum > Viscum album. The sequence continues at coordinate 644,386,050 of OY728122.1, forward strand.
CATATATTCAGAGTTAATCAACATAGGTTCTTTAATTCCACTTTAAATTAACTGGGGTGATCACAAAATAATATTAATTCTGGGGCATCAAATTATTTAACCAACTATATGTGATTAATCAGATTTCTGTTGAGTCAATAAGGTTTCCTTATGACTTTTCCATTCCTTCATGTTTTGAAAATCAAAAACACCCTATCTTAATACAAAATTCATTTTCCCTAAGATATTTCTTAAGAAGGAAAATTTTCCTTCCCCAAGGAAATTTATCCTTACCATGTTTTTCATTGTTCATATTTTAGTCTCTCTAAATCTAACTATTTTTATTCCTAATTGAAAAATTCAGTTTCACATATAAAACCTCATAATTCTATAAATACTTAGATATAGAGTATTCTATTTTCAGGATCAAAATTCATATTCCGAATTCTCTGAAATTCAGACTCCGAATTCTCTGAAATTCAGGCTCCGAATTCTCTGAAATTCAGACTCCGAATTCTCTGAAATTCAGACTCCGAATTCTATGAAATTCAGACGTAAAATTCTCTAAAATTCAGACTCCCAATTCTCTGAAATTCAGACTCTGAATTCCATATAATTCTGGTTCCGAATTTCTTAGAATTCCGGTTCCGAATTCCTTCGAATTCAGACTCCGAATTCCTCAGAATTCGGACTCTGAATTCCTTAGAATTCAGGTTCCGAATTTCTCAGAATTCAGACTCCAAAGTCTATAGAATCCTGATTCCAAATTCCTTGAAAAATAGAATCTGAATATCCATATAATATATACTCCGAATGTTATCTTTCTTAGACTCCAGATTATATATTTCCATAGACTTTGAAAAATGAATTTGGTTGAGAAACCATATTTTCCTTACTCTTGTTATAGTTTTAAAACGATGTTGTTTATTCTGTTTCTAACCAACTGTTGTTTGAGTGACGCGTGTACATGTCCCTCCAAAATTCGAGGAAAAATATGACCATTGGAGGAGGGCGCCGACTGTTAGAAATGCACCTATAAATAGAATCTCATTTGAACCAGCTCAATACTATTCTACAACTCTAGAGATTACATGCTGCTGAAGTGATTTCTAGAGAGAGAGAGAGACTCTCATGCTTTGTGCGTAGTAAGAATCTTGTTCAGATTAATTCATGTGACTCCAATTGTTTTTGTATACAATTGAGGGATTCCGGGGATAGGAAGATAGAGGTTCCGACTACCTTGAAGTTCGAGGGCTTTTGGGGATAGGAAGACAGAGGTGCCGATTACCTTGAAGTTCAAGGGCTTGTGGGGATAACAAGACAGACTCTGATATTATTATCGAGGGCTTACCCTAGTGAGGGTAAGATAGAATTTCTTGAAAGTATAAATCAAGGGACCTTTATCCAAGGTTGTTGGATACCCTACTCTTTAGGTTAAAAGATTTCTTACTTGTTACATGTATTGTTTCAAGTTTGTTTTCCACTGCATTTTGATAAATAAGCCACTACAACAAAACCACTGTTTAGTAGCGGTTTATAATAAACTGTCGTGAAACATTGTTTTTTTAATAGCCCAACCCTTCCCCACACCCCGACCCTCCTCACCTAGATTCCCCCGACCCCCCACTTCCCCCACGACCCCGGCCCCCCGTGACCCCAGCGACCCCACGACCCCGGTGACCCCGCGACCCCGGCGACCCTGATTCCCCGGTGACCTATACGAAACCCTAAGGTTTGAAATTCTTATATAGAACGTTATGCCTTAACAAGGTTTCAAATAACCAATTCTATCTTATGGTAAAACATATGATATGGAAATCCTCTAATGATACCCTAGTCTCCAACACAAGATGAATTTTTGACATATTTTAATCATCATTGTGATGTTCTATTTCATGGGAATTTCTAATTACATAGTGATATAATATGAAGCATTTTTCATCATCAAAATAGCCTCAAAATGTAATGTCAACATATATAAATAACCCAGTTAAACACCACATTTTTTTTGTAAAACTATTTCAACCAACCAATGTAGTCTCAATCCCATTCTTGATATTAAAATTTTACCTTGTTGTATCCTCATCATACACTATAAGAATACATTACCAAGGAAATGATATCACATCATTCAAGAATCTAAAATATTCCATGATTAATATTCAATGTAGGAGGTGTTTTAATTTATCATGGCCATAAATTAAGAAGGAAACCACATGCAATACATTCTTGTACTAAGGGGAACACCAAATATTCCCCATACCTATTGTCTAACAAAATTGAGTAAATAATCAATAAGGAGGCCACATAGAATTAATTTATAGGGAATGAATATTTGAAATCATGGACATTTATTTCTTTGTTCTTTAGACTTATCTAGTAAGAAAGTGGGATAGAGTGTATAAATATATTGGGATACCCATTGTGTAATAAGTTCCCCAGTATGGGATTAACATAGAAAATAAGTTAACTATAATTTTTCATTTATGTTTATTATATATATTTTAAAATTTGTTATCATGATCTATTAACTCTATAATTATTGAGAAATAACTTATGGAATTGATCTCAGGGGAGGAAAGGGTGTCCCAATATCTGTTATTCATTTCCATGTTTTAATTTAATTTCATGTTGAGATAATGGGATGAGATGAGTCTTATTTGGTGATCCTCAATATTATCTACATTTATTTTCCTCATTTATTAATCTATAAAATCTATTTTACATTCCTTTTATTAGTTTCCATAATGTAATATGGGATTGGTGGAGTTTGGGGATGGACAAAATATGTTGAAGTTAGGTGTTAAAGTAGTGTTAAATATTTGATTTTTGTTCTCCATTCATTATTCACCATAGGGGATATGGAATAAGGTGTTCCAAGAAGATATTTAAGGAACATGGTATTTTTATTAATACATGTAAAGGGAGATAGATGAAAAAATGATATTGATTTATTCATTATGTAATGATACACACCATTATGTGTAGTAATTTTTAGTGGAAATGTTAATTTTCGACTCTGGAGAAGTGTTTTTTTGGAGAACTGGGATTCATATTGTAATTATAAGAGTTATCTTATCTCAAGGAGATGTTTTTGTATATTTATTAAGGTCTAGTAAGAGCATCATGTTCTTAGGTGGATGTTGGAGTAGGTTTAGGGTGAACCTTTTGCTGAATTTTAGTTATGGTGTTAGTCAAAATTAGACACTCAAGTAATGTCATGATGGTATCTAGGTAGGGGGATAACCCATTTTACCAAGGGAGGTCTTAGAAAAATTATTAAGTAACTCTATAATTGTGTTTAGGTAGTTTAATTTCCTAGATACCAAGATGATGACATGTCATGGCCAATAACTTCATGGCACAATGAATATGTAAATTTTTGGAAAAAGGGAAGAAACCTAAGAAATGGATGCACTACGATGGGGGGTAGTCACGTAATGGACATGAACTTTAAAAATTATTTGGGTGAACATTATAAACATTTTCACACAATAAGGTAAATATTTCATCATAATGTAGATAAATAGGGGTGTTGAGCACACTACTTGGGGGATGGTCATGATGTTACCATCATGGTCACATCATGAATGTGATAAATTCCTTTTTTCAAAAGGAGGGGAAGAACCATAATTTCAGAGTTATACCCTTGTATTCTTGGTTAAACAAACCAAATGGGGGAGGCCATTTTGGCTCATCATCCTTATACTCATCCCTCCTACGACTCCCCTTGATCTAGGATGTTCTGGGTGGAATTTTGTGTATAGAGATTCTAGGTGATATCCCTCATCTTGTTCACTCCATTTGGTTTAACTTTCATTTATATATGATTATGGTATTTTTATTAGGTTTATTGAGAATATTACACATGAGTATGGTGGAATCATCACAATATAATAGTGCTTTTGTTCGATATGGATAAAGTCACCTTGATATGATGTAAGCAAGCCATTACTCACCATTTTAATGAACATAAATTATCCAAATAATTTTTATAGGGTTTTTATTAAATTAAAGTAGACATCAAATTGGTGTTAATTTATTCTCCCAAGCCTTTAATATTGGGAAATGGCTTTGTTTTTTGTGAATAAATATTATGGAACCCTTCACCTTTGTAATGATTACCAAAAGATGAATCGAGTCATAGTAAAGAACAAGTTTCTATTGCCTTAGACTGGTGATATGTTTGATCAGTTTAAAGTGAATAACTGGTTCTCAAATATTTATCACCATTATGGTTTTCACTAGCTAAGAATAATAGAGTTTGATATATTGGAGATTTTCTTCCAGAGTAGGTATGGACATTAAAAGAATATTTCTATGCCTTTTGGTCTAACAAATGATACCTTAATTTTTATAGTGTTGAACAACATTATATTCCATGATTATCCTAATTAATTTTAGCGGTATTCGAGTATGACATATTGGTTTAATATTAAACCGAGGAGAATCATGTGAGTCTAGTTTTGGAAATTTTTAGAGACCACTCTTTTATCCCCCTATTATCCTATTTCATATACATGTTCTCAGGTTTCAAAAATGTATTCATGGTTTGCACCTAGACACCCATCCCACAAATCCAATGCATTTACATCACAATTTATCCCCCTATTATCATGTTTTAACTCCTCTCCAATCTGTATTTTGCAAATGAGGTTCACACTTATTGGAGGTGGTATTTCATAATTACTTATAAAAAATGGTGGTTTAAAACGAAAAGTAATTTTGGTTTCATTAGTGTGTTCCTTGTTTAATTTATACCTTTTTTTGTATTTTATTCTTACTTTCATATAGAATAATTAGGCTTTATTTTGAGTATTTAATTGATATAGTTCATTTAGATGTCATTGTTGTCCACTGTAATTTTCAAAAAGGATTCTTTAGTTCTTATTCCGACCTAGAATACGTGTTGATTTGTTGATGTTAAATCATTTTCAAACTCGGACACCATCATAGGATTCCTGAATCACTATCTTCCTTAATTAAGTGTTTTTCAAGGGTCAGTGGAAGCAGTTAGGTAGTTGAAACTAATTGAGGTGATCCTCAATTATCTTAGGTAACCTGATACTTTGTGGGTGAGAATTTTTTAGAACTGGATTTATAGTTTCAGTAGAGTCTTCTGGGAGTCAGTGGTACCTTCTTAACTTCATGAATGTATGAATTGGAATCTCATCAAGATTGATTTTTTAATGGTTATTTCCTAAGGGAATGAATGTAGAGAAATATACTGAGCTCATGAGACTTTTTATTGGTGACATATCAGTATGGGAGTATGTCAATAACCTTTCAAGGTTTGGTATATATTCTCCAAAGATAGGGGTCATCAATTATGAGAAAGATCATTTCTTTGGTGATGGTCTTCACCCATACCTTGGTACATCTCTACTTTCTTTGGGCATAACATCCATTTTGGAGGTTTTCACTGGGGACATGTGAATAGAAGATAAATATTCTTGGAAATCGATGGTTTTTCATTCCTTAGTTTTATCAGGTATGCAACAAATTAATAGTGGGAATGAAGAGAATCCAATGTGAAAGGAGTAGATGCAGGATGAAATATATATTTTTTCTGTTAGTACTCCATCTATTATCATTTTTAATTTTTTTTCTACATAATGTTTTTGAAATATATATTCTGAACATAATTTTATTTGATTAAATGAAAGGAATTCTAAGGAAGAAGCGGTACATTATTTCATCCAGTTCTGTGACAGATGACGCTTCATCTTGTTCCCTACCCATGACATCTGAGGCACCAACTGCCGACACCCCTGTACCATCTCCCCCTGCACCATCTCTCACACCATCTGTGGATGTCCCAGTAGAGGCTGATTCGTCGACTCCCCCTTCAGGAGCCTCAACAGTGGGGCAGCGACGCGCCCCTTCCAGTTCATCCCTGACATACTGGAGTGTCACTGTCTTAGGTATAAATTTTAATTAAATAAATTTATTGAATTTTGTTTATACTAATTGTTTTCTCATTGAAGATGAAAAAATGAAACCGTGGAGAAAATCATAAAAAGTTCAGATGTTTGGAATCTGAATTGAAATAAGATTGTTGTGCCATTTGATTCTTATGGGGTCCTTTCAGATGATTCCGCGAGGTTACTTGGCCAGATTCTAGGCCAGCTGGCAGCGGATCCCATTTCCCTTCCCATTTCATATGACGATTAGAGACATATGCCTCCAAGCTAGAAAAATGAAGTGTTTGATTCTCAAATCAAGGTAAATTTATTACATTATGGTTTAATTGAATTACATGTTACCAATATTTTCAAAATGAATTTCTGTATACAGATGTTCTTCCACTTTACTATTGCTGATGTGATAGCACGGAAGTGGACGTTGAAAAATCTAGGTAAGAAGTGGAAAGATTTTAAATGGAGATTGTGGTGTGATGTCAATGATGCTTCATTGACCGCACTGTAAATGTATGAGAAGCTACCCAGTGGGGTACCTAAAGAGCAGTGGAAAGTGTTTGTTGACAGGCATCAGGATCAGAAGCGGATGGTATTGATATATATATATATATATATATATTATATTATCCTCATTTTAAATTTATACATGTATATGAAAAGGACATGAAATTAAATACATTAGTATTAAATTGCATTTTATTTATTTCAGGATCTCTCAAGACAGAATGCGTCAAACCGAGCGAAGCAAGTCATCCCGCAAACTGCGGGCTCAAAAAGTTTTTCTAGAAGTTGAACGACATTGGTAATATTTTAATTAGTTTAAATATTTATAAGAAAATATTATCTATTTAATATATTTAATTATCGATTTATCTTTGATTAATGCAGTCATAGTTTTTAGGCCATGAAGCATCCAGAACTGAACTGTGGTTGGATGTTCACCAGAAATCAGATGGATGTTTTGTTAATGAGCCTGCTAAAGAAGTTGGGGTATGAAGTCAATTTTTTATCATAATAACTTATTATCAATTTTTACTGTGTTAATATATATTGATATTTGATTTATAGTTCAAAATTAAAGAACTATGGGATGCCAATCCTGCACATTCCTACTCTATCTCCTAGGATGACCCGGTTGCTAAAGTCCTTGGGAAGGAGAATCCTGGGAGAGTGCGCGGGATGGGTTTGGGACCCATGACATCTGAGGTTTTTAGCAGGCCACCGGGGATAGCTGCTGTATCTACTCCTGACTTTAGTCATCCCATACCCGGAGATTCTAAAAAAGAGATTGTTTCTTTACGAAACACAGTTCACCAGCAGGGGGATCAGATATCTACATTGCAGAAAGAGTTGACTGAAATACATCAGCAAATGAGCAGATATGCCCCCGGTGGGAGTGCATCGAGTGGTGGTATGCAGGTAAATCACAGAAAATCAAAATCATTTAGTTTTCTAATGTTCAATGGTTTTAAGTTTTAATATAAATATGAAACCGTATTTAATTTTCAATATAATGTTCTTACAGGTGACAACACAAAGTGGAAATGAAGGTGGAGAGGGTGACGATGCATCATCGGACCCTAAGTAGTTGTATTATTGATGTGTTGAACAAAAATGGAAACAATTGGTTTGTATATGTAACATTTGTGGCACATAGTTTCCACCACACATTTTCATGTCCTAAAATTTCCTTGATTTCTCATGTTTCTTTTTATGCATTTTATTGATTTTTGATGTTTATTTTTATGTCTTCATTTCTTGAGTGTGGTATACATCATTACATTTAGGTATGTGTTTGAATTGGTAGTCGAGATTTTGGATGACTAGGAGTTAAACCCATTTTTGATGGGTTGAACAAATTGGGTCATTTATTAGTGATCAAGGGGATAGTGTTGTGGACAATTTGGTGAGGCCCATTGTTGATGTGTTGAAAAAATTGAGGCATTTCTTGTTAAATATGAAATTATAAATAGTAATGAAAGAGTTCATGTGGTATAGAGTTAGATTTGAAATTCAAGTGGTGTAAAATATTTATATAAATTATTCAATGCTATCAATCAAAATATGGTGATAAAAAGTGACATTAGAACATATAAAGTGGTATCCAATTGAGGATATGGAAGAAGATAGCTTGATGGATACCATTGGAGTTATTAACTTAAGTTATTATTTCTTATATTAAGTTCTAGATCATTAGGTTTAAAGGATTTATTTATAACTAATTTCCAAGTTGTAAATTCACTCACTAAAAATCTATAATAAAATGAAGCTATATGTGAAAGAGGTTTTGAGATTAAAAGAAAATTTAGATTTTTAAGACGAGTGATATCTAGCATGGAGATATAACAAGGAGTAAAGGATGAGGTTAAACTAATGGTAAAAAAAGATAAAAGTTTAGTGATAAAATGAAAACTTAGTAGCTGAATACAACCCTCAAGTGGTGAACATAGTCAAGAGGTTTGGAGGATAATTTACATGCAGTTGTAAGATATCAAAGGTTTTAAAATAAAATCAACAAGAGGATGAAGTTTGATGTAGAGTTCCTTCATAGAGTGGTACTTTCTTGATATGGCATGGTGTTCAAAGGATGAATTTAGAGTTCTTTCAGTTGGTTATTTATGGTGTGTCTGTCTCTATCATGACACAAGGACCTAGAGGTCAATTTATAATGGTTCTTCCTTGGGTGACGTTATTCTGTAGTACTTTTTTCATATTATAGCCTTCCTCAATGATATTGATTTAATGATTTTTAACCATGTATCAGAGGGGTTGTACAATGGATTGGATTTGGTTTTTATGGGAAATAACTATGTTTTAGGTTGATTAAGGCTCCCCTCATGTGTTTTAGGTCACCATATTATTTTTCTCCTTTATTACACAATAGGCATCATATATTTGGTTGAGGTATAATATTTCTAAAATTATCTTCTATCTTTAGGAATAAATTGTTTGACTATCCTACTAAGAACTTTTCCAAGGGTCCTATATTATTATTTTTATATGTGTTTGGTTATGACTACTTTATTACTCATGGTTATGAGGAATGGGAACATGGGGGAACACTCTTTAAAGAAAAACAAACTAAATAAAGATAGTAAACTAGTTAAGAGTAAATTAGAAGGGAAAAATGAGTCGCTTGTACTTTATGGATTTTCATGATATTACTATGCGTTGAATCTTATTGATTGATAATTGATGATATGGATTACTTCTTGTTGATATGATATGTGATTCCTTCTTATTGATCCCCATGTTGGGTGTTGTTTCTCAGGTAGTTCTAAGTTGGTTTATATTTCTGGTTTTATTTGTTTTTCAGGGTAGTGGTGCAGCAGAAGCAAAGAATTATTATTTTTTATTCTGGGTAGCTTTTTGCGGTGGTTTTAACCACTGCGAAATGTTTATTGGTGGCGGTTTAAACCACCGCTAAACTGTGAAAACTTCCACTAAACGTAAAATAAAATTTACATCTAGGGGCGTTTATAATCGCTGATAAATAGGAGCATCGTGGCTGCCTCATTCCGCAGCGGTTCCCGTGACTTTAGCGGCGGTTTTACGGCCACTGGAATTTGAGTTTATTAGAGGCGGTTATAACTACCACGAATAAAGTGATATCCAGGGCTCATAAAATCGCCACTAAATTCAGGAAAACCGCCGCGAAATGAGGCAGCGACGACGCTTTCTTGAAACCACCGCTAAACGAAAATAAACGCCGCTAATAGATTGGCAACGCCCTATTAGGCGACAGTTTCTGTAAACTGCCGCGAAAAATATAGCGGCGGTTTAAACCACCGCTAAACACAAAAAAAACCGCCGCTAAATGGTGATTCTGTTGTAGTGAGGAAAGTATAACTATCTTATACTTTCTTTTTCTTGTATACTCTGATTAGTACGATTCTATACAATTTAATGTAGAATCTTTCTCTTTGTAAAATTTTCTTAATTTTCATTTCCAGAACCATATTTCTGGAATCTAGAAAGTTTGTAGAACTAAGAGGTGTTGTGAATTTACCTTATTTAACTCTATTAAACAATAGTAGGTTTTATACCAACTTTAAAGGTTACAAAGGAATTTTTAAAGTGTATAATTCACCCCACTCTTGTATATTGAGCATCTACATTCATCATTTCAATCCTACAATTGGTATCATAGCAAGTTTTTGAAATACTTATATTCACATATAAGTTTTCTTGCTCAAGTTTTTCATTGTTCTATATTTTCCTTGATTAAGATTTTTATCCTAGTTTAAAAACCATTTATTACTAACAATGTTTATATGGAAAGATATTTTCTTTGAGATGGTAGGAATGAATATTGGTTAAATTAACAATATTAATCCTAATAGACCACCAATATTTGATGGGAATGATTATGAATATTGGAGAGATTTTATGAAGACTTTTTTCATTAACACTGGAGTGGAAAACTTTGTAATGCTTATTGAAGATTACAAGATTCCTGATAAGGAAGTCAGAACTTTTACTAATCAAGAAAAGTCAGAATATCAACTTAACTATAAAGTACAAAATAATCTATTGTGTTCCATGACCAGGAATATATATAGACATATTTCTTCTTGTGAAACTGCAAATTGTATTTGGAAAAAATTAGAGGTCACTCATTTTGGAACATCCAAAGTTATCGAAACTAGAAGAGCTATGATAAGAGCTGAATATCATGGTTTTTTTGCTTTCCTTATGGAGAACCAATTTGTAAGGTACAATAAAAGTTTTTGACCATTGTTAATAGTTTACAATCCTTGGGTGAAAAAGGTTTAGATGATGAGGCACTTATGGACAAGATTATAGATATCATGCCTAATGAGTGGGAATCAAAGAGAACAGTTATTTATGATAATAGGAAAGTCTCACAAATTAATCTTGATGAGATTTTTAGAACTCTTCTTCAACATGAGACTAGAATGAAAAGATATACTGATCTAAATAAGAAGAATAATGGAAATGCTAGTTTTTCTTTTACAACTACTTCAAATTAGATGAAAGCCAGGACTCCTGAGAGAGTTACAAGATCCAAATCTAAGAGGGCTGTTATTCAATCCGAATCAAGTGAAAGTGAACATTCTGAGAATAAACTAGCTAATATTTCTCGAAGGACGAACAATATAGTTGGGTTCAGTATAGATACAAGAATAAATAATTAAAGGATAAGAAAGACTCTAAAGTCAATTGTTATAAATGCAAGAGAGCAGGGCATATAAGGCCAGATTTTCCTATGCTTAAAAGAAAAGACAGAAAGGAAAAGCATTCTGAGAGGAATATAAATAAGTACTAAAAGGATAAATATACAAAAGTTTCGAAATCCAATGACACCTGGATTACCAGTGGTGGTGAATCTTTTGAAGAATACTCAGAGTACGAATCTTCTGTTCTGAAGAATCTTGGTCTATTAGCCAATATACCTATTGAAAATCATTGTTTAATGGCTAAGGAACACAATTCTAAATCAATAACCAATGTATCCTTGAATGCTAATTATAGTGATAATAAATATTATGATTCTTCAGATGAATAATCTTCTTCTGATGAAGATAATACTTTACCTACTTATGAAGATGTTTCTAGGTTTTCTAACCTCCCTGAGAATGAAAATTCTAAAGTCAAGAAAAAACTTGATAAGGAAAATTCTTGGATTTCTATTCTTACTAAGGAAATATCAGATCTTTATAAAGATCTTGATAAGAAAACCCTTGATTATGAAGGTATTTCAAAAAACCTTGGGGAATTTAAATATTAGAATGATAAAATTTCTAAGGATCTAGAAAATTAATTTCTAAGAAAAATGTTTTCGAGACTAACTCTAGTGCTAAAACTAAATTTTTTGAGGATAAAAACTTAGTGATTAAGCTAAAGTTAGAAATATTTTCCATGAGTAAGTGTTTGTCAACTTTACCTTAGGTAAGGAAAATTTTGATAAGATGTATTCCCAAATTCGACCTCTAAGGAATAATTATGGATTTGGTAATACTCATTTAAAACCGATTTTTAGTAACAATTATTTTGTTCCTCAAAGTGATCCATTCTGTACTAAGTGTCAGTGTGGTGGGCACTGGGAAAAAATTGTTCCTTAAACAAAAATCATTCTTTAGGTTTTCATAAAGCTTATTTTTCAAAGAAAATGTGGATTCCAAAAATTTTTCTTTCTGAAGTTTTCAGATCCAAGAAAGTTTGGGTTGAGAAATTATAACACTCTTGTTTTCAGGAAAGTAAAGATATTACCAAAAACAATACATAGTACATGGATAGTGGATGTTCCCAACACATGACTCATAACAAAAAATTCTTTGAAAATATTATCAAGACGAATGGAGGAAAAGTAACTTTTAGAGATAATGCTCAGGGAGAAATTATTGGTATATGCAATATTGTTATTCTTGAAAAAACTTTGATTTCAAATGTTTTATTTGTTAAGGGTCTTAAGAACAACCTTATTAGCATAATTCAATTATGTGATGAAGGTTACCTTGTGAATTTTTGGAATGACAAGTGTTTAGTACACAATTACAAGGAAGAGTTTATGCTTTCTGCCCATAGGAAAGAGAATGTATACACACTAAACTTAGAAGACCTTAGGAGCCAAGATATACCTTGTCTTAGTGCATTGGAAGATAATTCTTGGTTATGGCATAGAAGGTTAAGACACTGTAACCTTAGAAAACTATGCAAACTCTCTAAAAAAAGACTGGTTAAGTATCTACTGGAGAATATATTTGATTTTTCAAAAGTTTTTGATCCTTGTCAATATGGAAAGAAACATAAATCAAGTTTTAAATCAATTGTTAAAGTCTCAAATATTGATGCATTACAGTTAGTGCATATGGATCATTTTGGTCCAACACAAACTAGAAGCATCGAAGGCAAAAATTATGTATTTGTCTTAGTTGATGATTACACTAGATTTACGTGGGTCTATTTTCTAGAAAATAAATCCGAAGATTTTTCTTATTTAAAAATTTTTAGAGCCCAAGTTAAAAATGAGAAAAAAATTCCATTAATAACTATTTATAGTGATCATGGAGGAGAATTTCAAAATTCTGATTTTGAAACTTTTTGTAGTATAAAAGGCATTACTCATAACTTCTCAGCACCAAGAACACCTCAACAAAATGGTTTTGTTGAAAGAAGAAATAAAATTCTTCCAAAGATAACAAGAACCATGTTGAGTGAATATTCAGTAGCCAAACTTTTTTGGGATGAAGCTATAAGTACTGCTTGCTATACTATAAATCATGTTTTGATTAGAACTTTTCTTAATAAAACTCCTTATGAGTTATGAAATGGTAGAATACATAGACTTTCCTACTACATGGTTTTTGGTTGCAAGGTATTAATTCTAAATACTAAAGATAATCTACACAAATTAGCACCAAAATCTGATGGAGGAATTTTCTTAGGCTACTCCACAACTTCTAAGACTTATAGAGTTTTCAATAAAAATACTTGTACTGTTGAAGAAAAAATACATGTTAAATTTGACGAAACTGATCCTTTTATTTTTAAATAACCACAACCTACTTCCTTATATGTGTTTTCAAAAAATAATTATCAACCCTTGATAGAAGATCCTTCTGATAAGGAAAATGTTCAAGAAAATTTTTCTGAAGCATTTACCCCAGAAGGCCGCCTACCATACATTGATGAACAGGTTTTACAAAACCCAAATTAGTTGTTTCTAAAGAATCATCCCAATGATAGTATCATTGGTGATGTAAATCAAACTGTAAGGACTAGAGTTTCCTTAAGAAATGAAGTTGAACATCTAACATTCCTTTCCCAATTAGAACCAAAAAGCACTGATGAAGATTTAAGTGATGATGATTGGATAAAAGCTATGTAAGATGAGCTAAATGAATTCGAAAGGAATAAAGTCTGGACCTTGGTTGAAATACCTAAGGAAAATTTTGTTATTGGAGTAAATTGGGTCTTCAGAAATATGTGTGATGAAAATGGAATCATATTAAGAAATAAAGCTAGATTGGTTTCTAAATTCTATAATCAACAAGAAGGAATAGACTATGAAGAAACCTATGCTCCAGTAGCCAGACATGAATCTATTCATATTTTACTTGACTTTGTAGCAATATTTAATTTCAAACTTTTTCAAATGGATGTTAAATGAATTTTCCTTAATTACTATGTTCAAGAGAAAGTTTTTGTTGAACAAACTCCTGGTTTTTAAGATACAAAAACTCTTGAACATGTTTTTAAACTTACCAAAGCATTATATGAACTTAAAAAATCCCCAAGAGCCTAGTATGATAGATTTATAGGATTTTTTCTTCAAAACAATTATGTTAAGGGAAAAGGTGATCCAACCCTTTTTATAAAGAATGATAAGAAAAATGTTTTGATTGTTCAAATTTATGTTGATGACATTATATTTGGTTCAACTCAGCAATCTTTAACTGATTCCTTTGCGGATCTAATGAAATCTAAGTTTGAAATGAGTATGATGGGTGAGTTAACATTTTCCTTAGTTTTCATATTTCTCATAAAACAGAAGGAATCTATATATCCCAACATAAGTATATTAAATATCTTCTTAAAAAGTATGTATATAACAACACTAAGAGTATAAGTACTCCCATTGGTACCTCAAATTAACTTGTTCTTGATGAAGCTAGGAAACCAGTAGATCAAACATCTTTTTAAGGTATGATAGGAAGTCTACTTTACTTGATAGCTAGTCGTCCAAACTTAATGTTTTTGGTATGCTTATGTTAAAGATATCAATCCAATCCTAAGGAATCTCATTTAAAGGCAGTGAAAAGGATTTTTTGCTACTTAAAGGGAACCATGGATCTAGGACTCTTTTATACTTCTGGAAATGATTTTGTTTTAAAAAGTTTCTCAGATGCTGACTTTGGTGAATGTATAATGGATAAGAAAAGTACATTAAAAACCTATCATTTATTTGAATATTCATTAGTTTCTTGGTCAAGGAAAAAACAACACTCAATAGCACTTTCCACTGATGAAGATGAATATGTAGCAGCTAGGATTTGTTGTGCTCAAGTGTTGTGGATGCAACACACACTCACAGACTATGGTATGAGTTGTACCAAAACACAAATTTTGTGTGATAATACTAGTTCCATTTACTTTAGTAAAAAACCTACACATCACTCTTGTGAAAGACACATAGATATTAGGCATCACTTTCTTAGGGATCACACACAAAAAGGAGATACCATTCTTCAATTTATCGGAATTCAAGATCAACTTGCTGATATTTTCACAAAATCTTTACCATATGATAGATTTGAATACATTAAACAGAAGTTAGGAATGATAACCGTAAGGTAATATTCCATATTAACTTCTTGTTAAAACCTATCTTCTTACAGTAACAAACTCATTTTTATAGGGGGATTACATTTTCTTGTTAGTCAAATTTTTTTGTAGTTTAAATTTTTTGTAGTTTAAAATTTTTCGTAATCTAAATTTTTTGTTAGTAAATTTTTTATTTCGTAGTTAAAATTTTCGTAAAGAAAATTTTCATAGTCAAAATATTCGTAGCCAAAATTTTCATAGTCACATTTTTTCATAATATGTTTTTTTAAGTCAAAATTTTTCGTAATCTAATTTTTCGGAATATAAAGTTCTTCAAGAACAATTTTCCTTATTACAAATAATCTTCCTAGTAATCCAAAAGGTATGTTTCCTTTTCTATGTTTTCGTAATCATCTTTTACATGTTGAAATTCTCTTTTTGTTTTTAAAAATTTTGGATTTATTTTTCCTTAAATACGAATGTTTTTATCATAAAAACCTAAAAATATTGGAATCTATAAAAATCCTTCTTTGGATATAATCTCAAACGTTAGATCTTCTCAAGAAGTTTTCAACCGTTGGATCAATCGGGGAAGCTGAACCATCGCTTTAATTGACTATATAAAGGAACCCTCGATGGTAGTCCCACATCGAATTCCAAACCTTCGCGTACTAAAGCTCTTCCTCTTTTTTTAAGGCTGTTTCGATTCTTCAAAGTTTCTTAAGTTCCGAATGTTTTCTGGAGCCTCTTCTCAGAAAGGAATATCATCTGTTAAGGAAATCTCTGAGTGGCAGATCTACCGATAATGGTTATTCGATCTGAAGTTTTATGCCAAGTATGACTCCATTGTTTCTAAGAATATCAAGTTGAATAGTTGGGAGAGTGCATGTATATCAAAACCAAGAGCACTGGATCCGGTGTATCTGGAATTTTTGGTTGAATTCTATGAGGAAGTTAGTTTTTTCAATGAAGGAGGAAGAGACAAATTTTCTTTCAAGAGATATGGAAATACATACTCTCTTTCTTATAACAAGGCATCAAATCTGATAGGAATTCCTTATGAAGGAGAAGCAGAGTTTTTCTCACACAAGCTACCTGATGTAATAAGATATTTTGACAAGGAAAATTCTCTAGGTTGTCTTGGTCTTTTAGAGGTAAAGACTCCAAAAATTATTCATCTCTCTACAAATATTTGGATTCTTCAGCTATGGGTTCAAGGTTTTCTCATTCTAAGAAAAAGAGACAAGGATACTCTAAAGAAAAGTGATATGTATGTTCTGGATTTCTTGGTGAACCTAAGAAAGATAAACCTGTTTAAGAATATCTTGGTTACAATTGATAATATAAAGAATAGAAATCTGAAGTCTCATATTATCATGTATCCAGCCAGTCTTTTCAAGATCATTGTTCTTCGTCTCCAGTCTTTCAATATTCCTTGCAATACTATGCCGAAAAATTGTAAGGTGATGCTTTTGAGTGATGACACTCTAAGGAGGATGAAGATTGGCTTTAATAGTAAATCTAGAGAATTTCATGATTTATCGGAAGCAGAAGTTGAAGCTCTATCAAGAAATCCAGAAGTGGCTGAAACTTCTAAGAAAGGTGGAAGAAAGAGGAAGGTCTAGGAACCAGAAGAGAAAGGAAAATCCCCAATGGATAAGGAAACTCAGTTAGCACCTCCAAATCCAAAGAATAAAAAATCATATCCTGATGAGGTAGTGGCTAAGTGGAGAGAAGATAATAAGAACAAGAAGAAAGGGGAGCCTATGTTTGTCTTGGACCCTGCTTAAGAAAAAGCATTGAAGGAAACGACTGCTGAGAATCTTGAAAAGGAACAAAAAGAGAAGAAGAAAAAGAAGAATATGACGAAGACTAAGATAATACAACCCCTTCTTAAGGATGCTAAAAAATTCTCTGAACAAATTCCATCACCAGAATCATTTTTTTATAGAACCTTTACCAGAGACTTCTGGAAAGAAATTGGTGATTCTGGAATGACATCAAGAAGAAGAAATAATCCAAGAAGAATACGTGGAAGAAGAAGAGGAAGAAGGGAGTGGTGATACCAAACATATAATAAAGTAAGTAGAAGACTATCATGAGAAGGAAAGTCCTTCTGAGAAGTTATCAATCCAAACATCTAAAGCCGAGTCTTTAAAACTTGCTACCCTAGGAAAAGATGACAAGGGTGAGGAAGAAGTGAATAAGTTGTCTGAAAATGAAAGTAGCAATCATGATTTCATTCACCCAGGGGATGTTGAGGCAGGAGCTAAGAAGGAAGAATTTGATGAATATAAAATTGTTCAGCTATCAGATAGTGAACATGAATCACCTAATCAAGAAGAAGTAATTCTGAAATATGATAAGGGAAAACAAGTGGTAGTCGATACACCTATCAAAACTATGGTAAAGAAGAAATAAGTTGGTTCTTCATCAAAGAGGAAGGCAGTTGAAATAGAAAAAGAATCCTCACTAACCAAAGTCTCAGATTCAGAATCATCCTCACTTGTACATGAATTTGTTGTTCAGTCTTTGAAGAAGTAGGTTGGGACTATTCCAACATTTCCTAGTATAGACTCAAGATTTCAGATGCTTCAGCATTTGTTAAATCAAAAATCAGATTCAGTATCCATGGTGATGGATAAATGTGTCAGTCTTGAGGCAGACTTCATGACTTTTCTCATTGGACATGAGGATTATAAAATATCTTGCAAGAAGATGATAAGTTGGTCAAGGAAGACAATAGAATATATGAGAATCTTTGATGAATTTCAAGATAGTGTAAAGGATGCTTTTGACACCGAAGATGTGAAGATAAAGGATCTCACTAATAGTTTTGAGGAAAAGTTAACTCTTGAATAGACTTATCAGAAGCAAGAAGTGAAAGATCTGAATGGAAAATTGAATTTAGTTGCTCAGAGTTGGAAGAGAGAAAGGGATATTATAATTGAGATAGAAGAGAATCTTGTTAAGTAAGAAGAAGTCTTTAAGGATCAAGAGAAATCTCTTAAGGATCAGGAAGAGAAAATTAAAGCCTTAGAGAAGAAAACAAACGAACAAGATCAGTTGCCCAAGCATTCAAAAGAGGATCACAAGGAACTCAAGAATATGAAAACTATTGTGAAGAAGCTGATGCCAAATGAGAAGGAAGGATAATATTTTCCAAATCTGATCTTTTGTTGTATTTTCCAGTTGTACAAATTCTTTCAATCCTAATGAAATTCTTGTTTCTCTTCATATTTTTTGGTTGTTTAGTACTAATCTTTCAGGTACCATATTTTCCTTTCCATTTTCTATATTTCTTTTTGAAAATCACAAAGGGGGAGAAAAGAATGTCAAAAAATAATACTTAGTAAAGAAGAAATTTTCCTAAGTAAGGGGGAGTTCATCTAAGGGGGAGATTTCATCATGAAGTTTTTCGTATACACGAAAATGAAAAATCTCATTTAGGAAATTCAGAATATGATCCTTAGTGTTTCTAAAGACTAAGGGGGGAGTTATTCATATTCAATTTGATCCATAAGTAAATGGAGATAAGTTTTTATTTACAAGCCCATAAAATTTATAAGTCCTTATATTCTTTTTCGTAAGGATGTTTGTGATTTCCAAAAAGGGGGAGATTATTGAGTCAATAAGTCTTCCGTATGACTTTTCCATTACTTTATGTTTTGAAAATCACAAACACGCTATCTTAATGAAAAATTCATTTTCCCTAATAATTTTCTTAATAAGGAAAATTTTCCTTCCCCAAGGAAATTTATCCTTACCATATTTTTCATTGTTCATATTTCAGTCTCTCTAAATCTAACTCTATTTATTCCTAAGTGAAAAGTTCAATTTCACATCTAAAACCTTGGAATTATATAAATACTTAGATATAGAGTATTATGTTTTCAGGATCCAAATTCAGATTCTGAATTCTCTAAAATTAAGACTCTGAATTCTATGAAATTTAGACTCCGAATTATCTGAAATTCAAACTCCGAATTCTCTACAATTCAGACTCTGAATTTTCTGAAATCCAGACTCTGAATTCTCTAAAATTCAGACTCATAATTCTCTGAAATTGAGACTCCTAATTAATTAGAATTCAGACTACGAATTCCTTATAATTTAGACTCTGAATTCCTTAGAATTCAGGTTCTAAATTCCTTAGAATTCAGACTCCAAATTCCTCAGAATTCAGACTTCGAATTTCTTAGAATCCAGGTTCCGAATTCCTTATAATTTAGAATCCGAATTCTATAGAATCCTGATTCCAAATTCCTTAAAAAATAGAATCTGAATATCCTTGTAATATAGACTCCGAAGGTTAACTTTCTTAGAATCAGAATTTTATTTTTCCTTAGACTCTGAAAAATGAATTTGTTTGAGAAACCATATTTTCCTTACTCTTGTTATAGTTTTAAAATGATTTCATGTATTCTATTTCTAACCAACCATTGTTTGAGGGACACGTGTACAGGTACCTCCGAAATTCAAGGAAAAATATGATTGTTAGAGGAGGGAGCCGACCGTTGGAAATGCGCCTATAAATAAGAGCTCATTTGAACGAGCTAAACACTGTTCTATAACTCTAGAGATTACATGCTGCTAAAGTGATTTCTATAGAGAGTGAGAGACTCTCATACTTTGTGCATACTGAACATCTTGTTCATATTGCTTCGTGTGACTCCAATTTTTGCTGTGTACAATTGAGGTCTTATGGGGATAGGAAGACAGAGGTGCTGACTACCTTGAAGTTTGAGGGTTTGTGGGGATTGCAAGACAGAATCCGATATTCTTATCAAGGGCTTACTCTGGAGAGGGTAATACATGATTTCTAGAAAGTATAAATCAAGGGACCTTTATCCAAGGTTGTTGGATACCCTAATATTTGGGTTAAAAGATTTATTACTTGTTACTTGTATTGTTTTAATTTTGTTTTTCGCTGCATTTTTATTAATAAGTAATGTATAACTATCTTATACTTTCTTGTTCTTGTATACTCTGATTAGTAAGATTCTATATGCTTTGAGGTATAATCTTTGTCTTTGTAAACTTTTCTAAAGTTTCGTTTCCGAAACCATATTTCTGGAATCTAGTAAGTTTGTAGAACTAAGAGGTTTTGTGAATTTACCTTGTTTAACTCTGTTAAACAATATTAGGTTTTATACCAACTTTAAAGGTTCCAAAGGAATTTTTAAATTGTACAATTCACCCCCTCTTGTATATTGAGCATCTACATTCATCATTTAGATCCTACAATTTCATGTTACATTTTTTACATCAAAACATCACAACAAAATAGAACATCACCAATACACAACAAGTAACACCAATGGACATGATTTCGAGATGGTATACAGCCACAAAAAAATACAATAGGAACAAATATAACAAATAAAAACAGAAATCAATAACAAACCACTCACTGCCCATTATTTAATTTTACCCATGTTATATTTTGATCACACTAACCTCTTATTTATTTCTCATTTTAAGAAAAGTTCTCAACCGTTCCTCATAAGGATTCATTAGTATTCCCACCCCGCATGATGAACAATTAAAGGGAAGCAAAATAAATCCCTACTTTGGATGATCAAAGATCGAAGTTTCACATTTTCCCAAGAACAAAAGATCACGCTAGCAGTAGGAAACTCCAAGAAGGAAGAGAAGAAGGGCTCTAGCATGGGCATATGACTCATCCAGGGTGGTAGGATCTAGGCGCACCAAGGGGAATTAAAAAAACACTAGTAAAGGAAGATCCCAACTTTGAAGAGAAAGATCATATTTTAAAGGAATAAAAGTTTCCAAAAGTCATTTATGTGGGATCGTGGTTATGACCACGTGATTTGAGTATCTCAAATCCCCTGGATGTTATAATATTAAATATATAATTAATATAATTTGAAACACCCTTAAAAACGTTCAAGGAAGTTTTGAAACTTAGTTTATGTCAAATAAGACATTAGAGGGGAGAAATTGGGAAAAACATGGGAAACTGGAAGAAATTGACAAAGGGTGAGTGTAACGACCCAATGTTTTTCAAAATAAATTACTTTCTTATAAATATATCATTAAATCACAATATAATGAACTACTAAGTGCTAAGTAACTTTTAAACATAAGTTTTTCACATCTGTGTTTGGAATTTTGAAAATATGACATACATGGTTGCAATCAGTAAGTTATTTGGAGTCCGATAAGGAAAACACAATTTTTGGTGAATAGTAACCTACCCTTATAAATATTAACATACCCTTATGAACAATAGTATAACCTAATGAATAGTAACCTTACCTATAATATTATATAAATAATATTCAAGTTGAAAGTATGATATACCTATATTTTCGAATAAGTAAATGAATGTTTTAAAATTGGTTTTTGATAATAAATTATGATTTTAATAAAATATTAAAATAATCATATTTAGAAAATTATTTTTAAAAAATAGACTTCTTTTTTAAATTCTACACATCTAAAAATGGTTAGGGTGAATTTTTGAGATTTTTCTGAAATACTTGAATTTTTAGTGAATAGTAAAATACATTAATTTACCGTATAAATACACTATAGTGAAAATACACTTTTACTAACATCACAAGTGATATAAGCACCCAAATATATAACTCACATGAATTTGTTACTGTTCTTGGTCATGGAATACTTACTATTTCATGTCTTGTGAAGAAATAATAAACTAATGATTAAACAATTATGAAAACCCTCCTCTCCTCCACTATAAACCCCCCCCCCTTCACTCCCACTTCTTTTCACTCTTCTCAAGCCTTGTTCCTTGCCAATATTCTACAAAAATCTATCACCAAGATCCTCCCCTATGTCAAAAATCCACTAACCTCTTCAAAATACCAAAATCTCTCCCCTTAATAGGTTCTCAAAGGAGGAAGTCTCAAGAGGTAAATTCCTCTTTCCAATTCCTTGATTTCTTTTAAGTTCTTTTCTTTTTGTTTCATTCCTCACCTCCCTTCACCCAAATAGTATGATAACTCCAGTAACATAAATTTTCTGTAATTTTTTTATTCTAATGGGATATTTAATTATCTTCTCTCCTTTCCCCCACCTTTTATTTGAAAGAATTGAAAGCACCGTTTGAGATGTGATAATTTAGCAAATTCA
Organism: Viscum album; assembly: GCA_963277665.1. Lineage (NCBI taxonomy): Eukaryota > Viridiplantae > Streptophyta > Magnoliopsida > Santalales > Viscaceae > Viscum > Viscum album. The sequence continues at coordinate 644,408,360 of OY728122.1, forward strand.
AGGACAACAATTTATCAATTTCTATTATTATCTTTAATTATGATCATGAAACCATTTGTGTTAGGCTTGAAACATATTATTATATAGGTAAAATATCCTATTTTGGTTCTATAATTATTTTTTAAAAATTTTATTAATTTATAAATCAAAAACATGTTCTTTGTAATCAAACCCACCGATTAACAAAAACGGTTGTCACTATGGTTTTATGTAATAATTCGACTTCACTTTAAGTAAACAAATTAAATTTTAAACCATGTAAACTCCTGCATGTTCACTAATAGCATATAAATTCAATTCTGGAGAACCACTTTCATCTTCCATGTTTATCCAAACATGAATATAAGCAAACTGGTCATTAAAACCAAGTAAACAAATGAGCCCAAACAATGAAATTGAACCTTATAACCAATCAAAATGGTTATAAATGAACTTAAAATTATTATAATAAAACAATTACATATATAATAGTTTCTAGAATTATTAATTAATAAACTAAATTTTTTTATTCAGGTCTTTAATAACAAGTTGAGAACCCCAACAGATTTAAGGTAAGGGATCCTCTCCATTTCGCTCTTAAATCAAGATTTTCCTCTATGATATGCCATTTTATGTGTAATCTATAATGCTTTGGTATGTTTTCTCACCTCCCCATACTTACCTCATGTTTTATAATTGATGATAAACACCTTTTCTCTCTCATCAATCCCTCTTACGTGCACCCGACACCATGCTGATAATCCGTAACAAAATCTACCCGAACCTCCTTTGTTCTTTTGGGTTGCCTTATCATTATTTATATCAAAAATGGAGTTATCTTATCTATTTTTGTGAATCTTATAAATGATTTTTATTTTTACAAAATTCTTTTATGATGACCCTTTCATCACTCTCTTTCAGGGATATACATGTTTTTAAAAGATTCCATCCTTAGTACTTTCTGATAAGAAAACTAGTTTTAAGGGAAATTCCCAATTTTTTACCCAATTTCACGTGCACTTTATCCTCTGTTTTAATCCACCATTATCTTTATAAAATCAGTATTTTTTATTATTGAAACCTTATTAGTTCAATCCTGGTTTTATATAAAATATTTTTCTCTATTCTCTTTTAAAATCTCTATAGTATTTTCCTTAAAACCACACAAAAATGTTTTAATGCTAATGTTTCTCAAATACATTTCATATATGTTTTAACTTCTGTTTGACATATCTTACCATGTTATATGCCTATTTTACCTTATTAACTTCCATGTATGTTCTAAAGTATTTATTTCATGGACAATTTCATGATACACACATTGGTTATGCTTTATGTCATGATTGTGGTACCCAATTATTTTCTTGGGTACCATTATGTTTATGTATGGTTGATTATGTATGATTATTTATGTGGTAATAATATTCATGAAAATGTTGAGATGGGTGCGCCCATATAGCACTCTAATGCATTGGGTAATGTTAAGTCTCAGGAGATGCGATGTGGAATGGGATTGGCAGTTAGCCTTCACCTATACTAAAATGGGAAACAAGATTGGGGGTTAGCCTTGACCCATACTAAAGAAAATTTTTATGATTCTACCACATTTATATGATTCCATGTTTATATTATCCCATGCTTATATGATATGATTTCATATGTTCCATACTTAGGATATCATTATGTCATGCCTCATAACTCTTGTTCATAAGATGTATCCTTATGTTGATTCCTTTACTGGGATTTTTAGCTCATACCTTTGTTCATGTGTTCCCTAGGGCACCCTATGAAGATGTAAGGGCTCAAATGAAGTTAGGAGCTCTTTATGTAGATTAAATAAAGAAGTGTTTTTTATCCCCTTATTTTATGTCTTGTGTACCTAGTATTTGAAGACACTAGACTTAACAATCCTTGGCTTGTACTATAATGATTAATTATGCTTAAAATCATGAAATGTTATATGAAAAAGGATTGGGTCTCTATTGTTGGTATCAGAGGATGATCTAGTTATTTTTAGAGATTAGGAATAGAAGACCTTAGTAAGAACCTTAAGTATGAGACTAAGTATAAGAAAAAATTCCTAAATTCTGGTTAGTATTGAGTAAGCGATTTATCAAGAAAAAACATCCCTGTCTAGATACGAGAAGGTAGAGGCGGCTCTGGCACATATGTACCTAGGAGTGAAAACTTCGACAAGAATTTTCGGGCTTGGCCTGGGGTATCCTGCTACACGACAACGGGCCTTTCTGCACTCTTGGTTACAACACAACCGGGGGATATGATTTGGTAGATTCACGAGCTTATTAAAAACCATTATTAAAGGACAAAAAAATCCCATAAGAATATAAGTTAAGAAATAGATTGGGGATAACCAAGATCTAAACCTAAGGAATCACAAGTTAGGATATAATTCTTATTTATAAGTTTATCCTTTTATGTTTAAAGTTTCCTTTTTATACTCAATAGGTAAGTATTCAATACCTCTAATTATAAGTTCTTTTTATTAGTTAATGGCAGGAAATAGAAGAACACCTTCCAACAACCAATGTGATAGGCAATGTGAATATTTCCCTAATTATATGCCTGATGTGATGGGAGTGGGTGCTCAAAACTTCATGGTAGTACATTTTCAGCTGGCTCGAGTTTTGAATAATAACTTGAATCATGCGGAATTCCCCCCTCCTTCGAGAAAAGAGAAAGTTTCCATAGAATTCTTCATGAAGCAATGGCCTCCAATGTTTAGCAGATCTTATGATCCCCTCCTCACAGAACAATGGATTAACTTCATTGAAAATATATTCTCTGTCCTCTAGTGCTTGGAAGAAGAGAAGGTTGTACTGGAAGTCTATCATTTTGATGGGGAAGCTGATCAGTGGTGGACACTGATCATGAATAAAAAGTCCCAAGAGGAAATTGATTCCATGGATTGGGAGGAATTCAAGAGGATTTTTTTCAAAAAATATTTTCCTCGAACCATCCATCTCAAGATGGAAAGAGAGTTCCTTGGACTCAATCAGAAGAAAGATGACTCCATTAGGGCATATGAAGAAAACTTTACAAGGCTTGCAAGGTATTCTTGTGGATTTTTCATGAACACCAAAAGCAAGGTGGATCGCTTCCTTAGTGGACTAAAGCCGAGTCTATGAAAAGCATTGGAAATTAGATACTTTGAGAGTTATTAGGAGATTGTACTTTGTGCCCTCAAGGATGAAATGGTGATCAGAGACTCTCAGTGGTATCTTGGGCCTAGTGAAAAGAAGAGGAAAATGGAGAACAACATGGGTGGTTCATCAAACAAATCCCATGATGTAACGAAGCCTGACTTTTCCCCTTGCAAAAATTGTGGGAATAAGCATCCTGGTAACTGTCTAAAGGGAACCAATAATTGCTTCAAATGTGGAAAGTTTGGTTATCTGGCCAAGAACTATCACCAGGATATGAAGAATCCCACCAATGAAGAAGAATAAAGGAAGGTTCAAGTCAACAATAATCCTACATTGTAGTGTTACAACTGCAAAGAGCATAGACATTATGTGAAAAATTTCCCTAAGCCGAGGGTTATCAGAGGCAATCAAAAACGACCTCCAAGGAAACAAGAAAGGGACTTTGATATCACTAATAATGAGGTGGATTTGGACAAAAATGTGGTGACAGGTACACTAGTTATTCATTCAAAAATAGAGAACGTACTCTTTGATTCTAGTTCTACGCTTTCGTTCATATCTTGAAAGTTTAGTATAACTATTCAAAAACCACCTCAAAATTTGGAGGAAAAGTTATCTGTGAGAACAGCGAATGGGTAAATCATTATGTCCATGTTTTATAACTCCTCCCCGATTAAGGTTTGTGGACTGAACCTCCCAAAAAATATCGTCATACTTCCTTTAGTGGAGTTCAACACTATCTTAGGCATGAACTGACTATCTTTATACAAATCAAATATCAAATATCGGGAAAGGGAGATCACTCTTCATGTCCCAAAGCATCCTCATATTCTTTACAAGTGTAAGGAGGAAGATGAATCTTTTTTCAAATCATCATCACAAGTGTGGATATTTCTGCCTTATGAGCAAGCATATTTAGCTCAAATGATTGAGACAAAGGAGAGAATCATGCTTGAAGACATGCCCATTGCGAGGGATTACACTGATGTATTACCTGAAGAGTTTCCTAGTCTTCCTCTAAACTAAGAGGTTGAGTTCTCAATTGAAATTATCCCTGGATCTCTACCTATCTCAAAGACACCTTACATAATGGACATCGTAGAGCGGGAAGAGATGAAGAAGTAGTTACAGGAGAATATGGAGAAGGGTTTTATACACCTGAGTGCTTCACCATGGGGTGCACCAGTCCTCTTCGTCAAGAATAATGATGGATCAATGTGCCTCTACATTGATTATCACGAGCTCAATAAAATCACTATAAATAACAAGTATCCCCTTCCAAGGATAGATGAATTGTTCGATCATCTTCGTAGGGCCAGTTATTTCTCTAAGGTGGACCTTCGGTCAGAATATCACCATTTAAAGGTGAGTAAGGAAGATATTCCCAAGACTGCCTTTCGAATGAGGTATGGACATGATGAGTTCATAGTGATTCCTTTCAAACTCACTAAAGCTACAATAATTTTCATGGATTTAATGAATAGAGTTTTTAGAGATTACCTCGACAAATTTTTGGTAGTATTTATTAACGATATTCTGATATACTCTAAGAGCAAGGAGGAACATGGGGAGAATTTGAATACTGTGTTAAAGAATTTTCGAAGGGAGAAGTTGTATGCAAAGTATAGTAAATGTGAGTTTTGGATGGAGGATGTATCATTATTGGGGCATGTTATCACCAGTAAAGGGATATCTGTGGACCCTTCCAAGAAAAAGGCAATTGAAGAGTGGCCCATGCCAACTTTTGTAACAGATATCCGCAACTTTTTGGGTCTAGTTGGGTATTATCAATGATTTGTGAAGAACTTTTCACGATTTTAAAACACAATGACCATGATAACATGGAAGGGTGTAATGTTTTTCTAGACACAGAAATGTGAAGACTGTTTCAAGGAGTTGAAAAGGAGGCTTATCACTGCGCCAGTACTCACACTCCCTACAAGTGGAGAACTATTTGTGGTGTTTAGTGATGCTTCTAAGAAGGTATTATGCTATGTGCTAATGAAAAATGATAAAGTGATAGACTATTTCTCTCAGAAGCTGAAAATCCATGAGAAAAAATATACAACGCATGAACTGGAGTTGGCGGTGGTGATCTTTGTGTTGAAAATCTGGCGACATTATCTTTATAGGGAGAAATGTGATATATATACTGACCACAAGAGTCTCAAATATATATTCACACAGAAAGATCTTAATATGTACCAGTGAAGATGGATAGAGCTCATCAAGGATTATGACTACTCAATCCCCTATCATCCCAGTAAGGTAAACAAGGTGGCAGATGCTCTAAGTAGAAAGGATACTGCATATTTATCAATGATACGAATTGAAAAGGATATGTTCTTCTTATATTTACAAAGGATGTACATGGGAATCATTAAGGGAGGAACATAATAAATCCTTTCTCAAATGATTTCTCAACCATCCCTCTTGGAGAGAATAAAAGATTCTCAAAGAAAGGATGTGGACCTTCTGAAAAGGGTGGAAACTATTAAAAAGGTAAATCCTCCAATTTCAAAATTGATGATGAAGGAGTTGTAAAATTTGGGAAATGATTATGTGTACCATCTGATCCAGAGATAAAAAAGGTGCAGTTGAATGATGCACATAGATCAACCTTCTCTATCTACCCAGGGAGCACAAAGATGTATTAAGATATTTGAGAAAACTTTTGGTGGGACAATATGAAAAAGGAGATTATTGAATATACATGAAATTTCTTGGTATGTCAGCAAGTGAAGGCTGAGAGGAAAAAGTATAAGGGGATGATGTAACCACTACCCATACAAGCATGGAAGTGGGAGAACATTACCAGGGACTGTGTCACTGGAATTCCAAGGACATCCAGAGGAAACAATGCTATATGGGTTGTTGTGGATTGTTTTACGAAGACAACTCAATTTATCGCGATTTGAGAGGACTTCTCATTTGATTTTCTTGCATGTATTTACATCAAAGAAGTGGTAGGATTGTATGGAGTACCACTATCTATTGTATCCTAATGTGATACTAGATTCACTTCGAAGTTCTGGAAAAGTCTCTAGCATGCTCTAAGCACTGAAGTAAACTTCAGTACAACCTATCATCCTCAAACTGGTGGCCAATCTGAGTGAACTATTCAGACACTTGAAGACATGTTGAGAGTGTGTTCTATAGAATTCAAAGGAGGATGGGACCAACATATTCCACTTTTTTAATTATCTTACAAAAAAGGTTTCCACTCGAGCATCTGAATGGCACCATATGAAGCCCTTTATGGGAAAAGGTGCAGAATACTGGTGTGTTGGGATGAAGTTGGTGAGTGTAAGATGTTAGGACCTGAAATGGTCGGAGAAATGGTGGAGAAGGTGAAAACCATTTAGAAGCATATCAAGGAAACCCAAAGTTGACATAAGAGTTATGAAGATAACCATCGATGAGACCTTGAGTTCAAAGTCAGAGACATGGTATTTCTACACATATCTATATTGAAGAAGGTCATGAGGTTCGAAAATAAAGGGAAGTTAAGTCCCAGGTACATCGGCCCCTTCGAGATCCTTGATCGATTCGGAGCTGTGGCCTATCGACTAGCACTTCCACCTACCATGTCGAAAGTAAATGATGACTTTCATATATACCTCTTAAAAAAGTACATACCAGACCCTTCATATGTACTCTCTTCAGAGGTGGTATAGTTGGAGGGTGATCTTTCCTATGAGGAGCAGCCAGTGAAGATCTTGGATCGTAGAGACAAAGTTCTATGCAAGAAGACTACTTATCTGGTCAAGGTAGTATGGAGAAACCATAAGTACGAAGAGGAAACATGGGAATTGGAGGAAGCGATGAAGGAAAATTACCCCCACTAGTTTTTGGCCAAGAATGTAAAATGAAATTTCAAGGGTGAAATTTATTAAGGGGGGAAGAATGTAACGACCCAATGTTTTTCAAAGGAAATTACTTTCTTATAAATATGTCATTAAATCACAACATAATGAACTACTAAGTGCTAAGTAACCTATAAAAACTAGTTTTTCACTTCTATGTTTGGAATTTTGAAAATATGACATACATGGTTGCAATCAGTAAGTTATTTGGAGTCTGATAAGAAAAAATCATTTTTTGGTGAATAGTAACCTACCGTTATGAATAGTAACATACCCTTATGAATAGTTATATACCCTAATGAATAGTAACCTTACCTATGATATTATATAAATAATATTCAAGTTGAAAGTATGATATACCTATATTTTAGAATAAGTAAATGAATGTTCTAAAATTGGGTTTTGATAATAAACTATGATTTTAATTAAATATTAAAATAATCATATTTAGAAAATTATTTTTGAAAAATGGACGTCATTTTTGGATTCTACACATTGAAAAATGGTTAGGGGGAATTTTTGAGATTTTTCTTAAATACTTGAATTTTTAGTGAATAGTAAAATACATTAATTTACCGTATAAATACACTATAGTGAAAATCCACTATTCTTGACATCACAAGTGATGTAAGCACCCAAATATCGAAATAACATGCATTTATTACTATTATTGGTCATGGAATACTTACTATTCCTTGTCTTGTGAAGAAATAATAAACTAATGATTAAAAAATTATGAAAACCCTCCTCTCCTCCACTATAAAAAACCCCCTTCACTCCCTCTTCTCTTCACTCCTCTCAAGACTTATTCCTTGCCAATATTCTGCTCTAATCTCTCCCAAAACTCATCCCCCACGTCCAAAATCCCCTAGCCTCTTCAAAATACCAAAACATCTCCCCTTAAGAGGTTCTCAAAGGAGGAAGTCTCAAGAGGTAAATTCCTCTTTCCAATTCCTTCATTTCTTTTAAGTTCTTTTCTTTTTTGTTTCTTTCATCACATCCCTTCACCCGAATAGTATGATAACTCTAGTAACATACATGTATTGGAATGTTTTTATGCTAATGGTATATTTTATTATCTTGTCTCCTTTCCCCACCTTTTATATGAAATAAATGAAAGCACTGTTTGAGATGTGCTAATTTAGCACATTCAAGGACAATGATTTATCAATTTCTATTATTATCTTTAATTCTGGTCACTGTGGTTTTATATAATAATTAGAATTCAATCTAAGTAACCAAATTAAATTTAAAACCATGTAATCTCCTGGATGTTCACTAATATCATATAACTTCAATTATGGACAACCAATTTCATCTTACATTTTTATCCAAACATGAATATAAGCAAACCGGTCATTAAAACCAAGTAAACAAATGAGCCCGGACAATGAAATTGAACCTTATAACCAATGAAAATGGTTATAAGTGAACTTAAAATGATTATACTAAACCAATTAAATATATAATGGGTTATGGAATTATTAATTAATAAACCTAATTTTTTATTCAGGTCATTAATAACAAGTTCAGAACCCCAACATATTTAAGGTAAGGGATCCTCTCCATTTTGCTCTTAAATCAAGATTGTCCTCTATGATATGCCATTTTATGTGTAATCCATAATGATTTGGTATGTTTTCTCACCTCCCACATACTTACCTCATGTTTTATAATTGATGAGAAACACGTTGTCTCTCTTATCAATCCCTCTTACGTGCACCCGACACCATGCTGATAATCCGTAACAAAATCTACCCAAACCTCCTTTGTTCTTTCGAGTTGCCTTATCTTTATTTATATAAAAAATGGAGTTGTCTTATATGTTTTTGTTCATATTATAAATTTTGTTTAGTTGTACAAAATTATTTTATGAGGACCCTTTCATCACTCTCTTTCTGGGATATACATGTTTTTAAAAGATTCTATCCTTAGAACTTCCCTATAAGAAAACCAGTTTTAAGGGAACTTCCCAAATTTTTACCCAATTTCAAGTGCACTATATCCTCTGTTTTAGGCCACAATTATCTTTATAAAATCAGTCTTTTTATTATGGAAACCATATTGGTTCATTTCTGGTTTTATATAAAATATTTTCCTCTATTCTATTTTAAAAGCTCTATAGTATTTTCCTTAAAACCACACAAAAATGTTTTAATGATAATGTTTCTCAAATACATTTATTATATGTTTTCACTAATGTTTGACACCTATTACCATTTTATATGCCTATTTTACCTTATGAACTTCCATGTATGTTCTAAATCCTTTCTTTTATGGACACTTTCTTGATACGCCCATTGGTTGTGCTTTATGTCATGATTGTGGTACCCAATTATTTCATTGCATACCCTTATATTTTTGTATGGTTGATTATGTATGATTATTTATGTGGAAAGAATATTCATGAAAATTTTGAGATGGGTGCGCCCAGATAGCGCTCCAATGCATTGGGTAAAGTTAAGTCTCATGAGATGCGATGCAAAATGGGATTGGCAGTTTTCCATGACCCGTACTAAAATGGGAAATAGGATTGGCTGTTAGCCTTTACCCATACTAAAGAAATATTTTATGATTCTACCACATTTATATGATTCCATTATTATATTATACCATTATTATACGATATGATTTCATATGTTCCATGCTTTGGATATCATTATGTCATGCCTCCTAACTCTTGTTCTTAAGATGTATCCATATATTCATTCCTTTACTAGACTTTTTAGCTCATCCCTCTGTTCATGTGTTCCCCAGGGTACCCTATGCAGATGTAAGGGATCAAAGGAAGTTAGGATATCTTTAGGGAGATTAAATAATGAAGTGTTTTTTATCCCCTTGTTTTATGTCTTATGTACTTAGTCTTCGAAGACACTAGACTTAATGATCCTTGGCTTGTACTCTGGTGATTAATTACGCTTAAAATCATGAAATGTTATATGTAAAAGTCTTGGGTTGCTATAGAGAGACACCATTTCAGTGTGGCATTGTTTTGGTGTGGCACCGTTTCGGTGTGTCCTTGATAGTGCGTCTGTGACGGTGTGACCATTTGGTGGAATTGGGTTTTTAGAAAACTCTCGGGACAAACCACTGTGATCCCCAAGGACACCCCAATAATAGATTTTATCAAAGGAAAGGTTCGGGAAAAATTAGTGTCATTAAAAAATTTATATTCTTTCTTTTATATCACAATTTTTTTTGTAAAACTATTCAGACACCACCTCAAAACATGGAAGTCAAGTTATCGGTGGAGACAAAAAATGGGTCAATAGCTACATTCTAAGCATATAACTCATATCCTATCCATTTTTTGGACTAAATTTCCTATAATACTTATGAAAATCCACTTATAATAATTCAATTCTATTATAGGAATTAATTATATTTCCTTGTATAAATCCAGAATAAATTGATGAGAGAATAAAATTACCCATTGTATCACAAATCTCCCTCCAATTCTATACAAGTGAAAGGAGGAGGATAAATATTATTTGGTACTAACATCTCAATCAAGGATATGATTTCCTTGTGAGAAAGTGCATCTAGATAAAATGAATGAGACTAAAGAAAATACCATCCTTAATGACATTCCCATTATGTTAGTTTTTATAGAATGTATTCTCATATACTCCAAAATCAAGGAGGAACTTGAGGAGCATTTGAATTATATATTAAAGACTTTGATAAAGAAAAAGTTATTTGTGAAATACAATAAATTTGAGTTCTTGATTGATAAATTAACCTTCCTGGGTCACATTATCACCAAAAAAGGGATATCTATAGATCCTTTAAAAATAGAGGCTATTAAAGGATGGCCCAGACCAACATCTATGATGAAAATTCATAGTTTCCTTGGATTATCTAGGTAATATCACTAATTTGTGAGAAACTTCTCATGTTTTTCAAACCCACTAACCAAGATAACTTAGAAGGGATTAAATGTTTTCTAGACTAATAAATTCAAATAGAGATTTAAAGAGTTAAAGAAGAGGCTAATCACTACACCTATGATCACATTACCCACTAGTGGGGAAGGATTTGTGATCTACATTTATGTGTTTAAAAAGTTATTAGGATGTGTACTCATGTAATATGAAAAAGAGACAGCCTTTGACTCTCTCCAATTAAAGATCCATGAGAATAACTACCTAAATCATGATCTATAATTGGCTGCATGATCTTCATGTTGAAGATTTGGTGACATTATATATATAGGGAGAAGGGTGGCATGTATACAGATCACAAAATCCTTATGTATATATCCACACAAAAGGAACTCAATATATTCCAATAAAGGTGGTTATAGTTGATAAATTATTATGAAAGTTCCACTCATTACCATTATGAGAAGGTGAATAAAGTTAGATATGCTCAAAGTAGAAAGTATCCTGAAACCCTATCTATGATGAGGTTTGAAAAGGATCTAATCTTCATGGAAATGAAATGATAGACACGGGAATAATAAAAGTATCTTAATCATAAATTTTTCAAAAAATACTCAACCATACATTCTTGATATGATTGAGAAGGCTCAAAAATTTGATGAGAATTTATATAATAAGGTAGAGAATATCCCAAAGTTTAGCTTTGATAAAGATAGAGTTATAATGTTTATAACTCAGATATGCATCCCATCAAAATGAGAACTAAAGTGGGAGCTTTTTAATGATGTGCATAGCCCATCCTTATCTATTCATCATGAAAAAACTAAGATGTATAGATATATGAAGAAAAAATTCTTGTGGGATAACATAAAGAGGGATATTGCAGAATTTGTATCTTGATGCTTGGTTTTCCAATAAGTCAATGTAGAATAATATAAGTCTAATGGTATGAAAGAATAATTTCCCATACTATTATATAAATGGGGAAATATAAACATGTATTTTATCATTGGTCTCCTCAGGAATCCTAAAGTAAATAACACCATCTGGGTGGTAGTCAATCACCTTACAATGATGATACGTTTCATTGTTATCAAGGAAGATTTCTCTCTCAACCAACTCACCAAGATATAAATAAGGGAATTTGTTAGACTATATTGAGTACCAATATCTATAATATTTAATAGATATCCAAGGTTCACCTCAAGGTTCTATAAAAGGATTTATAAAGTATTGGATATAGAGATGAGCTTCAATACTACATATCACCCTTAGATGGATGAATTGTATGAAAGAACCATTAAAAATCTATAGGATATACTGATATAATTTTTGATGGATTTCTAAGGATGTTGGGATCAACACCTTACCCTAGTAGAGTTATAACATAAAAAATATTCCATTATTTCATTTAAATGGCATCTTATTTGGATCTGTAAGGTAAGAGGTTTTAGAATTTAACATATTGAGATGAAATTGGAGAGTAAAAGCTGATGAGACCTGATCTTATCAAAGAGATGACATAAAAGGTTCAATATATTCATCATCATATTAAATCCAGACAAATTTGATAGAAAATCTATGAAGATAATTGTCGATGAGGCCTAGAGTTTTAGGTTATAGATATGGTGTTCCTTTATATATCTCCATGGAAGAATTTCATGATGTTTGGTAAGATGATAAAGATTATTCCTAGATACATCAGCCTGTTTGATATCCTTGATCGCATCAGGGTGGTGGCCTATTGATTATCACTCCCACCCAACCTATCTAAAGTACATGACGTGTTTCATGTATCCCTCTTGAGGAAGTACATAACAGAACCATCAACTGTGCTGAATCTATAAGTGGTACCATTAGAGAATTATCTTGTATATGGGGAGAAACAAGTAAAGATCATAGATTATAGAGACAAAGTTCTACGGAACAAGAAAACTCACATGGTCTAAGTGATGTGGTGAAGCCAAAAGTTTAAGGATGCAACATGGTAACTAGAATAGGTGATGAAACAGAAGTACCCTCATCTATTTTAGTGCATGAAATGAAAATTTTGAGGAAACAATTTATGGGGTGGAGTGGGGCATAAATTAATGACCCGAACATTTATAAACGAAATCCCCTTTTTGAATAAATAAATGCATTATTAAGTAATGTAACTATAGAAAACACATGCACAAATTTGGATAGTTTGGACCATTATAAGTTATATCATGTTAGATTTAAAATAAATTTATTCATCATAACCATTGATAATATATCCATTGTACAATGTCCATTATATTAGTATATTAAGGGTTATGATAAATCCATTTGACATATAAAAAGTAAGAAATGGCCTCAACCAGTAGGATCATATACTATGAAGCCCATTTATTATGGATTTTAAGTGAGACAACATCATTTAGATTTTCCCTTGACCAATCCCAAGATGAGATTCAAAAAATAAAGAATGAGTGAAACTATTTATGGGATAATTTCAAGCTCATAAAAATCATGACCCAAACCATGTTCACCAAACCACCCTATGAAATTCTCACCATTATGCACCTTACCCTTAAAGAAATTCTCTAGTATAATAATGGGCTATGTATCTATACCCTAACAATATGAACATGTATATATAAATTTTATTTTTTAATAAAATAATTATTATATTTATCTTTTATTACTTTATAATGATTATGTAATAATTTTTATAAAAATTAGGTTTTGATATGATGAAACCCAAATTGTATTTTTGGGAAATATATAGTTTTAATCAAGATACTCCATTTTAATGAATTCAATAATTTTTTAAATAAATTAAATTCTAATAAAATATTATTATTAAATAATAATTATTAGATATAAATTATAATATAATACTAAGAAGTCAAAAATAATTTTTATAAAGGTCAAAAAACAGTTATTATCAAAAACCAATATTTTTCAATAAATATGGTTTTTTGTTTTAAAAGTGTAAATTATAAAATATAGATAATTATTTAGATAAAAGACATATTTTTTTTTGAAATTATTTTGTTGAAATTTTCCAAAAGTATTTTTTTCATAATTTTTGGTAATAATAGAATTTTTGGGTCAAAATTAAATACAATATAAATATATTGTGTTTATTTTAACAACATAAAATCATAAAATCATAAAATCGATGTAATAAATGCTATAAAGAGTACCTAGGAACAAAATTATGGTTTAAATTTAAAATAACATGTTTTTATGTTATTTGATCAATTTTATATACCCTTAATAAATCCTCCAAAACCTATATTATAATTTAAAGTTTTAAAATCAATTATTTATAAACATGACTAACTTACAAATTACCAAGGGTATTGTTTCTATGAATTTAGTTATTATACTTATAAAATAATGATATCCACTCATCTCTGGTAGAAACCATAGGAAAAAACCATGGTAAGGTTTGTGGTTTTGATTACATTATCATATAGATCCCAAAACCTAAGTTTGAAAATTAATAAAGAATTATTCTCTCCTTTTCTATATAAACCCACACAAACTACCATTCACATCACTATAAACCATTAGATCATAAATTTACTCTACCCTTACCTCTTTGGAGACCTCCCGATGTTCCACCAATCTCTTAATAAGCTCCTACCAATCTTTTAAAAACACCCTCTCAAGGTAAGGGATCCTCTCCTCCTCTTTATTCAAGCACCTTCTTTATGTGAGGCCTTTTTATTTCTAATTGTTCAAGTTGGGATATTTTTTTTACAAATCCATCTTAATATAATTATGATTAACAAGTAATTATATACTCATTTCAATATCATTCACCCCATCTATAAACCTTTATGTACACTTATTACACTACTAAAATTATCCCATGATTTTCCATGCCAAAAATTAGTATAGTGAATAACCATCTCCATTTTCTACTAAAGGTTATTCAACTAGTTGTACCTATAATTAATTAATTATGGATTTAAATTAATGTAACCCACAATCCTTAGTAATGGGGTTGAAATTTATGAAATAAATCCTTATGTTGTATGATCTATGTGGCACACTTATGAATGTACATGATATGAAAGTGACAGGTGGCCCCAGAATTATATAGCCCTCCAATGAATTGAGTAATGTTTTTATCTCATGATATTGAATATATGGTTCATGGGAGGTTATCCTAAGAACAATATTTTTTTATTGGTGGTTATCCTTGACTTATGTTTACAATGTCATGTTTTATATTATCGCCACATTCTTATATTGACTTTATGTTATGTTATATCATACCTCACTGTTCATGATTATAATTATTACCCCTACTATATTACCTTGATATAAATCATGGCTCACATGAACTAATTTATATTATGCTATGTTTTTTATTCCCTTATTGAGATTTATAGCTCACCCCTTTATTATGTACATCCCCAGGTTACCCCATTCAGTTTTAGAAGACCTATGGAATATAAGGGCATGTTTTAGAGTTTTTAAATAAGGATGTTGTACCCATATTTCATGTGAATATTCTATTTACCTAATTTCCCAAAGACATTAGGTATCATAATCTTCTGGGATTTTATTATGTGTACCTTTATGTAATAAATCATGAAATAATGTGTAATAAAAAATGGGTTGTCATATCACACTTATAAATATGATATATCTCACCGAATTCACATCATGAATTACATAATCACGATGTGAATTCTCATGGGTCCATGAAATCCAAGCTATGAACTGGATTTGAGCCATGAATTCTCAAGGTTTTTAACTTCTACCAAAATCAATGGAGCCTCATCCTGAATTAATTTACATTATTAATCCAACTTTCACATCATGAATTTGTTCTACACAAATCCCCTTACCAAAACACAATCCATGAATCACCAACTTCACATGCCAAGAAACACCATCTCATGATGGGAATTCCCATTTCACATTTTGATTTTATTACTACATTTTTGATGCATCTCCAACCTCTACTAAACCCTCCTCAAGGATCCTATGAAACACCTCTAACTCCCAAAACAGAAAAGTAACATGCTAAGAAGGAACAAGATGTTATAGGTCCATTACACATGATATGGCCAGGAAAATGGAAAACCCCCACCCGAGTTCCACATAGCCTATCTCCTTTATACAAAAAACTGAAAAGAAAAGAAATAAACTAACCACCAGAATTTGATACCATTTTACAAAACCCTACCCCAAACAACTAGATTTGAGATGAAGTACCACATAACCTCATGTGCAACCACCTAGTCATAAAGACTTCACGTGCAAAAAGGTCCCCCCAGTAGGGTGTGCGTATCAATCCAATAGTACAAAACCAATAAATCCTCAACATAAGTTCCCATGTATATGGAATTTTATAAAATTATGTAAATTAAATACACAACCAATCATACAATCAATCATACATTGAGTGAACATGTGCTAACCAAGCCACCACTAACCTCAGCCGTACCTACTTCGACACCATTCCATTAGATTATGATATTTAATAAATCACATTACTAATATCATGTTAATTAAATCTATCCAACTTTAAGTAAAAACTCCATGACTAACCTTAAGGTAATTTCTTCTGATATCTCATGGCCATATGATTTCCTATGATGGTACACACACTTGGTATTCTTGAATAATAGACTCTCTCACATATGTAATGATGTTATCCATTGATAGATCTTACTAGAATATATGGTAAATCCTCTAAAGTTGATATGGAATTTTCCTGGTCTATGCCAGGATAAGGTTCTTACCACCCTATATAGAAACATCACCAATGAGACATTTCAGAAACGCCCCCTTTAAGGAGTTTGCTATATCCGTCAAGGCCACCTATCAACCTAAACACTAAAAAAATATTACTCTAGTTATACACAAACCAAATCTAAGTCATATAATATAAAGGAATAACATATGTCAATAAGTATTCCACAAGAAATGAAATATTAAACAAGTAATGAATGACATAGTAAGGAATAACATAACATGTTCAATAAAAGGTCTCACAATCTTCCCACACACTCCAACATAAAATATCAAGAAAATGTGTCTAGAATATGTATATAAAAACAACCTATGATGTGAAAAAACTCTATACAAATGCTCAATATGGTAAGGACTTCCTACCTCAATACCGTCAACATCAACATCAACATTTTCCCATATTCAATACCCTGAATCACACCCGTGAACTGGAAAATTAATCATGTACTCCAAGAGATTATATAATATGATTCAAGATGTATATAGATCCATAGTATTATATACGAGATTAATCCCAAGATAAATGAGAAAAACATGTATAATGGGAGGAAAACTCATCTAGAATCATCAAGAGTTGATCCTCCATCATCAGGGATGAATATGTGAGTTTGAGGGATGGAATCACTCTTGAAGAGGCCCTAAATTCACCCAAGATTTTAGAGGAAGGTCTAATATAAGTCTAGGTTCCTGAGACCTCAGATATTTATAAGAATTCTGAAAAAATAGGTGTTATGGAACAACATATAGGGATACACCACAATGCATCCCAAAATAGAAAGAAATATAGTGCAAGGGAGTTGGTCATACTGTATTGGTTTTTGGGAAATAGAACATATAGAATCCAACCAAATTTAATGGTGATATCCTATAAACCATGAAAAAATACCACAATGTAGTGGTCATCACTATGTTTAATCCTCTGATCCCTCACATGGACACTATGTCACAACTATCACTCGATGGAATAATGACCTAGAAATTGGAAAAACTACCCAAAATCTACCTTCTAGCCTATAGTTCACAACCCATGCTCCATTCCATAGCTATGAAAAAATATACAGAACCATCAAAGCCGACCACAATGAAACAATTCCCTAACCATTCCACAACCATACCTTCCATGGCTTATGACATGTACAACATTGTAGAAACCGATTCCAATTGAAAAATTAGTTCAAATTCCCTCTTCCTCCTTATAAACCAACCTTAGGAAATTCCTTAAAAATCTAGAGTGTTATAGATATGACCATTCACATTGATTATATTCTCATACCCACTTTTTCATCTTATTCTCACTTATTATCTTTGATTGATATCTCTTATATTTAGCCTTACTGAGTATCTAAGCTCACCATTTCTTATACTTCCATTACCTAGATTATGAATAATGGTATTAAATATGAAATATCTAAAAATGGTATCATGTGAGAAGAATATTTGTGGGAGATATTTAAAATGTTGTAAAATAAGCTGTTTATGTATATAATTTTCAAAGTCACTAAACCTATAGGTTTTAGGTTGTGATTTATTATGATATGTAATTAATATTCAGATAAAATTATTTAATATGTATTTATATAATGTTTAGATCACCACACCTAGTCTAATAGATATGGGGGATTGAAATATACTTCTATATAAATCCTTAAAAGTATGTATTTGATTCATCACCTGATAAAAATTATCATAATATAACTCAACAAAAAAAAGTGATCTTAACATACTACTATGAATTAAATAATGATAAATGTGATAATGTAATATAGAATCTAAATATCCTATTATATTGAAAATTATTTTTTCTATGATAAACTAACCACAATTTCACTTGAATTTATAAGGAATGTTGAAGATCCTTTTGAAATTTAAATGTGAAACATGGATATTGATTTGATACAGTATCCATAGAGGCTCCATGAATATTGACTATCTTATTCACATATAACTTCCTAAATACATCAATTAAAGAGGTATCCTTTATGGGTAGGAAGTGTGTGTTATTGGTTATTTAATCCATGGCCACCCATATTTCATCTTACCTACAAGGGGATCTCAGTTAACACTTATGAAATACATAGCCACTTAATCCCATTTCTATTTGAGAATAACATAGGGTTTTAATTCAATATAATGTCTCTTATGACCAACCTTTATCTACTAAAAGATAAGGTGTCTAAAGAAAAATACCACAATATGCCTCTTTATCCCTAACCAAGGTATTTATCCCCTAATGTCATGATATATTTTAGTTGCTCAAGGGTGGAATGAAAAACTAGTGTGATGTTAATTAATTATCACTTAATCTTATACAAGATTAATAAAAACCATTTTAAATATAAATTAAAGGGATAAATTAGGTCTTTGGGACCACTCTTTAAGGTTCTCTTCACCATAAAGTCTAACTGAAATTTCCCTACACTCATAGTCAAACCCGCATTCCTCTACTTTTTACACCAGTGTGAAGGTGGTAATAAGTTGAGATAACACTACCCATACATAAATTTCATTCATGTATAAATATATATATATAAAAACATTAAAATTATCTTTCATTGGTCCTTTTAATCTTAGACTACCAACACTTTGTATTTTTAGCTCAAGGCATCTATAAAAGTTTTTTACTTTCTAGGGGTGTATGTTAGCTCAAAATCAAAGGCATGTAGATTATCCCCCAACTTCTTTTACAAAAGTTCAAATGATTTTTATAAAATATGTATTTAAAAATTTCATAGTTATTGTAGATAGTAAATGTTTCACTAATTAAGTGATTTCATTAACATTTCAAATCATGAACTATCGAAACCAACTCCAAGTCATGTGTTTGGTAATTATTTTCATACGAACCGAGTGACCAAAAAATATACGTGATCACCTATTTTATTATCAAAAGTATGAATCCTAATATTACTCCAAAAGTATCATAGTATACCCTAGATATATCTCACATAATCTTGAAATATAATAACAACATTGGAAGTAATCCTCCTCTTATTTTCCTATAAGAACACTGGATAATGTTTATTCCACTTGAACTTTATAACCTTCTAAGTTAAATTAGTTATCAGTGTATATAGATTAAATATATCTTCAATAAATCATAAATCATAACCAAGAAGGGAAAAAATATCCTATGCTCAAAAAAATTCTTAAGACCCTCTTAATACACATCCTCACCAAAACTTCTATGGGTTAAAAGATATTCCTACCTCATATACCATGTAACCCAAAAATTTCACTTCCTAAATTCATAATTGACACAGAAAGTTTGACATATAGGTGGTGCTATGATAAATTTTTTAATACCGTATCTATATATCATACATGATCCTCCCTAGAAATGAAATATATATTTATGGATTTAATTGATAAATAAAACCACAAAAGAGTCCAAGTATAGATGAAAAATGTGATTCATAAATGTCATGAAAACTATTAGTGAATTTGTATGTTAAAAAGGGATAAGAATATAATAATAATTTTTATATTAATATCTAAAATCTATATTTGGAATTTCCACTGATCACAAATTAATTTTAAGGTAACATGATATAATATTAATTTTAGAAAACTACCTCACTCCCTTAAACTATTCAAAAAAATCATCTATATGAGGAAGATGAGATCAATTATTTATCATGTCATGATTATATTCTTGATAATATACTCACAACTATAGAGTACTATATGCACTTAGTTTTTCCTACTAAAATTTCAACCCCCTGTGTTATATAGGATCCATATAGTATGAATAAATAGACCTTGGTTGAATCCTCAATATTATATCAACCAAAAAATCAACCTCCTTCTCTAGAAAAAACATGATAGTCCTCGAAGGAAAAGATCTTGATACTAATTAACAACTTTATAAAATTTAATTTCTCCATCTTATACAAGTTATATAAAATAAATTTTAGATAATTGTGAAGAAATTTATCCTATGAATTTATTTTTTGGTCCCATTCTTCTTATATATAAGTATAAATCTACCAGGAATTTTTAGAAAATCCCTTTAAGAGAGGTAAAAGTAAACTTCCTCTTGTATAATTCAATAGGATATTTATGCCTAACAAGATTATACATATCAATAATTATATATAAAATCCACATTTCAAGGGATAATATGTCTCATAATATTTATACATTGACTAAATATTATATGAAGGAAATTTAAGTCGTTTTCCAGTTTTATAACCTAATATAGTTTATATCCTCACTCAATAAACCATTAGTTCCTTATGAAACCTTGATTGTTCCATTAATCAAGAAAAAAATAAAATAAATAGATTCCTCTATATTAAAATTATAAATAATCAAATTTGATGCTACAAGTATAGTACCTTTTACTATCAAAGTACCCATATCCTCATCCACCAAGGTTGGATCAACTATAAATAATTGACCCTTCCCTAAATATTTCTCCCTCTAAGGTGGTGAACTTGGGTTTTATAAGGCACCCCTAATGAAAACCATGAGAATATATAAATTATCCTAATAAAAATACTTATTATTGGTGAGGAATAATTGACTATTCCTTTAAAATTGATTATAAGACCCTTAATTATGATTAAATATCCATTTACTATCCCCCATAAGGTGAAATCCTCTACATCTTCCTCAGGTTCCCCCAATTTCCACACTAATGAAATTTCTTAACCTAAATTTTATATTTATTCATCGTATAATTGAACATGAAACAATGGTAGAACACCCCTTGACACTCACCTTGATAAGGGGAAAGTGGCACACTCATTCTCTACCCCTAATATTTTACACTACCCTATGTGAAAAAATACATATTTCTCTTTTGATTACTAAAAGGGACACCTCCTTCACCACTAAAAGACAAGAAACCATATGCACCATGATTTCATTGCACATTTTCCTCTCACATCATCACTTTGTTAACCACCTCATAATATTAATCCAAATAAATCATAAAACTTTAAATCAAATATATAGTTTTAAAATCATATAAAATTTACTATATTTTAGTGTGAAATTACCCAAAAATTCATAAGTAAAATGCCCCAAATTATTAAAGAATGTTGTGTAATATACAAAGGACTAATTCCATTAAATTAATTCCATAATTTTTGAATCCTTTTTCATCCTCAAGGTCATTGGGTAACATTACTAATTGAATAATTTTTGAAACCCCACCCACATAGGGTTTATGTTTAACTTGAATTGAA
The DNA here is from genome assembly GCA_963277665.1 of Viscum album. NCBI lineage: Eukaryota > Viridiplantae > Streptophyta > Magnoliopsida > Santalales > Viscaceae > Viscum > Viscum album. The sequence continues at coordinate 644,430,190 of OY728122.1, forward strand.
CTATTTTATTCCAACCTCTCATACCAGATCCTCCCATAATATACATGTTCAATCCCACCATTGAAACATTGAGAGAACCAAATAGATGAAATATACACTAGATTATGTCTTTCTAATCTTATGATGATTGAGGATATAAATCACCCCTGAATTTTAGAGGATTTTACATAGAAAATTTTGAGTCAAATAAACTACATAAACTCCTCCCATTCCCACATCCCACCCAAGGTTTTGAAATATCTTCATAAAGTTTTATAATAAATGAGGTTCAACTGGTGATTCAATTGGTGAGATATTTTTAGGTTAACACTTCAACATATTATCCAAAGGTATCATCATCTTATAATTATAAATTAATTCTATCAATACATTTAATATTATATCCATTCAATTTATAACTTAAAATGTTTAAATAAAGCCCCCAAAATTCACATTTATGTTACAAAGAATTTTTACATATTTTATATCCTTAAAATTATTTTTTGGAGGTATAAATGACTAATTTTTTTCCATATAAAAATTTAGTTACATGCATAGACTCTTAATTTTATCTTAGACATATATTATAGATTAGTTTTATCATATTACATATCCTAAATAGACACCTGGATCAAAATTTATCATTGTTTGAAGTTGTTTATTTTTATTTTTAAGACTTTATAACATTTTTTTAGATTTACCTATTAATGGAAAATTTTAGCACTCACGATTACATAATTATAAGTAGATGGTAACCCATGAAACACTTTATCATTTTTTTTCAAAGTTTCTATATTCACATTTAATTCATTATAACTACAAAGTAGCACATAGAATACTTTACCAAAATTTTTATAATAAACAAAACTGAAGGGCCCATTATGATAACTAGAAAATTAGTCATGAATAAATAAATGGTATACCATTAAATACTTTACAAATTTTTTAACTAAAATCATGGCCACTAAATTATAACAATATGATAACCCATGAATAACTATATGGTAGCTTGAGAAAAAATTAACAGAAATTTTCATAATTAACTATAGTCATCATCACTTCATTATAACTACACATTTTATTTTAAATAGTTTTTCCTAATTAACCAAACTCATATTCACTTGATTATAAATTCACGATAGACATTGAATAACTATAAGATATCCCATGAAACACTACCACTTTTTTTAAAGTATGATAGACTTAAAAAAAGTTTTATCATAGTAATAATCTTATTATTATTCATTTTTAATCAATAATAACTATCAGTCATACATTTATAAAGTGATATATTTAATTACAAGGTTATACAACCTTAATACCCCTTATACCAAGGTTCATATTCCTATTCCTACCCCAAGGAATAGTTCATATCCATATTATTATATCTACTTAATCCTAGATAATATTAAAAACAATATTTATAATTCCCTATATTTATTCTAATAAATTATAAGTTTATGTAATTATATAATAAAACAAGAATATTAGTTTACACTTTATAGGATAACATCGCTCAAAATCTTGTGAATAAATGTTATGAAATTTATAATACCAACACATGATGTATGATTTTAAAATACTATTTTCTTATCCAGGAGTCAAATATTATGAAATAATAATTTAAAATTAAAGAAAACTTTATGGATCACTGAAAAACTCACCTTATGCCAAACTCCTTGGAAACTCAGGCCTTGATATAAATATACTTTCAAGATATATTTATAGACCACATCCTAAGTCTGGAAAATACTATCTCCACCTATACCATATAATCAGCTCTAAATATGGGATATTATATGAATTTCTAATGATGTAACAAAGAAAAAATATGATTTAAATGTCAGATAACCACATGATCTCAAGTTAATTTTCTTGAACTCTGGAGGATGTGGACTAACATTGTGGGAAAAGTTAAAATATTTAGGTGAAATATTTCACGAAAAAACCAACAAATAAAATTCTTTATCATTATTCAAATATTCCACTTGTTCCTCCTTTTAATCACAATTTTCATATTCTTCCTCATTTCATGGAAAGATTATTATTTGGAAATTATTTAGTTTGTTATGGAATTTTCTATTATTAAACTTCATAAATGTTTTAATTGGATAATATTATTTATTGTATTTATATTTAAATATCTTGGAACCTTATGAACAAGAATACCCTATTTCCACATTTGGAATAATCTGATGGAAACTTCACATTTAATTTACCTTTCTCTCTCCTTATATTATAATAAATAAAATCTTAACTCATCATCTTATTTATTAAGATCTTTATTAACTATGATTTTTTCTATATATTTTAAACATAATTATTTAGGAGTCTTCTTTGATTTATAATATTGTTCCTTTATCATCCTTTCATATGAAACATGAATGAATTTTAAATAACCTCGATACTCTATATTCTGGTCAATTTTTTAATTATAGAAAAATTGGAATTAAATTATGATGATAATCTTCTCAATATACATTTTATAATACCCAAATATTAAATTAATTATATAAGGTCTCTTATAAAATTAAAAACATAAAAAAATCCATTAATGATGTAATTTAAAAATTTTATAAATGATATCATGATGTATTCATTTCATAATACTTAGAGTTTTTCTTCAATCACATTGGTACCAGACTTTTATATTCATGATAATTTATACCACACTTATTTTTAATATTTTAAATTCATAATATTCATGTGGATATAATAATATTAATAACCACTTAAGGCATTCATTGTTTTATACACACTCAAATCCTTCCTTTATTTTTTAGTAAAATTTGATCGATATTTATTAGTGATAGTAATACCATGGGTTATAAGAAAATAAATTTCTATTCCCAATGAACAAATATAATTTATAATTCTATTTACCATAGTTATATAATTATTTCCATTAAAAAAAGTTAATTATTTATGATTTATTTTATCTTCATGTCCATATCAAGAAACCAACTAACCAAATATATATAGGAAATAATTGAACATTACGCCTCTAATACCAATTTTTGGTGGTAAAACCATGGTCTTAATAATTATGTTACATACTAATAGGAGAGGGTGGTTAATTATTACAATGTTTTATTTAATAAATTCATCCCTTTATTTTTTATACTCCTTATTATGGATCATTTTCCTAAACTATTATGAACATTATCATAAATCTAATTAAACATAGAAATTCAAGATGATGTCATTTATACAGGAAAAAATGATTTACTTGGATCACCTCCACTGTAAAGAATAATCTAATGTGTATGATAATTTTAATAATCCTATACACATATAAATAGAATGAATTTTTTTTGATTACAAAGGTTTAGAAGGATGTATTCCCCAAAAGGATCACTTCCCAATGAATTGAGAATGTCTTCGATAGTAGAAATAATAATATGGTTTCAAACCTAATTTAGTAATAAATTTTCTCTAATTATTAAGTATTCAATGAATAAATATATAAAACATGATTTCCTTATCCATATTTCCTTTCTTGAGTCTTATAAAACCATAAACCCTTTATAAGATTATGTCAATCATTATATAACAAAAGTATTTCATAAAAATATTCCTCAATAAAGCATTTAATTTGTTACCTTAATTTTATCTTAGTAAAAAAATCATATTTTTAATTATCATATTTAAATATTCCATGATATTCTCATTAATTATAGGTTTTTTTAAGTTCATAGATGAATTTATTCACATGGATAATTGAATCTCCTATGAGAAATTTGCCACAATAACTTCAAAATGAGAAAAAAACATATATCCTTCATGAAAATATTAATTCATGATATTAATATTCATTTATGTATCATTTTAATCCATTAAAAATTATAAATCATTATCTTAATATCTTATAAATATGGTAAGGAAACCATGCTTGAGTGGGTGAGGAAAAACTTTCAATCCTTTTTTCATAGTTGAAAAAACTAAAATTCCTTATTGATTGGACATTGATAAATGATACACTATTCATGGTTTATCTAATGCCACTATAATGTCAACTATAATTTGAGAAATAAAAATCAAATTTGGCCCAAATTAATTGCACAATAGTCTGGACCATAATTTATTCCACCAACTCATTTTTTACATAGAAATTTTGGTCATGTTATTTACAACTATCATATTCATCCCATAAATAATTGAATCAAAATGAATATAAGATTTTTTTTTCTATCTAATGGAAATTCACTAGAAACTTTATTACTATATCCATGAAGAAACATTTATTTTATTCATGTTTTGGTAATTATAAACATATTTCTTGATCATAAAATCCCCTTTTCATAAAAGTTACACCACTTATTGAATATAAATTTCTATCAAATATAAAAAATATGTGTTGTTATAATAATGAATCATGTTAATATCATTTCTTAGCTAATATATACTTTATTTAAAGATAATTGTATTACCATTACATGTTAGATTAACCTAATAATCATCGTATATCCACTCTATCTAATTGATAATTCTTCTTTTTTATGCCATACACCACTACTAAGTACTTAATTGGAACCTTTATGATGCAAAAAACATGAAATTAAAAAATGAAATAATAGTATTTCATATTATAAAAACCAATAATATTATACCCATGAAAATGTAAGTTCATTTCCATATATTCTCATGCAATGATAGGGGTTCTTATTTTAGAAAAATACTATCATACTCACATTAACATATTCTATAAACATTTTATATAGAGAACTTATAATTAATTATATCATATAATTACTTTACCTATACAATCTATATGTTTAGTGTAATTTAATGGGTTTTAAAAAATTTAACCTGAATGAGAAAATCATGAATCTATTTCTATAGTTTCAAATAAATGAAACATTATTCAAAAAACATGAGTCCAATATATTGTAAAAATTAAATTCATAATATTATGAGAAGCATACATAATATAGGTTAATAACTTAAGTCATTACTAGAATAGAAAATGGGTAAAACCTTGTAAGATAATATAAAATAGGCTCTTATCATGTGATTTAAATGAATAATAAACCATCATCTATAGATATATATAGTTTTATAGTTCAAAAATATCACTATTATTGTTGGGTACCATGACACCCAAGATATAATGTATATGATTTTATTTGAATTTTTGAATTTTGGACTCAAAATAGAGAATATGAAGATTTTTAGGTGACATATGATTAGGTGTATTCTTTACTAATTGTGTAGGATAACCATACATTTAAAGTATTGTAAAAGTAGGAATCACACTGTTAGTTTTGTGATTATCTAATTTTAATGCCCGTACCAAATCAATGGGTCTGGTTGGCGTGTTATATGACCTCATGCAGGTCTCCCTATATGAAAGAGGCCTCTAATTAGAGGAAAGGGTATAAACAGTTTTGTGGGGAGAATATACCCTCAATAATAATATCCATGAACTATAACCACAAAAATCAATATCAATATCCAAGAATAACACAAAATAAATCATCATGCTATAATAAAATGAAATACATGTTATACAAAGAAATTCAAAAATAATCCCAAAGTGGTAAGTAAACCATATATGGTAACTAATGGAAAATAAACTAAATAACTATTGCAATAGTCTGGAGTCTATCCCATCATTTCCTATATCAACTAAGCTCTACCAATTCACATCCCCTACGCAGGACCCTTTCCCATAGTTATATATTTAACCATGAAATATACATGAACATCATGATAACCATATGGAGTGTGAGTATAAAACTAGTAGGACACCACCGATGCATCCTTAACATAATGTGCACATGTATATAAATGTGTATTTCATGATGTAAAGTAAATTAAAAAAAATAATCCAATCATATGAAAGGTAATCGAGTGTCAACCAAGCTTCCATGATCCCTGACTGTACCTACTTCATATCTATACCAGATGGAATACATCAAAATTTATCACATATCAGATTAGGCCACACAACAAACTCTTGTCTTAGATAAAAGCCCAAAGATGATCAAGACCCATGTTAGGCCATATGTCCATCACACCCCTGGCTCAGCCTCGGGTTAATCCATAAGGTTTTCATACCTCTACCTATACTTGGTCGGTCTATAGGGATATAACACCTTATAATTTTTCTTAGGTCATGCCACAAGGCTATCATACCCCATCCCCTATCTTAGGTCAGGCCAAAAGGCCATCATACCCTTTCCTCTATCTCAGGTTAGGCCACAATGTTGTCACATTATTTCCCCATCTCTATATACCATCATCATTATCAAAACCATGTCACATGAGTATATGATCCCCCTCAAAGTGCTAACCAAGATATGAAATTCCACCTATCACCTTGATTATAAATACCATCCACCAGAGGCCAAACATTCACACATAAAAGGGTGTAGTATAAAAGGTATAATAATAGCGTGCACACACACACCATATGAAAAATCATAAGCATACCATATCACATAGTGGTTCTCATGGATATGCACACACACACACACATATTCTAATCAGGATAATAAACCTTATACATAGTTCTTATGTGGTATGGACTTCCTACCTCAAGAGTATCGATACCCAACACCAATATTTCCACTCAGATCAAGGTTACACAAAAATGATTCCTAAAACCATCCTCAATTCATCACATAAGAATTATAGAATCATTATTTAAGAAGAAGAATATATAATGGGATTATAGGTAGATAAAACTACCCAAAAATATCCACTTACAATGGTAGATATAGATCTATTAAATGAGAAGACGAAAAATCTCTAGATCTGACCTCTTATCCATCAATAAATTAAGATTACCATATTAGATCAAAATGGAATTCATGGATCTAAATTTGAGAGCCCGAGTCTATGATTGATTCCAAGAATATGAGAGAAGATCTAGAAAAAATTAAAGAGGAATAACAATATATTACCTTGAATCATCATGGGAGAAATCCTCTAGATGAACTAAAATTGGAGTTCATAGGGAGAGTAATCACCAAGAATAGCCACTGGAGTCCCTAGGTTTGAGATCCTTAGGCATAAGAGGGATAATTAAGGGTTTCAAGGAGGATTTAGGTTAAAATTAAAATTTCTAGATTAATTTAATTTCTATGCATGGTTTGGTTATATGATTTACCAAACTGCATGCTAACTGGGCAGGATTACTGCCTCTTTATAGATATCACACTATTTGGCTGCAAAATTTTGTGAACCATGCACCAACCATAGTTTTACCTCTATTTTGAGTTACATGGTTTCCTAGGTAATTTATCATGGTTATATATAACTATGTAAAAATTGTTCACCATCTATTAACCCTCTTTAATAATCCACATGGTATCTTGGGAAGAATAACATAGTTTTCCAAATCATGATCAAACCATACATCCCTTAAAAATATTGTTAAACCCTCCAAAACCATCCATACATTACCCAATACTTCAACCAAGAAAATAATAACTCAAAAAAAAACTAAGATAAGATCTTGATTAAGGTGTAATGTATCTAAAATTTCTAGGCCATTATAATATTCTCTTATAAGGACTTATCATCCCCGAGAAGTGTCTCTAGAGTTCCTTCTCAAAAAACACAAGCCATTGATCCTGAACATCAGATTCCGACTCCCAAGTATCCTTTTGAATGTATTTTGTATTAACATAAAAGTCGAACAAGGGGCAGTATATTCCCTTTAAACACCTTATCACTCTAGTCTATGATCCATATATGATGTTTCATGAATGATTCATTAGGTTCTAACTCAACATCCTCACTTTCAATTACATGTGTAGGATTGGGATCTTCAAAGATAAGATACATGGAATAAATTATGTATAACTAAATACCATAAAGTAAAATACAAATGAGAGGTTACTATTTTGATATGATTAATGATCTCAAATGGTTTTATAAACTAAGGTTCCAAATTCCCATTCTTCTACAATCATTGATTCCCCAACCGATGTGAAACCTATTAGAAAACTTGATCTCCCATAGTGAAATTCAAGGGTTACTACCTCCAATTAGAATACAAGAAACACCTACTATGAATGCTCACCAATCACTTCTAAATCAATTGGAAATGATCAAAGGTATCCTGCACCATACTATACCCAAAAACAACTACCTTACCTACCTCATTTCAATATAAAAATTAATGAAATGGAATATTATAAATAAACTTGAATGATATTATATGAATCAAATACTATTAATTATTATTGTACACAAACTCTACCAAGGACAAATTATTTTCCCATGATTTAAGAAAATCTTGGACACATGCTTAAAGAATTCCTCCAAAATTTAAATTTTCCTCACTAAACACCCTTTGGTATATGGATGATATTTCACACACAACTTCAATTGACTCACCATCACTTTTTGAAGCCTTTCCAAAAACATGAAATGAAATGATTTACTTAGTAAAATACCATGCTCATAGTAACTCCATAAAACTACACTATCTATAGAACATAGAGTTTTCCTAAATCATGTATACAAGTAGTATTTTAGATTATAAATAGATATTCCACCTTTGTTAGTCGATCAACCATAACCCACATAGTATCACAACCTATTAGGGTTCTGGGAAACCTCATAAAAAATAGGATAATCACCTCGTCTCACTTCCACATGGGTATAGGAATATGTTGAATAAAACAACTTGGTTTTTTATGTTCATCTACAACCCTTTGAAAGGTAATACAATGATTAAAAAAGCCTAAAATGTCCCTTTCACACACAACCAAGAGAGACATCATCTGATATCATGATATATCTTCATCAATATTGAGTGTAACTCCCACTATGAATCAAGAGAGTATCTTATTGGATCTTTTTTTATAGAAGTAAGAACCATAATTCTCCCATGAATATAGGCCACATTGTATCTATCTAAATACCATCATGAAACATGGTTGTACCCCCAACCATTCTTACATCACTAAGCACTCAAAATCTGACTACTGGATGGATTTAACCAATTCGACCAAGGAAGATGTGATAACTAAGGGGGTACATTTCCTCACACTTTGATCCATATATACAACCACAAACCATTCAGAAAAGAATATCATCAGTCTCTAATTATCCTTTAAAGATCATTCTCCAAGACCTCGTGTCTTCTTACTAGGAGCATCTTGAACAACATTAACCCTCCAAGAGTATAATATATCTTAATGTCAAAGGTATATAGATACTAAACTCAATTAATATGATATAGATTCAATTCCCATTGAGATAAGATATACCACAAGATCTTTTGGTCTATATAAACAATATATATCTCATTGAAAGAATAGTTTCACCAACCTTTAAAGGTATAAACCACTACAGACAACTATATATCATGTTTAGGGTAGTCACTCTTGTGTGGTCACAACTAATGAGATCCATAAACAACTAAATGATCTCTATGCATTAAAACCCCCCAAACAACACCTATGGCATCATAGTAAACCACATATCCAATCCCAAGCTTAGTTAAGATCACAATTTGAGCTAATGTTAACCAACTTTTCAGATCTAGGAAGGTATCTTCACACTTATATGTCAACTAAAACATTACCCCTTTAATTTTAATCCTAGTCATAGGTGCTTCTAAGTAGAATACATCTTGAATAAATTATCTTTAGTAATTGACCAACCTAGGAAACTCCCAGTCTCAAATACATTCCTCCAAAATTTCCAAGACATCACTATATCTACCATATCCTGATCAATTCAGATTCCTACCTTAGAAATCACATTCCCAAGGAATTGAACCTCTTCAATCCAAAAGTGACACTTTAAAAGTTTGGAATAAAGTTGATGATCCTACTCATGAGATCCATAAACACGATTATGGTCTTATTCACTATGAACTGATTTATATTTATATAGTACATGAATATCCAAGGGATTGTATTCACCTTCTCAATGAACAAAACCATAAAACCCCAAGAAGAAGTACCTGGTTAATAAATCCCTTCACCTCTTGATCCTTAAGCTACACCTTGATTTCCTTTTACTCAGCTAGTTCCATATGATATAGAGGGGTAAATATAGGTTTGTCTCCTAGAATGATTTTTATCTCGAATTAAATTCCTATAGTAGGAGGAAGTCTTGAGAAATCTTTTAGAAATATATCATAGTAATGCTTCACCATTAGAGGAAAAGATGAGGGAGTTAATTCCTAATATTCCATAAGTACTATAACCACTAACAATGATATAATATACCCAAAACAACTTAGGTAACATACCATTTTCCTTATCCAACATCCCATTAATTGTTCTAGAAAAACTTCTCCCCCTTAAGTGTAATAAAGGATAATCACCCCTTGTAGTAGTTGATGAGCACCCGATAATTGGTCAACCGGTCCATGTTGAAAATAATATCAAATATAGTCATCCCTAAGATCATAAAATCATATAAATGACCATAACCAAAAAATACTATAGGAAACCCTGCACATCTCTAGAGACGATCCACCTTATTTCCCAAGGGTGTATCAAAAGAAAGAAATTTGGAAGATTACTTTACTAGAAATTATAACCCATAAAAAACATGAGAAGATATAAAATAATGGGAATCTCATATATCAAATAAAGTAGTAGAAATAATAGAGGTAATTGGAACCATAAATCTAATCAAATAAGGTACCTCTACACCATTAGTGGAAACTTGGTCCACAATATACAACCTGACAACATAAGTCCCATGGATATATCCCTGAGACACTTGGTTCAGCTAATTCACCCACCCCTATAGAATCTAGTACTGTTTCTCAGATCCCCTATTATTTTGATAGATCATAGTATGTTTCTTCCTAGAACCATTATGGAAACTCAAACGTAGAACAATTTATTTTTCCCTAAAATTACCCATATTTCCATATTGATGATAATTCTCTAGAGATTTAGGGAAAGACTTGTGATAGTGTATGCTCTATCCACAATTGAAGAACACGATAACACCTCCTTCCCTAGAGGGTGTTGAAGAAAACTATCTATTTTATAACTTCATAATACCACCCTATTGAGACTCCTCATCATTATCCCTATTACTACTAGAAAATTTTCTCACCACCTTTCTAGGATTCCTTTTTATTATAACGCCAAAGGCTGTAAGAATCCATGTCTTTCTATCCTCATTCATACACTTATTGATTGTTAGGCCCTTGTGTAGCACCTCATGATACATTATTAGGTCAAATATCCTAACCTAGAACATCATATTCATTTTAAGGACAATATCAAACCCCTAGGCCTTATAATCCTTATTTCCCACCAAAATAGGAACAAAATTAAGCAATTCCATGAAATGAACAGAATAAGTAGATACTGACATCATCCATTGTTAAAGCTCTATAAACTCATAGATACAATGTACTAGGGGAGAAATCCTTAAATAATCCTTAAAGGTATCCCAATTATGACACTCATGTCTCCTTACCTAGTTCATGGCACCCCACTATCTCCTCATGGGTCATGGAGTCATGAAAGAAGCCATATTAACCTATCGATCCTTTAGATTCTCTACTAGATCAAATATTCCCTCTATGTTTTAGATACAATAATCAATATCAAAGGTTACTCAATTAACTTGGAAGGATGGGGATACTGAAGCTATAAATTCCAAGCATAATCAACCATTTTCCTATAAGATCCTCTACCTTGAAAATTCACTTTCTTAAAGACTATAGGTTGAAGCGGATCCACTGCCTAAACCACTAGAGAAAGTCTGAGAGAGTGATCAATTACATCCTCCTAAACATCCAATGGTAGAACTTGGACATAATAATTTTTATGGGAATTTTTATGCACTTCCTTAGGTATTCCCATAAGATGATGTCGAGGAATCATTATCTGAAATTCATATAACAACTCACTTAAGGTAATAACTCAAGAAATTTATTGGCGCATTCAAGGTATTTCTACTGAAGAGACTTTCCTAGGAGGATACCTATATATAAAAGGAATAACCCCATTATCACTACCTAGGGCCTTACCTAAGCCTCCAATACCTATACATTAGTTACAATCATATGCATATACAAAACATAGCATGATCAATTACCAGTATAGTTATATATTAGAAGAAAATCATAGATTACCAATCACATTTAATTAATTGAATTATTATGTATGATCAGAAATCATATGAATGACATGTGAACCTAAATGGATAGTTATGATGTAAGAATACATCCAAAATAAAATAAAATATAACATCAAATTTATTCACAATACTCAGGTGATATAGATTGATAGTAAAATCTCAACTAATAATATCAATCCTATACCCTGCTAACTCAAAGGTCCACTACACATGAGATATCCAAGAAAATATGTGACTCCACTAAATGAGTTCCACATAACCTATCTCCTTTATACCATGCCCCAATATAGTCAAGAAGAAAAGAAAATGAAACCTCCTATGATACGACTTTGTAACACCACGACCGAATCACCAGGTTTGACCAGTGTGTCATATAACCTCATGAATTTCTCCCCATATGCAAGAGGATTCTGACTAGTGTAAAGGGTCTAAATTGTTATGTGGGGGGACTATACAATCATTAAAAATAGATATTCACTAGAACCACAAAAATTAATAACAACATAAAAAAACACAAAAAATCACTATGCTATAAAGAAATGGAAAATAGGTTACATTAAGAAATAAACTAAAGAATCCCAAAGTGGGAAGTCAAACAAAATTGATAAGTAATGAAAAATAGACTAAAAACTATAAAAATAGTTTGTATTACATCCTGTAATCACCTAAAACCACCAAGCTCCACTTACTCAACTCCCCTACCCAAGGCTCCTTCCCTTAGCTAGATCCCAGACCATGAAATCTGCATGCACATCAGGATGTGCATGAAATGCGTGGGTATAAAACATATAGGAAACCAAAAATGAATCCTAAAATAACATGAAAATTTATTTAAAGGTTTATTTCATGATTTAATGTAAAGGAACAAATAGGAAACCAATCATATAATGGGTGATCATGCACTAAGAAAGCTTCCATGATCCTCGACCGTACCTACTTCAGCTCTATATTAGAAAATTTATCACATATTGGATTAGGCCACAAGTCCAACATATGTCTCAAATCATGTAGCATAGTTTATAAATCACTATATTAGGACTCAATTCCATCACACCCTTAGCATAGCCAAGGGTTTGACCATATAATACCTTGACCCAAATGTCACTAAACCGGTGCCCCGGGATGGTGTGCCACATAACCTCAAGTGAAACTCCCTATATTCCAGAGGCTACTAATTAGTATTAAAGGTATATGAGGATACCATGGGGATAATATAACATTTGGTCAAATTAGCATTAATATAAAAATAATAATAAATCATAAAAACTAGAACAAAGTAATACCATAGAATAAACTAGGGAAAGTTCTAAAAATAACTATAGTATAAAATATATATAATAATGGGTATTCAATACATGTCATAACCAATCATCTGTGGGTGTACCATACAAAAAAACTAATAAAAGGACAAACTAAAACTAAAATCAACCCCAATTTGGTTTGGAGTCCTACTCAATCCCATCATCCACACCCCACTCTTGGCATTCCATGCCAAAATGAAACAAAAAACATCATCGGGAACTTTACCTTACCTAAACCTGAAAAATCATAGTCTTTAGCTTGGTTACCCAACTTCCATGGAAAAGCAAGTAGGGTGTGAGTACAACTTAGTAGGACACCATGATTAAAATCCCTAAAATAACTAGTATATATAGCATTTGCATATAGAAATGCTACTAATAAAGAAATTAATACAAAATAAATAAATAAATAAATATTCAAAATGCCCGAGCTCCACGGTGAGACTCAGGGTCAATACTACCTTCTTTAAACATTTCTATGGTGTCTCTAAGCATTTCATTATGACCTCACCTCCACAATTACCCACATGGAATCTAGGAGATCATCCCAATATTCACTAGTATAATAGTATCATACAAAATTCTCGTTCTCATCCCACCATTTCCATATATCCAGAATCACACGGAATTCAGGTTCTTATACTAACATTCCTATGGAATCTTAGTTCTCATCCTGACATACCCATCCATACATTATCACATAAAATCTAGGTAATCATCCTGATATTCTTATGGAATCCGAGCACTCATCCAATCATTCCCATCCATCAAGTATCGAGACCACTACTTAGAGTTGTCATTATACAATATGAATTATAAATTCATTTGTTAAAGCATCAATTTAAATCATACACCCAGTATATGAAATCAAGTACCATAGATAATTTGGGCCCTCATATTTTCATTCCCATGGAATTCGAGTTCTCATCCCGACATTCCTCAACACCAAATATCATATGAAATCTAGGTGCTCATCATGACATTTCCAAGTTTCATAAATCATATGGAATCCAAGAGTTCATCATGATATTCCCAATTCATCAAGAATCAATATTTACACTCAGTGTTTTTATTATGATATGTTTTGTCAATTTATTCTACAAAGCATCCATTTAAGTTACCTAATATTATTCACCAATCCCAATTTACCAAGGCCACTATAATCCATAATCACCATATAAAATATTAATACTAATTACCAAATAAAAATAATAATTTAACATTTTTAAAAGATATTAATTTTTATAAAACATGAATTAAAACCATAAATTCCTTTTGTAATTGTAAAAAATAGGGAACCAATTCATATAAATAAGTGATTTATCAAATTCACTTTCCAATTATAAAAAAAGAAAATTAATTCAAAAATCCATTTAACCAATATCAAAATACCATTCACCTTATTTTATAAGGAACTATATCAAGTTTTTAAGTTCCATTTCAATATCATAAGTCATTGTGAAATAATTTTTCACAATCATTGATTTAAAACCTAGTTACTCCATTAAGGTTATAGATCAAGATACTCAAATTATCCCACCTATTTATTCTTAGAAATAAAAAATATTTAATTAGGACAACTTATGATCAAATATATAACCTTGGAATTCCACATGGAATTTTATTTTGGTCACATAACACTTAAACTAGATAATTTGACTAAGACAAGGCATAATTTAAATCATTTAGTTTAAATTATGTCAATTTACGGAAAGTGAAACTTGACCGCACACCACACCACTTGAAAAGTAGAGCGATACTATGGATTATGTTTAGATAACAACTACCTTATTATTAGATAATATTAACCTTTTAGTATTATCCACTAATTCAATATAAATCAGAAGAAAGTAATAAAATATAAAAAATTCCTATAAGTTATATTATATTATAATGATGAAACACCACTTAACAGTTGAATAAAAAAATATTGAATAGGAGTGGTAGAATCGACTTAGGTTCTACAATGCCTTTGGTGAAAGAAGATTCCGACATCAAATAAAGTTGATATATCAAGGAGGAATAAAGTGAAGGGAAATACCATTGGAGAGTCCTACTGGACGATTGGGGATCAAAAATATTAAGTGAAGGATAAGGGGTAGCCTTGGTAAAATTATGAGTCTTACCCTTATCAAGATTATACTCAAGAGGCCATTGGCTAGCTGTTTCCTATGTACTAGTTATCTTGTGGTGATGAAATAACATGCTTTATCCTAGATCCATGTCCCAAACCACCAAAACTCTCCAGGTACATCATCTAACCCTAAAAATGCATCGATCAGGAGTAAATACATGAGGTTAAAAAAGTTTAAAATAGGTCCATACCTTGGTGAAATGTGGGATCTTATATTATTCCCACTGTATGACAGCTTCTCCCTGATCTGTACTCCTAACCATCACCAATCATTGATTCACAAGCTAAACACAAGTTCCCCATAAGTCATGGTCATGATTGCATGGCACCCTGAAGACAAATTTCCACCTAAACCTTTATCTTCTAGTACACCCTGAAAATGAGATATTTCAACCAAAACCACTATAAGGATCCACTCCTAGTGGAATTCAAAGGGTTCTAATATTTCCTAGGTTACACCCAACTAGTCACATCCCTATTCAACCCTAGCCATTACCCCTAGAATATTCTTATTGAAACACTTTTTATCACTTTGAGACTATTTATAACATGAAGAATTTCCCCAATATTTATGATGGAAATACATTATAAAACTCCAAAGTCCTATAGACTTAGTTACTCTACCAACCAATTTCCCAACCATCACACCCCATCACAGACCCTTGTACCAAGTTTCAAACTGAATGGTATGAGTATTCCCCACCCAACCGAAGGGCTTGAAAATGATGGATTATGATTAAATTTTTGAATAAAAAACCAAAAAACATCTTTTTTATCTCTATGGACATACTTGATGTAGTTAGAAACCCCACTACATCAAATCCCACATAAAATAGTCATCCAAACCTCCTCTAAACAACCCATTACAAGAATTCTTAGCCACCACCACCAAAAAAACATTAAATTAAAAGATCACGATTCCTTGACCATCATAGGAATCCCATGATTATCTAGACACATTGTGTTCAAACCCGACCACTAGTGTGATTCCATAGTCAAATCACTAACCACACACACTAAACACCATGATCTCACACTAGCACTAGCATGCCACCCCAAAACATTCTTGGATCACATCAAAATTCAACCAAAGTCCAAATATATTTATCATAATTCAACCAACATCATTTAGAAACTTACCCCTATAATTACCCATGGAATCCAGATGGAATTAGATATACCTATATACCTACATGTAATTTCCACCACGACCATCTAAAGAAAAATCCTACACACCAGTTAAACTTCTAGTATAAGGGTCACACACCAATGATTGGTATGACAATCCCCTCTATGGGAGTTTCATTTTCACCACTCCAAGAAAACCCAAGATCGATCACCATGACCTATTCTTCACCACACATTGAACACAAGGCTAAAAATGGTTTTCCTACTCACACATGAGAGATGGGTATGAAATAATAATAATTTATCATTCATGATTCATAGGAATTCCATCATCAAAATTCATTTAAATTCATCACATAACTAGTGTTATTACATTACTACACTAATGGAAATATCCTCATTATATGGATTCAACTTATACTAATAGATTGAAAGTTAAAAAAGTTATATTTAAAAGGAAGGCATGCTTTTCCTTTTGAGCCATGGTCACCTGTTAAATCAGCCACAACTCTATAAAGGTTGAAGATCAGATATACCATGTCACTACGTCTCAATTTATCCACTGACATCATGCCTTACCATTGGGACCTAAAAAAACCCACAAAAATCCATGAGTCATCAACCTATAAACATCCACCATTTCTCAGTTACCTCACCCCAAGATGGATCTGACAATAATAACCCATCGTGGTACCAAGATTCTCTTTGTCAAGTAGTCATGAACTAAATATAATCATGGAATTACTACTATAGAATCACTTTAGATTTATGAAAAACTTAGAAAATTCTTAATGGAACCCCACATAGTCCATTCCACTGAACCAAGACTAACAGGCTCATCTCATACTAGCCCAATTACTTTGTAAAGTAGTGAGTGGTCAATCTACCACCACCTAATCTCATTGAAACCCATAGATTACACACTACATTGTGAAAAATTAATAGAACCCAAATCATCACCCCATGAGTCAAGAATCATTGATCCTACTCTTAGGTGCCTAATCAAGCAGTAATACATGATCTTGGAATGTCACTTAAACTAACCAGATGCATACTTTGTGCTCTATTATAATAAGCCTAAAACCTTAAATGTATTAATGTTAAGTGTGAAATGACTTATAATCTTGATTTTCATTTCAAGTACCCAAGAAATTACTAATACTATCACCACATACCAAATAAAAATACAAAACTATCAGGTTCAGTAATCTAAATGATCCCATACTTTGAAACTAGATTAGACACATGTATACAACATTACAGGTGCTTAATTTAAATTACATGACTACTTGGTAGCACCAAACATGTATTGGTTATATAAGTCAAAACATCTATTCATTCTTGACATATCTAAAGGAATTCACAAGACATGTCCATTAAACCCAATGAATTAAATAATCCAAAATTATATGATTTATAAAAGGGTTTTATTTTACTATATTTGGAGGAAATTTTTTGTTTAATGTCTTATAAAATTAGAAAAAAAAACTTAAATATAAAACCCTTACAATATAACATGGATACTTTCACTTAACATCCAATTTTCCCATAAAAATAGGATACTTAAATTAAACTCCCATTTCAATAAAAAAACACATTTTCATTTTTAAAGATTAATCCAAATGATACAATGTTACACTTTTATATAGTCACTACTCATCTTTAGAACCTATTAATTTTTTAAAACTTCATAAGTGCACAAAAATATCATTAAGAGATCCAAATAGAAGGGGACCCATTAGTCCATTTTGAATAACATATAATCCCATAAGAAATATTTCTGTTTTTATATAATATAAATATGTAGTTGGGGTTTGGCTTAGTGGTAAGCACCCCATAATCCTACATGAAAAATGGGGGTTCAAAACCCATTGGGCACAGGTTACTGTAGTAGCACTATAGCGGAACTGTAGCAGCGGTGGTATTGTTGAACGACATGAACTGTAACAGTGGCGGGTACTGTAGCAGCAGGGTTACTATTCACAGAATGGACCTTGGGAAAAAAATTTGGGCCTACGACCTATGTAATGGGCTACATGCCCTCTGGGCCTTCGGGCTATGTAATGGGTCTCCCTCTACCTAGTTAAAAGTGGTCTTTGCTTTGCTTTAATAATAAAAATGAGGCTTTAGCCCCAACCTTTTAAAAAAAATAGCGCTTGAAAAATAATTTTCTTAATCATTAAATAAGCTTAAAAACATATCATAGTCAACATTAAAGGATAAAAACATTATCATGAGTGTTTCCTATAAAACATGTGTACTCATAATTTTTTTTACAAAAAAAATACTTTTTTCCATTAAAAGGGGAATAAAATATTATTTAAACATTATCTCATTATCTTACCTTATGAAACAAAAAACATACACAAAAACTTAATTAAAAGCATATAAAATTCATATGGATACCTTGAGACTTCATATTTATATTAATCTTATAATCACTCTTACAAATGGAATTACCTAATTAGTTAATTACAACACAATTAATCATATAACATAACCATTATCCTATAAATTGAGGAGCTATATTAGGTTCTAATATCACAATAAACAAAGCAAAAGGACCATAAAATATATAAACCACATAATATATTGCATTTAAATAATAAAATCTTATATATTATTCATTTTAACATATATACAGAAGCCCTATCAAGATTCACATAAAAATAATGATAAAAAATCCTAACAATTTAAAAAAACTTCTAGAAGAATGAGAAATAGATTTTTTTAAAAGTACATGAAAACTTAAAGAGTTGTCTTCTAAAAGAATAAAGATAATGGTGGCAGGAAATTCTTCTCATACTACATACGTTAAGAGATATTATTTTCACACTTTTTAAAAAATGTTAAAAATAACCCATTGGGAAAAAGTTAAAAAGGATTTTTAAAACCTTATTAATGAAAGTAAAACATTGTATAAAATTAATTTGAACATAAATTTCAGTATATTGACAACATACCCAAGACATTATAAATAACATGTATTTGGATGAAATATATAAGAAAAAACATTAAAACTTCTAGAATAATGTTTTAAAGAAAATTCCCTTACCTTGAGTCTGGCTTTCCACATACACACTTTAATTTTATACATTTTTAAGAACATTTTTCAGGTGTATTACCTTATTATTATACATTTTTTTAATTTATTACCATTCCTTATATAGTTATTAAATCAGTTAAGTTCACATTAGAGGTTTTGAGGATGTTTGATTCAAATCGAAAAACTTCAGTGGGTTGACCATGGTTAAATGGGTCATTGCAACATCATATATAGAATATTAATAATGATTTAATTATAATTTTTATACATCAAATACAATTTTAAAATCACCCATTATACGCCGATGTGAAAAATGTATCACATCACTTTGTGGAGGTGGTATTCCATACGTACACATAAGCGACATTATCATTTTTTAATAAATAAAAGGATAAATAAATAGATGACATATTATATTTAAAATTTTGTAATGAAATAATTAATATCATTTACACACACACACATTAAATTCATCATTTTAAGCATACATGAGAGGAAGTGATGGAAAATGAAAGAGATCACTTCATGGATGAGGTAGTCTACGCGTATGCATGAATGCTGTTTTTATTGCACATAGAATAGAAAATTAGATGAATAAGGGTTGTAAAATAAACACAATAAAATTTAAGTATAATAGTGATACTTATTCTATTACATAATTATAGTTTAATAATATTTTAATGAGTTAGAATAAAAAATAAAATGAAAATGCTCAGTTATGAGTTATAACTATTCTTTGGAAAACCACATTTAGCTTACCACTTAAGCCTTATAAGTCAGTTATTTGATGAGAACAGAGACTCTAAGTCATGTTAAGGGATGTTGGGAAGAGTTTCTGGTAGCTAGGTATTTCCATAATTATAGTTCTCAAAAGGTGTGATTAATGGATGAGAGGAGGTTCAATTTCATAAGTAATGGGAGGGGAATCTTTAGAATTACATAAAGTATTAAATTAATATAAATTAATTATCATATTAAAGTAAAAAAATTAATATATTTAAATTATATTATAATTATGAGTATAAATAATATCATCCAAAAATATCTTTACAAGTTTAGGTGATTTTTATCCCTTATCTCTTAGTTTTAAACCCTTGTTAACCATTTTATTGATCACCATGATATTAATGTTTGTTACTCTTTAGGAGTCAATAAAGATACCATAAAAGGAAAAGTGACCTATGATGGAAAATGGTTGATATTATAGTCCATGTAAAATTCATTTGGTTAAATATAATATTTTTATAAATTATAAATCATTAAATAAAATATTATTTAACATAATATACCATTAAAGTCATTTTTAGGACTATTCCCATAGTTTTAATTTAATGATATCTAGATATTAATATAATTAGAATATAAAACTTTAAAAAATTATTAATATGTTATTTTTATGTAAAAAATTCAATGATCATAATAATTCATCAAAATGGCATTAATTTTATTGTTTTTAAAAAACATTTACTTGAGTTTTCTATTACTTGAACAAGTACTGTGTTGGAGTTTCATAAGCACTTAAGGTTGTTATTCCATCACTAAAGATTAAAAATAAATTACCATGATAAAAATATTATTAATATTTAAAATAAAAATTTATAACCAAGTATAATTTTTTTTATCCCCATTACAAATTATTAGAGATATTAAAACAAAGAGAGTGGCATTTTGTTTTTATTCTTTACTTAAAATCATATTAAGGTCATTATAAAAGGAAAGTGGTAATAAATTTATTTTTTAATAATTAGTGTTTATAGGTGAAAAAAATTATACAATAAAATCATGTAATGTTTTATAGAGATTATTAGGCCTTATCTCATAGTTTTAAACAAGTTTTACCTATTTTACCCTTAACGTGGTGATAAATATTTACTACGATTACAATTTATTATGATAAAAAATAAAAGGGTACTATTTAAAAAATTTGAACCTACTAATTCCAAATATGATATCAATATTTCAAAATTCAATTTCTATAATTATTATAAATAAAATTTAATATAAATTCATAAAACCCAATGAAAAACATTTTTTTGAAAAAATACGTTTTAAGCCTAAAAATGAACTTATACTAAGAAAATTATAATTCAAATTACTATATAATTAATTATATTATATATAATTAAATTATAATTATTCTACTTTAATATAAAATTCTAAACATAATTGGATATTTAAATTACTTTATTTAAATAAAATAAATGATAGTTTTGAAAAAATCGTTATTTTTCATTATTCACTTAAAAATAAATCTTTTCAGAAAAATATTAAAAACAAACCCTAACAAATATTTTATATGATGATATAAAAAATTAATTCCATTTTTTCAAATTTAATTTCTAAAATTTAGAAATTTACTTAAAAAAAAGATAATACATGGAACACATTTTAGTTGGAATACAACTATTTCTTTTTCAACTAAAAAATTACTTAAATTGTTATTGTGAAAATGAATCCATAAAATATAATCATGAATATTAATAATACATGAAATTGATTTATTATTAAAATTAAATGGGTTTTCACATTATTCCCCTCTTAAATAAATTATGTCATGACAATCTTACTCATTATTTAAAAATTCATGGATACTTTTCCCTCATAGCTGTTTTAGGTTCCCATGTTGATTCCTCAATCATGTGGTTATTCCACAAAACTTTAACTAGTTGAGTTAACTTATTCCATAAAACCTTCTCTCTATGATATAGAATCTACATTTAATTTTTTTCCATAAGAAATATTCTCTTCCAATAGTAGTACCTTAGGGATCCAAAATTATTTCTACAAGATACATATCTCCCTAATAATGAAACATGAAATAAATCATGTTCATGAGATAAAATCACAGGAAAAAGTATATAGAATGTAACTAATCCCACTTTTTCCATAATTTCATATAGTCTAATAAAATGTGGAATTAACATCCTTTATTTGTGTAATGTATAACACCATTCTAAGGAGACATTTTATGAAATAAATGATCACCTATATAAAAAAAGTTATTTCATCTTGTTATCTACATAACTCTTTTTCCTGCTCTAAGATGCTCTCATGTGCTACTAAAACATCCTTACCATATCAACCATTTCTTCTACCAATTCTATTCCCATTAAATTTTATTCACCAACTTCATCCCAACATATTGGATTTTAATGCCGCTTTCTATATAGTGCCTCAAAAGGTTCCATATTTAAACTAGAATGAAAAATATTATTATAAAAAATTCAACTAAATAAATATATTGATCCAAAATTCCTTGGTAATCTAGTGAGGAAGCTTGAAGAATATCCAAAAAATTCAGAATCATTCTCTCTTATTGTCTATCAGATTGAGGAGAAAAAGATGTATTGAAATTTAATTAATACCCAATGAATTATAAAGTCATTTATAGAAATTTAATGTAAATATGGGATCATAGTAAGATACAATAGAGAGAGGGGATCCAAGTAATCTAACTATCTTGTTAAGATAAAGTCTATAAAGTTAATCTAATGACATAATATCTCAAATAGGAATAAAATGAATATATTTATTCAAATTATCATTAATAACCCAAATAATATTATTACCTTGAGATATTATTAATAATCCCACCAAAAAACACAAGGATATATTCTCCCATTTCCATTTTGGAACAGGAAAATGATAAAGTATCCCCTTAGATAGTTGTCACTTAACTTTGACCTATTGAAAAGTAAACCATTTAATGGTAAAATCAGAAATATCCTTTTTCATTCCTTCCCAATAATAATATTCCCAAAGGTCTCAATACAATTTAGTAAATCTCGGGTGAACAAAAAATATATATCTATGAGCTTTACTTAATAATTCTTTCTTCAAATGGGGATCACTTGGAATACACAACCTATTTATAAATCTTATAAAAGCTTATTTTTCAAAAATTAAATCCAAAAAACTTACCCTTGTTACCCAACTTTTCTCTTTCTTGAAAACCTTGATATTACTTAATGTGATGTTTAGTTTTGTCCAATAAGGATGATTGTGTTGACACTTAATCCAAAAGAGGGGGAGTTTCTACATTCAAAATTTCTAGGCAAACATTCATTAAAAAATTAACCAAAGGATCATGTTCCAAATGTAGCATAACTAATGATGCATTTTATTTTGTGATCAAGGCATTGAATACCTTTTTTTCTTCACTTAAATTATAGTGAATTGTGAAATCATAATCCTTTATCTGTTACAACCAACATCTCTACCGCATTTTAACTCTTTTTGAGTGAATATATACTTTAAACTTTTATGGAACTATATATTTCACATTTTATCCCATATAAAACATATATACATATTTTTAAAATAAAAAATACTATATATAATTTAAGATCATGCATGGGATAATTCTATTCATGGATTTTCAATTTGCGTGATGCATGTGATATTATATGATAATCTTACTTCAAGAAAAAACCAATTCCCTTTAATAAAGAATCATTATAGATAAAAAAGTCACCATTTCCTGATGGAATTTCCAATACTTGAGAATTAACCAATATTGTTTTCAATTCTTGAAAACATTCATCATATTATTTTTTCTTGATAAATTTAACTACATTTTTATTTAACATAGTTAGTTGTCTAGATAACCGAACAAAGTTTTCAAAAAAACATTGGTAGTAACCCACTAATCCAAGAAAAATTCGAATCTTAGTGACATTTTTAGCTCTTGAAAACCATTACAACACCTTATTTTTAGCTAGATAAATAATTTTGTCATATTTTGAGACAATATTTCCAAGTAAAGAAATCATTTGTTACCAAAATTCACATTTATTTAATTTTCCACACGATTGTTTTTCTTTTAAAGCCCATAAAACAATCCTTAGATATAATTCATGTCCCTTATAATTTTTGAAATAAACCAAAATATCATCAGTAAATAGAACTAAAAATTTATCCAAATACTCATAGAAAACTCTATCCATAAAATCCATGAATAAATCAGGTTCATTAATTAACTCTGAAGGGAATAACCACAAACTCATAATTCTCACACCTATTATGAAATATTGTATTCAAAACATATCCCCCCTTCACTTTCACAAGATGATATCTAGATCTGAGATCAATCTTTAAAAAATAATGCAGCCCCTAAATCTGATAAAATAATTTATCTATATAAGGAAATATATACTTGTTCTTAATAGTAATGCTATTTATTGCTTTATAATCAAGAAAAATACTCGTTAATCCATCCTTATTTAAAAAAACCGGTGCACCATAAGGTGAATTTCTAGGATGAATAAAACCCTTTTCAATTAACTATTGTAATTTATTTTCCAATTATAATAATTCTAATGGATCCATTTGGTAAAGGGGTTTTAAAATTGTCTTAGTATCAAGAACCAATTCAACAATAAATTCAAACCCCTAATCAGGAATAACACTAGGAATATCATTAGGAAATACATACACATATACATTTACTATTGGAACATCAATAATCTGAACAATTTCCTTTTTTTTGAAAATATGAGAAATATATCAATCAATTTAATCTTTAATCAATTTTCAAAACTATTGATATATTATCATAGTTATGAACTAATTATTATATAAAAAATAAAACTCACTCTGAAAATTGAATTCAACTTCCTTAGCTCTATAATATATCATATATTGATAAATTGAAATCCCATTAATACCCATAATAACATAAAAATAAACTATAGGTAATAGAAAAATATGTGAAGGAAAAATAATTCCATAAATAATCATAGTAAGATTCATATATATATTTATTTTATTAATACTTACACTGTGATTATTTAATAAAAGTTATTTCTCTCTTTATTGAGTTAATATTTCCATTTTACCCCCAAATTCATCATAAAAAGGAATGTGTCGGCCTTGAATCAAATAAGACTTTGGCATTATCTGAGTAAATAAGTGATGTACCAGTCACAACTTCAATTTTCAGTCCTGAATTTTTTGAGGTAGTTTCAAATTAATTTTATAAACCCTTGTTCTTGTGGTATTGAAAATTCCCATCATTAATGCTTTTCATCAGACCCACATCAACATAATGGACCATCTCATTATATTTAAAATATATCTCTTCTTTATTATCATATTTGGTCTGAACATTACCCTAATTATTTTCTTTATAATCATGAACCAAATTTCCTGACATACAAAATTTAAACACTTTCCAAATTTCATAAGACACTTCCCAAGATGCTTCATACCACACTTTTCACAAGAGAGAAATTTAGACCACTTACCTTCATATTTCTTAAATGAATATTTTCCAATTACTCAAACTGTGGACCAATTATTTTCTTTGTTATTATAAAAGTCAACATACTTCATTTAAAACTTATTACCACTTTATAGAACTTCCTCATAGCTTTTAAATTCATGAGAGGCTAAAGCTATTCAAAAAATTGGTTTCAATCCTGAGTAAAACCTGTAAGTTTTACTCTCATGGTCCATAATGGAATTTGTTTCACACTCAGCTAATCTAGTAAAATTAGAATCATAGGTGGAAATAGAGTCCTCCTCCTTTTTCTTTAGTTCAAAAAATTTCCTTTATATGAAAATCTTACCAACCTTAGGAAAATATTTCTTAAGGAAAACATTTTTATACTAAATGGAATCAATATCGTCTTTCTATTTGGTATTCTTAATCATAGACCAATACTAATTGGATTCACATTCAAAATGATAAATGGAAAGAATTAGCATTTGATGTTTTGAACAACCCAAAACCTCAAATATATTTTTCTTAGTATTAACCAATCCTTTGGATACCACTAGATCTGAGTTTCCACCAAATGTTGAAGGGTGATATTTAATGAAATTATCCATTATAGACATGTTCCTATGTGGAGTGTTTGGTAAATCTCAGGTATAGGAACCAACATTAATAACTTATATCAACTTATTTAACACAAGATACAAACTGATCTATCCCAACCATTCTAGGTTTCTAATTCAGAAGTAAATTATCCTCCCGATTCATTTACACTTAATTCACCTAGTTTACTCTAAGGGAAACCATTATAAAATATGAATAGATTAGATAAAGAAAAATTTTAACCCTCAATGTTTTCTCATGATAATATAATCCATAGATTAATATCCCTTAAATATATGAACATCTAATGATATATAAACCTTTCCTTTGATACTAACTATAATACACCATAACTTAAACAACCCAAAAATAACATGATTTATAACAAGGGTTTCCCTTTATTACATTTTTAATATTTTTTTAGTTTAGAGTTTTATATAATTTTAACAACACTTATATATCAAAACCTTATAATAAAAAGTAGTAACTTCCACTCAATATCCATTTTTCCCACAAAAATTGGATACATAAATTTAAACTCCCATTTTATTAAAAAAATGTTTTCTTATTTAAAGTTGAATCCAAATAGTAAAAATTTATACTCTACTATATTTAATAATCATATTTAGGTGGTATGATGAAGATTTTAAAACTTGTGGTAATCATGAAAATCATATTAAGAGATATAAAAATAAATAAACCCCATAGTGCATTCTGAAAATCATGTAATCCCATAAAAATATATTTCCTTTTTTACATAATAAACATTGATATATAAATATATTTTTCACACTCATGAATAATCCTAAAAACATATCATAATAAATCTTAAATGAAAAATCATAATCATGCATTTTTCATATAAAACATGGGTACTCATGAAGATATTTTCTTGAAAAATATAATTTTCACAATTAAAAGGGGCATGGAATTTCCTTTAAACCTAATATCATTAGATTACCTAATGTCATAAAAATATTTCCATGAAAAAACATTTTAAATCATAGAAAATTCATGTAGTTACTTTCAAACATCATCTTAATATCACAATTATAGTCACTCTTATAAGCACTCTTATAAATAAAACATCCCACTTGATAAATTCCAATATAATTACTTGGAGAAAATAATCATTAACCAAAGAATTTGAGAGATAAATCTGGCTCACCCATCATAATAAATAGTATAAACAGACTATAAAATATATTAAACACTTACAAATTTCATTTACATAATAAAATATCATATATTATTCTATTTAACACATATGAATAAGAACTTTCAAGCATCACATAATTTTTGTTTTCTTTTAAACCCCATTAAAATCCTAGAAGAATGGGAAATATGATATTATTTTAAAATAGCATTAAAAATTTAATTGAAATATTCTTAAATAATGATGATCATTTTTAGGTAAATTCTTCTTATGATGTATACATTAGAAAATTATTCCTTTGACACTTTTGTAAAAATGTCAAAAATAAATCATATAGAAAATTTTAGAAAGACTTATTTTAAAAAATTCATAAATAAAGTCAAACAGGGATTAAAATGTCTTTAAAGATAAATTTAATCATATTAATAACATAATTTAAACGCTTTAGATAACATTGATATGTAGAATAAATAGAAAAAACTTTTAAAACTTTTAAAATAAGGTTTTAAAGAAAAATATTTTACCTTGAGTCCGACTCACCATTTACGTAATTTAACTCCTTTATAATAATATTATATTAATTTAATAATTTCTTAATAACATTTTCATGTGTATTAAATTATTATTATCCCATTTATTTCATTAATAATGATAACTTATAGAGTTATTAAAGTAGTTAAGTTCATATCAGACATTTTGAGGATGTTCGGTTCACAATCGCAAAAAACCTTTGGTGGGTTGACCATAATCAAAGGGGTAATGGTTAAATAATATAAAGAATATTAATAAATAAATAATTATCTTTTTTATATATTAAATACAATTTTATAATCATACTTTAAATGCAGTCTTGAAAAAAGAATCACATTGCTACGTGGATGTGATATTCGACACATACACATGAGCCACACTATAATTTTTTAATGAATGGAAGGGTAACAAAATATATGATATATTATCTTTAAATAATGATAATTATGTCATTAATATAATATATATACATTGAATACATCATTATAGACATACTTGAGTGGCGATAATGGAAAAATAAACACATTTCTTCGTTTAGGTGGTAGTCCAAACGTACGCACAAACGGTGTTTTTATTCCCCAGAGGATGGAAAAAGAGATTAATAAGGTTTTTAACATAAAAATAATAAAATTTAAGTGTATTTTTGATACTTTTTTTATTATATAATAATTTTTTTAGGATGTATAAGAATAAATAAAAGTAAAATGCTCGGTTAAGAGTTATACTAATTCTTTGAAAATCCACCTTTAGATTACACCTGAATTACTCTAGGTTAGTCCTTTGATGTGATTAAATCCTATAGGTCATGGGAAGGTATTTTTGTGATTTTTTAGGATAGGTATTTATAGAATTATTATTATCAAATGGTATGAGGAAGGGAGTAGAGGATATTCCTTTTAGTAAGTGAGGGGAGGGGCACCCTTGGAATTACTTAAAGTAATAAATTAATATAAATTAATTAACATGTTAAAGTTGAAGAATATTGAGTTATTTCATATATAGGTTGATTATGAGTATAAATAATCTCATAAAATAAATTTTTTAAAAGTTTAAGTGATTTTTTCACTCTTATCTCTTAGTTTTAATCTGTTAACCCTATTGATGATTACCGTGATATCAATTCTTTTTCTCTATAAGAGTCAATAAATTTAATATAAAAGAACAATTGACAAATAATTGGAATTTTTTTGATATACTTGAAAATATACCATTCAATTGTCCAAATATAATTTTTTTTATGAATTTTAAATCATTAAATAAATTATTATTCAACATAATATTCCATTAAAGTCATTTTTCAGACTATTAACAATGTTTGAATTTAATTACATCATTATAGTAATGGAATTAGAATATAAAACTTTAACACATAAATAATATGTTATATTTATCCATATAATTCCATGAACACAATAATTCATCCAAATTGCATTAATTTTATTTTTTTTAAAAACATTTATCTGGTTTTTCTTTTACTCAAACAAGTACTATGTCAGCTTTGGGTAAGAACTTAAGGAAATTATTAAAATTATAAAATTATAAAATAAATTTACATGATAAAAAAATTCATTAATATTTCAAATAAACATTTATAATAAAATTTTAAATATTTTTATCCTTATGAAAAAATTATGAGATATTAAAACAAATAGAGATACATTTTGTTTTTATTATTTACTTAAAATCATTATAATGTCATTATCAAAGGAAAGTGGAAATATGTAACACCAAAATATCTAATGGTATTTCTATTTTAAAATTTAGAATCTTTGATAGTTTATACTTCACGTAACACTGAGTTTAAAAACTTAATATACTATTAAATATGAGTGTTGGAATATTAGTTTTTCCATTAAGAATATAAATATGACCAATAGAATTGTAACCTCACCTATTAAAGTATAAATAAAATTTAGATAAATTATAAATAAAAATATGTTATATTAATATCATGTAATAAGTAAATAAATTCTTTAAAAATGAAAAAATTAAGAGTTTTTATTTTTATGAAGCATAAATGTTTATTTATAATTTTATAATCAATATAATGATTTAAAATAAAATTTATTTTCCTAAAATAGATACATAAATTAATATATTTTTTATTATTATTATAAGATAATTTTATGAGACCTTAATTAATTTTTCAAAGTGTCATAAATTTGGTTAAAATTTTTAAATTAGTATTTTTCAAATAAATGAAGATTTTAATTAAAAATAAAATTTATCATATTTAGAAAATTATTTTAGAAAATGGAGTTCATTTTTGAATTCTACATGCCAAAAAATGGTTCAGGTGATTTTTTTGTATTATTCTAAAATAGTTGAATTTTTATGAATAGTGAAATATGGTAATTTACAGTATATATACATTATAAGTTAAATACACTATATATTGAGTCATTTATGATGTAATAACCATAATATCATACTTTAATTCTATCTCTATTGTATTTTTTCATGAGAATAAAAACTATTCATAGTCTTGATCCAAAATAATAAACTAATGAATAAAATAATAAAAAAACACCCCTCTCTTCCACTATAAATACCACCCTCACCACCTATTCTTCTCACTCTTATAAAGCCTTTAATCTTGTACAGTTTTTTCCAATACATATCCAAAACCTATCCCCCACATTATGGTCGTTCTGGTATTACCCAAAATACCATTTCTTAAGGAGGTTCTCAAGGAGAGGAATTCAAGAGGTAAAATACCCTTTCGTTCTTTTAATTTTATTTCATTTTCTTTTCTTTTTTTGTCTGTTACTTACCTAATTTTTCAAAAAATTCATGATAAATCCATTATATTATATATACTATAATTTTATTATGTTAATTGAATACCATCCATCAATTCTTCTCGCTTCCCCATTTTATTATAAAATGAAAAAATCATCCGTGAGGTGCCGATTTACCATGTTTGTGGATGAAGAGTTTTCATTTTTCATTTTCGCCTTAAAGGCTAGTCTAAAAAACATTATTATGGTTAATTTTTTTTAATATATGTAATAAAACTTATTTAATTTTCTGGAGTTAGTATATATATATAAGATAAAAACATAATACCAAACTAGTTCGTGATGATCGAAAAACACCAAAATAATCTAAATGGTTATCATTAATGATTTATCGAATGAATCACCCTCATATTTGGAAAAAAATGATATATAAGAACATTATATATCCTGAAAATTAATTAATAATATATAATTTCAATTTTGGATAACTATTCCGATTTCACATGACATTTCATATATGCATATAAGTGAACCAAGCATGAAAACCAAGGAAACAAACACTCATGAATGATAAAATTGAATCTCATAAATCATAAAAAAGGACCTAAATGAAATTACTAAAATTATAATAAATAAAATAAATATTAAATAGGTTATGAATCTAATTTAATTATCCAGTACATTAAGCACAAGTGTAGAACACTTTCATACATAAGGTAAGGGATTCTCCCCAAACCTCCATTTTTTTATCCGGGTTACACTTTCTCTCTCTTTAACCTAATATAATTATTATTTATTTTTATATAATTCTTATAAATTATATTTATATGTTCCAAAATCATGTATCCATATCATTTCATCTTTATTTAATGGGTGAAACATGTTTTATAAGGTCCCCTTCTCAATTCCTCATGATAAGAAAACATGATTAAAGTAAACTTCCCAATTTCTTAACCATTTTCAAGTACACTAAATTATCTATTTTTATCCACCAATTTTTTTATAAAATCACTGTTTTTATCATTAAAAAATATCTTAGTTCATTTCAGGTATTATTTAAACAATTAATCCTATGTATTCTTTAAAGACTCTTATATTTTCTCTTTAACCACACTGAATTAGCCCATTTATAATGTTTCTTATAAACTATTTTTATATGTTTTCACTTTATTTGGAAATCATTTGTGCCTAAAACATTATTTTATTGTTCTTAACTTTTCTTTTTTGGGATATACATATTTAAAATATTATTTTATGACAAATAAAAATGATTTTTTTCTAAAAGAACCCTTATTTGCAAAGTAAAAATGGTATTTCTCTCAAGAATTATTCAATGATTTTATTAGAGTATTTTCATACATTTCAAAAAAATCTATTGAATGTTATTCTTAATTAGTATTTTTATTTTATGATATCATATAACATATTTTATTAAATGGTTTATGATCAGTTTTATTGTGGATGTTCTATCTTGATACCTTTCACCATATTACTCAGAATGGTTAGTGATTATGTTTTCTGATTGGGGAAATTTATTTACATTTTATATGTTTATGTTGTTTATGTTTCACACCATTAATATGAGGAATTAATTGGACTTAGTAAGTGATGAGTGAGGATTTTTATAGCCCCTCTATGCATTGGTAGGTCTCATGAAAAAAAAGATATGGAGTTATCCATGGTCATGGCCATTTATTTTCAGATATAGATTTGAACGAGGCCTTAAAATTTTATTTTCAGATGTATTGGACAAGGCCAAAATGGTATGTCTTAGATGTCCATAATTATGAATTAAATAATTATGATATTAGTAATTGATAATCCCTATGATTATTCTAGTAGTATAATATCCATGGTTAAGTTTCATTCTCATGTGATTATTTATAGGGAATTATTTATTTAGCTTTTATTCCTCATATAATATGTTCATGATTATGGTTTAATGGAATATATTTTTTGTTATTCACCTTTCCTTAATATTTTTATTTATATTAGATTCCATCATATTGCTTACCCTTACTAAGAATCTGAGCTCACCCCTTTCTTAGGTTTTATTTTTCCTCAGGATGCAAAGATGTATATTATGAATGGCTTGTAAGGATAATCTAAGAGTTTATGGGAGTTTAAAATGGAGTTTATATTTTTTTCCTTTAAAATATGTAATGTAACAATTATGTTTTTATCTATTTTTCTAAAGCTACTAAACTATTTATTCCTTTGGGATATGAATTCATTGTTTATTATACCAATATAATAAAGTAAGGCACCAGCTCGGGGATACTGGGGTCTAGGTCTTTAAAAAATAAATTGCCATATTTTCAAATTTTTCATACTTATTGTCTAAATAAACTTATAAAATAAAATAAAGATAAATATTTTTCACTATCCACTAAAAAATCAATATTTTTAAAAATATTGAAAAAATTAAAACTAATATATATTTTATATGATGACATAAAAAATTAATTCCATTTTATCAAATTTAATTTCTAAAATTTATAAATTTAACTTTAAAAAAACACAGATAATACGTGGAAATTTTTTTAGTTAGAATAATACTAAATCTTTTTAGATTGAATAATTACTTAAAATTATTATTTGAATATTAATTCATAAAATATAATCATGAATATTAGTAAGAGATGAAATTTATTTTTATTAACATTACCTGGGTTTTCATAGGGTCAACCCCTCTCATGGGTCACCCTTGTTCGTGTCAACACTATCTAGGAATTTATCCATGCCTAAGACTCAAATCCCAAGAAACATCCTAAGCTCAAAAATTTATATAACCCAGTATTTTAACCACTAAGGAACTAAAAAAATATGATAAAACCGACAACATGTTACTTTAATATACCACACAATACTTAATAACTAAACCTGAGTTTCTTTCTAGGGTCACTAGGCTCACCTACCCAAAAAAAAGGTTATAAATCATATAGTACAAGTCTCACATGAAACATCCCACTATTACCATTTGAAGGTCCCACAATATTCATCATACTAAGAAACCCACTTCAGGGTCTGTAATAAGACACAAGGGCCACAAGCTAGCACTAAACATCACAAATTATCATAATACTGAAAGGTCATAGCTCAAGCTAAAAACAAAATATGTGTAGCATTCACTATGAAATACACCACACATTAAGAAAAGTTTCATACATGGATCTCTATCTATCTCCATATACCAATATAGGGTCATCACTATATATATAGTTAATTTTCATACCTATAATGACCCATACTTTTCATATATAAATATTATATAATATTAAATGAATATTCAATACATAACATTATGATTCAAACCAGAACTGCAAAGTCTTAGTGTATTAAGAAATTTAGATACATAAAAAACTTATACATAAATTATTTACATAATATCCAACTAACTCCTCACAACCACCACCCTCATTAGAAACATCATACTTAAAAAACCATTCTTCGTATCCTGGATAAAAGGTAACATAATAAAGGGTGAGCTCAGATGCACAATGAGGGTAAACATAAGAGATATCAATCAATGATCACAAGTGAGTATAAGATGAGAATAAGCGTATGAGAACACGTTCATAACATAAAATAATAATACCCAATTGGTCAAAGATCATTAATATTAACTCATGAAATAAGGATTTATCATAATAAAATAAAAAATTTATAAGCATTTATAATGATTAATAATGAATCAAAAGCCATGATAACACATCTTACACATAAGAAATAAGTTTTTGGTATACACATAAGCATAAAAAACCTTTCATTAGTTATTTATGACTTCCAAAACTATCATAGTGGATTAGGTTCAATCCCTATTCAATCATATCCTTAGTCAAGGTTCACTCCCAAGACTATTATAGTGGACAAAGTTCCTTGCTGAACTGGGTTCACTCCCCATTCCAGTTCCAACTATATCACGAGAGATCTATATTTACCCAATTAATTATAGGGACATATAATTCCTTGTAAAATATTTAAATAATGAAACCCATACATATGTGTGATAAAATATCATAAATTATTCATCATATCATCATATCATAACTCATTGAAAAGAAATTGGATTCATAAAAATTTCTTCATTTTATCATAGCATAACTCATGAAAAATAAATAGGTTTCATAAAAATCTCATTATAATAATAATAAAACATCCTGATAAATAATAAATATGATATTATTGTATTATATCCCCAATAAAACATTTTTAACATCAAAGTATGTTATTATAGATGAAAAACTTCTTTAAAATATAATTGGTATATTTCTTAAGGGAAATATGATTTCCATTTTTAAATAACTTATTTAAAATCGTAAAATTTCTCAAATATTAAGGAAAAATTTTTCTTTGAAAATAACCATGGAAAATTTTAAATAAATCTTCAAATAATTGGGTGGTCATGATGGTGGGAAATTTTTTTCATGATGTAATTATTAAAATAAAAACTATATCCACTCCTTCGATAAAAAGTACATTGTTCAAAAAAATACAAGAAGATTCTTTTTAGACCTTTTTGTAAAAATTAAAACATGGGTAAAATTTAATTTGAACAATAATTTAATAATTGTAAAAAAAATTCTTCAAAACATTTTAGAAAACATGGATATGGAAGAAAAAGTTTTTTCGACTAAAGAAAAATGGTTAATTTTCTATTTTTTTGAACCCTTGAGTTCCAAAGAGAAAAAATGGTACTAAAAAATAAAAATTACAAGAATAAATATATGAAAAAATTAAATTGTTTTATAATATAATAATCATATAATTTCTTCAATGGAAAATCGAGAATATATAATCCTGATTAAACTTTGATTGAAACTTGAACCCCTTACCGCTTTTCTAACATTTGAATCATAAGACCCAAGAAATTATAAATTCAAATGAAACTTTAAATATCATTAAAATAAGTATATTCATGATATAAAATGTAAAATGTGATTTATATATACACCATAAAGAAAAATAGGTTCATAACATCCAACATGTCTCAACAAAACATTATTGAGATAAAAAACAATAAAAAATTCATTATATATGAATCAAAACATCATTAAAGAGATAACATTATACAGATTTTTAAATCCAAATATTTTTCATGAGAATTATCATAAAATAAATTCATGATTATTATATAAATAATACAAAGGAAACAAGTGGTGAATATGACATTTGTATCACGAAAATAAAAGTGAGATGAGAAACCCTTACCTCAAGTCTCATCTCACTTCATACATGTTCAAAAATAATAAATAATAAATATTTATTTATTATAAATATATTAAATAATTGTATTCATACATAAATTACTATTAACCATTTCTTGATAATTTCCATCTATCTTTTTATTAATATTTTTCCCTAAAATGAACATTTCGGTGAAAACTGGTAAGTTTTCCATGCATGTTTCTGTTCGATTGTTCTGATGATTTCACCTTGTACATGGTTTCATAAAATAAAGAATAATAATAATTAAATAAGTATAATATTTATTCATAATATAATATTTTATTATTATTCATATAAAATAGTGATGAAAAATGAATTACATCACTTCGTGGAAATAGTTGTCCATACGTACGCACAAGTGATGTTTCCACCATTTGATGGTTAGAATAAAAGAAATATAAATAATTATTGACCTTTAAATAATCATTATTATATCATTAATATAATATATATTATTTAAATATATCCATATTTCCATCCATTAAAATAAAAAATGAAAAACTAATCACATCATTTTATGGAGGTGGAAGTCCACATGCACGCATAAGTGACGTTATCGCTTTACAATGGTTGAAAAGGTAATAAGGTAAATAATATATTATAATTATAGAAGTATAATTATATCATAATTATCATATATAAACAATAAATTCTTCATAATAACCAACCATAATTAATTTTCATGGAATATGAATCATATCTCTACATTGAGGTGGTAGTCCACACATACACACAAGTGATAATTTCATTTCTTATTTAACGGAAGGGAGGGTGGATAATGGGGGTTCCATAATCATAAGAATTTTTTTATGATACTTAATTTATTATTTTATGATTAATACCGTAAATTTAAAGGAGTTATAAGAAGAAATAAATTGAAAGAGGTTTGGTGAGAGGATTATATCTTATTCAATAATCCTCCTTAATATCCCTTATTAAGGACAACTAGAATGGATTTTGAAGAATACCAGGACCTATAGTTATTATATAGGTATGTTTAGAATATAAATTTTCAAGGTTTTGTGTTCTATGTAGTTTAATAATGTTAAAATAAAAGAGATGAGGGGTTTCCTTTTATAAGGGAGGAAAGAGGCACTCTTGTAATTTTTCAAAACATTAAATATTATAACATCACATTTAGGGTAAATTGGTTCAATATTGGATTAAATTGAAATTATATATGATATATGATCTATATAAACTCATCCAATATTATTTAGATAATATTTTAGGTCATTTAAACCCTTATCTATCTATTATAACCCACATTGACCCTTTTTATCTTTAACCACGATAACACATTTTTCAATCATTAAGGGTTGTAAATTTACTTATAATGTAAAAATTAGTAAAAAATGGTAAATGGATTAAATTTTTGACCATATAGCATTTCCTTGAAATATTTTAATATTTTACTATTTTTAAATCATTTAATCAAATATTATTAACATAAAATACCATTAAATCCATTTTAATAACTATTCATATATTTTGAATTCAAAGACAAAAATACAGGGATAAAATTATAATATAAAATCATTAACCATAAATTATACATTATTATTAATCATAAAATTTGGGTAAAACTATAATTTATCCAAAAAAATTATTTTTGATGTTTTTAAAATCATTTACTTTGATTTTTCTATTTCTTTCACAAGTACTATATCAGTGTTGTGAAAGCATTTATGGTAATTATACCATCACAAAAAATTAAAAATAAATTAAACTAGTAAAAAAACTAATAATGTTCAAAATAACTTTTTATATTCATTCATAAAATCTTATTATCCTAATGTGAACAGATAAGATAAATTAAAAGTAATAGAGTGACACTTTTGATTTTTCTTTACCTAAAGTAATATAAATGTGATTATCAAAGTAAAATGGAAACAAATGCCATATATTGGAAAATATGATGGATATGATCAACTTATTCTCATAAATTTAAATAAAAGAAATTTTTATGTTGATTTTTATTCCTTATATCATAGTTATAACCCTGTTTTACTCATTTTACCCTTACCGAGGTGACAAATATTTACCACAGTTACTATTCATAATGGCCAAAATAAAAGGGAAATATTTACAAAATTTTAATCGAATTATTTAAAATATAGTATAAAATTTTCAATATTAAGTCTATATAATTTAAAGAAATCAATTTTAATATAAATGTATAAAGTGAAAAGTAAAACAATTTTTGGAAAAAAGAATTCTTAAGCATAAAAATTATTTATATCAAAATTATGAATATTAATAATTAAAATGGAATTTATTATTTTACTATAATTAAAATAGATAATATTTAATTTTAAGAAAAAGTCCAAAATATAATGGGGCTTTTAAATTAATTGGTTTAATTAAAATAAATGATAGTATTTGAAAATTTGATATTTTCACTATTCACTAAAAAATCAATCATTTCAAAAAAATCCAAATATTTCTAATTAATTTAATTTTGATACGATGATTAAAAATATAATGTTAATTTTATTCAATAAAATTTCTATAAGTTTCAAAATTTGATTATAATATTCACTCATTAAAAGTAATATAAAGCGATTTTTGAAGAAAAGGAATTTTTGATGCATAAACTGACTTTACTAAAAATTGAGTGATTATTTCATAAGAATTAATAAATAAATCTGTATTGATTAATACCATTTTGTATATATTTTATAGTTTTTCTACTCTTATTTATACCCTCCAATTTAATGGATAAGTTATAAGAGTCACATTTAAGTAGTAATATTTCTATTATATATTATAATTTTCTTAAAGATCAGTATTGCGTGTTAATAAATATATTGAGAAAATAAAATTTTTTGAAGAGAAATTTATTATAAAATATCAATGTGTTAAAATAACCCTCTTATAGGGTCTACATCAACATGTATCATAGGAATATCACATCAAAAGTGCTCTCAGTAGCCCCACTACCCATACCAAGGTTTAAGTCAAGCACATGAGGCATCTAAGTCACCTCATTCATTTAAGGTTAACCACTTTAAAAATTTACACTTTTAATATTTTATCATTTTAAAATGTTCAAATTTAAATAGGATTCACATCCTTTTAATTCTATGATTCACATTTCTATCATTTCCTAGGGTTTATTAAAATTTTCCATGTTCTAATGCTTGATTAAATAAGGTGTCATTCACAAGCTATGAGGGAAACCAATATATAAGTTGCTTACTAGAACCTTATTTAATCAAGATCTTAATTTAACAAATCACTTATAACTACCTATTTATCAAAGGATCACCCATGGAATGGGACAAAAAAGTTTCCACCATAGCCTTATATGAGAAAAAAAATCATATAAGGCACTACTGAAATTTTAAATAACCAACCAACTTTTTACTAGTAAGTAATTATACACTATATGAAGAACTAAACAAAAAAAATTAATAGGATAATATAAGTACTAGGAAAAAAATTATCAATCTCATGCTGCATATGAATGACATAAAAATCACATGTGCCTAGCATGATGCATGATCTTACACACCCCCTCTTTACATACTGGTCCAAAACAAAAAACCCCATAAATCATAACATCATAAATAAAGTGCATCACTCAATGTGAAATAACATAAAATTAATAAGAAAATTTTGAGAACAAAAAATACCATCCCTAGAAACTTGGGTTTTCCACCATGCATGGGCTGACCACTCCTAATAATCAGCTCATTACCAAGCCCCAGAAAATCATCTGTCTCTTTTATACCATGTACAAATAAAAATAAAAATAAAAAACACATCTAATACAACTTATTAATGTATTCACTCAGATTCCACTAATCTGGTTCCCTAGGTCGGTGCCCCACATCACCTAAGGAGAACCTCCCTGTTTGCTAGAGGATATTGATTAATATCTAGGGTCTATGAGGATACCTTCGGGAGACTACACCCTCTTATCATAGTAGTAAAATAAATATAATAATAATAAATCACAAAACTAGAACAATGAGTGTGGAACACAAACTTATAATGAGTGTAGGACATAGATTGGTGCTTCAAAACCCCACTTGTGTGACTGTTTCATAAATGGGTTGTGGGACACATATTGATGCTTAAAATACCCATGGGGTACTAACCATGGCATGGTAGCATGAATAATTCTAGTTGAGAAGTTAAATATAAAGGGAAAATTTATATTTTATGTTTAAGAGTGGTTTTTAAAGTCCAAAACATTTGATAATTGTATTTATATATGGTACACTGTTTAAAATAATGAAGTGGAGAAGAATTATTGAGGAATAAATGTATTGAGAATATTATGAAGGATTTGAAAAAATACAATATTTTTCTATGTAAAAATCCTTGTATATATGGGATTCACTATAGTGGAATTTGTTTTTTAATTTTTGAATAAGTGTTTTAATTGGATTTAGTAAAACATTTAGACAAGGAAAGTCCAACAATCGAAGTTATACAACCATACTACAGAGATAACTGGGTATAGTGGAGGTAGGATGCTTTTGTAGAGGCTGGAAATGGAATGAATGAGGAACATAGGTTCACAAAGGTGGTCACACATGGGTGTGGTGAGTGTGTGGGTGTATTTGGGAGCCGATCCCAGTGCCTTGGCCTAGAGGATGAAACAGTTTTAAGGGTTATTATGTAGTGTAAAACTGGATCTAATTTTAATGTGGGACTCAAGAAATGTAGAAACTATTCACCAAATATTAAATTATATGAACAGAACAAGGGCTGTCCGATCAAGTTTATCTTCACCATCTGATCGTTCTGTAAGTCATCTTCAACATCCGATTAACCTAGAATTGGGATGGAACTTCTGATCTCATGGATAAACTGCATGCCCATATTTTAAGTGATTATATGAAGTGAAAAGTTATAATCGATGTATCGATAATTTGAAGAATGATCATCCTATCACATGAGTTACTGAAGCTATTATAAGTGTATGTTTGACTCTATGAAGAGCCTATGAGCTACCATGATCCTTCTAAGCTAGTATATGATTAACTCCTGATTGAAAAAATTCCTATAAGATAATACATAAGTTACTGAGTGACACATGAAGGGAGGTTACATATACAACAAACATTGTAACCTACCTCATTAAGATTGATTGACCACATATTCTCCAAGCTACCATATAAAGAAAAGAGTGACCATGTAATGATACTACCATGAATTTGATTATTGACTATGAAATTAATAAGTTTATGTTTCAAATAATAGTTTCATAAGGGATATGGATAATTTTAACAATGTAGTTGGATATTCCACATTATAGGACATGCATATAAATATGTATGTAAAGGCTAGACAAGAACTATTGAAGCATCTTATTCCACAAAATAAGATTCACATCACAATAATAGGTTAGTCCCACACTTTACAGAAATTCATCAGGATTAAGTGTCTCAATAATCATTCATAAGAGGTTCTATATGATTAATAGAGATATTTTATGTCTATGAGTTTGATAGATTGATTTATACATGTAGTTCAATGTGAATTCATATTAATAAAGTGATAAATGAGAAAATTATGCATCTATATCAGTGATAATATCGAGCCACATCTAAATAATATGATTCATGAAACATTAATAATGCCATAGGATTTTGTGGTTAATGAAGAAACAATTTTTGTTGAAATAATAA
Organism: Viscum album; assembly: GCA_963277665.1. Taxonomy (NCBI): domain Eukaryota; kingdom Viridiplantae; phylum Streptophyta; class Magnoliopsida; order Santalales; family Viscaceae; genus Viscum; species Viscum album. The sequence continues at coordinate 644,471,978 of OY728122.1, forward strand.
AGATCCATGGAAAATAATGAGGATTTATTTAATTGTGTGAAAAAGGAATATGAACTAGGTATTTTAGGAATATAAGTTAGGTATTAAAATAATATGTGGTTATTTTTAAACCATGTGAACAAGGAAGAATACCCAGTCCTTTCAGGCATTTAAATTGATATTAATTGAGTATATTATTTGGGATCCATTGAACAATTTAAAATAAAAATAAATGCTTGTTTTTATGTAGTTATAATGACTAAATTGTGGGTGAATTGATTTGAATATTTTATATTTTAAATTCAAATCATTATCACTATTTTATTTTAGTTTCAAATGATGATAATAACTGTATATATAGGTGGATTATATATTACTTGTAGGTAATGAAATAATTTTTTTTCTATCCTTGAGAATAATTTTGAGAAAAATCTCCAACAACTTTATAATAATTTTTAAGAGTTGATATAAAATCTATATTAAGGAGTGAGAAGGAAGAGTAGAAACCGGATCACTAAAGATCTGTTGAAGTGTTTTTAGACAATCATTATCGATGGTGTTATTGAAGATTGTATATAACCTAAACTGTTGATCTAGCCATCTTGTAGTGTAAGATCGATTCACAATTTCTTTAGAAGAAACCCATATCATATCAATTTCTTTCTATTATTGGATCAAAGATGAAGGAGTTTTTTAATAGGGTGTATAACTGATTTTTGGATAATTGGATTTTTGGTTTATATTAAACTACTAATTTTATGGGATTGGGGTGTATAACTAGTCCATGTTTTATAAACTTGGTGGTTTAGTGAAGAATCCATGTTGGGTTGTATAACCTATATGTAAATGATTATAATTTTATACCAAATTATATAAATATTGTGTTCTATATTCTTTATTATTGTTACTATATATGAAGTTGGACTGAGAGATGATATTGAGTGGATCAAAAAATATAACAATGTCAAGATTTTGAATTCAAAAGGAAGATAATTTGAAAAATAATACCATTTATTCACACCCTCTTCATGGTCATCCTATTTTGGGACATTAAAAGTGGTATTAGAGAAATGTTCTCCTCTAAAGATCCATGAAGAATTTTAATACATGGAAAATATTAAACCAGTCAACCACTGAGGTGTTTCTATATTCAGTGGGAATAATTATCACAATATAAGGAATAAGATGCTACACTATCTCCTATCAACCATCTTAAATGTGAGAGAAATAGAAACATTTGGGATTCCACCCATTTCTAAAGGGGATTATTTGACTCAAGGTGACAAGAGAAATATAGAGTCATATAGAAGGGATCAAATCACTATATTAATGTATCAATCAAAAAAGAAATATACCAAGGTTATGGGTCTTCAAACATTAAACAAAATTTTGAAAAAAATTAAAAATTATATATGAAGTTAATTTAAAATTCAAAGAAGCCAATAAACAAGTCTGTATAATTCAATTTGAAGACATAAATATGGTTTATGTTGATATCATTGATGAATAATTTATAAGGTTAAGAGATATTGTGAAAAATATATAGATTTTTTTGAGAATCTAGAAGATTCCTCCATTATTGAAATTTTGATAAGGAATTATCCAAATCAATTTGATTCAAAAATATAAACCTTGAAACAATAGAGGATTTCAAACTTGATGAGTTACAAAAAATACTTATAGTTTATGATATAAGGAAAATTACATCATTCAAGAAGAAAGAAAAATATGATATATCCTTTGAAGCATTGAGAAAAGGAAAATTTAGAGAAGAAGAGATTACAAAATTAAGAGTTTCAAATAATGTTGGGGATGATGGAATTAAGAAGATAATTTAATTTATATATAGATAGTTCATAGAGATAAAGTGGAAAGGAAAAGTTAAAAAATTACTAAAATACTTGAATTATGAAGGCATTTGGAACTTTGTATTTGATTATATAAATAAAAAATATATTGAATATAAATATCACAATGAAAGTGAGAACATAAAATGTTTAAAAGGATAAAAATAATAATAAGAATGATTATAGTATTAAGAAAATTAATTTGACGAGAAATCATGATAAATCTTATTTATCTTAAAGTTTATCTTAAATTGATGAGGTTAATTTCATTGAAAAATATAAAAAGGGTTTTATTCAACCAGAAGTGTCAATGATGGAGAATAATGGTTAGAGTTGGAATGAAAAATGAAGAATGAGTGTAAATTATGTATTGATGCAATTAAAAATCTTTAGAAAGAAAATAAAAAATTAATAAAGGAGAAAAATGAGTATTTTGAATAAAAGGAAGATCTAATAAAGAAATAAGAAGCCTATTTTGATGAGATTATAACTTACAAGCTGAAGGTGCCTAAATATAAATATATGGAATGAAATTTTAAAGAACATTTAACTTAGATGGAAAAAAGACATATTCAAGACACAATGCATATGTGTCATAGTTCATCATGAGTTGAAAAAATATAACGAATAATTTAAAAAATCAATAGAGATTAATGGATAATATTATCAAGATAGTAGGACGATGTGTTCCATCAATTAGGTAAAATATCATGTATATGAATCATGAGAAAAATTTTATATATCTAATAATATAAGTCTCAAAAATAAAACAATAAAATGTTGGATTAAGAATGATTTTGAGAGAAATTCATTCCCATCAATATAATAAATGAATTCATGAAAACCATAGCTCTATATGAAAAAAAGATATCAAACTAAAGAAATATATCCCTGATAAAATTTTAAATAGATATACTATAATGGTGGGAGATCAAAATTACATGGATATTGTTAGTGTTGTGGAAGGTATAAACAAAAAAAAATTCTTTTCAATATAATTTGTCTCTTTTAGGAATGAGGAAAGAACCAAGTGGGAGGTTTGGTGAGAGAATGAGGCCAAAAAATAAAAGGAAGAAGACTTACAAATATACACAAAATATCATCAACCAAAATATATTTGAATATTTATAAGAGTTGTGTAGAATATATTGAATGGAGGGACACCAATAAGAGGTATGCATGACTATGTTATTTAGAGAAATTTCCCCTATTGCAATTTGAATAAATAATCAGAAAATGGAGGATGTTCAACCAAGTCATACTAAGTTTACATAGAAGTGAAATGAGATGACTAATAAAACTAAGTAAGTTAAGAAATATTTCTTGATTTTTTAGACTAATTAATTGCACAAGGATAAATATATAGAGTATGAAGAATAAATTTTTGATTCTAAAGGAAGTAGGTAGTGGTAAAAGAAGAGGTTAAAGCTCTTGAGAAGTCATCAATAGGTGGGACTTAAAAATCCAAAGGAGGATATGTAAAATATGGGAGAAAACTAGAAATGATATGAATAATTTCATAATTATTATTACCACTCAATAGGTAATTGATTAAATTATCATTGGAAACTCATGAATATGTTGTTTATTTAATTTATAGGGAAAATAAGGATACCTATCAAATAAAGGTAGACTAAAGATAAAAAATGAGTTCACAATCTATTAAGTTTTTTGATTGGAAAAGAAGTTATAATATTGGAAGTATAGAGTCACATAGTTTAAGTAAAAACTATGAACCTGAGTGCTATGTCTGATGATTCAAATACATAACTACTTATTCCCCATTATTTTTATTTATATGTGATAATATATAGGTAATTTAATGGAAATTTTGAGGCAATCGCTACTGGACAACATGATGAAGTCATCCTTCATGGAGACTACGAACCACTATGAAATTGAAAATGAGAAGAGCATCCCTTAAGGGGGATCATTATTGATGAGAATCCATAATTGTAATGAATTATTGTGAATCTATAAATTATAGATATATTTAATATCTTGAGTATTGAGGTATTCCAATCACATTCACAAAATTTACTCTTTATTATTTCAAACATATTTAATTTCGGGAGTGTTGGTTAATGAACATATGATAAAAGGGGGATTTTATGACCAATACTTGAATTATTTTGATATTATTTTGATGTGTGAGTGGGATTAACTTTTATTGATAAATTTGATATGAGAATCCACTATGTTGATATTTTGAGAATGGGTTCACATGTGTTGTATTTTATAGACAACATTGACAAATTTTGTTAAATATCTCTTGTTGTCTACACTAGGTTAGCTCATAGAGACTTATAGTATACTAACTAAAGGCTCTTTGATAAGTAAATATATGATATCATACCTCTATTATAATGGTTCAAGTAGTGATATGGTAAGATAAGAGAAGGAATTTTGTGAATTTTAGAAAGAAAATGAGGTAAGAAACCCCCACATTGGTGTTTGTATTTATTATAAATAACATGGATAATAATGAATCCATTTGAGCACACATATTAACATTGATCATTTATGATATTTCAAACAAATTCAATGGGGGAATATTGAAGTTCCCAAGTAAGAATTGATTTTTTTTCAATATCTTAATATGTTCTTAGTGAAGGAATTATGAGGCTTGAAGGATTGTTAAGGATTCCTGAGTAAATAATTATATTTCATTATTGATAATCATCCATGAAATTTCGTAATATGATTGAGTTAATACCATGTTATATGGAAAATGAATTATGTGGTTTCTTTCTTGTAGAATATAAGTAGATAAGTTTAAGATAAGTAAGAAATTATATATGATGATTAGAAAAATATTCTTAAAATATAAATCATGTTCTAACTATATTATGAGATAGTATATTATTCAAAATAATGAATAAGTGGAGAATAATTATTGAGGAGTAAAGGTATGGATAATATTGAGAAGGACATGGAAACATATATTATTTTTATATAAATAATTCCTTGGCTATATAAGTTTACTATTTTAGAATTGGATATTGGATTTTAGGATAAGTTTTTTAGTTGGAGTTAGTCAAAAATTTGTCTAAGGTAAGGACAACATTTGAAGACATCCATCCATTTTAGAGAGGAAATCGACCAACTCAAAGTCCATTCCATGGCCAATGCACAATAGTGAGGCGTATAATGGGGAAGAACATATTCAATGAGTATAGAAAGGGTACATATAAGGTATAAGAGTGCACATGGGGGGGGGGGAATGAAAGGGTGTGGTGAGTTTGTGAGTGTATTTGGGAGATGACCTTGGTGCTATGGAAGAGTGGATAAAGTGGGGCTGAGGGTTATTAAGGGGTGGTAGGCCGTATTGAAGTCCAATGTGGGACTCAAGCAATGTGGGTACTATTTACCAACTATTAAATCATATAGATATAATGAAGGCCATCTAATCAAGTTGATCTATGCCATATGATCATCCCATGAGTTGTCTTCAACCCCTCATAATCCTGGTGTTAGGATACACCATGTGATCTCATGGACTAACCAAATGCCCATCATCAAAGATACCACATGAAGTGTGAAGGTACAATCGATTTACTAACCATATAAAGAACCTTAAACCCACCACATGAGTAACTCAAGATAACACAATTATACGATAAACCACATGAATATTCTATGCACTACCGTGAGTCTTCCAAGATACTCAATAATGAATTCCCAATCGAATGCACATTTGTATACTACTGCATGAGTTACTGAGTTACCACATGAATGGAAGTTTAATCAAACCTAAGTGTTGTGAAATACTATATAAAGAGTTATCGATCACTTGTTGTCTAAGATACCATATTAAGAACATAATATCCATGCCATGAACCTACCATGGATGTAATGACTGACCACACAATAAAGAAGTTTACATTTTAATCAAGAATTGAAAAAGGTATATGGATAAGATCCATGTTTTATTGGTATATTAAATTTCATATTAATCACACACACACATATATAAGGGATAGGCATAAAATATTAAATAAATACATACTATAAAATAAGCATCACGTCACAAAAATAAGTGAGTATCAAACTGCATTTAAAGTCTTTATGGTGAAGTGTTTCAATATACATGCATGATAGGTTCTATATGATTAATAGATATGGTGAAAACCCATGTTTTTTATAAATTGAGAAATACATAAAGTTCCATATGTAGGTATGAAAATCAAGTGATAAATGGGAAAACAAACATCCAGATCAATGCTAATCTTGAGAAACATTTGATGAAGATGTTTTATAAAACATAATCAATGCCACAAGATTTGGTGGATAATAAAGAAACCACTTCTATGGAAATAATAACGAGCAATGGAAAATAATGAGGTTTTATTTAACTGTGTGAAGAAGGAAGATGAACCGAGTATTTCAGGAATTTAAAAATGGTATTTCAATGAGATGCATTCAAAACACATGAATAAATAAGAAGACCCCAGCCTCTCAGGTATATGATGTGATATTAAATGAGGAGATAATTCAGAATCTATTAACCAAATAAAAATAAAAATAACAACTTAAAGTTATATGTATTTACGATGAATAAATCATTATAGATTTAATATGAATCTACTAGAATTTAAATTAAAATCATTATAAATATTTTATTATAGTTTTTGAACATGGGGATAGCTGAATATACAAGTGGATTATATATTACTTGTAGGTAATGAGTTAAAGTTGTTTGAACATTTAGAATACTTTTGAGAGAACTATTCATGCACATTGTGAGAATTTTGATAGCTGAAACAACACCTGTATTGAGGAGAGAGAATGAATAGGAAAACATAAGTTACTCAATATACAGGGAAGAGTTTTGAGACTATATTTTTTTTGATATTCTAAAATATTATATAATAATGACTAGTTAATCTAGCCTTCTTTTAGAGAAATATTAATTGAAAATTGGTGAAAAAGAAACCCAGAGCATATCGAGGTCGTTCTATTACCAAATCAAAACTTAAGGTGATTATGAATGGTTTGTATAACCAATTATTAGAGAATTTTAATTTAGGTGTATAACCAACAACTACTATTGTGGGATAAGGTATTATAATTAGTTCCTATTTTAGAAACTTAGGGATATAGTGAAGAATAAATGTTGGGGTGCATAACCAACATGGAAAAGAGTTTTATTTTATAACAAACCTTTTAAATATAATGTTTCATGTTCTATATTATTATTATTTATATATATGAAGTGATAAAGAGAAATAATATTTATTGGATCAAGAACTCTAAAATTTTCAGGAGATTTAGTTAAGAAGGAATATAAATCACAAAATTTGACCACTGATTTCCCCCTATCCGAGTGTTCAACCCAAAATAGGTATCTATATAAGGAAATTTGAACCTTAATGTTGAATGTGCTATACACTTGGTTTGTATGGGGCTAGAGGTTGTGTAGTTCTTGGATCATGTTCCCATCAAGGGATTCAAATTCAGCTAAACAGTCATGCGACCTTTTGTCTAATGTCAGATGATTATAGATAATAGCCAAGAGTGATGAAAGATAAACCTCAATGAGTATCACTATTATTGTTCCACACACTAGGGAGTAAGGTTCTATATTGGTGTATGTTTGAGTTATTATCCAATATAACCTCAAGTCATTGGAGAGCTTGTTAGTTCAACTCTACTTTTTTTTCAGTCCACCATTTTTTTCATAATGTTAGAGAGGGTTTTGTTAAATTCCTCAATCCTTCAATTTACTGATTTATGGTAGTGGGAAGTATAGTTAAATTTGATATTTTACATAGTATATAACTTATTTATCTTTGTGAATCAAGAGAAGGTTTTTTTGCGCATGAGAATAGTTTTAGAGATCTTAAATTAATGAATGATGTTGGACTTTAAAAACTTAATCATAGGTTGAGTTTTTTACTTCCTCAGGGTGAATGGATTCCAAAACTATAATGAAAAACTAGTTGTGGTAATGATTAACTTGCATTATTGAGATATTAATAGTGGATAGGGACCTATAACATCAATCCCCCATGGGGAGAAACACCAATAATACTTGGTTTCATAGAGAATATCCAGTGATTGATGCATAAAGATTTCTTGAAACTAGAATGCTTGATACTTATCAGTTAATTTCAAATAGTTTCAAACCATATTGAGCCAAAAGTAGTGATGCACACAAAATATGTGGTGTATAAAAAGATATTTTAGTTCCCCCTAGAAGTTTAGTATTATTAGTAACCAAATTCATCTCTAAGGAGTAGTGATTAAATCTAGTTGTCATAGGTGATAAAGTATTAAAAAGAATAATATAGATAAAATTATTAAAAAAATAATTATGAATTTAAAGGAATAATAAATATGAGATATAATTGATCGAGGGTTAGGTTTAACTTCTCTTTTTTAATGCTATTATGATATTTTCAATATGAATCTCCAATATTTGTAAATTGATTAAATGAATGGTTCCAAAATCGCATCCCAATTTTCACCCTTGTTTAAGTTTGATGATGATGATAGTTATATTTATGATATCATTATTTTGGATAATAATCCTTTGAATGTGTGAAAACAAGAATGATCCTTCTTTTAATTACCTAGGAAATACCTAATAAGGTATTTAAATTCCAAAGTATCCAAATTAGACTACTGTTTCTTCCTCAAGTGTTTAGTAATCACTAAACACTATCCACATGATTCAAAACCAATCATTCTATATGATTAAAAATAAAATAGAGGGATAAAATATTTATTAATAAAGGTAATAATTAAAATTCATAATTAACCATAAAAACAATCACATTCTAATAAACTTGTAAAATTAAATAATGAAAAACATTTAACAGAGGAAATACTTCCATTATTCAATTAAATATCATAGACTCAATCATTTAAATTGGATCACATCCCCTTTAACTTATCATTGAAGGATTCTAACCTTCCATTAAATAATAGATAAAGTAAGTTAGAGGGGAAGAATTCATTTTGGAACAAAAACTGAGTAAGAAAAATGGAAGAATAAAATATGAAGTTGCATCAGGTCTTCACTCCTACTTCCTTCTATATAGTAATTTCTAATTTTCGTGATCACTAGTATCCTCTATTCACATAGTATATTTACTCTTTTGTAGGAAAATAAAAACCCATTGAATGTTTTAATATTGTTTTTAAAAAATATCTTATTGGATGATGATATCCATTCAAATCTATTTGGGTTAATTAATTCCCTCAATATAATGAGTGCCATGAACTCCTTAAACTTGAAAGATACCTAATTTATTATTTTATTTAAATATTACCCAAGAAGCAGGGTGGATCTCGAAATAATCTACAAATATTAGGATTTCTGAATTTCACAGCATGGGTTCACTATGGAATGGCCTAATAAACTATGGTGTATTATCTTTATTTTTTTGTGTATGCCAAGAATTGATATAGTTCAATATGGAAACAACATTGTAGCCTCATTTTTGTTTGAAAAATAATGCTACTTATAGTTGGATCATGTCTATGGTGAATGGGAAATTCTATGGTACAAATATATCAAGGATGAATTCTCTAAAAAATAAAAAACTTCAAATTTGAGTGTCTCTACGACAAAAACTCCATATCCATGACACAACAACCATATCATGTGATTTTCTTTTTCAAGGCTATGAAATTACCATCCTTCTTATGGGAAAAACTTTATTTTATTACAATTTATATGCTTATTCCATTTTTGGTATCTCCACACCATAACTTATCTTCCATATCATAGATGAGTCTTCCATGGTGACTCCAAAACACTATAGTAACTCATATAGTGTAGGAATTTTCATCAATCCATACAGCCTTTATAGTGGCATGATGGATTTCTTATAGCATAAAAGGAATAATTCTTCATCAAAGTGTGCTTTAATATCATCACCCAAGGTCCCAGAAGTGACCCATGGTGATCCCAAGCCTTAGAAGAGGTATTAATGTTGATATCGAGCTCTCGTAGTGGTGTAAATGGTGTTATTCAGTGAGTGAAGGTTGTGGTTCAATGACATAGATCATGGAAGGTGGTGTCAAGTAGTAGAGGTGATAAGGTGGAAATGTTTGATGTGGGGAAAATTGCTGAAGTAAGGAATAATTTTGTTTCACTTAATTTATGATCAATCCCCATAGAGTTTTGTCCCATATCGAATTTGAATACAGGTTAGTCCTAACATATAATGAATCTTGTGGAATCATCAGATCAGAAGATTTCCATAGGGTTGGTCTCCTATATTCACTTTTCATGAATGTACATGGGCCTCTGACAAAATTCACAAGCCCACAATGGGTCTTAGACCACACACTATGAGGGATCCTCTCTATGTAGTTTGTTCTCCTCTCTGCCACCTCAATGGACCTTTCTAGGGATTCTCTTGTCCAACTAGCCCTATTGGACTGGCAAGATTTCTTTCATCCCTTAGTTGAGGGCTAACTTATGGATGGTCATTTTTTACTTATAAAAATCATTTCGACCACTTAGTAAAATTCCACCAAAATTTCCAAAGTAAAATTAAACATTAAAATTCCACATTTTTATTCATTAAAATACATATTATTTATTCAAATTTAATTCCCCATAATTTAATAAAACATTTTATTACATGGAAAACTTGATTAAAATCAATTAAAAATCATCAGAAATTTTTTAAAAATTTTCATACAAAAATTAGTGAATAAAATAACACCACACTTGAACTATATCTACCCTAAACTATTTAATATCAACATTAAATTGAAGATGTAACTAATTATAATATTATATAAATATCATAGAAATAAAAAATGATTATCAATTTTAAATAAAATTTTCATGTTCTATACCAAACGTCAACTCATCTTCAAATTTTTCAACAGATAAATCAATACAAGTATTTTACTTTCTCCATTTTGAAAATGATGGTTCTTAGCCTTTCATTCCTTCAAGATTCACAATTCATTATTAGTAAACATTCCAAGTCATGACCTACCTCAGTTTGAGTTAAATTCTCTCATCACCCATGATACAAAGTTAAGTGGATTTATAATAATATCATGAATACAAACACCTTTCAATAATATTGAAAGGAACTAATTTCTAAACTTTTTAAAGAAAAATTTCACATATAATCATGAGTTATTTTTAACAAGGTTCTAATGGCTTTGAGGATTAAGTTTGGTAGGCCGTGACGTTAAAAAAATTAATTCTCAAAAGAGTAGGTTTATCTCTAAAGCATAAACAATGATATAAAAATAAAATTGTAATTAAAATATCCCCTTAAAAATTAAAACAACCACTTTTTAAGACTCAAAGTAAGGTTATGATCAATGTAATCATAATGAATAAATTTCACCTTCTTGAATTTACTTTTTTTAATGTGTTTTTCAAACCAATTTTTTTTTGCTGTTTTTTTATTTTTTTTGGATTTTATGATTGGAACAAACATCATATCCACCACTTGTCCATATATGATAAAAATAATTGGTCCGTTAGTGGTGATTTTTTATTTTCCCAAGTAAAAACCCATTTTTCTCTTTTTTTTCAGAATGGAAAAAATAAAGTATAATGAATGAATAAATAACCTTTTCTAATACCCAAATATATCACCCCACACCTATTAATTACAATATAGTACATACTTCTACTATGAATTACCTCACCCCCATAGTTAAACTTTAAAATATCATGAAAATTACTAATATGATATTATGAATGGATATAAATTTTTTAAAATATGGATCATTCCTAATAAGGTCATTGATGGTCTCTATGGGATAATCATGTATTAATGGTTAATGGATTTTTAATGAAACTTCCACGATCATACTAAATTTATTTTTGTTTAATCATAGGTATTATAAGTTCTAATGAATTTTATATAAGGTATCATGACCCAAGATTACTCAAGAAATATTGTCAAGATAAAATAGAAAGTATTTAGTTTGGAAATCCTCTAATAAATATAAAATGTGAAATTAGACAATCACTCATGGAATATATAACAATAATAAATCAGTCTACATGAATTTTAGAAATTAAAATTATTAAAAATTGGTAGATAAATTACATTTTCATGAATCAACAAATTCCATAAAATTGTGATTCATCATATTAACATACATGATTCACTCAAAATATTAAATTATCTATTTTAATCATTCAATATTCTTATCATTGAAATATAAAACATATAATCATAGGGTTCTTAATAAATTAATGTCTTCTAGTTCGGTTTAATAAAACAAATCTAATCATGGGCATTCAATTTCACGTTTAAAAAAGATGATAAAATTTCTGGTTCAAAACTGATTAAAAAAATTCTGAAAGTTAAAAGATAAATAATTCAATAATAAACTCCCATTTCCTTATAAATATTTTTCTACACTACCTTATCACTATTTTAGGGTTGTCTAATGACCTCCTTCCATGATGGTCTTGTAGAAAAAAAACTCATACTAGTGTAATAACTATTCCATTAAAGTTTAAAGGGGATAAAGGGAAATGTGACTTTATCCTAATCTTTTAAATACCAAGAAATTATTAAAAATTATGTTTCCTACCAAAAATATACTTCGTTAATATTGTAGGATCAAACTAACCTCATGATAAGAAATCAATAGATGGGTTGGAGAAGTTTTATCTCCTCCAATGATTATTGAGGAAGATTCCCATGGAACTTTTCATCCTTTTCCCATTTATAATGTTTGATTGTCCTTTTTATAATTTTTTGATTTGATTTCCTTTTGTTTTAATAAGATTTTTAGCTACCTCCAAATTTTTGGCCAATTCAAGTTGATTTGGAAAAACCACTAGACAGTCTTTGTTTACTTTTTCATCCATCTTAGAATATTTACAGGACATACCACTATGTTTCGATTGTAACCGCTTACCTTTCATAGAATATGGAACCAATTCTTCTAGAATCTGAAAAGTTTTTATACATATAAATGTGTTGCCGATCTGGTTACATGTTATTTTCTCAGATATTTTTTCCTTAGATTCTCAAAAAATCACCCTTTATTCTTTTCTATTTCATAGTAAATATATATTAAACCAATAATAATATTTGTTTCTATGATTACCACAACCCCAATAAAACACTTGAAACATTTTTCTGCCAAATTGGTTCTCGATCTATCTAGAATTTTGTTATAGTTGTCTTATTGTTAACCGAACCTAAATTTTATAAAAGGGTTGTGGACTCCTTTGAATTTTCAATTATTCACTTGGTGTGGATGATTTCTTATATGTTTTCTTGGACCATATATACTTAGTTTTTTCTTTCTCATTTACATTATTAAATGAAATAAGTCTATTTTGAATTTTATTGAGTAGAGATTTACCTTGTTCAAGTGAAATTTTATTCTCATTATTTTAATTATATTCTCCTCTTACCCCTATATATTTAGTAAATTCCTCTCTGGACTTTTTCAACTTGAGTTTCACTATAAGACATATGTATTATGTCTCATCTAGTTATTATTCCTTTAAATAAAATTCCTTCCCAAGATCATTGATGATCCTTTTATGTTCAGCCTCTTTAAACATGAACGTCTTGATCTCATCATATAATTTCTCTTGTCATTCTTTATAATTTTAGAATAAAATATCAATGAATTCATTTTTTATCTCTTCTCTTAACATGAAATTAAAATTTTTAAATTTTAGAGCACTCAACTGCTCTATTGAAAAATAATCTCTTATGGATAGAAAATAGTAGCACATAACTGAATATTCAAAGGGATCAATACTTTCTTCATGAGTTATTTCTAATAGTTAATAGTTTCTTGAAGGGTTATTCATGGTGTAAAGGATGTTTAAGTTCACCTTTCCATCTCTAAGATCTATTATAATAATTTTTTCATTCATATTAATGTTCATCTTGGCTATTTTGAGTACGGGTATTCCCAAAATATCATGTGAATGGACCAGTTCTTTATATTCCCCCATGTTAAACATATATAAGTCCAATATAAAAATAAATCCTTCAACTCCAACTAGCATATCTTCTAATACATCGACTAGAAAGATAGTGGACTTGTTTACCAATTAGAAAACCACTCTCATGGGATTCAATTTTACTATTATAAAAGATAAAAATGTAGGGTGAGAAATTATATTAATAGAATCACCAAGATCATGTAATGTATCATATCAATTCAAAGAACCAATGGTACATCGAATATAAAATATCCTTATATCCTAACACTTTTTAGGTAGAAATGGTGTGATCATGGCTAAGAAATTCCTCCCAAGGAATATTCTCTCATTCCTATCAAGTATCTTTTTTGTGAAAATAAACTTAGGGAATTTGGCATATTGTTGATTTTTCATATGACTTCTAAGAGATAGATATTAATTTCAACCCTTTGAAAGGTTTCTTGGATCTTCATTTTATGTTTTTCTTCTTTTCTCTTCTTTAACTCAATAAACCTAGTAGGGAATGAAAATGTAACATAATTCTTCTCCCATTATTTAGTTTTTATAGATTTTCTAGTATTTCATTTATATACATTTCTTCCACTTCTTCTTTTAGTTGGATGGTATGTTCTTTAAGAGTATGTCTATAATTTTTAGGCTTAGTTCCTTCTTGTTTAGATTGAACATCCATGGATTCTGGTGGCTGAATGTTGTTCTCAATCCTTGTAATGATCATGCTCAAAATATCCCTTGGGCATTGGAATGTATGAGTTAGAATATTTTAAAGGTTTTTGTTGGAATGTTTATTAGACTTTCAAACTTTATTTCTAAATCCATTACAGTATTTTTTAGATCTTCAATTTTAACTCATTTGTTTTAATTTTTATAATGGTTCACTTATCAAGGGATTCCCAAATGACTTTTTTTTTGAAAATGGGGTGGCTAATGATCTGGTTTCTGATGGGGTTTCTTATAAGGTTTCTGGAAATAAGGTGGGCTATGAAATTATTTCTGGAAAATAGGATGATTTGAGTAATTTTTAGAAAAGGAGGGCTTATCCTAGTTCTATTTATTTCCAAATACTTTTTGGTATTTTAAACCTTATATACATTTATTATTATATGGAAACTATCTTGGATGGAATGAGACTATATAAGTATCCACACCCTGTATCTCATCATATTGGTTAGTGAAGTAGTGGGGTGATGAACACTAACCACAAACCTGAGGTGGGGTAGGTTGATCACTCACTTTACATCCATATATCTTACTAGACATGTTAATTACTTATGTTTTATTTCAATTAAAGGTGATGAATCATAAGTCCTTACACCATTAATTCCTCTTATACTCATACCTCTTATTACAAACTATTGGGAATTTTTCATTATCTTCTCAATCAGGATCCTAGATTCTATAGGAAAATTTTCAATTGAATATCCTCTAAATGATGAATCCAATAGGTTCATCTTATTGTCTTGAATTACTTGGTAGAATAATAATTTAATTAGGTGGTCTTGTACCAATTTATGAGGATATCTTGGACACAACTTATTGAATCTTTCCCAACACTGGTGAAGGGGTTCTCTAGTTGTTTTTTAGATGGAATAAATTTCCTTCTTTATCACTATACTCCGATAGATTTGAAATAATATTTGGATGAATATTATTTAGATATCATCCTATACATGGATCTATCTGGGTTTTGGTTGTACAACAACTCCTTAGAAGCTCCCTCATGTGAAAAGGGGAATACCCTCCACTTGACTTGGTCCTCAACTACTCCTTTTAGCTTGAATCTTGAACATATGAAGTCAAATTATTGAATGTTTCAGTTGATATATTCACTTTAAAGGACATTGAATTTAGGTAGTACTATAACTATATTGAAACATAATTCAAAATCATTTTTCTAAGAAGGAATGGTTAATTTTTTTGTAGGATAATTGGGGGGTACAAAGGTACCTTAGCATTTTTGTGGGTTTATTTCCATAATTATGTGCTCACAATGATCTCTTAATGTTTAAATTGATTATTCTATATTTATTTATTCCAATTTATTATTTAGATTAATATTTATAAGACTAGTTATTAATTTCCTCTCTCTATAGTAGGATCAATAGTAAATTGTTCCTTATTGGAGGTCTTGGTCAGAAAATTATGGGTTAGATTACCACTAATTTCTAAGAAATGATGCCAAGTTTGGATGAACACCTATCATGGGGTGTGGAAAAAACTATTTCAATTGCCTATAGGGGTGTAGTAATAGTAGTAACCAAAGTAATATATAAGAATTAGTGCTTAAATCTAGTTGTCATAGGTAAAAAAGTATTAAGCATAACAAGACATCTGGAACAATTAAACAAAGAACACTGAATTTTAAAGAATAACAGATATGAGAGATAGGTGATTGGGGTTTCAGTTTAGCTTCCCTTTTGTAATGCTATCATGTTATTTTCAAAATAAATATCCAATGTTTGATAATTGATTAAATCAATAGTTCCACAATCACTTCCCTAATTTCACCCTTGTTCAATTTTGATTATGTTGAGAGGTATTATAAAAATTTAATTGTTTTGGAAAATCCTTATTAAAATGCGTAAAATCCATAATGATTCTTATTTTAATTAACTAGGTAATACCTAATTAGGTAATTAAATAACTAAGTTTCCAAATTAGATTACCAGTTCTTCCTCATGTGTTTGGTAATCACTAACCACTCTTTGGTTGATTATAAACCAATAAATCAATATGATTCAAAATCAAAAAAGAGATAGAAAATATTAATTAGCCAAGTTAATAATTAAAATTCAGAATTAATCATAAACAAAATAAAATTCAAATCAACTTCTAAAATTAAATATTGAAAGCCATTTAACAGAGTAAAGAGATCCATAAATTCAATTAAAGATCCAATAATCAAGAATTTAAATTAGGTCACCTCCCATTAAACCAATTAGTCAAGGATTTTACAACTACATTAAATAATAATTAATGGAAGTTTGACGGGTAGAGGGAATTTTAGAATAAAAACAGTGTAAGAAAATGGATGAAGAAAATATAGAGATGCATTTGGTTTTACCTCCTCCTTCCTTCTGTCTAGTAGTCTCTAAGTGTTGTGCTCTCTATTATCCTATTTTTTCAAAGATTACTTCCCCTTTTAGAGGAAAAGAATAATTCCCCCAATCTTATCCACTATTTTTTTTTCTGGAAAATAAATTTTATGATGATGATATCCATTCAAATATATTGGGGTCATTGATTTACCTCATTTTAATGAGTTCCTTGATCTCCCTAAACTTGGATGAGACCGAAGTTATTATCTTCATTAAATTCTCCCTGATAATTGGGGTGAATATCAAAATAATCCAAAGATATTGGGTATTACAAATTTCAACTCATGGTTGCAATGTGCTTTAGCCTGATCAACTACACTATAGATTTTTTGCGTGTGGCATGTATGGATACAGTGAAACAAGGAAACCATGATACAACATCATTTTTCTAAAAAATCACGATACTTATAGTTTTATAAGGAACATAGTGCATGGAAAATCCTACAATGTCGCTCCCCAAAGGCTAAATTCCCCATATAATATACCATTGGCAATTTGAGTGTCTCTACAGTGAAGCGTCCATCTCTACTAGAAAACACCCATATCACATGATTTTATTCTTTATGGATATGACATAGTTATCATTATCATGACCCAAACTTCAATTTCTTCCTATTTAAATTCTTATTCCATATTTGGCATCTCCACACCAAGCTCCTCTTCCACGGTGTAGCTGAATCCTCTATGGTGAGTCCATGAAACTCCAATAAATCCTACTATATATGGATTTTCATCAATCCATATTTACTTCATAGTGTCTGGATAGAGATATGTTCAGATGCAAGGAATCATTCTTCATCAACGTGTTCTTCACTGGCATCAATCAATGTCCTTAAAGTGATCCTTGGAGATCTCAAGACTTATATGTGCTCCTAAGCTTGATCTCGAGCTCTCCCAGTGGCAACAATGGTGTTATTTAGTGAGTTTAGGTTGTAGTATATTGACATAGAGCATGTAAGTTGGTTTAAAGAAGTGGAGCTGATGAGGGGGGAACTTATAAGATGGGTCACATGGATGAAGCATGGAATGATGGTGTTTCTATTAATTGATGAACTATCCCCACAGAGAGATTCCCCACATTGATGTTAAACATGGGATAGTTCTCACATACAATGAATCCTATGGAATGAGCATCTTAGAAGCCTACAGAGTGGATCAGATCCCACATACACTTTTTATACATGTACATGGGACAATGCCGACACCCAAGGGACGCACTAAAGGCCTTGGTCTACATTCTACACAGGCTCCTCATTGCACCGGTTGATATCCTCTCTACCTCTTAAGTTGAAATTCCCTAGGGCTTGCTTAGACAACCATCCCAATTGGGATAACTAAATGGATTATAACCCTTGGTTTATGGATAGGTTATTGATGCTAATTTTTTCACCTATAAAAATTATTTCAAACACTTTGTAATATTCCACCAAAATTTCTCAAGTAAAATTAACCATTAAAAATAAAAAAAATTATTTATTTAAATCTATATTATTTCTTCAAATGTAATACCACATATTTTAGTAAAACATTTAGTAACATGGGAAAATAGATTAAAAACCATTAAAAATAATTATAAAATGTTTAGAAATTTGTATAAAAAAATGAGTACATCACATAGCCTAATATTTATCTATGATGGGAGAGATTCAATATTGATTTATGGTCCCCACATATACTGATATAGACCTCCTGCATGATTTGAGGGGACTCCTTTTATTGAATGCAATAGATAAGTATCCCATCAATGCTGTGTTTTTAGTGGATCTAATATAAGTTGGGGATATCAAATAGAATGGAATTATATACATATTTAAAGGACTTATCTCACTTATCTTAGATAAAATACAAAGATCCATGTTTGATGTTCTCAATCGGAGGAATATTCTAACTGAATTTTTTACTATATCATTAGGGAATTTGAGGGCCTCACTTGGTAATAGATAACATGGAGTTGATTTATACTATAGATTACCTCATCAAGAGTAACATGGGTAATCACCTTTTAATGTTCTAAATGGATAACTAAGTCATATTGACATGACAATATGCGAGATGTGTCCAAGATTTTCAGTGCATTTTCTTGATCTCTCTAGTATCAAGAAACATGAGACATCATTAGCTCAGAGGGAAATTAATCCATTATATGGTGGGTGTGATTGAGTAAGGGGACAAGATCCTATTTATTGATATTGTAGTAACTATTTATATACCTTATGAGTAGCTTGAAATTTATTTTCATATGTAGATATGAAACATAGATCTTAAGGGATAACTAAAGACTAGTGGTGATGGATTGATATTAAACCTCATTTTTGGGGAATTATTTTGAGAGTGGGAATGAGTATGGAAAGATATCCTTTGAGGTGGTGATAAAAAAAACAACTAGGTAGAACTTTTTGATCTTAGAGATATTGATCCTTCTCCTAGTTGGGATCAAGGAGGCACCATCGAAGTGAATTGTCTAGCATGGTGTTACTTGATCGATGAAGAGAATGGATTAATCTTGGAATTTGATTTCAAGGGGAAACTCCTTAGAGGTTGGGTTTGTACTAAAGAAATATTCTGAAATTTTTCCATAATATCCTTCTTGGGAATGAAATGGATGTTAAACTACCAAAGAATCAATTCCCACTATGCCAGCCATCTAGTAAACATGAGTAACTTGAGTATATACTTTGGTAGTTCAATGTAAGAGATTAGTTGGACATTACAATACTTCACATAGTATCAAAATTTATGGACCATGAATATTAGGGAAAGGAAATTTTTCTTAATGGGAGAATATATGGCCTCAATTTCTCACAATATGCAACTGAGATTGTAAATAATTTTCTGTTGGCCATCATTGTTCTTTTGGGAAAAGCGGGCGTTAAGGTATTATTATAGGGTGGTCACATAGGGGACCAAAGATTTCCCTTGTAAAACTAACTTCAGAACGTGTATACACAACATATATTTCTTAATTTCATCCAACATGGTCTGACATTCTTCATCCCATTAATAGTCCACACATTTCTACATCATCTTGGAAAAGGGATTACATTTTCTTGCTAAATTGGAAACAAAATTATAAATGTTTGTAGATGGCCTTGAAGAACTCATAAATCACCCAAATTTCTTGGATGAGGCATTTGAATAGTGTCCTTAATATTCTTAGGTTCAATCTCAATATAACTATATTTTAGAATGAAGCTCAGGAACTTCCAATATATAACCTCTAATATATATTTTAAGGGTTTCATATTTGCATAGTTGGAATAAATAATTATAAACACATTATAAATATCCTTTAGGTGGACCAAGAATTTGTGAGATTTAGCCACAAATTTATCTATATAGAACTCTAATATTGTCAGGAGAAGTGTGTTGAAGATGTGATGTATAGATTTCTAGAAGGTTTATCTAGCATTATTTAGGAAGAAAAGAATCACTAATTAGTAGTAGGTTTCATTAGAGGACTTGATTGTTGTGGACTATTAATATTCAATATCCATACAGATTTGATTGTTATAAGATTAGCCATATATGAATGAGAGGTCCTTAAAGCTAAATGTTGTTTCAATAAATAACTATTTGACTGGGATGGGGATTTTTTTATTCTGGGAATGATGGTTGAGGACTTAGAAGTTAATTTAGACTCGGTTTTTCATTCTTCTTCCTATATGGGATAGTTTTGGCCAACCATTTGGTATATTGAACTATTAGTAAGATATATATAGCCAGAATAGTGGAGGGGGGTAAATTTTAATTTTAAAAATTTAAAGTGGGAGAAAATAAATAAATAAATAAATAGATTAAGAGATAGTTTCTAAATTCAGTTAGAGTTTATAAAGATAACATAAAAGTAATTTAATCCTATAAATGATTGAACCGAATTTATGAAAGGTTGTGAATCAATGTTAAATGATGAAATAAAAAAATAGTAAAGAGAAGACAAACTCAATTGATAAGGAGTTCAACACTAACATTATGTGTGTCCCTACGTATCCACCCCTCAACTCGAGATGTAAATAGTATAAATCCATTGATCATAGTAGCGATCAAGAAATATATATATTACAATTATATTTTGTGAGAAAAATATTGAGATTCTATAGTATCTAAGGAACCCATCCCTCACTTTTGTGGAGTAAGAAACTGATGAAGAGAGGTGGTTAAGAAGAGAGTGGTTTTGTTTTTAGAAAACCCATTACAAGCAGCTCAAATATCTCTTTGATGGATGAATACAATGAGGAATGATAGATTTGAGAGAAAGGTTTAATGAACTTGAAATATTGAGAAATTCATAAGTATCTTTGATTTGATTGATAATAATATCACTTTACAATTGATTTAAATCTTTAGAGCATCGATGGAAGTATGTATGTCAAGGTTAGGTTCTAAGGTGCCAAGGGAGTCTTTTTTAGGATCTAAGAGTTGTATGAATCTTCTAGAATTATTCAGGTGTCATGAATCCATGGAAAACTATCATTATATAATTTTTAATCATAATCAATGATATACCAAATTAGATGCTATCAAAACACTAGATACTTAGTACAAAACACCAGGTAATGGGTGGAATATCTAGAACTTGGGGATACTGGATGAATTACATCAGCTGGCCACTACTTGATAGGGGTTGGCTGGTGGCCATAAAACAAATGATGCACAATTTAGAGAGACAAAAGATAATTGATTCTACTCCACTATCTAGCTAGTGGGAGTTCTGAAAACTTTCGAGTCCTACCACCATGGAACCGGGAAGTTAGTGCACTACTTCGGTAAGCTGGTGCTATCTGCACAACTTCCTCTTCAACCATGTACATATACACTTCCTTGAAATGCCTTATAAGGATCTTAAAACATGTTTCCATGGACTTGAAGTATGAAAAGATACAGTTTTAACCCTTTACCAAGAATTGAAAAGATATTTTAGACCCCAAGAAATAAATCATTTTATTTTCAATAAAAATACATAAACTCTCTTAAATGAAAATGTTATATACACTGGTGAGTGTTTGTGATCATGAAAACATAATGATAGTTATAGGTAAAATAATATACCAATTTATGATTACAAAAAATATAACTTGAAAAGATAAATTAAGTAAAAAATAGTAAAATATATATCAATGTAATCCATGATAAAAAAATATTCAATGAGCTCAATAAGTTTACACATCACACATTCCAAAACCATGAATAAAGATAACATTAAAATAACCACCTTTATAAAACTATTAATCACTAAATAAGAATAAATAGAATACATATTTTATAAACATCTACCCATTTTAAATAATTCTAAAAAAATTCATGCCCTTTTGAAAATAACACACACACATTTTAACCCCTGGTATAAATAATGATAAATAATCGATTTAATTCATTTCTAACCCTATGTCATTATCAGAAAAGAGAAAACAATAAATGTATGAATAAAATAAAGAAATATTTTGAAGAAAAACTCAAGGAATATTTTGGAAAAACCCCTGAAGGATATCTTTAAAAGAGAGTTCAAGAGAGAAAATACTTTTTAAAAGAAGGAAACAAAATATATTGTAAAAAACTAGAAAAGAAGTGGGTTGAAAAAGATAAAATAATTTGAAGAAAATTTTTAACTACTAGAAATCATAATTAATAATATCATTATATATAGATAGAGAGGTAAGTTAAAATAATACAGGAAAAGGAAAAAGATCTAGAAGAGAAATAAGAGACAAAAATAAGAGAAAAAGGGAAAATAAAAATGGCATATACCATTTCCATGGAGAAATTTTCCTCAATAGATATATTTACCTAAATTGATTTATTTCATCATTTAAATATCATTTATTAAGTAAGGTCCTTGGAATTTGGAAGATAATTTTGAAAACATCTTTCTATTTCCATTTCATTATATTCAAATAAAGAGATATAGTTAGAGGGATAAGTATATAGAATAAATTTAAACTCTTCATTAATATTATTTAAGAGAGATAAAAACAAAAAAATGTTTTAAAATAAGTATATACATAAATAATTTAATGAGTTTTGAATTTTTGTTTTTGAAAAAATTTATCAATGGTTATTTTAAAATAAATAATAATTTTATAAAAGTACTTATTTTTTAAATAATGATTTTTAAAATTGGAAAAATGGATTTTTTTTGAAAAAAATAATGAATTAATTTTTTTAAAAAATTATCTCTCTTCAGAAAAATATAAAAATTAAAATAGATAAGTCTCCTCAAAATATTAAATACATATAAGAAAAATAAATTATAGCCAATAAAAAATAAAAGAACAAAAAAATAAAGTTAATTTTTTTATTTAAAATATTTTTTAAGGTAAATAAAGATAGCCATAGATCAATTGAATAGTGTCACAAGAGAACCATTCCTAATTCACCTTTAATTAATTCATAATGGTGATGGGATAGAGTTTTTTTTGAATATTTAAACGAGTATATATTCTATTGTGATAAAATCTAACAAGATATCTCCTTTTTGGAAGTGACATCTTAAGAAATGGTGTCTAAGGTCAATGTGTTTAGTGTTAGGGTACATAATAATATTTTTGGAGATATTAATGTCATTGATGTAATCCCACTTAATAGGGATATAATTAAATATAAGCCTAAAGCATAATAGAGTTTCTTGTATCCATAATATTTTGGCACAACCAATCCGAATGGCTATGTATTCTACTTCTGCTGTAGAAAGGGAAACCAAGTCATTCTTCTTACTACTTCACGTGTTAATGGATTTTCTGAATAGATGGAATGTTCCATTAGTAATTTTCCTATCTAGTTGGAATCCTCCATAATCAGTATCAAATACATAATTTAATTCAAAATAAATTCTTTTGGAATAAATCAAATTAAAAATTTTAGACAATGTTTTATTTTTAAATATCATTTTGACGCATTTTAAGTGAGATTCATTTAGATTTTATTGAAATTGATAAAAAATAAAAATACTCAACATGATATCCAATCGATTCATATTAAGGTAAACTAAAATACCAATCAAACTTATATAAGGTTTTTTGTCAACCGACTAATTGAATTCATGTGATGTTAACATATAAGTTGAACTCATGGTCATGCTAATTTTATTAGAATGATACATGGAAAATAATTTTAACTACTCATTGGTGTATTTTAAATATTTTAAAAGGATTCAATTATTTAATTGATAAATTTTAAAACTAATAAATAATTTGAGTTCACCCATAAAGATGATGTCAAATTCCTTGTTCATTAAATCTGAAATGTCAAAAATAAATTTTTTTATTGTTATAAAAATAATAACATCATCAACATAAATTTTAATTAATAATAAATCTTTAGAGATGTGTTTTAAAAATATAGTTGAATCACCTTTTACCATTTTAAGACTATATAAAGGGATATTATTTTAAATACATTCATACTAAGACCAAGTGGATTATTTTAAACCATAAAGAGATTTTGATAGTTTGAAAATAGAATTTTGAAAAAGGTAATTCTTAAAAAAGGTGGTTGTTCCTAAAAAAAATTATAAATAAAATCATTTAGAAATCTTCTTTTAACATCAATTTGAAAGAGTGTGGAATTAATATGAGTATAGAATTCAAAAAAATTCTAATATATTTTAACCGAGTGATTGGTTACAATGTTTCACTATACTGGATTCCTTCTACGTGGTTATAATCTTTAGTAATTAAACAGGCTTTTTTCTATTAATATTACTAAAATATTCTAGTTTAATTCTTAAAACCCAATTTTATCCTATTACTATATGATCAATAGGTCTTTCCATGTGATTACATAAATCATTTAGAGTGAATTTATTAAGTTATTTTTACAAGTAAAGTATCCAATTTTCATTATTTAGTGCATCATTAAGGTTTTGGGGTTTACAGTGAGAGATAGCGGCAATGTGTTCAACCTCATTTAAGATAGATCTATGAGTATGAGTTCCTACATCTAAATATCCAATGAAATTTTCAATGGTATGGCCTTTATTTTTTTTTGAAAACTCTAGGCAATGTGTTCGAAGGATATTATTGTTATTATTTATCTTCCTTAGTTTTAAAAGATTCTTTTAAAGCAATATTTTCAAAAAAAATTGAGTATAATATTTTGGAAAAATTTCCTATAAAACATGGATTGTTTCTTACACATTTATACCTTTTTTTAAATTCACAGTATTCATTGATTGTGTTAGAGTACCCAATAAATATACCTTCACTGAATTTAGAATAAAATTTTATGATATTTGTTTAGTGTTTAAAATAAAACCTTTTCAACCAAAAACTTTGAAGAAAATAGATTTGGGGTTTTTATTAATATAAAGTTCAAAAGGGTTTATTAAGAAAATTTGTTGAAAGAACATGATTAATGATAGAGCTTTAAGTATTCATAGCCTCAAATAAAAATTATTTACAAAAATTAAATTAATTTTAAAAAGTTTGATCAATATCTTGGATTATTCACTATCATCTCTATACTACATTATTTTTTTCAAGTGGTTCTAGTTGTAGAAAAATAATGATTAC
Source organism: Viscum album (assembly GCA_963277665.1). Taxonomy (NCBI): domain Eukaryota; kingdom Viridiplantae; phylum Streptophyta; class Magnoliopsida; order Santalales; family Viscaceae; genus Viscum; species Viscum album. The sequence continues at coordinate 644,497,320 of OY728122.1, forward strand.
AAACTTTAAAAGAACAAAAATCACTAAATTACTTAATATAAAATTCTCTTATATAATAAAAAAATTGAAATATGTTTGAAATATTTTTCATTTTTAATTTTTTTTAAAAACTTGATGATGTATTTGAAATATTTACATTTATTAGATAAGAAATATTCCTATGTGAATATTATAATTTCACAAGAAATTATGAGAGTATAAGATTTTTATCATGGACTTTTAAATTTTATAAGTACCAAAAAGGTCAAGACAAATTAGTTTAAGTTCTTTTGAAGAATAACTTTTTTAGATTTAAAGGAGGATTTTTTTTCTTACCGCATTGGAATGCTTCAAAAACCTTGTTATTATTAAAATTCCATTTGGTAAGATCTCATACTAGTTGATAATTTTTGATTTTGAAAAGGTGTTACGTGATTCAATGACTATGATTTATATGACACAGACATGAATCATGAACTTGAGCACCAAAATATTTGATATTTTAACTAGAATGATATTTTAAATGGATTTTTAAACATTTTTAAATCATGAAGTGATAAATAAAAGTTTTTCTTTTGTGTTAAAAACTTTGAAAAAATAATTTTTGAAGAAATTTTAAAACTTTTATCACATAATTGATTAATTATTAATAAATTAGGTGTAATTTTAAAAAAAACATTTATAATTAATTTAGAGTTAGAGAATCCATGGGAACCTTCACCAATTATCTCACCCTTATAATTAGAATTGAAAGTGACCTGATATATTACTAGTTTAATAATTTTATTTAGTTTAGAGAGGTCAACACACATGTGTCTTGAGTAACCACATTATATATACCAAAATTCTTCTTAGATTTTTCTTAGAAGACACATTTCCTACACAATTAGATGATTAAAGGTTTTGGTACCCCCAAAATCTTAGGTTCACTTATTTTATCCAAAAAAGATTTTAGAATCCATATTTTCATGGAATAAGGTTTTATTTTTGAGAAATTAGAAAAAAATATAGATTGATTTTGGTCTCACATATCATGAATTCATATAAACACATTCATATATGGAATGACCAATTTTTTTAGTAATTAAAAAATCTATATTGTGAGAAAAAATTATCAAAATTAATTTTCAATTGATTTTTAGAGGTGATTGCATGATTGGGGAAACCAAGACCAACATGATCTTTTCAATGTTTTTGAGAGACCAAAATTTTAATAAAATTATTTTCTTCTTGGGTTAATTTGTGAAGGGAATTTTTCAATCCTTTAATGTTGGATTAAAAATTATTAACATCATAGTGATTTTTATTTTCATTATGAGATCTACATCTTCCTTGAAGATATTGTCCTTTTATTTTTAGAGATTTTCTTTTTCTTTAACCACTCACATATGTTTCTTTTCAAATTATAAGTATAAATATTAGAGTTGATGAAATCCATTTTCTAATTGATTATGAGCATATTTTAGGGCTTAATAATTTAGGTGACTAGAGGAGAAATAATAAGAAGAGTTAGGGGAAGAAGTAGGAGAAGGAGAATAGGATGAGAAAAAAGGAAGATAGTTATTAGTCATGACATCTTCATCAACACGATTCATAAGGAACTTGGGGACCGCATCACTTAAAAGTGGATAAGGATGTTGAATTAATTATTTCATCACTTACACACCACATTGTGACTTTGAAAGACTTATTACCTTTATTTTTAAGTTTATTATTGTAGATAAGGAACTCCTTTTGAATTTTTCCTTTATTTTTTTCATTTGCATCATTTTCCTGCAAGTTCCACCTTTTAACTGGACTTCTTAGGTAAATTGTGTAATTTACTATTATGGAAATAATTTTGTATGTTCTTAGAAATAAAATAAAATAATAGTAACTCACCTATGAATGGTTTATCATTTATATCTTTAAAGGTGATGGTTTTCTTAATTTCGTTAAATTAATTTTCCTCCATTTCCACTTATCATTTCATCTTGATTTCATATGTCATTAGAGAGTTGATGAGTTCTTAAACCACCATACTTTTCACATTTTTGTATTATTTAATTGATGTGACTTTGAAATCCTAGGATCTAGATGAACCATATAATATTTTCTTTAATATATTTTTTTAGATAATTCATCACTAAGGGACTTTATACCCTTATAGATTTTATAAAATCACATCAAAAAACTTGTAAAAGATCATGTAAAAAGTATTACGAAACTTTCCAAATATTGGAATTACTTATCCAATATAGTTTCATTTAATTTATTTGTGCCTTCATGTGTGACTTCTAATAATTTCATAATTTCATAAGAAATTTTTCAAGATGAATAATGACTGAATTCATTTCTATCAAGACCACAATGAAATGAATTAATTTCTTATTTATCATGTTTATAATTCTTACCATATTTAGGATTCCATTTTTCCTATTTATTATTTTGTGGGAACAAAATAATTCATTACCATTTACCATACAAGATAACTAATACTACCAAGAAAAGTTGAAATCTGATTATTCCAATAGAAATAATTAGTGCCATGATAAATAAGAGCATGTGAATTATAACTAGATTACATAATAAAATAATTCTCTGAAATTTTTTAGTATTTGAAAAATAAAATATTAAAATATTTTTTTTTGAAAAAATAAAATTTTAATTAAAAAAATCACTCCTTTGATACAAATTATTGGTTAGAGATATATGGAAAGTGGGATAATGGGGTGAATTTCCATTTTAAAAATCTAAATCAAAAACAAATAAATAATATAAGAAATCAATTAATAAATAGTTGATAAATTCAATATACTTATCAAGAAAATATCAAAGTAATTTTTTCATAGAAATGATCTAATAAAATTTATGAAAATTTTTAAATTGATGTTGAATGATGAAATGAAGAAATAGTAAAGAGAAGACAAAAAAAATTGATAAAGAGTTTAACAATAACTTGATGCATGTCCCTACATCTCTACCCCTCCACTCAAGAGGTAAATAGTATAAATCCCTTGATTTTAGAAGTGATCAAGAAACCCATCCATATTAATTATGGTTTGTGAGCAACCTATTGAGTTTCAAAAATATCCACAAAATCAATCCTCACTTTTTTAGAGTGAAAATATGATGCTGAAATTTGGTTGAGAAGGGAGAGGTTCGATTTTTCAGATAACCCATTACAATACACTCAAAAAACTATTTTATGGATGATTAAAATAGGGAATGATATATTTTATATAATGTTTGAGAGAATTTTAGATATTAATAAATTTATAATGTTCTTTGAAAGGATTGATTATTCTAGCTCTTTTCTATCGATTCGAATCTTCATGGAATCAATTAGGGAAAGGATGTCAAGGTTAGGTTCTAAGATGCTAAGAGATTCCTTTTATAGGATCCAAGGGGTGTGGGAAACTAATTTAATTAATTGGTATTCATGAATCTATGGAAGACTGTTATCATAGAATTTTGACCATAATAAATTATGGCTCAGATTAGCTATCATGAAGCTATCAGATACCCAATAGCCACTAGCGGGTAGCCAATGGGATTCCTAGAACTCGATGATATTGGATGAATTCCACTAGTTAGATGCTACTAGCTAGAGGTTGGGTGGTGGACTTAAAAAACATTTCAAAAGAAGGATATCCACCGACTTGCTAGTTCCCTTCCACCAGCTAGCCGTTGGGAGTTCTAAAAACCTACTACTTCTAGTGCCATGGAATCAGGAAGCTAGTGCACTACATCATTTAAAAAATTCCTTATCCATATGGTTATCTTTAACTATGTCCACCTCCACTTCCTTTGAATGCCTTATAAGTATATTCAAATATGTCTCCAAGGAATTTAAGTGTTAAAATAGATAGGTTGATACCTTTATTAGGACATTGAAATATATTTTAGATGTTATTAAATCCATCACATTGTTTTTAATAAATGATCTTAAAATCACTTAAATGAAAATGTTAGATTTATAGGTGAACTTTTTTGATCCTAAAAACACCATGATAGAGAGGTAAAACATGAACTACCTCAAAAAATTTGGATTTTGTCAGCTTATTGACCCTGACCTTGACCATGGAACCATAAGAGGGATGTGTATTGTTGGTCACCTTCTTTAATACATAATGGAAAATGGGAAGGAAAAGGTTTTTTATGAATACCCAAGGATCAATCATCTATATCTACTTGTAATTACCAGAATATAAATCAGGGTGCTACTTCAAAAATAAAATACACCTCTATTGGCCATCAAAATTCATAATGAACCTAATCAATGTTGTCCTTATATCATCCTTGATATTTAGATTTATCTACATCAACTCATAAATTATGTTAGAGACTCCCAATTCAAAGGAAGAAGAAGATTCATCCATGTTCTCTTCATTATAAGTGTAAGGATTGGAGGGAGCATATGAATGTTCAAGTATAAGAGGCTGTGAAAGGAAATTATCTTCTTGTATGGGGGAAAAATCATTATAAGTGGATTCTTATACTTTTGGTTCCACAAATACCATTTCAATAGTGATAGTTGATAATATCCCAAATGATCTTTACCAAAATATTCCTCCCTTAATATTAAAATAACGTGACTTTCTCAACTGCCATCGGGAAAATTCCTCTCTCGGATATACACAGTGAAGGAATCGATTTTACAACATAGGTTATACCTTTTGATATGTTATAAGATTAGGATTTATAGTATTAAAAGGTGCTTTTACTTCGTAGGATAATGAGGTGATATGAGTTCACTCCTCTTTTTGGGAACAATAAAATGGTTCTCCAGGTTTGGGGCTATTGCCTCTAGATGGTGGATGGGTAGGAAAATACTAATCTTCATTACTTTATAAGGATACACAGAGGTAAATTTCATGTAATTAGAAGCATTAACATGATTGGGATCTTCAATTTGATGTTTTTAAATCATTTTTTTAATAACCAATATCTATATGGTATAATTAAAATGAGTAAAATAAATAGGAATCACCATAGAACACCCCTAATAGACAATTGAGGAAGTATTTTAGGAATTAGTAATACAATGAATGGACGACCACATACAGGTAGAGTCATGGCCATACCAATAAGTAATTGAAATGGTTCCCTTTAAGATGACTATAATTTTTTTTATTTTATACCAAATTTTTTAAATGAATATTTAATTGGATATTGTGGAGATTCTTCTACTCACTCTTGTCGTATCACTAAATTTTTAGGTTGAAGGGGCCTATATCGGTTTCTGTGTACTCTAACATGTAAAGCATCCTAGGTAGGATGATATTGATCCTAGATCCAGTGTCCAACCAAATACCAATAGATTTCTATGATGTTTATATTTCTTTATACATAAAGAATAACATGTGACCCTATAATATCATTCCTTAATCCTCCCCAGAGGAAGAGATGATTAACAAGTAATCCTTAAACTTGGATTCCTCTACAGGGTAAATTTTTGTGGTATCCACCTTCATTTTAAACTCTAGAGGGATATTAAGGGACTTTATAAGGGGATCATAATACTCCTTTGATAGTCTATTCACGTAAATTATTGAGATCTGGTATTGGATTCTAGTGAGGTGCTTGAGAACATCGTACATCCAAGACAAGTGCATGATTTTTATCTTGAGAGGTCTCTATTTGAAAGGAAGTATCAAGGGCACAACTAACTGAGGGATTGTTTCCTAACTTGTACCCATAGAATTATTATATTGGATATATGGTTATGAATAAGCCTTATATATTTGGGGATAATCCTTTTATGACTATGGTGGAGCCAAATGGTCAACCAACTAAATGGGCCATACAACTGCACTGGAGTATGCTGTCACTGATGGATTCTCTTGTTGAGATTAAAGAAATTATTGTATTCATATATTAATAGAATATACATCATTTTTTGAGATAAAGACTTTGAAATATTTATTTATGGAGGAACACCTTCAATTTACTTTTTATAATCAGTGATAAATAATGGTATTATTCAAATGACATGATGTGTTACCAGGAGCAACACAACGATCCACCAACTGAATGTAATTGAAAGAGGTTTACTATTTCTCATCATCAGATAATTATTCTAGGGTCATATTGGTCAAAAAATGTTATCTTAATGTAGTAGGAATACAATCCATGAGGGTGAACCCCATCATTGTAACTATAGGAGGTTTTATATCACCTTTAAGATGTTTGTTCCAACCCTCTAGAGCCTTAGAGGGATGTGAGGTTTTTCGTTCCACTAGTGAAGAGGGTATGGTCAAGGAAGGTTCCAACTTATTAGAAATTTGATCAAATGATCCCATGGGAATATGTGATATACTTCTAAGTTAACAAATAATTAAAATACCAAGCTCCTTTTTCAGAGACATACTAGAATTCCATGAAATCTTCATCATCATCAAGGGTAGTAGAGACACACGTGACATGTATAGGAGGGTATTCTAAATCTACAAGGACATGATATACCATGTCTTAGATCCATTCTTTAAATAAAAAAATCTTTAATGGTGTGTCCAAGGAACCTGTGCAGGGGAAATATTTGGGGCAAATCTTCAGATCAACCTCTTGTAGCTTCTTAATCTATGTAATCTTGAGAAAGTTATTCTCTATGGAATATATCAAGAATATAGGGACTTTTTCATCCATGAAAGAGTATACCCATTTTGATTTCCATGAAAGGGGTATTTTGGATTCATGTCCTTGATGAGGGCCTTGAGTTACATTATCTACATGATTATGTGCCCAATGAGGCTTGTTATGTTGGGCCACCTATAAGAGGATCGACTTAGGGGACAAAGTCTACATGATAATATCTATTTATACTCTTAATTTATTCCATGATGGAATAATAGGTAATGTGATATACTATTTGTTAGTTAACTATGTGGTATCCTTTAGGTTATAGACTCTCTCTATACATTATTATAATCTTCTTGGGTACTTCAGAGAGATTAAGGTCATATACTTATCATCCTAGACATTCTCCACAAACACCCCTAAAAATTTCACTAGCGGTAGCGAGATTTCGACAGAGTAGACAAATCCATTCCACCAAGTGATGAAGTTGGAAATACATTCATTCTCCCACTACTTGTACTTGGATAGGCTAGTGACACACATCCTATGTAGGGAGGAGATGAACTAATAAAGAAACTATAAGAAGAGATTATTTGAACTATTTATTAATCCTAGCATTATATATCTATACTAGAGAAAATTAGGTTCATAAAGATTCTTAAAAAAACATCAGATTTTGGCATATTCCTACTACTCTAATGTTCCCAACATTGGTCCATACCAAGAGGATAGATGAGAAATGTGTTGCTCTATGTCACCTATACTATTTAAGGAGGCTAATCTTAAGTTTAAAAAATACTATGATGGAGAAACATGGCCCAACAAATCTAGTTATATATTATTTTTAGGACCAAACATATCCCTTTTCATCTCTATGACCTCCAATTGAGTGGTAAGTGCCCTGATCACATCATCATTGTGACCATAATGCACCAACACCTTAATTGGTTGGCTAATTCATGAAGTAGATTAGTGGTGATCCAAAATTATGAGGTCATATTAACCCATATGAGAGGGAGTTATGGGAAATACTAGGTTATTCCCTAGATGGGAAAATCCACTAACTTTAGTCCTAGTTGTATAGATTTAACCACTTGCATCAGTTCTTGTAGGTTTACTGAGGATTATTAGTTTCTATGATTCTTGATGTAGAATTACGGGGTCATCATGAACATCCCCATGGTTGGGATGATATCCTTGGGGAAGTTAAATATTAAAAATAATAGATATATTGAACTCTTGGATAATGGCGGTGATATTGTAATATTCTTTAGTAACCTTAGTAGTATTAGGAGCACCATAGTATTTTATACTCTTTGAATATATGGAGGTTTTAGGGAACTATGTTCTAAAGTGGTGCCTAATCAGGACTTTTGAGGTCCCTGGCCTATCATTATTGATGTGTGTGGATACCTATAGAAGGTTTCACTACTCATTTTTAATCCTCTCAGTATGGATATTTCTCACATGCCTCATCACCAATTTTATTATCTTAATAATTAGGTTTTTGGACAATGAAAAAAATTACCACGGAAGTAGACATCGGTGGAGATTCACTAACATGATTAGGTGTAATAGCTTAATAAATCTATTATCATTATAAGAGAGGGATAAAATTTTTAGTGAAATACTACCCCGTACTCTAATCTATGTATGGGGATATTTCTCTTCAATAATCTAGTGCAGTAATGTGATAACTTTAGTACACATTTACTGAAATCTTAAGAGATATCCACTAGAGATAGGATGCTGAACCTATGGAAGTGTGGTAGGGTAAACCTTTTAATAATTCTATTCAAGGGCCTCATGGTTATCAAATCTAACTATATATATCATGTGTTGGATTTTAAGGGGTTAAATTTCATCCATAGATTCTTTTAGTGGCATGTTGTGTGATTTTTTTGTAAGAAACTCTTGGATAGAGAAGTACTGAGTAACATGTATCCCAAAAACAACAGATAATTGATTGGTGACTAGAATTTACCAAATGTTTTAGGAGGTATTTATTTCCCTTTATCATCCCAATAAGCTATATTATATTGGAATGAAAATGAACTATGAAGTAGTGTAAGAATACTCAATTATTGTAATTTGGATGAGAAAGTAATCATATGATACATCCTTACTTTGGAGGAGGAGGTGACCTATAGAGGTGGTGAAAGATTCATCACCATATCAATTTAAGAAAAATGGTTTATGATATCCTATTTTTTAGTGATTTTATCAAGAATCCTCATCTTGATTGAGTTTTATTCTTTATTAAAGGGTTCCAAAATAGACCTCTACATCTATCTTACATCCATTTTGGAGGTGGAGAGAAGAGATGTTGATGGTGGTAGGGATGGATGTACACCAGGTACTTGAAAGTAATATAATATTTTTCCTTATATATTGGTATTTTTAGAGGGACCGTAATACCTTTTGGGGCTCATTTTCAAGAATAGATAATCTCAATCAATGAGTTCCTACCCCCAGATATTGTGGTTGTGGTGATAATATATCTCATAAATCATTGGTTATCTAAGATTTATAAAAATTATGGTTGTACTGATGTTTGTTCCTCTATACTACCTCTAGTGTCTATGTGATAGTTCCCCAAGCATTATCTTCATAGAGTCACTTGGATCTCTTCCATGGGTGTTATTGATAGTGCCATGGGGTGGGGGGACCTTTGCAATGACTAGTATCTCTTCTACCCTAGGGATAACCTTTAAGGATATGCACTTATTTATAATTGGGAGTACATCCATATTGGTGGTTAATAAAATGGATAAGGCATCATAAATATATTTCCTTCTATTAGAGAGGGCTTCCATGATGGCTGATTATGAGGCCGTGGATTGGGTGGTTCAACCCATAATGATTGGTGGGTGGCAAGGATCTTAATACTAATATGGAAAATGTTATCCCTATATAGTGGTTAGGACAACATGAGAAACGTCAATGGTGTAAGGGACCACATGAGATATCAGAGAGGAATTACATTGGGTATGGTTGGTGATCTTCCCCTAATGTGAACACCACATGATCTGGACTAGGTTATGCAGAGTAGGGATAGGATAAACCTGTACATTTTCTTATTGGGCCTCCCTAAACTATTGACTACATCATGTGGTGAGATTTCTTCTTGGTGAATCCTATTTGGAAGCTGGGTATGTCATGGATTAAATGTACCCTACCTCCTTGGCATAAAGGAAGGTTACATTAGTGCATTCTAAGGAAAGACTCTAGTAATAGCTAGTTGTGGAAATGGGGGGGGGGGATCTCTCCCAACGAGCTCTCTACTGGTAGTTCCATCATGGGAATGAAACATTAAATTCCTCTCATGCAATTTCCTAGGTGGTAATGACTCTTTATTTCATATATTAGTGATCAAGGGAATTGATTAAACTCCATTGTATATGTTCTACTGGGAAAATGGGGTGAGGGATCGTAGCTATTATGGAAGATGTCACAATCAATTATTGGGAATTGGTGTGTAGTATTTTAGTGCGATTTTTTCATTAGATTCCACACCTATTGGTGGTGGTTAGGGTAGCTAACTAATCATGATCTATGGATGAAATTATATTAGAATAATTTGAAACCATCTATATTTATATATATGATGATGGTGTTACCCAACATGCCCAATGTTAGTGACATCTGATTGTGGTGATTCCCAACATTACTCATCATATCATTGTTGAAATATAATGGATTCATGTTGGGTTCAACATTTTGTTTTTTTGAATCCCATGAAGCTCAAAGATACTCATACGCTCTCTATTTAAGGAGAAGGAATTCATGTCAAGTTCAACATTCTCTTTTCAAGTGATTTCTACCATTAAGACTTTGTTGGACTGTACCTTGGATGGTTTCATTATTTTTGTCTCATATTCCCAATTTACAAAGGTGGGTGGATTTTTACCACTCGGTTTGATGGTGTTGACTCCTTTATTATAAAATAGTGATAGGATATTAGACCTTCATTCCATATATTCCTCTTTGGAGTTCGTTACATAGTCAAAATATCTTTTATAGATTTAATAAATTCTTAAGAATCATATTCCTAACACCATATTTATATGGACATTGGATAATTACTTCACTAGATGCCTTATCAGAGAGAATACCATCAATTAAAAGAATGAAAATTCACACATCTTTAGGCATCATTGATTAAATTCTGAATTCATAAATATCTTCCTTAGGATGATCCATGATGGTATCATATTCTTGTAACATAGGTCATGTTAGGTTCAAGACCCAAGGTATCTTATGATCTTTTGATAGGGAAACTTATTCTCCCTCTGTAAGGAATCTCAGGATCATTTCATGAGGAAACCTAAGCTAACCACCTAATGAAACTCATGATAGTCACATGAGGCATCGTATTACCCTCACACAAGGTAACATAATCTCATCACCTAAGTCATCCTATGATCATCACAGTAGGAATATTATTATCATCACATAGATAATAGATAATATTAGGCTCATCATCTAAGGAGAGGAATAAGTGAACCCATCCTCATCGCACGAGCTTCTTATTATTTCCACATAAGGAATCTCATGCTCTTTACATAGGGAAACTCGTTCTCATCACACAGGGAAAGACTATTAGGGTTGTCACATATAGATAGGGTAAAGAGATCTTATTCACATAAAATAGTATTCTTATGCTCATCACATAAGGTATCCTATGTTTATCACCTAAGGGTCCCTCTTCTTGTCACCTTGAGCTATGTTTTTGATTCATTAGGTGGGTGGTTTTCATACTGTTATCACATAGAACACTTAATACTTTTATGAAGATAAAGGAAACCACTTAGGTTCATCACCTAAGGGAGGGAATGGGTCAATATCTAGTGGGGAAGGATCCACATTATCTTCATATAATGTAATGAACATGTTAACCTCCAATTATGATGAAACCACAAATGCTCATCACGTAAAGGTAGACATATGTTAACATCAAGTGGGAATAAATCTACACATGCGCATCACCTGAGGGTAGACAAAAGTTAATGTATAGTTGGGATTAAATTTAATTTAAAGTACAATTGAGACTTTTTGGAGTTTGTAAATAGGTTTTATCAACTCTAAAAATATTATTAGGCTTCATAGATACCACCTACCAAGGTAGATATGGAATTGTGTTGATGTCAAGATTGAACCTCAGAGAGGTACCTTGTGTATCTTATTGGAAAATTAGAACCAAATCACATTTATTTTAATTTTAATAGTTTAGAATCATGTGTAGGGATCATACCATGATGTTTAATGTCTTGTGGTAAGGATGCAGGAGTCATGAAATGAGGGAAAATAAAGGATGATGTGGGGAAAATTCTTTTGGTTTTCTAGGAAGATCTAAAAAATTGGAAACTTAGGTGAAGGAAGATATTGATTAGGATTACACCTGTTAGGAGGCCCACAATATTGCTCCGGATTTTGGAGGTCATGAGTGGGGTTTGTGAACATGTTTTCTAACTGGTGTTTTTTAAAGATAAATACCCATGGATGCTGCCTAGCACATTCTTGATGTAAGGGGTGTAGGATTAGAGTTGATGAATAATTAATGTGTATGAATTTTTCCTAAAGAAAAAAATATGGAGATATTTAAGACCAATGAGACTTCAAATTACTTGAAAGTGAGTTATATGAAAGTAGTACTTTTAGTGGGTCACAAAGGCATGGGATTTATGCAAGTTGAGTTTTATGCTAAATAATGATGTGTATAAAATATTATACTTTGTGAAAAGGGGTGTTCCTTATAGAAGATAGTTTCATGAGAATATATATGATATTTATATTTTATGATATATTTTTCTTTAAATAATTTTTATTTCATTAATATATTTGTTTACACATAACACTAAGATCATGAACATCATGATATAATATTGAAATTTTATTATTAAATGTGACATTTATTTCTTAGCCAAACACCTGGACCCAGATACCACTAAATGGTGCCCTGAGCTAGTGGGTCACATGGCCTCAAGTGCATCTCCCCAAATTCCGGAGGTTAAAAAATTGCAGTGATTGCACAGGGTGTGTCCTTGGGAAAGCTATGACCAAATTTTAGAGTGTAGCACAATGGTAGCAACCATATCTATCAATAAATGAAGCATTAAATCAATCAGAAATAAATTAAACATCTAATACAGGAATATATAAACAAATCCCAAAAGCAATAACATATAAAAAAGATAATTATACATTTCATGTCTCTACAAAGCAACCGAAATAGGTATATAGACATCCAGTACAATACATGCATCAAAAAACCAAAAAAACCAAAAAGATTTATCCCAGATAGAATCATAGGCCTCATCTCAATCATGTTCTATTATTCTCCTAAGAAATGAACAAAGTAAGAATCAAACTATGGGATCTTTCCCCAATCCCTACCCATATCTATAGAGTATATCCGGGTACCCAACAATGTCCCAATACAGGGTGTGAGATAAAATACTAGTAGTCCACCCCCAATGGGTTTTATAAGAAGTCCAGGATGTGAAATACGAGCTGAGAAATGTGCCATGTATATCATAGGTATATCAAATATGAAACAAGTGACTGTGGAATATGTAAACAAGTAAAGTGTAACGGTCTATCCAAACAAGGCTCCCTACAGAATAAAGGGGTAAAGCTCCTATAATAAGGTAACTATAAAGAAAACATCAAATGACACCACAAAAATTCCATACACATATTATCTCATATCATCCATGACCACACCATCAAATCTATATATCATATCTACCAATACAGAGTTGTATAATGTAAATCATCCATCATGGACATACTGTATGATTAGAAGTGTCAGACCCTACAAGGTTGGATCCAAGGTATAAAAGACTATGATATCCTCATCTATTCCCATGAGTATCTTATTGGAAACTCAGTTAGACTTAGAATAAGTTCTATGGAGCATGTCAATAGACTAGGTCCACTACAATCCAAAACAATCCGAATCCAAGGGGTAGAAAGGCCCATGACATCCATGGAATCAAGACCCAAGTAGAAATATAATCCAAAGAATTAAATACCGCTATCAGGATCTATGGGAGAACCATCAATGGAATCTAATGGAGGATGACCCAAGGCATACCAACCAAGGAATCCACTACCATTGAATTCATCACTTTCATTCATCAATTCACATTTATTTACATTCCATGATTTTACCCACTCATTTCCACAATTTCTATATAATCCATTTAAACAATTCAATCAAATGAAATAACATGAAAAAGAGGAAACACCCATATCATATTCAATTCAATTCCATTTAATAAATTTACAAGTCTTACTCTAACTAGTCAATCTCACATTCACCCCATGGGTGGTATAAAAATAGGTAGATAACTAGGCACACCCTATGAGTGACCTAGGTTGTGGAAACAACCTCCAATGAACTCCAAGGAATTAGTAGGAATCCCTAACAGATTAAAATACATTAAATTTAATTATTTAATTAATTATAGGGGCATCACTGAAAATTTAAGCATGTGAAACAATGAAAAATAGTAATATAGAGCACCAAACCCCAAGGTATAGATATATAACACCTACCGTAGGTCCGTAGTAGAGTGATCATTTAATATCAGCTTCTGATTCGATCCACATCAGAATGAAAATAAAGGATGGAAGAAAATCCTAAAAATAGGGAATATTATCTTGCACCTAAATAAATATATTTATATGAATTCAAATTAATAATGAAACAATATTATCGAAGTACTTACCTACAAAGATCCAAAAAGATGATTGGTTTTTGAATCTGAGTTCGGATGGAGAATCAATGGCATATGCTATGAATTTGCCTTAAAGGAAGCCTCCCAACACCTCAAGACTGTACAACATATGAGAAAAGGATTATAATTAGATTTTTAAAGTTTTTAATGGAAATTTGGTCATTTTTTTCTCAAAATACCGGGTTGCATGGTTTGGCTACATAGTTGGCCAAACCATTGACCAATCGTGTGCCCTTCACTATTTTATGGGGGGTACCTTTCATGGTTAGTACACATGGTTTGACTAAACATGTGAAAACTATGCATAAGGATCTTTTAAAAACTAAAATGTCCCTCACATGAGTTAACTCCTCCTTCATCATGGTTTTCTTAAACTATGTGGGCTCTTGAAGCCCACTTCCTAGTCCCCACATGGTTTGGGTAATCATACGACTTGTCTGACATGGTTCCTCCTAACTGTGTGGCCTGCCTTGTTTCCTAAAAAAGTTGGGTTCTAGGCTTTGAAATATCTCTGAACTCCCCTAACTCAACCACTAATACAAAAATTATTTTAATATCACTAGAATATTCCTTTATCAGTGCTAAAAAAGAAACTGATAATTTTATTGTTGTTAAAAGCCAGAAACTTTCATCAGTTCCAAAAAAGAACTGTTTAAAGGGTCCTTTAACAACACTTTTTTTAGTGCTACTAAAGGGCCCTTTTAAGAGTGATTTTTATCACTGTTAAAGGGGTCCTTTAGTAGTTCTTTTTTATAAATGATAAAAGTAGTGCTATTAAAGGGGATAAAACCCCCTCTTTATCAGTTCTTTTTTAGAAGTGCTGACAAATGACCTCATTAATCCGTGATTTTTTAAAACCACTAATAAAGGGTGGACCATTATCATCACTTGTAAAAAATAACTAATAAAGGTCCTCCTTTTACAGTGAATTATTTAGCACTATTTATTACCCATTTTAAAAATTCTAAAAAAAGTATTCTTAAAGACCCCCTTTAACAGTGCTTTTTTTAGCACTAACAAAGGGGGTATTTAACAGAATTTTTAGGAAGCACTGTTAAATCCCTATCACATGATAAACCCAATTTTGTAGTAGTGAACCCATGACCATATTGGGTACTCACATTAATACATAAAACACATCTATACTGGAAAAAAATATCCTTACCTCATAAGAAAACCTGGGATATTTCAATATTCCCACTTTAAAGAAATTCATCCTCAAATTTCCCTCTCAATGGTGGTCAAGAATAATTTGAGAATAACACTAGTCCCTGGGCATGTACTTCAACATCCTACTCCCAACATTCATAATATAAATGGTTATGCTACTATAAATACCATACTAGATGAACTAACCATCCTAGGAGAACCTTCATGCTCCTGTCAATGATATAAATAGGATTCTCCTCAAAGGATGCATATACCTATAACTCTACCTCAACCTACTGAAGAATGTGAGATGGGTCTGAGTGATAACAACACAGGTTTGATACATGGAAGATATCATGCATGGACCGATACATATAAGGTAACTAAAAATGATATCATACTAGCCCAAATATCTATATAACTTTGAGCGACCTGACATATCATGGTGAAATATTACCCTATCTACCAATACGTCTATGTCCCAATCTCAATGAGATATGTAAAAAGGATCAATAATTGACCTCAAACTCTAGAGGTTTTCTACAGAGATCGGTGTAAGATTTATGATGAGACTGTGAAATAGCAATCTACTTCCTAATAAACTAGACATTCTCATAACTCTTCTATATAAGATGCAGTCCCAGTAAAGCTGCCTCACCAACCATTAACTAGCACATGGGAGATTGGCATGGTCTACCATACAAATACTTATAAGGTTCCATATGTATTTTCAACTGAGATCTATTATTGTAGGTGAACTCAATAAAGGGAATATTCCACTCCCAAGATCTCCCAAAATCTAGGATTCATGATTAAAAAATATCCTCAAGTACCTATATCTTATTCTCTGACTATGAATCAGTATGAGGGTGGTATGTTGTTCTGATGAGAACCTATGTACTCAGTTACCTATGAAAAATATGTCACAAAAAAGATGTAAACTGAGGGTCCCAATCTAAAATGATAGTATGAGGGTCCCTATGAAGCCGTACTATCTCATGAATACACAAAATTACAAGATCATCTATATTAAAGGTCTCTATGATTGGAAGGAAATGAGAAAAATTCATGATCCTATAAAAAACAACCCACACAACATTGCTACCTCAAGTATACCTTGGAAAAATGGTCACAAAATCCATCTCAACATCATCCTATTCCCATTCAGGAATGGGTAACTACAATAAAATTATGGTTGGTCACTGATGTTTCAAATTCACTTGATAACAGGTGGAGGATCTCTTAACAAAACTAGAAACTTCATGTTTCATACCCAACTACTGGTATTGATGACATAAGTCATGATACATCTTGGTGACACTGTTATACAGTACCCAAACTGATCCATGAAATCCCCCATCTACTACTCAAATAAGTTCACTGGAACCCATAAATGACAATTTATATGTAGGATCTCATCCTCACCTACAATCCAACTAGGAGGTGGGTCCTCACCTGCTACACTCTCTCATAGGACTAGGACCTCATAATCTGATAGTTTCCTCATCCTCAATCTATCCTATAGGGTACAGGTCATAACTAAGGATGAAATAAAAGTCTATCCCTGACTATCTTACACCTCTAAGTGCATCTCAAATAAAAAATCCATAATATTCCACTTTCTATTTGCCTCCTAAACTGCCTATATCCAAGTCCTCTTGCTCAGTTCATCTGACACTACATTTCCTTTCCCAAGAATATAGGGATGATCAAAGTCAAAATACTATAGGTAATCAACCCATATTTTCTTCCTTAGATTAATATTACATTGTTTAAATATATACTTGAGGTTTTTGGGGTCCTTGTACACCATAAAATACTCTCCCAATAGATCGTGTCTCCAATAGTGCTGAGAATGAACAACCATAGCTAAATCAAGATTGTGCGTCAGGTAGTTCGTCTCATGTGACCTCAGCTGATGAGACCTACACACAAAAAATATATCCCCCTTCATCAAAAATACTCCAAGACCAATACCTGATGTGTCACAATACATAGTGTAGCTCCTACCCAGCTCTGGAAGAATTAGGTTTAGTGATGAATTCAATCTCCCATTCATCTCTTAAAATGTTGTCTTGAGGTTATTTTACCATAAAAATTTCACAACCTTCTTATTCAAGCATGTAAATGTCATTGATTACCATGAGAAGTTCTGGATAAAATTCATATAATATCCATCTAGATCCAAGAAACTTGATATATCAATGAATTTCTTGGGATGCTCCTAGGAAACTATGGCTCTCACCTTCTCTAGGTCTACTGACAGTCGTTGAGATAATATGAACCATGAAGTGAATCTTGTCCATCCAGAAGTGAAACATTGTAAGATTAGAATATAAATGATTCTCTCTCAGTGTATCCAAAATGATATCAATATGTTTTTCTTAGTTGTGTAAATTGTGATAATACATCAAGATATCATCCAAAAAATCCACCACAAATAATCTAAATAATGATGTAAAACTCAATTCATCAACACCATGAAATCTGTCAGCGCATTCTTGATACTGAATGACATAACCATATAATTGTATATACCATAACTATTATAGAAATATGTATGAGGTATGTATATAGGTATAATAAGCACCTTATGGTATCCATATCTCAAATCAACTTTCAAGAACACTTGAGCTACTCAAAGGAGATAAAAAATGTGAAAAATTCATGGAAAGGGATTCCTATTCCTAACCATCAACATGTTCAATTTTCAGTAATACACACATTAAATAGGGGAACCATTATCCTTTTTCTTAAAAAGGATCAGATAAACCCATGGATAAGTACTAGGTTATATGAACCCCTTTTCCTCTAAATCCTCTAGCTACATATTGAGTTTCAGTAACTCCATCAAATAAATACTGGTGTAGCTCCTTATACTGTCATAATGGATAAATACACCTATCTATAATGAGGTAAACTAGAAAATGTTTCTAGGAAAGAATACCTAAAATGATTAACCACTAGAGGGAAATCTTCCTAACATGACCCCTGATCATCTAGATATAAAATAGAAATTTGGGCAATCAACCTGCCCAACCCATGATGCTCTGGTCTAGATCAACTTGACTTAATATCCCATTCAACATTGTGAATAAAAACATTACCCTATGGTGATGTGAAGGAAACCCTCCGATGATAATAATCAATATAGGATCGATAAACTACTGCCCAGTACATTCTGAGTATGACATAAAACCTGGTCATTACAAGGGAAAAAAGACCCTATATGAAGTAAAAACCTCCAATATCAAGGGGAAATATCCAAATTGGTGTACACCCTCTATTCTAATTCCAAATTGAGTATTGAGTGTCATGAAACAATACAAAAACTTTATAATGGGCATAAGGATATCCATCATTGGTGTAGATATAAAACTATGTGATGAACCTGTATCAAAAAGTGCATATACAAGAGTAGAGGTTGTTAAGTTCTCACCTCTCACCATAGACGAACTGAAACTCTACTCCTCAGGTGTAGGCTATAAAAAAATATGGAATATAACATGTCCCTGTGACACAACTGCACAACCCAAAGTAGGTCAGCTCTACTATCTAGGAACAACTAGTGTATGACTACCTTGGCCATGACCACCACATTGTCTTAAACAATCGATACATCTCTATATTCCAGCATGACACATTGCTATGAAACCTACTACTGAACCTAGAGTCAGAGCTGCGCCCTTCCACTAATAGCTATACGGAAGATCCTCCAAAAACATTATATGTGGCCCATCATGTAGTAATCTCGACACCCAATTGGGTCCCCATCGCATTGATTCCTCATTATCATCGTTTATTTATTTATTCAGAGACAAAAAAGGGGGGCATTGATTCCTCACATATCCCAATCTTCCACACTGTTGTCATAAAAATTCACTACCACCACTAACTACCTAGATAATAATCATCTGATGGGATGCATTAATGTGTTTAGGTCTACAACTAGAAGCTAAACCACTGGGCTGAGAGGATACAATTCTCTACTCTATACCCCCGTATTCCCTCAAGTTTAGTTCTTTAATCACCCCCAGATTCACAATTTCAATAATACTCAATAACTTGAACATGTTGCCCTGTGATCAAATGGCATTTCTGAGACCTTACTCTAAGAATCTCTCCCTCGATGCCTCATCAACAATATATATTGATGCAAAACACTATAGCTCTATAAATAATTACAAACATTCCATTATTGTCATGGCACCTTTCTCCAAACGTATGAACTCACTGAACCTATATACTCTTAGAGTCTTGGGAAAAAATTAGTTAGAAAATCAGGTTTTTAAATTAGTCCAAACCATATCTTTTATCCTTCCATACTGGTTCAAAATATCCCACCAGTTCTTTTCCTCTCCACAAATCATGTAGGCCACAAGATTTACTCTCCACTTAGGATGTGTCTCTAGATGGTCAAATATATACATTGTAGTCTCACACCACAATTAAAAATCCTATGGTCCAACATCCCCTAAAAATATAGGTGGATGATCCTATTGGAACACATAAATCATCTCTTCTATAGATGAGCTAAGCTGCATTTCTCCATGAAAAATCTGCATAAAGTGCATAAAACCCTCATGGAACTATGCCTTAGAACTCATGTCTAGTAAAAATACTGGTTCCATAGTTGGAAATATAGGAGGATCCACTGATAGCCTATGGACCACCCCCTCCATATCATGGTCATCTCCAACCTCATGTCATATGATTGGAGGTTGTCAAGGTGGCATATCTCTATAATGTCAACACATTCCTTAGAAAAGATCAAAACAAAAAGTTCATGGATAAAAGTGCAGGATAGGTAAAAACCTTCCAAATAATCAATTGTTCCCCTCTTCCTTCTCCTAAATATAGTATTGGGAAAAAATAATAGTCATAAACATCACTAGAGGCACTACCTAATGCCCACTCAAAATCTGGGCCAAGGACAATTTATTTTTTCAACATTTAAATTTCCATATGAATTCATATTAATTTCACATTTCACATTAAATTATGGAACCAAATGGTTGACCACCTCAGATCCAAAAGGAACCTTGCTCCTCATGAACTGAAATATAGCATCCAATTAATCCAAACTATAACACGTTCTAGTCCATGCAAGAAAATGGTCCATGTATCAATGTGCCAAAATTGGCTACTTAGGGTGTCTATTGTAGCCTAATCAGGAAAAAGTTCTTAGGTTATAGAAATCACTTTAAGTATGAACCATATTTCTTAATTTCCAATGAAAGTAATTTATCAAAAAATAGTGTATATCACATAATTCAAATATCACAAATTCATGTAGTAAAGAAATTAATCCTATATGGCATGACATAATTTATGTAATGTGAATCAAGAAAAATACCAAAAAATGATGCAGGAGATGGAATGCCCTCATCTCATCAAGTTGAAATAAAATAGAACCCTCAATCATATAAATGATAGTATTACAATTCAATTGAATCAACCAACATTGAAATTAAAATCTACTTTAATAGAAAGAAATATAAAAAACAATAATTTTTATTCAATGAAATTTGAATTTTTCCTATACACGGGTTAGATACCCCCAAACACAGCTCATTACCAATTTCCAATTCCTTCTTAATCTTCTTTCTATTATAAAAAATTAGTAAAAAAAGAAAATAAATTCCTCTAATACCAATTTGTAACACCCTAAAACGAATTCCACTAAATGGTGACCCAAGCTGATGGGTCAAATGTTCTAAATAGAATCTCCCTGAATTCCATAGGCTCCTGACTATTAGCAAGGGTCTAAGGTTTGTCCATGGAGAGGCTATTCCCTTATGTCAGATTGTAGCACAATGGTAATAAACATATCTGTCAATAATGGAAGTGGTAAATCGATCAGACATAATATAAACATCCAATATATAAATATATAAACAAATCATAAAAGTAATATCATATAAAAAAGATAATGATACATTTCAAGTCTCTACAAATAATACAAAAGAGTTATGTAGATAGGTAGTACAATAAATGCATCAAAATACCAAAAAAAAGTGCTATCCAAGATAGAATCACAAGACTCCAGTCCTCTGATCTCCTTATCCTAATCACATCACTAAGTCAAGCATCTAAATATGGTAACATTCCTCGATACCTACTTGCATCCATATATTATTTCCAGGTACCCAATGGTGTCCTGAGACAAGGTGTGAGATAAAATCCCAAAATTACACCACCAATGATTTCTATAAAAAATCCAATCTATGTAATGCAAGATAAGTAGTGTGAAATGTATTTCATAGGTATATAATAAATGAAACAAGTTCCCATGGAATATTTAAACAAGTAAAGTGCAACTGTCTAGCCAAGAAAGTTTCCCTACAAAATAAAGGGGTCAATCTCCTATAACAAGGTAGCTGTAAAGAAAACAGAAAATGATAACATGTGCATACCGTATAAATAGTATCTCATATCATCCATTACCATGACTTATAACCTTTATATCATATCAACCACATCTAATCCGTATAATGTAAATTATCCATCACGACCATGTCATATAATTAGAAGTTCTAGACCTCGCAAGGATGGGTCCAAGGTATAATAGACCAAGGCATCCTCATCGAATCCCAAGAGAATCTTGATGGAAACTAGATTAGACCTAGAATGGTCTCCCAGGAGAATTTCAATTGACCATGTAAACTATGATCCCAAGAAATCCAAATCCAAGGGGCAGCAAGGCCCATGGAATCCATGGAATCAAGACCCAAGGAGAAATATCATCTAAGACGTCCACTACCACTATGAATATCCATGGGAGATTCATAGAGGGAATATAATGGAATCAAGATCCAAGGTATACCAACCAAGAAATACACTACCATTTAATTCATCAATTTCATTAAACAATTCACATTCTTTCATATTCCACAAGTTTACCCACTCATTTCCAAAATTTATATATATTCCATTTAAATAATTAAATCCAAAGAAAAAACATGAAAAGGTAGAAAAATCAATATCCTATTAAATTAAATTCCATTTAATCAATTTATAAGGTTTCCTTTACTAGTAAATCTTACAAATACCCCATGGGTGGTATAACAATAGGTAGATAAAAAGGAGAATCCCTTGGATGGCCTAGGTTGGGGCAACAACCTCTAACGAACTCGAGGAAACTAGTGGACATCCCTAATAGGTTCCAATACATTAAATCAATTAGTTAATTAGTTATAAAGGCTCCTATGGAAATTTTGGAACATGGAACAATAGAAACTAGGCATATAAAATACCAAACCCCAAGGGAAAGGTATAGACCACCTATTGTAGGTCCGTAGTAGAGTGGTAATCTAATATCAACTTTAGATTCGATCCAGATCAAAATAAAAACAAATAAAAAACAAAAATACTTTAAATAGGTCATATTAACTTGCACCTAAATAACTCCATCAATAAAAATTCAGATGAATAATAGAATAAGATGATCACAATACTTATTGACACAGATCCAATGAGATGATCAACACTTGAATCTGAGTCCAAAAAGATGATCGGTGGAAAAAGTCATTGATTTGAATCAAAGGAAACCTACCAATGACTCAAGTACATCACATTAAGAATAAAATAATCACATTTTGGTTCTAAATATTTTAAAGGTCAATTTGGTCATTTTTCTTCAAAATACTGGGTTGTACTATTGGCCAAACAGTGCATCAATCATGCACCCTTCCGTGTCTTAAGGGGAAACTCGCATGGTTAGTGACCATATTTTGACTAAGTGTGCACAAAACATGCCTCAAGATCTGTCAAAAACTATAGAGGTCCTCACATGGGCAGGCATATCCTTGCACATAGTTTCCTTAAACCGTGTGGTCTCATAAAGCCCACTACCCAGGCCTCACACGATTTGGGTAACTATTCAGCCTATCCTATATGGTTTCTCCTAACCATGAATACTAACTTGTTTCCTAAAAAAGTTTAGTTATGGGATTCTAAATATCCTCATGCATACCCTAATAACCCATGACCACATTGGGTACTCACACTAGGCCATAAAGAAGCACTTAATCTGAAAAACAAAAGATTCATACCTCATAGGAAAACTCAGGATCTTACATCATCAGATTGGAGGGTATGAATATAAATAGATAAATTAAAAAAATTATTTTTTACATATATATAAAATGAATTAATTTGTTTTTAATTTTTTATAAATTAAAATAAAATCATTTTAAGATAAAAAGAGATTCTTTTCTAAAAACCCATTTTAAGTCCAAAATGTATGTTTATCATAATAAATTTTGTTAATATCGATTGAATAATGATTTTAATGAAATATTTATATTATATATTCAATAAAATATTTAAAAATCCATCTAATGATTTTTACTATTCAATTAATAAGTACAAATTCAGTTTTTTGCTCAAAATGTATTTTTCTATAAATGGATTTCCTACGTATTTCACACTAATTTAAAAATGAATTTAGTCCACTAATAGAAATTGAATAATTTCAGATGGAATAAATTTTTTAATATTAAAAATTATTATAATTTAATATATTAAAATTAATTTTTGGTTGTAATGAATATTAAAATTTTTAAAATTCTGTTTCCGTAATTAAGGTTAAAACAGGTTTATCTAGGGTTAAACTAAGAGATAAGGGTAAAAATGACCCTTAGACTTATCTAAATATTATTGTCTGATGATATTAAAACTTATTTTATATTTAATTTTAATTATTTTAGTTTTGGATCCACTTTTACATGAAATATAATTTATATAATTTATATATTTTAAGTAATTCCATGTGTTACCCTCCCTCACTTATAAAACGACATCTATTATCCTCCATTATTCACAAAATTTGAGACATCTATATTAGATAATCCCTAAAAAAACTTCTTATCCCCATTAAATTCATTCTTAAGTTCCTGGTATTACCTTAATACCATCATAATAAGTCTTAAGACAGAAATCCAAACAAGGCCCATCAAAGAAGTGGTAACCGCCACACACTACTCTATCAAAGTTCATATAATTTTATAATTCCTATAAATATATTTTATCTATGGTAATATGATAAATATATTATCATTAATATAAAATTATGTTATTATTATTATGTTACAACTATTTTCTACCACTTTTCAATCAAATGGGAAATGAAAGTATCACTCGTGTGTACGTGTGGACTTCCACCTCTATGTAGTGATATGATTCATTTTCTATCACAATATTTCATTTTTAGTTATTATTATGTATTTAATGTTTATATATGATATTTATGAAATTATTATTATTATTTAATTATAATATCTTATATAATTTCTTGCATTCCCTTCCTTTTGGAAATGATAACATCACTCATGCGTACATGTAGACCCCCACCTCTATGAAGCAACATGATTATTTTTTCATTTATATTTTAAATGTATGGGAATAAGGATAATTTTAATGATTATATATATGATATTTATGATATTATAATGATTTCATAATGTTTAATTATTATTTAAGTTCTTTAATTCCATATATCAAAAAGTGAAAACATCACTTTTGCAGATGTACAAACTACCGTCTTTAGGAAGTGATACAATTCATTTTTCACCACCAAATTTTATGAATGGTTATAAAATCTTACATAGTGAATAAATATGATACTTATTTTATGAATAATATTTCTTATATTATTAAAACATGACCATAGTTTACGAACTGGAACCATATAACCAAAAAATGCTTGGAAAATTAACTAGTTTTCACTTGAATGTTCATTTTAATGAAGAAATTATTGATAAAAGGATAATTAAAAGAATCAAAGTAATGGTATATAGTAATATATTTGTAAATATTGGGTTTTAATATATTTATAATAAATATATATTTACTATATAGGATGTTTAGATGCGTATAAATCAAGGCAAGTCTTGAGGTCAGGGTTTTCTCCTCTCACTTTTGTTTTTATGAGACATATGATATATCCAACACTCTGTTATTTTATGTGTTGTATATACCACCCCTTTGATATGTTATATATTTAATATATTTTACTTCATGTTATTTAAAGTTTCATTTGAATTAATTTCTTTTATGGGGGTTATGATTCAAAAATTACCAAAGCTATAAGAGATTTATGTTAAAATCTCATTTATTTTTGGGAATGTCTTTGATAAATTTCCATTGAGGGAAATTATATGATTATTATAACTTAAATAAATTATATTTCCTTATAATTATAGTTATTTCTAGGGTTTTCATGTTCTCATTCTATTCTTCTTCCTTTGGTATATAAAAAATTAAAAAAATGTTTTTAATAAAATTAAATTTATTTCCTCTTTTATTGAATGAATTTTTCTTCTGAGTATATGTTCATTAAAATGTATTAAATAATATTATTTTATATGATATAATTAATTGTTAAATTCATTTTCAACTATATTTTAATTTCATTTCAAATATTTTATAAGTAATTTTTAAAATGTTTTTTTGAAATTTTTATTTATGACAGTTTACCAAAAGTGTGAAAGGAATCTTTGTTTTAATATTTTCTACACAGAATTATTTTAAAACCATACTTAATATTATTTTATTTGAATCTCAATTTAAATTTTTCCATTTTTATTTTATAATTAAATATTTTTCTCAATATTCTGGGAATTTTTAGCTAAAATGTTATCTAAATAAAAGGATATTTTTACCATGTTTTCAAAGAATGATTTGAGTGATTTTCAAAGGTATTTTTCATCTATGTCAACTTACTTGAAAGATTGATATAATTAATTGGGGATATGATCGTATAATACCATATTATATTTTTGTTGGATTATGATGATAATTATATAAGTATAATTCTATTAAACACATTTCTATTCACATGTTAATTATGTTAAGTTCAAATGTTTTTTTGAATCCCATTTATTTTCTATGGGTTAGGCTATAATGAAGCTATAGACTATTTATTAAACCAATTTACTCACAAAAATATATTATATGATGAATTAATGAGTTTGGAACACATATTTATTTTAATCCTTATGTGATGGTTGGTTCTATTAAATTCCTCCAATGCATTGGGTACTGTGATATAGATATCTCATGGGATGATGAAGACAAGCATGGACATGTTTGCGAATAGATTTGTTCACATTTTTATATATGAGTATGATTCCATCTAGCTATGATCAAAATATTATACGTGGAAAAATTGTTATTATCTATGTTTAGAGGATTATTATTTCTTATGATTATAATGACATCGACTAATGTTATGAATTTTGAATGATGATTACCAATTTGATACCCTTATTAATCAAGATTCTAGATATGACTTGATTTTGGATATTATGATCTATGATTATTTAAGAATGAATATTTCACATTAATAATATTCAGTTAATTATGTTACCATTGAAAAATGATAATCATATTCTCTCTTGTGATTTATATATCCAGTTTACCCTTACTGAGCATATGACCTAACCCTTTCTTATGTTTTACTTCCTCAGGTTATAGTGGAATGTTCTAAGTATGATATATCTATAAGGGTATATATAAGAAAAACTTTATGGGATATGTTAAATATATTTTAAAAAATAGTTTTATTATGTATATAATCTCTAAAGATACTAAACCTTTATGGTTATCAGACACATATAATTGTGATATATATTGAATACTCATAAACAATGACGTAATAATTTTGTATATTATGACCAGGTCACCTTATTTGGTATCATAGGATGATTTAGTTATTTTTAGAGATTAGTATTAGAAAACATTGGTGATAACCCTTAGGATAATCCTATTTATAGGATAATACCCTATATTATGGTAAATAAAGTAGTATGGTTTTTCTGGAAAATACATCCATATTTGGATACTGGAAAGTGGATGTGGATATGGAAAAAATTCATCTATGTGTAACAACTCTAGAAGGGGAATAATGGGTATTAACTCAATCATCACTAGTGTACCTTGAGTGTTCCTATGACTGAAAAACTAGCTAGACACACTTGAGTCATCTGCTATGGTAAATTCACATTCTCTTTATGAACCGTTATGATGAATTAGAGGATATAAACTACAAAACCTATCATAATATATGGTGATATAATATGAATTTAAAGTATCATGGGTTGAAATATGGTTTCATAATTTATGAAGTTATACGAATTATTTTTATAGTCATATGATTTATTACTATGATTGTTGATTATTGGAACTCAGACTAAGATTTTGGTTTTATCCAATGGAATGAACTATGAGGAATCCTGTCAACAACGAATGTGATTACTAATGAAATAACTATCTTCAAGAGTAAATAAATGAAATGGGAGTTGAAATAAAGAAATTATGATAATTCCAAGCCCTATATATTGATAAATGACCAACAACCTCAACTTGGGTGAGTTTATTTAACACACATAATAAGAGAAAAATAGTGTTTCATGAAGACTATAGAGGAAAGAAGATTCAACTTATTACATGTTGATAATTTGGGGAGAAGAACCTAGGTAAATGTATCACAGGTATATGAAGATGATTTATATTTAGAGAATAGGGGCCTAAAGAAACTAATTTAGAAGAAAAAATAAAGAGTTCAATGGAGGGGAATGAAGTTCATCCTAGGGTACCAAGAATAGTTCATTGCCTTATGTGCGGGGAATATAGGAATTATCTGAGCCAATTCCCTAATACAAGGGAAAAATATTATACCAAGTACAAGAATATAATATGTCAATCACTAAAGTAGATCATTATAGTTGAGGAATACTTATTTACCACTCTAGAGTTGGGGATTTCATGTAGATGTTTGTAAGAATGTTCCCTAAGAAAACATTTGTGTTTATCTTATACTAGAATTTTCAGTGATTCTAATCATTGATTCGATCTCTCTATATAGAATCATTTTAAATTTATAGAATAATGAAACTATATTTGATATTCCAAATCAACCAATGATAATATTTCAATACAAGAATGATTATGGAATTATAATGGAAATTAATTCTGTTGTACGGGTCTACTTAAAATTAATAAGGGTTATTAATCTCAAATTGTTGGGGAGAAACTCAATATTGAAGATTTTTATATGGTTTTGGAATATTCTGATGTATTTCCTAAATAATTTCATACTGTTCCCTTGAATTTTGAAGTTGATTTTATAATAAAACTCATACCTGGTGCTACACCCATTTCAAAGACTCCTTATATAATGAACCCAATTGAGTTGAAGGTAATGAATAAGAAACTCTATGAGAATCTATAAAAGATATTTATATGTTCGAGTGCGTCAACATAGGGTGAACCTATTCATCTTGTTAAAAAGAATGATGGTTCAATGCATATTTGCATTGATTATTGAGAACATAACATGATTAGTATTAGGAAATAATATCCTTTACCCCATATTGATGACTTATTGAATCAACTATGTAGAGCTCAATACTTTTCAAAGATATCCCTTTATTCTGGATATCTTCAATTGAGGGTTAATAAGGAGGATATACCAAAATCATCCTTCCATAAGATGCATGATCATTATGAATTTATAGTAATTCCATCTTCATAGATATAATTAATAGAGTCTTTAATGATTACCTTGATCAGTTTGGGGTAACATTTATATATTATAAGATAAAGGAATAGAAATATGATCATTGGAAGATTGATTTGAAGACCCTGAGGAAGAAGAAAATATACTCCAAATTTACGAATTTTGAATTTTAGTTATAGATGATTTAATTCATATGCCATATAATATCATGCGAGGGTATATCAGTAGAACTTTCAATGATGGAAGTTATTATATAATTACCAAAAAATACACTATAACTGATATTCATAGTTTTCTTGGGTTGGATAGACACCATAAACACTTTGTGAGGGATTTCTCATGGCAATCTAATCCACCAACCAAGTTGACATGAAAGGGGGACAAGATCTGTTAAACTGATAAATGCAATAAAAATATTATGTAACTAAATAAGAGGCTATCCAATGCACCTGTACTCACACTTAACTATAATAGAGAAGGATTTTTCCCATAGTGATGCATTGAATGGGGGACTAGGATGCGCCCACATGAAGAATGAAATTGTAATAAATTATTCCTAAAAACAATTGAAAATTCATTATAATATTTACCTGAATTTTCCCCAAAATATCATTAATTATCTCAAAATATAATCACATAATACCTTAAAATGGTATATATTCCTTTGAATTTATGATCTCCCTCAAAATTACTTACCTATAATGGAATCTAAAACTTCTAAATTCTACATAAAAAATGTACTGACCTTTAAGATTATTTAAACCCTATTCTAATACCAACTATAATGAACTAAACATAACCATCCAATAATTATGCTATTTATTAAAAATATATCATCAATTACATTCCTAAGAGCATTTAGTTTTAGAATTTTTCAAATTAAAAAATATCTAAGATAAAAAATCCATACATTTTCCACCAAATTGAAATTTCTTCCACAAAACCATTCCATTTAACTAATCCACTGTCTTCATTCAAGTAAAAAACATCACAACTAGAGATTTGAAAAAATAATCATTCTTACCCATTCTTAAGCACATTAAAAATAATTTTAAAATTTGATATGGGAAAAAATTTGGTATATATTATAAATGAAAGGGAAAATGCATTGAGCCATTAAAATTTATGAAAACACAAGAAAATATTTTTTGATTAAATAATAAACATTGTCCTTGAATAAAATTATATTCACTTATAAAATTAACTTATTTTCTCAAATAATTTTGTAAACAAAATCATAGATAAGAATAAGGAAAGTAAAGAAATCATTAATTTTCCTTAGGAAATTGTGAAATAGGGGAAAGATATTTTCCTTGAAAAATAAAACTTTTCACCATTAAAATATCATAAACTATCCTTCTATATTAAAATCAACATATTTTCTAAGGAAATGTAATTATTTTTAATAAAATTAATATATGATCTGTGAAGGTTTATTGAGGTATCATATTCATTATCACCCTTAGAAATGACCTTTCAATTAAATAAAATATTTAGTTATTTTGAATTTATATTATTTGAAGAATAAATAATCACATAATACATTGAGGGATGACATCTTGAGCTAAACCATGAGGCTTAAAGTGTACAAAAAAGGTTCATTTTTCACCAGAAAACACATAAAATGTTATATTTCAACCCATAAAAATAATCATTTATGGTTAAAAAAAGAAAATTAACTGTATACACTGGTTCATGGAATTCTCTTTTATATGGAAAATTAAAGTGAATCATATAACTTTGATAATGGTTAATTAGAAGAGAAGGAAAATTATTGGGGGATATTTTTGGTAGAGTTAATATAAATACTTAAAAACATAAAAATAAATGTTTTGAAGATAAACCCCATACCTTGTGTTGGTACTGTCATCGTACATTATACCCTTCCGGAATAATAAAATTTCATTAATCAATTAATTGATTCATAATATTTTTTTCATCTTAATTAATACTTTTCATTTATTTTTATTCATTAAAAATATCTTTCTTGTGTTGGTTTTTTGATATTTTCTGGTCTAGAGTTCCTAAAAAGATTTTATATAATAATAATGGTCAAATATACTTTACCAATGGTTTTATAATATCAGTAAATTTCAAGGAATATATTAGATTTCATTTTAGAATAAAAAAAGTCAAATACCACAATAAATAGCTATAATTTAAAAAATATAACTCAGTAAGATTCTTTAAAATGCTTAAATATAAATTTGAACTTATACATTTTATATCATAACAAAATTAATATATCATAAATATTAAATATTTATGAGTTTAAAATACTCAATAATATTTTTTTAGAAAATATTTTAGCATCATTAAATTATGTGGATAAACCAACTTAATCAAAAACACACTATAAAGAAGGATTGATTAGAAATCCACATATATTTACTTAATATATTTTTATTACAGAATTATATTAATGATAACTTATTTTTATTATTTTAAAAAAATCAATAAAGAATAAATATTAACAAAATAAATGATGGAAAAGATGCTAATTATGTTACAGAATTGAATCATCCCTTCATGATCTCCTTTGAAATAAAGCACTAACATATCTTTCTTGTGATCAATTTTGAAAGACACATATAATGATTCTAGGAGAAGGAATATGATAATATAATGGATTATAAACTAAACTATATTTTTTTTGGAAAAGTTGATGTTAATTCCATTTGATAGATAGAACATGATAAGATTTCCAAAAAATATATATTCCATATGAGTTAATCATGTGATTTTGAAATTTATAGTTGATAAATTAATATGAGATGAAAATTTATCACATAAATTATCATCAAATATCATAATAATTAATAATAATATTTCATATATTTTAAAATGAAATTTTATTTGATTACCACAATATTTCTTTAAAATATAATTTTTAACTTTTATTCAAATTTGTAAACTCAACCAGCTCCAAAAAATATCATATACATAAATAATCTATATATATTTAGTTTGGTTTTATAAAAAACTATAGCGAATAACTATTTATTTTTTATCTATCCTTTAGTAATTTATATATTAATACTTATTATATTTTATAGGATAAGATCATTAAATTGAACTTTTGTTGTACAAAAACTATGTAATATTTCTATATTTATTATAAAAAATACTGACTGAATAGTATGATATAATATTATGTAAGAAATATTCCATAGGATTATATAATATTATTTATAATTTTATAATATGGTATATTAACTAGAGATAAAATTCCAAAAATATTTATTTGTATCTATTAATAATATTACTTGTTTCATCCAAATTTAATTTCTATTTTCATATTAAATGACCACAATGAATTAAAATGAATCTCAAGGAATTTTTGGGAGTTAAATATACTAATAAATTCAAATAATCCATCATTTATATAAATTAATCAAGAAGAGGTCCACGTACATAGGAGTAGGCTTTATATGGTTAATTCAAGTGAGTAGAAGATGAAAAAGGGAAAAGTGGGTTTTTTAAAACTCTATTTAGAATAAAATAAGAAGGAATATAACTACATCAGAATACCATAAATTGGTTGTAATTGAATATTGTGAAACACATGTCTTGTATAACAAAATTTGGGTCAGAAACTAACCTTTATAAAAATTAGAAGGTATTTTCTAGGCACATATATGAAATAATCAGATAT
Source organism: Viscum album (assembly GCA_963277665.1). Taxonomy (NCBI): domain Eukaryota; kingdom Viridiplantae; phylum Streptophyta; class Magnoliopsida; order Santalales; family Viscaceae; genus Viscum; species Viscum album. The sequence goes on from OY728122.1 coordinate 644,529,928, forward strand.
TCAAGATCACAAGTTTTATTAAAACCAACACATTTAGATCTTTTATATATAATGAAAATCGAGACGCATCATATTGAATCAATACTAACTTAATCACATGAGATTAAATATGTTCTACTTAATATATGTTAGAAAAAATAAATTACACATGGTATTAACTCTATATCCCATGTAAAATTAAAATTACACCCAGGTTAGGTTAAATTTTACTCACATGAGAATAATTTATAGGGATACAAACTGTGTCAGATTCAACATATTATTTCATATGATTAATCTATAAAGAAGGATTACAAAAATATGAACCATGTCATATTAACTCATCAGAGATTAATGTTTTATAAAATTTAAACATAAAGAAATGTAATTTCTTTGATCTGTCAACATAAAAATGAGAATTTTTTCGTCAATGGAAAAATTATTGGGTTCTATGAAATAATATACAAATTTTATTCAAATATATCTTGGTGATAGATAATGATGATTAATAATGTGAAACTTATGGGGAAAAATATTGAACATGAACTAAGAAAGTTACAATTAACATGGGATTCTATATAAATCAGGATTGTTGTATCAAGACTGGTTTGATGAATCTTAAATAAGAGACTATCACCTGAATTATTATGTCATGTTCTATGACCTGAGGATCAAACAATAATTTTTTTAAATAACTGATGCACTGTGGTTTTATTCAAACAATATATCTAAATTATTTCTCCTTCCAAATTTTAAATAAAGAACATATAATTATATTTTTAAATAAAATCATATTTTATTAACATTAATCAATAAAATCAAACATAAATTCAATAATACTCAATATATATACTATATAATTATCCAAAAATTCCATTTCTAAAATTTTATTATAATTATATAATTCCATAAATTGATGTGAAATAGTGTAAGAAAATTACATGTAATATTAAAATTAAACATCTTATATGACATTAAATAAAATCATCTATACTTTGAAGTTTATATTTATCTAATATTTAAAAAAATGATTTTTAAATAACTAATTGTATCATAACTCTTATTTTTAAGGGATAAAATAACAATTACCCCCAGAGACTACTTCAATAGAAATATAACAAATACCCTCATTGGTTATATTTTTTTAAATGAAAACATATTATATCCACTAATTTCAATATAACAATTCCATCCATATTTCCACTTATTTTACTTCTTTATATAATTAAATGTTTTGGTATTATGTCTATAGGGTACCGTAATAATAAATATTTCAACCATATAGTCTAGTTGTATACTTGTTATTATTATCTAATTTTACTTATATATATTATATTAAGTGTATTCATCCTTAATATTTAATATTATATCAATTTAATAATGTTTATTTTTTTAATACCAACATTCCTATTAAAAATTAATGAATTTATTATGATTAAAAAATAATTCATGAAAATATAATACATGAAAAAAACTAAGTTATTACATTTTCCACATTTAAGAAACTGAATCCTAAAATTTTTAATTAATCTAGAAACATATAAAAATATTAATACTTCATAGATATATTAATTTTTTATTTACTTTTAAATCATAAAATCTTTCTTAAACTTTTAACCGATCCTCATATTTTTATTATATAATACGTCATCCATATAATCACAAATATTATCCTAAAAATTTATAAATACTAATTTAAAAATATTTTTAATATAAGATAAATAATTTTATAACAATTCATACCTTCAAATAAATATCCAACATCCATTATTACATCACTATCAAAGTGTGACAGTAGATGAAGTAAAATAGGAAACTAAAATTGTTCAAAAATAATCAACTTTTTTTTTCTAAAAAAATTAGTACAATTAATCCTAAATTTTTAAAAGAAATAAGATTTTAATATTAAAATATGGAATTTAATACATATATCTTAGAAACATATTAATAAACATGTTTTTTATAAAATAGTCCTAAATTATCATATTTGAAACTTTAAAAATGTTTTTTTCCGAACACGAAAAGTATTTAAAAAAAGAAAATAAATTTAAAACTAAATACATATGAGCTACTCTAAGATCTGACTCATCTATAAATTATTTAAAATCATTATTTTCATGATGGTTTCAAGACAATGTGTATAATTTTTAAATACCTTAATGATACTTTCCATGTTATGAGAGATGAATATGTTGGGATTTTAAAATTTTATCACTAATAATAAATGATCAATGGAAATTTATAAATATGTAATAGGTGTTTAATATATCATATAACTATATTCAAGTGACTGAAATATTCTAAAAAACATTAAAATCAAATGATTATGATTTTTTAATAATGATTGAAAGTAAATGATATGAGAAATTTATGAGTGTTTTTGGTAATTTCTTCCTTATATCTTAATAAAAAATATTTAATATGTTAAAGAAAATATAATGTAATCATTAGATGATTAATAAAATAAAAAATTATAACAAGTTTAATTAATCTTAATACCATATATTTATTCTATTTAGTTTTAGTAACTAAATTATAATATCAAAATTTACACAAATAATTCCCAGAAACATTCACTTGATTATTCATATTTAAATCTATTAACTTAAACAGAAATAAAATACCTAATAAAATCATAAGAAATCATCAACTGAAATTTTATCCCTATTTTTTGTATCCTTATAAAAATTTAATGAAATAAATAACATCACCAACTAAATATAAGTTATCTTATGTTTTATACATTAATTCCTACTCACCTAATCCTAGAATCTTATAAATAAATAAAGATTCAATAAAATTATCCTTACCAAATTTAAAACATAAAAATAAAAAAGAAACTTTATCATATATTCTTAAAAAATAGACATTATATTTATCCCAAAAATTATTGAACTTCAATAATAATTAAAATCATCCATTCTATTTTCTTGACACAAATTATGTAAAAACAATAATTATATATGCTCTTAAAAATTTTCACAACCTCTATCCTTAAACAAAATTAATCACTCATAAATGAACAAACAAATAAATATATGCCTCAATAACATAATCTCCAAAAATTATATTAATATTTTCCTAAAATAACCTAAATCACATTTTCCCCCAATCACATTTCAATCTCTTTGTTTATCAATAAGGCTAGACTTACATTTTAAAAATAAATTAAACCCTTGTCTAAAACAACCATCATTTCCTTGATATTAAACACAATCCAACTCTAAAGTTTATCTATATATTAATCATGTATTCTATTGAAAAACCAACAAAAGTATCACAAAATATCAATAATTTGCTTAAAATTCAACCAAATAAGACCTCAAAATATTATTTATACCTTTGAATTTATAATCATACATAATCTTACGAACCCATGATAGTATCTAAAATAATGAAATTATCCTCAAATGATAAAATTATAAACTCTAAATTTATCTAAAAACTACTTTGATACCAACTGTAAAAACATGAACATAACCATATAATTATCACATGATTTATAGAAACTACCACATCACATACATTATAAGGGAATGAACCCTTATAACATATTAATTTGTATATTTTTTAAGTATGAGGTTCTTAGGGGAAGCTCATAGTAGGTTTTGTGGAGTTTGGGAGCTAAAATCATGTTATAGAAGAAACTCATGGTTTGAAGTGTAGTTCAGAGTGTCAGATAAACGTTTATGGATAGAATGCTCATTCATAGAATGAGTGGGGATAGTTCATGTTGTGTGATTCACATTATGAACCCTTAGTTAATGGTGTTAAAGGATTATGGGTCAAATTCAGGGATTCATTCCCTGAAAATTGTTAGAGTGAACATTTGTTTCACAATGTGAATTGATCTTAGGTTTATTTGGATATGGGTGATTTGTTCCTTAGCAAGCATTAGACTCAATCCATTCATAATGTGAACGAAACATTCAAACCATGAATGTTTTTTTGGAATAATTCCTATAAACCCATATATACCCTCTATTTATCTCAAATCCTCTAAATTCTCCCAAACCCTAGGCCCATAGAGGTGTTTTTCTAAGAATTTTGAATTTATTTTGATTGGGATCATTTCTTGACATCCTAAGATAGATTCATAGTGATTTAAGTTGATTTTTTCTTTTTCTATTATGATTTATTATCCATATAGTTTTTTTCTCATGTTCTACCTTACTATGATATGGGATTTCATCTCATTTATTTCTCATGGGGTTTTTTTGATTCTTGTAGTTGCATTTATGGAATCACATCCTTAAAGGGTTTTAGGTTCCTTAATGGGGAAGTGGTCATTGATTTTTTACTTATTGTTCTATTCTTGTTCAAATAATGTTGAAATACTCTAGGTAGGGGATTCATTAATTATATTAGTTTAATTGAACTTGTGTAGTTATCATTCTATATCTCTTTATTTAATCATTGAATTAACCTTAAAAAATATTAAACTATAATTAAAGAATAAATTTGTGGTTCTGGATGTAGCGATTGCATGTTCTTAAGCAGTGTTAATGGTTTGCCTTTTTATTTTTTAAATAATGTGTTATCCCTTGTTGATGTTTTGGTTTATAAGGTTTCTTATACTTGTAAATTGGTTAGACATCATAAATCTGGTAATTCTTATTGAACTAAATAAAAATGAGGCATGCTTAATTGTTATTAATTCTTTTTTTTATGATTGATGAGAACTGAAGTTGTTCTCATAGAATGTTTAAATAATTTATATTTATTGTTAGATAATTACTCAGGTTGTGTGTGGTTGTAACATATACTAAATTAATCAATTAATTCAATACTGTAAGGAATTTTTTGTTTAGTAAATAATTTTTTTGGAGTTGAGATATCCATTTTTCTTATGATGGTTGTATGCATTGGTTCTAGGTCCATGTTACAATATTAACTATTTATAGTCTTCTTGCTTCTTTGTGTGGTTTATATGGATAAAGTTCCTTTCTATATGATATGATGTGATTTTGGGATGGTTGGTGGTCTGGTGAGAAATGGATTATGGTTCTTAGGGTTGTGGAATTACTTGGTATCCATGGTGCTGAGATAGTTAGAAATATTCATAGTAGTGTTGGGGATGAAACTAAGATAGATGGAGTAGGTTAAATATGGGATTATTGGTTATTTTTTGAATTGAAAGAACAGTTTATTTCTTGTAATGAATTTATTTCATTGAACTCAAGTTGGTCCGGTTGTTTGTTTCTTGTATTCCTTTACCTAATGTTTAAGGTAGATGGTTGTTCTTGCTATATACAACTGTTATGGTAGTTTTGGAAGAGTCCTAGAGTACATGGAATTATTTAATGGTAATGAATATTAAAATATTTGACCAATGTTCTTGGAATTTCAATGATTGACTAGGAATAACTGGTTGGTAACTATGTGATATGAAATTTTCAACAGAAATTATTAATTTAATGTATCCTTGAAATGTTTATGTTCTTATACATTATCTATTCATTAACAGTGGAATACGGGGGGTCTGAGAGATGATAGTTGTAGTAAATTATCATTCTAGGTAGTTTAACATAGTTTTTTTGTGATATATATATATATATTACTTATGTTATTTGATTTCAAAACTACACCAACCAAGTCAGCAGGGTGGATGACACCCTGTATAATGTAAGGGTGTTTTTCCCAACATCCTCATTGGTGAGGACAGATGGATGAAATCCCTATATTACATTCTCTCTTCCCTTTATAGTATTAAACATTAGTATACATAGAGGTTACGTTCTTATATATGTGTGTAGAGAGCTATAATAGATTATACCCAGTTCAAACACATGTATCTCTATTTATAGTATCATAAGGATTATTATAGTTTCATAGTGAATGGGTTATGATGGATTGAGTTATAGTACATGGTGTATGGGATATGGTGGATCTAAAAAGCTCCCTAGTTACTATTTTTGGATGAGGATATTGATGACCAGGTTATGTGAAGCATGATGTGTGGGTTATTATAAATTTTCATATAAAGAATGTGGATTCTTATAGAGAAATAACCAAGGATGTTCAACATTAGGGAGAGGCCAGCAAACCCAATGGTAAGTGATAGCGAGGTACCTTCAATTTTATTTTATATTGGATATTATTATACTATTTATATTTTATACTAGTTGACAGAACCCTAGTGAGGAAAAATACATATTATTTATGACTAGATGATTATTTATTTTTATTGTTTATTTACTTGGACTTAATATGAACTATTCACTTTTTTACCGAGGCTCTAGGGATTATCCTATTGTAGTTTCTGGGCCACACATAAAAATATTTTTGGATAGGGATTTAAATTTTTTTCATTACTGGTGTGATGAAACTCCATCTTCTCTAGAGATCTGAGCCCCAAAAGAGGTCTGATGATCTCATGTGAATTTAATAATCCCAAAATCAAAAGAATTAATACCAATTTTGAATCAGAAGTGCATTCAACTATCGATCATTATAGACGAGAGTTTCCTGAAGGTTATAGGATCACACCCCTCTAGATCATCCACACATTCTTCCGTAATCTCCATAGATTTTGATTTTAAAAATATGGGTGCTAGAATAAAGCTCTAACAATTCTTTCTTTGTCAGGCCAATCACCATGATCTTATCCCTTCAATCAATGAATAAGATCTTGGAGTGATTTATTGGAGGGATTCTTCCTCTATTTAAGATAATGGATGATAGATATTCTCTTAATTCTATTTCAATTAATCCCCCTTTGAAAATCACTACTCTGCTTATATTATGAGAGATAAAATACCCAAAAAGGGTTCCCCACCCCCATATATCCATTTCGCACTAAATATACTATAAATGACACTTTATGATGAACTAACTATGTCATAATGTCATTTATATTTCTATCACATACTTTTAAAATATTTTTAATATATTATGTGATAAAACCGATCCGTTAACTCGACTTGTAATTCCCCTAATATTAAACGAACCTTGTATATTAAAATAAGATTCATTCATATAATATGTTTCCATGTATTTACTTATATAATTGTAAATAATTTTAATAAATAAATTCATCCCAATTATTCTATAAAAAATTAATAATTAATATATTTATTATTTGGTGATCGTTAATACTTGGACAACACTCAAAGCCTGTGGTGGGGCCCACCATGTCATATACACCTATTCACCAGAATAGGGTAGTATTATGAATACTCTATTGTGTGTGGAACTCTATGCCCCTATCTCGATAGTAGTGAATATCATTCATAGACTAGGAGTGGAGTCTAGAAAACTATCAAGGCCCCAAATGAGACAAATAATATCCATAGCAATAACAACCATCCTATAGATACACACTATATAATATAATATTTTTGTCATGTGATTTATCATGAAATAGGATGTAGTACTTGTGTCATCCTCCATTATTTATTTATTATTTGTTGATATATATGGACAAAAATACCTTTGACTACTATGTCCATTGATTTAATAAAGGTACGACCATCCTAATCAACTAGGTCTAAGATATGAATAATTTAACTTTGAAATGACAAATTCTATCATGACCATTCATCTAATTCCATACCATTAGTGACCCAACCAATAAAATCTAACTTTTCATGAATTCAATGTCGTTATTTTCTTCTTACATCAAAATATGTGATCAAATCACAAAAATCGATAATGATCTCAAGTCAAGAGACTAATACACATGTTCATATAAAGGAACTACCAATAAAACCCAAAACATGAGGTGTTCCTATTGGTGGGTCTTTTCTCATGATCTAACCTACTAGAGATAACCATGTGTGAAAATCATATGAAGAAGTCTCAAATATTATGATACACAAGCCCCAAATAGTCAAACATCATCTGTATTGAGTCAGTATGATGTATCTATACCACATAAAATATGTTTATGAATAATGTCATAGTATCTTGAGGCATCATTATATCCTGGGTCCTGATATAACAATTTTATATGAAAAATGATCTATAAACATTACCATTTAAACAGTGGATGAATGAATATCATTACCACAATAGGAATTTAACATCATGCATAATTCACTTTACATATTGTAAGGTAATCTAAAAGTATTGTCCAGGTTGGGTCTAGGGTACCGACTATTTCAACACTCCCACTTCCAGTAGATCCAAAATTCTAACCATCCTTTCCAGCACTCATAAGAATAAGATTATGTTTCTACTTATTTGTGGATTTATTCATGGGCCTTCCACATTTCCACTACCTAGAAATTATACTATATGTGACATTACCTATTTGAGTAAGACTTCTCATGATACGTAAACCCCATGTATTTATCCTTTTTTCACTATAAAAACATGGAATATTGGATAATATACCAGAAGGATTTTCATAATTTATATTATGATAAAAGTTTTCTTACTATATTTGATTCTATGAATTGGTATAAATCATTACCTATTATGCACTGTTTCTTTTGTTGCTTCATAAGCACACAAAAGTCAATATTTGTAAACATGACTACCACTATCTTTAATGATATTTTCTTTCTCATTACCTTAGTCCAATAGTGATATTAGATAATATTTATCTATGGGAATACTAGTTTGTAACCACTTATAACTAATATCCCTTAATCTCCACATAATAGGTACATATCTTTTATACTTTCCCAAGTACAACTGAATAGTTTTGACCGCTTCTGCTATAGTTCTCTTGGATATAATAGATATTTTACAACCATAATTTTTATGTTAGAAATTTCATTTCTTATGAATAGAATGGCGTATGTGACTGAACCATCATAGAAGTGAATGGAATTCTACTCACCACATTAATCATACCCTTTTCCCTAATATGTCTCCTTAAAGAGATTAATTCCATGTGACACTCGTAACATTTCTATCATGAATTGTTAGAGCTTGTATTTTTCAAAAAAAATTATTATATTTATTATTTACTTGGTCTAGGAAACCTTTATATCTACCTCATTAGATCATTTAACCTAAAATATAGGTTGGTACTTCAAGTCAATATCCGGAGAGTTAGTTTCATTATGATCTTAACTAACTATAAAACTAATTGTTGTTTCCATATTTTCTGAAAAATACTTTACATATAAAATAGTGCAACTCACAATAAACTCTTATTTATAAATGGAAAAAATAATTATTAATGAATATTCAACGATCTTGTTTCTTACATCAATCCAAAAATGGATTTCAGTAATTTGCATAATAGTGACTCATGCTCTTCATATAGAGATATTATATCTTTTAGAGTAATATTCATTACATTACACAAAAAATATCATGAGGATTATAATGGTATATTTCCTTTAGAAACATGAAAACATAAACAAATGGTTTATAATATCTCTACATTGTCTCCCACTTAGCTCCCCATAACTAACACCCTTCTTAAAAATATAACATGTAATACTTATCATCATAACCTGAGAAAAAGAAACATAATAAAGGGTGATCTAATATGATTATTTAAGTTAAAAAGGGAAATAAATAAACATATAGTGGGCATAAAGGTAGGATAATGCGAGAATAACATATGAAAACCATACCTTTCATATCAAATATAAAAATCTTGAGTCATTTCATAAATATTGGAAGTTCATAATACATGAATCATAAGGAAATCAATGAACATGATCCATGAGAGAAGAAAATTGATAAATTACATGTAATTTTTCCTTACACATAATTATAGAAAATCATTTCCAAAGTTTTCAAGTCTTGTTGAATAAAATTATAGTGAAATCATCTCACTCCCCAAACCATCATAGTAGTGAAAGTTCCTTCCCAAGAATATAATAGTGGAAAATGTACCTTAATGAGATGGGTTTACTACCCATTATATTCCTATTTATCTAATGATATTTCAATATTTACCCAATTAATTGAAGGAAGAATTAAGTCCCATTAGTTATATAATGAAAATTATATATATGTGTTCCACAAGATCATACAACATTCATAATATCAGAACCCTTGGAAAGAAATGGGTTTCACAAACACTTTAACATAGCATGAACTGTATAAAAGAAACAAGTTTTATAATCATTTCATCATTTCATCATATAATAACCTATTTCAGAAGAAGTATATTTCAAATGCATTTTATTATGGTAAAACCTGTAGAATATAAACGAGTTTCATAAACACATTTTCATCATAAACATAAACCATTCAAAGAAAAAATAAGAGTGTAATACTTAGATAATATCTTCTATAAAGAATAAATGACATAAAAGTATTTCATCTTATATGGAAATTGATTTTTAAAGATTACTTGGAACATTTCTATAGTAAAATAGCATTTAAACTATGAAAATCACTTTTTAAAACATAAATCATTTTCCAAATCCTTTTTATTGAAAATAACCTTGGAAACTTATAAATGATGATTTAAAAACAATTTAAAATATTTCTTGAGGAAAATATCCTTTACACTTTTAAAAACAATTTTCAATTCATACAACATTTTTAATTTTTTTTATTGAAAATAACATTATAAACTTATAAAGGAATAATTAAAATAAGTTAAAACGTGTTGTGAGGAAATTATTTTTTCCACTATGAAAAAACCTTTTGAAACATAAAAATTTTCAAAATTATTTTCTTTAAAAATAAATTTGTAAAATTTTAGAGGAATATTTAAAATATTTAGTGGTCACAATGGAAGAAATTTCTATATATTCTTCACACATTAAAACAAATATTCCTTTCAAATTTTTGGTAAAAGTCAAATGAGACTTATTTTGAAAAAAAAACAAATAATCATTTTAAAAAACGTTGAAAAAAATTTAAAAATGGTTAAAATTTTATTTAATAAATCATTTTAAGATTTATAAAAACATTTTTGAAACCATTTTGTTTATGAAAATATGGTTTTTGGATAAAAAATGGGTTTTCCACCGAAGAGAGAAATAAAGATGATTTTTCAAAAAAATATTAAGTTGAACACTTGAGTACATAAAGAGTGTAAAATTAAATGAAAACAAATATTCCCATTAAATAACTAGAGGATAATAAAATTAATGAGTTTATTAAGAGATAGATCATAAGATTTTATTATTTGAATCATAATCATAAATAATACCGAAAGACGATGAGATTGTAACATAAAACCCTTGCCACTTTGATAACATTGAATCATAAGATTCATGAAAGAATAAAATTAAGATAAAATTAAAATATAATGAGAATATATAAATTCATTATATTACATGTCAAAGGGTCTATATACACACCTAAAAAAAGAGATAGGTCCATAAAATATTGTATGTCTCAAAGATGGAAAATTGAGACAAAAAACCCTTACCACTTTAGCAAATTTTGAAAAGTAAACCCCATGAAAGAGATATATTAAAATGGATATGTAAATAAAAATAATTCTAATTATAGGAATCATAAAAAAATCATGGATATAACATATACACCACATAAAATAAACACTTATTGAATATGACATGTGTCTCACAGAAAATAATAGTGAGATGGAAGTCTGATACCTTAAGCCTCAACATTATTCATACAAACTAGAAACTAAATTATAATTAATATAATATTATTATTAATCCATTAAAGAACCATAATTATATATATAATAACAGATATGATTTACTTATAACATTTTATTACCTATTTGTTAACAATTCCTTGTTAAAATCACGTTTCAGGTAATAACTAATTTGTTTTTCATATATGTTTTGATTCGTTATTTTCAATACAATTACTTTAATCAAGTTTACATAATATAAATAATTTAAAATAGGATATAAATATCATATATATTTAGTATTTTTTTATTTATTTTAATCCATAAAAGCTAGAGATAGAAAATGAAATACACTATTCATTGAGACGGTAGACCATACGTATGAAAGTTGTTTTCATTTTCTTGATCGATGAAATGAAATAAAGGTAAATAATATATTAATATTTTTTAAATATTTATATTTCATATATATCACATATATTCATTATATTTACATTAATTATCTTTCATACAAAGAGTTTGTGAAAAACGAATCACATCGCTTCGTGAGGCAGTAATCCACCATACACATGAATGATGTTATCGTATCCCTTATAGAATGGAATCTAAGAAGGTATATGTTATGTTATAATTTATGAATAATAATGTTTTTAAAAATATAATTTAAATTCATTTATCCTATACTTATTACCAACCAATTAAAATATTAATGAAAAACAAATCACATCAGTTCAGGAGGTGGTAGTCTACCATATACATGAGTGACATTATTATTTTCCAACTAGTTTGGAGGTAAGAAATTAGATGTTTTATTATAATTATATATGTATAAAAATATATTAAATATAATATATAAACATTAAATCAATAATCATATGAACTTATGAGAGGTGGTGATGGAAAAATAACCTCGGTTCGTGAGACGGTATTCTGCTGTACACATGAATGGTAATTTCGTATCCCATTTTATGGAAGTGTAGATGGTTGTAGTTGATGTACATAACATAAAAAAATACATGAAAATGTAATATACTGATGTTATTATATAATAATGATTTAATAATAATTTAAGGAGGTGGAGTAATAATTAAAATAAAATTCTTAGTGAGCGATGTTACCTCTTCTTCCGATAACTTATTTTGATCTGCAATCGAAGAATTCCTAGGTTGGATTTATGAAAAAATAATAATATAGGATTATATTATGGAAGTAAAAACTTATTTGGGTAGGTTATTCATGATATAAAGTGATTTTATGTTTTTAGGGGATAAAAGAAGCAATGTCCATTTATAAGTGAGGTGAGTGACACAACTGTTATTTCTTAAATAAAAAAGAAAAACCCACGTTTCCTAAATGAAAAAAGGATCTAAAATTTGACATTATAGAACCTTATAAGTTATAATTCCAAACTCCTTAAATAAAATGGATTTTTGACAAGGTTGTAGAACATTTTACACATTATCTTTTTAGTTTAACCCCTAGTAAACCTATTTTAACCTTAATCGCAATAATTAATTATTAATGTTTTTTACTTTTCATTATGGTAAAAAATTAAGTCAGCCTTATTTGATATGATAAATTATTGTGATAAAAAATATGGAATAAACTTTTCTAAATCTCATTCACATAAGTGTAAAATTTTAATTTAAAATTAATCATGTAGATACGATGACAAAGTCGATTTCCAAAGATAAAAGTTTCAATTGTTTAAAAATATTTTATTCCAAAATTAAATATGAAATTGATTAAAATAACATAAATTATATTAATAGACATATAATATAACAAATTTTATGTTTAAAACCATCTTAATTTTTTTGGAATATTTTAAAATATTTAAAAAAAATGAAAATTCTTAACAAAAACATGTAATTTTCACTATTCATCGAAATAATTACTTCTTAAAAAATTATAAAAAATTCACCCTAAGATAATTTTCAAATTATAATATAAAAAATAAATTTAATTTTTTCAAATAAATATCCTAAAAGTTTCAAAAATTAATTTTAAAAAGAATTATACAAAATGCGATTAAACCGTTTTTTGAAAAAAAATATGTTTTTTAAGAATTAAATTGGATTTATTCTTATATCATGACTAGAAGAAACATAATATGATTGTTAAATATTTTATTTAATATATAATAAATAAATTTAATTAAAATAATTCATCGAAAGTGATTTATTTAATTTATAGAGGTAAGATATTTTTATGTGTAGAAAAATATTTTTTTTTTCAAAAAAAGATATTCTTTATTTTCTAATGGCTCTAATTTTCATTTATAATTAATTGTTCAGTAATGAATTCATTTTATTTACATGTGTAAACCATATTGTTTTATATATTATTTAATCATATTCATACTCTCTATTCTAATGGAAAGGTGACAACTATTTTATAGAATAGTGATATTTTAATAGTTTTATATGTCACATTAAAACTTAGTGTTGCATGTAAAACAAGATATCAAATAAATTAAATTTATTAGAAAAAATATTTCATAAAATATAATGGTGTTAAATTCTTCCCCATAAAAAAATTTCAACCTCATAATTTTTATTTATTCTTGGTGGGGTTGGCATTTTAAAATTCTTTAATAGAAAACCATATTGTAAAAAGGGACAATAAAACATACTTTTTATTGGAGGGAAAAGAGATTATGATGGTCATATTAAATAAAAAATTACAGGGTTTTGGAATATATAAAAAGGGGGAGGGGATTGAATATTTTCACATGGAATAAAAACATAAATTATTATAGAGAGTGACAAAGATAATTGGTCACAAGAAATTCAATGATCCAAAAAAATTTATTGACCACAAATAACTAAATCTATGATGAGTTAAAATATCATTGGTTTATAGAAAATGAAATTACTTGGGTAAGATTTTTTTTAAAGAAACTTTTTCCTAATGTTTATGAATTTTCATTTGAGGATATACTTACTTGGTTTCATTCCATTTCATAAGCACATTATTATCCTTTGGTTGTTATTCAATCAAATTTTCACTTCATCTTTTACTCTAAGAGATGATTTTTCATGCTTTAAGAACTAACAGATAATAAGATCTGTAATAAAATGATAATTAATTCCTTATATCTCTAGTTATCATTATAACTAAATGTTTAAAAAAAATTATTCAATATGAATAAATCTTCATCTGGTGAAATAATACTTTAATTTCTAAAAACACATCCAAAGTTCAACTTAAACCATTCTATAAATCATTAAACTTATTAATTATACAAAATTAAAAATTTATAACTAAGTTCACTAAATTTCCCAAAATCAACTAAACATTAATCCCCCAAATATCATGAAATTGGTCTTAAATTTCACTTAAAAAATATGTGAATACCTTAGTTATATATTTTTTGAATCATTTTAATAACCATAATTACAATAAAACCTTAAAATAAGTTTACATATTTCCTTATTACTTGAATGAAACCACATATTATTGAATATATTCCATAAATATAATAATGTTGTAAACTCAATCAATTATAATACAAATATTTTTATTTATAAAACATTAATAAGTTCCATGTTTATCCAAACTATCCAATTTACTTTATTCACATCCATCATCTATTTATCATCATTATCAGAATTATCATCATATATTTCTTTATTTGGTTATAAGGGAATACAAAGAGGCAGACACACAATAAGAGGAAAAAAACATGAAAAACCATTAAGGTGGCCTGAAGTGATGAAGCCAAAGGACATCATTACTAGCCATATTATCTCCCTATGGTGGTAGATAATTGTCATTAGGAAAGAAAATTATGTCACCTTCTTGGCCTTGAATAGAGGAAAGAAATTAGGCCCCCTTGTTATCTTCATTCCAAGTATGAAGGAGCTTCATGTAGATATGAAATAGGATTTTAATCGTCTAATAATGTAGCCAATGGACTACTGAGTTTCATAGTTATTTTGATCATGTGTTTTCTGTAAAATATGAAATTGACTTTAAATGAATTTCCTAAGTCATCAGTACCATTCAACATATTATCACAAATCCTTAATGAAAAAATTAAATAGAAAAATCCTTATATATTTCTTAATTTGTGAATTCTAGTACACAATATCTTCAATCATTATACTTCATTCTTAAATAATTAAATTGGATTAAGTATCTTATTCCTTAATACCTCTTTCCTTTCATATTTAATTTGTAATATTTTCATCATAAAAAAATAAACATTTAATTGTAAAACATTTATGATCCTCTTCTTATGTTTTCCCCCTTGGTAATCTATTTACATAATGCATATAATTTATAAAATTGAACATTCATTAATTTATAATATATCAGGTACAAAAAATATTCCCATCCATCTTGTTGACCGAACTTTTCATTTTTCCTTGGAAATTACTTTCTACGTGCCCTTTTTATCCACATATAAGATATCTTCCCATCCCTTTGATACATTACCTTGAGTTATTTTTCCAACATTCTCTGCATATAGAGAACTAAATATTATTTCCTCCATGGTATCTACCACCCAAGCTCTTAGATAAATATATTCATCTCTTCTTTATTCAGTTAGTGTGTTATTTAAGGTGAATGTTTTTAATCATATATCATGACAACTAATTAGGCATAATCAAAATATCCATAACTACTGTCATAGTCCCATTTTAGTTCCCATAAACACATTTTCTATCACATTCAACACTAACCTAGTTCGTTCTGGTTCCCACCATTAAGTATAACCAAAAAGAATAGTGTGAGCAATAATATTCATAGTAGAAAACAACATAATAATGAGAAAGAATTTTTAGGGTGAATAAATCACTACATATTCCTTTTTAATACATGAAACCTTAGTTTTATCCTAGTTACTTCTTAGTTTCCATCTATTTAAATCCTTCATGATAGTTCATAAAGGGTTTTTGAATTTATAAAGTATATACCTCAAAAGTATAAAACCGGGTGTTCATAAAGTCTTGTTGTTGTGCACTAGGTGATGATAAAGTCTATCAAAATGTTCCCTTTCTGGAGTTATTACCCCTAGGAACCTCTATGCTAGAGCTATATCCACTTGTAGTATCCATACAGGGATGTAATTTCTTGTAAATCACTTGATATATCCTTTACGTAATTTATATAACATTTTACTATAACATGACTCATCCTTAGACATATCCTCATGGATATTACTAATGTTTTATCATCCTAGTTTTCAAAGGATAACAAAAATTCCCTCTGATACCAACTATAGTGAGTCAGGCTTTTCATACATGGATATTACATCTTTTATATGGATATTCACTACATTACACAAACACACACTTGAGGATCATAAAGGAATAATGCCTTTGGAAACTTGGAAACTTGGAAACATAAACAACTAACTCATAAGAGTTCTACATCATCTACCACTTTGTTCCTCATAAATAGAAACCTTTTTAGACATATCTCATGTAATACCTATCATCATAACCTAGGGAAAGGAAACATAATAACATGTGAGAACATATGCTCAATAAGGGTAAACAATGGAAATATGTTAACATATAATGAAAAATAATGTTATGATAATGGGAGAATATCATATTAAAAACATACTGTAAATACCATAGATAAAAATCTTGTGTCATGGATAAAAATATTCGTAGTTCATAAGACATGAATCCTATGGAAATCAAAGAACATGATACCTAATATAATAACATTAATATAATACATGGATTTATGGAATAAATAAAATCATATAAAATCATTTTCTTTGTATTCATGGACATTTGAAAAAACTATAATAGTGGAATGAGTTCACTCTGCAAACCATCATAGTAGGCAAGGTTCACTCTCAAGACTATCATAGTGGATGAAGTATCTTACTGAATTGGATTAACTCCCTATTTTAGTCCTATTTATCTCATGAAATTTCAATATTTACTCAATTCATTGGAGGGATATATAGGTCCCTCCCATCACATAATGAAAATTATACATACAAGTTCCATAAGATCATAAAACATTCACTACATCAGAACCCATGAAAAGAAATGTGTTTCAAAATAATTTCATTATATCATAACCAATAGAATAGAAATAGGTTTCATAATAATTTCATCACTTCATAATTGCATAAAACATGAAAAAATAAGTTGGTATCATAAGTTTTTTATCATGTATAACCCATAGAAGGGAAATGGGTTTCATAAAAATTGTTTCATAAAAAAAATAAAACATTTTGAAAAATAATAATAACGATATAGTTAGATCATATCCCCAGTAAATCATAATTAACATTAAACTATTTAATCTTATATGTAAAGTAACATTGAAAGATCACTTGGAATATTTCTTGAGGAAAATAGCCTTTAAACTTTGAAAACAAATTTTTAAAATATAAACAATTTTTAAAATGACTTTCATTAAATATAACCTTAAAAACTTATAAATGAATCCTTAAAAATAATTATAAACATTTATTAATGAAAATTACATTTATTATTTGAAAATGACTTTTTGAAAAATAAAAAAAATTTAAAACTGTTTTTGTTGTTGAAAATATCCTTGGAAACTTATAAATAAAGCTTTAAAAATCATTAAAAACATCTATTGAGGAAAATATCCTTTAAACTTTTGAAAATCATTTTTAAAATATAAATCCTTTACAAAATAATTTTCTATGAAAACATTCTTGAAAAATTATAGGGGAATATTTAAAACAATTAATTGTCATGATGGTAGAAGATTCCGTACATGTTGTACACATTAAAACAAAGACTACTTTTATATTTTTAGTGAAACAAAAAAAAGGAATTGTTTAGGAAATGGCATGAATATTACTTTAAAACAATTTTAAACATTAAAACATGGGTAAAAATTCCTTTAATAAATAATTTTAAAAATTTTATGAAAATATTTATAAGACAAGTTTTTTGGAAGGAAAACAGGTTTTCATCTTAAGAGAGAAATAAAGATGACTTTTCTTAAAAGTATTCCTTTGAAATCACAAGTACATAAAGGTAGGAAAACAAAGGAAAAAAATTTATTATCAAGAAATAACCATTGGAGAATAAAATTCATGATTTTATTGAGATATAGGTCATAATATTTTATCATTGGAAGCGCAATCATAAATAATCCGGATAGACAATGAAATTGTAACAAAATAATATCACCGCTTTGGTAACTTTGAATCATAATAAAAATGAAAGAATAAAATTAAATAAAACTTATAATATCATGAGAATAAATAAATTCAATATATTACTTTTCAAATGGTTTATATAAACACATCATAATATATGACAGGTGTATAACAAAACATATGCCTCAAAGAAGGAAAACAGATAGAAAAAATATATTACAACTTTTGTAACTTTTGAACTATAAACCCAATGAAAGAGTGATCATAAAATTTATATGAAAATACATATAATTTTTTGGGTAATAATCATAAAATAAATTCTTTTAAAGTATATATACACCACATAAATTAACCACGTGGTGAATATGTCATCTGTCTCGCAAAAAATAAAAGTGATACAGAAGTCTCTTACCTTAAGCCTTCACTTACTTTGTAAACATTCAGTCCACCTATATAAGAAATAAAATTTTATTATATATATATTACCCAATCATAAATATATATATCATACCATATATTATTTACTTATGACATTTTATTACTTATTTTTCAATAATTCCTTGTTAAAATCACATTTTGAGTAATAACTGCTTTGTTTTTAAAGTAAGTTTTATTTGTTGTTTTTAGTTCCAATAATTTGATCATGTTCAAATAATATACATAATTATAAACATTATATAAATATCATATATATTTAGTATAACTTTTTTTTATAGTAATCGATAAAAGTTAGAGATGGAAAATGAAATACATTGTTTATAGAGAGGGTAGGTCGTAAATATGCATGAATGTTGTTTTCATTTTATATAAGTATATAAAAAATAAAAGTAAATAATATATAACCATTATATAATCATTTTTATGTCATATATATCACATATATTCATTAAATTTACCCAAATTACATTCCATTCAAAGCATTAGTGAAAAAAATCACATAACTTCAGGAGGCAGTAGTCCACCGTACGCACGAACGATGTTATCATATTCACCATGGTATAAAAAGTAAGAATTTATATGTTATATAACAATTATATAAGAATAATTACATAAAAAATATTTTCTATATTTACTTAATATATCCTTATTACCATCTATGAAAAATAAAAATGAAAAATACATCACATCGGTTTGTGAGGCTGTAGTCCGTCGTACACATGAGCAATGTTATTTTTTTCCACCAAGTTTGGAGGTAAGAAGGAATATGTTATATTATAATTAAATAGGTATAATAATATCACAAATATTATATATAAACAATAAATCCATCATTATATCCATCATTATATCCATCATAGGGAGGTGGTGATGGAAAATGAATTACATTGGTTGCGGTAATCCACCGTAAACACGAATAATGATTTCATATCCCATTTTATAGAAGTGGATATGGTTCTAGGAAATTTAAATAACATAAAAAAATATCATTATATGTAATAAAATGATGTTACAATAGCATCATGGTTTAATAATAATTTAATGAGGTTGATGGAGAAATAAAATAAAACATTCGGTTATGGATGTTATCTCTTCTTTAGAAAATTTATTTCACAAAAAGTCTTAATAGGTTGAAATTATGGAAAAAATAAGGATTATAGGATTATATGAATGAAGTAAGAAATTTATTATCTCATTTATTTCCTGATACAAAGGTATTTTAATTTGTGAAGTGGAGAGGATATGTAGTGGCCTTTTATATGTGAGGTGAGTGGAAAAATTGTATGTTTTGAAAAGAAAAATGTGTAACGAGATTTTTAAAATACTAAAATGATTCAAAATGGTACATTATAAACCCTAAGAAGATATAAAGTGAATATATTTCCATAATATGGGGGTTTTACAAGTTTATAGGTCATTTTAGCCCTTATCATTTTAGTTAAACCCCTCAGTAAACCCGTTTTAACCTTAACCATGATAATTATTTTTTTTAATATTTTTACATTTAAATATAGTAAAAAATTAATTTTAATATATTAGATAATATAAATTATGATTAGAAATATGGAAATTGTTTTTCTAAATTTCATTCATATAATTGAAAAAATTTATTTTAAAATTAATCCCTCAAATGTGATGAAAAAGAAGTTTTCCAAAGAGAAAAGTTTCAAAAAATTTAAATGTTTTCATATAAAAATTAAAAATTAAATTGATTAAAATTACCAAAATTAGATTAATAGTTATATAATTGAACTAGTTTAGCTTTGAAAATAATATTAAAATAATTGGTAGTTTTTAAAATCATTAAAAGAGATTATAATTATTAATAAAACCAGTATTTTTACATATTCATCAAACAATTTATCTTCTCAAATAAATATAAAAAATTAAACCTAATATAATTTTGAAATTATTATTTTAAAAATAACTTTACTTTTTTCAAATATATTTCATAACATTTTAAAAAATTAATTTTAAAAATAAGCGCGAAAAATGAGATAAAATTTCTTTTTTAAAAAATAATTTTTTTAAGAATAAAATTGGATTTATTATTATCACATGACTATAAAACAAAAAATATGAATGTTAAATGTTTGATTTAATATAAAATATATATTTAAATAAAATAATTAATTAAAATTTATTTATTTAATATATTGAGGTTATACATGTGTGTGCACATAAAAATAGTTTTTCAGAAAAAGATTTTCTTTATTTTCAAATGGCTCTTATTTTCATTTATAATTATTTACTCACCAAAAATCATTTTATATACATATGTAAAACTTATATTTTGATAAATAATTTAATCTTAATCATACCCTCCATTCCAATGGCTAGGTGATAACTACTATATTAAATAATAATTTTTAATAGTCTGTTGTGTTTTATTAACACTCAATGTTTCTTGTAATGAACACTATCAATAAAATTTAATTTATTTGAAAAAAAATATTTCATAAAATATAAGGGTGTTACATTAATCCCTTATTGGCATTATATGGTTTCACTATCCCTTTCTGGTTGTTTCTTATAGACACGTTCCACAATTTGTGGTCTTAATATACAATGTGCAATAAAATGATCATAGAAATTATCTATGACACATAAAATACTAATTTATTTTGGAATAATGAATTGGTATTAACAATCAACCCTTATTGGTGCCATTCTTGTACCATCCATGCATAGATTCACCAAAATATCCATCACAGTATTGAAAATAATACACCCATGTTCTTTGATACATGGAATCCATTATTGAATTTTAATTGATATTTTCAATCATCATTTTTTATCATTTTCTTCATACTTGTAGGATTTATTATTGAATGAATAATGTATCACAAACCTCGGTTAATATAAAAACACCACTATTTTTTGAACCTTCCTATACAGTATGTCTATCTGGAGGCTTCCATCCAGAGGATCTTTTGGAACTAGTTCTGATGCAATCTCTCTGTGAATCTCAAGAAATAACAAAATCCAAGTCAAAATTTCCCCCACTATCTCAATTTAATATTTTCACCCTATTATAGAAATATAGTCTATCACTTTAATATTAATTTTCTACCATATTAATTTATATAATATCCTTAGAAACCTTTAGGATATTTACTATAGATTTACATTTTTTTTCTTGATTCAAGTTTGTTTATGCCCATAACAAAACAATTTCATCCAAACACATGTTATTATGAAATATTGGATTTATATATTACAATAAATCATATGATACCCATTTTTTATTATAGTTGACATATCGATATGAAATAATTATTCTATTTTCATAGCATGTATAAAAAAATTGTATGTCCTTATAATACATATATTTATTAATATTGATACTCCTTTTATATACACCAGGACTCTAATGTGTATAAAAAAATGGGTTTCTAGGAATTACACCATGATAAATTTTAATGATAAATGATTTCATATAGTAATGAACATCAATTTTCCTATCAAACACTAAAATTCTATTGTGAATAAGGTATTATGTGTTTTGGAATTAATTCATGATACATTATAATGATCGATGAATGCTTGTTCAAGACATTATTCAGTACACAGGTTGGAAGAAACTCATATCTTTTGACCATTAATATACCATAAATCACATTCACATCTCTTAAATCTCTTAATGGAACCTCATGAAGAATATTTACCACTAGGTTAACCTTGGAATAGTTCAATTTTTTTAGTTTAACTAATTATGAAATATTTGTGGGTTAACTTTATTTACAAAAAATTATTTGTGAAAAACTAAGTATATTAGTGTGTTTATAATACCTAATGTCATTAACTAAAAAGATTATAAAAAATACTAGGTATGTCCTTTAAAAATACTTAGGTTTTTATTGAAAATAATTATATTTCTAGAATCACGTATAAAAGAGTCTTACATTTTATATCCATATATTATTTGAAATGATTTAAGAATTCATAAAAAATTAGTTTAGTATCAGTCACCAAAAAACAACATTCATTCTAAAATGGAATAATGTCACCTTATGTCCAAATGGAACATGAGATAAATGTTTTGTAAATAATTAACAAAAGTTTAACTAGAACTTCTAATCTTGGAAATGAGAAGTAGTGTACTTCTTTTATTGACTTAGGAACCACCCTTTCTCAACCACTTGGATAATTACCTTAATTCTTGTAATGTTTCATTTTTTACATGGTTACTATATTTAAATAAATATATATGATAGGAATATTGTATTAAATACTCAATAAGTATGATAGAAACATCACAAAAAATGTTGAATATATATGAAGAAGAAGTTATTACTTACTTATTTGATTCAGTTAATATAATTTAAACTTCCATAGAATCATTTCATGATATGTGAAGTGAATATCCTCTAGCATGATAATCAACCTCATATCATTGAAGGACACTGTGAAGGTTTATTTGGAACCACACTTTCCATTTTCCTTTTCACCTTGTATTTCAATTTTTTTACTATAAGAACTAAATTGTAGTATTCCTTTACGTACTTATCTACTCGGTGGACCTTTCCCAAAAGGTAAAGAATCATTGTCTCCATATTTTTATTTTTTGTAATCATAAATGAAACAATATTAAATGGGTGATAAATATATTAGAAATGGATGAATTGAAAGATTATGATCAATATTTCAATTTGAAAATATCCAATGCAATCATGAACCATTCATTTCTTGCTTCACTTTCCCCTTACAAGAATCTCATAGATGATATAACAAGTTAAACCATACATGTCCTGATGTTATATCCACAAATCACATTGAGTGTTGGTGATATAATTTTTATGTAACCATCATATTCATCATACATTGGTCTCCTATAAGAACATTCCACACCCGCACTTCCTAAAGTAGTTCAATAGGTAGTGGGGTGACCAACACCTTGAATTTTATATATCATATTATTTCACTTAAAAAATTATAAACTCATGGAAACTATTTATGGTTAGTTCATTGACTTTATCCAAAATTAATCATAGAGTAATTATGGTATTAATTGAAATTTTCTATAGAAACAAAATCCATAAAATTATTACTTTAATCTTAATTATCGATTATGAATTATTGATTAATTAATTAAATAAATAAATGTATCACAAAATTTTATCAAACTCTAGTATCCCTCACTACAAGAATTATAATACTATATTTCTTGATTATACTAGTGTAAATGATCCTTGTATACTATCCTCATAGTTTACCAGCTTTGTCTACACCACAACATGAAGAGTTTCAAGTTATGCACTAATATGGACAACCAAATTCACTCGAGGATCCTTGATATGTTCATTGAATCCCTTTTTCTAAAAATAAAAATCATTATTTACTCAATTATTCCCCCTATAGTGGAAACAAGTTATATTTAGATACTTATTTTCTGCCAAATTATGTTATATTAACACATCACTCTAAAAAATACCATTTTTTTATAGGAGTCACCCTCAACTTTGCATGGAGAACACCCCATAAACCCAATTTTGTTAAAATTTGAGAGAATAAAGGTGTTAAAAACTTAATATTTATTTTAGGGGTCATTAATATTTCTTGAGGAATGTAATAACTTTCTATTAATTATATTTGTACTATGTTTTGGTGATAAAAAATTAACATTCATTGGTAAAATACATTCATTGTGTATTTATACATTTTTTTGTTTATTATTTTATGTGTTTACTATAGACCAAGCATCAACGATAGATGGATGAGGGTACCATGGGTCTTATAGGTCATGGTGGAAGGGGGTTTCTAGCCATATGATGTAACATAAAGTTAGCGACCTATACAAGCGGTGGTGATCAGTGGGTCTGTAGGGTCTACTTGAATAGAGGTGGTAGTGCTGGCAGGAGCTTCAACTATTTGACGGGCGCACTTACGGAGGTTTATTAATGGTGAGGAGGGTGTTTCTCTAATAGGGAGATGATTTTAGTTTGGTGTAAGGCCACATAAGGCACAAGAAGGTGGTAGTGGTGATCAGGCTAGCTAGGATATGACAATATCACAAGGAGGGGTGGTGTTGGGGTGGATTCTCATGAAATCTATCTGATTTTTTATAAAAAAATAATTATATATAATTTTTTAAAACATGTATTTATATGAAAACCTTTCATTCCTTTTATTTTATAGGTCTACACCTCCTCAAATGATTTCCCTCATTTATTTTTTTCATGTCTTTTGACAATATAAGTTTATAGGATTTATTATTTTTTTTGAAAAATATTCCACGATAACCATACTGATCCACCCCTTTTTTATTAATTCCTCAAATTATGGAATTTTAAATCACTAATTGAAATTGTTCTGACCAGAAATGGTCCAGAAATTGATCATTCGAAAAAAAAATAAAAAAAATAAATGTTTATATTGTTCATCAATTTTAACACGCAAGGACCATGTCTTTGTCTATATTAATTTTTTTTGAATGGCCATAACATGGTCATATATAATTTTATAGACATGTGTTTTGTTACATTGTGGCCAAATTAAATCCCACTACTTAATTTAATGAAAACTAATTTTTTTTCTAAGGTAAAAATCCATGTGATTGCTCTGATACCAATTGTAGGTACATGGACACACAGTGGATTCATGTGGGCTGGATATTTAAAACATTTCAACACAAGAGTAATAAAACTCCATAATCTCTAGAAATCTAATCCTCAATAGAGGTTATAGGATATCACATGAATTTAATAATAACAAAATCAAAAGAACGAACAACTCATTTTAATTAGTGGCACATTAGACTACCAGTCATTGTCGGTGAGAATTGCATGAAGGAACTGAGCCCAAAACCCTTTATATTTTCCACACATGCTTCAAAAATCTATATGGAATATAATTACATAACTTTGGGTGCTACTATGGAGATTTGAAAATTCTTTAGATATCATACTGATCACCATGGTCTCTTCCCTTCGGTTTGTGATGGAGTTCTTGGATCGATCGCTTGGATGGATTCTTACCCCCTCTAGGATATAGGAAGAGATATATTCTCTAAATTCCATATGAATGAATTCTAATTTGAAAATATCTTCTCCTACTCTCATATATTGGGAGATAAAATACCTAGAAAGTGTTCCCATCCCTTTTATATCCAATTACCTATAAATAAGCTATAAACAATAAGTTATGATGACCTAACTGCATCATATTTTTATTTATATTTTTATCACAAGATTATAATATAAATTAAATATATTAAATGATGAAACCAAGCCATTAACACAACCTGAAATTCCAAAAATATTAGGTGAATCTTGAATATTAAAATAATATTTTTTCCTATACTATTTTTCCATGTATTTACTTATATACTTGTAAATAATTTTAAAAATTAAATTCAACAAAATTGTTATATAATCAAATAATAAAGAATTTATTTATTAATACATGATCATTAATACTTGGACAACAATCATATGTCGTGATGGTTACCACCATTTCATATACACCTATTTACCATAATAGGGTGGAATCATGAATACGTGTGGACCTCTAGGCCCCTATCTAGAGTGAAGTGAATACCACTCATAGACCATGATTGGAGTCTATAAACCCATCATGACCCCTAAATAGATAAAGAATATTCATAAAAAGGATAAGAATACTATAAAAATCCACCATATAATGTAATATCTTTTTCAGGTGATATCTCATAAAGTAGGATGCACAACTTGTGTCATCATCCATTCTTGCTATATAATTTTCTTATCTAACTAGATGGGAATTACTTAGAATACCATGAACATATATTTAATAAAGTTTCTACCATCCTGATCAACTAGGCTCGAGATATCACTTCCTCATCAAAAGAAACAAATTCTATCTTGACCATTCAACCAATATCAAACCTCTAATTACAATACAAAAAAAGATACCTCTCCATGAATTTAATGTCAGGGTTTTTTCCTTGCATCAAACCACATGATCAAATGGAACACATTGACAATGATCTCAATTTAGGAGAATAATACACATGTTCATAGATAAGAAGAACCAATAATACTAGAAACAAGTGGTGTTTCTATTGTTGGGTTTGTACTAAAATTCTCACCTACTATAGATCACCAAGTGCTAACATCAGGAGTTGAAGTGTCAATGCTTATGATCCCCCAACATCTGATATAAAAACATCATATTTATCTAGTTAGTATAATTTATCTAGAACATATGACTTATATTTAAGATTAATGTCATAATATCTCTAGGTTCTCATTATAGCTTGGAAACTTCAATAACCTTTTCATACAAAAAATAATCTAGGGAAATTACTATTTAAATAATGGATGTATGAATATAAAAACTACAATGGAAAGTGAACATCATGAATAAATCACTATATACATGGTAAGGTAATAAAAAATTACTATTAAAACTGAGTCTAGGATACCCACTATTTCAACAATCCAACTTACACTAGAGGAAAATTTCTAACTATCCTTATTAGATATCACATGATAAGTTCAAGTTTCTTCTAAGTTATGGATTTAGTCAGGGGCCTTCCATTCTACCATGATGTATAAATTATTCTATATGTGACTTTACCAAGTTAAGTGAAACATCTCAAGAGTTGTAAACCCCAAAAATTTATCCTTTTGTCCACTATAAAAATTGAAATATTGGATAATAATAGTAATAGTATTATCATAATTTATATTATGATAAAAACTTACTTACTATTTTCAATTCCAAGAATTGGGACAAATAATTGTGTATTATACCCTGGTTCATTTTCTGAGTCAAAATATGAAACTCACTAGGTATTTTTATACATGAATATCACTAGCTTGAATAAACTTTTGTTTCTCATTACCTTAGGATAACTATGGTTTTAGATAATATTGATATATAGGAAGAAATTTTTGTGCCCCCTTATAACTAGTATCCATTCCTCTCTATATAGTAGGTATATATGTTTTGTACTTTCTCAAGTACGATTGGATAGTTCTGACTACTTCCCTTATAGTTATCCTAGATATAATTTATATTTTATTGCCACAATGTTTGTAATTTCAAAATCATTTCTTATACATATCCTAGAATAAGTGATTGATCCATTATATCAGAATATGAAATTCTAGTCTCTAAATTACACTCATCAAATTGTAATGGAACAACATGGGATCAACATAACCCATGGACCAAGGTGGTGGGTCACATGGCCTCAATCATACCTCCTCGTATGCTAGAGGCTACTAACTAGTAGTGAGGGTATAAAGGTGGTATGGTGGGGAGACTATTGTAATGTACCGATGCCAGAAGCCACCCAGAGGCGCCCCGTACCAGGTTGGTCACATGGACTCAAGCACATTTCCCCAAATGCCAGAGGCTTTCGACTAGAAGTGAGGGCCTTGGGTGTGATAGTGGAGAAACTATGCCCTCATTGGTAGAGTAACACAGCAAAAGGGGAAAAATACACAATAACAGAAGCAATAAATATACCAACAACAGTAATAATGGAAGACTAGAATAACAAACAATTAAAGCACATATATAAATGATGCATGGTAACATGTGTTTAGGAAAGCAAACAAACAAATCACAATGATGGAATACAAATAGTACTAAACCAAAGTATAAAAGGAAAATAGATAACAACTCCTCAGCATCGCATGCCTTGGCTTGGTCCCATGATCTCCATCTCCACATTCAATCAAGAACCTGAAGTAGATGGGCATGTGCCCTTGTCTATACCTGTAGTAATATAATCTGTTTGGGCCCAAAAGAATGGCCCAAATAGGGTGTGAGACTAAATCCCAGTAGGCAACCACCCAAAGATCGGTTCCTAACAGTCAGTGAATATATGGTAGGTTAAAGTACAGAAAGTAGTAAACAGAAAAGTACTCAATTGTAAACAATTCCACATATCAAAAACAACTCACCATGTACAGTAACTATCTAGGAAGTTCACACATCCAATACCCTCTGGTTCAGTTATAAGAATATATAATGACTCTTCGAGGAAGTGCTCATAGTCAATCCCTCTTATACTCAAAGATAAAACAAGACTCTATGAGTGTTGACGCTCCTTTCGTCACAGAATCTAAAAAACGGAAAAGGGGGAATATATGAGCACAAAGTGATTCAACCTTTGAAGAAAACATCAAAAATCGACAAAGGGATGAACAAGGATAACTTTTCCCATAGGCCGCGCAAGTTTCCTCATGGTCGCGCAAGTGGACTTGCGCGACGCACCTAGGCGCGCAAGTGACTTGTGCGACCTAATTGATAACTGCCCAGTAACCGCCCGGGGTCTTCTCCTGCCTATAAATAGACCCTGTGGGCCCCCCATTCGAGAGGATCTTTTTTCAGAAACTCAGATTGAAGCTCCCGACGCCCAAGTCTCTTTTCAAAGCTTCCGGAACACTTCTAAGGTAATTTCTTACCTAGAACGGAAGATCTAAAGAGAGGGAGGAAGGCCTAAGTGTTGAAACCCATCAACACTTGCGCGCCTGATTGGCCAGCCTTTAAGGGAAGTGGTCACACTTGCGCACCGCCTTACTCCTTCGATAGAAACTTGCACATCCCTTTTTTGGAAGAACCTCAAGAGGATTCTAAAGGCTTTAATAAAGAGTCGCTCAAGTATTTTCAATGCTGGTTGAATATCATGCAAGTACCCACCATGTCGCGCAGGTATACCTGCGCGACCAATACATGCGCGCCCCCGCAATACTTGCGCGCCTTCCAAGACTTGCGCGCCCCTTCCTTTTTGGGTGCCTTTCTTGCCCATTTCACCCCTCTTAATCCATTACACCTTTTCTTTTCAAGATTCAGTCTTCAAGACACTCTTCAAATCCATTTATGGCATGATTTCTTGATTTTACTTCCTTATCTGAAATGAATTAGGTGGAATATCTCTCAAAATCTAGTGATTTAAATATCTTTATGTCACTAAATATGGAGAGTTCATTCATTCAACCTCATCCTTTAAGATGAGAGAATCCTTAACCTGGGTCTCCTTTTCAGGAATAAATTCCAGTCATAATATGGGCATCCTTTTCAGGAGTAAGTCCCAAGTCCCCTAACCTAGGCCTCCTTTTTCAGGAATAAGTCCCAGTCATAAATCCCTTAACCAGGACCTCCTTTTTAAGAGTAAGTCCCAGTCATAATCTTGGGCTTCCTTTTCAGGAATAAGCCCCAAGTCCCTTAAATTCTCTTTAACCAGTCCTAATTTACGTTTAATCTGGGATTCCTTCTCAGGAGTAAAACCCAATTATCAATCCTCTCCTAATTTGGGTTTCCTTTTCAGGCATAAGTCCGAAGTTAGAGTATTCAAGTCTCCATAAAGCACATATACCTTTATGGACCCTGTTCCTGGATTTTCTCCCTAAAGTAAATCCTAAACCTTCATCTATCTGGGCAGTCATACATACATAAGCCCCAAACCATTTCTTTTGATTACATCTTTCATGACCCAATTTTCCATTTTATTACCAATAACACTTATTTCTCACACCGAGCATGACTCACTTGAGCTTAGAGGGTAAAAGTAATTATGACATCGTTCTTTGAGCCATCAATCATAAACATCATACTCCCTTATTCGAACTATGTGGGTTCTGATTCATTTTTCAAAACAAAGGATACGTAGGTAGCCCATATATGGGTTCGATCCCAACTTTGAAATAATTCATGTCCTTCTGAATGACAATAAACTTCAAGTTCCCCACTAAGTGGCTTTAAAACCAGCCTAGTCATCATAATGAACAAGAGACTTTTTTTGAAGGATACCATTGACCAAGAATCTCTAAACAGATATAGATGATTCTCTATCGATGAAGAAGCTCGAATACATATAAAATAATCTCTAAATTTCTTACATATTTAATCATTGATTGTTAAACTGAAAGAAAGCTCATTTTATACTTGGTAATATAATAAGTATTCACGAACATAACTTAAATCTATAAAGAGATTCCTGGAATAGACAATAATTCCCCTCAAAAAGGTGTGATGAGTCCGACCTCCCATCCTCTCGACCAATGAAAACTCCTAAGCCTCATCATTCCACAAGCTAATGAGCGCCTACCTTTGGAAAGTAGGTCCAAATGGATGTGGAATCATTAGATGTTTCCGTTTCTACGAACAAACCCGTTAGAAACCGATCAGAACGTTTGAATCTCCCATCCAGGAGTTCATCCCCGAATTCCGAGGGAAACAAAAAATGGTGAACCCGATGTGAATCCTTAACCAAAGTTAAAATGATGTTTTACCTATTTTGTTAAGACCCTATTTAAAACTCAATAAGAGGGCTAACAAAAACAATCATTGACATGTGTGCTCATCCAAAGGATGAAGTGGCTGAATTTTATCTTGATTACGTCTGTTATATCAAACAGGCACTCTTTTCCAAGATCTTCTGTATTTCCATAATGGCTGCTCTCAAATTCACATATGTGAATACTGCTACTGCAAATACCACTGCTGCTATTCCTACTGGATCGTCATCCGCTCTGAGGATGACATCACCTACTCAGCGTCTTCAACGCTGGGTATCAAATGCGCTGGTTAAGGAGTACCGTCAAAACGGTACCATCCCAACTCTGGAGGCTGCCCAACAGGCCCTCCAAGTGAACAACTCACACAGGTCGTCTGGACAACGACGACCAGTGATCAAGAGGCAGGCGGTGCTGACTACCGTCTCCAACCGTTTCAGGTCATTATCCCCGGAACGCAATTTCCATTCGCTCCCTTACTCTGAGGAAGTGAATGAGCAGGTCCCTCAGGGACTTAATTCAAAAAGATAGGAGTCCTTCCCGAGGGATCCCATCAACAATCGCCGCCAGACTCGTGCGGCAGTGCGCCCTCAACATGATGAGGGTACCGACTCTGGGCATTCAGCTCAGGTTCCTCGAACCCGAGCAGGCAAGACGAACCGCCAGAGACGGAATCCGGTTAATAATGGGCAGGTTTTCATCCCTTCCATCTCCGGAGAAGTCCACCAACCTAACTTGGTGGCGAACAACAAACAGGAACACACACCTGTCCGTTTTAATTCTGCTGTCCACCAGACTCGTCTGGCAGCATCAAGCCAATCCCGCCAGGCAATTCCGGCGGAGTACTATCGGCAGGAACATACACCTGCTTATACATCATCAGTTAGTCAGCATGCTCGCCTGACTACATATGATGGATCTCTTCAACCGAGTTTGGATAAGTGTAATCAGCATGCACATACACCTGCTAGTACTAATCAAGCCTACCAACAGTCTCGCTTGGTAGCGCACAGAGAAGTCAGTCGGAAAGCTCCGACGACAAACAGGAGGCAGACTCAACTCTTTGCCTCCACACTTGAGTACTGTCAGGATTCACTGACAAGAAAAGGAGGACATGAGCAGGCACATACACATACTCCAAGCCGGGGATGGACGTATATCCCCATTCCGGCAGCTGAAGTCACCAAACATATTTTGTCAATGGTGAAAGAGCAGAAGAAAATTCCTGCTCATATTCTGGATGCTTGCCAGGATATCATAACAGCTTCAGCATCATCTCAGGGATAGAAACATAAATCTATCCCTAGAAGTGGAGTGACAAATCAATGATTCACTCCGGAACAGATACACACATCTTTTCCAGTCCAAGAGGGTTATGGGTCATACTCCCCCATATCATACGAACAACCAAGTCAGGCACATACACCTGATTTGAGTGAAGATCGTCAGCCTAACCTAACCATCTTTCCTGATCATGAACATACACCTGCTCAGAGTAACCACTTTCGTCAACAAGTGGTTTCCAAAGTGAGTAAGAAGGCATCTAAGAAAAAGATCCGCCCAGCACAGTCAGGAGATCAAAGTCCAATCTGTAACAAGGCCTTACTCGATGCTGGAGTTCTTGAAGCCCTCAGACATTTATCTGTTGGAATTCAAGATTATACTCCCTTAGTTCCCAATAATGGGAACATTAATTCTGAAAGTCTTCAACAGACACTTCCTCATGAAGACTTGCTTCATGAAAATTCGGTCAATCTTGAAGTTTCTTCTTCAGATGAGAGCCACAGGAACCCTCTGTGTGGTCAGAAGACCAAGGAGCAAGAGATCTCATCTTTTGCTGTAACCCATTATGGTGGTCCTCCACATGATGATGAATTTCGCTGCGAAAGTCCTCTCCATGGTAGTAATTCACATTGCCTGGAAAATACTCCACTGGACAATGTAGTGCCGAGAAAGCCCTCTTATCTTGAGGCACTTGAAAATGTGAAACCAGTCATGTCTGATGCTTTATCGCTAGCAAGTGAAATACTTTCTCAATCAGAAGATAGCCCAGGGTGTAGGTCATTCTCCGAACCACCCCTAAGTCATGCATCTTCTAGTTTGATCAATGATCTCTCTACAAATCTTGTTGAATCCGATGAAGCAACACGGAAACACCAACTCTGGTCCAAACAGATAGAAGAATATTCATTTAATGATAAAGAGGAAATGCTGAACATGAGGAAAAAACTTGCGAAAAGTGAGGGACTAGTCATGTTTTGGCCTTTGGCTGACTCCCAGTATGACATTCCAAAGATGTTGACGGAAGATGGAGTCCATGATATTCGTCTCAACATATGGAAAACTCTTTTTCAATTGAAGAAGAAGGTATTATCTTATGATGAATATGAAAATCATCTTAAGATAATAGAAGGGCTACAAAGTCAGATTGATTTGGCATCTCTATCAGTCTCTCAGTATCCGAAGGCTGAAAAGCAACAGAGAACCCTTCAACGTTCATGCCTTGGCGCACTAAGAAAATTGCGTCAGTTAATTGCCAATGCTCCATCTGGTATTCATATCAGAGGATGAGGTGTTCACGGAGCACTACATTTCACAGTGCTTTCCAGTCAGCAAATCCCACCAAAATTGGTCTCATGCAATGTTATTGCCCATGGCCGGCCACAGTCAATAGGCTTTGTTCATAATCAAAAGCTTGCTCAAGAATAGGCTTCAACTAGTTCCTCTCAAAATCAAGCATATAGAGAACAAGTTGTTGAATTGATCCTACATCAAGCAAGCGAGAATATTGCACAAGCCTCTCGTATGGAGAAAACACATCATCAAATGACAGAAGTTTCAGAAATCATCCAATGGTCTGTTAAACCAGGTGATAAAAGTGGATACAAGCTAATGCATCCAGCTAATTTCCGAACTAAGATTCGCAAGATCAAGAGAGCTTTTAAGAAGATCTCAGACATAGCATGTCAAGAGCCACCCCAGCTTGTCAGACTGGGGACTCCTTTAACCCAACCCTCAGAGTCAACAAATGGGATTAGAGGAGATGAGCGGAAGTAGCATGAACATCCCCAGTTCTCGAGACTGGGGACTCTTTCAAATCATCAATCCCCTTCTCATAGAATATCGGTCTTTTCTCGATTGGGGAAGAAGCCCCAAGAGGAACGAAGAGGCAAATTATCAGGAGATTCCCTCCAATTTACAGCTCGTCAAGAAGTTCCTAAAAGATTAAATCAACAAAAGGCAATGTCTCATCAAAGACATGAAAGAAGACAATATCACCGAAATGTTGATAGAATGGATGCGATGCTTTATACATCAATCAATTTCATCAATGCCGTTGTTGCTAATCCACCAGAGGAGACTCACTTAGGGGACTCAGATGAAGAGCGTCCTGCTCAAGAAAATGTACGCGCCAATACAAATGAAGAAGGTGTGCGTACACGAAGCCAAAGGATTACTCAGAACCTAGGTAATCCACTTCCTTCTCTCCAAAAAGTATCCAACAAAGGGAGGGGAAAGAATCAGGTTACATATCCTTCCTCTAGAGAAGGTCAATCGCTCTCGTTAGATCAAAGGTTTGCACAACAAGAGGAAGAAAAGAAAGAATTAAGAAGGTTGAATGCAGAACTACTTCAGAATAGTCTTCTTCTTAAGAATGCTGAAGTCCGACAGCCGAAGGAATTTGTTGTAACTACTGAGATGGATCAGGAATATCCTCCTTTATCAGTACACCCTCAGAGGTCTAATCCTACGGGTCAAACGCAACAACGGTTGGCAGTGCTACCATCAGTTGCAGCACCAATCACCACGTCTGTCCAAGCTCCATTCATTGCACCTACCTAAGACAAAATTCAACCTAATGTTTCTCAAAAGTTAATAACTACTATTGAGTCATTAACAGCTTGGTTAGAAACTATGGAAGGGAAACAGGCGCAAGTTCAACCAGAAAAGAAAGTTTACCCTGAATGGGTAGATTCAATTTCTCCTCCATCTAGTTTTGGAAACTCTGTTTTCCCTACTTTCAATGGATCAGGCGAACCTGAACAACATTTGACGCATTACGTGT
The DNA here is from genome assembly GCA_963277665.1 of Viscum album. Lineage (NCBI taxonomy): Eukaryota > Viridiplantae > Streptophyta > Magnoliopsida > Santalales > Viscaceae > Viscum > Viscum album. The sequence continues at coordinate 644,565,228 of OY728122.1, forward strand.
CTTGTTGTGATCCTATGATGGGAACTCCAGAGCAGCAAGAAGCAGTGAAACTCAGATGCTTCGTGCGAACCTTGCAAGGACAAGCTTTTTTTTGGTATACAAGCTTGCAATCCCGGTCAATCATCGGATGGGAGGATCTTCGTCAAAAATTCCTTCTTCAGTTCAGCTCAACTTTGCCAAAAACAACAGTTTTCGATCTTAAAAATTGCAAGCAAAGGGAGAATGAAAGAGTCTCTGATTTCATTGCTCGCTGGAAGGGATTAACATATTCCCTGAGTTTAGCACTCCCTCAGGAAGATCTATTGCCAATCTGTGTGGCAAATTTGCTTAACGAATTACGCATGCCATTGATCCCTGTGAAATACACAGGAGGGTTTTGAGACCATACTTCAATCGCTCAGCAGATTGAAGATTCCCTTATACAGGCTAAGGTTAAATCTCGTGTAATTCCATCAGCTTCAGGAAGGAGAATGGGTAAAGCAGAAACTGCTACAGTTATGCTTAAACAAGCGCCTGTACCTATTCTACTTCAAAACCTTCATCTTCTCGAAGGGATCCAACTCCTAAATGCCAACAAAAAAGGCCATTTCGTCCAATTGAACAAAAAGATCAACGACGAAAACAATTTGAGGATTTGAAGAGTAAAACAAACTCTTTCTGAAATGAGAAAGTTCCTGGTTACTTCATTTCAGCTCTGGAAAATAATTTGGTTCAATTACCAGTGCCCAAGAGGCTAAACAAGGAAGGAGATGAAGACCGTCCCAATTATTGTCCCTTTCATCAAATGTTGGGGCATCCTATCCAGGAGTGTTTTGTCTTTAAAGACCTCCTGCAAATGATGGTCGACTTGAGACAAGTCAAGTTGAAAGGTTCTTCGACTCAGGTAGCATGTGTTACTGCTACAGTTCCAGAGGAGGAAGGTGAATGGCAAGAAGTCAAAAGCATAAATGCACAGAAGTATGATGATTGGATGGTCAGAAAGACAATCAACCGAACTCATGCCATTTTGAGAACACAATTAAAGAAACCAATTGTGTCTTCTGCCATGAATATTGCGGTAAAATCCTCTTCATCAGAGGGAAAATCCTCAAAGAAACGGTTTGATTCAAAGAAGAAAAAAGAATCAGAAGAAGATGAGTATGTGTCAAAGCCTAAATTGTCTTTGACTCTGGCAGACTTTATGCCATCTACTTCAAAACCACGGGCACCGCCCCATCAAACAGCACAACCTAAACAGGCTAGTCAGGTAGAGTCTTTATTAGATGAAGAGTTAATCTTCAGTTCTGTTAATATAATTCAATTAACAGATCCGTATTCCAATGATAATTTCAATTTTGATGAGCCTGAATTCCTTGTATCGAATAAGGGAATCCAAGGAAGTTCCCGAGGTTCAGGATACAGGGGAAGACGTGGATCTTTCCGAAGCCACTACTCCAATTCTACCCCTGCTAGCACTGTGTATGCAGCAGAAACTCGTGGTAGAGCCCTTCAGCAAGCTCAAAAAGAACAAGCAGGTTTTTCTGCTAATAGCCAACTCAGTCTTGGCACAGTTATTTTAGAAGACCGATTGAAGGTTCCATCTTCTTTATCTCAGCAAGTAAATGGATCTAATTGGTCTAATCATCCAAAACCAAGGATGTTTCCAACTTCTATCCCAATACAAGATGCATCTGCTTCCAAAGCATCTGTTTCCAAGGTACCTGCTAAACCGCATATTCCTGTTGGGAAATGCAGACCTTTAGATCAAAAGTATGATATATTGAAACACTTGGCCCAAGTACCAGCCAAGTTATCAATTTTGGATGCTTTGAATCTGTCAAAAGATCTTAGGGAAGCACTCATCGAAGCTTTGTCAAGTCCTCAGGAGTTTGAAGCTGAAATTGCTGCAGCTGAAGTCTATCACATAGAGAATAATCCTGCAGAATGCCATGTAGTGATTTCTTTAAATGATAAAGATGAAGATGATGTTGTGCATGGGCACATAAAACCTCTGTACTTATCTGGAAAAGTCAATGGTGTAGATATCCGAAGAGCTTTCATTGACAATGGTTCAGGAGTCAACCTCATGCCCATTCATACACTTTGTCGATTGGGCCTCACGGAATCTGATTTATCTCCTTCTACCATGATGTTACAAGGATATGATAAAAATGAACAAGAACCACTGGGCGAAGTTACACTCAGAACTCAGTTTGGAAATCTTGTATCCAATTCGCATTTCATGATTGTTGACCAAGACTCAGCTTTCAACATCTTGCTTGGAAGACCCTAGCTACATCAGCATAAAACTATCCCTTCATCATACCATCAATGTCTCAAATACTATTTCAATGGTCAAGTTGGAACATTTTATGGTGATAAGACCCCGTTCAAGACATGTGAATCTCAGTACATTGAGGCGGAATTTTATCACATGAAGGGAAGAGAGAAATCTACAATGAAGGAAATTACCAAAGTTAATGCTCCATATGGTTTGGAGAAAATTCCAATAAATCCATTTACACATGTGAGTACAGATTATGTGTTACCTATCAGTCAAATTGACAAAATAGGCCCAAATCAAAATACTCTTATGGAAAGATCCATAATGTCAATTACGGCAATTGAGCCAGACAACATGGGAGAAATTGGTAACCTACCAAACAGTGATGAAAGCACAAGTGGTGACGTCTTCATTTCATCTGCTGAAATCCAACAGGTCTATACTTCGCAAATCAGGCCAGAAAAAGTTATAACAACATCGGAGGTGAATAATGATGTCAATTCTCAATCCATCATCTCCTCTTTATTTCCCAAAGAAGGCCCTTTATCATCAATAGGGTCGGAAATGGAAGCTTCTTCTTCAAAATGTGCAAATTTTGACATCTCTTCTAATCATGAAAATTTCATTTTGTCATCTACTATGCAAGTAGAAACAGAAGAAATAGAACATGATGAAGAGGAAGAGGAAGATCTTAGAGATGCTCCTCCAGCATTTGAAGAAGGTATCTCTACCACTGTGGATGAACTCAGAGAAATAAATCTGGGTACAGAGAAAGATCCACACCCCACTTTAATTAGTGCGGCCATGACCCTTGAAGAGCAAGAAATGTATACTTCTTTTCTAAAGAAAAAAAAAAGATATTTTTTCTTGGAACTATACAGAAATTCCTGGGCTTGATCCTGATATTGCTACTCATCATTTGGGTTTACCAAAAGAACATCGAGGATTTAAGCAAGCCGCGAGAAGAACACACCCAACTTATGCTTCCCAAATTGAAGCTGAAGTGGATAAGCTGATCAAAGATAACTTCGTCAGAGAAGTTCAGTATCCCAAGTGGTTGGCTAATATTGTCCCTGTAAAGAAGAAAAACGGACAAATTAGGGTTTGCATCGATTTCAGAGATCTTAATCGGTATTGTCCTAAAGATGATTTCCCAGTTCCGATTACAGAACTCTTAATTGATGCAACCGCTGGCTATGAAGTACTTTACTTCATGGATGGATATTCCGGATATAATCAGATCCTAATGGCCCCAGAAGATGATGAATCTAAAGCCTTCAGAGCCCCTCAAGGTGTGTTTTGTTACCGGGTGATGCCCTTTGGTTTAAAGAATGCAGGTGCAACATATCAACGCACCATGCATCGTATCTTCAAAACTTTCTTAGGGAAGTTTGTTGAATGCTATGTAGACGATTTGGTGGTTAAATCCAAACAACGTTCTAATCACTTGGCTGATTTGGAAGTCATATTCCACAAGCTTCGACAACATAATTTGAAGATGAACCCCTTAAAATGTGCTTTTGGGGTAACCTCAGGAAAATTCCTCGGCTTTGTTGTACACCATCGGGGTATTGAAGTCGATCCTGAGAAAACCAAATCAATCCTTGGTATGTCACCTCCTCAGAATTTGAAATAATTAAGAAGACTTCAAGGACACTTAGCCTATATTCGGCGTTTCATCGCCAATTTGGCAGGCAAAAGTTTACCCTTTACCAAATTATTGAAAAAAGGAGTCACTTAACAGTGGACTGAAGAATGTCAAGAAGCGTTTAATGTTCTCAAGAAATACCTCTTGAGTCCACCAGTACTCATGCCACCTGTTGAAGGTATACCAGTTATCCTCTATGTGACAGCTCTAGAGCGATCATTGGGTGCCTTTCTCGCTGAAAAGAATGATGCTGGGAATGACAATAGCCTATACTATCTCAGTAGAACTATGCTTGAAACAGAAACCTAGTTTTCAAGTATTGGGAAGTGCTGCCTGGCATTAATCTTTGCAGTTCAGAAACTGAGACATTACCTGCAACATCACGAGGTCCAATTGGTATCTCGCAATAATCCGCTCAAATTCATCCTTAGTTGTCCAATGCTTACAGGACGTCTAGCAAGGTGGGCAGTTATTTTGCAGCAGTTCGACATTCAGTATGTATCTCAAAAGGCAATAAAGGGCCAAGCTCTGGCTGATTTCCTGGCTGAACATCCATCAGTAGAAGACACGTCTTCAGATGTTTAACTCCCTGATGAGGAAGTTTTTTCTATTCAAGAGTGTCCTCAAACACGGGAAATGTATTTTGATGGTGCTTCCAGAAGTCCAATAGGGAAGAAAATGGAAAATCCTAAATTCAAAAAAGTTGGTTTAGGAATTGTACTCATTTCTCCAGATAAGGCATTATTACCTTATTCCTTTTTATTGTGGGAAGGTGGTACCAATAATGAAGCCGAATACCAAGCTCTTATCATAGGCTTGGAGTTAGCACTTCAAGCACAAGTGAATCACTTAAAGGTGAAAGGTGATTCAGACCTGGTAATCAAACAAGTCAATGGGGATTATGCCATCAGAAAAGAAGAGTTAATCCCTTTGTATGATTACGTTAGAAAGTTAATGGCGGAATTCCCTTTAGAACCGACATTTTCTTATGTCCCAAGATCACAAAATACTCAAGCTGATGCACTAGCTAATATAGCCACAGCTCTAGCAGATCCAAATAGGGACGAGACAACCATCAGTATTGCCCACCGTCGTGCAATTTCACCTTATGTTCAAGCCAGAACAGAGGAAATTAATGAAATTAGTCCCATTCCTGAACCGTATGGTCATACTACAGGATGGATGTCACCTATCAGGGAATACCTTCAAAATGGAACACTTCCACCTGATAGAGCTGAGAAAGAACAAATCCAGCGACGTGTGGTCAATTTTACTCTTTATGATGGCCCAAAACACCTAGAGAAAATTATCTACAAATGTGGTTTTGATGGAGTTCTCTTCAGATGCATTGATGGTGAAGAGACAATGAATGTCATGAAAGAAGTGCATGCAGGAGTCTGTGGTGCCCACCAGTCTATACATAGATTGTCTGATCAAATTCGAAGGCTTGGATACTTTTGGCCTTCAATGATACAAGATTGTGTTGATTTCACAAAGAAATGTCATTCATGTCAAGTACATGCCAACTTCATTCATCAACCTCCAGAGTTGCTTCATACAGCTAAATACTCATGGCCATTTTCCACATGGGGAATGGATGTGGTGGGACCTTACCCTTCAGTTACGGCCAAGCAGTTTAAGTACATTCTTACTGCTACTGATTTCTTTTCCAAATGGGCAGAGGTAGTACCTCTCAAAGATGTCAGTTCTAAATGCATTGTTAGCTTCATCAAGTCTAACATCATTACTAGATTTGGTGTCCCTCATACCATATTGACGGAAAACGGCACCAACTTCTGTTCTTCTGAGGTGAAGAAATTGTATCAAGAATACAACATTAAATCCAACCATTCATCTCAGTATCATGCGGCAGCCAATGGCCAAATAGAAGCCTTTAACAAGACTCTTTCAAATATACTGCAAAAGATGGTGGATAAAGAGAAGAGGTCATGGACTGATAAACTCTTTCATGCTTTATGGGCTTATCAGACTACCACCCGCAATGTAACGCGGTCAACTCCATATTCGTTGGTATATGGAACATAAGCAGTCTTGCCAATTGAAGTTCAACTTCCCTCACTCAGAGTAGCCATTTGTGATCAATTATCTACAGATGAGCAATCCCAAAAGTGATTGAATGAATTGGAATGTTTAGATGAGAAAAGATTGTGCACTTTGCACCACTTGGAAATCTATCAGAATTGAATAGCATGAGCTTTTAACAAAAAAGTTCGTCTTCGTTCATTCATTCAGGGAGAATTGGTATTAGTTCTCAGAACTCCAATGATACCAGGAAAGAAACCTACCAAGCGTGAACCAAAATGGGAAGGACCTTATTCAATACATAGGGTCTACTCCAATGGAGCTTATTCATTAATCTCGATGGATGGAGAAATCATTACTACTCCAACTGATGCCATATTTTTGAAGAAATATTTTGTATAAAATACAAAGTATTCACAAGATGTCCATGCAACATGACATTAAACTGTGCAGCACCAGTTCGTCCTTGCTATATGATGTTAAACTATACAGCAATGGTCCAGTATGACCTTAAACCGCAACTAGGTCCAGTATGACCTTAAACTGCATCATCAACAGTCCATGCATATGACCATAACTATTTAAAAGTCCCTTACGTCCAGCAAGACGTTAAAATGTGACGTCCTAACTACATGACGCTAAACTGTATAAAAGTCCCTTACGTCCGGAAAGACGTTAAACTACATAATCATCAAAGGTCATGTATGACCTTAAACTACACCACCGTCCAGCATGACATTAAACTGCACCATCCACGTTCCATGCATATGACCTTAAACTATTCACACTTTCATACAAACATGACGTTAAACTGTAGAAAAAATCCCCAATGCGTCCAACGTGACGTTAAAATGGTGCACTCTTTAGTCCTCACTTCATGACATTAAACTGCACAGTCCCCCTTTTTTTTCCAACATGATGTTAAACTGTATTGTCCCCATCTTCCTAACTACATGACGCTAAACTGTACAGAAATTCCTTGATACGTCCTACATGACATTAAACTGTATTTTGTCCCTGCTACATGACACTAAAAGTCCTAACTGCAAGACTTTAAACTACATAGTCCCTTTATATGTCCTACATGACATTAAACTATGCATCGTTAAGATTGTTGTTACCTCTTGTTTCTCACACCGAGTATGAATCACGTGAGCTTAGAGAAAACCTCAACCGTAACACTCTCTTTGGGCCGCTAACCATGTATAAGTCCCAACAACATTTTTTTAGATCGTTGCCCCAAGAACAACTTGATCATTAAATCATTCTTTAATTGAACTACAAGGACTTTGATCCTTGCCCTCCAGGCTGGGTACATAGGCAACCTCCCAAGGTTCAAGCTCAAAAACAATCTCTTCACATCGGTTCACCACCATATTATGTTGATTCGTGAAACCGCCCCTAGAATCAATATCTTTACATTGATTCACTTTCGTCCTTGTTATATAACGTTAAACTATGCAAAACTTTTGTCCGGTATGACAATAAACTACAATACTCTTTGATTTCCTCATTTGAGAGAGAACTATTATTGACATTGATTCTTCAATCATGTTTCATTTCAAAAGACTACGTGCATACATGGTAATGCCTAAACTTTTTATCTCAGGTTAAACCATCATTTCACTAAAGTCCCCTTTCACCCTTCACATTTACAAACCAAATTTGTACAAAGGGTAGTTCTAGAACTACGTGGGCTTGATTCCCATCCTTATGGGATACGTAGGAACGTTCGAGTATCCCTCGAATCCAGCCCCAAGTCTTGTGGGCCTAACCCCAAATTTCACTTTCAGTCCCTTGGCTGAAAAGTCCTTATGAAAACACACATTGTGTATTCATTATTATGGTCTGAACTCTATGACCCTAAACTAAGATCTCTCATACTTTTGTCCTTCACGACGTTAAACTACATTTCAAAACTATGTATGGCTTGATTCTCATTCTTATGAGATACATAGTGAAGTCCAAAATTTCAATTCAGGACCCAGCCACAACATGATTATGGTTATCATTGACCTATGTATCTCTATATACATTGGACAATAACCATCTTTATGTGTTATAATCCTAACCTTAAATATTTTCAGATCTTCATAACCCTTTTCATGACTTTTAGTCTCAAAAATTTCAAACTTCTGAGAATTATTTTGCCTGACTATGCAGTACGTGCCCATAGGTGGCCTTGCATAAACAGTCCTCATAACAGACTTGTTAGCCAAAAGATACTATTTATTTGACTATGCAGCCAATGCCCTTAGGTGGCCCTGCATAATTCAACCCCCTAACGGGTTTGTCAGATAGTGGTAACTTCATTCTTGGGAAGAATTCCTCTTTTTTCCTTATTTGTCTTAAACGACAATATGTAGGGATTCGCAAAAAATCTTCATCCTTAACATATTTGTCCCATATCCTTTTTCAAGATCTGAAAGTATTCAAGTCTATGGATTATATTCTCCTTCCCTACATTTGGGTCAGACCTTCGTAGGAGTAATATTCATCCAGTTCTTCGATAATCTTGTTTGGAAATATCTTTTCCATATTCAAGTACCTCTTTCCATAAAGCAAACTCTATACTTTGGAAGATTTGAATCTCCATAAACTTTCATTGGATTTTAGCACTAGGAAATTAAATTTATGAGAGTTCTTTTTGCCTGACTATGCAGCACGTGCCCATAGGTGGCCGTTCATAAACAGTCTACATAACAGACTTGTTAGCCAAAAGATACTATTTTATTTAACTATGCAGCCAATGCCCTTAGGTGGCCCTGCATAATTCAACCCCATAACGGGTTTGTTAAATAATGGTAACTTTATTCTTGGAAACTACTTCTTCTAATGACTTTTAGCTCTTTTTCATATCATTCCTCAGATTCAAATATTCTTAAGCCATAGTTTACATATTTTCTCTCATACTTGAGTATGGTAATATGTTTTCAGATAAATTGTCAAGGAATTGAATCAATTTTAATCCATTTTGGTCAAATCTATTTCGACCTTAAACATTAGCCCCTTTATGTCTGGCATGCATGACTTTAAACTGCCCACAAAAGACAAAGGAACTCTGAATAAAAGTCAAGTTCCAGCTCACTAAATATACATTTTCGTATGATTTAGGTAATATTGAGCAATTAAAAGGTTCAAAGTTTATAGGGTTATTTGTAATAATCCTAGTAAAAAAATCAAACTATGCTTACTAAGACCATTGGATTAAGTAAATTTGAAGCAGGTAGTGAAAGAATGCAGGTACAAATGATTGAAGATGAAAGTTTTTTTCATTGATACACAAGAGTTATAAGAACATCCACATACTAGAGTTTCTTCTCTCTTTCAAGAATTACAAGAGGCTTTCAACATAACTCTTCATTTGATTTACGGCATCCTGAGATTTATCAGCAGTTACTTGAAGCTCGTGCACTTGACCAGCTTCACTCTTTCCAGCTTGATGAAGTGCCTCCTTAGCATCTGTGATGGCTTTCATACCATTCATATGAGTTTCATCCAATGATTTATTAAGCTGATCAAGTTCCCCAATAACAACATCTAACTATTGCTGGAGTTGCACCTGCTGGACAACTTTTTCTTTGATTTTATGCTTCATCTCCTTCATCTTGGCAGCATAATCAGCTTCAGCTTAGGATACCACAGCCTCAAATTCGCCTATGTTGACTGACAGTTTCACTCTGATCAAATCTTTGCGACGTTTTTGAGCCTGCTCCCTCCTGAAAATGATATGTTTCACCGTGGCGTGGATCTTTTCATATCCAAAACCACCAAGTCATAGTATAAGAAATTGGGATGACAATCGAGGAATTTTCGATGGTAGCTCTTCTAAAGGCAACCCAGATATGATGTTCTATATGTTGTTCCATGCCTTACGTCGTGAAAAGCTGAACGCTTTAAGTATCTCTGGATCTGATTCAACATCATTGTCAGAGGGGGGCATGTAATTTGGAATTAATGCACTTAAAGAAGTGCCCTGTCCTGCTTTCCCCCCCTGATTTGTGATTCTTCACTTTCAATTACTGTTGAGGAAGAGGCTGAGGTCTCACCTCCGGGTCTAGTCATTGCAGTTGATGGTCCTGCATGATTAATTGAAAGATTTAGTTAGCTTCAAAGGATAACAAAAGAATAGATTGTCTTGCGAATAAAGTACAATCAGAAATATTGTTATCCCTTACCCAAGGATGGTTCAGCAACCTGAGAAGACTTCTCCCCATCTTTCCCGGTCTCAACAGGATTTTCAAGATGGGTCTCAGGAGGGTTTATTGGGTTTAGCTCTAATTGAGCTAATGTTTCTGCAATGGTAGGGTTGACATCAATGTCCACACCCTCTTCAGGCATTGGTAGTTCAACAGCTTCTACGGAAGAAACTGCATATTATTTTCAGTCATGGTTAGAAGTGTAAATTTTAAAAAAAATTTGGGCGAAGGGTAGAACTCATGCCCAGGGTCTTCTAAATCACATGAAAACTTAGCATGATCATAAAATTCTTTAAAATTCATTCCTTGATTCATCATTTCATCCAATGATACTTCAGAATCCTGGTTAGTCTCACCAATGGGAGAATTTGCTACATCTTCTTGCCGACTTATGTCTTGCAAGCCCTGACCTTGGACAGCATCTTCAACAATAGGACGGATACTGGGAATGGATGCTAGCTCTTCTCCAGGAGCAACCAATTCAGCTTGGGTCTGTGATCGTTCTACAGCACCCTCCACGACCTTTGAAGGAGGGTTAGTCCCTTCCCTCAAGGGGGAAATTGAAGAAGCCCTTGCAATCCTCAGAAATATGAGTAACCATGTGATTATGAGTATAAAATCATGATTATTCGAAGGACTTACCGCTACTAATGAAGCGTTTAGGTGTGGATTTCCTCCTTAGTTTCCTTTGCTTCTTTTGTTTTTTCAGAGTATCAGTAGTCTCCCTTATTGGCACTTGGATTGGTGAATGGAAGGCTATGTCCAGTGCCTCATTCATGGCCTGCTGGCCTGGAGATATCTTGCCTGGTTCGCGAGGAGAATCAGAAGAAGCCCCGATAGCAGTACCAACAGGGCTATACTATGGAGAAGGAACCCCAATTCCTTTCTTTGCAAGCTGCGAGATGAAGAAAATAACTTCCTTAAGTAACAAAGCTTCAAATGAAATCATGTTGCAAAGAAAATAAGGAAAGAAAACTTACATCTTCAGGAGCCACGTACTCTTGACATTCCTCATCTCCAGAACCACCAGCCCCCTCAGTGGCGCCACGATCAATCATTTCCTTCACCCGCCTGGTGATAGGAACAGAGTCATCAGTGGCATATATGAGCATTTCCATCTCTCTGATGTAAGCTCGCACTTCATTGGGGTTATCTTCATATTGAATATTTTTAGAAGCTATAAGATTTCCTATTCCAGGAAGTTGTAGGCCCTCACACAAATCCATCCAGGCGGTCTCAGTACCACAGTATAAGCCCTTCCATAGCTGAACAGCCTCTGGTCTTAGATATGAAGGCTGTGAGGAAGGTCCTACAATTTTTGATTTTAATTTTTTCCCAGCTCCTGCAGCTACAGATAGAGAATAAGAAAGTAAGACTTATTAATTTATAAAGTAGCAGTGATTGAAATTACTACAATGAAACAACTCAATAGGAGTTGATAGAGTGGGTCTTTTAATTCTGGCCGGAGAATTATATCGGGCACAAAACCACTTTGCTGCCGGTTGTGCCTCGTCATCCCCATCATGATAATCCGATGAATCAGTTCTAGAAAAGGATTCTGTTGAACCTATTTCAGGTGGGGAAGCATCACCTTCATGAGGAAGGGTTTCGTTCTCTACAGTCCTCTTCCAATTTCCCACTTGAGATACTGGGTGATTCAATATCTCTTTGGGGTATGATGCTATCCAGTGTTCGGCATAATATGTAGTCAAATTATGTGCCGCTTTTTCAACTGGTAGATCAAATACTGCTCCAGTCTTCTCTCTTGATGTCAGCAGCCATAGTTGTCGAGAAACCATCGGATGTTGCTCTAACCTGACATGTACCGGAGGGGATACAAAAATCTGTTTCAGACATTTGAATTGGCGTGCAAATCTATATGGAGCATAGGACTCACATATGATCTCTCCATCAATCCTGGCTACTAACACACCATCCCCGCAAGCTAGCATGTATGCCCTCAAATCCAAATGGGCTGTCCCATCATCAACAAACCGCCCGGATGTCGGACTTCTATAGGGAAAGAAGTTGAATTCCTTAAACATGCTCAGCCTCACTTTCATGTCATAACCATTAACATCTAATGGAGCAATTCCCGAGAATTCTTTCACTGATGGTCTGAAAGATCTTCCAGGAATTTGTAATCCATTCTGTACATTGTAAGTCCTGAAGTGAGTGGCGATCCATCCCCACAAAACCTAGAATGGTCCCACTATTCTTAAAGGAGATTTACCCAGGAAGACATGAAGTAAACTCCTGTGAATCTTTGCTAAAATGGGGGTAGCTAACCCAACCATTTTTCCCTCAGCCAACTTTTCCGCAATGACGAAAGTCCCTGGACTAACGCCTCCCTTCGAATCCATGACCGGAAAGAGATAAACACTGAGCCACATTGCCAAGAAACCCACCAGACGAGTTTTCTTTGGAATTCTTTGATTCACTTCACATCCCCAATTTTCAAACTCTCCTTCTTCTAGAGTTGGCCAGAATGTGCCAGGAGCTCCTCTCTTCTCAGGTTTTGGACAGGTGGTAGGACGTTTGGGCCTGGTATCCTTGGATTTCTTTTTCTTGGATCCTTTTTATTTTGGCTCCATCGCTTTCTTCTCAATAAGAAACACATTCATCCATTCTTCCGGATGAATATCTTTTCTAAAATGAGTTAATGAGGTCTCTGAAATCTTGAGCCTGTGGAAGATCTTAAATAATTCTCAAGCTAAAGTAGGAGTCTTCTCTGAATCATTCCAAGTCACCTTGGGAGGAATGAATTCATCATACATATCGCCCAAAATTAGAGCCCATGAGATCTTGTGGACATCCCACAAACTGATACCTACTTCTCCATGAGTCAAATGAAAAGAATTAGTTGTTGGGCTCCAGTGGCTGAGTATCTCTGGCACGATGTTATCATGTCTGTAAACATATGTTTGCCCAACCCAGACACCCTCATATATTGCATCTCTCTTCAGATCCTCGATAAACTCTGCGTAGGTCTGTCGCACCCAGTATGACCACATCCAAGTTGGCTTCACACCTCCCCCAGGAAGGAAATCCCAACTTTTCTTCCAACCTTTGGATTGATCCATCTGAGCATTTCGGAAGACCGAAGGATGACAATGTGGTTGAAGCTCAGGTGTATGTTTTTTCAGATCTGGTGTGCAAGGGCTATGATGCATCATATAGGCCTTCTCCACTGTTCCAGCAGTTAGAAATACTCCTCCACCTGAGATATTTGCTGAAGCAAAGTTGGTATAATTCTGAAACCACAAAAATGGAAGATAATTCTTTACTTCTGGAATAATGACTTCTTGTAGATGACCATAGCCATACAAAGGTAGATAAGTGCTTTGAGGAAATTTGAGATGATATTTCTTCAGATACTTAGCCAAATTTGGAAGAGTACTATCTTTGACAGTATAATAATCATGGCCAATGATGTTCATCATATCATCTATCTGCTTTCTAGCCAGTTCATCAATTAATCCGGGTCTAAGAGCCATTAATTATGCACAAAGAGTTGAATAAGTTAATTTATAAATGAATTAATTTTTCACAAATTTGTGAAAGAAATCAAAAAAATGGCTAATGAATTAAGTCGCGCAAGTATGGAGATGTCGCGCAAGTGTTACATGTCCCACGCATGTTTTTGTCGCACATGTATCACCGCGCAAGTCCTATTACCTTGAGAGTAGCGCGACAGTGAGGAAACAGTGGAAAAAGAGACTTGCGCGGCGAAGATGGCTTGCACGGCGAGAGCTCGAGAAATTCGGGATCAGATACTATACAAGGCCAAAAGATGTGTATTTATAGGCCAGAAATCCTATCTGCGCGCCGTACCCAGTGCGCTTAAGGCCTGCGCGGAGAGAACTTGCGCGCCGCCCTTTGCGCCATCAAGACTTGCGCGACATCTTTCCTTTGGATGTCTGTGATTTCCTCAGAGTCAAATCCTCATTTCTTTCGGATCCAACTCTGAGGGGGGACTTTTGTTGACGCTCCTTTCGTCACAGAATCTAAAGATCAGAATAGGGGGAATATATGAGCACAAAGTGATTCAACCTTTGAAGAAAACATCAAAAATCGACAAAGGGATGAACAAGGAAAACTTTGCCCATAGGCCGCGCAAGTTTCCTCATGGTCGCGCAAGTGGACTTGCGCGACACACCTTGGAGCGCAAGTGACTTGCGCGACCTAATTGATAACTGCCCGGTAACCGCCCGAGGTCTTCTCCTGCCTATAAATAGACCCTGTGGGCCCCCCATTCGAGAGGATCTTTTTGCAGAAACTCGGATAGAAGCTCCCGACGCCCAAGTCTCTTTTCAAAGCTTCCGGAACACTTCTAAGGTAATTTCTTACCTAGAACGGAAGATCTAAAGAGAGGGAGGAAGGCCTAAGTGTTGAAACCCATCAACACTTGCACGCCTGATTGGTCAGCCCTTAAGGGAAGTGGTCACACTTGCGCGCCGCCTTACTCCTTCGATAGAAACTTGCACGTCCCTTTTTTTTGGAAGAAGCTCAAGAGGATTCTAAAGTCTTTAATAAAGAGTCTCTCAAGTATTTCAATGCTGGTTGAATATCGCGCAAGTACCCACCATGTCGCGCAGGTATACCTGCGCGACCAATACTTGCGCGCCCCCGCAATACTTGCGCGCCTTCCAAGACTTGCGCGCCCCTTTCTTTTTGGGTGCCTTTCTTGCCCATTTCACCCCTCTTAAGCCATTACACCTTTCCTTTTCAAGATTCAGTCTTCAAGACACTCTTCAAAGCCATTTATGGCATGATTTCTTGATTTGACTTCCTTATCTGAAGTGAATTCGTTGGAATATCTCTCAAAACCTAGTGATTTAAATATCTTTATGTCACTAAATATGGAGAGTTCATTCATTCAACCTCATCCTTTAAGATGAGATAATCCTTAACCTGGGTCTCCTTTTCAGGAATAAATCCCAGTCATAATATGGGCATCCTCCTCAGAAGTAAGCCTCAAATTCTTAAAATTCCCAATTCTGGGCATCCTCCTCAGGAGTATGCCCCAAACCTTAATCCTTTAACCTGGGTCTCCTTTTCAGGAAGAAGTCACAGTCATAATTTTGGGCTTCCTTTTCAGGAGTAAGTCCCCAGTCCCCTAACCTGGGCCTCCTTTTCAGGAATAAGTCCCAGTTATAAATCCCTTAACCTGGGCCTCCTTTTTAAGAGTAAGTCCCAGTCATAATCTTGGGCTTCCTTTTCAGGAATAAGCCCCAATTCCCTTAAATTCTCTTTAACCAGTCCTAATTTACATTTAATCTGGGATTCCTTCTCAGGAGTAAAACCCAATTATCAATCCTCTCCTAATTTGGGTTTCCTTTTCAGGAATAAGTCCCAAGTTAGAGTATTCAAATCTCCATGAAGCACATATACCTTTATGGACCCTGTTCCTGGATTTTCTCCCTAATGTAAATCCTAAACCTTCATCTATCTGGGCAGTCATACATACATAAGCCCCAAACCATTTCTTATGATTACATCTTTCATGGCCCAATTGTCCATTTTATGACCAATACCTCTTGTTTCTCACACCGAGCATGACTCACGTGAGCTTAGAGGGTAAAAGTAATTATGACATCCTTCTTTGAGCCATCAATCATAAACATCATACTCCCTTATTCGAACTACGTGGGTTCTGATTCCTTTTCCAAAACAAAGGATATGTAGGTAGCCCATCTATGGGTTCGATCCCAACTTTGAAATAATTTATGTCCTTCTGAATGACAATAAACTTCAAGTGCCCCACTGAGTGGCTTTAAAACCAGCCTAGTCATCATAATGACCAAGAGACTTTTTTTGAAGGATACCATTGAACAAGAATCTCTAAATATATATAGATGATTCTCTATCGATGAAGAACCTTGAATACATATAAAAGAATCTCTAAATTTCTTACATATTTAATCATTGATTGTTAAACTGAAAGAAATCTCATTTTATACTTGGTAATATAATAAGGATTCACGAACATAACTTAAATCTATAAAGAGAGTCCCGGAATAGACAATAATTCCCATCAAAAAGGTGTGATGAGTTCGACCTCCCATCCTCTCGACCAATGAAAATTCCTAAGCCTCATCAGTCCACAAGCTAATGAGCGCCTACCTTTGGAAAGTAGGTCCAAATGGATGTGGAGTCATTGGATGTTTCCGTTTCTACGAACAAACCCGTTAGAAACCGATCGGAACGTTTGAATCTCCCATCCAGGAGTTCATCCCCGAATTCTGAGGGAAACAATGAGGAAGCTCACACAATCAATTCCCCTTATAGTCTAAGGTATTCAAGGTCTCTCTGAGGAAGCTCACTAGGTCAATTCCCCTTATATCCCCAAGGTTAAGGACTCTCTGAGGAAGTTCACACAATCAATTCCCCTCAAAGCCCAAGTCATTCAATTAAATAAAAGACTCTCTGAGGAAGCTCACATGGTTAATTCCCCTTATAGTCTAAAGCAGTCAAGGACACTTTGAGGAAGCTCACCTTGTCAATTCCCCTTATAGCCCCAAGGTCAATGATTCTATGAGGAAGCTCACTCGGTCAATTCCCCTCATAGCCCAAGTCATTCTATTAAATCAAAGACTCTCGGAGGAAGGTCACACGGTCAATTCCCATTATAGTCTAAAGCAGTAAAGGAATCTCTAAGAAAGCTCACTCAGTTAATTCCCCTTATATCCCTAAGTGGTCCTAGTCTCTCTGAGGAAGCTCACTTGGTCAATCCCCCTTATAGCCTAAAGTTCTCAAAGACTCTCTGAGGAAGCTCACTCAGTGAATTCCCCTTATAGTCTACTACACCGGGTTCTCACCAGCCTGTGTAGGTCAATGGGAATAACAGTGGAATATGGCCAAAGTAAACCTACAGAACTACTTGGATAACTAGTCTATAGTATATCAAGCATGTCAAAATAAAAACTCTCCACCTAACAGCAACAGGAATGGAAAACAGGCAAGGCGACCAAACATGTTAATAATACCAAAGATCATAAACAGATCATGCGTGGTTAAAGAATCCAAATCACAACAAACAACCCTATTCATATCCAATTAACCTCTACACAATCATTCAAGCACGACAGACAATCAACAGGGGAAAACGGTAAATGCACAATACCCCGTTCAATGGTATTGGGCATAATTGCAAATAATACTCAAATACTTTTAACATAAAGGCACAAAACACCTACCTTGGTGTTGTGATATCGATATACTCTGGAGTCGACCCTTGGATCGACCTATAACACGGTATATCTACAAAAACATCTAAAAATGTTCAATGAAGGATAACTTGAGGAAGAAAACAAATCATGAAATGAAGCTCAATCAGAAGAGAGAGCTTATCGAGGTGATCCCAACGCAATCGATGATGGATTAATTGGAGATCAGATGGAGGCTCGGGGGCTCAGAGAAGGATCGCGGCCATACGGGTTCTCTCGGATGAAGAAAACCTAAAAAAAGATGGTTCTGGCGATTAGATGTGACCCTGATGCATTTAATAAAAAAAAGTACACAACATGTACTTTTGATGTACACAACGTGTACTTTCCATTTCCGTACTCCACTTTAGGTGGCCTCCAAGTCACCCCCACATGGCTTTGTGCATGGACGGTACATGGCCAACACCTGGCTACTTGTGGTAACAGAGTACACGACATGTACTCATAAAGTACATGGTGTGTACTTTGAAAATTTCCAGAATTTCCTTTTTTTCTCAAAAATGACTAGAAAAGGAAATACATACCTGAAAAGAAGATCCAGGTTCTTACAAACTTACCCCTTAAAGAAATTAATCCATGAATTTCCCTTGTGCGGCGTAGAAGAAGAAACCTCGAACAGTTCTGGCCACTGTGCTCATACATTGTCCTCCCTCTCCCAAGTCTCATCCTGCACTCGCCCATGCTACCATAGCGCTCATACCAGAAGAACATACCGGCCACAGAGAAACTTTGTAATGTGATCAAAAATCCGTATATGATGCTCCTATAACAACGCATCCACTTCGAGCTCAACCTCCTCAGGTTGAAAGAAATGAGACGGGTCTGAAAAGTAACACTGGAGCCGAGAAATGTGAAAAACATCATGCATATCCCGATACTTCTGGGGTAACTGCAACTGATAGGCAACCAAACCAACTCTCTCCACAACTTCGAATGGTCCGACGTACCTCAGTGGAATCTTACCCTATCTCATAATCCTCCTATGTCCCAACCTCGGTGTGACATGCAGGAAAACCTGATCACCAACCTCGAATTCTAGAGGTCATCTTCACTGATCAGCATAAGACTTCTGTCGAGACTGTGCAGTATCCATCCCTTTTAGAATCAACTCTATCTACTCTATGGTCTCCTAAATAAGACGTGGTCCCAGCATAGCTGCCTCTCCTACCTCCAGCCAACATAAAGGTGATCGACATGGCCTAACGTACAAAGCATCATAAGGTTCCATTTGAATAGTTTCTTGAAAACTATTATTGTAGGAAAAATATACAAGAGCTATGTGCTTCTCCCAAGAACCTCCAAAATCCTGGATGCATGCTCGTAGCATGTCATCAAGCACCTGAATCATACGCTTGAACTGGACATCTATCTTAGGGTGGTAAGCCGTACTCAAAAGTACCTGTGTACCCAAATCCTTTTGAAGCCCCTACCAGACCTGAGAAGTAAAACGGGCATCCTTGTCTGAAACAATGGAGTGTGGAACTCCATGAAGACGTACAATCTCACAGATGTACAACCGTCCCAACTCATCAACACTAAAGGTCTCCTTTAATGGAAAGAAGTGATAAAACTTCATAATCTTGTAAATGATCACCCAAACTTCATCATTACCTTGAGGTGACCTCAGAAACCCTGTTAAGAAATCCATCATGACGTCATTCCACTTCCACTCAGGAATGATTAACTTCTGTAAAATCCCTACTGGCCGCTGATGCTCCACCTTCAGCTACTGAAAGGTGAAACACCTCATGATGAAACTAAAAACATACTTATTCATACCTGGACACCAATACTAACAGTGTAGATCACGATACATCTTGGTGACACCAGGATGAACTGCCCAAACAGAGGAATAAAAACCCCGCATCAACTCCTCGAGTATATCTGCTTGCACCCATACGCGCCCTTGGAAACACAAGATCTCATCCCCGCCTATTGTCCACATAGGAATATGGTCTTCTCCTGACATGCCCTCTCATAGGACTAGGCCTTCAGAATATGATGGCTTCCTCATTCACACTCAATCAAGAAGAGTAGAGGTAACAACCACAGAAGAAAGAAACATCTGCCCCTAACTGCCGTGCACTTCAAAATGCATCTCAGAGAATAGATCCATAAGCTACCACTCACTAATGGCCTCCTGAACTGCCTTTATATGAGTCCTGCTCAACGCATCATCCACTGCGTTGCCTTTCCCAGGTGTATAGGCAAGCTCAAAGTCAAAATACTGAAGGTACTCAACCAACCTTCACTGTCTCAAATTCAGATCATGCTGAGTGAAAATGTACTTGATACTCTTGTGGTCGGTGAAAACCACAAAATGATCTCCCAGGAGATAATGTCTCAAAAAACTCAAGGAATGAACAACTGCAGCCAATTAGAGATCATTCGTCGGGTAATTCCTCTCATGTGGCCGTAATTGCCGAGACCCATACACAACGACTCCATCTCCCTACATAAGCACAACTACCATCTCGATACCTAATGAATCAGAGTAAACAGTATAGATCTTGCATGGATTTGGAAAGACTAATATCAGTGCTGAAGTCAACCTCCCTTTCAGCTCTAGAAAGGCTGACTCAGAAGAATCTAACCACAGGAACTTTGCACCCTTCTTAGTCAAACCCGTCAGTGGTGCCGCTAAGTGTGAAAATTATTGTATGAAACATCTGTAGTATCCATCCAGCCCTAGAAAACTTCGTACCTCAAAGATGTTCTTGGAATGCTCCCAGAAAACTACTACTCTCACTTTCTCTGGGTCAACTGATACTCCTGTCTCTGAGATAACATGACCCAAGACGTGAATCTGGTCCATCCAAAAGTGGCATTTTGAGATCTTATCATATAACAGATGCTCTCTCAGTTTACTCAAAATGATCTCAATATGGTTAGAATGGTCATGTTGATTATGAGAGTACACCAAGATATCATCCATGAAAACCACCATAAAGGAATCCAAGTATGGATGGAACACTCGGTTCACCAGTGCCATGAAAACTGCAGGTGCGTTCGAAAGATCGAACGACATAGCCATTTACTTGTATAGACCATAACTACTCTAGAAGGATGTGAGAGGTATATCTGATGGTCTAACAGGAAACTGATGGTAATATAATCTCAAGACAATCTTTGAGAACATCCGGTCTCCTCAAAGTTGAACAAATAGATCATCAATCCTAATCCAAGGATATCGGTTCTTGACTGTCAACTGGTTCAACTTTTGATAGTCCACAAAAATTCTGAAGGTACCGTCTTCCTTCTTCACAAATAGGACATGCGAACCCCAAGGATAAGTACTAGGTTGGATGAAACCCTTAGCTTACAACTCCTCCAACTGCTTCGTGAGCTCCTGCAACTCAGGTGTATCCATCCTATAAGGAGGAATGGACACCGGTGCCTCTCCTGGCACAAGCTCAATAGAAAAGTCTACCTCGCACTTCAGAGGCAAACCTAAAAAGTCCTCTAGAAGGAAATATTTGAAATGATCCACCACTGGAGGAAAGTATAACTGTCAAGTCCCCTGGTACTCCAGATATAGACTAGAAATCTTGGCTAAAATTCCTCCCAACCAATGATGCTCAGGTCCCACTCTACTTGCCTAGAAATCCCACACAATCTTTTGAAGAAAAGATTCACCTTCTAGTGATGTGAAACTCACCCTGAGGCGATAATAGTCAAAGAATACCTGGAATGGAACTAACCAGTCCATCTTGAGAATGACATCATAATATGTCATCTCTAGGACATAGAGGTCCCATAAGAAGTGACACCCACCAACCTCTAGAGGGAACTCCCTGCACTGACGTACACTAGCCGTTCTAGTCCCTAATGGGGTGTCTAGTATCAAGATATTAGTAGAAGAAAATATGCAGAGACCAAGGATCTCCACAAAAACAACAGATATAAAGATATGGGAAGCCCCTATATTGAAAAGAGAAGAATCTAAAACTGAGGCTACTAAGATCGTACCTCAAACAATAGAGGGTTCAAGATCCTACTCCGGCTGGGTCTGCTCTACTGCAAAGGTCTGACCTGTACCGCGACCCTGTGACCCTACCTCACCACTCGGAGCTGATCCACCCTGATGTCATCGAAAAAAGGGTGACTGGATACCATGTCCATGACCTCCACCTCATCATGAATGACTAGAAGAACCCCAGTTCCTAGACTGGTGAGAAACAGGTGGTTCTACTCTTGAATGCGGAGTCATAGAAGAACCCCTGTCACTAGCTGCTAGTGAGAAGAACTGACAGAAGCACTGAAGGTGACCCATCTTTCCACAACATCGACACTCCACTGGGTCACTCATGAAATGTGGCCTCGTATGCATGCTCTTCCAACACTGGTATCATACCACCTGGCTACCCGAAGATGCATCCTGCCTACTCTAATCTCCTCGTGCAGTCTCCCTGTAGCACTTCCTGCTATCAGTAGGAGGAATACTAACTCTAGATGCCGAACCTACCTAGCTCACAACTCCAGAATCCCTCATATTATGCTCTGTGATCTACGCCTGGTTGATGATAGAGGATATCGAAGTCAACCTGAAGATGTTCACCTGAGATCGGATGTCATGCCTCAGACCATCCTCAAACTTCCGTGCAAGGAACAAGTCATCACCTTTTAGAATAGGAGGGAAATTTTGTAGCTCTGTGAAGTGAGAAGAATACTCCATAATAGTAAGAGTAACCTGCTCCAGACTCATGAAATCTCGGGCTCGATCAGACCTCAAGGTCTCTGGATAGAAGTAATCATAGAAGATGCTCTGAAACTCATCCCAAGACATATTTTGCTGGCATCCCACCTATGAGATCACATCCTACCACCTCTTGGCGGAGTCTCGAAGCATGTAAGAAAAAAGAATCACCCTCTTCTCTGGAGGTATCTCTAGACACTCAAAAATCGTTAGCGTGGCTTCTAGCCACGACTTTCAGCCTAGGGTCCTCCATCCCCTGAGAAAGTGGGGGTATGCTGCTGCTGAAAGACCCGCATAAATTCTGCCATCGATGGGGCAGGATGTGGTGCTCCCTAAAATGTCCACATCATCCTAAAAAATTCCTCTCTAAACTGTGAATCAGCACCTAGGTTGGGTATAATGGTTGGTGCTAATACTGGAATGATAGGAAGATCTGCAGGTAGTACCAGAATAGCCATGTCCGGTGTCTGATCACCACCTAGAAACTGGCATACAACCGAAGGACGTCTCGGTGGCATGAATATGCAAGGTCAAGCACACACCTTAGATTAAGATTATCAAGGACTGAAAACTAGAGGTATAATAATGGAACATGAGTAATAAATCACTCATGTTTTTCAAAACATGACTACATGGCATGTAAAATTCCTACATGGTGTGTTCCCTTCAATCATTTTCATGGGCGCGTACTCCTACCTAAACTGGTTATGTAACACCCCAAACACACAGTGTGTTGTCTTAACACATGACGTGTGCCTAAATCCTCTTCCCTTTCTTGAGTCCTTCTATATGGTTAAGACACACGATTGTCTTAAGACAAGACTACACGGCGTGTTCATGGTAGACACGGTGTGTACTAGACAATCTTCACTTGGTCCATTTTGTTAGTGAAACAGCCTAACACATGGCTCATACTACACGGTGTGTTCAAGGTGGGCACGACTTGTATGTAAATGGATAACACCAACCCGTGTTGTTCGTGACATGGATGGGTACCTGGGTCAGACTACACGATATGTTCAATCCTGAAACGTCGTGTATAGCTTAAGGTTTATCCGTCCGTGTTGTTAGTTACACAGGAAGACATAGGGTCAACACTACACGGCATGTTCGACTCGTACATGACATGTTCCCACCAGAATTTCTCCATCCCGTGTCTCTACCCACACGACCTACGACATGGTTAGAGACTACACAACATGCACATAAAGTACATAGTGTGTACTTAAGAAAAATAGTTTCTTCCCAAACAGAAGAACACACGGTGTGTACTTAACATTACACAGTATGTATTCTAGGTTTTTCCGGATATTAAGCCTCAGAAACTACTCCAGAACCCAGAAAAAAACTACGAAGAACACTGAAAGTGAAAAATTCTGATCCGTGAGGGCCCATACTCCCCATGAATCAAATTTTGACATCTTATACACATTATAACATGGGAAACAAAGCAATAATTCACCGAATTATGGTCCATGAGGGCCCATAACACCTCAAGAACCAAGGTTTGACATTAATTAAAAAAACCTTACAAAAACAATACCCTATCAAATAGTAGGTATTTTATCAAGGCATCTATCACAACAACATTCATATTCTACACAACATCTATCACAACAGCATGAAATCACTAATACATCCTAGATGGCATGGAAAGAATGCATGACATGTGATTTATATAAAGTTACTATATGATGCATGATATGGAATACCCTCATCTCATTGGGTTACAACAAAAATAGAACCTCAATGAAATCAACAATAACATCACAAATCATGTGAATCACTCGAGGTGAAATCAAATCAGTTGTAATAATTGAAAATCCAGAAAAATTGCAATTAAACGAGGTAGATTGGCTTTTACCTATACATGGGTTAGCTACTCCCGGGCACATCTTATTACCAAGTTCCTATTCCATCCTATACCGGGATAAAGGCTCCAAATAGTAAGTCAAGATAAAAGAATCCCTCTGATACCACTTTGTAATGTCTCGGTTCCGGAAGCCACCCAGAGGCACCCCGTACCCAGTTGGTCACATGGCCTCAAGTGAATTTTCCCAAACGCCAAAGGCTACCAACTAGAAACGAGGGCCTTGGGTGTGATAGTGGGGAAACTATTCCCTCATTGGCAGAGTAACACAACAGAAGAGAAACAAATACCCAATAGTGGAAGCATTAAATATACCAACAACAATAATAGTGGAAGACTGGAATAAAAAAAACTGAAGCACATATATAAATGATGCATGGTAACATGTGTCTAGGAAAGCATCCAAACAAATCACAATTCTGGAATACAAACTATACTAAACCAAAGTACAAAAGAAAAACAGATAACAACTCTTCAGCATCGCAAGCCTCAACTTTTCCCCTGCTCTCCAGCTCCACATTCAATCATGAACCTGAAGTAGAAGGGAACTTTACCTTGTCTATACCTGCAGAAATATAATCTATTTGGGCCCAAAATCATGGCCCAAACAGGGTGTGAGACTAAATCCCAGTATACAACCACCCAAAGATCCGTACCTAACAGTCGGTGAATATATGGCAGTTAAAAGTACAAAAAGAAGTAAATAGGAAAGTACTCAGTAGTAAACAATTCCACATATAAAAAAAAACCAAGCACTATAACCCTCTAAGAAGTGAAAATAGCCTATCCCCTACGGTTCCATTATAAGAATATATAAGGACTCTCCGGGTAAGCGCTCACAGTCAATTCCCCTTATAGTCAAAGGTAAAACAAGACTCTCTGAGGAACTTCACACAGTCAATTCCCCTTATTGTATAAGGTAGTCAAGGACTCTCTGAGGAAGCTCACATGGTCAATTCCCCTTATATCCCCAAGGTCAAGGACTCTATGAGGAAGCTCACTCGGTTAATTCCCCTCGTAGACCATGTTGTTCAATTGAATCAAATAATCTTTGAGTAAGCTCACACAATCAATTCCCTTTATAGACTAAAGCAGTCAAGGAATCTCTGAGGAAGCTCACTCGATCAATTCCCCTTATATCCCCAAGGTCAAGGACTCTCTGAGGAAGCTCACTCGATCAATTCCCCTCATAACCCAACTTGTTCAATTAAATCAAAGACACTCCGAGGAAGCTCACACGGTAAATTACCCTTATAGTCTAAAGTAGTCAAGGACTCTCTGAGGAATCTCACTCGGAAAATTACCCTTATAGCCCCAAGTGGTCCTAGGCTCTCTGAGGAAGCTCACTCGGTCAATCCCCTTATAGCCTATAGTGCTCAAAGACTCTCTGAGGAAGTTAACTTAGTCAATTCCCCTTATAGTCTACTACACCAGGTTCTCACGGCCCTATATTGGTCAACATGCATAGTAGTGCAATATGGACAAAGTAAACCTATAGAAATACTTGGCTAACTAGTCTACAGTATATCAAGCATGTCAATATACAAACTCTCCATCCTACAACAACAGGCATGGAAAACAGGAAAGGCGGCCAAACATGCTATGCAGAACAACAGTCGTAAACAAATCATGCATGGGTAAAGCATCCAAAGCACAAAAAACAACCCTATTCATATCCAATTAACCTCTACACAAGCATACAAGCATGGTAGGAAATCAACAGGGTTAAAACCGTAAATACACAATACCCTATTCAAGGGTATTGGGAATAATTTTACATAATACTCAATGAATTTCAACAGAAAGGTACAAACCACCTACCTTGGTGTTGTGAGATCGATATACTTCGACATCGGCCCTTGGATCGACCTAGAACATGGTAGATCTACAAAAACGTATAAAAAATTAAATTAAGGATAACTTGAGGAATAATAGGAATCATTAAAGGAAGATCAAGCAGAAGAGTGAGCTTACCGAGGTGATCCCAACGCAATCTACAGTGGTTGAATCCGAGATTGGATGGGGGCTTGGGGGCTCTGAGAAGGATCACAGTTGTACTAGTTCTCTTGGATGAAGAAAACCTTAAAGAAGACAGTTTTGCAGAATAGACACAACCCCAGTGAGTTTAATGAAAAAAATAAAGTACACGGTGTGTACTTTTGAAGTACACAGCATGTACTCGCCATTTCCATACTGCACTTTAGGCGGCCTCCAAGTCACCCCCACACGACCGTGTGCTTGGACGGTACATGGACAACACCTGACTACCTGTGGTAACTGGGTACATGATGTGTACCCATAAAGTACATGGCTTGTACTTCGAAAATTTCTAGAATTTCTTCTTTTTCTAAAAAATGACCAGAAAAGGAAATACATACCTGAAAAGAAGATCCAGGTTCTTACAACTATACCCTAATATTAGAGTGTCGTAGTGAATACAATCATAAATATACCATAGAGTAAGTATATATAAACTGAAATAATAAATAAAGAAATAAGATAATAGATAACTGAAGAACTGTATAATAATATCAAAAGCCACTAAGTAGTGTCATATACATAAATTAATGGAATGCTTATATAAAAAATGGGAATAGAGAACATTAATATAAAATCATGCTATAAAAAATTTCAAAATGAAGAAGGTCCTAATCCACTATCATCTTGAGAATATTCTTGATCCTCTACTCCTATACACCATCTATAAGTAAAGAATACCAAAACCCTAAGCAGGGTGCTTGTCCATATCCATACCTATAGTCATATATTATTCTTGGGTAGTAAAGGTATCCCAAGTTGGGTGTGATATTAAATAAAATTTTTCCACTACCAAGGGTTTATAGAAGTAATACAAGTAGTTATCATAGCTAAACAATGTACAAATATGAATTGAATAAGAAACATAAAATAAACTACCATCCTCCTTAAGTTCTTAGAGGACACTCAGAGGCTCTACTTTCTTCGGCTCAGGGCTGGAATAAATGTCTTATTAGTCACTATATATATAGTAATGATATATATATAGTATAGTTATATATTACATCCACCTATATGGACTAATTTTGTGTAGGTTTAAGTGGAAATGTACCTAGAATACTATATAATGGCAGGACCAGGATGTTACTCAGACATCCATAACCAGTCTAAATAATACTATATGATCAAGAAATATGGTAAATTCCTTACATCCCAAAAATAAAAAAAGATATCATGCTCAACACTTGGTATGGTGAGTGTGCTGTCATGTCTACACTTAAAGAAAGGGATGTGGTGCGTCAGGCCCACCATCCAAATAGTATCAATGATGTGAGACATCATGCTCAACACACGATGTAAGGGAGAATGATATTTTCATGATCCATATTACCTTTACCATCATACGAAATCCTATAATAATGCATAGTCATATTTATAATTAAATACATGAGGCATTACCTGTCATGTGTCTCAATAGTCATTCCAGATATAAACAAGGCATTACCATTCAATTAATGCAGTTAATTAGGTACCCTTTATTTAGCATGGACTTTCCACCCATTTACAACTAATTTAATTTAAATCATTCAATTCATTTAAGTAAAAGAAAACCACCATGAAAGATCCATCCTATATGAAAAATACATTTAATTCCCCGAAACATGGAATTTCAATTATAAGGATAAATGATCAATTAGGAGGTGTCCTTGGAAATTGGGAAAATACAAATAAGGAAAACACATTATTATGTTGGGAAAAGCACATATGAGGTTCCTTGGGTTCATTCCACATTTATATAATAGGAGAAAATCCATTTATAATCTAAGATAAATTCTTAGAAGGTGTTTTGAGAAATTAAATAATTAACAATTGAGGAAAATTCAAGTTGGAACACCCTAGGGGTGTGCATAACTAAGGTCAACAACCTCTAAGCCACTAAAAAGGGATCAAAGGGCATATATCAAGGTGTGTATATCATTTTAATGTAAATAACTCAATTAAACAGTGACACGTGGTAAAGATCGACATGTAACATGATGGTGAAGCTATGAAACACCAAAACTAATGAGGAAAATAATGAGTTCACCCACATTAGGTTCGTAGATGAATCCTCATCCAATGATGGACTCATATTTGAAGTAGGATTAGAGAAATTGAAGAAATAATTAAAATCCTTGAAAATTTGGAAAAAGATATTGAACAAAAATAGTGAAATAGTTCCGAAGATAATATAAATAGTAAGGAATCATATTTTAGATCTTACTGAGATGGATATGATGCTTATGACGTATCAAGATTTAGACAACAGACAAAGAAGTTATCAAGGATCCTAGATTGAAGGATGTGATAGATCATGGGAGGAAGAACCTCAAAATAGGAGGCAGATGGTTTTCCCACATGGTTTGGAAAACTGTGTGACAACTGCACTCAAGACACTATCCAAGGAGTAACCCTTCATGGTTAAGGTGCATGGTTTCACTAAAAGTTAACAAACCATGAAAAATACCACTCTTAAAATTCTAAAATTTCTCACAAGGGTGTGCTACTGGAGTCTCATGATTTTATAAAAAACCATTTGGATCTTTCTTCCCCTCTATTTTACCCACATGGTTAGTAGATATGTATAGGATGGGCTATACGATTTCTAATAATTGTGCGGCCCAATTTTTTTTTCAAAAACTTAGGTTTTTGGACTCCGAACAATCCCATGAAACCCTCATAACCCTTGGACTCCTTTGGTTAACATTATAATCAAATTTTATAGGAATTTAAACCAAATAAAAATGATCCATACCTTCATGAAAAGACGGGTCGTTACAACCTACCCTCCTTAAAGAAAATCATCCCAAATTTGGACCAATGAGGGTAAAGAGGTATCATCTGCAAAAAGTTCCAGACACTAAGCTTCTATATCAGCTTCCTCTTCCCAAGACTCTTCCAGTACTTGGACGTGCTACCATAGCACCCATACCAAATGAACTGACCATCCTTTGAGGGACTTCACACTCTGATCAATAATAAAAACTGAATACCCCTCGAAGGAAGAATCTATATCCAATTAAATCTCACTAGGATGAAAGAAAAGTGATGGGGTTGGATGATATTGGAGAAGGTGAGACACATGAAATACATCATACATTAAACAATATCTATGAGGGTGTCTTATCTAATAAGCCACTGGTCTGATTCATTTCACATCTTCGAAGGGTCTAATGAACCTAGGTGAGAGCTTACTCTGACTCTGATAATTTTTATTGACCAAACTAGGAAATACTTTTAAGAAAACATACTCTCCAACCTTGAAATAAATAGGTCTCCCATTTTGGTTGGAATATGATTGTTGTCTAGACTGAGCTATCATCATGAAATTTCTGATCAATTGGACCTACTCTGTAGTCTTCTGCATGAGACATAGTCCAAGAATATATGCCTCCCCAGCTTCTAGCTAGCACAGATGTGAATGATAGGGCCTACCATACAAGGAATCATAAGGATCCATCTTAATGGTAGCACAAAATATGTTATTATAATAAAACTCATTGATGGGAATGTGTTTCCCCTAGGAACCCCAGAATTCAAGGACATATGAACAGATTATGTCCTCGAATACCTGAATAGTATATTCCGTCTGTCCATCGGTATGTGGGTTATATTTCATGCTCAAATTAACCTATACACCCAAGGACTTATGCAAACCCTACCATAAATTTGATTTAAATCGAGTGAATCTACCAGAAATGATAAAATAAGGATCTCTATAAAGTCGTACAATCTCCTTAATGTATAGCCTTCCAAGCTCATATACTGAGAAAGTCTCTCTCATAGGTAAGAATTTTGAGAACTTTGTCAAAATATCAACAAAAACCTACACTTTATCATTTCCATGTGGTGATTTGGGTAGACGTATCACTAAATCCATCAAAAAAATATCCCATTTCTATTCTGGAATGGAAGATGGTTGTAAAATCCCCGCTGAACACTGATATTCCACCTTCACCTACTGAAATGTGGAACACCATGTGACGAAGCCAAAATATTGTGTTTCATTCTAGGACACCAATACTAGTGCCATAGATCTCACTACATTTTGGTGACATCGGGATTAACTTCCCATGCTGAGGCATGGAATTATCACATCAACTCCATTCTTATGTATTTTGGGACCATACACACCCATGGAATAGTAAATTATCATCCCCATATATTGTCCAACATAAAGGTTAATCATCATCTAGGACTATTTCCCTTAGAAAATTCCCTTAGGATCAGATAGTTTCCTCATTTGTACCCATTCTAGAGGAGTATATGTCACTACTAAGGCTGAGAGGATAGTCCTTCCATGGTCCTCTTGAATGTCAATATGCATATCTAAGAATAAGTCCATGAGCATCCATTTTCCACTGGACTCCTATATATCATGAGTCTGAGTCTTTCAGCTCAGAGCATTGGCTACTACAATGCCTTTACCAGGTGTATAGGCAAGCTTGAAATCAAAGGAATGTAGGTACTCAAACCACCTATGTTTATTGATATTTAGATCCCACCATGTAAATATATACTTGAGGATTTTGTGATTAGTGAATACCATAAAATGCACTCCATGTAGATAGTGTTTCCCACAGTGTATAGTGTGAACTATAATAGCTAGATCAAGGTTATTCATTGGTTAATTCCACTCATGAGGCCTCAAATGACAAGACCCGTACATGAAAGCTCAAGCTTTCTACATTAGTACATTGCCTAGTCCAATATCTGATGTGTAATAGTATACAGTATAACTCCTACTTGAATCTAGTAGAATCAATATTGGTGTTGAAGTCAAACGACCCTTCAACTCTTGAAAGGTTTATTCACATGCTTCTGACCATAATATTTTTACACATTTCTTTTTCAATCCCTTAAATAGCATTAAAAAATGTGATAAATCCTATATTAATAATTTTTAGTATTCATAATGTCCTAAGAAACCCCTAATTTCGAATAAGTTCTTGGGATGCTCCCAAGAAACCACAACTCTCACTTTCTCTAGGTCTACTGAATCTCCTAACTCTAAGATAATGTAACCCAGGAAGTTAACATTGTCGATCCAAAAGTGTCATTTAATGATATTAGCATAGAGATGATGCTCAATCAGTGTGTTAAGAACTATATAAATATAAGTTTTAGGGTAGTTTATGTAGTGATAATATAGTAATATATCGTCAATAAAGACTAACACGAATGAATCCATATATGGGTGGAAAACATAATTCATTAGATCCATGAAGACTATAGGTTCATTTGTGAGTATGAATGGTATAAAAAAGTACTTTTATAGACTATACCTTCTACTAAAATATTTTCAAGGTATGTTTGATGACTTGACATTCACCTGGTGATAGTCTGAACTCAAGTCTATCTTTAAAAACACTCTCTCTCCTCAAAGATGATCGAAGTGTTTATCTATTTGAGGTAGTAGATACTGATTATTTTTAGAGAACTGATTTAATTGATGGTAATCCATGAAAATCTTAAGGGTAACATCTGAATTCTTTAAAAAAAGTACCAGTGAACCCCAATGATACGTGCTGGGGAATATAAAACCATTAGCCTCCAGATCCTCCAATTTCTTCTTGAGTTACAGAAGTTCCATTGGTTCCATTATATAAGGTGGAATGTTTACTGATGATACACCTAGAAATAACTCAATGGTGAACTCTACCTCTTTAACCAAAGGTAGACCATATAATTCATTGAGAAATAAATCTCTAAAATGATCCACTATAATATAGAAAAAAATATTTCGTAACCCCTAGTCAAATAGGAAAATAATGGTGATCTGATCTATCACATTACCTAGACTATGTTTCTTTGGTTCATCTCTAGTCATATTAACATCCCATTATCCCTTATGTATGTGCCTACTACCCTATGGTGATGTAAACCTTACCCTCCAATGATATAAATCAATATGTTCTTAAAAGGGAACTAAATAGTTCATCCTAATGATTATGTCAAATCTCATCATATCAATGATGTAAAGATTCCATACGAGAAAGTATCCACCAATATCAAGGGGAAAATCCTTAAAAAAGTGAATTCCCTATGAGAAGATACCTAATAGGGTATCAAGAATTATAACGCCATGAAAGTGTTTGATATCAATTTCTAAACTCCACATAATAGTCTCAGATATAAAAGAATGAGACACACTAAAATAAAACTAACACTAAAGTCGATGCTACTAGAATAGTACCTTATATAGTAGAATGTCAAGCACTCTACTCCTTCGGCATAGGTTGGACTGCATGTTACTGTCCTGTATCGTGGCCTTGAGTCACTGCTTGACTACTCTAAGTAGGCCTTCTCTACTGGTGCTAAGAATCACAAGTTTGATTGCCTCTACCTCAACTATCACCTCGACCTGATCTATTGATTGTATTCTAGCTTAATACCTATCGTGATACTACTATCCCCGCTTTGGAATGTGGGATAAGAGTAGATACCCACTTAAAAAGCACTGATGGAAAGGTCATAAAGAAGCTCTAGATATTCCCCATCCAAATATAGCCTTCAACTTCGACTTGATCTTGTAAGCACGGAGGCTTCAGGTGTCCTGACATTCCATACTAGTGACATATTTTAAATATATCATCATTGGGAGCCTGAATACCACCACCTCCATGAGTAGCTTCAAAAAATCACTTTCCCTAGGAGAATAAGCACTAATATATCTAGATGCCGAACCACCTCAACTTTCACCATCAGCTTCCCTCAAATTATGATATCTAATAAGGGCCTGGTGGAAAATTTCATAAATGGTAGTCAACATGAATATATTGAACTCCAATCAGATGTAATATACTATCCCATCTTTTAATTTCCTAGTGTTCATAAGGTAATCACCAACTATAGTAGGAGTAAACCACTATAACTTAGTAAAACGAGTAGAGTGTTCCATAACAGACAGGCCTCCCTATTGCAGGTTCATGAATTATATAGCTCTGTCAGCCCTCTGAGTCTGGGGAAATAAATATTCATAGAATATAGTTCGGAAATCTGCCCAAAAAATATATCTATGTTGATCATATTGGGTAATAACATCCAAGCATTTCTTGGTGGAATCATAGAGCGTAAAAGCTTCAAGATTGTTCCTCTTCTCTAGAGGCATCTCTAGATTCTCAAATATATAAAGAATAGCATTGACCCATGACTCAACAACATGTGGTCCTCCATTCCCTAAAAAGGTGATAGGATTATGCTACTAGAATTCTCATGTAAAATATTCTATGGTTAGGGAAGGTTGAAAAATACCTTGTATATTCTTCAGAATACATAGAAATCCCTCTCAAAATTGGGTGTCACTTCCTATATCAAGAATAGGAAGAGGTTCCATAGGGGGTACTGCAGAAGGAATCACTGGTGGCTTAAGGCCTACCACCTCAGGTTCATATTCATCACCACTTTCAGGGTGTACAATTAGAGGCCATTTTTTTGGAATGATACTATAATGCTAAACCCATGATTTTGAGTAAATATTAACAATTGAAAAGATTAATGATAGAAAAATAGGAAAGGTGAATATCCTTCCTATAGAAATGATCATGCCTCTCTACAAACTCTAAAAGCCCGGTCTAGGTAGAAGAAGAGACCATATTGTTCATCAGAACAATAGAGAGACCCACTACCCAATACTAGGGTGGATTTTATGTCCAAATCTCTATTTCCCATATATAAGATAGTTATTTTCACTTTAAAAGTCCCACATATTTTAGATTTGTGCTCATTAAAATATTTAAATCTCTTTAAATGGGAAAATTAGATAGATCAACAATCCTATTTAATAAGGGCCCATACTCATTATAAACCAAAATATGAAATCCACTTAACTCATACCATAACATGTTGTAACCCATGAAAGCAATGGTTCTTGGATAAATGTGCCATAATTTACTACTTAATGTGTCTGATTTTACCTATGGAAAAAAGAAATGTTAGGTTAAAGTAGGAACTTTAAGTGTAAATTCTATTTTCCAATCCCTAAAATAAACGTGAGAACATTTCAATACATAAACAAGGCACTAATAATATG
The DNA here is from genome assembly GCA_963277665.1 of Viscum album. NCBI lineage: Eukaryota > Viridiplantae > Streptophyta > Magnoliopsida > Santalales > Viscaceae > Viscum > Viscum album. Next base: position 644,599,224 of record OY728122.1, read on the forward strand.
AAGAATATCAAAACTCTTAAGTAGGTTGGTTTCCCTTATCTGTAACTAGAGTCATATAATCTTCTCAGGTACCAAAGGAAGCTACAATTGAGTGTGAGATTAAATCCAAGTAGTCCACCACCAATGGTGTCTATAAGTAAACCTAGTAGTTCTCATAACCAAGTTATAAATAGAATCAGAAAAAAGTGATGCAATAAATAATTAGACTCCTTAGGTTCCTAGAGGACCCCCGAAGGATCTACCTGCATCAGTTCATGGCCAGAATGAATATCTTATTAGTCACTATATATATATATATTAATGATATATATATATATATATTATAGTTATTTATTTTATCCACCTATTTTGAGCAAATATTTAAGGACGTAAGTGGCCATATACCTTGAATACTAGGTGTTGGCTAGACCAGGTCATAACTTAGACATCCATGACCTGTCCAAATGAGCCTATAATATGAAGAAATAGGTTAAATTACCTAAATCCCATAAATAGTGAGATATATCATGATTGAGACTTAGGATAGTGAGTGTGATTTCATTTCAACACTCAAATCAACGAACATGGTTCGTTATGCCCACCATCTAAATAATATCAATAGTGTGATATGTCATGCTCAACACCTGATGTAAGGGATCATGATACCATCATTATCAATAGAAAACTTACCATCATACCATATCCTATATCATGGAATAATTATATTTATAATTAAATAGATGAGTCATTGCCTATCATGTATCTCAATAGTCAGTCTAGATATAAACAAGTAATTAAAAATCAATTAATACATTTAATAAGGTACTCATTTGTGATCATGTCCTTGCCACCCATTTATAACTCATTTAATTTAAATCATTAAATTAATTTAATAAAAAGAAAACCATCATGAAAGATCCATCCCATATGAAAAAATCCATTTAATTCACCTAAACATGGCATTTTAATTATATGTCTCAATGAACACATTGAAGGTGTCATTGTCAATTGGGAAACTACAAATAAGGAAAATTCATTATTAAGTTGGGCCATGAAATTAGGAGGTTCCTTGGGTTTATTAAATATTTATATAACTGGGGAAAATCCATTTATAATCAAAGATGAACATATAGAAGTCCTTCCAGGAAATTAAAAAATTGACAATTAAGGTAAATTCAAGTTGGTACTCCCAAGGGGTGTCCAAAACTGAGGGTAACAACCTATAATCTATTCAATAAGGATCAAAAGGGTGTATATCAAGGTCTGTAGGTTAGTTTAACAAGAAGAACTGAATTAAACTATGACACACAAATAATTTATCAAGCAACACGATGGAAATGCTATGAAACACCAAAACATGTGGGAAAAATTAGAAGGAAACTTACCCTAGGGTCATAGATGAATCCTCATCTGATGGTAGATTCATATATGAAGTATGTTGAGAAAATATAAGAAATGGTTCAAATACCTAATAATAGAGAAAAATATATTTCACCTAAATAGATAAAAGGTGATGAAGATAAACTAAATTAGAAAGGAAGAGGATTTTAGATCTTACCAAGCTGAATCTGTTGCTTCTAACAGATCTTGATTTACATAATGGATGAAGAAGTTATCAATGATCCTAGACTGAAGGAGGTGATAGATCATGGGAATAAGAACCTCATTCATCCATTAAAAATTGAAGAGGAAAAAAGAAATATGTTTAAAACTTTAATTAGGTGAAACATGTAATTTCACACTCATAATCTGGGGAACAATTTGGAAAACTATACACCAATCATACTGAATCCACTGTCACAGGAGAGACCCCACACAGTTAAGGCGCACAGTTTCACCAACCATGTTCAAACAGTTTAAAATGCCTCTATTAAAAGTCTATAGTTTTAACATGGGTGTGTTCCTGGAGTCACATGGTTACAGACCAACGGTGTGGGATGGGCCCCATAATTTCTACTAACCATGAAACCCAGTTTATTATTTCAAAACCTAGGGTTCTGGGGTCCAAACCAGCCCTAGACACACTTGTAACCCCTATGAATCCATTGGTTAACATTATAAGGGACATTTAAAGGAATTTAAACCAAATACAAATTATCTTTAGCTTCATTAAAAGATGGTTCATTAAAACAATGCCTCTATATAGATTCTTGGTGAGATTAATACCATATGAAATTTGTAACAATTATCAATCAAATTTTTCCAACTTTTATTTTTCAATACATTACCAGTATATGTACTATTTTCTTGGTCTAATAAAACCTTTACACCTACCTCAGTAGATCATTTCCCCCAAAATATAGTTTTCTAATTTAATTGAATCTCTGGTTAGTTAATTTAATTATATTCTTAACTAACTATAAGACCGATAATTGTTTTCCATTTGTTATTAAACATATTTTACTTTTAAAATAGTGACACTGCCATAATAATTTTATAGATACATGGTAAAAAATCATTCCTAATGAATATTCTAGGATCTTGTTGTATTTTAATCATAATCCTGATTTCAATGATGTGCAACCTTTATTGTAATTTTATGGTGTCACCATCATTTTTTGGTTGCATTGTATAGACACCTACCACAATGAGTGGTATTGACATCCAATCCACAATAAAATGATCATATAAATTAGATATAAAAAGTATAATTCTAATTTATTTAGGAATAATGACTTGGTATTCCCAATCAACCATTATTGGTAAAATACTTGTACCATCCATGTATAGTTTCACCTGAGTACCCAATGCAATATTACAAAATAATAAACCCATGTTCTTTGATACATGGAATCAATTATTGAATTTTAATTGATTTTTTCAATATTATATAGTTTTCATTTACTGATTACTTTTAACATTAATTATTCATAGAATAATGTATCATCAACCACATTGAATATAAAACTACTAGTATGGTTTTAAACTTCATATTTAGCATTCGTCTCTAGAAAATTCCTATCCACAGGATTTTATGTAACTAGTTCCTATGAATAATATTTTTTTTCATCTCAAGCATTGACTAAATCGAAGTCAAAATTTATCCCAATATATAAAATAGATATTTGAATTCTTTTTTAGAACGATACTCTATCACTTGACTATAAATTTTTTACCATAGGGATTTTTGTAATATCCTAAGAAAACTTTAGGATATTTACTATAGATGAAAAATGTGTCTTTATTCATGCAAGTTTGTTTATATCCTTAACAAAGAATTTACATAAAAATAAATATTTTATGACATAATGAATTAATATCATATTATAACTCATATGATATGTATTTTTCATTATAGTTGACATATAGTTTTAAGATAATTCCTCTATTTGTGTAACATGTCTCAAAAAATAATTGAATTCACTATAATGCATATATATCAACATTTATACTCATTTTACATGTATCATGACTCTGATGTGTATAAGGATATTTTCATTTTAGAATTAGTACATACTACATTTTAATGATCAATGTTTTCATGTTAGAATCATCATCAATATTCTTTTAAAATATTAAAAATCTTATGTGCATATAGTAATATGCATTTAGGAATTACTGAACACTACATTATAATGATTGAGGAATACTTGGTCAAGATATTCTTCAGCAAATGGCCTCAATGAAACTCATATCTTATGACCATGGATGCACCATACTTCACATTAACATTCCTTAATGATCTTAAAGAAATATCATTAATTATGTTTACCACTATATTAACCATCAAGTAGTCCACATTCTCTAGCTGAACTAATTATGAATTCTTTGATGGTTGCCTTTATTTTGAATTTTTTTGTGAAAAACTAAGTAGATAAGTGTGTTGTTAATACAAAAGGTGTTTAAATTGAAAGGGTATTAAACCATATTGGGTACATCCTTGAAAATGACTTAGTTTTATCTTGAAAAATAATCATATTGCTACAAATTGGTATAAATGAGTCTTTCATTTTATATTAATCAGTTATTTTTAATGATTCAACCATTACTAAACTATTATTTTAGTACTAGACAGAAAAAAAACATTCATTACAAAATAGAAAAATTTCTTATTGTTTCTAAAGGACATGTGAGATAAATTTTTTAGCATTAATTTTAAAAAGTAAAACTATAAGAATGATCTTGACAATGAGAATTAGGGCACTTATTTCACTAACTTAAGTGTCACCCTTTCTCATCCACTTATAGAATTACCTTAATTCTTGTAATGATTATTTTCTTACTTGGTTATTGTATCTAAATAAACATATATGATAGACATATATTATTCAATACCCATGAAGTATGATAGAAACATCACCTACAATTGATGGATATATATAAAGAAGAAGTTTTTACTAGCTTCTTTAATTCATTTCATAGTATTTAAAATTCTATAGACTAATTTCAACACATGATAAGAGAATAGTATCTTATATGATAATCAACCTTAGATCTTTGAATAATGTTGTGAAAGTGAATTTGGTGAAAAACTTACCATTGGACTCTTCACCTTGTCTTTCAACTTGTTCACCATAATAACTAAAGATTAATCTTCCCTTATGTTCTTATCTTCTTAGAAAAAATTACCCAAAAGGTAATGAATAATTTTACTCATATTTCCATTTTTTATAATCTGAAATTAAATGGGAGTAAATGGGTTATAAATTTATCATAAATAGATTATTTTAAAGATCATGGACTATCTTTCAATATACACATATCTAGTGTAATCCCGACCCTTTCATATCTCAATTCACTTTCTCCTCGCATGTATATCAGAGATTAGGTAACTTATAGAACTATCCATGTCTTGATATTGAATCCACAAATCAAATTGAAAGTTCATGGAAAAATTATGTTGTGTTGGACCGAGTAGAGTAATCAAGAGGGGGGAAAATTGAGTATCTATTCAAAATTTCTATTTAAAATTTATTCTTAAAAAGGTTCCCCAATAAAGTTAAATACAACCCAGTTAGTCAAGGTTATACTATTATAATTGTTTGACTATTTAAATAACTTCTTAGAAGATTGATTAATTCTCAGTAATCTTAATACCAATTATTAACATTACTTTTGAAGCTATTCTAATAAGGAAAAACGATTATAACTTCTTTCCAAGATTAACTATCAAAGTAAATTTAGTGATTTCTGAATTAAATAGTAAAATAAAGGCAACTAAAATAAACAACATAGTGGATATAAAACAAGTGGATCATTCTCAAGCCAAGAACTAATCCAATCCACTTGGTGATCACCTGCCACAAATCAGTTTATATAAATAAACTTGATCCACACCCTGGATCGGGGTTAACAACCATACACAATATTGTCTAGGTCTCACAACCTCTTCCATAGTTCTTCATGGGTATGAACTAACAGGTCACACACAAACTCTTCCACACTTATCTATGGGAATAAACATGTGTAAAAATATGTAAGAGAAAGGATATCATGTATCCTTCAGTTTGATGCATGAGACAATGTATGTTTTTATACAGATACACACACTGCTCAAAAGATAAAAAATAATTCACAATAGATCAGAAATGATGAGATAAGTTTAGAAGTGCTCTAAGTGTTAGTCTATGCAGATCTAGACTTCTGGGATGAAGCAGATGCAGAAGTCGATTCCTCTCGTGAAAAAAGAGTATCATAAGTCAACTAGATCTGGCTCATGTTCTTTGTGGAGTTGATAATATGGAAATGTTCTCAAATCTAGGATTAGAGTACGATTCGTGTGTTCTTTAGTCATGTTGAGTTTCATTTATGCTCGTGCTTCTTCATTATCATTCACACACTTTTTTTTTTTCTGTTGTCACTGTTGTCGCTGCGGTCAATATGATCAAGCGCCTTTTCTTCTAACCATGTTGTTCTTTTTTATTCTTGAAAATATATGTTTTGAAGCCGACATGATGTATGTATTTTTCAACTCATACCTCATAATATTAGGTGATATGTCTATAAAGAGACATTAATTATGTCAGTGCATTTAAAAGTTTCAAATATGACCATTATAAATAAAATTGAAAAACGAAAAAACATATTAAGAAACGGTGTCCCAGTTTGTCTGTAAATGGTGTCTCCATGAAACAGTGTCTCCTTGAAATGAGGTCTACTTGAAATGGTGTCTCCTTGAAATGGTGTATGGATGGTCATGATGTCGGGATGGTGATAGTGTCTAGATGGTCATGATGTCTAGATGGTCACGGTGTCTGGATGGTCATGGTGTCTGGATGGTTATGGTGTTTGGATGGTTAAGGTGTCTGGATGGTTACACTGTATGGATGGTTACAATGTCTGGATGGTTACGATGTCTATATGGTTATGGTGTCTGGATGGTTATGGTGTCTGGATGGTTACGGTGTCAGGATGGTTACGATGTTTGGATGGTTATGGTGTTTGGATCCTTTTCCAGAAAAACACAACCGGTGCCAGACTCACAATTTTTCAGACTTATCCAAATATCTATATACAGACTTAAACAGTGACATTCCTAGAATAAATTAAACACAATCATTTATAAGAGAAATCATTATGAAGTAAATTAAATATAGTGTCCAATAATTAAACTTAATGTATAGAAATTAATATCTTGGATAGGTTCATTTAAATCATAATGATACTAATATTCTATACATATGATTTGAGATAGATTACATAGGATTAATAGGTATCACAAAATGTATAGGATTTGTGATCATTAAAAATGAGTAACATAGGAGGAGTCCATCATGTTGTAACCATGAAATGAATCATACATGGGTCTCTTGTAATCACCTTTAACACCTTTTCTTCCTAAGGTTTTTAAATAGGTAGTTGGGTCACTAAGACATTAAATTTCACTTATCATAATACAATGCGCAAGTGCCTAAACAACTCTTGAAAACTTGTTATAGAGAGGATGTTGACGTTTTCTAAAATTAGTTGCAGTTTAGTTATAGTATTTTATTCCATTTTATAAAAAATAAAATCTAGCTGATTAGTAATTTAATCTTGATTAGTGATTAGACATTATTGATTAATTAAATAAATTAAAAAAATTCCTCCCACTATTTTATCAAACACTAGTATCCCTCACTACTAGACATGGAATTCTATATTGCATTATAATTATAGTGGAAATGATCCTTGTAACCTCTCCACATAGTCTTAAAGATTTGGATATTCGAATACTCAAAGAGTTTTAAGGTAGAAACTAAGTTGTATAGCCACATTTATTCATGGATCCTTGATCTATTATGTGAAGTTCTAACTTCTAAAAATGGTATGAATTATTTACTCAATGATTTCATCTAATTTTGTAAAAATTTGGATTTGAATAATTATTTTATATCAATGTTAATTAATTAAACCCATCACTCTCATAAAAACTCCATAGTTGTAGGAGGCAGCCTCAACTTTGGACAAAGAGGACACCATTAACCCAATTTTGTTCAAATTTGAGAGATGAATGGTGATAAAAAAATTAATATTTCTATGAGGGGTTTTTAATATTTCACAAATAATTTCCTACTTTTCTATTAATTATGCTCATACTATGTTGCCACACTCAAAACTAAACATATATCAATAGAATAAATTCATCACATCTTTATTAATTTTTACTATTTATTATTTTATTTGTTTCCCATAGACAAGTAAATGCATAAAATAATAAACAATTATTAAAGGAAAAAAAAATAACTGATTGGTCGTGAGATTATAATATTGGATGATCCAATTAGAATTAATGTATCAACCACAATCTAGGAGTATCATACCCGATTCAAATACTGACTCATATTGTAGCTCACCCCTAGCCCAGTGTTTCCACATCTTGTTTGGGATCTTGACTCATCTTGGCATGGACATGCCTCACTACGTTATCGTCAAAATATAAAATAATAACCATTCATAGGAAAAGGAGTCCAGTGAGTAAAAAATACACATTAAAAACAAAAAGATGATGTGCATAACATAGAAAAATTAATTAAATATTACAAACATGACACACATTTATAATAAAAAATAAAATAAAATAAACCAAGACATGAAAAGGGCCAGTCATTGTTTAAGACCAGTCAGTGAGAAAATCAAATTCATGATAAAATTAAAATGCAATAAATTTATGTTTGATGACATAAATATAAATTTAATGAATTATTCAATTAAAAAATATTATTTTATTCAATCCAAAAATTATTTTAATTTCTTATTCTAAAAATTAAATTGATCAATTAATTTAATTTAACAACAAAAATAATTCATTTTAAATAATATTAATATTGTTATTTTTTAATCCAAAAACTAATAAATTAATTTTAAGTTATATTAACAATTTTCCCGAGCACAGAACCCCTATATAAATGTTATGGGTTGGTCCAAATCGATGAAGGATCATTACATGATAGGAAAACCATATTTAGGAATTCTATAGGTTATTTAGACTTGGCCTAAACCATTTTTGGTTGGGTATAACCTGTTTAGACATGGGTAAACAATTTTTGGGATGGTGAAAATCACCACAAGAGAATCCAACCTTTGAGAGGATGTGGTAGCGATTTCTCCACCAGTCATAAGAGGGTCATATGTCGTCGGGACACTAGTCCTTGATGGTAGTGGCTTGGACGATGGATTTTGGAGGAAGATATGGTAAGGTTCTGAGCCAAAAAAGGTGTCAAAAGTGGATGATAGAAGGAACTGGGGGTTAACTTAGTCATAGTGGCTGGGAGTTTACGAAATGACGATGTTATGGAAGGGCGGAAGCCGACACGAGCGATGCTTCCCAATGAGTATGGAGGGTTGGTCAGAAAAGAAGAAGGGGATACATGTGGGGGCTTTGTCCAATGGATAAGGTACTTCTGCCGAGGATTAGTGGATGTGAGGAGGGTGGTTCACCACTTTATAGAATATGTTGGTTAGGTGGAAGGATGTGACTATCTTGAGTAGGCGATGGCGGTGATATGGCCGTCTGGGGTGCAATTGCATGGTGACAAGAGGCGGTGTTAAGAGGACTAACATCATCTTTAGTTAATGGGTTTTACTAGAAAATCAACTATAGATATGTTATTGACGCGTGTTAAAAAGATGACATCGGTCCAAGTGTAAAATTAAAAAAAAATAGGTTGTCATATTTTTTTTTCCAAAAACCCATTTTTACACTATGCTTTTATCACTATCATACAACTATAATAAATAAAAAAAATGCAACCCATTAAAAAAACATATCAAAAAGGTATAAAAAACATATCAAAAAACAAAAACAATAAATAATAAAATGCTATAAAAACACTATAAATTGCCAAAAAAATAACATATATAAAATTTTGATATAAAAAACACAAAAATGTTATTCAAAAAATAAAAATATCAAAAACAGAAAATAGATACAAAAAATGGTGATATAAATTAAAAATTAAAACATATCGATTTCTAAAAAAACAATAACATTAAAAAATATAAATTTCCTATAAATTACTATTTTTTAAAACATTTAAATTTTTTATTTCTTAAATTATGTTGTAAACAACTATTAATCTTCGAATTCTTAAATAATATTTTTTAAGAAAGAAATTAAAAATATGTACTTAGAAAAATATAACAAAACATTATTACATCAAATTATTTTCCAAAAATCTTATTTGAAAATAATAACATTTTCTCAAATAAAGAGAAACTCATTATTTTATAAATGAATTAACATTTTTATGCTGTAAATGCTTAATGGATTAATAATAATATAAATTATAATGGAACTCAAAATAAAAAAATGCAAATTTGAATAAAAAATAACATTTTTACTTAAATAGGAAAATTTCAATGAAGAATTTCCATTATAAAATACAAAACAAATAAAAAATAAATAGGGAAAATGTAAATTAAATTTTAATAATTGTATTTATATTAAATTAAATTATCTATAATATATATTTCATTTTTACAAAAATTTTATAAAAATAATTAAATTCAAAATTTAAAAATAAATATAATACATGAATAAAAATGTAAATAAATGTATATATTTTGGAAAATTCATAATATATTCACTTATAAGTTATATTACATATATTTTTCAACAAAATATGTATAAATAATAATTATAAATCCATTAAGAAATCCAGTCGAAGTTATAGTGGAAGTTCCATTGAATTTTTGTGTAGAAGTTCCATTGGAAGTTCCAATGGAAGTTGCACAATATAACAAAAGTATAAATTTACAAAACTATCAAATATATTAAGAAAAATTAAATTGTAATAAATATATTTATATTAAATTGAATTATCTAAAATATGTAATGTATGTTTTTAAATAAATTTTATAAAAATTATATAATTTACCATTTAAAAATGTATATAATACATGAATAAGAATGTTAAAAAATATATTTTTTAGGAAATTTGATGATAAATGCGCTTATAAGATATATTGATGGTATATATTTTTAAAAAATCGTTATAAATAACAATTATAAATCCATTAAGGGTTTCAGTGAAAGTTCCAATGGATGTTCCACAATACAACAAAAGCATGTATTTATAAAACTATAGAATATATTAATAAAAATTAAATTTTAATAAATATATTTATTTTAAATGAAATTATATATAATATATATACAATATTTTATTCTACATCTATACTAATAAAAATTATAAATCTGTTAAGATAAAGTTCTAGTTGAATTTCGAATTGAAGTACCAATGGATTTTCCACAATATAACAAAAGTATATATTTATAAAACTATAGAATATATTAATAAAAATTAATTTTTTTAAATATATTTATATAAAATGTAATTATAAATAATATATTTAATATATTTTATGCAAAATATACACTAATAGTAATTATAAATCTATTAAGAGGAAGTTCCAGTGGAATTTCTAGTGGATGTTATAGTGGAATTTTTAATTGAAGTTCCAATAGATGTTCCACAATACAAAAAAGTATATATTTATAAAACTATTGAATATTAATAAAAAATAAATTTTAATAAATAAATTTATATTAAATGCAATAATATATAATTTATGTAATTTATTTTATACAAAATCTATACTAAAAAAATTATAAATCTATTAAGAGGAAGTTCCATTGGATGTTCTAGTGGAAGTTCAAATGTAATTTCCAATTGAAGTTCCAATGGATGTTCCACAATAGAACAAAATTATATATTTATAAAACTATATAATATATTAATAAAAATTATATTTTAATAAATTTATTGATATTAAATTCAATTATATATAATATATGTAAAATATCTTATTAAACATATATAATAATAACAATTATAAATCTATTAAGAGTAAGTTCCAGTGGAAGTTCTAATTGAAGTTCCAATGGATGTTCCACTATAAAAAAAGTATATATGTATAAACCTATAGAATATATTAACAAAAATTAAATTTTAATAAATATATTTATATTATATTAAATTTTATATAATATATGTAATATATTTTATTCAACATCTATACTAATAAAAACTATAATTCTATTAAGAGGATGTTCTAGTAGAAGTTCATGAGGAATTTCCAATTGAAGTTTCAATGGATGTTTCAAAATACAACAAAAGTATATATTTATAAAACTATGGAATATATTAATAAAAATTAAATTTTAATAAATATATTTACTTTAAATAAAATTATATATAATATATATAATATATTTTATTCAACATCAATACTAATAAAAATTATAAATCTATCAAGAGTAATTTCCAGTGGAATTTCCAATTGAAGTTCTAATGGATGTTCCACAATACAACAAAAATATATATTTATAAAACTATAAAATATATTAATATAAATTAAATTTTAATAAATATATTTATATTAAATGAAATTATATATAATATATGTAATATATTTTATACAACATCTATACTAATAACAATAATAAATTTATTAAGAGGAAGTTCTTGTGGAAGTTCCCGTGGAAGTTCCAGTGGACGTTCTAGTGGAAGTTCTAGTGGAATTTCCAATTGAAGTTCCAATAGATGTTCCACAATACAACACAATTATATACTTATAAAACTAAAGAATATATTAAAAAAATTAAATTTTAATAAATATATTTATATTAAATTTAATTATATATAATATATTTTATACAATATCTATACTAATAACAATTATAAATATATTAGGATGAAGTCCCAGTGGATGTTCCAATGGAAGTTATAATGGAATTTTCAATTGAAGTTCCAATGGATGTATCACAATAATGAAAAAGTATATATTTATAAATCCATAGAAAATATTAATAACAATTAAATTTTAATAAATATTTTTTTATTAAATGAAATTAGGTATAATATATGTAATATATTTTATTCAACATCTATATTAATAACAATTATAAATCTATTAAGGGGGTGTTCTAGTGGGACTTCGAGGAGAAGTTCCAGTGGAATTTCCAATTGAAGATTCCATGGATGTTCCATAATACAAAACAATTATATATTTATAAACCTATAGAATATATTAATAAAATTAAATTTTAATAAATATATTTATATTAAATGAAATAATATAAAATATGTATTACATTTTTTACATAAATTTTATAAAAAAATATAATTTACCATTTAAAATTGTATAAAATACATGAATAAAAATTTAAAAGAAAGTATATATTTAGGAAAATTTATTATAAATGAACATATAAGATATATTAAATATATTATTTATAAAATTTGTTTAAATAAAATTTATAAATTTATTAAGAGTTCCACTGGAAGTTCTAGTGGATATTCCACTAGAGGTTTCAGCTGAAGTTTCAGTGGATGTTCTAGTAGAAGTTATAGTTGATGTTCCAGGGGAAGTTCCAGTGGAAGTTCTAGTGGAAGTTCTAGTGGAAGTTCAAGTGGAAGTTCTAGTGGAAGTTCCAGTGTATGTTTCAGTGGAAGTTCTAGTGGATGTTCCACAATACAAAAAAAGTATATATTTATAAAAACTATATAATCTATTTAATAAAATTAAATTTTAATAAATATATTTCTATTAAATAAAATTATACAAAATATGTATTATTTTTTTACATAGATTTTATAAAAACATTATAATTTTTGCATTAAAAAATGTATACAATTATTTTATTTATAATACAATAGACACAATATTATTTTATTCATTGGAAAAAACTATATAAATTTAAAGATATCAAAGAAAATCTATTATTTTTACTCTAAATAATTAAAAAATATATTTTTGTCACATATTTATTTTTAATTATTTTTAAAATATTTATCACATTTTTTTAAACAAAATAAAATATATTTTAATTACAAATATAATTTGTTTTAAAATAAAATTAACTCATTAAAATTTAGTATGTTTTAAAAAAAAGTACACAATTAAAAATATTAAGAAAAATATATTCATTTTACTCAAATAATAAAAAATTGAAAGAACATATTATTTGATCAATTTTTAGAAAATCATAATAACCATTTTATATAAGAAAAATAAAAATTCTTTAAAAAATATATTCAGTTTTAAAACATATCACGTTTTTTATTTTTTTAATATATAATATAATATAAAAAATTCGCGATATGAGATTCATTGATTGGAGAGAGGGAGAATCCACCTCATGTTTTTTCTCTAAGACCAATATACCCCTCACTTCCTTTGTTGTCTGATTGCAACGTATGAAAAAAAATAGGTGTCAACATCCTAAAATGTGAGGGGATGATCCATTATTTAATGGATTTGGAGACGATAAAAAGCTGGTATTGGTGTGGCTTGTTGTAAAATCCGTATGATTTTTTTATAAAAATGTTTTTTATAATAATAAAAAACATGGTTGTCAGGGACCTCTTTTTGTTTCTTTTTTTATAAGTCTCGGAAACCGAAATATTTTCCATCCTTCATTTGTTTTCAAGTTTTTCAAAATACTATATTTATAGGTAATATTATTTTTGTTTGTTTTTTTCAAAGACTCCATGAGAATCATACCTCTCCAACACATTTTTTTTATTAATTTCACAAATTATGGAATGTGAACTCTTCAAGAATAGTTATTCCAGTCAGAACTCATCTCGAACTAGATTGCCAAAAAATAGAAATGGGAAAAAATATATTTTTATGTTGTTCTTCAATTTTAACCCACAACGACCACATTTATAATCCATATTAAAAATTTTAGAAGAGTATAACTCGTTCATCCAGATTTTTACTGATGTGTGGCCTATTTTTATAGGACCAAATTAAAATCATCTATGTAATTTAATGTGAATTAATTTTTTTTCATGGTTCAAAAATTTCATAGGTTTGCTCTGATACAAATTTCAAGTACTGGGGTGCACTATGGAAGTCATTGGGATGAGGATTATATTTTTTCTTCATGAGAGATATAAAAATCCATCATATTTGGAAATCCAAGCCCAAATAGAGGGATTAGGATCTCATGTGAATTTAATAATTACAAAAATAAATAGAATAAATACCTATTTTGAATTGGTGGTGCATTAGATAGTCGGATTTCTTAAAGGATCCAATATCTAAACCCTCTATATCATCCACACACACTTCAAGAATCTACATGGTCCCCGATCATTGAATTACAGGTGCTAACATGGAGCTCTGATGATTCGTTTGACGACCATCATGATATCATCTATTCAATTTGTGAAGGCATTCTTGGATGGATCCCTTAGAAGGAGTCTTCCTATCTCTAGGATTATGTAAGAGAGATATTCTATTAATTAAATTGGAATTAATTACCATTTTAAAAGGGATTATCCTCTTCTTATTTAGTGGGAGATAAAATACCCGAAAAGTTTTCCCAAAACTCGCATATCCAACACCCACTAAATAAGCTATAAACAACACGTTATGATGAACTAATTGCAACATAATGTCCTTAATATTTTTATTATATACTTTTAGTATATATTAAATATAATATGTGATAAAATTATTTCATTAACTCAACTCGTAATGCCATCAATATTTTATGAACATTGAATACAAAAACAATATTCTTTTTTATAATATTTTTCCTTGTATTTAATTATATACATATTAAAACTTTTAATAAATAAATTCAACCCAATTATTACATACATGAATAAAAATGAATTTGATTATACATTATGGACCATTAATACTTGGAAAACCCTGAGAATCAATCATGGGGCCCACAAAGTCTTGTACCCCTATTACCCAAAATAGGATAGACTCTTAAATACGCTCTTATGTGTGACCCTCTAGGCCCCTATCTTGAAAGCATTTAATATCATTCACTGAACCTAAGTAGAGTCTAACAACCCATAAAAACCCTTAAAAATATAAGGAATAGTCATATCAGTGACAAACATCATATGAATAAACACTTTGTAATATAATTTAATTATCATGTGACATCTCCTAAATAAGGATGCCTAGCTTGTGTCATCATCCATTCTTACTTTATAAATTTTTTATCTATCTAAATGAACTTAACTTCACTACAATAAACATATAATTAATGAAGGTACTACTGTCCTGATCAACTAGGCCCATGATATCGCTTATTCAACTGATAAGGAAAAAATTCTATCTTGACCATTCAACTAATTACATACCACAATTAACTTAAAAAACACAAGCTACCTCACCTAAACTTCAATGTCATTATTTTTACCATGTATAAAAGTACATGATCAAATTATGCACATTTACAATGATCTCAATTTAGGAGACCAATACTCATGTTCATAAATAGGAACAACCAATGAAACATGAAACATGTGATGTTCCTATTGATAAGTCTATCCTCATGATCTCACCTACCATATATCACCAAGTGTGAACTAAATGAGAAAAAGTCTCAATAATTATCATCCCCCATCATCTGATAGTCAAACATTATCTATTTCTAGTCAGTATAATTTGTCTATCCATAGGAAATATGTTTAATATTAATGTAATAGTATCTTGAGGTTATCAATATAGAGTGGGTACTACTATAACATTTTGATACATCAAGTAATCTATAGAAATTACAATTTAAATAGTGGATGTATAAATATCAACACTATAATTTAAAGTGAACATCATACATAACTCACTGTATACTAGGTAAGGTAATAGAAAGGTATTATTCTAGTTTGTTCTTAGGAACCCACTATTTCAACACATATTAGGTATACATGTTATGATCAAACCAATAAATTTAATCTATTTTTACGATATGAAGGAGTTGGTTGGTGATCAAGTTCTATATTTATTTCTCGTGGAGTATTCATGAGTTGTTTAAGATTTATGGTTATTATAGAGGTTTTTCTTTTGAAAAATGAGGTTTTATTTTTGTAGTTCCTATAGTTTTTGAAATTTTATACAACTATTGGTATCTTTAATTTATTTTGTGTAGGAATTTTTGGTGGTCTCATCTTATCTCTCATCATTCATATTCTTCTTAGATATTATGCCTCCCATTTGTGTGTATGATATACCATTGGTGCTTTTATCTAACCCATTACCAATTGGATATAGGCTTTGGGCATTAATATATATCTACCTTAATTTTCAGCCTAAGAGGGGTACCTGTTGGGGGATGGGGTCTTGGAAAATGTGTATCAGAGGGAAGTTTGAGGGATATGATGAAGTTTGGAGAAAGTCAAGAGTGAGGATTTCATGGAATGGATGGAAAATGGTGTTATATCATCTTATTATACAATGTAAAAAATGGATAACAGCTATGATATTGGTATTTAGGCCCCCTTATGATCCAAATAAACGACCATAATGTTTACAGAGACAACTAAGTAAACTAACATAGATTGTATGGTAGAGGCCTAGGAAAGGATAATGCATCATTCTTGTTTGTGTATGTGTTTTAATTGGGTGTATTATAAGGTTAGGTTAAACTTCAATTAATTAATATTAAATATTCCATGTAATGTGTTTAGGATTCTTTAATTTTTTATTCATTTTTAGGAATGAATATAATTAGATATCCTCATCAGGTTTGTGTTAAAGATGTTCAACAAGATGTGTCTGCATATTGTTACACAGTTGAAGTCGATGATGATAACTCTTAGAGAAAGAAACATTGAGTGTTTCAAATCTATAGACTATATAGGTATGAGGGATATATTTTGGATTCAGTGATGGAATACTTGTTGGATAAGGTAGAGGCAGAATTTATTTTGATCCACGCTCAAAAAGAGAATTGTGTTTCTTTAGTAGTGATGAAATAATATTGGGAAGCTAGTAAGTGGGGGTTAATTTTTTTGTAAGGGATCATGGGGAGTAAGTTATTTTATGGGAGATATTCTTATATAAGTTCTAGTATGAGTTTATTTCTTCAACTAAAAAGGAAACTAACCATCAGGATCTTCTTACCCTTTGATAGGGGAGTTCCAATATATGGGTGTTTGAGATCTATTCCAAGAACATTATCTTATATTCATCAAACCTACTTCTAGATGAGGAGGCTATAATGATTAATTTCAAGGATTTTTTACATACAAGTATCTAGTGAAAAGTTACTCTATTATGTTACCTATATATATTCATATACTAGTGATAGAAGTGTTTGTTGAGAGGACACTACCCAAGACCATATTATCCTGAGAGGGGAGTTATCAGGATTCTCTGAATATTATATTTCTAGTCTAGTGTTAACATTTTCCCAGATAAAAGTTTATTTTGATATCTGGTGGTTGGTCCAATCAATATTCTACTCAATTCACTAGGTTTTGTGTGCCCTTACAAGTTACCCGAAATATTTATTTATTGTTAATCATTTGTCATAAGTAGTGGAAGTGCCTGAACTTTTTGAGAAAGCATTGTTCAGTGAGTGGTCCATTTTTTGTACTACCATTATAGCAGCATTAGTTGGCGTGGAAGTAGTAGGGTGATCCAAAATATGATTAGATGAGGGGAGATGGGGAAGAAAAAGGATAAACAGATGATGCTACTCATCCTGATATAACAAATCCTAAAAATTGAGGTGGTCATAATTAGGGTCAGAGAGGCCCTGGGGAAGGTTTTTACCTAATGCAAGCTATAATGTTTCCAGTTCCTGAAAATCTAGATATTATTCAATGTACTATTTTATTGTTTTATAATTTTGTGCATACCTTATTTTATTCAAGAGATATGAAATACATAATTTTATCTACCTAGGTCCTTGATTTAGGACATGAGGTGTATGTGATTCTAGTTACCTTGACATTTACTATACAAGTTGGAGATAGATGTAGTCTGTATGAAGTGTGTAGAGACCACCCCCCTTGTGCTGGGGTAACACTTTTCTTGGGTCGACTTCTTATGTTTGGGGATATATCCAATCAAATTCATCCTTATCATGGAATGACTATATTCAATGCATGATATTATGGATTTATTTAGGATTTATATTATATTCTGCAATGCTGACATAGGTTTTTCTATGTTTTTTGGTATGAAAGGCACCTATATGGGTCGATGGCATTCACGGTTTTCTATTGATAGCTAATTTGATGTTGAGTTAATCAAACTTTCAAATTTATGTGTATTATAAGGTTATGTAAGAGTACCTAGATATATTTCCTGAAGATGTTATATCACCACCTACTAAATGTAATTTTGCGTTTTAGATAGATTTATATTCATGTGATTCTCTAATATAATTTTCTCCATATATGATGACATCTTCTGAGTCATAGGAGTTGAAAATATAGTTTAATAATATATTGTAAAAATGTTTTATTTAGATGGGTGTGTCTCCTTGTAATCTTTTATTTTTTTTGTAAGGAAGGTCAATGGAAGCCTTTATCTATATATCAATTTTCATTTCTTGAATTAAGTGACAATGAAGAATCACTACCCTCTTTCATGTATGATGACTTATTCGATTAGATGAAAGGATCTAGTAGGTTCTCAAAGATATATTTTTGATTGGGATATCATCATATGTGATTAAAGGATGAATATATTCTAATGAATTCATTATGATATCGTTATGATCATTAAGACTTCATTGTAAGGTTATTTACTATGAAAAATAAACTAGTTGTATTCATTGGAATGAAGAATTTAGTTTTCCAAGATTTTTTGTATTAGTTTAGGGTAGTGTTCATCATGAAATCCTTGTGTACACCATATCTGAGGAGGATTATAAATAACATATATAGGGAAATTTTGGTGTTCTTTTTCATCAGCATCTATTCCGGAAGATATAAAAGTTTGATTTTGGGATCATGGGGTTAGTTTTATAGGAAATGTTTTATCCTAGAATTGAGTATTCATGGAGTAATTGAAGATATGGGAGGTAGTTTATTGTCTAGAACCCCAGAATGTTGGGTAGTTGTGGAGTTTAGATAGTCTTAGATGATATTATAGGAGTTTTAGATTTAATTATCTCTTATTATGGCTCCCCTAAAAACCATGACAAAAATGGCCAAGAATTCTTATAGACTAAAAATTTATAGCATTCTTTCATGTATCTCAAGGAGATATTGGTTAGGTCCCCAGTTATTAAATTTCCAGAATATAGAGTTAAGTTTGAGGTTTAGTATAACTCTTCATGTTTTCGATTAGAAATTGTCCTAATATTGAAAAGAATATTTTTTTGTTATGGATATTGGAAGATACAACTACATGAGCACAACTATTCCACCCATGATATTGAGTTGTAAATGGTTTTGTTTTCCTTGAAGTTTTTGAAACAATATCTCATTAGTGGACACATTTTTGTTTTCTTAGATCACAAGAGCTTGAGGTATGTCTTCTCCCAGTGTGACCTGAACTTGTGATTGTGAGTATATATGGAATTCTTATAGGAATATAACTTAGAAATTTCTTATACACTAGGAAAGGGTAATATTTTGATTGTTGTACAATGTAGGAATTCACACAATGGTACTATGAATTTTTCTAGGGATTCATAGAGAGTGATGTAAGAGCACTTTAGTATTCATATTGATTTGGGAGAGGGTGGTCAAATATGGTGACTTTATCAAATTATGTTGTAATTTTCTTTAGTAAAACAAGTGGAGGATTCCTAGATGGGGGATTCTGAGGTGGATGTATGCAGAGATGGAGTTGTTTATAGTGGTGATCTAGATGAATGGTCTAAGGATGATCAAAACTGGGTGTTGTTTAGTGGAGGTTTTTTATTCATTCATTAATGTATAGGGTGGTAATCTGTGAGATCCATAGCTCACCCTTAACAGTACTTCATAGCCTAAAAAATATGTTCTATCCACTTTGATGTTAGTTTTTTTGGATGGGTTAAAGCATTCATTTGTAGAGATTTCATCCCAATGATTAGTCTTCAAGAAGGTGGTAAATTAACACCATGTCTCAAATAGTTTTCTCCAGTCATTAGATGTTACTCAATCAAATATGGAGGAAATTTTGATGCACTTATTTGATAGTCAACCTCAAGTTCAATGAGTTTATGATGTTATATGGGTAATAGTGTACTGTTTGATAAATTTTTCTTACTACTTAACAATCATGTAGTCATTATTAGTGTATGTTTTTTAGAGGAAGTATCCTAAGGAGGTGGTGAAGCTTCCTGGAGTCCCAAGGATGATCATCTACTATCATGATCCTCATTTCTCCCCAAGAGTGTCGATAGGTATTCAACATGATTTTGGATCTTAGTTGTTCCTAAATACTAATTTTTATCCACATATGGATGGTCAGATAGAGTAAAAAATCCAAAATCTTATAGACATGTTTTTCCCTTATGTCATGGATTTTATAGGCTGTTGAGTGAGGAACATACCTTTGTTCAAGAATTATTACAAAAATAATTTTCTCTCAAAAATTTGTAAGGAACAAATAAATTTTTTTTAAGGCTGGACTTTCCATT
Source organism: Viscum album (assembly GCA_963277665.1). Classification (NCBI taxonomy): domain Eukaryota; kingdom Viridiplantae; phylum Streptophyta; class Magnoliopsida; order Santalales; family Viscaceae; genus Viscum; species Viscum album. Next base: position 644,619,967 of record OY728122.1, read on the forward strand.
TTTCATTTTATTAGACTAGGGTTAGAGAGTCGGTAACTATTGAGTCAGAATTGGTGAAGAGAATAATAGAAATCATGCAGGCGATCTATGAGAAAATGATGGTAAAACATGATCTTCATATGCCCTATAATAACCATAGGTTGAGTCCCCTAGAGTTCAATGTTTTGGATCATGTGTTATTTAAGGTGAATCCTTATTACTCATAGTGATGTTTAGGTCATGGTCCTTAGATTATTAGGCCTTTAATGTTTTTAGCATGGATCGGTTCCATCATACACTGGTTATCACTTACCTCCATAAATGAGGAAGACACATGACGTGTTCCATGTGTCATAACTTCTCTATTTTATTCATGGTGATTCTAGATTCATCTATTGAGGTAATATTGATGTTGATAATGATGTGAACTTTATGGAGTATCCAGTAGAGATCCAAGACCATTGGAAGAATGTGTTTCACATACATGTTATTCCCTTAGTTCTTATTCCATTAAAATATGGTGGCATGGGGGAAAACACTTAATAATGAAGATCATTAATGTTCACTTAGTATCCATTGTTGTTTGATATTTATCTTATTTTTTGTGATGATGTTTTAATGATGCTAACCTTTATCAAGATTATCAGATAGTTCTCTCTTTATTGAATCCTTGTTTATTTCCTTGATATTTTTTGATAAGTACCTCCCCCAAGACAATATTTCATAGTTTTGTGACTTTCCTCTCTTAGTGGGATGGTTTTGATCTTGTGATATCAAGATTCTGGAGAGTCATCTCCCAGGGTGGTTTTCTAAATGACGCTTTCCCATTTATTATATTAGGGTTTGGTTTTAGTTCACAAGGATGATAATTTTTTGAGAGATATCTGATGTAGGGTTTTAGAACCTTATATCTCATTCCTTAAATTATTTTTAAGTATGAGGTTCATGGGGGAAGCTTAGAGTAGGTTTAGTGGATTTTGGGAGTTGACATATGGTTGTAAGAGTAACTCACGGAGTTAAGTGGAGTTCACAATGTGAGATAGAAGTTCATGGAAAGAATAATCATATGTGTCTTGAGTGGGTATAGTTCATGAGGTTTGATTCAAAAATTAAACCATTAGGTTATGGAGTTAAAGGATGAAGATTCATTTTTGGTGAATCATTCCCCAAAAATTCATGGTGTGAACTTGTGTTTCACGATCTGAATTGATCATAGGTTTATAAAACTATGCGATGCGATTTTCAGTGATCCTAATAATATAGATTCATGAAACGAATGACATATTCATATCATGAATGTGAATTTGGAAGAATTAAAATAAATCATATTACACCCTTGATTTCTCTCAAATCAACCCCATATAGACATAGATTCTCTTTCATGATGTTTTTAATATCTTTTGATTGGGATCGGTTCCTGGATTCCCAAGATAAATCGACGGTGATCTGAGGTGAGTCTTCATTTTTTCTGATGGTTTTTTCTTCATTTTTTATACCATTTTAAATTTCCAAGCTATGGGGTTATATCTCATTTATTTATCGTGTTGTTATTCTGATGCTTTTCAATGTGTTCACAGTGTAGCATCCGTGAAGGGTTGTATATTCCTTGTAGGAGAGGTTATGGGTGATCTGTTCTTGTTGTTATCTTCTTGTTTGAAAATACATGTCATCCTTGAAGAAATGGATTCATTTAATGTCTTAGTTTATGTATGATTGTGAATTTATCTTACTTTATCTTGTATAGAAACGATGGAATTAACCTTAATGATGGTTAAACTTGAATTGATGAATTAAATTTTGGTTTTAGTTTATAGTGATCACATATGTTTATATTGTGTTGATTTCATGCCTAATGATTTTTCAAATAGTGTGATATCCCTTATTGATGTTGTGGTTTAGCATGTTTGTTGTGTTATTAAATTGGTTAAATAATATAAATCTTGTAATTCTTTTTGAACTAAATAATAAGGAATCATATTTAACTATTATATATTCTTCATTATGATTGATTGGAATTAATGTTATGATTAAACCATGTTTAAATAATTTATAGACATTGATAGTTGATAAATTAATTTTCCTATGGATGTAACCTATTATTAATGTAGAAGTTATTTAAAGATTCGAATTAATTGGTTGTTTTTAAGGAAAATTGGTTTGGGATGATAAATAATATTTTCTTATGAAGGCTAAATACCTTGATTCAAGACCTAAATGCTGAGTCAACTATTTGTTTTCTATTTACTGGCTTGTGTTTTTTTAGATTTTGAGCCTTTATATAAGAAATATTGTGATCATGGGATGTCTAGTGGTTTGATAGGAAATAGGGGGGTGGTCAGGGCTCTAGAAGCAATTGGAACCAGTGATATTGTGATGGTTAGGGATATATATAGAAGTTTTTGGGATTAAACAAAGATTGATAGGGATGGTTTAGGTTGAAAATAAAAATTTTCTATTTAATTGAAATATGGGTTTCATTCTTGTTAATGAATTTATTACATTGATGGTCTGTTGTTCTAGTTTCTTGTTTCTTGCATTCCTATCCCCATTGTTTAAAGAATCTTGTTATTCTAGGAGTATATATCATTTATTATAGCTTAGGATGAGTCCTATAGTATATAAAATTATGGAATGGTAATGAATATTAAATGATTTAACCCAATTTGTTAGTAGTTCAAGGGTAAATATAGAATAATTGGATTGTAACTATAAGATATGAAATGTTTAAAAAAAATAATTAATTAAACTTTGTCTTGAAATGATTATTTCCCTATAGATTATTTAGTCCCTAATAGTATAATGTGGAGTTTGAGAGATGATAGATGTAATTGAGTCTATGGTTAGGTATTTTACCTTAATTTTGGTTGTGAGAAATATATATTCCTTATGTTATGGGATTTCATGCACTACCTCACCCATGTTGGTAGCGTGATCGACACCGAGTAGACTCAGGTGGTGTTTTACACAACATCCTGATTAGTGAGGATGGATGGATAAATTCCCCCTCTCTCTCCTCATGGAAGTATTATGTTCTATTATTCATATAGGTTACCTCACTATATATGTGTGTAGATGGATATAATGACTTAAAGATAGATCACACACATGCATATTTAGATATAGTATCCTAAGGATTATTATAGGTACACTGTGTACCGACTATGATGGATCGAGGTGTAGAATATGGTTTAAAGGATTTTGTGCCTCCCAGAAACTACTTAGTTACTATTTGGGATTTGGGATGTTAATGATGAGGTTATAAGATTAATGGGGTATGTGTTATTATATGGTTTCCTTTGATTCTTGGGGCCTATATGAGAGAGATGGATTATGAAATGCGATGAGGGGATGAAAGTGGGAAACTAGTGGGGATGTGGTAGAGGGGTACCTTCCATCTTATATTATGTTGGATATTATATTACTAATTTTATGTGATACATGGTGAGATATCCCTAGCGAGTTTGGGAACCTATCATGCCTGATTATTTGACAAATTATTTTCATTATTTATTCAAGGGGCTTTAATATGTTTACTTCACTTTTTCATGAGTGTCTTTGGGAAGGATCTTCCTATGTATAATTTTTATTCTCCCCCCAATCTAAATAAACTATTTTTAGGTCTGTAGTAGATGGTTGGTGATCAGGATATACATTAATATCTTGTGGAGTTGTTCATGAGTAGTTTGGGATTTGAGGTCATTGTTGAGATTTTTCTTTTGGTACTTGAAGTTTCATTTTTGAAGTTGTCTTAGTTGTTGACATGATGTTCATGTAGTGGGATGTTTTATCTATCTTGATAAAGAGTTTTTTGTGGTATAATATCATATATCATCCCTCATATTCTTCTTAGAGGGACATACCTCCCATTTGTGAGTAGGATATACCCTCACTAAAAATCGCCAACCCATGGCCTATTGGAGGTGATATTTGGGTGTAATTATCTCTCCCCCTCCATTAATAACCCCAAAGGGGTTCATTTATGAGGTATAGGGTCATGAAATGCATACCCAATATATTTTAGGTTTCATGTTTTAGAATTTTTAAATGATTCCTTACATTATAATTTCATACATGTTCCAGAATTCATACGTTTTCTAGAAAATATACATTTGTTCAACTAAGAAATGATCATTAAATGATATAACTACTTTATTAAAGGATAAATACTTAATAATGGATCTTTGACATCATCATAATTCTAAATCACACTTAATCCTTATTAATATAATTTTAAAATGATATATCTTCATAAAAATTCTAGTATAGGGTAAAAAAGAAAGATAAAACCTGTTATGAAATATAAATACTTGAAAACACATGAAAATATTTTTTTCCTTTAAATAATAACCATTGAAATAATATTAACATATATTCATTTATAAAATAATTTTTTTAACAAATTATTTGGTAATAACTCTTAACAATCATAAAGTTATTAAAGGAATCATAAACTTTTCTTATGAAAACATAAATCTCATGATAAATATTTTCCTCAAAATAAAAAACCATTAACTATTAAAAAACTAAAAAATTTATATGGACCATGAAATAAATATTTTATCTTATGAAATTAATTAATTTTTATTAATACATAGGGTGGATCCATAAAGGTTTATTTAGATATAATATTCATTGTCAATAATAAAAATAATCCATAAAATAGAATAACAAATTCTATCACATCCATTATATCTTCTCTAGATAATAAATCATTACCCAATGAATTGGGGAGTTATATCAAATGCTCACCAATCAAAATTTATAATGACCAGGAAACATAACATGTATAAAACACATAGGTTCTTTAATCTCGTATTAAAACATATAATTGTTTCTATTTCAACTCATAAGAACATTTATTTTCAGTTAGAAAATTAATGAAAATTAACATAAATGAATGGGTTAAACAATTCCATGTTAAATTGAAACTGTATGGAAGGAATATAAAATTTATAATGATCAATGAGAAGACAAGGAAAATTATTTTAGAACATTTAGTGAGAGATAAGAAAAATAAATAAAAACATAAAAGTAAAATTGTTAAAGAAAAAACCCTTACCTTGAGACCTGATTCGCCACATATATTCTCTATTTATTAAGTAATAAAATTATATCAATCATTTAATTTCTCAAGAAACTTTTTATTGTTTATTTTTCCGTTTAATATTTTATTATATTTTAGATAAATTTAGTTTGTGTTAATTTGTGTGAGGTTGTGAGATCTATAGTTCCCAAAAAACATATATTTAGTGGTCATGATCAGAGTTAATTGTTTGATAATTCCATAGACACCAATTTTGTTAATTTATATGTTGGGTTTTATTTGAGAAGCATGGAATATCAATAGATTAAAAGAGTTTCATAATTTAGAAAATTATCATAAAAAAAATATTATTTTAAATACCTAGAAATAGATTTTTATGTTTACGTTAAATATCATAATATAATTAACATATCACAAATATGAAAAATTCATGAATTTTGGATATATGATAATTTTTTTAATGAAATAGAGTATCATAATTCGAATAGATCATTGAACTATCCCAAACATGAACGTTCAATAATGAAAGATTGATTATTAAACTACCTATATTTAATTATTATAATATTTATACAAAATTATATTTATGTTAATTACTTTTCATAAGATTAAATAATAGGTATAAAAATAATATTAACAAGATAAATGAAGGAAAATATGATACTCTAGTATTTTAATTGAATCATCCCATAATGATCTATATTTTAAAGAAATTGTATGAACCCATTCTTTTGTCCAAAGGAAAAAGGATGTGATTAATTATTATAAAAAATGTAATATAATTTTTGTAAGTATATGAAACCAACCCTAAATATTTTTAAAAGGTTATGTGGGTGGAATTTTATAGATAAAACAATATGGATATTCAAAAAATATTTATTTCATTAATGAAAAACATTATATTTTAGAATTTAATATTGATAAATTATTCTGAAGGGATAGTTTCATTCATCCAATATCTAATTATGTCATAAGATTTGAATTTATGATTTTGTATCTAGTAAAATATAATTTAACATTATTCCTAGAATAATTCAATAATAATTAATTTATAACTTTTATTTTTGTTTGTAAACATATGCATTGCCTAAACATTGTCATTTTCAAAAATATTTTAAAACCATTTAGTTTAACTCCATCCTTTTCTATAATAAATAATTATATACTAATTATATGTATTATAACACAATGTATATCAATATTTATTAGATTTTGTAGGATAAGATATTTAAATACTTATTTAATTATGAAAAAATGTTGGAATGTTTCCATATTTATCATAATAATTATCTATTCAATAACATGATATCATGTAACATCCTGTTACCCACTTTAGGTAATTCCCTTATCATTACTTTATTTTACTCATTAATTGGGTGAATCCAAGGGATCCCAAGGATGTAGTGAATTTATTGGAGAAAATGAATTAATTTCAGGGAATTAATGTTTGTCTAAATTAATTCATTTCAAGTACAAATGTGTTAATGGATTTTTGGGGTTCTCCTCATGATTAAAGGACACCAAAGTTTGTTCTATAGTTTCTTATCTATGACGGGAAATTACATGGCATGAAAATGGGTTACATGATGATTAATTATTCTCCAAATAGAAGTAATAAAATTTATACACAATGTGAAAGGATTACACACTGTGTAATGATTACATGACCTTTAATGATTACACGACATGTAATGATAAAATACTTATTCTAATTAAAAAGGAGATGAGTTTTTCAACATAATTGATCTACATAGATTAAAAAACTTATAATGGAGTTACACATCATATAACTATATGAAGGTCAGATTTTAGGGCACTGTTTTAAAAATAAGTTCCTTCATTCTCCTACAACACTTTTGGCTCTCAAACAAGAAGGATTTTCTGACATTTTTTTTGGAATATCCATTAGATCCAGATTGATCCATTCTGTGTTGGATCACCGTAGAAGTTGGTTCTCATATCTCTGGGTGAGAGGGATTGATTATGCCTCATTGTGTTGATCAAGGTAATTTTTTGGCATTGCATTTTCATATTAGTTGATATGTGGTGTTTTTTTCTTTCTTTATTCTAGATTCATGGGGTAATCTTGTTCCATGGGTCATTTCCGTTGTTTTCCATGGTTCAACGGGTTTGTGTTCTCAAGGAATGTATCATTTTCTCATCTAATCCAACCCTTTTATTAAATTAGATCGATTCTAAGATGTGTATATTGATTTTCGAGCCTCCTTTATCATTATTGAATTCTATTTTTTTGGAAACTTTTTTTCTTGTGAAACACTATGTTTTGAGATAAGTGTTTCTATATCTATCTTATGTTGATGAAATATATTGATTTTATATTTATAAAAAAATTGGAATGATTTTTTTTGTGTAAATGGATTTTTGATAAAAACGTAGTTTCTCCATGGTTTTGAGTAAAATTGAAAAATGGGTATTTTAAAATCATTGAAATTATTTATGAAATGAAGCACATGGGAAGAATTGGGTTTCTGAGAATAAGTTTTAGATTAGGGCCATCATCTTTGTTACCCTCGGGGGAATTTATCATGTTGATTTTCTCTTCTTCCTAGGCCTATTGTTCTAAGGAAATGTTTTGACATTGTTGGGAGGTTCACTCATTGGGTGTTTCTATTCTCCATAGGCATGTGTTCTAGGGAATTTTTGTGAAATATTTATTTTTTGTGGTATGAATAGTCTTATTTCATATCATATTTTGTTCCTTGGCATGATTTTCCAATTCTTGGTTTTATATTATTTTGGTTATGATATGTATGCTTTGGATTTTGATAAATGATTATGGAAAATATGGTTAAAATTGATATACATGTATTTGATTTGGATTTTTTGGAGAAAGGGAAATATTTACCATGCTTTTGATAAAAAGTATTTACTACTTATCTTTAAATGTTTTATTTGAAATAATAGTACTGGAATTATTTTACATAGACATTTTGATGAACACCTGGGTTGGATCCCAATGAGCCTATGAGCTCACACACTATTCAATTCTTCAGAGGTTTGTAGAGTATTGTATGTATTTTGATGTAGAGAAATGAATAGTGCCTCAGTGAGGTGGAGAGGTTTTTAGTTAGATAGGTTTGGGTAGCTAGATGGTGATACTGTGTGGGTTTTCCCACAATATCATTTAGAGATTGTTAGTGTATCTTGTTTTAGTTTTTCTGTCCTTTGATATTGGACTTGTCTCTTAGAGATTGTTTTGCTACTTTTTCTTCATATCACTTCCATTATTTCCTTTTTGTTTTTGATTATATTATTATCTTCCACTATTTCTTTCAGTTATGAGTATGTATATACCTATTTTTTGTTCCTTTGGGTTGGGATAAATCATTCTCTCTATTTTTTGTTAGATTCCAAAATACTAGTCACCAGCCCGTGAGGATTGGTAATGCCCTATAGGCATGTTTTTTATCTGGTTGGGTACTAGTTTGAGAGGGTATTTGGGCCAGTTCATTACAATTTGGTATTAGAGGTAGTTTTTTCTCAAGAGTAATTATCTTGGGACATTTTTTAGATTAAAGATATGATTACCATGACTTGATGGGTATATCGTGATGAGTACCTGACTAGCTCTTATTGTGATGAGACTGAATTTACCATGGAATGTTGGGATGCAGGTCTCATGTTTTGAGTTATTATTGCTAATATATGTTTTTTATTATGGGGATTCCAGTTTTAACTTACAGTTTTCTATTTTTGAACATTATTTTTGTTTCGGTGAGCATGAATATGCCTCTACAATTTGTTATGTGCATTCCTTAGGAGGGTACAACTGATGATCATTAAGGGAATCCTCTAATGAATCAAAACTTTATCGAATATATCATGTGGGAAGTATATTTTATTGAAAACAACATGCCATAAGTTCATAACATATTTTTTAGGTACAATCATGAGTTGGGAGAGATAGGGATAGATCACATGAGTTTTATCGTGATAAGACACCATCCTTTAAAGGTAAAAATGTACCTAAAGAGGAGAAGGACTGGATTGAAAAAATTGATCAGATCTTCAACTTCCTAGAAAAAAATTAAAATACCAAGGTTTAGTGTACATCAGTTATAATTGAGGGTCCTAAAAAGAATTGGTGGGATTATATTGTACATAAAGATAAGAATGTGGTCCTATAATGTAAGGGTTTATAGACTCTCTTCTTCCAGAAGTTTTTTCAAGAGTTTCTGATGATTGTGAAATCTCTGGAGTTCATCTCTTTTCACTTGGGAGAAGATAAAATGTTAGTATATACCAATTAGTTTTCCTAGATGGTTATTTTTGAACAAAAAGTTATAAGGAATGACCGGTTGAATTCTTAGAATCACTTTTAGGGTTTGTGACCATATATCAGATTACACCTACTTATGCTGAAGCTTTTAACCTATACGGGGATAGTAGACAAGGATATAATGGAAGAGATGAATATGGTATACATGTTTTTTTTATTTATACCCTTCTCTTCCACCTTGTGGTGACTTTAGTGGCATGAAATGGAAAAAGAGGAAGTGGTAGGATCATTGTAAGGGAAATGGAGGGGGTTTTCAGTAGAAGGCCTCTTCAGAGCCTCCAGTTGCAGCTAGTGGTGTGCCTATGAATTTTGATCTATATGGAAAGGTCAGACACACATAAAATTCATCTCCTACACCTATAAAGATGCTTTATAGTTTCAGATATTATGGTAATTTGTAGTCTTTCTTCCATGATTTTTCTACACCTTGATATGGTTGGGGATCATCAGCTTCAAAGACTACTATGGTGTAGTTAGAAGCTTCAAAGACTAAAGAGATCTATACACATGTTGTAAGAACCTGGTTTTTCACTCACATTTGTATCCTTTAAATTTTAGTCTAAATCTTTATTTTGGACCTAATATAGATAATTACGGGGTTAGAAACGGTCTTAGGGGTTTCCAGGGAAATTTTAGAGCCCAAAACCCATCTTTTTGGGAAAAACAGGCTTGGTGCACAGTTTAGAGAAAACCATGAAGGAATTATGCATGGTTTTCCAAACCATTCAGATTTTATTTTTTTGGACAGATCCACCTCACACTATTGACATACATCCATGTGTCCTAACTGTGTGAACTCCCATTCTACCTAAGTAACTATTCCCAATTTTTGCATAATTTGTCAAACCGTGCACATGCCATTTTTCTAGTCAATTTTGCAGTTTCTCCCTTAATGATCTTTTAGAACCCCTCTTCATCACTAATTAATATTTCAGTAGGATTAACCTAAATTACTCTTATTTTGGATCCCTGTAAAGATATAATGTATAAATCAAGATATCACCTTCATTCGATATCTATTTGTGCTTTTGTTCATCACGTTGGATGTGCAATGGTAAGTACACGAGTCCTCTTCAGTCATTCTCCTTCTCTTTTTCTCTCGACCGAGTTATAAGGGTATGATCAATTTTCTGTTTTTGTTAGATTTATCCCAATCTAGTACAAATAAAGTGCCAATATATAAGGATAAGGATCATAAAACCCTAAGGTGGGTGGTCTATAACCCATCCCTCAAGTTCGTTGATTTAGGATTTGTTGTGTGGGGCCCATTGATTTCATCGGATTCCATTATTTGAATTTATATGTCATGTTTATAATCATTATAACCATATCATTATTCTCTTTTCATATATGTGATTAAATATTGGTGGTTATTCCCAAAAATCCATTCATCCAATGTACGATGTTATGCCATAATTGTTGTTTTAGTGTTTTGAAAAGTTTGAGCCACCATTTGGGTGTTCCTTGGCATGAACTTCTTATGGGTAAGTGTTTCTATATTAAATGGCTTGTTTGTAATGGGAAAAGAAAAATGGAAAGTACCATGTTTTCTCACCACTTGAACCACCTAAGGTAAGTGATTCAAATTGATAATTTAATGTAAATGATTAAATAGTTGCATATCCGTAGCACCCCTTACCACATTAATGGAAGGTTGTGGAATGAACCTTGAATATGGAATATTCCTTAAATGGATTAAATGGTTTCATGCTAATTTTCCATGTCACACTAATGAAAGTAATGACTTAAACCAAATGATTTAATATAAAGGTTGCATGCTACTTGACCTTATCACGCTAATGAAAGGAAAGGCTTGAACTAAAGGAGATATTACATGACTTCATAATCAAATAGGAAGGGAATGAGTTGAGTTCACCTTGTATTTTGATTGAATAATTCAATGAGCACTCAGGAACTCTATTCTGGATCAAGGATATGGATTTCTTAGGTTGAAACTCACATATATCTCGATACTTGTGTGTTCTTGGATGACCATTATTACACCATATGATCCTTTCATTATCATTATAAGATGCATTGGATACAATCCTCCAATCCAACATTGAAATGTAGGTTCCATGGTTAAATCACATCGAGACCTATCTCTGTTTAGCCCTGTTTTACCTTGAACAATCACCTTGGACATAGTAGGTGCCTCATTGTAGAATACCTTCAACTATGCTCCTTGGATTACACTCTTACCCATGAAAGGATACAATTATTACTGAGTTAGTGATCCTTGAGGTCTATGTCACCTTGGTTGTTACCATGGGGCTTCACTATTAAATGTCATTGATCATGGTTACCTTGTTACATCTTGGAGCCTTCACTATTTATACTATCACGAGGTGATTTAATTTTTGGATATTACCCATGAGACCTATCAATATTAAATTGCTAATTACTTAATTAAATGAACCAATTACATGGTCAGACACCAGCTGAGGGATGAATCTGGTACTTGGTTTTTTTATTACATTGTAGTGCATTAATTTGTATATGCATTCTTACACAATAATACATTTCCATTACATGGGATAGAGGTTATATACAACATTGTTGGGGTCTACAAATATTTTTCTAACACCCTCTCCAAGAACCATTTGGTACTCAGAGTAGATTACATGACTGTAGGTGTTGATGATGGGAAGTGTACAACTTCGAACACTCGATTGCTTGTTATTTTGGATGGAGCTAGATAGAAGATGACTGATCCAAAGCTCAAGATTCTTGGTATTGTATTTATTTTAATTTATTCTTTTGTGTAACATGTAATTACTATTATCTTGTATCCATGTTTTCATGTTTTCTAGTAGCATGACATATCATTAGTTATTGAATGCTATTCCAGTTGTTTTAGTTATTGTTACTACTGTCCTTATTTTACAACGTGCCTTATGTTTACTTATATTACTTACACTATTTACCTATGTTTACTTTTATCTTCTTCTCCACACTTTGTTAATGGGGTAATAGTCTCCCCAAAATCACACCCTAGATCCTCGCTACTAGTTGATAGCCTTTGGCGTTAGGGGATATGCACTTGAGGCCATATGGCCCACAGGGCTCGGGGCACCTATCAAGTAGCATCTGGGTCTAGGACATCACAATGTTGTATCCGAATAGGTTTTATTTTCATGCTTTAATATTTGGAGAAAATATATTGGAGATTAAGAAAACTAGGGACTTGGTTATAAGACATTCTTGGGCATCACGAATGCATTTTTGGGGTAAATGTCATGTTACCCAAAGCATAATTGTTGTTCTGATTTTTCCTATTATAGTTCACATTACTTCACCATTGGGTGATGCACATATTGTGTCATGTTGTTGATTATTAATCTTTTTGAGGATTTTATTTCATCCTTGGACTGATGATATGAGGTCTAGGATCATTATAGGCAACTAAAAATCACATGTCCTTTATATTTCCATGCCATATAGATGAATTTATCTAATTTTAATTTTTTGATATGCCTGTGATTGTTGAGTGATGTTGTAATAGTTAGATTAGGCTTGTATTACTCGTGGATATGATTGATTTATTTCTTATCTCAATTCATGAAGTGTAAGGGACCTTATGAGTTGGGATGAGTAATTTACCGAGTCGATACATTATACTATAAATAAATGGGTGTTGTTTTCATTGATAAGGTGTATGGGAACTGATTCAATGGGAATGAATATCCATTATAATATAAAATATGAATTATAATATGAAATGGTTTCACATCCTTATCCTACCTTTTCATGTTAATTAAAGGTAAAGGGGTGAACCTGTAAATTAAATGTAAAATGAAATGAAACTTATACATGAGATCTTATTGATACCTGGTTTTATAAGCGGCTAGTTTGGGTAGTATACATTTGGTAGTGAGTTTTCTTGATCCTATATTCTACTAATGATTCTATATTTATTCTTAATATTTTTATGAGGAGTGTTCTTGGAATTTTTAGACCAATGACACCACGATGTCCTCGTATCATATGATAAGAGGGTGGCAGCGACCATGCTCAAGATGTGGTGGGCCTTGAGCCACCACTCTTACCTCCAATAGTTATACTTAAGAGACCACTATCTATACCTAATTTGGGAACTGGTTCCTAACTCTGAGATAGTTTCCTACAACTAATGGGGTCCATGCATGGTGCTCCATGGATTTCACCTATGATGGTTGGTCTGACTCATGAGGTTCAACAAAAACATCCTTTTACCTTTTTTGGGGATGGTGGTCTGTAGGCTACTGAGTCTTGTCTAGAAGCCACCCTATCTATCTTTGATCATCTGGAGACACCTCTAGAGAAAAGGGTCAAACATCCACATACATTCTTTGGGATTCATCCAAGCACTGGGGGGATTTGATTACCTAAGTTTGTCATTATTAGGTCATGTTATGGGCTGATTTACAGATTTCCTTATATGATTAGTTCTTTCCTCAGACACTGATAGTAGATAGATCAAGAGATTTTATGCATTTTGAGTAGGATTCTATGTTGGTTATGAAGTATTCAGTGCATTTCACAGAGTTATAGTGCTTTTCACGAATTCTATCTAGGGATGAGATTTTTCATGCTAGATGCTTTGAGGATGGGCTCTAGTATGCCATATGTATGCAGGTCAATGCCTTTCACCTGCCTACTTTTTCTAAGATAGTCAATCAGCCTATTATCATTGAGAAAAACCTAAGGGATGAAAATAGTACTGGTAATAGAGGACTAGTGTCACGTTAGTTCAATAGTTCTTTCGGTGGAAAGTAGAATTCTCTCAAAGCTTCTCGTCAGAGCAATGAAAACCAGAGTAGCCATTTCAATAGCTCTAAAAATTTTCATCAATGTGGATGACAGATGAATTCAAAGTCTTAGTGTGATAGAGACCCACAGGAGTGTCAGGCTTGTGGCCGTATGGGGTATCGCCAGCGTTTCTGTAGGACGTTTCCACCAACCATGAGTGGAAAAGAATCCTCACCAGATACACCTTCAGAAGTGGGTTGTTTTATGCCCTGTTAGGTGGGGGGTTGGAGTAGCACTGGTAGGACTAGCTGAGGAGGAGGTCATGGTCGTTATAATGACCCAAACATTCATAAATAAAATTCCATTTCATTAATTTAATTAAATTTCTTATGGATATATAAAACACATTCAATATTTTTTTGTTATTATTATTGGGTTTTAATGACCGTTAAGTATTATTACCATTGATAATATATCCCTTGAATAGTGATCACATGACTGATATAAATTTAAGGTTTTTTAAAAGGAATCATTTCAACACAGAAAAATGAGAGTATTGCCTCATCCAGTATAAACAGAACATATGAAGATCATTTTTCAGAGATGAGAAATGAGGAAGCATCACTAGGCTTCTCTCTTGACCAATCTCAAGTTGAGCTTCAACACATTAGGCTTTAACTAAATTGCCTACAGGAAAAGTGGATGTTAATTGAGAGTACCACCTGAGCGATGTGATCCGAGCCACCCCAAGAGTCTATCACAATCCCACACCTTACCCTTAGGTCATATGTGGGTGTTATAAGGGGGTTTGAAATAATTTTTTAGTTTCTTTTTGTTTAATCCCTTTTATAAATAAAATTCTTATTCTATCAATTCCATTATGAGAATAGTTTTTCATAAAAATATAATGAATTAGATAAATTGAATTTTCAGGTAAAAATGTACTTTTATAAATATATAAATTTTCATATTAAACCAATTTTTTATTAATAATGTTATTATAATAGTTTTATAAGAACAATACATTTAATTATAAATTATTATTATATTTTTTTTAATCTATAAAATATTATGTATTCTGTTTGATAAGAATAATATTTTTATACAATAAAACAGAAATTGTATTTTTAATTAAAGAATTTATTTTGATGAATGAATGAATTTTTGAAATAACTAATAATTTAAGAAAATACTATTATAAAATTAATTTTATTAATAATAAACGACTATATAATTTTTATGATGTCAAATGTAATTTTTATTAGGGTTAAAAAACTGATTTTCAAAACCCGTAAATTATCAGTAAATGTCAAATTTTATTTTAAAAGTGAAATTTAAAATATTTATAAAATTATTTAGATAAAATAAAAATTATTTTTTTAATTAGGACATTGAAATAATCGAATGATGAATTTTTCATAATTTTCTGAGATAATCAAATTTTTGGGTAAAAATTAAATATCGAATAAGTATATAATGTGTTTTATGACATCATAATGACCCAATAGTGATGAAATAAAGTACTATAAAAGGTTTATTTTGACAATAAATGTTTTAAATTTAAAATACTGTGATTTTATATATTTTTTATTAATTTTATAATGCCTTAGTGGACCCTCCAAGCCTTATAAAATTGGTTTACATTTTAAAATGATTTCCTTGAGAGTGTGACTCACCTCCACATAAGAAGGCCTAATATTTTAATATTTTCGGCACATGTACATACAAAAAAATTTATATCACTACCCCTTTGAAGAAACCATTGGAAAAAACCATTGTATGGTTTATGGTTTTGATTATTTTAATGTGTAGTGTGCAAAACCTAAATAATAAAGAATTCCCTCTCTTTTCCTATATAAACCCACCCAAACTCCCATTCATCTTCACTCAAACCATTTTGATCTCGAAAAAACTCTTCCCCATACTCCCTAAAGTCCTACAATGACACCCCAATCTCCCAAGAATCCTTTCCCAAGATTTTGGGATCACACTTCCATGTAAGGGATCCTCACATTCCCCTCCTTTCAAATTCAAATATATTATTTGAAAGTAGTTCTTGTAATTTCGAATGGTAATAAGGTCACTATTTTATTATAATTATATTACTCTTAATTTTATGTAATTTTAATTAGTAATTGTTTATCCTTCATCATTTTTACCCTTACCGAAGCTGTTACTATGCCAAAATTTCGTAAGGGATCTTCCACCTTCAGCTTTTATCAAGAATTCTTTTCTTGTTATGTCTTTTTAATTTCTCTATTTCCTATGTTATTATATGTTATTAAATATCCTAGTTACTGCCTATTTTATTTATAAATTATGAGATCCAATATCACTCTCATTTATCCCTCTTATGAACCATTATGTACACCCTTTACCATGTTGAATTTCCATAAGGGATTTCTTCCTTTCTCATTTTTTTCCATGATTATTTATTTTGTTAAAAACTTTTATTTTCAATTAAAAATGTTTGGGTATGATTTATAACCTCCCCCATACTACCCTCCTTATTTTTTAATGATGATAAACATCTTTATCACTCATCAATCCCTCCCATGTACACCCATTTCCATACTGAAATTTCATAAGAGTTATTCCATTTCTCCTGTTTCTTCAAGTTTCTTTATTATGTTATTCATTCTATTTCCAAAGTCCATGTGTTGGGACATGTATCTATATGAACCCCTTACTTTAAAGTTCAAGTATATATGATTATATACCATTTTCTCTCTCATTAACCATTTTTATGAATTTTATATCATGCCGTTTGGCTACCGAAATTGCACCGGAAATTTCAATTCCAAAATCATCGTGTAGTGAAAACCATGTCCATTCCTCTATCAAGGGTATTCAACTTTATTCACATTTACATATTGATTATTTAATTTCATGTATTTATTCCACGTTCCTTTATCCTGTAATAAATGATAATGTTGAATGAATCCATGTTATATGATCCATGTGGCACATTTATGCATGAAATGAAATATATATAAAGGGTGCACACTAATAGTACTCCAATGAACTAGGTAATGTATAATATCATAATACGCCATATGAAATTAGGTTTTACTAATTATAATTCATTTTCAATGAGGGTTTAATCTTTCTAATTCAATTTCAATTAGGGTTTATTCATACTAATCCATGTGCAATGTGCCTTGGATCTTGTTAATATCATGTTGTACGTTGTTCCCACATTTCCAAGTTATGATAATCATGTTGTATCATGACTTTATGTTCATGTTTCTCTTGTGATCCATTTATATGACTATTTACTAACATGTACTATATTCTTCATGTTATTCCTTTTTACTCCCTTACTGGGATTTATAGATCACCCTTTTCTTATGTATGTCCTCTGGATATCCCATGCAATGCTAAGTACGAAAAAATGATGTGGTCATGTGAAAGAAGTTTTCAATAAAGATATTGTATTTTACATTTTAAGTTGTCATGTAATGTTCCTAATCCCCAAAGACACTAGATATATCTATATTTTGGGTTCTATTAATATCATGTTTATGTAATAAATCATGTTTAAGTGTGTAATAAAGAGCATGGTTGTTATAGTTGGTATCAAAGGATAGGTTTAGTTATTTTTGAGATTAGGATTATGAAACCCTAGTCAAAGCGTTAAGGTTAAGACTAAATATAAGAAAAAAATTCCTAAATTTTGGTGAGTATAGAGTAAGTGGTTTATCATGAAAATACATCCCTGTCTGGATATGAGAAAGTAGAGGTGGCTCTGGAACATATGTATCTATGGGTAAAATCTAAAAACACCACTTGGAGCTAGACTCGAACGGGAACTAGTGCATGAAAATGGTCCATGATGCACTCTTATTTTGACACTCCCAGGGGATATAATATGGTAAAATCATAATCTTAGTATAAACCATTATTGAGGGAATAAAAAAATTCCCCTAAGAATATACGTTAGGAGATAGATCATGGATAATATAGATTGAAGACTAGAAATTTATAAGTTACGGAGATAAATATAACTTATAATTTATCCATTTAATGTCATTGGATTCCCCTTTATGTGTTAAAATGTTTAAGATACTCATCCATAATTTTCATTTTATTCTATCCAATGGTTGGTAATATGAGGAATATGGCTAACAACCAATGTGAAGGGAAACATGATGAATGTCCCAATGAGATTCCCTATAAAATGAGAGCTCAAGTAGGAAATATCATGATTATGCCAAACCAACTATCAAAAATCACTATTAAAAATTGTCACTTTGTTGAATTCCCATAGAAATCAAGGAAGAGGAAGATGAAATCACCTGAAAGGACATCTTCTAATGTTGATAAGGGGAAGAAGACACAATTTTTTTTGTGAAACAAGTGTAGGAAGTGGCACGAAGAAAAATGTCACAAAGGGACTAGGAGATGATTTATGTGTGGGAAGGAAGGAAATAAATAATCAAATTTCCATGAAAGAATGGATAATGTGATGGATGGAAACAATGTTCCATATAAGGCATCTTACACAGTTCGATGTTACAAATGTGGCAAAGTTGAGAATTACCCAAAATAATGCTCTATTGCAAGGGCGAAGAAGCATGATAAGCATAAAAAATCTCTATGATCAAGGGATAATGGGAAATACTATGATAATATGGATAAAGACGAATGTATTACATGTAAGAACTACTTCAAATTAGTGTATGTCATAATGTATTTCAATTCAAGTACTATTATTATATCATTTATTTTTTATAAGAACATTGAGTCCCCAGAATAAATGATATTAAATCATTACAGAAAAACTTATATAATTGTTGTATCACATGTTAAAATTTGTGGGAATGTTATTATTGAAAAATTTATAAGTCTTTATTTGATGGAATTTGAGGCAAAAAGAAAAAGTCACTGCCTATGCCTCAAGGAAGTTGAAAGTCCATGAGAAAAACTATCCCACACATGATCTGAAGTTGGTGGTAGTTATCTTTACATTAAAAATATGGTGGAATTATCTCTTTTTGTATAAGTGTGAAATATATATAGATCCCAAAATTCTCAAATATATATTCACACAGAAAGATATAAACATGTTCCAATGAAGATGGTTTTAGCTGATCAAAGACTATTACTACTCAATCCATTACCACCCTGGGAAAGCGAACAAGGTGGCGGATTCTCTAAGTAGAAAGGACTCAGTAATTCTATCATTAATTAGAATTGAAAAGGATCCAATCTTCTTATATGTGATGAAAATGAATGGGAATCATAAATAAGAGAATATCATCAATCCTTTCAAAAATGAGTTCTCAACTGTCTATTTTGGAATGGTTAAAGGATGCTAAAAAAGATGATGTGGGAATTCATAAGAAAGCTGAAACTATCAAAAAATGGTAATCCTCAAAGTTCAATGTTAATGGAGAAGGAATTGTGAGATCCGGGTCAAGACTATATTTTCCATCAAATATTGAGTTAAATAAATAACTTTTGGATGATGCACATAGTTCACATTTCTCCATTCACCCAGGAAACCCAAAGATGTATCGAGATCAACGAGAGAATTATTGGTGGGATAACATGAAGATGGAGATCACTGAGTATAAATCAAAGTTCCTGGTATGTCAAAAAGTGAAGGCTAAGAGGCAGAAGTCTAAGGGTATGATGTAACCATTACCCATACCAATATGGAAATGGGAGAACATCACCATGGTCTTGGTCACCAGACATCCAAAGACATCCAAATTAAACAATTCTATCTGGGTTTTTGTGTATCTTCTTACAAAGACTACACACTTATTTGAAATTAAAGAGGATTTATCATTAGATCAACTGGAATGGATATACATCAGAGAAGTGGTAAGGTATCATGGAGTACCACTATTGATTGTATCCAATCGAGATCCAATATTCACCTCTATGTTCTATAAGAGTCTCCCATACGCTCTGAATACCATGTTGAACTTCAATATGTCTTATCATTCTCAAAATGATGGCCAATCTTAGTGGACTATCTGAATACTTCAAGAAAATTTGAGGGCATTCCCAATGGACTTCAAAGGAGGATGGGATCAAAATATTCCTCTGGTTGAGTTCTATTATAAAAATAGTTTCCACTCAAGCATCCAAATAGCTCCTTATGAAGCCATTTATGGGAAGAGGTACATAACACTGACATGTTGGGATGAAGTTAGGGAGTGAAAAATCCTCAGTCCATAAATGGTCTAAGAAATGGTAGAGAAGGTTAAGACCATCCAACAACAAATTAATTCTAATTAGAGTCGACAAAAGAGATATGCTAATAACCGTCAATGAGACCTAGAGTTTGATGTTGGAGAAATGGTATTCTTCCACATATCACCATGGAAGAGAGTTATGAGATTTTGGAAGAAAGGAAAGCTTAGTCCTGGGTAAATCATCCCTTTTGAGATCTTTGATCACATTAGAGCAGTGGCATATCGATGAGAACTCCCACCGAACCTATCTCATGTACATGATGTATTCTATATATCACTCTTGAGGAAATACATACTTAAACCATAATATGTACCCAATCCAGAGGTGGTACCATTGGAGAATGACCTAATCTATGAAGAGAAGTCGGTGAAGATCTTAGATCATAGGGAAAAAGATCCATTAAATAAGACAATGCCCCTTGTCAAAATGTTTTAGAGAAACCAGAAGTTTTAAGAATCAATGTGGGTATAAGAGGAAGTGATGAGGAAGATTTACCCTCAACTATTTTAGTGTAGGAAAAGGAAATTTCGAGTGAAAAATTTCTCAAGGGGGTAATGTTGTAACGACCCAAATATTCATGAATAAAATTTCCTTTATATTATTTAATTAAATGTATTATGGATATATACAACACATGAAATAATTTATTATTATTATTATTGGGTTTAAATGACCATTATGTATCATTACCGTTAATTATATAGTCATTCAATAGTGATCAAATGACCGATAAAATTTTTATGTTTTAAAAAATTATCATTTTAACACAGAAAAAGGAGAGGATGGCCTCATCCAGTAGACTCAGTTCATACAAATATCATTTTTCAATGCTTGGAAATGAGGTAGTGTCATTGGGTTTTACTCTTGACCAAGACCAAGGTGGGATTCAACAGATCAAGCTTGAACAGAATCACTTATGAGAGAAGTGTAAGTTAATAGAGATTACCACCCAAGCGATGTTATCTGAGCCATCCCAAGAGTATGTTACAATTTCACACCTTACCCTTAGGTCTTATGTGGGTGTTATAAGGGGTTATGTAACAAGGTATTAGTTAAATTTTGTGAAATCCCTTTTATAAATAAAATTATTATTCTATAAATCCCTTTATTAGAATATCTTTTCTTAAAAATACAATGAATTAGATAAATTGAATTTTTAGGTAAAATGGTACTTTTAAGAAATATATAAATTATTATATTAAACTATATTTTTATTAATAATGTTATTATAATAGTGTTATAAGAACACTCATTTTAATTATAAAAGATGATTATATTTATTGTTTTTACTCTATAAAATATTAAGTATTCAGTATGATAAGAATTATATTTTTATACAATAAAAAAGAAATTGTATACTTAAATAAAGAATTTATTTTGATGAATTAAGAAATTTTTTCAAATAAATAATATTTTAATATAATATTATTATCAAATTACTCTTATGAATAATAAATGAGTATATATTTTTTATGAATTCAAATGTAATTTTTATTGGGGTTAAAAAACTGTTTTTTTCAAAACCCATATTTTTTCATTTAATGTAGTTTTTTATTATAAAAGTGAAAATTCACATATTTATAAAATTATTTAGATAAAATAAATATTATTTTTGGAATCAATATTTCAAAATTATCCAATGGTGAATTTTTTATAATTTTCTGAGACAGTCAAATTTTTGGGTAAAAATTAAATATTGAATAAATATATAATGTGTTTTTTACATCATAATGACTCAATAGTAATGTAATAAAATATTTAAAAAGGCATATTCAGATAATATATGTTTTACCTTTAAAAAATTTTGATTTTGGATTTGTTTGATTAATTTTATAATGCCTTAGTGGACCCTCTAAGACTTATTAAATGTTTTATCATTTTAAAATGATTTCTGTGCGAGTGTGACTCACCTCCACATAAGCAAGACAAATATTTTAATATGTTCGGAGCTCTTCCTTATAAAATATTGTATGCCACTCCACTTTGTAAAAACCATGGGCAAAAACCATGGGATGGTTTGTTGTTTTGATTAGTTTAATGTGTAGTGTCCAAAACCTAAATAATAATGAATTCCCTCTCATTTCTTATATAAACCCACCAAACCTCCAATTACTCTTCACTCAAATTTTCTTAGCTCAACAAACCTCGACCACGTACTCACTAGAGTCATCCGAATACTTCCTGGATCTCCCTAGAAGCCTCTCCCAAGCCTTTGGGATCACACTTCCAAGTAAGGGATCCTCACTTTCCTCTCCTCCTTTCAAATTCAAGCATCTTATTCAAAAGTAGTTCTTGTAATTTCAAATGGTTATAAGGTAATTATTTTATAATAATTATATTAATTCCCATTTTATGTTATTTTAATGAGGTATTGTTTATCCTCAATCATTTTTACCCTTTCCCAAGCTGTTACAATGCCAAAATTTCTTAAGGGATCTTCCACCCTCCTCTATTATCAATCATTATTTTCATATTATGTCTTTTAATTTCATTATTTCATATTTTGGGATATGTTATTAAATATACTATTTACTTCATATTTTATTTATGAATTATTTTATCCCATTTCACCCTCATTTATCCCTCTTATGAACCCTTATGTACTCCCGTTACCATGCCGAATTTCCATAAGGGATTCCTTCCTCATTTTTTCCCAAGATTCTTTATGTTGTTATACCCTTTTATTTTCAATTAAAAATGTTGGGGTATTATTTTTAACCTCCAAAATAATAAAATAATTATGTTTTAATGATTATAGAACTATTTCTCTCTCATTAATACCTCCCATGTACACCCGTTACCATGCCAAAATTTCATAATAATTCTTCAATTTCTCCTCTTTCTTCAAGTTTCTTGATTATGCTACGCCTTCTATTTAAAAATTACATGTGTTGAGAAATGTATTTATTTGACCCATTTAAATTTCATTTCATGTACATATGATTATAGACCCCTTTATCTCTCCTTAACAATTTTTATGAATTTTATGTCACGCTGTTGGGCTGCAGAAATTGCACCGCAATTTTCCATGCCAAAATCATCATGTAGTGAAAGGCATGCCCATTTCTCTATCAAGGATATTCACCATTATGAAAATATACTTATTTATTTTAGAAGTTAATTTATGTATTCCACATTTCTTTATCATGTAATAAATAATTATATCGAATGATTCCATGTTATATGATCAATGTAGCACACTTATGCATGAAATGAAATGTTTATAATGGGTGTGCCCTAATAGCGCTCCAATGCATTGAGTCATGACTAGTATCATGATAAACCATGTGAAATTAGGGTTTAATCATTATAATTCATGTGTAATGAGGGTTTGGTCATACTAATTCAAGTGCAATGAGGGATTACTCCTGCTAATCCATGTGCAATGAGCCTTGACTCATTCTAATATCATCTTTTATGTTGTTACCACATTTCCATGTTTTGATAATCATCTTATATCACACCTTTATGTTCATGTTTATCTTGTGATCCATTGATATTACTAATGCCTAACATGTACTGTATTATTCATTTTATGCCTTGTTTACTCCCTTACTGGGCTTTATAGATCACCCTTTTCTTATGTATGTGCTCAAGTTATCCCATGAAATGCTATGTATGAAGTAATGTTGTAGTCATATAAAATAAGTTTTTAATAAAGATGTTATATTTTATATTTTAAGTTTTCATGTAATGTTTATAAGACCCAAATACACTATAACTATCAATATTCTCAGTTTTATTAAGTGCAAGTTTATGTAGTAAATCGTGTTTAAGTGTGTAATAAAGAGTACTGTTTTTATATTTGTGGTAGCCAGATCCTTGATCACTAGAAGCACCAATAGAGCAGTTATGATCGTGGTAGTCCATCTTTTGCACATGGATGTGGATCAGGTCAGTTGCATGCACTACATTCAATACCCGAGGATTAGGCTGTGAGACCTTCTATAATACGAGGTATTATTCTAGTTGCCTATACTATAATATCTACTTTATTTGATATGGGTGATTCAAAATCTTTTATCTCTATATCCATCATGGAAATCCTCATACTAGAGATACAACAATACTATGGTGGAACGACCCCGGGTAAACCATTAGGGGTACAAACAGAGGGAATATGCTAGTGTAGGGGCTATCCCCTTGAGGTAGGTAGTTACCATTTAATATAGAATCTATTTATTCTCAAGATGATAGGCTTTGATTTTATTCTCAGGATGGACTGGTTGGTTCACTATCATACTTTTTTAGACTAAAATCGTTGTAGGGTGTCTTTTACATCACTTGAGGGTAGTAGTTATCTACATAAGGGTGATTGGGATGTCCAGACTGGTAGAGCTAGACTAGAGAATCTTGGGCTAGGTGGAGTGACCACCTAGATTGAAAATCACTTCATAGAGGATCAGAGATTATGAGAAGCTGATATCCCCCCAGTAGTGGATCTTTTCAAGGTTGTCTTTCTCAATGATTTTTCTATCTTACCTCCAGAGAGAGAGGTATGTTTTACAATTGAGCTTATTCTAGTATTAGCTCCAGTATCCATTCCTCCATACATTACAACACCTACAGAGCTTCAGGAACCCAAGATGTAGTTAGAGAATTTATTGGACAGAGGTTTTATACTTCCTAGTACATCCTCATGGGATTCAACCATGATTTTTTTCCAAGAAATAGGATAGAACATTACGTCTATGCATGTATTATAAAAAGTGGAATTGACATACTATCAAGAACTGGTATCCACTACTTTGAATAGATGATCTCATTGAATAGCTTAGAGGACCACAAGTCTTATCCAATATCAACCTAATATTGGGTTATCATTAGTTAAGAGTCAGACCATCAGATAAGCCTCGTACAGCTTTTTGTAGTAGGTATGGTTTGTATGAGTACCTAGTTATGCCATTCAGTATTACGAATGCACCCACCGTTTTGATGACTCTGACGAATAGGGTTTTCCACCCCTATTTGGATTCTTTTGTCGTGGTCTTTGTTGAATACATCTTGGTGTTTTTTCACATTCATAGAGACTATTCCAAACATCTTGAGATCATTCTGTGTACACTAAAAGATAACCATATTTAAACCTTTCTTGCTAAGTGTCACTTCTGGATCAACAAAGGTCACTTCTATGTTCATATAATATCAGAATCGGGAGTATCTGTTGACCTGTAAAAAGGGAATTCTATAGTTTCCTAGGAATATACCAAGAACATGTTTGACATACGATGTTTATTGGGGATGGTAGGATATTATAGGCATTTCATGCAAGACTTTTCCTACCTTTCTTCACCTCTTAATGGCCTTATAAAGAAGGGTGTAAATTTCATATGGTCAGAAGCATGTGATAAATCCTTTCAAAAGTTGAAGGGGAGGCTTGTCTCAACACCTATTATAATTCTTTTTGAGTTGAGTATATGTTATACCATCTTTTTTGATACATCAGGAATTGTCCAAGGAGTAGTACTGATGTAGGAATATAAAGTCGGTATGTATGGATATTGCTAGTTTAGGCTTCATGAGATAAATTACCCAACACATGACCTTAAGCTAGCAGTTGTTTTCCTTGTCCTTCTTTTCTGGATTCACCATCTTTTGGGTGAGCACTTTGTGGTGTACACAGACCACAAGAGACTCAAATATAACCTTTATCAGCATGAATTAAACCTCATACAATGTAAATGGTCCAAATATCTAAAATCCTTTGATTTTGAGATTAAATATATGACTTGGAAGGGAAATGTGGTTACAGATGCATTGAGTCAGAAAACATAGTAACATGCAGTTTGGGATGCCAATGATGAATAAATGTTAATGGCCATCTTTTCTGAGATGCATATAGAGTTTCGTGATAGTCACGTGCAATATTATCTCTCATCCTTGACAGTTACCTCTTATCACCTTGAGAAGGTGAAGAGTATAAAATTTTCAGATATTGAAGGTATGGTTCTCTGTGAGAGCATATTAGGAGATAAGGCACCTCTGGATTGGTATATAGATAGAGACAATATCTTATGTATTCATGGATGTGTCTGGGTCCCTACATATATGAGAGAGGAGTTGATGAAAAGGTCCCATTCCTCTCAGTGGGAAGATCATTTGGGCTTCTCAAAGATGTATTGAGATATATGATGTCAGTATTGGTGGCTTGGAATGAAACTTCAGATTGCAGGCGTTATCACTTGGTGTTCCACATGTACGTAGGTGAATGAGGAGCACCAGAGACCTGTGGGCCTTCTACACCCACTTCCTATCCCGAAATGGAAATGGGAAGTTGTTTTTATAGAATTTATAGTCGTTTTACCTAGGTCACCTAGATTTAGCGATGTTGTATGTGTTGTCATTGATATACTGAAGAAAGTATCCCACTTCATTCCTATTTGGGAGACTTTCTTAGTTAACGAACTGGGAAAATTGTTTGTCTGTGATATCATACAACTCCACGGGGTCCCTCATACTATCGTTTCAGATTGGGATTCTCATTTCACCTCATAGTTCCGGAAGGGATTACAAAACCCTATGGGAACTCATGTTCTTCTGAGAAAAAGTTTCACCCTCGGACCAATGGATAATAAGAACAGACAATATAGGTTCCAGAGGATATGCTCTGATCATGTGTCCTAGATTTTGGCGGTTCTTGGGAAAAAATATCCCTCTTGTTGAGTTCACCTATAATAACATATTTCAGGTGAAAATTCAGATGGATCATTTTGAAGTGTTGTATGGGAGGTTGTTCTGTTCTCCATTGTGCTGACTAGAGGCAGGCGAGGTGGAACTAATAGGTCCTCATCTCGTTCAGGAGACTTCTGGGAAAATTTAGTTGATCAGAAAGCATATGATTTAAACTCAGGCTAGAAAAAATCTTCTGTCGATCTCCATCGGCAACCTCTTGAGTTCAAGGTCCGGGTTTATGTTTTTCTTTGGGTATCTCCCATGCTAGGTCATAGATAGTTATGAAAGCAAGGAAATCTATCGCCTTGTTTTATTGGGCCTTTTGAAATTATAAAGAGAGTCGGGCCGGTAGCCTATCAGTTGCTTTTAACCCAGAGGTATCATGACATACCCAACATATTCTATGTTTCACAACTTCACTAGTATAATGATGATCTGTATCATACCTTTGATCTCATAGAAGTTGAGTTATATACCGATTCTACCTTTTTGGAGTATCTAGTACGCATCATTGACTGGAGCACAAAGGCTCTCTAAGGTTGATTTGTTCCTCTAGTACAAGTGATAGGGAAGAACGACCAAGTATAGAATGATACTTGGGAGTGGTAATCCAATGTTCATTCCCAATGGCCATATTTGTTCATAGGCATTGTTTATACACCCTTATAAGGTGAACTTGGAGATGGTTCTTTTAAGGGGGAAGACTGTAAGAACCCGATCTTTCACTCAAGTTTGGATCCTTTAAATTTTAGTATAAATATTTATTTTGGACATAATATGGATGACTAAGGGGTTAAAAAGGTCTCAGGGGTTTTTGGGGAAAGTTAGAAGCTCAGATCCCATCTTTTTAGGGAAAATGGGCTTGTCTCATAGTTTAGAGTAAACCGTGTGGATTGTATTTTTTCAGATAGAGGCACCTTGAAAGGTTGGCGCACAGTCATGCGGTCTAACAATACAAGGACCCCTTCTTCCTATGTAACCATGCATAGTTTTCACACAGTTTTTCAAACTGTGCACAAGCCATTTTTCTGGGCAATTTTCCTGTTTTGACCTTAATGATCTATTAGAACCCCTTTTCCACCTTAATCCATATTTCAGTAGTATTAACCTAAACTGATCTCATTTTGGATCCCTCTAAAGATATAAAGTAGGTATCAATATATATCCTTTATATAGGATCCATTTGAGCTTCCTTTCATCACGTTGGATGCGCTACTGTAAGTACTCGAGTCCTCTTGAGCTGTAATCCTTCTCTTTTTTCTATCAACCGAGTAAACAAGTTATGATAATTTTTATAATTTTCTTATATATACCCTAATCCAGGACAAATTGTGGGCCAATATTGAAGGATAAGGATCATACAACCCTGAGGTGGGTGTTATATAACTCATCCCTTAAGTTCATTGATTTTGGATTGGTTTTGTATACCCCACCTATTTCATCAGATGTAGTTATTTGAATTTACATGTCATTATTATAATTATTAGAACTATATTGCCACACTCTTTCCATATATGTGATTAAATGTTGGTGGTTATGACCCCAAATCCATTCATCCAATGTAGGATGTCATGCCATAATTGTTGTTTTAGTGTTTTGACACGTTTGATCCACTGTCTGGGTGTTCCTTGGCTTGGCCTTCCTAAGGGTGAGCATTTCTATATTAAATGGATTATTTTTAAGGAGAAAAGAATAATGGAAAGTACTATGTGTACTCACCACTTGAACAGAATAAGGTAAGTGATTCAAATTGACAATTAAATGTGAATGATTAATAAGTTTCATGTCTATATAACCCTATAATACATTAACAGAAGGTAGAAGAATAAACCTTGAATATGGAATATGCCTTAAATGGATTAAATGGATGCATGATTCATGTACATGTCACACTAATGGAAGGAATGGATTGAACCAAATGACTTGATAAAAATATTTCATGCTACATGACCATATCACACTAATGAATGAAGAGGATTGAACCAAAAGAGATTTTACATGACATCATAATAAAATTGGAAGGCCCTAACTCGATTTCGATTTGGATTCTGATTAGAGATTTCCTTGAACACTTGGAAACCCCATTCCGATTCAAGGATACTACTTTTATATGTTGAAATAGACCTAGATCCTGATGCTTTTATATTCATGGATTCCTAGTATGACACTGTAGGATCCTTTCATTATCATTATAGTATTCCTTGGATACACTCCTCGGATCCATCACTAACAAGTTGGTGCCATGATTAAATCCCATCAGGACTGGTCTCTGCTTAGCCCTGTTTTACCTTAGACGGTCACCTTGGACTCAGTAGGTGCCTCATTGTGGAATTCTAGGGACTATGCTCCTTGTATTACACTCTTACCCCATTATAGGCTATAGTTATTACTGATTTAGTGACCCTTGAGGTCTACGTCACCTTGGTTGTTACCTTGGGACTTCACTATTAAATGTCATTGATCATTACATCTTGGAACCTTCACAGTATATATTCTCACAATGGGATGTAAATTTTGGATATGCCTCATGAGTCCTATCAATATAAAAATTGTAGTTACTTAATTAAATGAACTGGTAACATGGTCAGACACCAGCCGAGGGCTAAAGTAGTTACTAGGTTATTTTGTTACATTGTACTACTTTACATTATATACACATTCCTACACCCTATTACCTTTCTATTACATGGTACATAGGTTATAGAAACTATTGATGGTGGACCACTTAGATTTATCTCACACCCTCTACGAGTTCCTTTTGGTACCTGAAGTAGATTACAAGTCTGTAGGTCTTGATAAAGGGAAGTTTAAGACTTCAAAAACTTGATTTCTTACTGTTTAGGATGGATATCGATATAAGATTTACGATCTAGAGCTCATGATGATTGGGATAGTCTTTATTTTCATTTATGATTATGTGGAACATCTTATACCTACTATAATCTATCCCTATTTTCTAGTTTTCTAGTCACATGATATATCATTAGTTATTGAAAGTCATTACAGTAGTTTCAGTTATTGTTATTATTATCCCTATTTTCCAATGTTCCTTTTGTTTACTCATATTTCTTATGTTATTTACTTATTTTTACTTTCACACATTGTGATACACTTTGGTAATGAGGGAATAGTATCCCCAAGGACACACCATAGGCCCTTGCTGCTAGTTGGCAGCCTCTAGCATTCAGCGAGAAGCGCTTGAGGACATGTGGCCCACTGGGCTCGGGGAACCTATCAAGTGGCATCTAGGTCCAAGTCTTCACACATGAATCAAGAGTTAAACACCTTAAAATAGTATATGAGTTTCTAGTAGAGGTAGATTCAGGTCCAACAACAATGATAGGGACAATATTTCTTTCATCCTTAATAGTAATTTGTTTATTTAATAATAGAGCTTCTCACTCATTTATATATAGACATTTTGTTGACATGAACAAAATTTCAATGTAAATCAAATACATTGTTATGGAGTCAGTGGAAACTCTTGAAAATAAGAAAGAAAATTGGGGTTTTTTGTCCTTTTATGTTATTTATATCTAATATGGAGCTTTTCTGGGATTTTCTTGTTCTCAATATGGATCTATTTTACATCCTCATTGGGATGGATTGATTTTTTTCTCATTGAGATGGTGATGATTTTAATCATTGACATGTTTTGTTTCTTCTGGCCAATGGGAGATTATGTATTTTTAAGGGAGAGTGAGATCCAAGGTCTAATTATGCAGGAACTTCCCACCCAGAGCTCAGGATTTTGTTCTTTGATATTACAGTTGATCTCGATGATGCATCTTATATTATTGATCATTACACCATTGTTAAGGGTTTTCCTGATGTCTTACCAAAATATTTATCCTAACTTACTCAAGAGAGGGTGACATAGTTTACAATTGAACATGTTCTAGGTAGGTAGCCGACATCGATACCTTCTTATCTTTTGGAACTAGTAGAGCTGAAAGAGCTCAGGATCTAATTGGATGATCTAGTGAAAAAAGGGTTTTGTTCACCCTAGTGTTTCACCTTGGGTAGCCCTAGAACTATTTACCAATAAGTAAGAATGTTCACTCTATTTGTTCAGGGACTATCAAAATTTGAACTGAGTACTGGTTAAGAACGAGTATCATTTACCTCATGTGGATGTTTTGTTTGACCAGTTAACGGGGAAATGCTATTCTCAAAGATTGATCTTTAATCGAGTTATCATCATCTCAGAGTTTGGGAGTCTAACATAGTAAATATGAATGTTAGGAGGAGGTTTAATCATTAAGAATATATTATGGTGAATTTTGGTCTAACTAATAATCCTATAGGTTTTATAACTTTGATGAATCAGATATTCCATCAGTATCTCGATACTTTTGTGATAGTGTTTGTAGAGGAAATTTTGGTTTATTCATGATCTATGTGAGATAATGAGAACCATCTAAGTCCGGTTTTTGAAATCTTGATAATTCACTGTTTGTATGGAAAATTCTCAAAATGAAACTCTTGGAATCAATAAGTGAAATTACTTGGGAAAGATATTTCTAATAATGGATTGTCAGTTTATCCGAAGAAGGTAAATGCTATTTTTTTAGGGGAAGAGCCATGGAAATTATTTGAGATTTATATATTCCTTATTATTTCTAGAGAATATCAATGGGTTTTTAATGATTTATCTAATTTGGTGTCACATTTGACTACTACTATCAGGAAATGGGTGAAATTCACACCAGGTGATAAATGTTAGCCCTGTTTTGATAAGCTGAAACAACTTCTATCATTAGCTCCTATTTTAATCTTACTTGGGCCCGATAACGGATATGTGGTTTTATGTGATGATTATAGCACTATTTTGGTTTTTTCTCATATTGAATGATCATATAGTGGCTTAAGGTTTTCTTAATCTTAGACCTCATGAGAAGAATAACCCTACTCATGATTTAGAGCTTTCCACAATTATGAATGTGCGTAAGTGTTGGTAGCAATATATTTTTAGTGAAAGGTTAAAAGTCTTTTCTAACCATAAGATGATGAGTTATATCTTTTCTTATAAATAATTAAATCTCATATAGAGGTGGTGGGCATAATACCTTCATACGTTTGACTTTTATATCACCTACACCTTGGGGAAGCGAAATTTCATCACCGATTCTCTTAGTACGAAAGTGACATCACAAGCTATTTTGGAATCAATTGATGTGTGGATCCTTATGGGGCGTCTTTATTAGTTACATATGGATTCTCAGGAGCATTTTTCATGTATGTTCCTGACTAGTGTTCAATTTTCATCATATCTCCTTGAGTCTATTCTACAGAAACAATAATAGGATGTCATGTTTAGAGGATTTCAAGAAAACCTATATGTTGTGGAGACCTTTTTTGGTTGGTCTCCTTTAGATGATATACTCTATTTTGGGGATTGGTTTGTTGTCCCAACATCATCAAGGAGCTCAATTTTTATTAATTGTTATAGTTATTTGTGGTTCGTTCATTCAAGAACTAAAAAGATGTATTATTATATGAGATGATGATTCTAGTGGTCAGGTATGAAGCATGAAATTGCTAATTAGGTGTCCAACTGTTACAACAACCAGTAGATAATGGTAGAGCATTTCAAACCAACTGGTTTTCTTGAACCTCCTCTAGTTATAATTTGGAAATTGGATGAGGTATCCATAGAATTTATTATTGGATTACCATGGACTCCCTGAGGGATAAATTCTTTCTCGATGATGATTGATCGGTTGAAAAATTCAACTCATTTTATTCTAATCAGGGACACATTTAAAGGTGAATATTTGGGTAACCTATATGTGCATGAAGTTTTAAGGTTACATGGGGTTCCTTTATTTGTTGTTTCTTATAGGGATCCAAGGTTTACTTTGAGGTTATGAGGAATTATCCAAGAGGTGATGGGGACTTAGGTCATATTGAGTAAAACATATCATCCATAGAAGGACGTCCAGATAGAGCATGTTATTAAGATTCTAGAGGATATGTTTTATTCCATTATGTTGAACTTTATAGGATCTTGTGATAGACATCTAGTACCGGTTGATTTTTCTTACGAAAATAGTTATCGGTCATCAATCATAATGGATTCCTTTGAGGTTTTGTATGGTCTCCCGTGTAGGTAACCTATTTGTTGGGAAAAGGTGGGTAGAGGCTATTTGGTTGGACTGAGTTTGGTTCAAGAGATTTCTATGAGGATTCAGGATATGCGTCAACATCTGTTAATAGAGTAGATTCCACAAAAATTTTATGTGGATCAATGAAGTCATACTTATATAGTTTTTCATAGGTGACCATGTTGTTTTTGAAAGTTTCTCCTTGTTTGTGTCACCGTTGGTATGGAAAACAAGGAAAGTTGGCTATGAGATATGTGGGACCATTTGAGGTCATTGAATAGATTTGACAATTTTCTTATCATTATGAATTTATGTATTAGTTTACTCGAATTCATGATGTTTTCCACATATTTAAGCTTAGAAAGTATCATCCTAATCCCTTTCCCTTTCTGAGCTAGGAATATATTAAGTTAGAGTTAGATGTTTCAATTGTGGAGAATCCAATATAGATCATTGAATATCAAGTGAAAGTCTAGGATGGGATGTCTATTCCTTTGATCTATGTTTTATGGTGAAGTAGATTAGGTTATCATAGAACATGCGAGCATGCATCAATGATGAGGGAGCAATGAACATACCTATTTATTGGACATAATTATTCCACAAGACTTCTTAGGGATATAAAGTCTTATGGTGGGGAGTTTTTAACATCCATTTCTCACTTTAAGTAATTAATTTATCTTTTCTTGATTTAGATATTTAATTTGGTGTGTCTTGGGACTCCCAAGGTTAGAGATATTTTTTTAGAGAAAATGGATAAATTTTTAGGAATGAATATTTGATTGAATTAATGGAGTCTGAGTATAAATGTGTTAATGGATTTATGGGGTTCTCCCCAAGTTTGGTGGATTCTCGAGTTGGTTCTATAGTCTTTTCCTATAAATTGGGTTATTACACAACATGTAAAGTGGTTATATAGAATGCACTTGTTATCCATACATAAGTCATGAAATTTGTATAGAGTGTGAAAGAATTACACATCATGTAATGATTACATGATTAATAATACTAAAATATTGGTTTTAATTAGATAGGAAATGAGTTTTTTAGAGTACATGATCATCAGGGATTATACGACGTGTAAAGGAGTTACACATTGTGTAACTGTTAGGAGGTCCTATTTTAGGGAACCGTATGAGAAATAACATGATTCATTATCTCACAATACTCTTTAATCTCGACCAAGAAGTCCTATACAATGATTTTTTGGAGTCTATGTTCAATCCAGATTGATCCATTTAGCATTGTATCGTCGTATTAGTTTGTTTTTATCTCTTTGGATGAGTATGAATTTTTTATTCTTCGTTGCATTGATCTTGGTAATTTCTTTTAATTACTATATTTTTTTTTGATTCTTGGTGATGTTTATTATTTATTTAATCTATATTTATGGTGAAATCTTTTTTTGGGGGCCTTTTCCATTATTGGTTGTGGTTATATGGGAGTTCATTCTTGAGGTATGTGTCAGTTCCTCTTCATTGGAAAAACTTTCTTTAAATTGGATCAATTATAAGATGTTTAGATTTGTTTTAGGGCCACTATTTTCATTGTTGTGTTCTTTTATTAGTGAATCCTTTTTAGGAATGAGTGACCCTACGATTCGAGGTAGGTGGTTCTATCTCTAGAATGTGTTGTCCAATTATATTCCTCCTATCATTATAAACTGATTTATAAATAAAATGGCATGATTTGTTTTTGTGTGTAAATGGATTTTTTGATGAAAAGGTGTTTTTACCTAGTTCTAGCTAAAATAGAAACGGGGTATTTTAAAAATATTGAAATGATTTATGAAATAAAACATATAGTAATCCAAGGGTACATAAGTGAAGGGTCTATATTAGGTCCATTTTGTTACCATCATGGGATTTTATCATGGGTATTTTCTATACTACTTATGCATGTTGTTTTAGGGGAAAGTTTTGAAATTGTTGGGAGGATAAATCATGAGTGTTTATATAGGTTCTAGGCATATGAGAATCATGTGATGGGTGGTGCAAAACG
Organism: Viscum album; assembly: GCA_963277665.1. NCBI lineage: Eukaryota > Viridiplantae > Streptophyta > Magnoliopsida > Santalales > Viscaceae > Viscum > Viscum album. The sequence continues at coordinate 644,655,011 of OY728122.1, forward strand.
TTGATTTTTTCCATAATCAATGATAAATCTAGGATCTATATGATGATGAATGCTGTGTTCCACGAAATTGAGTTAAATAAACAGACAAAAAATAATTGCACCAGAACCGAGAGATAGTGTAACATCCCAAGTAAATAAAGAATATAAAATTTTTATATTTATTAATATTTATGAATTAAATATTAATTTTAACTTAAAGGGGATTCTATGTTCGATGGAATACCTGATATGTAACAATGAGTTTCTTTGAAATCTTATGTTGCACACAACGTTGGGTCATACTGAAAAATAATAATATAATATTATTTTAAATGTTAGTTAAAGACTAGCCATTGTTTTAGAGGGAATGAATAGAAATAACTAAAATATGATTATACATGTTTGTTAAATTTTTATACATTTATTAAATAAAACTTAGAGGCTTAAAATGTGAATGAATCTAATTTCAAGCAAAAATACTCCAATATTCATTTAAAGGTCGATTTACCACCTTTTGTTGGAGAACCCTTTTTTAATCAAGTTTTGGTCACTTTTATATGTTCTATTTTACAAAATAAAATTCTTCTTTATAATTGGGATATCAAAATTTACTTTGGGAAATTTTTTGGTATTTTGTTCTAAAAAAATCATTTTTTAATGAATAGTGAAAAATACTGTATTTTAATTCAAAATTGCATTTTAATATAATTTATTTATATGGTTAGATTATATTTTTAATTGGTTTTAATGTTTAATTAGACTAAATTTTTACCAGTTAATCCAATTTTGGTCATTTCAAGTAATTTCACTATGAAATTGGACATAAACAAGTGTCAATCTTTTGATAGTTATTATTTCTTAAAAACAAGCTTTTGTTTTGACAACAAGAATTAATTTTAAATTCATTTCCTATACTTTTGTGTTTTCAATTTGGGAAAATGGATTTCATATTTTGAATCATGAGGTCCAAATTGTGTAAAAAGGTAAATTTTATTTTTTCGACCTTCTGAATATTTACTTCGGTAAATATTTTATTTACCATGGTTAAAGGGTAAATATGGTAAATAAGGGTAAAAAATAATATTATAATAATATTAAATTACATTATAATGTGTTATAATACTATTTTTGATACATGTATGACTGTGGACATCATTGGGTCAATTTTGGGACCCCATGGAGCCACTTAAGATTGATAATGATACTTTATATTAATTAATTTAAAGTAAAGACAAAAATGACAAATACATATATCTTTTATTAAATCAATTTTTACATGGGTTTATATAAGTTATATCTTAGACTATAAATATTAATTTGAAATATAAAATAATTTCCTACAGGTTCATATTTGTTTTATAATTTTTAGACATCAAATAAATAAAATTATTTATGACACAACAATGATGCAGTATTTACCTCATTAATGAATGATTTAAATAAATAAGATTACAAAGATTAAAATAATATCCAAAACCTATCCAATTATAATTGGATGATTTTATTTAAAACATGAGTCATATTATATTGTACTTTAATTAGTTTTTTACCTTTAGAAAACTGAAAATAATTATATAATAAAATAATATTTTCAAACATTCCTAAAGAGCCCCTCCTCCCCCATTTTAAAAGACCTCACTTCTAACCCATTCCTCAAACGTCTCAAGCCCCTTGTCACATCCAACCTCTACCCAATTAATCTCCCAAAATCCATCTATTCATACTAGGAGACTTTCCTTAGGCAAAAGTCACTTCATGTAAACCTTTTGGTTCAAACCAAAGGGAGATACCCAATTTAAAGGCAACATCTTCTCTTAAATTATTTACTTTTATTTTACTTCTCCAACCCCATAAAATATTTTTATTCATTTATTTTATTAAAACACCATTATCCTCAACATACTAGGTTTTTCTTATGATAAGTATTCAAACTACACTTCCACACACCTCCATCTAATGGATACGAACATACTGTTTCTGTGGACGATGAACGACTATCTCACGAAACGATGATTGTTCAAATATCTCCAGCCACCTCTCATGGTGGACATTTATGATGGATATGTATTTATATATGATATATATTATGTTTATTTTTTCTATATTATTTGGAAATTTTTATTTACAAACTTACCTTTATGCTTTCCAATATGTGTAAACATGATAATTTTATTTGAGGAAGTGCGGACTACCACCCCCTCAAGGTGATATGATTCCTTCATGACATACATGGAATGTATAATGGATGGTGTTAATGAAATTATGTAACATATATATCATATGAAATTATACTATAATTACAATATACAAATGTATCATTCAGTTTCAATTTCTTTTATAAATGGAAAAAATGGAAGTAGCGTTCATGCGTACATACGACTTACCGTCTCCATGAACGGTGCATTTCATTACTTATCTCCAAATGTTATATAATATTAGAAATACATATATATACTGTATATATATGATATATATTATATTTAAATCATGAATATGATTCTATAGATAATGTACTTTTGACCACATGGACAAATTGTAATTATAACAAGTTCATTTTTTACTCAAATTCTGAACATTGACAAAATGTACGATATGAACTCAACTAATTAAATAATTGTTATAGAAATGTATTAAGTGATATAAAAGGAATAAAAAACATGAAAAATGTTATTAAGTGAGTATAAATTAACATAATTTTATTATTTAGGAAGAACAAGTAACATACAAGACAAGTCGGACTTGAGGTAAGAGGTTTCTTATCTCACACTTAATTCCGTGAGATTTCCAATGTTCAACACTTATTTATTACATGTGGTGTATTGTGTACTTCCATTTGATATATATTATCATTATTATCTTTATATTCATGGTATTATGTGATTAATTTGGTAGTTATTAACTTTTTTTTCATACGACTCGATTGATTACAATGTGGTAAGAGGTTTTCATATCACTTTTTATTCCCTTGAGATTCATGCTATATTTTCCACCATTTCCTTTTGTATGGTGTATGTACTTACAATTATTGTATTAATTTTTTAATATAATTTTATTTATGGGAATTTACATCTTCATTTTATGATCCTTACTTCATGTGGTTTATATTTCGTAAGTTACCAAATCGGAAAGGGAACCTTTCACCGTACTCTTTTAGTCAAAGACATATTTTATGTCATGTATTTTAATTTCCTTTTTCTTATGTCGGGATATTTTCTTATATATCATTATTACTGTAAATTTTATGTCCATGTGATGATATAACCTTTCCTCTCTCATTAACTCATTCTTTGAATTTTAATGTGACACTATTAGGCTGTCAAATTTCTATAAGAGAACTTCTTAACCCAATTTCAATTCTTTGGGTTAAACTTATTCTTCTTGATTATGTCATGCTATGAATATGAGTGAATGAATTATGAATATTTTACACTTAATATCCACTTATATTGGGTGTACTCTTATTTTCCACACATAATCATGTCATTGATTTGTCCTTAATCTAAGAATATGATATTTTCAAGGGGCTTTTCTCAATTTACATTCCATTAAAACTTATTTAGTTTTATACACCAATTAACTTTTATATGGTGTATATACTTCCCTTTTGAAATATTATATCATGAATCTCCTTATTCTCATGATATTATAATCTTTTTTTAATGTTATTTTATAATTATTTCTTTTCAAGTATTTTCTCAAGTGGTAAGGGACTCTTTAACTAAAACATTATTTAAAATGTTTTAGAGATTTATTGTTTTAAATATTTCTCATTAATGTACAATTTTTTAAAATGGTTTTAAGGATTTATTTATATGGACATGAATGTTCTGAAATTAAAATTTCATTCAAAAGCTTCAATGTTTTATGGGACATTTTGATTAAAAAATCTCTTTATTGAATGTTTTAGATGGTTTTGAAAATGGTTTTAACAAAGCATTGATTATGTCAATATCTTGAAATGACATATTATGATTGGAATGTGGAAATTTTATCTTTCCTTTATTATTGTTTTATGTGTCCTGAATATGTTGTGGTTATTGGGCATTGTTTACATATACAGGTGGTTCCGTGATAATCCTAGGGCGGATGAGCCTGAGATAGCTCTCTAATGCATTGGGTAACATGACGAAGGTAAACGTTAATGTTTATCCTAATAGATTTAGGGAATATACTATGACGGGTATTCCAAACATATCTCCCTACATAGATATGATAACTTCAATGTAAGTATGATAAAGATGCCATAAGTAACCTTTATGATTTATGATTTCTGTGTTTTATTCAAAAATCTTATGATTTCATAAGTTATGTTGTGATTGAAAAGTACGGTTTCATTGATATGAATTTATTGATGGGCTAATTTTTTTCCTTCCTTATTTTATAACCCTTACTGAGATTTTATACTCATCCCATGTTTTTGAAATGTTTTCCACGAGACTTAAAGATGAATAGGGTTAATGATGGGATCAAGGAAAATTAATGTTGTCTAAAACATGGAACTAGACATGTTTCTTTTTAAGAGTTTTTATTTCTTAAAAAATGGATACTGAGTAGTAGTGTCTATATGTAATATTAATGTTTTTATGTAATAGTTATGGCCTAATTCCCTAAAACTCTACACCTGAAAAGATCCTCAATGTGAATTCTTGATATAATTCAAGATTATTTAATGTTTAAAGCTGGGTCCTTATAATTAGTATTAGAGGCCAATTTAGATAACTTTAGAGGATAGGGTGTTATTTATGTATAACTGACAAAACCATAATGGTTAGCATATTGGAATGAGTCATAGTTTTTTTAGATAAATCGAATGAGTTTAAGAGAACATGAACAAGTATGTTTTAGTGTTTACCCTCCTCATAAGATAGTATATGATTATTTTACTGATATACTCACACTAACCATTTGGGTTTCAGTCAATGGCTGGATCTAGTAGGAATCAATGTAACAATGGATGCGAAGAAAACCGTGACGGTTTCTGATTAAGAAACTGAATGAAATGGAAGCTGCAATGAGAACTCTTGTGGTTATTATCAACCAACAATATGGAGTCATGATCGACCACTTGAACCTTTGAGATTTTAATAAGGCATCGTATATGAAAGAAATAAATCCCTACAGAAGTTCAGGTAATAATCATAAAGGTAAGTATATTAAAAGGCTTATGTGTCAAGGATGTGAAAAAAACTCATAGGAAAATTCTCCAAAGGACGAGAAGATTCTATAGATGTGGTAATGAAGGTCATAAAGCAAGAACCTTCCATGAAAAAAGAAAGAATCCAGTTGACTCTAGGAAAGGGAAAGAATTTCTTTCTGAAGGATCAATTGAATGTTTTAAATGTGGTGCTCATGGTCATTATACAGATAGATGTCCTACAAAGAAGATTCGTGATTGGGATCAACAAGATCATATAAATATATGTTTACTAATTCCTAATTCCATTCTAATTGAAGATGAGGAAACTGACAATAACCAATGAAATGTATGAATTATTTCTTAGCTGATGTTTTGACATTATTGAATCTTAGGATATGATTAATTATTTTGTTTTTAGGAATGAATTATTATGGAATATGTTGGAAAATAATGTATAATGGATCATGAAGAATGTTTAATGATAAAAAAGTCTACATGTAAGGGATTCAAGAGTTATGGTACATTTTCAGATGATGAAATTCTTAAAAGTATTAAGGATCTATTGATGATGGTATTACTTTAGTAAACTTTTTCTAGTATGAGTAACCATGAAGTTTGATATGTGAAAATGTTATTCAATATATAGTTATCTTTTATTTTTTGGATTAATGGTTGAAATATTATTTTGGAAGAATATATGTTTTTATTGTGGACATAAGGTGTTTTGGGTAATTTATGGAAATGATTAACCTATAATAGAGAATATGTGATTAGGTTAATTACACTTTATTATGAGACTTTAAGAGTAGCTGATGTTTTTGGAGATAAATGTTAAGATTTATTGTAGAAGACTATGTGATTAAATCCTTATAAGTTTTGGGTTTCAATTTTAGTTTGGATTATTTTGAATAATTTTAAGGAAAATTTTATATTGAATGGTATTTCATGAACTTTGGGTTCTTTTTATTGAATTTTGGGTATTAAGAGTAGTATTTATTTTTATAAAGGATTATCCTTTTAGAGATTATTTTATCTTATACTAACCAATTTTTGTTTTTGTTGATGTATAAATATAAGGGAAATATATAGTTTATCTTTTGTAGATTATGTGATACTCTAGAACTTGATTCTAGTACTTGAGGTGTGACTAAGTCTTCTTGAATACTTACCGTTTTGGAGAAAAGATGAGTTTATGGTAGAATTTTATTAAATGATGAAACTCTACATGACAAGTAAGTATATTTCCTTATGATCTTACTATTGTTATTAATAAAATTCTTCAACTCTATGAAAATGATCTTGAACAAAAAAAGTTATAAGCCCTCTTTTATCATTATAATTTTACCCAACCACAAATTTATGGTATTATGGGAGTTAACTTTCTATGAACAGGTTCTCTATCACTCTCCCTTAATATATGAGAGTAAGTTTCTCCTCCATATCCATGTTTTCATGGAATCCTAGTATCTGTTTTATCATGTTACCTTTGTAATTCTCTTCCATTATTTTAAAGTGATATTTTTTATTGACTCTTATTCCGATGTGGGACATTCAATGATGTTTCCAAGCCCAATTATAAAATTATGGGGACACAATTCCCAAAATGGGAGAAGGATGTAATATCCTAGGTAAATAAAGAATATAAAATTTTCATATTTATTAATATTTGTGAATTAAAAATAAATTTTACCATAAAGGGGATGCAATGTTCGATGGAATACCCATTACGCAACAAAGGGTTTCTTTGAAATCTTATGTTGCACACAACGTTGGGTTGTACTGAAAAATAATAATATAATATTATTTCGAATGGTACTTAATACCTAGCCATTGTATTGGAAGGAATGAAAAGAACTAACTAAAATATGATAATACATGTTTTTTTAAATGTTTCTAAATTTATCCAATAAAATTTAGAGGCTCAAAATGTGAATGAATCTAATTTTAAGCCTAAATACTCTCATATTCATTAAAAGGACGATTTACTGCCTTTTGATGGAGATCCGATTTTAAAAGTTGTTTTGGTTACATTTATATGTTCTATTTTACAAAACAAAATTATTATTCAGAATAGGGACATCAATATTTACTTTGGGTAAATATTTGGAATTTTTTTCTAAAAATATTCATTTTTAATGAATAGTGAAAATACTGTATTTTAATTCAAAACTACCTTTTAACCTAATTTATTTATATGGTTATATTATTATTTTAATTGGTTTTAAATTGTAATTATATTATATTTTTACCAATAAATACAATTTTGGTCAGTGGAAGTAAGTTCACTTTGAAATTGGACATAAACAAGTGTCAATCTTTTGATAATTACTATTTCTTAAAAACACAATTTTTGTTTTGACAACAGGAATTAATTTTAAATTAATTTCTACCACTTATATGTTTTTAATATGGAAAAATAGATTCCATATTTGGAATCATTATGTCCAAATTGTGTAAATAGGTAAATTTTATTTTTTAGATCTTATGAATATTTACTTTGGTGAATATTTTATTTACCATGGTTAAAGGGTAAATCTGGTAAATAAGGGTAAAAAATAATATTATAATAATATTAAATTACCCTAAAATGTGTAATAATCCTATTTGTTGATACATGTCCGACCATTTTCATCCTTGGGTCAATTTTGGTACCCCATGGAGCAACTTAAGAGTGATAATGACACTTTATATTAATTAATTTAAAGTAAAGACAAAAATGACATAAACATATATCTTTTAGTAAATAAATTTTTACATGGGGTTATATAAGTTATATATTTGACTATAAATATTAATATTAATTATAAAAATATTTCCTACATTATGGAATTTTTTTATAATTTTTAGACGTCAAATATAAAAATTATTTATGACCCAATAATGATGTAGTATTTACCTCATTAATGATTGATTGAAATAAATAAGATTATAAAGATTAAAATAATATCAAAAACCTGTCCAATTATTATTTTATGATTTTATTTCTAACATGATTCATCGTATCTTATACTTTAATGAGTTTTGGACCTTTAGAAATCGAAGATAATTATATAATAAAATAATAATTTCAAACTTTCCTAAAGAGCCCCTCCTCCCCCTTATTAAAATCCCTCACTTCTAACCCATTACTCACACTTCTAAAGCCCCTTGGATCATCTCAAATCTACCCAATTAAGCTCCCTACATCCTTATATTCATTCAAGAATCCTTAACTTAGGAATAATGCACTTCAATTACACATTTTGGTTCAAACGAAAGGGAGATACCCGATTTATAGGTAATGTCTTCTCTTAAATTCTTTTATTTTATTTTACTTCTCCAACCCTAAACCCTTTTATTATATTATTTTATAACAACACCTATATCCCCAATATACTAGTTTGTTTTTATGATAATTAATTTAACTACACTTACACACACCTCCATCTAATGGATACAAACATAATGTATCTTTGGAAGACAAACTACTACCTCACGAAATAATGATTGTTCAAATATCTCCAACCGCCTCTCATGGTGGCCATTATGATGGAAATGTATTTATATATGATATATATTATGTTTATATTTTATATATTCTTCTGTAATTTTTATTTACAAACATACCTTTATGTTTTTTAATATGGGTAAACACGATAATTTCATTTGAGGAAGTGCGGACTACCGCCCCATCAAGGTGATATGATTCGTTCATGACATACATGGAATGTATAAAGGTTGAAATTAATGAAATTATGTAACATATATATCAGATAAAATTATACTGGAATTAAAATATACCTATGTATTATTCAGTTTCCATTCCTTTTAAAAATGGAAAAAATGAAAGTAGTGTTCATGCATACGTACGACTTACCGTCTCCTTGAACGGTGCATTTCATTACTAATTTCCAAATGTTATTTAATATTATAAATACAAATATATATTGTATATATATATATATGATATATATGATATTTAAATCATGAATATGATTCTGGAGATAATGTACTTTTGACCACATGGACAAATTGTAATTATAACAGGTTCATTTTTAACTCAAATTCTGAACGTCAACAAAGTGTCTGATATGAACTCAACTAATTAAATAATTGTTATAGTAAGGTAATAAGTGATATAAAAAGACTAATAAAATTTAAAAATTTTCTTAATCAAGTATAAATTAACTTATGTTCATTATTTAGGAAGAATGAGGAACATACAAGACATGTTGGACTTGAGGTAAGGGGTTTCTTATCTCACTTTTAATTCCATGAGATTTACATTGTGAAAAAACATATTTTATTTCATGTGGTGTATTGTGTACTTACATTTGATATATACTATAATAATTTTCTTTATATTCATGGTATTCAGTGATTCATTTGGTGGTTATTAAATTTTATTAATATGACTTGATTGATTACAATGTGGTAAGAGGTTTTCATATCACATTTTATTCCCAAGAGATTCATGACATATTTTCCACTATTTCCATTTGTGTGGTGTATGTACTTCCCAAGATTGTAATATTTGTTTAATATAATTTAATATATGGGAATTTATATCTTCATTTTATTCTCCATCTTTCATGTGTTTTATGCTTCGTAAGTTACCAAATCAGTAAGGGAACCTATCACCGCACTCTTTTAGTCAATGGCATATTTTATGTCATGTCTTTTAATTTCCTTTTTACTATTTCAAGATATGTTCTTATATATCCTTATGTATATAAATTTTATGTCCATGTGATTATAGAACCTTTCCTCTCTCATCAAATCATTTTCTGAATTTTAATGTGACGCCATTAGGTTGTTGAATTTATGTAAGAGAACTTCTTAACGCGATTTCAATTCTTTGGGTTAAACTTGTACTTCTTGATTATTTCATGCTGTGAATTTGTGTGAATGAACTATGATTTTTTTACACTTAATATCCAATTATATTGGGTGTACTCCTATTTTTCACACATAATCATGTCATTTATTTGTCCTTAATTTAAGGATATGATCTTTGCAAGGGACTTTGTCTCAATTTACATTCTATTGAAAATTATTTATTGTTATACACCAATTCACTTTTATATGGTGTATATACTTCCATTTTGACATATTATATCATGAATCTCCTTATTCTCATGATATTATAAGCTTTGTTTAATTTTATTCTATAATTATTTTTATTCAAGTATTTTCTCAAGTGGTAAGGGACTCTTTAAAAAACATTATTTTAAATGTTTTAAAGATTTATTCCTCTAAATCATTATCATTAATTTCCATGTTTTCAAAATGGTTTAAAGTATTTATTTATATGAACATTAATGTTTTGAAATTAAAATTTCTTTCAAAATCTTCAATTTGGTATGGGACACTGTAATTCAAAAATATCTTTATTGAATGTTTTAAATGGTTTTGAAAATAGTTTTAAGAAATCATTGATTATGTCAATATATTGAAATGATATATTTTGTTTGCAATGTGGAAATGTTAACTTTCCTTTATTCTTGTTTTATGTGTTTTGAATATGTTATAGTTATTGGGTATTGTTTACGTATACAGGTGGTTCTGTTATAAACCTAGGGCGGGTGAGCCCGAGATAGATCTTCAATGCATTGGGTAATGTGACAAAGGTAAACATTAATGTTTCTCCTAAGAGATTTAGGGAATATACTGTGATGGGTATTCCAAATGTATCTCCCTACGTATCTAGGATAGATAAAATGTAAGTATGATATGGATTCCATAAGTAAAATTTATGGTTTATGATTTCTGTGTGTTATTCATAAATCATATGATTTCATAAGGTATGTTATGATTTAAAAGTATGGTTTCATTGATTTGTATTTATTGATGGGCTAATGTTTTACTTCTTTATTTTATAACCCATAATGACCTTTTTATTCTCATCCCATGTTTTTGAAATGTTTTCCATAGGAATTAAAGATGAATAGAGTCATTGATGGGATCAAGGAAAAGTCATGCTATCTAAAACATGAAACTATACATGTTTCATTTTAAGAGTTTGTATTTTATGAAAAATGGATATTGAGTAGAAGTGTCTACATGTAATATTCAAGTTTTTATGTAATAGTTATGGCATAATTCCTTAAGAATCTAAACCTTAAAAGATCCTCAATGTGAATTCTTGATATAATTCAAGATTATGTGATGTTTAAGGCCAGGTATTTATAGATAAGGATAAACACATATTGTTTATAATAAATTTAATTAGATAAAGAATTACCTCCAAGGTTATTATTTTTTCATTGATGCATCCATGCATAGATCCTTAGTGTTCTATCATTGAGTTGTCGAATTCAAGGGTATATTTCCTCTAGTAGTGATCCACACATGTTAAAAAAAATATCAGGATATCGCCAAATGAGTCTCCGGGTGATAGAATGGAAGATCCTTTCCCCCATGTCATCCACCTTTGATCACCTTGAGAACTGCTTCCAAAGCATTATCCTTGATCCAGTTGAGGAGGATCACTCTCATTATTGAGATCATTCTTGGATAAGTAAGAACATCCTAGGCTTGAGAGGTTATTCTCTAATTCGTCATGCACCACAACTTTGGCTTGAGTAGGTTTATGAGAATATAAAAATAATTGGGTATTTATATCGGTATGGTTAAAATAAAATAATTGCACAAGTTCCATTATTTATTTTATTAATCCTATAAAAATAACATGTCAAATAATAACAATATTTTTTTTATTTATTGACACACATCGAACCGGTGAATTATAATTAAATATTATTTAATAAAATAATATTCCACATTATTATTTTTCACCAGACCCTTGAACTAGTTCTGCCAATCCTCTACCATATTTATTGGACCTCGAATAATGTATATTTATTTATTTAATAAATATCACTGCATTATTCTATAATAAATATAAAAATATTATATTCATTAAATATAAAATAAATGTGTATTAAATATTATGTCCATAATATATTCTCACAAATAAACAGTTCTAGAATAAATGTAATCAGACATCCCTGAATAATTATTAAACCACAACCAGGAATAAAATTTATTCAACTCATTAAATAGTAAATAATATATTATTTATTTGAGATACTCGATACACTTAGTGTGTGACCCTCTTGGCCTCTTTATCAGTGGAATTAGTTGGAGAATACTAAAGTCCAAGGTTAGAGTCTAGATACATTCTAGGGAACTTATAGAGGAATAAGTTGATGCCACAATGACATGTAACCTCATATGAACTCTTACCATGTAATATAATCAATTCGTCTCAATATCTCTAATCATGCGGGTTTCATGATAGTGTCATCAACCCATGTTCTCAATTTCTTTTTCTTTGACTTCCTTGAAATTGAACTTGCCCATTGAACACCATAACCATGAATTTATTTAGGCTATATCATTTCCATCAAAGGGCCTGAGACATTAGGTTTTTTTTAATGAACAGAAGGGACAAAACCTTTCTTTCATTATTCATTAATACAGTATTACTCATGATGCACCCAACATATCATACCTCACTGCGAACATATGTCATCATAGTTTTCATCGATACATCTATGTGTGCGAGTCATAATACTCATTAATAATAATACTAATGTCTAAGGAAAAATAAACACATCTGTAGATAGGATCATCCAATGAACCTTATAAATGTGGATTTCCTACTGGCAGGTCTCGTTCTGATAATATCCTCCTACACATTACCATAAGTGTACACCATAATAAGGTTCCTCAAAGTCCTATGAGTCTCCTCCCCTGATAAACTGTATAATTTTTATCCCTAAAATGATATCATTTGGATATATAAAATATATTGAAGAATACCATCATATCACTTATGGGTTCTCATCATAGTATGGATCTTCTATGAACTTTTAGTGAAAAAGCTAATCTTTGGACATTATCACATACAATGTCACATAGAAGAAAAATCCTGACGGGATAAGAAATTTATTAATATTCAAAACCATGTGTATAAGTTATCATAAAGTACAAAATAATTTGTTTCTAGGGAACCAACTCCAAAAGACTCCCACTTTCACTAGATACAACTAATAAAAAACTTCAGTCCGCTAGCTCTGACATGATATTCATGCTTATGCTCAGATAGAATTTTAGTCAAGAGGACCGCCACGTTCAATTTTGATAACACTCTGCTCACTAAAACTTGACCCCACTAATAAAAATCCCTTAATAGGTGATACTTATTAAGTATGTTATTTTTCCATTGACATGAAATTGGATCTTTTCCAAGATCTACCACTGTATTATTATCACAATACAATGTGATAGGGTCTTTACTTATAGACACCACATCAAGATCATGGACAATGTTATGAATCCGGCCAGCTTATTTGGCTACATAAGAAGCTGCGATATACTCTAACTCCACTATAGAATCAGTAAAAACAGAATACTTGGAAAATTACCAGCTCACGGCTCCTCCGTTGAGATAGAAAACATATCCTGGCTGCAACTTTAGATCATTTTAATCTCTCTGAAAACTAGCATCAACATACCCTTTGATGAAAAGCTCGTCATCTCCTCCATACACCAGGAAAAAATCCTTAGTTCTTCTTAGATACCTAAGGATAGTCTTAATAGCTTTCCAATTTTGTTCTCCGGGATCTTATGGATATCTTCCTACCATGCTAAATGCATATGAAACATCAATTCTAGTATATAACATGGCATACATGATTGATAATATTGCTAAAGTGTATGGGATCTTATGAATGATAGGTGTTTATAGTCAATTTATGCTATTCAATTAAATTATTATTTTTCCTAAGAATGCACCGTAGTGTAACACCCTAAGGTCGATCACAAGGAGGCCGCTTATACACACTATCTTCATATTGTCATTATTATTATCAATCTAATATATAACTAACTTATATAATATATATGGGGGTTTGAAATTTTTGAAATATAAATATTTTATAAATAAATAAATATATGAAAATTCAAAACAAAAATAAAAGGAATAAAAGACACAAAGATGTTAGTGGATGAAAATCAATACTCTCGGGGTTTTGTGGTGGTGTTATCACTTTTATTCAAAAATATTTCCTCATTATTTTTCTCAATTTAGAGATCCAAAACTTTCAATATACACCCTATAATTTTAATAGTATTACCCTACACCGATACCTATTCATGTAGGAGTAATATTTTCCACATCATCACATAATCCAAACTCTACTATTTGAATGACTCATATATCAACAGGAAGGAAAATGAATGAATAAGGAGGGAAAAAATCATAGGAAATGTGGGAAAACCACTCAAAAAATAAATTTAAACACTAATTATTCCTTATAATAAAACCTGATAAATAATAAATGATCAATAAACTCAAATTATACCACTTCACCCCTCATACAACAATGAGTATTAGTTTTCCACAAATATAGAGTTGAAAGCGTGGTGGGAGAAACATAAAATAAGAAAAGAAGAGAAATGGAAGAAAAAGATAAATGAAGAATAAAGTTAAAATAATGTATATTAAAGATATAAATGAAAATTAAAATAAAAAAATCATCCTTATCCCATGAAAATGGATATCTCATGAAATGGGGGAAGAGACACATATTTATAGGGAAAAGGGGTGAAGAATACACACTCAAAACATTTAATCCAAAATTTTCCATGTGTATATGGCATTAAATGGCCGAAATTTTAATAGGAGTCTTCATGAATTTTTTTCACAATGTATCCTCCATTCACCCTTTCAATATCATTTCCCACAAGATGAGGGAGTTATGGATATAATATTGAGGTTAATGTTTTTGGACCGAGATTTCCAGAATTATTTATCCAATGTAAAACATCCAATGACCCTCTTAATGAGTTCAAAACCCCAATTCATTAGTGGAATGAGTACAAGAATCCTATTTAATCTCCATTTAAAATCACCTAAATTAGAGATTTTTATCCCAAGTAATTCATATGTTATGGAGGTGGGGTCCACGCTGTACGCCCAAAAAATTGTTCAGTTTGTTTGATTTTTTCGGGCATATGGATACACTAATTAGAGAATATTTCAGAAGAAAAAGTTTAAGGAAATAAATCATGTATTTCTAAAAAAATGAATATCTCAATTTGGAAATATATTTTAAATGAAATGAGAAAAATTCCCTTTGGATAGAAATCTATTAAAAATCATGAATTAATCCATTTTTGCATTTAATCTCAAAATAAGACTAAAACATAAAAATTTGAAAATTTACCATTAAATAACAATATGTTGTGTTTAAAAACATTGAATTACATAATAAAATATAGTAAAATATAGTATTTATCACTTACTCATTCTATCTTTCTCCCGTTGTTTATGGGGACATATTTTCTTAGAAGGATGTAAACCATGTGGCACGATAACTAATCCCCTCTTGTATTGATCCATAAAAATTCTCTTTAGTATCTGAGAAATATATGTACTTTGGCTAAGTCTAAGAAGACTATTGGATCAATCAGGAATGATATTGACCCCTAGAATGTAGGCTTCTTCTCATAAGTATTTCATAATGAAAAAATTGTTTAAATAGTTGTTAATATAATATAAGACTGATATGTCATTTACCATAAGTAAGATGTCATCAATATATAATACTAGGATAATGAACACATTCCCATTAAAAATTTTGTAAACACATGGATCACATTCATTCTTAAAGAAGCCAAATTCTCTTATGGCTTCATCGAACCTAATATTCCATGACCTGGATGCTTACTTCAATCCAAAAATTGATCTATAAAACTTGAAAACCCTTTTGGAATCACTTGGTGTCACAAACACTTCTGGTTGTGTCATATAAACATCTTCCTAAAGGTTCCTATTAAAGAATTTAGATTTGAAATCTATCTAAAAAATATCATAGTTATGGTAATCCATTATAACAAGTATGATTCTGATGGATTTAAAAATGGAAACTGGTGAACTTTTTTCATCTTAATCAATTCCTTGATGTTTTTTAAACCCTATATCCACTAGAATTTCTTTATAGGTACTTAATTCACCTTCCATGTCTAGTTTCCTCTTGAATAACCATTTGAATCTCAAAATAATTATGTCAACTAGCGCATCGAATAGAACCCAAAATTGGTTCTGATACATGGAATACATTTCAGAATTCATCGCTTCTATCCATCCTGTAGATTATGAGATATATATACCTCCTTATAGGATTGAGGTTCATCATTTTCCAACAATAATTAGTCACCATCCTCAGTGACTAGAAAGCTATATCTCTCTAGTTCACTTACATCTCTTATAATCCAACACAATACTCGAGTTTTTGGAACTACTTCTTCCACAGGGACCTGTGGAACATATTAAAGTACCAATTTCTATGTATCTTAAGAATCAACATCTTCGAATTCAATCTTTCTCCCACTATCCTTTTTGAGGATTTTCTCCCACTCAAAAAATATGGCTTTTATTGTGATATGCACTTTCTTGTATGAGTGTTTGTATAGGTATTATACCTTTTTTCTAGGGGATACCCTATAAAGATACACTTCATGCCTTGAGGTTCCAGTTTTTTTTCATGAGAAGGCCTTAACAAAATTTTCACAACCCCATACATATGTATTTGAAAAAATAGTCTTTTTTCCACTCTATATATTGAAGGGAATTTCGTTTTCTTCTATAATTGGTACTCATTTTAATGTGTATACTATAGTTTTAAATTAATATCCCCAAAATAGTAATGGAATATCTCCATGACTTATGATTGACCTTACCATGTAAAATAAGCTACAATTCATCCTTTCACTAACACTATTCCATTGTGGTGTATAAGGTGGAGGGAGTTGAGATATATTCCTAGACACCTGTATAAAGTCGATGAACTCTTGGATAAGATATTCTCCACCTCGTTCCAATAGAATATTATTTATCTTCATACCCTCATGATTCTCTACTTCATTCTTGAATTCCTTTAAATTTTCAAATGACTCATACTTATACCACATTAAGTAAATATATACATATCTACTCAAATCATTAGTAAATGTTATGATGTAAGAATATCCACCTCCATCTTCTATTGAAAATGGTCCAGAAACATTAGTGTGTACCAATACTAGAAGCTCTGTGGCCCTTTCACACTATCCACCTAATGATAGTTTGGTCATTTGTACTCATAAACAAGAATGACATCTATCCAGTGATTTTGTCTCAAAAGTGTCTAAATAGCCATATTGATAGATCTTTTTCAAACACTTATCGTTTACATAGCCTAGACGGTGATTCCAAAGTTGAGTGTTATATAAGTCATGTGAACTTGATTCATTATCAATTACAAATACATAGTTTTTATAAGTTAATATATACAGACCATTATTTAAATGTGCCATACCATAACTTATATATTCCTTATAAATAAAACAAATTTTATTTCTAATCTTGAAAATAAACCCATATATATCTAAAATTGAAACATAAATTATTATTTTTGGTAATAGTTGGCACATAACAAAAACAATGTAAAATCAAAATCATTCCCATTGGCAATGAAATGTGGTTGTCACCAATGGCTAGAGCAGCCAGCCTAGCACCATTAACATCTCACATATCCACCACTCCTTTGTAAATCTTCTAGAATCTACTTGGTTCTGCATTTGGATACATATGTGAGAACCAAAATATGTATCTAATACCCATTTTGTAGATTTGTAAATATTTCACTTGAGAAATAATGCACCTTTAGTTTCCCCTTGTTTTTAGGTGTAGTTCCTCTTCTAGTGGCATGGATTGCCACATGAAAAACACATTACCTCCTTTTCCTTTCCCTTCCTGTAGATCTTCTTCTTCTTAGCAGGATGATTATTAGGAGATTTGGACTATTTATAAATCTAGGACCCCTTTTCCTTGTCCTTCCTCTTCTTATTCACCATAAGGACTATGAGTTTGTCCCACCCCATGTCTTTATCCACATGGAGAATCAAGGTCAGAAGTTTAGATAGACTCTTATCATTATTTATCAATTTATAATTCAAAATAATACTTGAGAAGGTCTTGGATAATGATGAAAATATGATATCTATACACAAATCATCTGGGAATCTAATCCCTAATATTTCCATGAGTTCAATATAGCCAATTAGCTTGACTACATGAGGCCCAACTGGCATAGACTCTCAAAACATAGTTTTGAAAAAATAATTGGAGATCTCAGACCTCTCCTATCTTAGCTTCTGTTGATAAAGATCCCGAAGGTGAGAAATCATGTTATAGGCATCCATATCCTCTTGTTGCTTCAAGAGCTCATTAAAAATGGATGATATCATGAAGCAGTGAACAATGGTAGCATCATTCAAATGTTTTTTATAGAGAGATAATTCTTTATCACTTTCCTCATTACCAGGCACAACTAGTAAAGGATCATCAAACACATATAATTTTCTTTCATGGTGAAGGATGGTGTGTAAACTCCTCTTCCATTCCTAAAAATTCATGCTACTGAGATGGTTTTCCTTTTAGATTATGGAGAGGAGTGATATGTTTGATGTCATTTTTAGTGTTGTTTCTACAAATAAGATAAGGATATTTTTAGTACTTTATCTGATAAATTTAAATAAATAAATAAATATTATATTTATTAGTCTCCATCTATTTTATTTAAACCAAATAGACATCACCATTGGATTTATAATATCATGTTTATTGGACATTATAATGGAAAGGATACATATTTCCATTCTCATTACACAAAATATGGCCGGTCAAGAAACATGAAAGGTTTTAGGTAGGAATTACAAATGCCAACTACATTAACTCACAGTTCCTTGATCGGTTGAGTGGACTTCCTAATTTTTATATCCTTTAATTGGATGTCCTCAACCTTTTCCTCTTAGTTACACAAATTCCTACTTTTTCAATCCACCCTTGATGTGAACCAAGTCAAGTCAACTGAAAACCTCTTATTAGAATTCCCCGATAATTTAAAGCACCCAAATTTGGATGGTCAAGCACTTTGAACTACGGTTAGATTCTAACCAAAGTAATAGAAGGCTATACTGACTTAATATTTTATTGAGGGATTTTATCCTTTATATGTAAATTTTCAATTATTATCTTTATCAAATTATTGTTAATATTAATTGGGATTACTTAAGTAAATAACAACGTCTTTAGATAATATTTATGCATAATCCAATTTATTTTAGTTCTATATTACATGATTTTTAATTCATTAATTATGTGATCATGACAAGACATCCCTAATGAAATAACCATGAAACTAAAAGAAATAAAATAAAAGGTATGATCATGAGATTATTCTAATGGTCAGTTTATCTAGAAATTTATAAAATAACCATTTAGCTAGGGGAGAAACACCTTGAACTAATTGAGCTTCGAGTTTACAGCTTCCCACCTATCCACTATTGTATCTTTCTTGGATTGGATTCACCTCGGCTCCTAACTTGAACCGCCTCCAATAGATTGGGAGCTCCATCTATTATATATGCTTTTACTCACATTCATGTGAGGGGTAGAATGAGGATTACATAAAATAAACCATGGGCACGTAGGCCCTATATATTAATGAGGAGATAAGGAACGTAGGCTAACAATTTAATTTAATAATAAATTAAAATGAAATGAATCACATAAAAAGGTCTGGTCTAGTTCATAATCATCAACATTCATGCAACAAATTTCACATTTAATAAAACCATCATTCAATTACTAATCATTATTATTTAATATAAATCATTCTTGAATAAATTAATTATTATCTTCAATTAAGCAATCCTTTTATATTAATCCTTATCTAAATTTCCTTGGGATTACTATCCTTTATAATTTTAAATAAATTAAATAAAATCACTTAAAATTAACTATGTACCTAACTTGAACCTTGGAGGCAACATGGTGAATACCTTTCCGATTCGTCCCAAATTGTATTATACTCGTATACTATTTTACTATTGTGACAAATAGAATACCCAACTTATCACATACTTTTATGACGTGTACTTCACAGATGCTTACATGAATTACACGATCTTTTGGCCATGTGTTATAATTAAATAAAGTAGAGTAACAACTTATTATGTAAATCATACATGATATGCAGATCTGAAATTACATAGATATTAATTAAACATTTAAATATTTATGTATATTAAAACCTATCACATGGTGTGTCTTATCATTAAGACCACATGCATGTACATGTATCAAGTATTACATAGTTAAACAATAAATCTTAAATATATGTAATCTAGTAAAAGAACACGACTTTTAGATCTGATCTACATGAAGTGTTCACCCTTCACCATCTATCTGAAGTACACGCCTAAGGACTCATCGTGTGAAGCGTACTTTAGAAATATTGGAATAAACAACATATCTAGTGGGCCACACACCATGTTGACTCCGTGTTACACAGTCACTAGTCATGAGTCCATGTATGGAATACATAGACTGGATCTGAATCGAAGGGACTACATGTCACGACCCATCCTCAGGGCCCGTGCCGTGACTACCCCAAGCCCTCCTTCCAAAGGCCAGGGGCTAGCGACTTGCACCAAATGCGTAAATCCATAAGCTGGGAAGGCATTGCATTTATAAAAGTAAACAAACACAACAGAGTACGCAACAGGAAGTAAAAATTAAGTAAAATTGAATACAAAAGAGTGTGATAGAAAGTAAATGGGCCAGTATACAAACCCAACTGATCAACAAGTACAAGTAAAAGGGACAAATAGTTGAAAGTAAAGAGAAGCTCCTGGATCGTCCTCTAGGGATTCCTACCTGAAGGGTAGGTACATATGGCCACCTCAGAACTCACATCCATCAGTCTCCTCTGTGTGCCGACTCGTTGCAAGGTCCACCTCCTGGTACTGTCCAGTCATGGTTCTCTCAGCCTCCGTTAGCGCTGTCCGTTGTCTGCAACCAACACAACGAGGTGCAGGCATAGCCTGTGCATGAGTGAGTATAACAATACTCAGTAGGGACCCTAAGACCCGCAAGGCCTCTCAATATCCACTATGGAGAAAAAAAAATAAGAAAGATACAATCATGAAGTATCAACCAACCCTACTTAGGTATATGCCCACACATATACCTAAGTTATCAATCTTTTTCCGGCTCCAACTCTCGATCCCAAGCACAATCCAATTCCACAAAGGAATTAAAGTCAATCACCATGATGATAATGGTTGAAAGACAGGACTCACCTCACATAGGTATACAACCCATGAAGAGGGGTAGAGATGATTAGATGTAGCCTCGGATTCATCTCCTCTGTCGAACCCACGTAGGATCCTGAAACAATACTAGCACTGTCGAACACACGCAGGATCCTAGCACAGAGGTTTCCACTATCAAACCCACGTAGGATTCCGGTACAGTAGTTATCGCTATCGAACCCACGTAGGATCCTGGTACATAAGTCACTGCTGTCGAACCCACGGAGGATCCTGGTACAAAAGTCATCACTGTCGAACCCACGTAGGATCATGGTACAGAAGTCACTACTGTCGAACACACGGAGGATCCTGTTACAGAAGTCATCACTGTCGAACCCACATAGGATTCCAGTATAGTGGTTATCGCTGTCGAACCCACATAGGATCCTGGTATAGATGTCGCTGCTATCGAACCCACAGAGGATCCCGGTACAGAAGTCGTCATTGTCGAACCCACATAGGATTCTGGTACAGTCGCAGTCAGCCCTAGGGTTCCCGCACACAACATGCTCGATTCCGGGAGGGTCCTCTCCTCAAACCAAGGGGTTGATACATCAACTATCATGAGTCCTTATTTGATGTATCCAATAGTTCCGTCTCATCATAAGGAACTCAACACAATAGATGGTGCGTCAATCGGACTCCCGTTCTGAGAGTTATTGGCATTTCTATTCCAAGGAGCCTTTTGGATTTCGGGTACAATCCAACCCGGCCATAATAAAACCTCATATAAATCATGTTTAGAATATGAAAAAAATATTGTCTCATCAAAAGGAATCCAATGTAGTTGACGACACGTTAATCGGACGTCCGGTCCTTAAGTTATAAGCGTTTCCGCTCTGAGGGCCCGGTTGATTTCGGGTTCGAACCGACCCGGCCATACGAAAACTTGATGATAGTAGTTTGTCGCGAACCACAATTCAATTAATTTCTTATTAACCTAAAAATGTACCATATTGGCACACCCTAGGGTCGATCACAAGGAGGCCGCTCACACACAATATCTTTCTATTGTCACTATTTAAAATCTAACTAATATAAAAAGATAATACTTATATAAATGGGGGGGATAATTTAAAATGTATAAAATATAGATATATTATTAATATATAAATATATGCAAACACAAAATACAAAGAAAATGAATAATATACACAAAGAAGTTAAAAGAAGAAAATAATCGTTCTTGGGGTTTCATTGTGGAATTATCATTGTTATCCAAAATATTCATCAATGAGATATTCAATGTGGAGATCAAGACCTGTCACTCCACACCCTCTCATTTGAAATGTATTACCCTACACTGAGACCTATTCATGTAGGAGTAATCTCTTCCACACCAATACCCAATCCAAACTCCACCGTTTGAATGAATTAGATATTGATGGGAAGGAAAAGTAATAAACAAGGAGGAAGAAGTCAATAGTAGAGAAGGTGGGGCGACCGCTCACCAAAATAATTTAACCACTACTGAATCCTTAGAATAAAACATGATAAATCATTAAAGCACATAAAACTCAAATACCACCACTTCCCCCCTCAAACAACAGTGATGGTTAGCTCTCCACAAGAATGGAGTTAGAAAGAAGCACAGTGGGAGAAACACATAAAATAAAAGAAATGAAAGAAAATAAGAAATGAACAGAAGAAGAATAAATCTACAATAATATATATTATAACTATAAATAACAATTACAAAAACTAAACTCAACCTTTCCCCCTTGAAATGGCTATCCTTGTAAAAGAGAGAAGAGACACATATTTATAGGTAAAATGGGTGAGGTAAACTCGCTCAAGTTCTGTCCTCCGGATGGCATCGACTTTTCGGTTATTTAAATGGAATAATTGGTACTTGGTCCCTTATTGAAATTTGTTCCATAGAGTCTTCTGCGTCCCGCCACAAAATTTCAGCCTCACTGGTCCACGTATGAAGGAGGTATGGCAGATTTGGTGCGGAACATTGAATCTGCCAAAGTGACTCTTCGTCTTCCACAACTCCAATTTCCCATGACATTAAGACCTTGAAAACAGCCGATTCATACGTGGAATACTTAATTAAATATGTTCATTAATATTTCCTCCAGATCCCTGTTTAGTTTCATCTCCATTGGATCAGTCAGCACCGAGATAAAAGCACAGATTTAAAACATTCCAAATCTGCACACAGTTTTCAAGGTCCGGATTGTGAGCTGGTTTTGGGCCTCAAAATGATTGATTTAGCTGGGTCTCTAGAAGGATGAAATTCGGAAAATAATGTAAGTAAACTTAAAAAGAAGGAATTTAACAATTTGGTTCAGTGTATAAAATGATATGGCGGAAATAATAAAGACAAATAAAACAGTTAAACACAAAAATTAAGCAATTTTTGCCTTTGAGCTGAAAATACCACTAAAACATAAAAATGTGAAAATTGCACATAAAATAACATTGTGGTGGGTATTAGAACATTAAAATACAGTATATAATATATGAAAATTATAGATTCATCATATACCTAAATGACCACCTTGATCCAAGGAATCCTATGCAACTGACGGTGCATCGATCGGAGGTCCGTAGCTCATGTTATGGAAAAAAAACCAAAAATGGCCCAAAGAGGGGGGTATGGGTTCGGTTCGACCCAGCCCAACCTGCCTTGGGTCGGTCTGAACCGGGTTGACCCAACCCGGATCCAGGTTCATCCCAGTGGCTGTGGCTCGGCCCGCACAGGGGTGGCCCAACCCGTGCGGCAGGCGGCCCAGCCCGCGCGAGGGAGGCTTGGCCCACGCGGTAGGTGGCCCGGCCCGGTGGCCAGCGGCGGCTCGACCAGCTGGCCAAGCGGAGCAGGGGGGTGGCGCGGCCACCCAATTTTTGTAATGGCGTGGCAAGATGGTGCCTCCCGTTCCTCCCAGAACCCGCAGATGTGGGTTCTGCTTCACCGCCGCGGTGGGCTCCCGCAGGTGGCGCGCGAGGGGCGCTGCTGATCCCAGGCAGCCAGCCGATGTCGGCCGCCACCTCCGGTCACCAGTGACCCGCGCCACCACTCTCTTCTGCAGGCCACCAGAGTCGTTTCGGTGGTCCGTTCTGCCTACCGTTTTGCACCTACGACCTCCTCAAGTCTTGCTCTTCACTACGACAGTCTCAAATCAAGGTTTCCCTTCCGTTCATCCATCGCCCACCAAACAGCGCATCAAGAAGGAAAAGGCGGAGGGTCCAGACTTGTTCGTTAGCCCATGTCCTCTACGTTAGAGGCTCAAAAAATTATCCTACATATATTCTCCCAAGTACGAGGGTATAATTCTTTCCATTTAAAATTATACAAAACCCCCTACCTCATAATCGGCATTGAACGTTGACGAGTCACGAAAGACTTGCATCGCCGAAGACAGGCGTCGTTCTGTCAATGTCAGAGGAAGTAGAGCTCGAAATGTCATGTCAAGACTATTCCTTCGGTGTACTTCATGGGTGAGGGTTCCTCCTTTCTTGCTATATTTGGAAAGAAGTAAAACACGTCGTCGTTCTTTGGTAGAATCAGTGTTCTTCATCGAAGAGGACGTCTTTCTTCGTGTTCTTCGCTGGAGAGGGTGATGTCCTCCCAATTCACCCAAACCAAGAAAGAAGATTAGGCCCCCACCCCAACCATAATAATAAAACTCATATTATTATGTTGGAAAATAGTATTCAAAATAAATCAAACACTCAGACCAATTAATTAAAACATTATTTCAATGTGTTGTCACTATAAAGGAGAAGCCCAAGAGTTTCCCATATTAATGGGGAGATCAAGGGGTTCAAAAGGGGAGTTTAAAGGGTTTGTGCTCATGTGGGGCCCACCCCTAGTTATATCCTCCCAAGGGAGGCTAGGGTGTGGTGGTCCCCACCCCTAATCTAAACCTAGAGACTTTAACCACCTTTCAAAATAAAAATGTGTTTTACACACATTTTTATTTAATTTATAATTTTAATTGGTAACCCTAATTTATAACATCCATCCTGTATAAAATGCAACTATGGTAAATGTCTCCTTAACTGAATACCAGTGCTGCGAGTTCATCGGTTTCCTCAGATTCCAATTCCGAGCATCGGTTTGAAAGACTGAAAAACTCGCACGTACGTTTACTGAATGTACCCGAACAAAACTTCATAAATTGATTTCGGGAACACCGAGCCTCGGAATCCAGCGCCGTCAGAAACTGCGGACTCGTAAAATTACTAAGAATTTAAGAAAAAATTTCCCTTGAAATTTATAGGTCTATACACTACATACCATGTCCAATGGGCTTCACAACATGTAGTCTGGCTGACTGTGTGCCAGTTAATCATTGTCCACACATGGTGCATTAATGGTGTAATTAATTACCTAATCAATGAAGAATCTTGAATTTATCTCTGAATCAATCTTGATGCGTTGAACATGACTACACAACATGTAGTCTGGTGGTGTATGGACATGATCCTTGGAACCTCCAGATGAGTTCCTCAATTATATTTTAATCATAAAATTAATTGTTTATGTTAGATCTGTGAGAAGTGATTGAGGAAGAAATATATCTCATAATTATGATTAAAAGAAAAATTAAACTTGAATTGAAAAACTAAATTATAATGAATAAATCACCATTGATTCTAAATAATTGTAAAAAACTATGTTCCGCCTTTGATACCACTTATAGGTTTTTGGCTCAACCGAAGCCCGCAATGGGTGGTTCCCAATATTAATTTTTTCCATAATGAATGATAAATCCAGGATCTATATGATGACGAAGGACGTGAACCAGGAAATTGAGTCAAAGAAATATATAAATAATAATTATACTGGAACTGAGATATGGGGATCAACACATATTGTTTATAATTAATTTAATTAGAGAAAGAATTACCTACATGGTTATTATTTATTCATTGATGAATTTGACCATAGATATACTGTGAACCATCATTATGTTATAGAAATCACTGGTTTATTTCCTCTAGAGGTGATCCCCACATGTTCTATGAATCTCCAGACATTGCCAAAGGATTCTTTGTGTGTAAGCATAGAATATACTTTCACTTGTATCATTCGCCTTCAATAACCTTGAGAACTGCTTTCAAAGTGCTCTACTTGATCCAATGGATAAGGATCACTCTTGTTCTGAAGAGAGTTCTTGGAGAGTGAAGAACTCTCTAGGATTGAGAGGTTATTCTCCAGTTCATTATGCACCATAACATTGGCTTGGATAGGTTTATTGGAAAATAAAAATAATTATGTATTTATATCATTAGAGTTAAAATAATATAATTTCATAAGTGTCATTATTTATTTTATTAATCATAGAGAAACCCCATGTCAAATAATAATAATAATATTATTATTATTTCTTAACATGCACCACACTTGTGAATTATAATTAAATATTAATTAATAATAATAATAATCAACATTATTATTTCTCACCGGACCCTTGAACTCGGTCTGCTAATCCTCAAATATATTTATTGGACCTTGAATAATGTCTACTTATTTATTAAATAAATATCACCGAATTAATCACCAATAAATCTAAAAAATATTATATTCACTAAATAGAAAATAAATATTTATAAAATATTCCTCCCATAATATATTCTCTCAAATAACTAGTGTTGGAATAAATGTGATCAGGTGTCCATGAATAATTATTAAACCCAAACCAGGAATTATATTTTTTCAACTTGTTAAATAATAAATAATATATTATTTAACTGATATACTGGATACACCTAGTGTGTGAACCTCTAGGCCTCTTTATCAGTGGCATTAGGAAGAGCATCCTAAATTACAAGGTTAACATATAGAAACACACTGAGACATCCATAGATAAAGAAGTTAATGCCATAATGATATTTCACCTCATATAAATGCTTACCATGTAATACAATCCATTTGCCTTGATATCTCTAATCAAGCATGTTGCATGCCTGTGTCATCAACCCATGTGCTCAGTTTCTCTTTCTTTGACTTCTTAGAAATTAAACATTCCCATTGAATACCATGGACATGGATTTATTTAGGATATATAATTTCCATCAAAGGGCTTGAGACAATATCTTCCATTAAATAATAGAAGGTACAAATAATTTCTTGCATTATTCATTAATTCAATATTACTCGTGAGACCCCCAGCATATCCTACCTCACCGCAAACATATGTCGTCATAGTTTTAGTCAATACATATAACTGCATAAGTCATAATAATAATTAATAATAATATTAAAATCTAAGGACCAATACACATGTCCGTATATAGGATCATCCAATGACACTTATAAATGTGGATTTCTTACTGATAGGCCTCGTTCTCATAATATCCTCATAGACATTACTAAGGGCGTACACCATGATAAGGTGCCTCAATGTTCTTTGAGTCTCCACCCCTGATAGACTGTATACTTTGTGTCACTCAAATGATATCATTTATCTATAGAACATATATACAAGAATAGTTTCATAGCACTTCCGAGTTCTCATTATAACGGGGATCCACTATGACCTTTTAGTGCGACAACTACTATTAGGACATTATCACATACAATTTCATGCATAAGAACAACCATGATGTGATAAATAATGTATTAATATTAAAAAAATTAATATAATTTTTCATAAAGTACAAAATAAATTGGTTCTGGGGCACTAACTCCAATAGTTTCTCTTCTCCTTAGGCCTGTTTTCAAGAAACTTGTTGTACCCTAGTCATTTGTTGTGGTATAAGTACTCTGCTAACCATACCTGCTACATTTATTGGCATGATTTATCTATTCTTGGATTCGTACTATTTTTTTATGATATGAAAGATTTTGATTTTGATAAAAGTTAATAGAAATATTCTTGAAATTGATATAGTTGACTTTATTTTAGAATTTTTGGAGAAAGGGAAATATTTTTTATACTTTTGATAAAACTACATTACTTCTTATCATTCCATGTTTTATTTGAAATGAGAATACATGGATTATTATACATAGAATTATTTTTGAACACCTGGGTGGGATCATACTAATCCTGTTAGCTCACACCCTACACACTTCTTTGGTGGCACACAATCCTTTGTATGAATTTTGATGTAGGGAAAGGGAATGAACCATAGTGAGGTGGAGAGGTTTTATGTCAGATGGGCTTGGTTATTTGGATAATGAGATGTTTTGGGTTTTCCCACACTATTAATTTGATATTTTTGGTGTAGATAGTTTTGGTATTACTGTCCTTTATTGATAGACATGTCTCTTGAAGATTATTTCACTATCTTTTATTTGTATCGCTTCTGTTGTTCGCTTTCTATTTTGGAATTTATCCTTATATTTTGTTTTTTCTTTTGATTATGAGTATATATATTCTACTTTTATATCCCATGAGGTAGGGTGAAATCATTCCTTATGGTTGTTGTTTGATTCCCATGGGTTAGTCACTAGCCAGTTTGGATTAGGAATGGCCTTTGGGTATGTGGTGTGCACTAGTACAAAATTTATTTTTAACGTCACCTTTTTCTTGTATTTATTTAGAACCAATGTGAAAATCTATAAAAATTTATTTTTCATATCTGTTATTATATAATCAACATTAAAATCCATTTTTGTTGATTTTTTACATCGGTTATATAAGAACCGATGTGAAAAATCAATTTTCATGATTTTTTCACATTGGTTATTTATTAACCAATGTTAAAAGGAATTATTCATGTTGGTTATTTTAAAACCAACATGAAAAATGTTTAAAAACATTTATTTTATATCCCAATATTTGATTTTACCGGTCTTGGAGCTAAAATTGAGTTATGGATCAAAAGTTATGGCCATCAGAATTTGATCATCTTTAAACGAAGTCTTAGAGAAGGCCAAATTATGATGGCCATAACTTTTTATCCGTAACTCCATTTGTGCTCCAATACTAGTGAAATAAAATGTTGGGAAAAAAATACATGTTTGCAAACATTTTTCACATCATCTTTCATAAACTAATGGGGAAAATGAATTTTAACATCAGTAATTAAATAAATGATATGAAAAATCGATTTTTCATGTCTGTTATTTGGAACCGATGTGAAAGGTCATGAAAATTGTTTTTCCATGTTAGTTATTATATAACTATGGTGGAAAATTAGTGAAAATTTTAATATATTTTCATTACAGTTATCTTAAAAATAAAGTGAAACATAATTTTAATATCCTGCTACTGGGGGATTTCAATATTTTACAACGTGACATCAAAATTTTCAATTGTCACCTAAAATTTTTATGATCACATTTTTTACCATCTCGATTATATGTTTTAATTTTAAACATATCATAATTTAATGATCATTTATTTCAATAATCATCGGTCCACCAACATGACTCATTTGATATTCAATGTGAATCCACTATTTCTTCTTTCCACGATCTCATCGAGGTATTTGTAATTATATTAACCTTATTTATGTTTTTTATGATTATTTTTATTAATAGATATATCATTTAATGATTCTTGTTTTATTATAATTATGAATAATTCTCCATATCATGTTAAAACTAAAAAACCTCCTTTGATTTCTAAAATCCCTTCTAAGATGAAACTTTGGTTGGTTCATTTGGTCTTTCCTTGAAAAAAATATATAACTTTTGATGGTCATAACTTTTGATATGTAACTCTTTTCTAGATCTAAAACCTAATAAATCAATGATTAGGAAATTATCTACAAGATTATAATTTTTTTTTACATTTTTTAAATTACTGAAATTAAAAATGACTTTAAACATCATTTATTTAATAATATACGTAAAAATGACTTTTAACATTGGTTTTTTAAAACCCAATTTAAAAAATAGATTTTTAAGGCCATTTATTTGATAATCGAATTAAAAAAACATATTTATAACGTCGCTAAAAAAGAATTCTCCTCAAAATAGATATTAAAAGGCTAAAAAAACTGATGTAAAAATGTGTTTTTGTACAAGTAGTATTAGGTCAGAAACTAGTTTGATAGGGTATTCGGGTTAGTTCATTACATATTTTATTATATATGATATTTTCCATAGGTTTATACAATGTTATATATAATTTTAATACACACACATATATATATATTTATTAAAATGGAAAATAGAATTTCATGTCAATTTATTTTTCATTACTAATATAATTTTATATTTATTCTGAATTTAGTCATATTTTTTTAAATAAATTATGGGAATGAATAAAAAAAATTCATTTGGAGTTTTATATAGTTAAATATAATGAAATATAATGAATCTATATTGTATATGATTAAATTTTACCATGGATCAGATACCTGAGAATAGATTTTATCTGATTACATTAATAGGGTGGAACATGTGTAAGGAGAAAATAGGGATTTTCAGCACTCAAATTGGAATAAAAAATTTAAGAATATCATATAATTTGAATAATATAAGTAGATTTCGTCCATGTAAGGTTAATTTCAAGTCTTGTATAAGAGTAGTCTGATTGAAAAGTAACATGTATAAGAATAAAAAGGTATAAGCTAGGATATTGTATAAAATTATAATATATATAATATACTATGAGTGAATAAAACCAAGGGATGTTACATTTATCATGAATGATTAAACCAAAAAAGTTCCAAATTGAATCACTCTTAACTAAATCACATTTTATTAAATACTTACAACCCATTTCATATAAGGAAAACTCATTGCTCGTGTGGGATTAATCCTACAATATGTGTTTGATTAAAAATACACTCACATTATAATAAATCTATGCTTGTATTCAATTAACTCGATAGTGATGAAACCTGCATCAAATTTAATATGTGTCCACATATAATTTACCCTATATTAAAGATTAACATATTGTGAATGATGTTATATTGAATCATGCGAGACTAATTTTTCATTGAAGTTAAAAATTGAGAAGATTCATTGTTATGATATGTCACATTATGGATAATAATTATTAAATGCAAGGGAAAATTAGCATATTCATTGAAAAAATACCCCTATCTTCTAAGACTATGTTGCAGTGATAAAAAAATGATGAACAGAGAAAAACATAAAATTAAAAAGATTGAATTGTATCCAAAAAGTGTGGATACACTATGGATGGTATGTGAATTGGGAATCATTTATCATGATTTGTTTGATGAATAAGTCAAAATAAAATATTCATTTCATTGTGATGTCTTGTTCTCTAATATAATGATAAGACAAAGCAATATGAAAGAATAATTTTCACACATTTATTTTATAGCTACATCATATCTAAATCTGTTATCCTTCTAATTTTGAAATATTTGATAGTTATATATATATATATATATATATATATATATATAAATAAAAACCATATTATGGTATTATTCATTTATAAAATTAAATATAAAATTGGAAAACATAAATATAAATTTTATAAAATTATAATGAATATTAATTTATAATATTGTCTTATAATTTTAAATTCCATATATTGAAAGTAAATCATGCTTTTAAATTACATTTAACATTTAGACAAATCATCCTCTATTACATAAAATAATCATACATACACATAAGGGTAGATATTTATCAAACAAAATTAAGACAAAATTTATTTATTAAAAATACCAAGTCATGTCAATTACTAATTTAATTCATTTACAATGAATACATGTACAATAATATATATATATTTATAAATAACCACCTATTTTATCCTTTAAATTTATCCTTAAAATCACCTTCATATTTCCAATTATTTCCTTATTTATTTAATTATTTTAGGTGGTATAATTTTCTTGGGGCCCTAATGAAGAATAAACTATTATATGTTTATTGATATGAGAGACTATATTCATCCTAAATATGTAATATTGTTCAAATCTAATAAAATTAATCTCTATTTTGTTATAAAATATTTATTATTATAATTTATATAATTTATTATGACAAACATATAATTTATAAAAATACTATACATAGAAAAATCTAGGGTTTTACATTCTCCCACACTAAGAAATTATGTCCCTGCAATTTTGACTCTTTGAAAAACAAGTAAAAATGTTTATACATCCATGATCATAAATTTTTTTATATTTTAACTTTAGGAATAAATCACATTCTAAAAATTTTAACCAAACAACAATATATTATTCTATAATACTTACTTCATATAATTTAAAATAATATCCAAAAATTAAACAGTATTGTTATAAAACAATTCAAATAAGAAAAATATTATGAAAAAAAATCATACATTCAATATAATCCCTTTATTTTATTGTTTCTTCCTTTTTAAAGAGAAATATTCCACAAAGTGTAATAATGTTTTCAAACATTTTCAAATTAATTGACTTATTTTATCCTAATTCAGTTAGTATTATTAATCCTAAATTCGAAAAAACGATGATTTAAATATGGAAATTGGTATTTTGGACCAATACTTTTAAACCATTTAAATAAAAATTATTTTCATAATATAACATGATAGAAATAGATTTGAAAATATAAAAATTCAGTTTACCCAAAACATCAAAATTATATCCAAATTGAAAAAATTAGATATTAATAAATATAAGTTTCTCAAATATCTCCCTAATCTAAAGCTCCGTTGAAATCATTATGTGTGTGATATTTTCTTTAAAATGTGAAAAACATGTAAATTATTTAATGATACTTTCTCAGTTGAGAGAAATTTAAAAGTTTTGATTTTAAAAGTTTATCATAAAAAATCACTATTCCATGAAAATTTCATGTTATAGATAACATGTTGGATATATCAGGTAACATTTATCAAGTAAAATAAATATCAGAAAAAGTAAAAAAATCACATGAGCATGATTTTTCAATAATTATTAAAAGTAAATCATCTAGGATTGATATAAAATTTTTGGGATATTTTATTAATAACATCCTGGTAAATTATATTTTATTTTTTATATTCAATATAACTTAATCATGAAATGATTTATCAAATGGAAAAATTATAACCTGTTTATAGTCAAAATAGTACACATGTTTTCCATTTAGTTTTAGTATAGAATAGTTTAGATGAAAATGTTGTCTAAACCATTCCTAACTATGTTCACATGAATAATTTTTCATCAGTTTATCAACTAAAATAGAAAAAATAACCAATAAATTAATAATAAACCACATTATAAACATTTACCAATATAATATTGGTAACCATCCAAACATTCAATGTAAATAATAACAATAGAAGATCAAGCTATTATTTTTCTTATTTTTTTCTAATTCATCTTCCGATGATCCTTAAAACCTATTAAAACTAAAAAATTATATAAAATTTTCCTTTCCCATTTTGAAACCCCAAAATTTGAAAAACTATGTTGACATGATCTCCCATAAATGAACATAACCTTCATCCCAGAAATTATAGAACATTAATAGTCAAAAAAAATTTCCTTACAATTTTGTTGGCCCAAAATATTTACAAACCAGAATTATGTAGTCTCTAAATAATTAATTTAATCTTTATCCCCAAACAACAAAAATAGCCCATAAAATAACATAATAATCAATATATAAATTAATCATATATACTGCAAAAAATATATTAATATTTTACAATAATAACTTGAATCACATTGTCAGCAAATCAAATTTCCATCCCCAAGTTTATCTATCCTGGTAAAATAATATTTTTAAAATCAAATACCCTTTTGTAAAAAAATTACTACAATTACATCATTGTTAAATCACATAAAAAACCTAAAGTTTGTGTATAACGTATTCATTTATAATTTTAAAAACATAATAAATTTATCCCAAAATATCACTAATAATCTTAATATGCAATCACATAATTCCTCAAATAGGTATCTGTAAAATCGAAATTATTTCCACTGTTAAAATTAATAACCCAATAAGGTTTCTAAAACTCTTAAAAAATACTCAATCAAAAACATATGATCCTAAAATGATATCTAACACATTCTTTAATAAAAATTGTAAGGACCTGAACATAACTACCACATAATAAAATTATTTATTGCAAATATTTCATCACTTAATTATCAAATTCATTTTACATTTTTAATTTAGGGATTTATGAAATTCCATACATAAAAAATCCATACTTCTTTTAACAAAATGAACCTTTTTCACCAATCATTACTCATAAAATTATACACGTTCTATATTCAAGGATAATAATTTAGAAATAAAACATTGAAATAATAATTATTTATATTCATCATTATGACCTATAAAAATAATATTACGAGCATAAAAAGACAATTAATGGGTATAAAGTAATGAAAAAAATTGATAAGAAATTGATGTACCAAAAAAATGGATTTTTTTTCATTTAAATAATTTTATTTGTAGACCTATTAACTAATATTTATATAAAAAACATTTTTATCAATTAATTCCTTAAACACACTCATAATCAAGAGTTAAGGAATTATATTAATCATGAATTTTTGAAGGGAAAACACAAATCTCATAGAGAAAATATTTTGAAAAAAACAAAACCATTAATTTTAAAATATCATAAGCATGCCTTCAATCATCAAATATACATATTATATCATGAGATACAAGGATTTCCATTAAAAATCAGATGATATATGAATTGTTTTTGTTAAATTACATTCGTTATCAACAATAAAATGTAGGAATATATTTAGATTCTTCTTATATATATTATAAAAAAAAAATTAACACCCAACACATTAGGGTTTGTATCCCAGTCCCACTCACCATTATCTATAATTCCCAAAAACCTTAACATAATTAAAAACCCAAAGTAGATTACACTTATTTATAAAACTCAAAAAATAGTACATATTAACCCATAAATTTTTTTTTCCGTTGACCCATTTGTGAAAATTAATATAAAAAATAGGTTGACCAATTCCCTATAAAAACTAAAATTAATGGGATACAGAAACATTGACAAAAACTATTTTGAAGAGATGAAAAATTCATAGTGAACATCTTAGAGAGGGATTAGAGAAATACTTTAATAAATCACTATAAATATTGAAAAGAAAAAAAATCATTACCTCAAGTTCTGAATTACCTCATACATTCTCTAATTATTGAATAATAAAATCTTATTATTCCTTTACTTTCATTAGTACCATTTTAATTATTATTATTCCATTGAATTTATTTTAGTTATTTTTTTTAATTTTTCTTATGTTAGTAATTTGGAGATTGTTTGGTCTATAGTTCTAAAAAAATGATTATAATGGTAGTTATCAAAGAACCTTGTGAAATGGTTTCATAATATCCAAAACTATAAATGTAATTTTTTTGTTCTATTCGAGAAGGAAATAAGTTACATAGTCTAGAAAATACATAAAATTTATAAAACATTTCTCAATAATATTTTTTAAAATGATTAAAAATAATATTGAATGTTTAAATTAAATATCATTATAAATTTAATATATCATACATATTCAATGTTCATATCTTTTTAATCATTATTAACAATTATTATGAAAATAGAGTACACTCTTTCAAGTAAGTGGTTGAAATGACCAAAACCTGAATATTCTATATATAAGGCTGATTAAAAAATGGTATATATTTATTTCGTTTAAATTTTTTCAATATTATATTGATATAAATTCATGTTTATCATTTTCATGAAGTTGTTTATCATTAATATTAATAAAGTAAATGAAGGAATGATGTCACCTATGTTACAAAATAAAAATATTCTCTTAAATATCACATTTTTTACAAAATATTAAGAATTACTTATTATGATAGATGTCTAAGGTACATAAAAACTAATTCTAGGAGAAGTTATTTTAGTAGTAAATGAATTGGAAACTAATCTATAGATATTTGGAAAAGGAGTAATTGGTTTAATTTTATATAAAGAACATGACGATTGTTCCACCAATATATATTTTATAATAGTTAAATAATATATTTTAGAATATCATGTTGATAAATTAATAACAAATGATAGATTAATATAGAAAACCATGATTTTCATACATAAATATTACATCCTTTTAGATTGATATTCAATAAATTTCACAAATACATATATGAGGACCATAAAGGTTTAGTGTCTTTGTATACGAGATAAAAAATATTATAATTTCATAAAATATATTCAAAATAACCCAAAAATATATTCCCAATTAGTACACTTCTATACATAACCTACATAATTTTTTTTTCATAACCTAGGGAACATAATAATAAGAAAGGGTGATATCAAATGCTAAATATGGGTAAACATGGGAGATATCAATATATTATCATATGAAATCATAAGATAAGAATAAGGATATGAGGTCATGAATATAACTTAAAATATTCATACCTAATCTACCGTGGATAATAAACCTGATTTATGGAATAAAACATTATCATTTCAAAATACAAGTATTATAAGAGTGAGAAATCATCATAAATCAACCCTGAACAACAAGTTCATGTCATTAAAGTTCGGAACCATCATAAGTATATAAAGCATTTAAAATTTCAATGTTATCTATCAAGACCAAAATATCATAATGGACAATGAATCAATACCTATTTCCTATAATAGATCAAGAACATTGGCATTTTTCCAATTATAGATCGAGCATATAGACATGGTTCCCATGGTGGACTAAACACATCAACTTTTTTCCCATAATTATATCAGGAGATATAATACATTATACAATGTATTGGAGGGATATATAATTAAAATACCACCATAACATAATGAAAAATATACTTATGTGTACCAAAAGACCATAAGTCATTCATTATATCATCATATCATAATTAATAAAAAGAAGACAGGTTTCACAAAAAATTCATAAATTCATTAAAGCATAACCCATGTAAAATAAATAACGTTTATAAACATCTCACAATCATAATAAAAAATAATCTATTGATTGAAGAAGGATTATATCATTGGTTTATATTCTGAATAAATAATAATTAACATCAAGGATGTTATCATAGGTGAAAATTCTGTTAAAATATCACTATAATATTTCTTAAGTAAAATGGCCTTTTCAATTTAAACCCACTTATTTAAAATATAGAAATTTCACAAATATTATGGAAAAATTTACATAAAAATGATCCTTGAAAATTTTTACTGTAATATTCAAATAATTTATTGTTCATGATCATGAGAAATTCTGTTCATGTTGAATAAGTTAAAAAACATTTTACACTTTTATAAAAGTTTAAAAATTACTTCATTCAGAAAAGGAAAAGAATATTATTTTGAAACCATTTTGTAAAACAAATCAATAATGGGTAAAAATTACATCACAAATAATATTATAATGTTAAAAACCTTCTTAGAAACATTTTTTTTAAAACATGGATATGGAAGGAAAAAAGATTTTCAACCAAAGAAAGAAATAAACAAGGTTTTCCGTTAAAAAATATTTTTGTATATTGAGAACATAAAGTGAAGTAAATGAATATAATAAATGTATTCATGAGAAATAAAAAATTTAGAATAAAATTAAATGGATTTATTAGAGAACATTAATATAATTTCCTCTATGGAAATTCAAGTATAAACAATCAAGATTAAAATAAGATGGAAACAAAAATCCCAGACCTCAAGTCTTATATTTCATCAAACAAGTTAAAACCTCATGTATAATAAATATATATTTATTTTAAATGTATTCTATAACTATAATTAATTTATCATACCATTATTTATGTACTTATGGTATCTTATCACCTATTTATTTACATTTTTTTTATTAAAATCCCAATTCTGGGTGACAACTACTTTGTTTTTCATTCATGTTTCAGTTATAAAGTATAGGTCATTGTATATTGATCATAATAAAATAAAATAAATAATTTTAATAATTATATAAAAAATATATATATTAATCATATATAAATTTATAGTCATCCATAAAAGGTAGATACCAAAAAATGAATTACACCGTTTAGGGAGACTTTAGGCCCTATGTAAACATAAACACTTTTCCATTTTCCAATGGATGAATAAAAGTAATGGTAAATAATAATTCACCCTTAAATAATCATTAATATATTATTCATATCTTATTAATTCATTAAAAATAAAGTTATTACCATAAAATTAAATGTTAATGAATAAAAAATCACATTGCTTCGTAGAGATGATATTCCACACCTACACACGAGCGACATTATCATTTTCGAATAGGTTGGACGATAAGAAGGTAGATGAGATATTATAATTAAATAAGTATAATTATGAAAAAAATATCATATATAAACATTTTACCAATCATAATACGCATCCATAAAATTTGGTTATGAAAAATTAATTATATCACTACATGGATATGGTAAGTCATACGTACTCACGAGCGATACTTTAACTTCCCATTTTATGGGAAAGATGGTTGATAGTAGTGTTTTTATAATAATAATTACATTTCAATATATTGAGGATACTGAATATATTAATTTTTATAAACACCATATATTCAAAGGAGTTAAAAGAACACTTAAAAAAGTGATCAATTATAGCAATTACCTCTTCTTTAAAAGAAATCCTTTGGATGTACTCTTAAGGACCATAGGATTGGTTTTTTTAGGGAGAATGAAATCTATATAAAGTGTTTAGTTAAGTTTAGTGGAGTATTTTATATGTTTTTGTTGATATAGAAGGCTCAATGAGGTGTAAATAAGAGAAAGGAGATGCTTCGTTTTAGAAGGGAGGGGGAGGACACAATTGGAATTTCTTAAAAGACTACAATATATTAAATTAATTATAAAAAAATGCTTTCAAATATCTGTTAATATGATGAAAAGGAGAATAGGTACAGAATAAAATATTTTAATAAAATTTATGTAGGTTTTAATGTCATTTTAATCCTCATCATTTTGATTAACCCCTTCGTTAATCATTTTAACCTTAAATGCTAAAAAATTATTTCAATTTTATGGGTAATGAATTTTACAAAAAATTAAAAAGTGATTCACAAATGGACCATGGATGATATTTCAAGCCATATTAAATTCACTTGGACCAAGATAATATTTTTTTTTAATTTTAAATCATTTAATGAAATATTATTTAAAATAAAATACCATTAATTCCAATTTTGGAACTATTCATTTATATTTAATTAAAATACAAAAAGATGAAGATGGAATTTGAATATAATGTATCCAAAAATTCCTAATATGTCATATGTATCTAATAAATTCATGAAACATTATAACTCTCTCATGACCACCTCCCCATAAAGATACAACAATGAGTGGAGAGAGAAGGTAACTGCCTAAGTCCCGCCTCCAGTAGGCCCTAGGTTGGTGACTAGCATAGAGGGTATAATAAACATAAATATGGGAGGAAATACCATCTAAGAGAAACATGTAGGAGAGAGATAGATAATAGTGATACAAAAACCAACACCTGATCATAAATATATATAAATAAATACAATGTGAAAACATTCAATGTTATACAATACTAAAACAACTGAATGGGAAACCATACGTACCAAAAAGGTAAAGATGGAAGTGACCCTGAAGCCCAAAAAAAATCCTTTGAAACCATGAGCTAGATATATCTAGATCGATCATTAAACTGCTCTAACTGACCTGAAAAATAATTTATATATATGTGGGGTGATCTCAACAATATACTTAGTAGGATCCTCCCTAGAGCCTCTCATGCAAAAGATAAATAATATATGCTAAAACATAGTGAAAAATATTGAAACTAACAAGTCACCTAAAAAAGTATTCTATGTTCCTAACACTAACATGTATAACTCTCACCAAATATTAGATACATAAGAGAACATTATATAATAATAAAACAATAAGAGTACCCCTCTCTCGCTTCCCTACAGGTTTGATGCTCCACCCCATTATCACATTTCCTGATCCATCTCTCTCAAAAAGTAATTTAGCCCGAAAACACCAT
The DNA here is from genome assembly GCA_963277665.1 of Viscum album. NCBI lineage: Eukaryota > Viridiplantae > Streptophyta > Magnoliopsida > Santalales > Viscaceae > Viscum > Viscum album. The sequence goes on from OY728122.1 coordinate 644,695,148, forward strand.
GGTAAGGAATTAAAACATCCACCTATTGCATCACATAACCACACCATCCCATATCACAAGTCCATATAGTAACAAAGTAGTTTCTTAGAGCAACCATATCTCATATGGCATATATCAAACATATGGTATTATACCTTAATTCATTACAGCTCAAACACCGAGTAAGTTCCTCAATACATCATAGCCTATGCACATAATACCTATAATAATCCATTGGATAGTATATATGGTTATACATGTGTGTTAAATAACCATAATCCATCACATACCTCCACACACATATATGGGAAAAATTACCTCTATTCATACCAGCATAAGTAACTACCATGAGAAGAGAGCGGGGCTAGAGGGGGTAGTCAACCATCTATCCTACCATAGAGATATTGGGGAAAATACCCATTCTGAGACCACTAGGTGTAAATTTAGATAACCAACATTGGTGGGGTAGTATGTGAAATTTTATAATATAGATGATATAATATATCTCCCAAATACACTATGGGAATAAAATTTTCTTAGACTCAACTGAAGGTAATGTTGCTCAAACTTCTGACTTCCATGACCAGACATCCTATAAGCATTCAAGAATTTTAAAGAGCTACATTAAATTAATTATTTTCTTTTTATCAATTCATTTGGTTAATTAATTCATTATTCATTAATTAAAAATTAATATTATTCAACTCAACATTACATTGAATTACATAAATCATCAGAGTAAGTCCATGTCCTCTAAGAAGAATCTAAACCAAGTCCATGGTTTACCAATATTAATATCTTTTAAGAATTTTCATTCGAGCACCAACCAACCCCTTGTGTTAAAAATATTCAATTCATTATTAGCATCATTAAATATTTAAGAACCCTCTAAAAAACATCCTAATCTATGACCAAGATGAAACATGAAACCAAGAACATCCACCTACCTCAAGCAGAGGGGAAAATAAATCAGATAAGATAGGAAACTTAAACAGTATCTATTAAATAGATTATAGTGAGAATTACAGCTCTCAACATCTCTTCCATATGTAATAATATATTTAACTAGTTCAATTACCCCTAGTGACATCCCCAACACCTATATGTATATACTGATGCATCTTACTATCATATATGTCTTCTACTACCACATCATATGGGCCTCCCTACCAACATATCACTTCATCCATCCGAGGCTCATCTATCCCAAGATCACATCACATATGGGCCTTGTCTCCCATTACCATCCATCTTAGGATAAGTCATATTAGGGACATATCACAAGGCTCAAATCCAGAGCACATAACAAAAGTAGTAGAAAAAAACAAGCAATCAATATGGGAACTGTGTGCTCAAAAAAAGGGATTCAACCGTCTCATCCAAATGAGTTATCATGGATTTAAAACTAGGCACTAAACCTTATGAAGAAAAAAAGGAAACTCATGACCTATAAAATCTTATTCATAAAAAAACTATTTTTTATTCCATCATGAATTTAACGATTTATTATTCATAGGTTCCAACTATGGGAATCCTAAAGCATCAAGCTATAACAAGTTATCAAAGTCAAAACATGCTCTTAGAATTTATTCTATTTTCAAAAATCCTAGAGAAGTACCATTCTCAATCAAATTTTATTTTTATTTATCAATAAGAACAAAAAAGATTCACATTAATTATAAATTCCATTAATCATATAGAAGATCACATTTTCCATTAAACATGTTAATTACATCAATTTGATTATCATCAAATTACATTGAACACTAGATTACAAAAACACATATTCTTGAATTATTATTAAGACACTTAATTATCAGTTAATTTCAAAATTAAATTGTTTAACAATTAAAACATTATACTCCTAGAATAATGACATGATAACAAAGCATACGACATAGATATCAGACTATCTATAAAAAGAAGAGGCAAACTATTATCATGGTATAAAGCAACAACATATCCAACATGCATTCGTTCTCCAATTTCATTAATCGAGATCAATAAATATTAGGTCAATTTAATTTCAAAAAAAAATGATAAACAATGATGAATTTATGATTTCATGTAAATAAAAAGAGAATTATAAAAACCCATACCTCAAAATACATCATCATTCTTTACATGAGAATGGACCACATTGCCGATCTCTAATCACTTCTCCCAAAAGAACTACATCCATCTGGTGACTCGATGGGAAAACCACACAAAAAAACAAAGATAAATCCCCTTATAACAAATGGATACCAAACATTATATCATAGTGAGAAGAAATGGGAGTAAATGAGATCAAATTGGGAGTAAATGCTAGAAAACAATGAAGTAATGAACCTTGGATCAACTCAGGTCACCACAGGTCATAGAAGAATACACAAGGATTGAATCCTGCCAAAGGGATCTCAAAAAACATAATGAGCGATACAATATTAATATAGAATGAGAGCATAAATAGGTTTTAAAGAAATCCCAAATAACTGAAACATTTATAACATCAATGTACATTATATTTACATGGAGTGTAAACCATTTACACATCGTGTAAATGTTTGGAATCTATTTTCATTGAAAAAATAATTCCTTTTATTATTTAACATAGATTATTCACAGGTCATGTTGCATCTTATGAGGTTCATGTCCTATTAATATTAGATTATTTTTGTTAAACAATCTAATATAACCCATATTACATCAAATCATCCCTAAGATTTAGGAAAATCTATATTGAAGTCCACAAATATGTCCTCCTAATTACATTGAGGAATATATAATGGATGCAGAAAACCACTGGGAACACAGTGCTCGGCCTTCACCTTATAGAGGACCAAACATTGAGAAACATACTCTACAATTTCATGCTTTAAACCAGGCCACCAAAACTGACCTCCCAAAGCTCAGTACATCTTTGTCACACAGGGATATATCGTAAAATTAGAACTATAGAACTCCCAAAGACCATCTCACACACAACTGAAGGAATGAAAATACTCCATTGGAATAACACCCATTGTTTTCCATCCTCAGTGAAACCATCATGGGTGTCACCAAAAAAACTCGATCTCTCCAGACCACAACCTTAGAATCCCTAACAAAGAATCCTCCTCCGGCTTCACTAAATACAACTACACTATCATCTAGAAAATAAAACCTTCGAATCCAACCTCTCCCATATCAATATGTATCTCTTATAGTTATTCTATCACTCTCTAAGAATCCCTCGGTTCATGCATACCATCACTACATGTCTTCCTGCTTAGTGTATCATCCACAAAAATTCTCTTTCATAGTGTATAAGAAATAACAAATACATAATATTCCATGAACTCCATACACTGAAATAGATGTAAGTTCAATTTACATTGGGAGAAGACATACCTTAGGACAATATGGTTAGTAAAAACAAAAAATAATCACTAATACTGTAATGTAGCTACAACATCAAAGAAAACACCACTATCGACAACTCAAGATCATGGGTGGAATAGTCACACTCATGGGTAAATAACTTCTAAGACCAATAAGAAACCACTTATATATTCTAAATCACAACACAACCTAAGATAAGACTTGAATAATCACATAAAACCTCAAACCAAACTCTCTGTATAGGAAAATAAGGGATTAAAGAACTGAGAAACTTATCCTTTAGGTACTCAAAAATTGTTTGACACTAGTCAGTTCATAAGAATAACTGACCCTTTTGAGTCAAGTATATCAGAGGAGTCACAACCTAAGATAAATATACTAAAAAACTCTTATAATAGCCAAAAATAAAAAAGAAACTATGTATATCTTCCACTATCTTAGGGGATTCCCAAGACATAATTTCCTTAATATTTTAAGGATACATTGATAATACCTATTGGTATAACACATTCCCCAAGAAATGAACTTCAAAAGACCAAAAATCAATTTTATACTACTTATTTAATATCTTATCACAATTAAGAACTCCCCAAATGGCACAGAGATGCTTTTCATGCTCCTCAACAGATGCGAAGTACAGAAGGGTATCATCAATGAAAACCAACATGAACTTATCTAGGAACACTTTGAACATTATATTTAGAGAACACATGAACACAACTAGATCATTCATAACACCTAATAGAATAACAAAAAACTAATAATTCCCATGAAATCAATATAAAGAAGTCTTATGAATACCCTCATCCTTCTCCCACATCTGATGATATCCTAACAAAAAATTGATCTTCTAAAACCAAATTTCTCCCATAAAATGTTAAAATAAATCATCAATCCATGTAAGAGGATAGAGGTCATTAATTTAAACTTGGTTCAAGTTAATATAATTGATAAAAATCCACAAACTTCATTCAGCATACTTCATTAACAAAACAGGTTCATCCGGAGGTGACACACTCGGCCAAACAAAACCGTGCTGCAAAAGGTCATTGAGTTGTACTCATTTCTATTGAAACTAAGAAGGTTAACTCCTATATGGAGTAATTTATATAATAGGAATTTATTTCTATATCTTTATTCCAAACTCGATCTCCCATCGAGGGGGTAATGCTATAACCACCTATGGAAATACATTAAAGAACTCTTCCACAACCCTAAGAAACACTAATTGCTAAATCATTAATGAGAATAACATTAGATCATCCATCATAGATGTCACATCCCTGAATTATTTTAAAGGTATTTTTTCATTTAATTTCCATTATCACTTTGTTTTGGAGTTTTCCCATGCATTTTGGTGGAAATGGTGGGTTTTCAAAATTTGAGCCAAACCGTGATCCCATTTCTAGATTTAAAAATAAATTGTGTTTATTTTATAACTCTTTAATTTTTCTATATTTTAACCTCATTACACTTTATAATTGGAATACAATGGTATATTAAAAGTACCATATCAATTTGGACCCCATAAGAATCCAAAATAATGATGGATTTGGATTTTTTAAGGTATTAGGCTAGCATGTAAGCCCATTTCCTGATTTAAGTTATTTTTTTTAGTTTTTCAACATCTCATTCATATTTTACTATTTTTAGGTGATTCATCCTCCGACCCGAATAAAAAAACTTTGTAAAACCCCCATTAGAGTTTTTTCCTATTTGGATCTCATTACCCCCAAAGATTAGAGAAATATTTATTAATCTTTCTCAAATCACCCAGATTTGAAGAGGTAAAATATTTATTTCCAAAAGACATCAATTTTCACTCTTTTTCTCCTATTTCAGTTCCCAATTGACCTAATAATACTCATTAAAGATTCCTTAACCGTGTTCATTACTTTGAGATTGAGAGTTTGGTAGATTTGGGGTGATTTCTTCAAGATCTCTCAATTAAGTAAGTTTCCTCTCATGTTCATCCCTTTTTCTTAGGGTTTCTTCCACTTTTATTGAGGTTATAAAATTTCCAGTAGATGGGGTTCAAACCTAGGGTTTTATTTTTGTCATTTTGGTGAAATATTTGGAATTAGGGCTTGATTTCACTTCCTTGTGGTGTGGTGGGGGTGTGATTGAAGTTTCACACAATGATTTGGAGTTTTGGAACAAATGGTTGGTGATTCCATGTGAAATCATTATTGGATGAGTTACTTTTGCAAGATTTATATTTTTATCATGCATATATTCTATTGTGTTTGGTTTAAAAATTATATTTGGTATCATTTGTTAAGCGGTTGGTTTTTAAGTGGCATTTTTTGAAAAAATGAATATTTTTTGTGTGTATTCCATGTTGGGTTCATTGAGGTTGTTTTATTATTCATGGAATAGTTTTATTAAATTATCTTATGGCTTCCAATTCTAGTTTTATGTGAAATTGGTATGTTTTTTTTCTTTTAATAGGGATTTTTGAAGGATTTTATGTGCAAAACATGGTTACACTCCATAGAATTGTTTTGTGAAGGTTTTAAATGGTTTCTTGATTTATATAAGAGGTTCAAGTATGTTGAAAAACTGGTTTGGTAGGAGGGTACTTTTGAAATGGTCTATTTTAATATAAAAGGGATGCTATGTGATGTTTAATATCTTGTAAAGGTTTAATAAATTTTTTTAAAGGATTTGTTGAAGTGTGAAAGAGAGGTGAAGCATGTTGTGGGATGTTTTGGTGTGAGAATGTTTTTCAAAATGAATTTGAATAAAAAAGGGGATCAGGAGACATGTGTGTTGGATGTTTTGTGTGTGTGAATTGAAAGTGGTATTTTCATATGAAAATTTCATTTCATGTCTTGTGGAAATTGTTTGAGAACAATAGGTAACACCCGAGTATCTAGGTGGGTGGACATGTACTAGTATTCTAGTAATTTAGTGGGGTTTGTCCCCTGTTTCATGTAACAAGTTTAACAATGAAAACACTAACTAAACTATTATTATTATGAGGATGATATTGGGGAACCACTAGGTTATAGGTATGATCCCTACTAGTGGATCTTGTGCTCAAGAATGGAAATTTGTATGGTTACTTTCACTGAGTACGAGGTACCTGGGACCCCCAATGAGCTAGTGCCTATGGTGGTTTCCCATTGCAAGTGCTCATTAGATATTTTTTGATTACCATCAACATAAGGTACATTTGGATTGAGAAATTAAGTAGATTTTTCATTCTATAAAAAATTTTGGATATCTTTTAAAGTATCCCACTTGAAATCTGTTTTTATTTAAACTTGTATCTTTTAGAAATTGTTACTAGGATTTCTTATTAACAAAAAATGCAAGATTTTTGTCTTATAATGTTTATCACATGGAATCTATTATGGTGGAATAATACTAGACTTTGGATCACAACCTACATAAACCTTGGGTGTAAGTAGAATTGGTTATTTTTTCATGGGTTTGGGTAGAGATTTTAGTGCCAAATGGTTTGGGTATAGCTTTTAGTGCCAAATGGTTTGGGTTTCTAACGGTCCTTTGTGGTGCATTATTGTAGTGATGTCTTGAGGGCAGTTTCTCTTTCCATTATTAGGTTCTTGGGATGTCCATTTTTGGTTTATTTATTTTTCATATTCTTTGATAATTGTTTTAAATTATGTAATTCAATTCATAATTTTTGTAAAATATTGGTTTTTTTGAAAAATATAAATTTGTTAGATTGGATTTTCTTGTTGTTTTTTGTTTATAAACTTGGGAAAATCATTCCCAAATTCTATTTTTTGATACCTGGGAACTTGTACCATCCCTTGGTGATCAGGAATGCCCTTCAGGCCTTACCACGAGCCAGGTTAGGTGCCATTTTTGATGGAGACCAGATTCAGTTCGCGAAAAAATGGTATCAGAGAAGGTTTTCTCACTTTGGGTCATGTTATTTGGGGAAGAGTCAGGAATGTCTGGATTTAGGATTATCAGGGATTGACATTCCTATTATGGGCAGGGTGCCTAGCCAGCACACCTCATAATGTGATTCAAGTAACCAGGGGAAGTCAGGTTTTAGCGGATTCCTTTGGTTTTTTTGGTTTGGTGATGATTAGAGGAAATGAAGAGAGAGTTGGGTTAATGGTCTCAGTGTGCTCACAGAGAAAGGAAAGCCATGTGGAGCTGGGGATATTACCATAGAATACACTCCGTGATGGTGAAATGATTTGCATATCGACACCAAACATATGTCCAAGTCACCCACTTAAACTAATTTCCTCTCGTATTTTCTTGTGTCATTTAGTTTTGGAATCTTTGAAGTTTGGTTTTAAAGAAAAAATGAATTGGTTTTAAGAAGTTTAATGTTTTTGTGAAATGATTTTCTAATAAAGATGGGATAGTTTGATTGGTGAAATGGTGGAACTAAATTCTCAAAATTTTTCTAAAATGTTAAATGGTGTATTTAAGCTCTTTTGAAAGTATAAATTACGTAAAAATGGATTTTAAAAATCTATTCAAAATGGAACTTTCTGAATTATTGAAAATGGGTTTTGAATGGAATAAAGTGGTTTTGAATTTTTGTATGGAGTTTAGAAATGGATTTTTGATTTTTAAAATTGTGATAATTCTAAATTTTTTATAAATCATTAGAAATTTTGTTATAAATAAGAAGAGATGAGTTTTCAAAGGAACGGTGGTTGACGAAAGGGAGTTTTCATAAAATCCAAAGTGTTTTGAAATGGTTTGAGATGTTTTGAAATTAATGTGTTTGACTTGAAATTGAGTTATTATTTTAATGATTGGGACATTCTAAAAAGATTTGTAAGATGTAAATTGGGTTTTGATTTCAGGGTTATTGGTCTTGAGAAAAATGAAGTATTTGTTGACTGTTTTGGTTTTGAAAAGTGGAAAGAAGTTTTGTTTTAACCATTGGTATTTCCAAGGGTGACCACATACATGGGGTTATATGGAATGCTGGTTGGTTAATGGAATGAATGGATGAGTTACAAGATTAATATGATGAGGGTGCCTTGGGTTTCATGTAAACATTCATGTGTGAGGCCCATGGGACAACATTGGTGGATACACCAACCACAAACTCATTTATTTTCAATAAATTGATTTCTTTTAATGGAAAACCGGATGTCTTGATGACCGATTTGGGTGTTGTGTCTTATGTGTTTTTGGGAATGTTGTTGTTGTGGGATTTTTGATTCCAATAACCCCTCAATTTGAATGGTGTTTTGGGTTTGTGTTTGGTCGGAATGTTTGGTTGAAGGGTTGGTTAGTGGTCTCCTTATGAGAAATGTTTCAGGAAGGCATTACTTTGGTTCCCCTCATGTGTTTGGTTCTAGATTGTGGAATGTATTGAACAGTGGACCAGCTTAGTTGGGTCGTTGGGTTCTCTCCTGGGATAAGGCATGCCCCCATTAAGGGTTAGTGCACAGCTAAAGTGCAACCAAGATTGTTTCGTCATTGGAAGATCCTCCAATTATTCAATATAAAGAGTCTTTTTCTTGATATTTAGAGATTGAGTCTATACCATTTCCTCTCTTTGTTTTGTGGATCCTCTTATAGCAGGAGAGTGGTCACAGGAGGTTGAAATAAACCTTAGTTTCTTAAGTTACCTGATTTATAAAAGGTGATAGTAGTCTGAGGTTGTTATTGTGGATGGTGTCTAAGAGGGCCTATGGGTCCTTTATAGTCTCTTCGAAGTAGGGGTACACGTTAAACCACCAGTGTGGGAAATCTGGTCATGCGAGGATATTATGGAAACTTTATGGAATTGTGTGGTGTTTCCAGATGTTGCATAAGGTCCCTATCCATGTATTGTTTATATGAATCACAATGGTCATGTTTGGTGAGGCCCTGTGATGTTGTGTGCTCATTTAACTATAAAGGTGAAGTTGTAAAATATTCTGTGAGTCTTTGTTTTTTCAGAAGTGTGTCTCCTTCCAAGAAATATTGAAATCCTTTGTTTAGAGTAATATTATTCCATATATCCTTTCCTCTTTCCACTTATCATATAAAGAAAAAAGGGGTGATGTGTGTGAATTTTCTAAGCACTTGTTTCAGTGAAATGTTGGGTTGGGGTAAAGTGAGTTTGGAATGTGTAAGTAATTGGTGAACCCATCTAGGATTAGGGTATATTTTTCATGGAAAATAAAGGAGACGTTTCATTTGGGGGGTTTCCAAATCTTAACTGTGATACCAAAGATGGTTTATTCATTTGAGCTCCAGCCATAGGTCCCATAGTGAAGCTGGTGCGTAGTCAGGGGAAATCCCTAGGTCGTTCAAACCCTCGTACAAAGTCATATCCTTAGTATGAATGATGGGAATATTTTAAACCTATGGCGTCTTTATCTTTATTTTTTCATTCCTGTGTGGTGGTAAATGTGGGAGGACCTCATTTCCAAGTTATCACCCAATGTCATTCCTTCCCCATTTGGTATCCATTGAGTTTTTTCAGAAAGGTTTGAAATTTGGCTAGACAAGTTGATCCCATAGTCTGTGCAGAGTTTGTAGTAACCACTCCCAAGAAAACCATATAGATAGAAGGATCCACATGATTAGTGAAAAGTTTCCCAAACTCTACAGACTAACCGAGTGACTGCCCCAACTCTTTAAATTTTGGGGTCTTTTTGTGTCGGCTTGTGCTAGTCAGTTAATATGGCTGGTTCTTATGGTGGGGAGACCCACTATGAGTCTCATGTAAGTTCTTTTGGAAAATTATAATGGAAGTTTAACCCTTTTATCCGGGAACCCAATTAGGCCTCCCCCTATTAGTGTCCTGATTCTGTCTTAGGAAAATTTAAGTTGTCTCTTGTGGTGGGGAGCCTATTTATGTACCCCCGTACTAGTAACTCGGATTTGTCCATGGTCTTGACTTGGTGGGGGGTACTCTTTTTTGGATCTATTTAACCACCAAATTCATCCTTGGGTAAACATTGGGATTGGAGTGTGCCCAACTATTTTGTTGAATTGAAACTGTGGTAACCCTGTTCGGTGTTGTTTTTCATTTAGATAATTTAATTGGGCCTTATTCCGATAGTATTAGAGGTGTTTTGTTTTGGAATGAAGTTTGAATGTGCTTGATGTTTTTATTAAGTAATTTATGTTTTTTTTGTGAGAGTATTCTTTACTTTATTGATCAATTGGAGGTGTTTGTGTCCTTTTGGGCATGGGTGAAACATGGAAAATGAGTCCATTTCAGCCTTTCGGTTGGGTTTGGTTTTTGATTTTGGGCTTACTATGGATTTATGAGGGAGGAAAGTTTTATGGTGGGGAGAATTGTCACATCCATGACTAATTTTAACGGTATTTTTTTTATTTAATTTCAAATTTTTCATCGTTTTGGGGGTTTCCCAGGAATTTTCGTGGAAATGGAAGGTTTTTAAAATATGAGTCAAACCGTGATCCCATTTCCAGATTGAAATTATTTTTATAATTTATCAATATGTAATTAGTTTTTACTATTTTTCGGTGATTCCACCTCCCAATCGAATCCAAAAACTTGATTCTTACCCCCATTATCTAGTTTTCACCTTTAGAGCTCATCTCCCACGTTGATTAGTGAAATATTTATTAATCGTTCTCAAATATCCCAGATTTGAAGAGGTAAAATGTTTCTTTCATAACTCATTCAATTTTCTCTATTTTACCCCCATTTCAGTCCCCAATTTACCTAATAAGACTCATTAGATTATCCCTATCAGTTTTGGTTACTTTTAGATTCATATTTACGTGGATTTGGGGATATTTCTTCAAGATCTCTAAATTATTTGGGTTTCCTCTCATGTTTCTCCCTTTTTCTTTGGATTTATTCCACTTTTCTTGAGGTTATAAAATATCTAGAATCTAGGGTTCATACCTAGGGTTGTATTTTGTGTCATTTTGGTGAAATATTTTGGATTAGGGATTGATTTCACTTCCTTGTGGTGTGGAGGGGGTGCGATTGAAGTTTCGCATAGCGATTTGGATATTTTGGCACAAATGGTAGGGGATTCATTGTGTAATCATTATTGGATAAGTTAGTTTTGAAAGATTTATATTTTTAGCATGATTATCTTATATTTTTTTTGGTTCAAAAATTATATATGGTAGTATTGGATAAGTGGTTGGTTTTTAAGTGGCATTTTTGTGAAAAATGAATTTTTTTGGTGTGTATTCCTTGTTGTGTTTATTGGGGTTGTTTCATGATTCATGGAATAGTTTTATTAAATGATTTTATTGCTTCCAATTTCGGTTTGATGTGATATTGGAATGATTTTGGTATTTAAAGTGGGTATTTAGAATCATTTTATGTGAAAAACATGGTTACACTCATTGGAATTGTTTTGTGAAGGTTTTAAACGGTTTCTTGATTTATATAAGTGGTGAAACTATGTTGCCAAACTTTTTGGTTGGAGTGTACTTTTGAAATGGTATATTTTAATTTGAAAGGGTTGTTATGTGATATGTAGTATCTTTTGAAGGTTTTATAAAATTGTTTAAAGGATTTAGTGAAGTGTGAAAGAGAGGTGAAATGTGTTGTGGGATGTTTTGGTGTGAGTATGTTTCCAAAATTAATTTGAATGAAAAATGGGATCATGTGACATGTGTGTGGGATGTTTGGTGTGTGTTACTTGGAAGTGGTATTTTTATGTGAAAATTATATTTCATATATTGTGTAACTTGTTTGAGCATAAGAGGGAACACCCGGGTATCTAGGTTGGAGGACGTGTACTAGTATGCTAGTGATCCCATGGGGGTTGGGCACTATTTCACATAGCATGTTTGGCAATGAAAACACTAACTAAACTATTATGATGATGGCGATTATGATGGGGAACCACTAGGTTATGGGTATTATCCCTACTAGTTTCTCTTGTGCATGAGAATGGATATTTGTATAGTTACTTTCACCGAGTACGATGTACCTGAGACCCAAAACGAGCTAGTGCCTATGGTTGTTTCCCATTGCTAGTGCTCATTATATAAGATTAACATCGACAGAAGGTATGTTTTGCTGGAGAAATTCAGCTGCTTTGTCATTATATTTCAAAGTGTCGATTTCTTTTAAATTAACCCACTTGAAAGCTATTTTTATTTAAATTTTCATATTGTAGATATTGTTTCTAGTATTTATTATTTACAAAACATCATGATTTTTGTCTTATAATGATTATCACATGAAATATTTTGTGGTGGAATCCTAATGAGCTATGTCTCAAACCCTAAATACACCTTTGGTGTAAGTAGACTTGGTTATTTTGTCGTAGGATTGGGTAGATAATTTAGTGCCAATGGTTCAGGTTTCTAGCGGTCCTTCGTAGTGCAGTGTTATGGATATGGATTAACGGTAGTTCCTCTTGACATGAGGAGGCTCTTAGGCTGTCCATTTTGGGTTTCTTCATTTTTCATAGTCTTTGAGATTTTTTTTAAATTTTTTCATTCAATTCTGAGATTTTAAAGATGGTTTGTTTTGAAAAATCTAGATTTCTTAAATTAGATTTTTTTGTTGTTTTATGTTTATAAACATGAGTAAACCATTCCCAAATTCTATTTTCGGATACCTGGGAACTTGTGCCAGCCCATGGAGATCGGTAACACCCTTCAATAATTTCCATGGGCTGAGTGAGGTGCTGATTTTGATGGAGACCAGATTCGGTTCATGACAAAATGGTATCAGAGGAGGTTAGCTCCCTTTGGGTCATGTTATTTGGGGTAGAGTAAGGATAGTCTGGAGTTTGGATTGTTGGGGCTTGAAATTCTGATTATGAGTAGGGTGATTATCTAACATGCCTTGTGACATGATTCAAGTCACCAGGGGAAGTTGGGTTTTATCTAAGCCCTTTGGTTTTCATGGTTTGATGGTGATTAGGGGAAATGAAAAGAGAGTTAGCTTAATGGTCTCAGTGAGATTGGAGGGCCTGGAAAGCTATGTGAATCCAAGGATATTTCCCTAGAACACTCTCTGTGATGTTGAAGTGATTGGAATATGGATTCCAACCACATTTCAAAGTAACCCACTGATACTAGTTTCCTCTCGCATTCTCTTCTGTCCTTCAGTTTTGGAATCTTGGATGTTTGTTTAAAGAAAAAAACACTTGGTTTTAAGAAGCGTATAATTATTGTGAAATGATTTTCTAATAAAGAATAAATGTTTTGAGTTTTGAAAAGGTGTAAATGAATTCTCTTAATTGTTTTTAAATGGTAAATGGTGTATTTAGACTCTTTTGAAAGAATAAATTACATCAAAGAGGATTTTGAAAACATGTTCCAAATGGAACTTTCTGAATTATTGAAAATGTGTTTTGAAAGGAATAATGGTTTTGAATTAGTCTGTGGAGTTTAGAAATGGATTTTTGATTGAAATGTTTGTGGTAATTCTAAAATATTTATGAATATTATAAATTCTCTTTTAAACAAAAAGAGATGTGTTTTCAAAGGAATGGGGGTTGATTAAAGGGAGTTTTCATAAAACAATGAGTGTTTTGAAATGGGATGAGATTCGTTGAAATTAATGTGTATGACTTCAAAAGTAAGATATTATTTGAATTATTAGTCCATTCAAAAAAATTTATAAGATGTAAATTGGGTTTTGATTTATTGGTTAGCGGTCTTGAAAAAAAGGATGTATTGGTTGACTATTTTTGTTTTGAATAGTGGAAAGAATTTTTTATCCTTTGGTATTCCATGGGATACCACATACATGGAATTATATGTAATGATGGGTGGTTAATGGAACAAAGGGATGATTGTTAGGATGGATATGAGAAGGGTTCCTAGGGTGGCATGTAAACATGCATGTGTGAGGCCCATGGGACAACATTAGTGGATACTCCAACCACCGGCCCGTTTATTTTCAATGGAGTGATTTATTTTAAATGAAAACATGATGTCTTGAGGATCTGCTTGAGTTTTCTATCTTATGTGTTTCTAGAAATGTTGTTGTTGTTGGATGTTTGAGACCAAGAACCCCTATTGTTTAATTGAGTTTGGGGTTTGTGTTTGGTCGTAAAGTTGGGTTGAAGGGCTGGTTAGTGGTCTCCTTATGAGAAATCGTTTGGGAAGACTTTACGGTGGTTTGCCTCATGTGTTCGGTTCTGGATTGTGGTATGTCTTGACCAATGGAAGAGCTTGGAAGATTCCTTGTGTTCTCTCGTTGGATAAGGCGCAACCCCATTAAGGGTTAGTGAACAGTTGAAGTGAAACCCGGATTTGTTTGGCCTTTGGAAAATCCTCCAATTGATTAATATAAGGAATATTTTTCTCGAGCTTTGGAGATTGAGTCTACACTATTTACTCTCTTGGTTTTGTGGATATCCATGTAGAGGGAGAGTGGTCACGGTATGTTGAAATGGACCGTAGTTTCTTAAGTTACATGAGTCATCAAAGGTGATAGTAGACTGGGGTTGTTAGTGTAGATGGTGTCTAAGAGGACCTCTAGGTCCTTCATAGTCTCTTCGAAGTAGGGGTTCACGTTGAACCACTAGTGTGGGAAATCTGGTCATGAGAGGCTATTATGGCCAATTTCTGGAATTGTGTGTTGTTTGGAGATGTTTCATAAGGTCCCTCTCCATTTATTGTTTCTATCAGTCGTAGTGGTCATGTTCAGTGATGCCTTGTAATGTCGTGTGCTCATTTGACTGTAAAGGTGAAGTTATACAATCTTCTATGAGTCTTTATTTTTTCATAAGTTTTTTCCCTTTATAAAATCTCAATATCTTTTGTTTAGATGATGGTGTTTTCATATATCCTTTTCTCTTTCCATTTCTCATCCAAAGAAACAAGGGGTGATGTGTGTGCGTCTTCTAAGAACTTGTTTTAGGGAAATTTCAGGTTGGGGTAAAGTAATATTGGGATGTGTTATGTCTTGGTGAAACCAAATGGGATTATGGTATAGTTTTTAGGGAACCAAAAGGAGATATTTCATTTGGGTGGTTTCCAAATCCAAACTATGAGGCTGAAGATGCTTCAATCATTTTAGCTCCAACCATAGGTCTCGTAGTGATGATGGCGTGTAGTCAGAGGAAATATTAGGGTTGTTCAAACCCTTGTACAAAGTATTATCCTCAGTATGAATGATTGTTATAGTTTAAACCCTTGGTTTCCTCATCTTTCTTTTGTTGTTCCCATTAAGTGGTAGAGGTGGGAGGACATCATTTCTATGTTATCGACCAAGGTCATTCCTTCCCCCTTTGGTTTCCATGGAGTTTTTGGAGAAAGGATTGAAATTTGGCTAGAAAGGTTGAGCGCACGGTCTACGCAGAGTTAGTAGTAACTGTTCCGCAAAAAACCATGCAGATAGAAGGATCCACACGATTAGCGCACGATTTCCAAAACTGTGTGGACTAACTATGCGGTTGTCCCAACTCTTTAAATATTTGGGTCTTTTTGTGTCGTCCCATGCTGGTCGATTAAGATGGTCGATTCTTATGGTGGGGAGAACCACTATGAGTCTCATGTATGTTCTTTTGTAAATGTCTAATAGAATTATACCCCTTGTATCGAGGAGTCCATTCGAGCCTCCCCTATTAGTGTCATGATTCTGTCTTGGGAAAATTTATGTTTTCTCTTGTGGTGGGGAGCCCATTCATGTCTCCCAGTACTAGTAGCTCGGATTTTTCTGTGGTCTTGTCTTGGTGGTAGGTTGTTTCATTCGGAGCTATTTAATTGCCATCTTCCTCCTTGGGTAAACATTGGGATTTGAGTGTTCCCAACTATTCTATTGAAGTGAAACCGTGGTAACCTTATTCGGTGTGGTTGTTCATTCAAATAATTTGATTGGGTCTTGTTCGGATAGATTTTGAGGTTTTTTGTTTTGGGATAAAGTTTTGATGTGCTTGATCATTTTGGGAAGTGGTGTATATTGTTTTTGGTGAGAGTATTACTTACTTTATTGATCATTTGGATGTGTTTTAGGCCATTTTGGGGTGAAAAAAATGGCAAAGGAGTCTATTTTTGCCTTCCGGTTGGGTTGGGTTTTTGCTTTTGGCCTTGCTGTGGCTTTCTGAGGGTAGAAAGTTTTATGGTGGGGAGAATTTTCACATCCATGAATTCATTTAAAGGTATTTTTTCATTTAATTTCCATTATATATTTGTTTTTGGTGTTTCTAATGTATTTTTTTTGGAAATGGTGGGTTTTCAAAATTTGGGCCAAACCGTGAGCCCATTTTCAGATTTAAATTATTTTTTTAAATTTGTAAATATCTCATTCATTTTTTACAGTTTTTAGGTGATTCCACCTCCCACTTGAAGCCAAAACCTGAGGCTCATCCCAATTAGTGAGTTTGTCTATTTAGAGACCATATCCCCCTAGGATTAGGGAAACCATTTTTAATCATTCTCTAATCGCCCAGACTTGATGTGGTAAAATGATTCTTTCATAACTCCTTCAATTTTCACTCTTTTCCCCCTTTTTCAGTCTCCACTTGACTTACTAAGACTCATTCGAGCCTCACTACCAGTTTTGGTTACTTGGAGATTCAGATTTTGGTATATTTGGGGATATTTCTTCAAGATCTCTCAATTAAGTGAGTTTCCTCTCATGTGTCTCCCCTTTGTTTAGGGTTTCTTCCACTTTTATTGAGGTTATAAAATATCCAACAGCTAGGGTTCATTCCTAGGGTTCAATTTTGGGCCATTTTGGTCAAATATTGTGGATTAGGGCTTGATTTCACTTTCTTGTGGTGTGATGGTTGTGCGATTGAAGTTTCACACAACGGTTTGGAGTTTTTGGCACAAATGGTAGGTGATTCCTTGTGTAAGCAATATTGGTTGAGTTAGATTTCATGATTTATATTTTTATAATTCTTCTCTTCTATTGGGTTTGGTGAGAAAATTATATTTGGTAGCATTTGTTAAGCGGTTGGTTTTTAAGTGGAATTTTTGTGAAAAAATTGAATATTTTTGGTGTGTATTCCAGGTTGTGTTCATTAGGGTTGTTTTATGATTAATGGAATAGTTTTATTAAATGACGTTGTGGCTACAAATTCTGTTTTGATGTGATATTGTTATGATTTTGGTCCTCAAAGAGGGTTTTTAGAATTATTTTATGTGCAAAACAAAGTTACACTCCTTGGAATTGTTTTGTGATGGTTTCAAAGGGTTTCTTGATTTATGTAAGTGGTGAAAGTATGTTGCCAAACTGTTTTGGTAGTAGTGTACTTTTGAAATGGGCTATTTTAATGTGAAAGGGCTGTTATGTGATGTGTACTATCTTGGAAGGTTTTATAAATTTTTTTAAAGGATTTGTTGATGTGTGAAAGAGATGTGAAACATGTTGTGGGCTGTTTTGGTGTGAGTATATTTTCCCAAATGAATTTTAATGAAAAAGGAGATCAGGTGACATGAGTGTGGTATTTTTAGTGTGTGTGACTTGAAAGTGGTATTATTATGTGAAAAGTTTATTTAATGTATTGTAGAACTTGTTTGATCACAGGAGGGAACACTCGGGTATCTAGGTGGGTGGACGTGTACTTGTATGCTAGTGATCCGGTGGGGTTTGGCCTCTGTTTCACGTAGCATGTTTGACAATGAAAAAACTAAATAAAATGTGATGATGATGATGATAATGTTTTTGGGGAACCACTAAGTGATGGTATTGATCCCTACTAGTGGCTTGTGTGCATGAGAACATATATTTGTTTGGTTACTTTCACCGAGTACGAGGTACCTCGGGCCCACATAGAGCTAGTTCCTATGGTTGTTTCCCATTGTTAGTGCTCATTATATATTTTATGATTACCATTGGGAAATAGTATGTTTGTATGGATAAATTCACTATCTTTTTCATTCTATTTAAAAGCGTTGATTTCTTTTAAAGTAACCCACTGGATATCTATTTTTATTTAAAGTTGCATCTTTTAGAAATTATTACTAGCATTTCCTGTTTACAAAACATGCATGATTTTTGTCTTATAATGATCATCAAATGGAGTCTTTGTTGGTGGCATCCTACTGGGATTTGGATTACACCCTACTTACAGCCTGGGTGTAAGTATACTTGGTTATTTTTCCAAAGGTATGGGTAAGGATTTTAGTGCAAATGGTCCAGATTTCTTGCAGTCCTTCATAGTGTAGTGTTGTGGAGATGGTTTGAGGGTGGTGCCTCTTAACATGAAGAGGTTATTGAGATGTTTATTATGGTTTTTTAATTTTTAATATTATTTGAGAATTGTTTTAAATTATGTAATTCAATTATTATTTTTTTGTAAAATATGTGTTGTTTTTGAAAAATACAGATTTGTTAGATTGGATTTATTTGCTGTTTTATGTTTATAAACATGGGTAAATCATTCCCAAATTCCATTTTCTAATACCCATGAACTTGTTCTAGCCCATGGTGATCGGTAACGCCCTTCGATCCTTACCACATACCGGGTCGGGTGAAAGTTTTGATCGAGACCAGATTCAATTCGTGACAAAATGGCATCGGATGAGGTTTTCTCCCTTTGGGTTATGTTATTTGGGGAAGTGTTGGGATAGTCTGGAGTTAGGATTTTTGGGGCTTGACATTATCATTAGGAGTAGGGTGGTTGGGAATCACACCTCATTATGTGAATCAAGTCACCAAGGGGAGTTGGGTTTTATCTGTGTCCTTTGGTTTTCTTGGTTTGATGATGATTAGGGGAAATGAAAAGAGAGTCGGGTTAATGGTCTCAGTGAGCTCGTAGGGCCTGACAAGACATGTGGAGCCGAGGATATTTCCATAGAACACTCTCTATGATGGTGATTTTATTTTAATATGGATACCAAACAAATTAACAAGTCACCCATCGAAACTAGTTTCCTATCGCATTGTCTTGTGTCCATTAGTTTTTTAATCAAGTAAGTTCAGTTTTAAATAGAAAATGGATTGGTTTTAAGAAGCATAAAGTTTTAGTGAAATGATTTTATAATAAAGAGGGAATGGTTTTATTTTTTAAATGGTGGAACTAAATTCACAATTTTTGTTTGAAATGATAAATGGTGTATTTAAACTCTTTTGAACGTATAAATTACATCAAAGTGGATTTTGAAAATCTATTCCAAATAGAACTTTCTAAATTATTGAAACTGTATTTTGAATGGAATAAAGTTGTTTTGAATTTGTGTGTGGAGTTTAGAAAAAAAAATTTGATTTGTAAACTTGTGGTAATTCTAAAATCTTTATGAATCATTAGAAATTTTGTTTTAAATAAGAAGAGATTAGTTTTGAAAGGAATTGGGGTTGATTAAAGGGAGTTTTCATAAAACTGGGAGTGTTTTGAAATGGGCTGAGATGATTTGAAATTAATGTGTATGAATTGAAAGTAATTAATAATTTTAAAGATTTTCCCTTTATAAAAATATTTTTATGATGTAAATTGCGTTTTGATTTTATGGTGAGCGGTCTTGAGAAAAAGGAAGTATTGGTTGACTGTTTTGGTTTGGAAAAGTGGAATGATTTTTTGTTTTATCCTTTGGTATTTCCATGGGCAACCACATACATGGAATTATATGGAATGATAGATGGTTAATGAAACTAATGGGTGAGTATCAGGATGGATATGAGGAGGGTTCTTAGGGTGGAATTTAAACATACATGTGTGAGGTCTATGGGATAACATTGGTGGACACGCCAACCACCAACCCATTTATTTTAAATGAAGTGATTTATTTTAAAGGAAAACTTTATGTCTTGATGACTGGTTTGGGTGGTGTGTCTTATGTGTTTTTGGAAATTTTGTTGTTGTGGGATGTTTGAGTCCAAGAACCCCTCTTATTGAATGGTATTTTAGGTTTGTGTTTGGTCAGAAAGTTGGGTTGAAGGGACGGTTAGTGTTCTCCTTATGAGAAATATTTTTTGAAGCCTTTAAAGTGGTTCCCCTCATGTGTTCAATTCTGTTTTGTGGTATTTCTTGACCAATGGATGAGCTTGGATGGGTCCTTGGGTTCTCTCATTGGATAAGAAACACCCCAATTAATGGTTAGTGCATAACTAAAGTGCAACCTGGATTGTTTTACCATTGGAAGATCCTCAATTTTATCAATATAAGGAATATTTTTCTTGAGATGGGGAGATTGAGTCTACACCATTTCCTCCCTTGGTTTTTTGGAACCTCTTTTAGTGTGAGAGTGGTCACGGGAGGTTTTAATAAACCTTACTTTCTTAAGTTACATGAGTCTTCCAAGGTGACAGTAGTCTGGGGTTGTTAGTGTGGATGGTGTCTAAGAGGGCCTCTGGGTCCTTCATTGTCTCTTTGAAGAAGGGGTTCACGTTAAACCACCAGTGTGAGAAATCTGGTCATGAGAGGCTATTATGGAAACTTTCTGGAATTATTTGATGTTTTGGGATGTTGCATAAGGTCCCTCTCCAAGTATTGTTTCTATCAGTCGCAATGGTCATGTTCGGTGATGCCTTGTGATGTCGTGTACTCATTTGACTATAAAGGTGAAGTTTTCTAATCTTTTGTGAGTCTTTGTTTCATTATAAGTGTGTCTCATTTCAGGAAATCTCGATATCCATTTTTTAGAGGAAGGTGTTTCCATATATCATTTCCTCTTTTCATTTCTCATCCGAATAAACAAGGGGTGACGTGTGTGAATTTTCTAAGTACTTGTTTCAGTGAAATGTCGGGTTAGGGTAAAGTTGGTTTCGAATGTGTTATGTCTTGGTGAACCCATATGGGATTAGGGTATATTTTTCATGGAACCAAAAGGATAAGTTTCATTCAGGGGGGCAGGGCGGGGTTTCCAAAGCCTAACAGCGAGGCCGAAGATGCTTCAATCATTTGAGCTCCAGCCATATGTCCTGGAGTAATGTTGGCACTTAGTCAGGGGAAATCCCAAGGTCATCCAAAACCTTTTACAATATCCTATCCTCAGTATGAATTATGGGAATAGTTTAAACCTATATTTTCCTTATCATTATTTTGTTGTTCCCATTCGGTGGTAGAGGTGGGAGGAACTCATTTCAATGTTATTTCCAAATTTCATTCATTCCCCCTTTCATTTCCATTGTGTTTTTGGAGAATGGTTTGAAATTTTTCTAGATAGGTTGAGTGGACGGTCTATGCAGAGTTAGTAGTAATTGTGCCCCTGAAAATTATGCAGATAGAATGATCCACACAATTAGCACATAGTATCCCAAACTGTGCGGAGTAACAATGTTTCTATCCCAAATCATTAAATTTTGGTGTCTTTTTGTGTCGTCTCATGATAGTTGGTTTAGATGGTTGGTTCTTATGGTGGGGACACCCACTATGAGTCTCATGTAAGTTCTTTTGAAAAAGTATAATGGAAGTCTACCCCTTGTATCGGGGAGTTCGTCCGGGCCTCCCCCTATTAATGTCCTGATTCTGTCTCAGGGAAATTTATGTTGTCTCTCATGGTGGGGGGCCATTTGTGTCTCCCCATACTAGTGACTATGATTTTTTCCATGATCTTGGATTGGTGGTAGATAGTCTCTTTCAGAGCTATTTTGCCACCAAATTCCTCGGGTAAATTTTGGGATTATAGTGCTCCCAACTATTTTGTTTATGTGAAACTTTGGTAACCCTGTTTGGTGTTGTTGTTTGTTTAGATAATTTGATTGGGCCTTTTTCAGAGAGTGTTTGAGGTGTTTTGTTTTGTGATGATGTTTTAATGTGCTTATCATTTTAGGAAGTGGATTTTTTTTTGTTTGGTGAGAGTATTCCTTACATTATTGATTAATTGGAGGTGTTTTGGGACTTTTTATTGGTGGGAGAAACTTGGAAAAGGAGTCCATTTCAGTCTTTTGGTTGGGTTTGGTTTTTTCTTTTGGCCTTGCTATGGATTTCCTAGGGTGGAAAGTTTTATGGTGGGGAGAATCGTCAAATACATGACTTCTTTTAAAGGTATTTTTTCATTTAATTTCCATTATTTTTTTATTTTTGGGGTTTCCCATGCATTTTGGTGGAAATGGTGGGTTTTCAAAATTTGGGCCAAACCGTGAGCCCATTTCCAGATTTAAATTATTTTTTTAATATTTCAATATCTCATTCATTTCTAAGTTATTTTTAGTGATTCTAACTCCCACCAGACGGAAAAACCTGAGGCTCACCCCCATTACCAAGTTTTCCTCTTTAGAGCTCATATCCCCTGTGGATTAGGTAAATCTTTCTTACTCTTTCCCAAATCACCCCGATTTAAAGAGGTAAAATGTTTCTTTAATAACTCCTTCAATTTTAACTCCCCCCATTTCAGTCCCCACCTGACCTAATAAGACTCATTAGAGCCTCTCTACCATTTTTTGTTACATTGAGATTCATCTTTTGGTGGATTGGGGGAGATTTCTTCAAGATCTATCAATTAAGTGAGTTTCCTCTCACGTTCCTCCCTTTTCGTTAGGGTTTCTTCCATTTTTATTGAGGTTATAAATTTTCCAAAAGATTGGTTTCATACCAAAGTTTTTATTTTGTGTCATTTTGGTGAAATATGCTGGATTAGGGCTTGAATTTACTTCCTTATGGTGCGGTGGGGGTGCTATTGAAGTTTCGCATAATAGTTTGAAGTTTTTGGCACAAATGGTAGGTGATTCCATGTCTAAGTATTATTGGATGAGTTGGTTTTTAATGATTAATATTTTTATCATGATTATATTCTATTTTTTTAGTGTGAAAAATATATTTGGTAGCATTTGTTAAGAGGTTGGGGTTTAAGTGGTATTTTTGTGAAAAAATGAATATTTTTTAATGTGTATTCAATGTTGTGTTCATTGGAGTTATTTTATGATTCATGTAATAGTTTTATTAAATTATGTTATTGCGGGAAATTATATTTTTATGTGATATTGGAATGCTTTTGGTCTTCAAAGAGGTTTTTTAGAAGGATTTTGTGTGCAAAACATGGTTACACACCTTGGAATTGTTTTGTAAAAGTTTTAAATGGTTTCTTGATTTATGTAAGAGGTGAATCTATGTTTTCCCAATATTTTGGTAGAAGTGTACTTTTAAAATTGTATATTTTAATGTGAAAGTGATTTTATGTTATGTATACTATCTTGGAAAGGTTTTATAAAATTGTTTAAAGGATTTTTTGAACAGTGATAGAGAGGTGAAACATGTTGTGGGTTGTTTTGGTGTGAGTATGATTTCCAAAATGAATTTAAATGAAAAGGGGATCATGTGACATTTGTGTGGGATTTTTGGTGTGTGTGACTTGGAAGTGGTATTTTCATGTGAAAATTTTATTTCATGTCATGTGGAAGTTGTTTGACCACAAGAGGGAAAACCCGAGTATCTAGGTATGTGGATGTGTACTAGTATGCTAGTGATCCAGGCAGGGTTGGCCTCTTTATCACGTAGAAAGTTGGACAATGAAAACACTAAATAAACTATGATGATGTTGTTGAAACACTAGGTTATGGGTTCGATCTCTAATAGTGTCTCGTGGGAACAAGAAATGATATTTTTATGGTTAGTTTCACTAAGTACGAGGTACCCGTGACCCACAAAGAGCTAGTGCCTATGGTTGGTTCCCATTGATAGTTCTCATTAGATAATTTATGCTGACCATCGAACATACAATATATTTGTATGGAGAAATTTAGTATCTTTTTAATTCTATTTGAAAGTTTTGATTTCTTTTAAAGTATCTCACTTGAAAGATATTTTTATTTAAATTTTCTTATTTTAGAAATTATTACTAACATTTCTTGTTTAAAAAACATGCAATCATTTTGTCTTAAAATGATTATCACATGGAATATTTTGTGGTGGAATCCTACTGGTCTTTGGATAACACCCTAATTACATCTTGGGTGTAACTAGACTTGGTTATTTTGTCACAGGATTTGGTAGAGCTTCAGTGCCAATGGTTCAGGTTTCTAGAAGTCCTTCATGGTGTAGTGTTGTGGAGATGGCTTGAGGGAATTTCCTCTTGTCATGAGGAGGTTCTTGGTATGTCAATTTTGGGTTTCATAATTTTTCATAGTCTTTGAGAATTGTTTTAAATTATGTAATTCAATTCTAATTTTTTTTAAAAGATGGGTTGTTTTGAAAAATCTAGATTTTATTGATTGGATTTGTTTGTTGTTTTATGTTTATAGACTCATTTAAATAATTCCCAAATTTCATTTTATGACACTCATGCACTTTTACTAGCCCATAAGGATCAGGAAATCCCTTCGGGCATTTCCATGGGCAGGGTATGGTGCCTGTTTTGAGGGAGACCAGATTCGGTTCGTGAAAAAATAGTATCAGTGGAGCTTCCCTCCCTTTTGGTCATGTTATTTTGGGAAGATTCAGGATAGTTTGGAGTTAGGATTGTTGGGGCTTGACATTACAATTTTTAGTTGGGTTACCAGCCAGCACACCTTGTGACCTGAGTCAAGTCTCCATGAGAGGTTGGTTTTTATCTGAGTCTTTTGGTTTTCATGGTTTGATGATGATTTGGGGAAATGAAATGAGAGTTGGGTTAATGGTATTTGTGAGCTCGTAGGGCCTAGAAAGAGATGTGAAGTTAGGTATATTTCCCTAGATAACTCTCCTTGATGGTGAAGTTATTTTCATATGGCCAGAAACAATATGTCCATGTCATCCACCAAAACTAGTTTCCTCTTACATTGTCCTGTGTCCTTTAGTTTTTGAATCTTGGAAGTTTGGTTTTCAATAAAAAATGATTTGGTTTTAAGAAGTGTAAAGTTTTTATGAAATGATTTTATAATAAAGAGGGAATGGATTTATTTTTGAAATGGTGGGACTAAATTCTAATAATTTTTTTGATATGGAAAATGGTTATTTAAAATATTTAAATGTATACATTATGTAAAACTGGATTTTGAAAATCTGTTCCAAATAGAACTTTCTGAATTATTGAAAATGTGTTTTGAATGGAATAAAGTTGTTTTGAATTTTTGCGTGGTTTTTGGAAATGATTTTTTTTTGAAATTTTTTGATAATTTTAAAATCATTATAAATCATTAGAAATCTTGTTTTAAATAAGAAGAGATGAGTTTTCAAAGGAATAGGGGTTGATGAAAGGGAGTTTTCATAAAAATGGGAGTGTTTTGAAATGGACTGAGATGTTTTGAAATTAATGGGTATGACTTGAAAGTAAGTTCTTATTTTAATTAGTGGTCCTTTCTAAAAAGTTTTGTAAGAAGTAAATGGTGTTTTTGATTTCTTGGTTAGCGGTCTTATGAAAAAGGAAGTATTGGTTAAATCTTTTGGTTTTGAAAAGTGGAAATATTTTTTATTTTAACCTTTGGGATTTCGATGGGCGACCACATACATTGGGTTATATGAAATGATGTATGGTTAATGGGATTAATGTATGATTGTCCAAATGGATATGATGTGGGTTCTTGGGGTTGAATGTAAACATGCATGTGTGAGGCCCATGGAATAACATCGGTGGATAGCCAACCACCGGCTTGTTTATTTTCAATGAAGTGATTTATTTTAAAAGAAAAATTTGATGTCTTGATGACCATTTTGGGTGGTGTGTCTTATAATTTTTTCGAAATTTTGTTTTTCTGGGATGTTTGAGTCAAAGAACCCCTCTTGTTGAATGGGGTTTTGGGTTTGTGTTGGGTCAGAAAGTTGGGTTGAAATGATGGTTAGTGGTCTCAGTATGAGAAATGTTTTGGGAAGCCTTTAAGGTTGTTCCCCTCATGTGTTTGGTTTTGGTTTTTGGTATGTCTTAAAAAATATACTATCTTGGTTGGGTCCTTGGGTTATCTAATTAGATAAGGCACACCCCCATTAAGGGTTAGTGCACAACTAAAGTGCAACCCGGATTGTTTCGTCATTGGAAGATCCTCCAACTGCTCAATATAAGAAATCTTTTTCTTGAGATTTGGAGATTGAGTCTACACAATTTAATCTCTTGGTTTTGGGCATCCCCTTGTAGTGGTAGAGTGGTCTCGAGAGGTTGGAATAGACCTTAATTTCTTAAGTTTCCTGAGTCGTCATAGGTGACAGTAGTCTGGGGTTGTTAGTATGGATGGTGTCTAAGAGGGCCTTTGGGTCCTTCATAGTCTCTTCAAAGTAGGGGTTCACGTTAAAGCATCAGTGTGGTAAATCTAGTCATGAGAGGCTGTTATGTCCACTTTATGGAATTTTGTGACGTTTGGGGATGTTTCATAAGATCCCCCTCAATGTATTGTTTCTATTAGTCGCAATGGTCATGTTCGGTGACTCCTTGTGATGGTGTGTGCTCATTTGACTATAAAGGTGAATTTGTACAATCTTCTATGAGTATTTTTTTTGTCTAAAGTGTGTCTCCTTTCAGGAAATCTCAACATACATTTTTTATAGGAATGTGTTTCTATATATTCCTTCATCTTTCCATTTCTCATCCGAAGAAACAATGGGTGATGTGTGTGCATCTTCTAAGAACTTGTTTCAGTGAAATGTCAGGTTGGGGTAAAGTGAGTTTGGAATG
This sequence comes from Viscum album, assembly GCA_963277665.1. Taxonomy (NCBI): domain Eukaryota; kingdom Viridiplantae; phylum Streptophyta; class Magnoliopsida; order Santalales; family Viscaceae; genus Viscum; species Viscum album. Next base: position 644,721,800 of record OY728122.1, read on the forward strand.
TGTTATGTCTTAGTGAACCCATCTGGGATTAGTTTATAGTTTTAATGGAACCTAAAGGATAATTTTCGTTTGAGGGCTTTCCAAAGCCTAACTGCGAGCCCGAATATGCTTTAATCATTTGAGCACCATCCATAGGTCTGGGAGTGAAGCTCACACGAAGTAAGGAGAAATGCCATGGTCGTTCAAACCATTGTACAAATTCCTTTCCTGAGTATGAATGTTGGAAATAGTTTAAAACAATGTTACTTCATCTTTCTTTTGTTGTTCCCTTTTGGTGGTAGAGGTGGGAGTACCTCATTTTCATGTTATCGCCCAATGTCATTCCTTCCACCTTTGGTTTCCATTATGTTTTTGGAGAAAGGTTTGATATTTTTCTAGAAAGGTTGAGTGCATGGTATGTGCAGAGTTAGTAGTAACCTTTCCCGAGAAAACCATGAAAATAGAAGGATCCACATAGTTAGTGCATGGTTTCCCAAACTGTGTAGACTAACCATACGACCATCCCAAATCTTTAAATTTTGGGGTCTTTTTGTGTTGTCTCATGCTGGTCGGTTAAGTTGGTTGGTTCTTATGGTGGGGAGACCCACTATGAGACTCATGTACGTTATTTTAGAAACGTATAATGGAATTATACCCCTTTTATTTGGGAGTCCATTAGGGCCTTCCCCTTTTAGTGTCCTGATTCAATCTTGGGGAAATTTAAGTTGTCTCTTATGGTGGGGAACCCATTTGTGTCTCCACGTACTAATAACTTGGATTTGTCAGTGATCTTGGCTTTGTGGTAGGTAGCCTCATTTGGAGCTATTTAACCGCCAACTTCCTCCTTGTGTAAACTTTAGGATTGGAGTTATCCCTACTATTTTGTTGAAGTGATACTATGGTAACCCTATTCGGCATTATTGTTCATTCAGATAATTTGATTGGGCCTATTTTAGATAGTGTTTGAGGTGTTTTGTTTTGGGATGAAGTTTTAATGTGCTTGATCATTTAAGGAATTGGTGTATGTTTTGGTCTGTGATATTATTCCTTAATTTATTGATCAATTGGAGGTGTTTTTGGCCTTTTGGGGGTGGGAGAAACATGGAAAAGAAGTTCATTTCGGCCTTTCGGTTGGGTTTGGTTTTTTTGGCCTTGTTGTGGCTTTGTGAGGTCTGAAATGTTTATAGTGGAGAGAATTTTCACATCCATGAATTATTTTAGATGTATTTTTTTCATTTAATTTCTATATTTTCTTTTTTTGGGGGTTTCCCATCCATTTTGGTGGAAATGGTGTGTTTTCAAATGTTGGGCCAAATCGTGATCCCATTTTGAGATTTAAATTATTTTTTTAATTTTTCAATATCTCATTCATCTTTTACTTTTCTTTTGTGATTATGCCTCCCATAAGAATCCAAAATCCTGATTCTCACCCAAATTAGATATTTTTTCATTTTTTGAGCTCCTCTCCCCTGTGAATTAGGGAAATCTTTCTTAATATTTCACAAATCGTCCAGATTTGAAGAGGTAAAATGTTTTTTCATATCTCATTAAATTTTCACTCTTTTCCCCCATTTCAGTAACCACTTGATCTAATAAGACTCATTCGATCCTCCCAACTAGTTTTGGTTACATAGAGATTCATCTTTTGGTGTATTTGGGACAATTTCTTCAAGATCTCTCAATTAAGTGAGTTTCCTATGATGTTCCTCTATTTCTCTTAGGGTTTCTTCCACTTTTCTTGAGGTTATAAAATGTAATAATGCTAGGGTTCATACATTGGGTTTTATTTTCTGCCATTTTGGTGAAATATTGTGGATTAGGGTTTGATTTCACTTACTTGGGGTGCGGTGGGGGTGTGATTGAAGTTTCACACAACGGTTTGGAGTTTTTGGCCAAAATGGTAGGTTAATCCAAGTGTAATCATTATTGTATGAGTTAGTTTTTCATGATTTACATTTTTATAATGTTTCTATTCTATGGTGTTTTGTGAGAAAATTATTTTTGGTATCATTTGTTAAGCTATTACTTTTTAAGTGGCATTTTTGTGCAAAAATGAATATTTTTTGTGTTTATTCCAAGTTGTGTACATTGGGGTTGTTTAATGATTTATGGAATTTTTTTATTAAATAATGTTATGGCTGCCAATTTTGTTTTTATGTGATATTTTTATGATTTTGGTATGAAAAGAGGGGGTTTAGATGTTTTTTTTGTGAAAAACAAGGTTACACTCTATGGAATTGTATTGTGAAGGTTTTAAATGGTGTATTGATTTATGTAAGAGGGGAAACTATGTTTCCAAACTATTTTGGTTGGAGTGAACTTTTGAAATGTTCTATTTTAATGTGAACGGACTATTATGTGATGTTTACTATCTTGGAAAGGTTTTAAAATTTTTTTAAAGGTTTTTTTGAAGTGTGAAAGAGAGGTGAAGCGTGTTGTGTGCTGTTTTGGTGTGAGTATGTTTTCTAAAATGAATTTGAATGAAAAAGAGGATCATGTGACATGTTTATTACTTGGAAGTGACATTTTCACGTGAAAGTTGTATTTCATGTCTTGTAAAACTTGTTTGAACACAAGAGGGAACACCCAGGTATCTAGGTGGGTGAACATGTACTAGTAAGCTAGGGATCCTGTGGGGTTTGGCCCTTATATCACATAGAAAGTCTGATGATGAAAATGCTAAATAAAATATGATGATGATGATAATGATGTTGGATAACCACAGGGTTATGGGTATGATCCCTACTAGTGGCTTGTGTACTCGAGAACAGATATTTGTATGGTTACTTTCACCGAGTACGAGGTACTTGGGACCCACATCAAGCTAGTGGCTATGGTTGTTTCCTGTTGCTAGTTCTCAATAGATATTTTTTGATTACCGTTTTCATACAATATTTTTTGATGGATAAATTCAGTATCTTTTTAATTGTATTTAAAAGTGTTGATTTCTTTTAAAATAGCCCACTTGAAAGCTGTTTTTATTTAATGTTTCATTTTTTTGAAATTGTTAATAGCATTTCTTGTTTCCAAAACATGCAAGATTTTAGTCTTATAATTATTATCAAATGGAATATTTTGTGGTGAAATCTATCTGGTATTTGGATTACACCAAACTTACATCTTCGTTGTAAGTAGACTTGGTTATTTTGTCGCAGGTTTGGGGGTAGATTTTAGTGATAATGGTTTGGGTTTCTAGCGGTCCTTCGTGGTGTAGTGATGTGGAGATTGATTGAGGGTGGTGCCTATTGCCTTGAGGGGGTTCTTGGGCATTCCATTTTGGGTTTCTTTATTCACAGTCTCTGAGAATTGTTTTAAATTATGTAATTCAATTCTCAATTTTTGTAAAATATGGGTTGTTTTGAAAAACCCAGATTTGTTAGATTGTATTTGTTTGTTGTTTTATGTTTATAAACTCAGGTAAATCATTCCCAAAATCCATTTTGTGATTCCTGGGAACTTGGTCCATCCTGTGGGGATTGAGAATGCCCTTCAGGCCTTTCCACAGGCTAGGTCAGGTTCTGGTTTTGATGGCAACTAGATTCAGTTTGTGATAATAGAAGACAAGGAAGAAACATACCTATGACCCAACTAAGGGTCTAACTCAACAAAAACACCAATGGATCTCCATTAGCATCATAGAAAAACACCATACTCTTGAAGCAATCCATGGTATCCTGCACCGAATACAAGCAATCCATGCCAGGGATGATGTCATACGTCTATATATGCAAACATAAGAAATATCCCCCAGAGTGATGCTTCCCCAGTAGTATCTCATAGTCCCTATATACTACATAAAAGTTGCATCAAAATACAATAGGAATAGTCAACACTAAGGGAACTAGAAACCTCTCTACCTCAATTCCCAATGTATGGATAATGGTAGGTGATATAATGAAATGTGTTTCTCCTGAATCAAAAAAATAATTCACCCATATTGAAAAGAATAAAAGGTTACCTTGAATGACATCTAGATTATCTAATGATAATAATGCTAAAGAAAGAAGCTAACCATGACCTGGTCCATGTCCTCTATTACCGTACTGATGTCCACCCCCTTGGTCGTGCTCTTCTATTTAAGGGTGAGGAGAATCATTGGGTTATACTCTCCTTCCCTATATTCTCTCTGCTGATCTCAAACTCGGTCACCTAGCTACTACTTCCACAACTAAAACAACCTCAAAGGTGGAACCTGAAGTGGAAAACCTAACACATGATAACTTCATAGAATGGTAGAGCACTCTATCCATTGATGACATTACTCCCCATTAGAAGAAAAACATTTCTAATCCATTTATGTAATTATGAGTTCCACCTCCTCTATAGAAACAAGATGATGAGTTCTAGGATCTACCCTCGACATATTGGAAACCCTTTTATCATGATAACCAGGAAACCCAGACCATAGTTGTACTTCATGAGGAATACCGATGAATCCCCTATTATGAAGACCTAATTCTAGAAACTGTCCCCTCAACAACCTATGCTCTCACCAGCACCTAGAGATATGTCATCAGTATAAATGGGGTAACATGGTGTGGGATCTATTGATGTAAATAATACTAAAAATTCATCTCCCTATCATCCTCATCTAGAAATAGGTCTGATCCATATCGTAGAAGGGTCCTAAAATAGATCTACAAATATCACACAATGGAGATCCCCAACTGAAGGGTAAGTGGATACTATAGACTAGACAACTTCGAGATCGAAGAAAGGAATTCTACCCTAAACTAGTTTTGGAGTTTCTCCCATGAGACTAATGAATACTCATAGTCCTTAAGGAATAATTACCACCACTTCCTTGCTACTCCACATAGCATCTTCATAGTCAATAAAACCCAGTGACCATTATGAGAAAGGACTGAACTAAAAGTTATATAAACCTACTCCAACCAGGATTCTATGACTGAATCTAAAATTGTTCCCTCAGACTTCTACACATACTAGTAGAGAAACTCTAAGAATTTCTGCCCCTATGTGTCATCGTCATCAACCTCTAGTCTATGATGATCTATTAGCGCATCACACTGATCATCTTTGTCACAAAACTGATGTGGATGTCAACCGGGAGCCATGACTCTAATTATAAAAAAATTCTTCTCCTCAAATAGAAATATAAGATATTTATCATTAATTAATTAATTAATTATCTTTATTTAATGTTTTAACCAATCCTAAGGCTTACCCATTTCAAAAATAGGTGCATATTAGAATGATGCATATTCCTTTCATAGGACTCCATCCTACAACCAGTATCAATTCATTTAGTAGGATAATTAAACATAAAGGTCCATTCATTATATCATTAGGGGGGTAAATACTCATGTCTTAGATGGTCTCCCATGTTTACATTGCTCACTAAACTTAGCTGACATTATTTCCCTACAAACCCATGCATCCTCACCTATTATTAACTCCAAACTCAATCCTATACCTCATAAATGAAACTTTTATACCACATTCTCATGACCCACTCCCCACAAAGATACCAAAAATAGGGGAGAGAGATGGTGACTGCCCGAGTTGGCTGCAATTTGGTAACTAACACTAAGGTTATAGTAAACATGAAAATGGGAGGCACTAAACCTCTAAGGGAAACATGTTGAAGAAAGAGATAAGCAGGATTAAACAACCAAAACTAGATCATAAAAATATATAAATAAATTCCAAGTGAAAAAATGAAATTTAATACAATATTAAAACAACGAAAATATAAACTACATGTACCAAAAAGGTAAAGATAATAGTTAAAAAAAAGCCTAAAGTGCTCCTATAAAACCACAAACCAATAATATCCAAAATAATATCTAATATGATTTAGATAACATGAAAAATACTTTATATATACATAAAATTTGAATAACATTATATTTAGTAGGATCCTCCATAGTGATTCTCATGAAAAAGAAAAGGAAATCATTATAAAGAATAGTGATCGAGAGTGAAACTAACTCATTACCTAAATATGTATACAATATTACCAACCTCACAATGGATAACTCTCACCAAGTATTTCATATAAAAGATAATATAATATAATAATAAAACAACAAGGGTACCGTCCTCTGAGTTCCCCACTAGTTTTCTACTCTACCCCAACGCCGCATGTCCTGATCCATCTATCTCTAAAAGTAAACATGCTTGAAAACACCTTGGAAAGGAATCACAACAAGCACCTCAGGCATCCAATAAATACACCATCCCATATCAGATATCTATATAATAACCTTGTATTTTCTAGGAGACGCCATAGAATGTATGATGTATGGAAAACATTGAGTATTATACCTCAATCCATTACATCCCATACACTAAGTAAGCACCACTAGCAATCATATCCTATGCATTTCATACCTCTAATAATAATTTAGATACTATAATCAGTAATACATGTAGGTTAAATGACCAAAATCTATCACATCGCTCTATATATATATACATGGTAAATATAACTATAATGCATACAATCATAAGTAACTACTAAGAGAATAGAGTGAGACCAGAGGGAGTAGTCAGTTATCAATCCTCCCAGTAGGGTGTTGGAAAGAACCCCCTCCTAGAGTCCACTAGGTGTCATTTTCCAAAACCAACATGGGTGGAGTAGCGTAATAAATAATAGAATATAAATGATATAAAATAGCACACAACTACACTATGGTAATAACCAATTCATATACTCAACTACAGCTAACATCACTCGGAATCCCAACTTCCACAACTAATACTAGACATCCTATAAGTAAACAAGAATTATAAAGAACTAGAATACATTAATTATTTATGTTATATCAATTAATTCCATTAATTAATTCATCATTAATTAATTTTACATTAACAGTTTCTATGTTACATTAAATTTCATTACATTAATCATCAGAGTAAGTCTAATACCTCCATGTGAAATCCAAATCAAGTCCATGTTTTATAAATATTAACATCTTTTAGGAATTTTCATTCAAGATCCAACCATCCCCATGGGTTAATAATTATTCAATTCATTATTAGCATCATTCCATATCCAAGTACTCTAGGAAAACCATCCTATGCTAAAACCAAGAGGAAACATCCAACCAGGAACATATAGCATCCACAAGTAGTGGGAAAAAGGATATAGGTAAAATAAGCTACTCGACCATAGGATTTTAAAAAGATTGAAGAAAACATAATAGCTCTCAAAATATCATCAACAAGTAATACCATATTTAACATATTCCATTACCTATAGTTCCATCCTCGACACACAAATGCACATCCCAAGGCATCTCTCCACCACATGAATCGTCTTCTACCACATCATCCAGGACTCCCTGCCCACATATCATGTTATTCATCCCAGGAACACATCACATCTAGGCCTCCCCTCCATATATCACCCATATCAGGCTCATCCATACCTGGATCATATCACAAGGTTAATATCCAGAGCACAACATTAAAGAAATAGGGACATATAAGCAATAAACAAGTCAATTTGGCCCTCAAAATATGGAATTCATGATTCTCATGTAAACATTCTCTCATGGTTCCAAAACAAGGAACTCAACCATCTCAATGAAATGGGAATCTCAGGAACTAAAAAATTATCTTTATCACACAACTCATTCTTTTCCATATTGAATTTTCTAATTCATTATTCATAGGTTCCAACTATTGGAAACCTAAATCATTAAGCTATAACAAGCTATCCAATGAAAAAAAATTCTCTTAGAATTTATTTTGGTTTGAAAAAACCTATAGAAGTACCATTCTCAATCAACATGAATTTTATTTATCAATAAGCATAAAGATGATTCACATTATTTATCTATTACATTAAACATATAAATGATAAAATTTTCCATTACACTCATGCATTGCATCAATTTGATTACTATCAAATTAAATTAACAACCATATTGAAAACATGCATCTTGCTTAACTATTCATAAGCCAATTAATTATTTATTAATTTTAGATTAATGTTATTTACTAATTCTAACATACTACTACAAGCATAATAAACTTCTAACAAAGAATACGACATAGATATCACACTATCTAGAAAAACAAGTGCCAAACCCATATCATGGTATAAATCAACAACATCACCAATATGCGATCACTATCTAATTTATTTAATCTCGTTAAATAATAATTACACTAATTTAATTTATATCCAATGGGATAAAGTATGATTAATTTATGATTTAATGTAAATAAAAAGAGAAGAAATGAATCCCCTAGCATGAAAGTCATAAATTTTCTACGAATGGGAAAATACCACATCATGGATCTATGATCACTTATCCTGTAATAACTGCTTGCATCAAGGGATTTCACGACACAAACACACCAAAAAAACCAAGATAATCCCCATTATAACCCCTGAATATAAAATTTCAAATCATGGTGAGAAAAAACAATAAGAAACTAGAGAAAAATAGGAGAAAATACTTGAAAATGAAGAAGGAACACACCTTGGATCAACTCGAGTCAACACAGAGAGAACAAGGATGCTCAAGGATTGATTCCCATCCAAGGGATCTCAAAACACTGATTGAGGGAGGTGATAGTCTCCTAGAATTAGAGAATCTATAAGGTTCGTAGAAAACCCAAGAGGATCGAACATTTATAAAAGCACTGCACAAGAGACTTACATGGTATGTAAACCATTTTAAAAACCATGTAAATTTTGAGCATCTGTTTTCACTAAAAAACATGTATTTTATATTATTTAAACTTGATTATTCACATGTCATGCAACATCCATTGAATTGGACCTAAAAAGTTATTAACATCATTTACACATCATGTAATCTCCTAATTCCAAAATTTCCAACAGCCAATACCTACAAGATACTTCCAATCCTACTTTGAGAACCATGAGACTTAGAAACACATATAGGGTTGGTCGACATAGATTTAGGCCCATAAAAACTCACTCAAATTATATTAATTTTACTATTTTTAGAATAATGTTTTTTACTTTTCTATTAATTGAAGAAATATTGTGTCAATGTTATGTATGTATTTAAAGTAATTATATAATTAATATAAATTTAAAATATATTATCATCATGAAAATAATTTCATTATTATAAAAATAACAATTAAAACTTATTCAAAACTTGAGTTTTTTTCTTATATGAACATATAAGAGAAATTTTAAAGAGAGTGACATTTGGTATTTTATATACTAAAATTAATATAATTGTCATATTCAATGAAATATGAAAAAGTGGCCATATTTTAGAGACATGAATGAGAATGGATAAAAAAACTCATTCAATAGGATAAAGTAAATTTTTAGATTAATTTTAAATACTTACCCCAATGTTTTAACCCTATTTTACCCATTTAATTCTTACCAAGTTGATTGTTTTACTATGATTTCTATTAATATTGATGAGAAATAAAACAGACCTATTTAAAAAAACTAACCTCATTATTTTAAATATGGAATACCTTTTTCAATATTAAATTTTTATAAATGTAATGAATTCATTTTAAAATAAGTGCGCAAAAATAGATGAAAATCGGTTTTTAGAAAAATACATTTTTGAATCATAACAAAGGATTTATTAATATATAATGCACGGAAAAAATATTAGATGAATGTTAAAAAAATTGAATGGATATGTAATATATAAAACTCATTAAAATAATTCACTAATATTGGATAGTTTAAATTATTATGACAAACACACGATTCCCACATACATAATTTTTTAGAAAAACATCCACACTATTTTTAAAAGATTTTTATCTTCATTTATAAATATTTGAGGACCAATGAATTAGTTTTTTACATGTATGAACCATAATTTCTTATAATTTAGTTATTCTTATTCATTCCAATAAATCCAATGGCTTGAGGATAGCTAACTCATTAAATAAAAATATTTTAATAGTAAGTCATGGTGCTTTTAAATTCAGTGTAACATGTAAATCATGGTATCAAAGAAATTAAATTTAATTTAGAAAATAGTATTTCATAAAATATTAGGGCATCACAAAATACCCCATTTAACATTATTTTTTTTCTAAAATTTTAATATTTTGAATCAAATAAATGATGATATCTCTATTTCATTACATCCACAGGTTCCCATGTAGCTTCTTAGAATTTTTTATTCCTCTAGATAACTTTAGCCAAGTGAGTAGTTTTGTTACTTATCACATTACCTATACATTCCAAGAGTTATACTAGTTTCCCTTTATAATAAGGATCATAATCTATTGGTATTAACTTCAAGTTTAGTACATGTGAAAGATCGATTATTTATTTCCACAGGATAGATAGGTGGAACAGATCATGAACTTGAGAGAGGTTTAGTGGAAGGGATAAGTGATAAGAAAGCATCCCTATTCGATCAAGAATCTTGAAGGGGATAAAATGAATAGGTCTCATCTTTCATTTATTTTAGAAGATCATAACCTTCTTCTAGATTAACATTCAAAAAAGTATATTTTTTCTAATATCAAACTCTTGATATCACTGAAGATTGTTAGTGCAGCTTTTATATCAAATTTGAGATGATATTATGTGTTAATGAGTGGATCTGAATTTCTATTCAATTTCCTCATATTTATTATGTCCCAATAGATTACTTTCTCAAACTTCATCCCATCATGTTTGATTTATGCACTTCCTACCATAGAGTTCCTCATAAGGATCCATCTAAATACTCAAGTGAAAGATATTTTTTAGAGAAATTGACTAGATGAAGGTATTCATCCCAACTGACGTTGAATTCTAGAGAATAAGATCAAAGTATATCCTCTAGGGTTTGAATGGTTCACTCAGATAGACCATCCATATGAGGATGATAAATAGTGCCAAAACAGAACTATGTGTCTAGATAATAATGATGACTTTACATCAAATTTGTAATAAACCATAGAACCTGATCAGATATAATATATTGTGATACCCCATGAAATCTTACCACTTCTTTAATGCTTATTTTGGAATGATAATCAAGAGAGAAATCTTCTTTAATAGGATATTAGCTAAAGGAAAAATATAATTATGTCATTTAGATGATTTAGGGATTCTGATGAGAAGATCCACGATTATATTTTCCCATTTACATTCTAGTAAGGGTAATGGTAGTAACATCACCTTATACTTTGGTCTCTAAACCTTATCTTGGTGGAATACCAAGAACCAAGACACATATTTGGCTATATTCTTTTTCTTGTTCTCCCACTATAAATACTCTTTTAGATCACTATAAATCATAAAACTTCCAGGATGAATAGAGAATTATTAATTATTAGATTTTTCTAATAATTAATTCTTAAAATAGAGTATATTGGAGTCACATAAATTGTTACTAAACCTCACCACTCCATCATAACCAAGGTTGAAATCAGGGTCATTTCTCACCTTCTTTTTTATCTTTACATATTCCTTTTACACCTATTTAATCCTTACATGGATATGTGGTTGAAAATTCATTTGATCAAGATAATATTTATGTATTTACCCTAATATTTTCATATATATTATTTGAAAATCCAAAAAAGTTGGATCTTTTTTATCATCATCTTAGGTAATTTATCATGATCTATACAACTCAGATCATTTTCCACCTTGTTTATTCTCCCATGGAATTAATGTATTGAGCATTCATAATCCTTAATCATCACCAATCATCTTCTTTGGTGTATATTCATTTCATTTTGAGTGTATATATATTTTCTGATTTTATAACCAGTATATATATCACATCTTTATTAATAAAGATAAATTATCCATGTATTTAATTCAAAATTTATAGATGCTTACTTAAAATCATGAGTTGGATAATTTTTCTCATGAACCTTAAATTATGGTGAGGCATAAGCTATAATAAACCTATACAAAGTACTGATAATATCAATCCAAAATAAGAAAACTATGGATTTCAGTAACCATGGTTGGCCTAGTCCATTTCTCAATAACTTCCATATTTGAAGGATCCATCCAAATACCCTCATATTACATTATTTGACCCAATAATGAAACATTCTTAATTAAAATTCACAATTGGTAATTTTTTCTACAAATTATCCTTAATTAGTGTATTTAATACAATTATCAAGTGATATTCACGCTCTTATTTCCATTTGAATTAATATAAATATCATCTATAAATACTATAGAAAAATAATCAAGGTAATATCTAAAGAATATATTAATTAAATTTAGAAATATAGAAGAGTAATTAGTAATGCAAGATAGAATAACTATAAATTCACAGTTTCCATACCTTTATGGAAGGCTATATTGGGTATGTATTCACATTTGACACTCAATTTATGGTTCCAAGATCAAAGATCAGTCTTGGTAAAGTATTGATATCATCATAATTGATCAAATAAATCATCGATATGGGGTATATGATACATGTTCTTGATAGTGGTCATGTGATGTTCTCAATAATCAATATCAAGTAGCATTGATCTATATTTATTCGTAACAAAAAGAACTGGTGCACCCTAAGGTTATTTAGTTGGATGAATAAATACCTTATCTACATTATCCTAGTGTTTCTTCGCCAATTCCTACAACAAAATTGGGTCTATTATATAAGGATCCTTTGAAATAAGTGTGGCACTAGGTATGAGTTATATTGAAAAATACACTTCACAACATAGAGGAATATAAGGAAATTATTTTTTAAATACATTAAAAAACTCTATAACAATAATCATATAATCTATGTTGAGTTTCTCCCCAACCATTTGAGATAAACACCCCTTTTGAATTGGAATCAAGACCCATAAAATTGATGTGATTTCCATTATAAGTTTTTAATTATTATCTCATTGACAAAATATCATAAGTCGGATCAGAATATCAAGTATGACTTGAATTCCATTAAAATATATGTGAAATTTAAGAAAATAATGCTAATCCATACCCAAAATAAAATCAAATCCAACTAGAGGGACAATAATGAGATTTTCAAGATGGAATTTCCCACTAACTACAACCAGAGATGAATCATATACCTATGATGAAAAAATCATACCATTAGGTATTTTCACTGATAATTAAATATATAATCATCAAGTTGATACTGTGAAACCCTTAAAAAAATAATTTATATGTGAAGGTGTTGGTAGATCCAGAATAAAATAAGACATTAGCTACTCTAGATTATATAATAAGTGCACCGTTCACCAATTCAATATTTTATCCCACTTTAGTAGTTGTGATCACGTTAGATATACTTTTTTCTTTCATCTTAAAAGGTTACTAATATTGATCATCATTATAAAACTTTGGATTCTTGTACTAGTTGAAATAATTTCCATACTACTTTCATTTCAAGCATTGAAGCATGGGCGGTGAATTAGTTGGAATCTTATTCTCCTCTATTGAATTAAGGGGTCCATTCGTCACCTTTTAATATTAAATAATTTTATGACCTTCATTTGCACATTTAAAGAACCAAATAGTTAAAATAAAGTAATTTCTTTTATATTTTTACCCTCATTTTTGGAAAGTAGATGGTTGGAATTTCATTATACAATGTGATTTATTCGACATTTTATGAGACTCGATCTTCCTTTTTCTTATCAAAACCACAGGAATGGTCGGAATCTCCAATTTTCAATTCTTCCATAAATTCACATATATTGATTTCTTCATATATACTATTGACTCTTATAGAAAATACATTTTAGAGACATGGTTTTAATACATTAAAAATATATAAATTTTTCTTTTTTGGATAATGATTAAACTAGAATCATACATTTCAAGTCTTATAAAATTTATCTCATAATTAATAATGGATTTATCCTCATTTTTCTTAAGCTCATGAAATTTTTTCTACAAATTTTTGTTTTGAAAAAAGGGAATTACTTACTATAAAATAATATTTTGAAATCATCACACTCTATGGAGTTAATTTCTTCATGTTACCTCATGATATTGATAGGGGTCCACCATTGATATGCATCACCTTCCATGTTATTGAGATCCAAAAATGATTTTTTCATGATACAAACTTTATAGAATAGAAAATACACTTTCAATGGTACTGATCTATTGCCGAGTAACTAGTGGATTAGTGGACCCATTAATAAATGGTGGAAATTTGATCATAAAAGACTAAATATAATGTTGTTCACTTTATTTCTCATTTAGAAGTTTTGTATGATTCAGAGCTTCAGAATGATTTCTTAAAGAGTAAAAAGATTATATATCCCATCTCCCAAATCCTTTTTATTCTTAGGTGAAAAAAATTATATTTTCCAACACATTATTTCTTATTGTTCCATACATTAACTAAAACTATAATGAAAAGTATGAGAAACAATAAACATAGTGGGAGAGCACATAATCATGAAAAATATTTTATATGATGTCTAAATAATGAGACCTTATTTCATATTATGACTCCATAGGTTTAACCAAGTACCTTCATTGACATAATTTATTCAAATCCTTCATAATGGTTTATAAATAAAAAGATAATTAACCTTATAATATCCCCTCGGAGGGTCAAACCTTTGGTGCAGTAAGCGCACACTCACTATGAACTAAAATGATGGGTGAGATATAATCGAACAACTCTTTTCATGGTTCACACCCCAATATTATTTTGGGCTAAAGCTATATCCTATTTTATTATCCATAGAAGGATGTATTTCTTGGAAAAGAACATAATCTATTCATTACCAAAACATTAGGATGTTATTCTATACATAAACTTATTCCCCAGGGGTAACTATAAATTTTTTAAACCCTAATTTCCAAATAATGACTATAAATTTCCAATAATACCAACTATATCAACCCTTTGTTCTCATACAAAAATATTACATATTTTTAGATAAATACTCAATATATTTCACAAATACACACATAAGGATAGTAATGGTTTAGTGTATTTAGAGACTTAATGCACAATCATCTTACTTCATGAAAGATATTTAACAAATATCAAAAATATATTCCCATTTATTATACTTTATATACATACCCTACTTAAGCCATTCATTATAACCAAGGGAATGGAAACATAAGAAAGGGAAAGCGTAGATGATCCGAAAGGGTAAAAATGGGAGATATTAATCAATGATCATATTAATGTATAAGATAAACATGTGGTTATTAGATCATGAATATAAAATTAAATGTTCATACCCAATATATAAATGATAAAAAACTTGTTTCATGGAATAAAATATTGTCATTTAAAAAATCCATGAATCATAAGTGTGATAAGACATCATAAATCAATCATGAACTATAAGTTCATTTCCTAAAAGTCTAGCTCCATCATAAGTATAGAAATAAATTCATATATCAATCTTAACCACTAATACCATGAAATCATAATGGATTAGGAATAAAAATCTATTTCCCATAGTGAATCAAGCACATCGAATTTCCAACTATAGTTGATCAAGAACATCGAATTGTCACCTATAAGGGATTGAGAACATCAATATACTTCCCATAATTATCTTAGGAGATATAATAATGTACTGAATACATTAAACATATATATGATTATAGGACCACCCATAACAAAATGAAAAACAAACAAACATTTTCCAAAATATCACAAAACATTCATCATATAATTATATCATAACCCATTAAAAGAAGACATGATCTATAAACATTTCATAAATTCATCATAGAATAACCCATATAAAATAAACAATTTTGGAAAACATCTCATTATCATAAAAAATCTATAGAAACAATAAAGATGGAATCATTGGATCATATCTATATTAAATCATAATTAACATCAATGATGTCTTTATAGGTGAAAATTCCTTTAAAGGATTGATGGAATATTTCTTGAGGAAAATAAATTTTTAATTTCGATATAACTATTTTAAAATAAAAAAACGTCCCTAATATTATGGAAAATAGTTCTTTAAAATAAACCATGAAAAATTATAATTATATCTTCAAATAGTTGAGTGTTCATAACTATAGGAAATTCCATACATTACGTGTAAGTTTAAAATCATCCATTTCAAAAAAAATTAAGAATTTAAAAAGCAACTCATTCAAAAAAATAAAATAAGATTCATTTTATAATAATTTTTAAAAAATTCATTCACAAGGAAAAAATACTTTAAAATAAATCATATTAAAGTATTAAAAACATTATTGAAATTATTTTTTATAAAACATATATATAGAAGAAAAAATATTTTTTACCAAATAGAGAAATAAAGAAGGTTTTCCATTAAAAAAATTATTTTGATATCTTGAGTACTTAGAGAAAATAAAATAAAATAATTTTTTTGTAATTAAAAAAAGGTGAATAAAATTAAAGGTATTTATAATATAATGATATTATAATTTCCTCAATATAAATTCAAGAATAAACAATCCCAATTAAAATTGGTTTGATACAAAAATCCATTGCATCACATATCATCTTTATTCATACATGTTTTAACCTCCTATATAATATATATAAATTTAATATACATGTATTACATATCCATACTAAATTTATAATACCATTTATTATTTATTCTTATCAACTATTTTTTAACAAATTTTAATTATATTCAATGTTTTGGGTGGTAACTACTTCGTTTTTCATACATGTTTTGATTCAACACTCTTAGTCCTTATAAATTGTTCATAGTTACATCATAAATATAATTTTAATGGTGATATAAATATCATATATTTTTATTATATATACATTTATATTCATCCATAGAAGGATGATATTGAAAAATGAATTACACTGTTCATAGAGACAATAGACCGTACATATGCATGAATGATGTTTCCATTTTTTGACTAATTGAATGCAAGAAAGGTAAATAATAATTAATTTTTTTTGAAACATTATTATTTAATATATAACATATAAATTCATTTAATTTATCCTTATTACCATCCATGTAAACAAAAAATGAATAAAAAACAAATTTCTTTATAGTGGTGGTATTCCACATGTATGCACGAGAGACATTATTGTTTTCCAATAGGTTGGAATGGGAGAAGGTAGATGAGATATTATAATTCAAGAATATAATTATGTAATAAATATAAGATATAAAAATCATACCCATTTATAAAATATGGGGATGAAAAATGAAATGTATCACTATATGGAGACGGTAAGCCTTGCGTACACACATGCAATATTTTAACTTCTAATTTGATGAGAAGGAATGTGGATGGTGATTTAATGATCATAATAAAATTTATGTATATTTAGTATATTAATTTTATTATTTTATTAAAAATTAAAAATATTTATAAGAGGTAAATGTAGATGTAAAAATATAGTGATCAGTTTAGGCAATTACCTTTTCTTTGAAAGAACTCCTTTAGATATCCTATTAAGAACATTAGGGTTAGTTTTTTTGGGGAAACCAGAACCTATAGAATGTTTATAGGTATGTTTTAATAGGACTAGATAGGTTTTTGTTGATATATAAGGATCAATGTGGGGTAAATAAGAGAAAGGATGGGTGTCCTTTTATAAGAGTAAGAGAGGACACACTTGGAATTTCTTAAACGTTTAAAATATAATAAATTTATTATCAATAAAAATGATTAAAAATGGACATTAATTTGAATATAGATAGTATATGGATGAATAAAAATCATAAAATGAAATTTGGAAAGGTATTGGTGTCATTTTATACTTTATGTTTTTATTAACCCCTTCATTAATCATTTTTGACCATAAATGTGATAACAACTATTTTAATCTTAAAGGGTTAAGAATATTTCTATAAATGAAAAAATGACTCATAAATGGACCATGATTGATATTTGAAATTATATTACATGAAATTAGTATAATATAATAATATTATTGATTTTAAATTATTTAATAAAATATTTTTTAATATAAAATATCATTAATGTAAATTCTGGAACTATTCATTTAATTTGACTTTAAAGACAACAAGAAAAACATGGAAATAAAATTTCATATTTTAAAGAATCCCTAATATGTAATATATTTCTAAAAAGGTAATATAAAAGTATAAATTACATGAATTATATTACTTCTAATATTTTCAAATTCATTTATTTGATTTTCCCATTAATTGAAGAAATACCATGTCAACATTGTGTATGAATTTAAGGTGATTATTTAATTATTAAAAAATTTAATTAAATCCCCATTATGAAAAAAAATTAATTATGATAAAAATAACTAGTAATAGTAGTTCAAAACTTCCTTTTTTCTCTATGTGAACACATAAGATAAATTTAAATGTAAGAGAGTGACATTTTTTATTTTTCTTTTCTTAAATGAATATAAAGGTCATATTCAAAGAAATATGGCACCGAGTGGACATATATTCAATACATGGATATAAATGGAAAAACTAAACTCATAAAATAGGATAAAGGTAGGTTTTATTCAAATTTTAAAGCCTTATCACAACATTTTAACCATATTTTACCCGTTTTACCCTTAATGAGGTAAATTTTTTTAATATGATTACTAATCATATTGACCAAAAATAAAAGGGGATTAATTTCCTAATTTTGACATACTAAATATAAATATGGAATCAAATTTTCATGATTAAATTTCTATAATGGGCGAATGTTAATTTTAAAAATTAGTGTGCAAAATGAGATGAAAAATTATTTTTAGACAAATACATTTTTAAGAAAAACACTAGATTTATTATTATCCCATGAGAATAAGAAATATTATATGTAATTTAATGAATTTTCACTGAATATATAATATATAATTTTCATTAAAATAATTCACCAATAGTTTAAATTTAATTTATTATGACAAACACACATTTTACACATAAAAATATTTTTTTATAAAAATATCCACTTTATTTTCTAATGAACTTTATTTTAATTTATAATTATTTGATAACCTATAAACTAATTTTATAGATGTGAAAAAAATAATTTTTCATAATTTATTTAATCCTTTTCATACCGTCTAATCCAACATCTAGGAGATAATAGTTACATTAAATAACAATATTTTAATTCCATAACATGGTTCATTTAAACATGGTATTGCGTGCAACATAATCTAGAAAAATAATTAAATTTACTTAAAAAAACATTTCATAAAATCTTGGGGTGTTATAATTCATGCATCTCTTATATTATCATGTACTAATATTTTATTTTAAGATATGTTAAGTTATAAAATCTAAATTAATTTTATTCCCCTGATCTTTGTACAAAATATAAATTTTAACTTTTATCTTTATCCATATAATCATGATGTTCTCATATCATACAATTATAATAAATATTTAATAATAATTTTGTTTGAATATATCCTATTATATCTAGAATTTCTATTTTTTTGTTTATCTGACTTCTAAAACTATTTATATCAATATTCATTACAGTTTTATATAAAATTTCATCAACTTCTTTTTTAAAAAAATGGAGTATTATTTGCATATTTATCATAAAAATAAATTTTTGAATGACATGATATCATATTATGAATATCAAATTATATAAGTTTTTTAAAATATTTTATATGCTCTTAGAAAATAATTTATTAATAGGGAATACAATTCAATATCTATTTTTTTGTTAATATTAACAGTTATTTATCATAATTTAATTATTATTTTCCTTATTATTAAATGACAATAATGAATTCATAATATTCTCGAGGAAGTTATTATTATTAAAAATTAAAATAGTTTTATATAATTCATCTTACATAAGATTAAATCTAGTGGAGGAAGTACCCTATAGAAACATGCTATGTCATATTACGTCAAGTGAGTAAAGGATGTGTAAGGAGGAAATTAATATTTTTGAAAAATTAATTATGTATAAAATAGTAAGTAATACGGGTTTATCAAAATGATATAAAATAGTTATAGCTATTTAAGTTGGAATGTGAGTCTTATGAAAGAATAATCTAGTTAGAAACTGGATTATTTATAAATAAAATGGTTCATGCCATGGATACATATGAAATACTCAAATATATAAATATCATGTGTTATTAACACCAAGACATTTCAAATATATCATATATGATTAAAAATAAGTCATGAAAAATTAAATTTGTGCTAAAAAATCAACAACAGATTAAATGATCGCTACCAGTGCCACACCAAATTAAATTAATACCTACATTTTTTAACTATATATCCTATTTCATATTATAATATTTCTCCCATAATATTAAAACTATTCATTCATTTGATTAATTCTACATGGATAAGACCTTGTCAGAATTTATATGTGTAAATGTAAGATAAATTAGTTGTGATTGATTTGATAATTTTAAACTATATCATATTAACTCACATGAAAATAATTTTCTGTAGAATTAAATCAATATTAATAATAATTGTTGTGATCTATCACTATATGACTAAGAATTATGTAATTCCTATGAAGATGACTGGTTTCTATGAAGAAACACAAAAACCCCACATGGAATGTTTATAGTGATGCGAAAAATGATGTATAGCGCGAGTCTTATGATTAAATAGATTAAACATGCATTGTGAAAGTGATACTAGAAAAAAAAATCTATGTGAATTGGAAACATTATTTTATGAATGATTCGATTAAGACACCATAAAATATCAACTACATTGAGCTATGGTGTTCTATTCCATGAAGATCGTACAAATAAATAAGAAGATATAATCATCACAATATGGTTTTATAATTTAATTAGATCAAAATCCTTTGTCCATATTCTTCTTAAATTCCAAAAAATTATATTTTTATAATATAAAACAATATTTTCATATCATTATTTTATAAAATGAAATATAAAATTAGTAATCATTAGTATAATACTTTATAATTATCAAAAATATAAAATTAATATGTGGCCATATAATTTCATAAATCCTTAAGGAGATAAGAAATCATTCTATGAAATTACTTATAACATTTACATAAAACATCATTTATGATAAGAAATAAAAATTTATACAGTTTAAATTAGATATTTATTAAATAAATTAAAAAGAATTTTCTAAAAAAAATATAGAGTCATATATTTTCTATTATTCTTATAGGGACCATATAATGACTTCCCACAACTACTATAGGAATGGATATTTGTTGATGACCCTCAAGAGATATATTTTTATATAAATAACCAGACATTCAATTATATCATTTTAAACACAAAATGAAATATATATTTCTTACTATTTTTTGTCTTTTAATAATTATTTTTTGTGGATTATTTTTCTTCAGGGACCATAATGATAAAAATATTAAAAAACATAGTATTTTTGTATAATTTTTTTGTTATCCTACTTTACTTATTTTGATATTTGAGAGTATAATCATTATTATTATATAAGGTTAGATAAATGTCATAATATTCATTTCTATTGTGTTTTTGATCATTATCATTCAAATTTATATAATATTTTATGTCAAACCAATATTTCAAGAAAAGGAAATTTAAGAACAAAACATTGGTTATTACATAATACATCTAATTGAAGAGGAACCTATCCTGTTTCAATTTTGGAAAACAAAATAGAATAAATCCTTCATGTTACATTATAATTAAACTATAATTGTGATCCTAAGAAAAATAAATGCATAATAGAATAATAAATCACTAAAAATATCCTATTATATTTATTAATTCTTCTTGAAGTTGGTTAGACACCACATATCAATTGATGGATAAATTTCGGTATGAAATTTATAAGAATGACAAGGTTGTTAACCCACCATCTATAAAAATGTTATTGTACTAATAATTTGGTGATAAAAATATCGGACACATAAATAACACTACATTGTCTCATAGTTTGAATTATTCCAAGTTTATCCTATGCATACTCCCATATAACTTTAAAACAGAGGCCCCAGAGAGCTATTATGAAAAGTAAAACTTTTACGACGACTTCCCTAAAATGATCTAGTTTGTTGTATCTCACTTAGAAATAATTTTTAGCCTATTGGATCTCCCACCTATTTTCAACTTGAAATTTTTTAACTATTTCCCCAACCACCATTGGAATTAATCTTAGTTTAATGATCTTCATCTCATCATTTCAGTGGAGTTGGTGGAAGGATAAACTGTAGTAGAACTAGTAATGGGGTATATTTTTTTTATTTTAAATTCTAGATGGGAAAGAGTCTATGAAATAATTTTAAATGATTAAATGGAAATATTTAATGTGAATACTCTTGTGAAAAGCATGAAAAGTGTAATTTTTAGCATCATATAAAGTCCATGACCATGGTAGAAGGTAATAGTCACTACCAAAACTTTCATAAAGGCCACTACAGTTCTAGTGTCCATGATTTGGTTAAAGAACCCTCAATCGATTGATCAATAGAGGTAATTAGGGACCCTTTAGCCCATAAAATATAGGATAGATTCTATAAGAGTCTTATAAATTCTAATCAACTTCCAATTTATGTGGGGGTTGGATGGACTTTTAGGGTGGATTTTAATACCTATTTTTGGGATTCTTCATTCCTACAGTCAGATGAGAGGAGTTTCTTGTCTCATTTTTCTCATTTATCCTAACATATCCATATGTTATCTTGATTTGTTTGAGAAGAATAGTTACATAAAACTTTGTGAGGTTACTTCCATTTCTTTATTCTCTTCTCCCCCTCTCAATATTCAAGTAATTTTTTTATTTCATTATTTAATGATTAATTAATTTTTTAAAATATCATTATTTAATATAATCACAATTACGAGGACATAGTTTGTAGAGGTTAATGATATCATATGATGATGGATTAATGTAATTAATCACTGATTCTATAGAATTAAATCACTTAGTGTATGTTATTATGGATTTTAGAATTTTTGGGAGAAACATATTAATAATTCATGGTACGAGATTAGGGATATTGTCTATTATATATATATGTGTACATTATGTGTGTACCAAACCTAGTTGGATGAGTTTTTGGTATGAAACCTCCATATTGTGTATTTTATTATCATACGAAACATTAAATAAATATTTAATTATGTATAAAACTTAATTATAAATGTATTATAATTAATTTCATATTGTCCTTGATAGTGATAAGGTCACAATAGTATAGATGATGGTTGAAGGGATCTTTGATGGATGATATCCTTTTCAAAATGAGTTGATAAAAGCCTAGTATAGATAGTTCATCCCAAATTTTATATCATTATATATAAATTCAGTATATTAATAATAAGTAGGAAATGGTAAATTAGTGGAACAAACCCAAGTGTGAGTCATGGGGACTAGTTTCCTAGTGTAAAATAATGTATAACCTAATAGTGTAATGGTTGAAAAACCACATTCCATAACATAGACATATAGACACAATGAAACCCCAATTTTTATATGGTTATAGTTTTTCTAGTATGGGAATCATTAATATAATAAACCATATGATTCATACACTATAATTCATGATTTACTATATAATGATTGATTTAATACAACACCATAAGATCACGAGGTCTAGTGTATTTGGGTAATTAGGTACATAAAATAAAAACATGAAGGAAAAAAATACAAATACATAAACTTAAACTCCATAAGATGAACATGAATTTTCTTGAACTTGTGTAGCCCCGAACCCTTGCTTCTGGGTTTAGCATAACATTATTTGTATTTTTTAAAAAAAAGATAAAAGAAAAATACACATAGCATTTACACTCCAGAACATTTTCTATTTTAGTTTTAAGTTAATTAGACACCATATATTACTTTTTATAAATGTTTTATAAGAATAAAATAAAACAACAAAAAAAAATTCATAGGTGCTAACTCTATAAGTGAAGTCCCATTTTAGAACTTCTAATTGAACTGTGAAAAATATTTTAAAACTTAGGATGAGTGAAAAAATCTCAATAAGGGATTTCAAAACATGTGAGGACTAAATAGAGTTCTTAATTTAATATAAGAGTAAAACATTTTATAATATAGATAATGAAAAACATATAAAGCATGAGTAGTTTTGAAAATAAACCCTTTTTCTAGAGGTTTTCAACATATAGAAACTTTTAGAGAATAAATTTCATTCATTGAAAAAATATATTTTTCTTGAAAAATAATAAGGATAAATAACTACCAAAGGCACCATGGATTATAACATAAATTCATTGTTCACTCAAGAGACTATATAACATGGTGTACATAGTTCCTTGATTGATTTGGTTTACTTACTAATCCAATAATATGCTTACGATAACCTCCTGTGTACCATACATGGCATCACATGAGATTTATTACATTACCAAATTCATTGGGGTGCCATCTGGGCACACCCATCTGGTAAGCTATAACAAGATCACCAGATGTTATTTGGGCACACCCATAACATAGTTAGATAAAGTCCCATAAGGGTTTGGGTTTACTCCCGATCCAATCCAAGTGTAATTATTTGGACTTAAAAACTTGGTATTTTGTATTTTTTGTCATAAAAACATAAATATTCTTTAAGACCTTATAATTATATGCTCATTTCATAAAAATTAATTATATGTCCTGATAAAAGTAATTTCACATGAAATAATATATGTATTTATACACTTATATAAATTTATATACATTATGGTTTTATAAAAAGATGCATATATATATAGACATACATATATTTATTTATATTGATATTAGAATAAAGAATGATTACTTATTCATACACATATATATAGATAATAAAAACAATTTTACATACATTTACACTTATATATATATATATTCATATTATAAATTATTTTTTTCACATAAATCGATAGATATATACTCACATTTATATACATGTATTACTAAAACCAGAGTAAAAATCAGTTTTATATAAAATGATATATAAACATATATAAATATATAGACATATATGTGTTTGAAATAAGGTATCCCTTTGAAATTTATTTATATGTACATATAATTATTTAGAAAATAAAACAATTTTTACTTAGACATTAATTTTAAAAATTCTATAACTTTTCTTGAATTTATGATTCTTAAAAAAATGAATGTTGTATATATTTTATAGAAATATATGCATATATATATATATACATTTAAAAGAGACATTTTTTCATTAAAAAAATAATTTTAACCATTTAATGAAATCTCTTGAACTCAAAATTTCATATTTATAGTTAATTAGACATTGGAAATAATTGTATAAAAGGAATATGTAATGGACTAGACCTATCTGGTCCATTCCTTTACTGTAATCTAGTGTTTGATGTACACTGGGAGGTCAAGCTGATTTATGCCTAACACTTTACCAATATTCCAAACAGTTTCATGAAACGATGTCACAGAAACAGTGTCCCAGAAATGGTGTTAGAGAAATAGTGTCACATACACGGTGTTACAGAATCAGTGTCGCAGAAACGGTGTCACATAAATGGTGTCATAGAAACTATCTCATGAACATTGTTTCGAGAATAGTTTCATATTTCTTTTTCCAAATTTCCAGTTTTTTTCCAATTTCTCTGATTTTCTTTGACAAAAAACACACTGAAATTCTTGTTTTAATTGATTTAAGTCCGATTCAAAGACAATAAATCCTATATTAATTTTCATAAGGTTCGGGATGCCTTTATTTGGTCAAACTACATGATTTAATGTGATTCTCTTTTAATGGAATATCCAGTGCATCTTAAATTGTCACTCCATTAAATCTTATAAAGGGATGAGATATATTTATCTCTTGTTCTCCCTCCTTGTTATCTGCTGCGAGATTATTGATCATTTCCTCCTTCCCATATGAGTGGTGTGATCAAACATTAATCCTTGGATCATTTTCCCTTGAAGTTTCTTCCTGCTGCATGCACACCCCCAATTTTGGTGCAACCGAGAAGTATCGACAAATATTTTATATAATGTATGATCTATCATCGTTCTTCTAGGTTCATCTCCTAAGCTTATCCTTTCCTATTATAGAATACTATCTCCATGATCCTAATGGACTTTTCTTGGGTGTTGTGGTGGTGTCTCTACATCCTCGGGTGGATGAAGTCCTCTAGGAGAGGTGATCATAATCTGCTTTGTTGGTTTTTTCTCCCTCAAAGAGGATCAAAACATATTGAGGTAGGGGATTCATGGATTCTTTATCATTTTACATGAAACTATAGTGTTATCATGTTTTATCCCACTATATCACAATGGAATTGAAATAATAAATATTTTAACCAGATAAGTAAATTGGTATCGATCGCATGTTATTGCCTCTTGTTTAGGTTAGATAGTATGTTATCTATGATTTAATTGTTAGCATGTCATTATTGATGAAATTGATAAAGAACGTAAATCTATAATTAATTGATGATTATTTGGATTAATATAAAGAGGAATGTAAATTAATCTAGCTGTTGTTGATGTAATTTTATGTTAGTCAAACTGATGCAATAAGCATGTTTAACTATTCGTGATAGATTACTGTTTAGGTTTACTGTAGTTGGAACCTACAAATAATAAATCTTTTAATTCTAGATGGATTAAATAACCAGCTGTTTGATGAAAAGATAATGCCTCGTAGGGTTCTGGGTTACCCTCTTACTTGTAAGGCTGAGTGCCTTATTCTTTGGAGCCTTGAGAGATCGTAATGTTTGAAGGCAGGATGCCTTGTTTAAGGGACATGATCCCAATTAATATGATGTTTGTTTTTCTAATTCTTGTGTTGTGATGTGATCCTGGATGGCTGTTGTGATATGTGGGGGTAGGGAGGCCCATTGGTTGTGGAAGCGGTTGAAACATCGAGTGGATAAATACATTGGTTTATGTATGTGGGTGTCTGGAAGGACACCAAAGATGATGAAACAGGTTGGATGTGAATGTTGGGATGCTTTCTAATTCTTGTTGTTTGTTTATCTACTTTACTTTCTCCACTGCTCAAGGTAGCTGGTCTTTCTTACCCTCCTTCCAAAATGGGAGAAGATGTGCCAGGTATGCCACATTCATTCCATGTTTAGCTTCTCGAGGGATGATGGGTATATGACCTGTTTATAGGTGGAAAAGACATGATGGGTAGTTCATTTACTCACTGAGTTGAGCCCCCTTATGTTTAGTAGCTTAGAATGTTTTTCTAGAATTCATGGGAATATAGGAATGCAATAATGATGTCAATAAATGATTTAATGAAAGATGATTAACTCATGGGGTTGGAGTTTGTTGGGGGTGCAATGTTGAGGATACAATTTAAAGGAACAGTGGACATTCGGGGGTGATGCTAATGTAAAATAAATATGGAATTGTTATTGGTTAATTTAGGTTTAAAGAATTAATTAACCTAGAGTGAAACTGATAAAAAGGGATAATGTAATCTAATGAATCTATTTAAATGGTTGGGTTCTTACAGGATACTTAGTCTTATAAGTGTCAGACGGGAGTCTGAGAGACATTAGCTGTAGTTGAGTCTAAGACTTGGTTATTCTCATAATGTGGTTGTGAGCTATAGTATATTCTATTCTTTTTGTGTTTCCATATGCTACTCCACCCTATCAGTTGGGTAAACTGACACCCTAAGGATTCTGAGCCCTAGGAGCATTTTCCCCAACATTTTGGTGGGAGGAAGGATGTATGACAACCACCTTTGGCCCCACTCTCTTCTCTTGGTAGTTACTTGTGCTGGTAGTCACAGATGTTAGTTTTCCCCCATATATGTGTTTAGAGGGTTGTAATGGCTTGTGGTTTTTCACAAACATGTATTATGGATATATTTATCTAAGGAATACTATAGGTGTAACGTGTATAGGATGTAATGGCTTGAGAATATTTACATGGTGTATGTGATATAATGGTTTGAGGTTTAATACCCAACATACGATACATATTATGAGAGCTGTGGTGGATCCCGGAAACTACCTGGTTACTTTGGTTGTGTGGAAATGGTGGTTGTACTGCATGAGGTGCATGTTGTGGTGCTTCACCCAAGTGTCAGCTGGAAAGCATTTTTAGAGAGAGATGCTTTAGACATGCGACATTAGGGAAAAGAGAAAAACATGTGGGGAAGTAATAGTGGGGTACCATTAATATTATTTATTATATTATATAATCTTGTATGTGATACTTGGTGAGAGAAGCCATGGTGAGGTTGGGAACATAGTATACTTGTTTAGGTGATGAGTTAGTTTCACATGTTTTTCACTATGCTTTAGCATGCTTTCTTTAATTTTGAATGAGAGACTCCTGGGATGATCCTACTGGGTATACTTTTATACTCACCCTATGTATATCTAAACTATTTTTAGGTCACTTCGATCAAGTTGGAGATCAGGCTAGTTACTACTAGCTTGGGGTTGCTGGAACTGGTCAAGCTTCGTGGTTCCTGTTGTTTTTACTTTTAATTGGTAATTACAATTTTCCTCTTTAGTTGTAGTAGTTTTTCATGAAATTTCATATGTGTACTTGGGTTTTCTATTAAATTGCAGTCTGGGTTGGAGTTGGTTAGTGTCTGTCATATCTCCTGCTTTTTCTAGTGTTCTATTAGAGGGTAATGCCTCTCATTTGTGTGTTTACTATACACTTGGTTCTATTCGCCAAAATAGGGCCCACTGGAGGTGGGACTTGGGGGTCACTATCTCCCTTCTCACATTTCCATCCCAAGAGTGGTAAACCTTGTGGGGAGGGGATCATGACAGAGTGGTATCAGAGCTCTGGTTGAAGGATAGTATGGAGTTTTGTGTTAGGCACAGGTGACGTTTCATGTGTTTGTAGGGAAACGTTATCAATCGAGTTTATCATGTGATGTAAACACTAGAGACCAGCTGAGAGATAGGTGTTTATGGGCCCCTGTGATATGATTCATGGAACTTTATGTTGATAATGGCCACTAAATGAGGTGATATTAGTTACAGGGTAGGGAACTAGGAAAGGACCATGCACCATTCTTCTTTGTGCCTGTGTTTGAGTAGGTAGACCTTGGGATATATTATCCTAAAATGAATAAAATAAAAAAAAATTAATTAATGTTGATTCTCCCATATTCCAGGTTTAGGAGATAAAACTATTTTATATTTGGAAGGTATGGCTCTTGGTCTATGTCCTCGTCAGGTTCATGCAGAAGATGTCCAGCAGGCTATGCCAGCCGATCGCCGTATGGTAGAGGTTTATGATGACGAAACTGGGAGGAGGAAACTCCACAAGTTTCAGTACCAGAGTCTATATAATTATAAGGTTACCATTTTAGATGCAGTCATAGAAGACTGGTTGGAGGAGGTTGAGTTCTCCTTGAGTTAGATTCATTCTCGGAAGGAGCACAGGGTGTCTTTAGTTGTGACGATGTTGCGTAGATCATCGAGGAAGTGGTGGTTCTTGTTCCTCGAGGATCATGAGGAGTTGTCAATATCATGGGATGAGTTTCAAGAAAAGTTCAAAGTCAAGTTTATTTCTTCGACAGTGAAGGCGACCAGTCTCCATGAGCTTCTTACCCTTTGATAGGGTATCTATAGTGTGTGAGGGTTTGGAATCTCTTTCAAGAACCTTTTATGATATTCTTCAGACCTATTTCTAGATGAGGAGGCTATAGAGAGGCATTTAGAGGAGGATTTTCATCCAAATATCCATCTCCAGGTCACCCCTCTTAGACTGAACACATATCTGGTGGTGTGTGTGAGGGTAGAGGTCCTCAAGAGGAAATTTTCTAGAACTAGATCATCACTAGAGGGGAGTGGTCCTGATTCCTCAGGAAGTAGAGCTATGCTCTGGGGTTCCTGATTTTCAGGGAAGAAGAGTTTCAGTTTGGCTGCGGTAGGTCTTAGCCCTCAGCATCACATTTCTTCGGAGGTGGCGGATCTCAGGCTTATGCCAAGGGATAAGGCACTTGTGCTTCTTATTGGGGTCAAGGTCACCAGTCGCGAGAGTTACCAACCTTTTCGAGTAGTCATCATACACCAGGTGTTCCACTCCAGGTTCCTCTGTTGATGCAGTTTCAGTCGAGGTAGTAGCAACAAGTTACACCAGATTTGGATTAGAATAGGGAAGATGGGGAAGGAAGAGGGAAACCTCGTGAAGCTCACTATACTCCAAGAGCAGAGAGCGGCTATAGTGGGGGTCGTCATCAGTGTAAGGGAGGTCGTGTAGTAGTTTGTGGTCAGCTTCATGCTTTAGTGTCGCCAATGACAGGCGAGCCAAATGTTGTTCGAGTTACTCTTTTCTTGTTTTTTACTTGGGTGTATGACTTGTTTGATTTAAGAGTGAAGAAATCCTTCATATCACCTTCCCTTGTACATTACTTGGGAATTGAGGTAGAGAGGTTTCCAGTGACATTGGCGTTGACTACTCCTATTGAAGGTCGAGTTGACTTGTTTGAAGAATGTATAGACTGTGAGCTTGTGATGGGGAAGCACCGCTCTGGGGGATATTTCTTATGTTTACAGATACAACCATATGATGTCATCATCATCACTAATTGTATGTATTCAGTGTAGGCTATCGTGGATTACTTTAAGAGGCAGGTGTTGTTCTTCAATGATGATAGAGAGCCAATGGTGTTTTTTGGTGAGCGAGACAC
Source organism: Viscum album (assembly GCA_963277665.1). Classification (NCBI taxonomy): domain Eukaryota; kingdom Viridiplantae; phylum Streptophyta; class Magnoliopsida; order Santalales; family Viscaceae; genus Viscum; species Viscum album. The sequence goes on from OY728122.1 coordinate 644,752,185, forward strand.
TCAGATGGGTCAGAGGCGTGTTCCATCTTATCATCCTTGATGGATGAGATGATGATGAGTTATTTAGAGGGTCATCAGTTGGAATTTCCCAGGTTTGTAGAAGAGTACCCTAATGCATTTACAGAAGATGTTGTTTCATTACCCCACAGCAGGAGATCGAGTTTGGGATCGAGCTAAAACTAGAAGAATTTTATGTCTCTATATATCTATATAGGATGGCCTCTTCTGAGTTATGAGAGATACGTATTCATCTTGGTGGTCTTCTACAATGAGGTTTTGTTTGACTGAGGGTGTCACCATGGGGTGCACCCATTTTTTTGTAAAGAAGGATGATAATAGTTTTCGGTTGTCTATCGATTATCATCATTTAAACAAAGTGACAATGAAGAATCGCTATCCTCTTCCATGGATTGATGAATTATTTGATCAAATGGAGGGTGAATGTTGGTTCTCAATGATCGAATTGCGGTTAGGATATCATTATATGCGTACAAAGGATGAGTATATCCTGAAGACTGCTTTATATTGTCGTCATGGCCATTACAAGGTCGTTGTAATACCGTTTGGTGTGACGAATGATTCAGCTGTGTTCTTGGGATTGATAAACATTGTGTTATGTGAGTTTCTGGATAAGTTTATGGAATTCTTCACCAATTAAATCCTTCTATACTCCACATATGAGGAGGATCATGCAAAGAATATACACACCATTTGGGGAGATCTTAGTCAACATCAACTATTTGGGAAGTTTCCTAAGTGTGAGCTTTGGGCTCGAGAAGTCTATTTCTTATGGAATGTTGTGTCCTAGTAGGGAGTATATGTGGATCCATTGAAGATAAAATTATTTGTGTCTTGGGTAGACCCCAAGATAGGGGAAGGGATGCGAAGTGTCCTTGGTCTCACAGGCTACTACAGGAGGTTTGTTGCAGATTTCTCTAGGGTTGTGACTCCTCTAACAACATTGGTCAAGAATGATCAGGAATTCATGTGGACTGATTGTTTTCTGGAAACTTTTGAGTATCAAAAGTATAAGTTGGTAAGTTCTCTAGTTCTTCATCTTCTAGTAGAGGGTGTTTTGTTTGATGTTTTCTACAATAATTCACATCTGGGGTTAGGCTGTGTTTTGATGCAGAAGAGATCAGTTGTTTCTTTTGGGTCATGGAAGTTGTGTCCCCATGAACATAAATATTCCAGCCATGACCTTGAGTTGGTGGTTGTGGTGTTTTCTCTGATGTTGTGTAGAAATTACCTAATTGGTGAGCACTTTGTGGTTTTCTTCGATCATAAGAGCCTTAGGTATGTTTTCTCCCAACATGACATTAACTTGCAGTTGTGTCGGTGGATGGAGTTCTTATAGGAATACAACATTTAAATATCATATACCCCTAGAAAGGGAAATTTTATAGCTGATGTGCTGAGTAGGAAGTCACGTAGTGATCCAGGGAGTGAATCTGGTGATTCTTGGAGAGCGATGGAAGAAATTTCAGTATTACATATTGATATGGGAGAAGTTTGGGGAAGATGTTGTCTTTTTTAGATGACTGTGTCGTCAATTGTGGAGTATTAGGTGGAAGAAGTCCCAATTGGGGGATCTAGACGTGGAGGTCTGGAGAGACTGGGTTGTTTGTAGTGAGGCCCTTGATGGTTGGTCTAAGGATGAACAACATCGATTGTTGTATCCTGGAAGGATTTTTTTTCCTTTGGCGATGATTGAGAAGGTTCTTAGAGAGTTCCATAGTTCACCTTTAGTAGTGCATCCTAGCATGACAATGATGTAACAAGGATTGAGAAATTAGTTTTGTTGGCCTGGGCTGAAGCGTACAGTCACAGAGTTTGTGTCTCGATATTTGGTCTTCCATAAGGTGAAGGTCGAGCACTGTGTCCTTGGCGGTTTTCTCCAACCATTAGATATTACTCAGTGGAAGTGGGAGGTCATCTCAATGGAATTCATTACTGGTTTACCTTGAGATCAAGGAGGACATGACTGTATTTGGGTGTGAGTGTGTTATTTAACAAAATCATCTCACTTTATTTCAATCAAGGGGTCAAACTCAGTGGACGTTTTTTCAAGGCATTATTTGGAGGAGGCGATGAGACTCCATAATGTCCGGATGATGATCACATCCAACTGACATCCTCATTTTACCTCTAGGGTGTGGAGAGGTCTCCAGTATGAATTTGGTTTTCACCTATGAATTAAAACTACTTTTCATCCATATACAGATGGTCAGAAAGAGCAGACCATCCATACTCTTGATGACATGTTGCGCTCCTGTGTCCTTGATTTTGGAGGTTCATGGATGAGGCACTTACCCTTGTTAGAGTTCTATTACAAAAATATTTTTCACTCCACCATTGGTATAGTGCCGTTTGAAGCCTTATATGGTCGAAAATTCCATTCTCCATTGTGTTGGACTGGGGTCGGAGAGTCAACAACTCTTTGACCAGTACTAGTGGAGAATACGACAGAGATAGTTCTAGTGATTCATGAGCAGATGAATACAGTGCAAGATCATCAGAAATAATATGTTGATCAAAGGAGGACACCTTTTGAGTTTGATGTTGGGGATCACTTGTTTCTGAAGGTGACAACCCATCATGGGAAGAGAAGTTTTGGTCATGGTTGTAAGCCGTCTCCCTGGTGTGTTGGGCCTTTCGAGGTGTTGGCTTGTGTTGGAGCCACGGCGTATCATGTAGCACTTCCCTTGCAGATGATCCGAATACATGATGTTTTTCATGTGTCACTGCTCCATCATTTTATTCATGATGAATATCATGTCATCTATTTGGGATAGATCATTGTTGATGATTATGAAATCTTCAAGGAGCGGCCTTTGGGGATCCAATAATGAAAAGATATGGTGTTGTGTGGGATTTATATTCCCTTGGATCATGTCTTGTGGCGACACAGTGGCTTGGGGGAGAGTACCTGGGAACGTGAGTTGTAGATAAGTCCTCAGTACACCATGTTGTTTGATGTTTTACTCTTTTAATGTGAAAATGTTCCCTTTGTGGTTGTAGGCCTTTCATGTTTATGAGATGGCTTTCTTTTGTTTCTTTTTTGTGTCTTGTTCTCTTTTGAGAGGTATCTTGATGGGTGGTTGTTCAGACCCCTTTTCTATTTCCTATTGGGTTGGTTTTGTATTCATGAGGATGATAATGTTTTGTGAGGTATCTAATGTAATGGCCTGAACCTATCTCGTCGATTCTTTTGCTGAAATCTGGTGTTTGAGGTGTTCTGGGAGGTCAAGGTGACTTATCCCCAACACTTTTCGAAAAGAATAAATTGTTACATGAAACTGTCACATAAATGGTGTCATAGAAACTGTGTCACAGAAATAGTGTCACAAAAACAATGTCATAGAAACGGTGTCAGAGAAACGGTGTCAGAAAAACGGTGTCACAGAAACAGTGTCACAGAAATAGTGTCATAGAAATTATCTCATGAATAGTGTTTCTAGAACTCTTTCATATTTCCTTTACCAAATTTCATTTTTTTCCAGTTTCAATTATTTAACGTTTTCTTTGACAAAAAACACATTAAAATCCTTATTTTAAGGGATTTAAATCCAATTCAAAAACCATAACTCTTATATTAAATTTCATAAGGTTCGGGACGTTGTTACTTGGTCAAGCCGTGTGGTTTAATGAGTAATTCCCTAACCCCAATTACCCAGATTCGATACTTTTTTACATAACATTGGCATTATTCAAGGAATCATTTCCTGAAAGACCGATCAGTTTAGTATTATTGGAAACAAGATACATACATAAGTTCAACATTATAACTTGAAAAGAAATATAACCCTAATTTATTCCATTAGAAACATCCAAGCCTCCTAGATTTTTCTTGCAAGTAACTCATAACTAACTTCTTCATATCCTGGGAAAATTAAACATAAGAAAGGGGTGAGCTCAAATGCTTAGTAAGGGTAAGTAATATAGTGGAAGATAACATAAACACTAAGCATGCTGAATAATTCAAAACACATGCCTTTACATATAATAAACTTGAACAATTTATGGCAGAAATATGAGTTGAGTAAATAATTCCATAATAAAAAATAGTCATGGGTATTCTACTAGTCGAATAACCACATGAACCATCATTATTATTTTCATAATGAGGGAATGTATAATGCCTGACATTCAGAAACATTTTGTCAAAGCCTCGGCCAAGATGTTTAAAAATGATTAAGGCCTTGGCCAAAACCATATATCAAATTGGGAAAGGCCTTGTCAAATTCCACATTTAATTGTCTCATGAGACCTACCGATGCACCAAGGAGCTATAGCGGGCTCCACCCATCACATACTAAGTCCAATACATTCCTCATATGAAACTGTTGAAACATAACATAAACATTCTTATTAAAAATATCATACGAAATGTCAATAATTTAACCATAAACCATGAATGGTATAAAAATAACACATCCACAGTCAAACATATCAAAAAACCTTCAATACAATATGGAAGATTTGTATCATAATAAGTCAACTTCAATCAAGTTTAAAATCCATCAAAGGATGTTGACATAGATGAAATGAAAACTATTTTAAAGAAATAACTCTTTCTATTTTGAACCCATTTAAGAGTCACATAATTTTAAAAGAAAAAATTTATTTTGAAAATATTCTTATAATCCTATAAGGGAAACTTCTATGATGTTATAATGGCAGAAAATAGCTGCACCCACCGTATAAGATAAAAAAATTCTTACCTTAATTTTGTAGAAAAGGTCATAAAGTACCTTGTTTGGAGAACGATGGAAAGATTCCTTTAAAAAAATATTAGGTAAAAGAAGAGTATAAATGACTTTAACCCATAGTCTAGTAAATAGTAAAAATGTTTTGAAATACATTTTTAAGAAAATATGGATGTGGATGATAAAGAGGTGCCAATAGATACTTATGTAAAAACAACCTTGGATAATAATGAGATTGTTGAAATAACCCTTACATTATACTTTTCCTTAGTCGATGGTATGTTAACCTCCTGTATAATATTTAAAACATTTTTATTAAATTATAAAATAACTATATACATAAATATTATATCTTATATGATCCTATAATATTGCTTTGTTAATATTATTTCAGTAGTATCATCATTTCGGGTGTTAATTGATTTGTTTCCCTTTATATGTCAGGTTACATAAGCCATGTTTGTTATGGATAGGATTTATTTGATTCATATACACAATGATATTATGTTCGTAAACCTTATTTTTAATCATAAAATGAAAATTATTCTTGAATGATTACGATGGGGAATGAATCTCATCGTGTTCGTGGAGACGGTAATCCGTACGTACGCACGAGCAACAATATCATTATATTGATGGTGAAATAAAATGTAATTGGATGGTATATTATATATATACATAATAATTAACATGTTATATTTATTATTTACATCAGTTATACTCACTATTATACCCATCCAAATAATGAAGAGTTTGAATAATAGACTAAACCACGACGTGGAGATGGTAAGCCATACGTACGCACATATGGTGACTTAGTCATTCATATGATGGATAGAATAATGAATATGGTTGTACAATTTTTATAATAACATCACAGTATATATAATATATTGTAGTTATTATTTTATAATAGAAACAACAAAGAAAGAGGAAGTGGAAGAAGAAAAGAACTTGAAAGAGGTGATGAAATATTTACCTCTTCTTCGGGTTCTTCTTTTTGATTTGCTCAAAAGGGCACCTTAGGTTGGCTTTATGACCAAAGGAAGGCCTCTAGGACGAATGGAGGAATGTTGGGAGGATATTTTGGTAGGGTTTGGTCCATCCAAATGGCTATGGAGGTGTGAAATAAAGAGAAGGGGAAGTGCCCTTTTATAAGAGAGGTGATGGTCACTTTAGGAAAAGCTTGAAATATTATTTTATAATAAAATTATTTTCGTTTTCTAATGGATCCAAAATTAATTATTTAAAGGATAAGGTGGTGATGGGTCGAAAAAATCTTAATCAATAGGTTTTAGACAGGTTTAAGTCATCATATTAACCTTCTCTTTTAGATTTAACTCTTAGTTAAATAGTTTGACATTTACCATCACTCTTTGTATTTTAATATTATATGGTTAATAAACATACTATAACAAGAAAATAGAACCCCAATTGGTTCATTATTAATATATATATAACCTTATATAAGTCCTTTTTCTAAAACTTATATTTTTATGATTATTATATCAATTAATAATATAGTATTTGTTTTAAAAACTCAATTATGTCAATTTTGACACTATTTAGTATTTGATTTTTTTGAAAGCCATTAAAACTTTATCACTTCAAATAAAATTTATTTAACCAACCCTAATATTTCATATTAACCTATAAAATTAGTTTAATTCATAAGAAGTATCAATTTACATTTATTTTTATATTTATAAAATCATTTATTTAAATATTTCATTAATAAAGTAATTACTGCATCATCATTGTGTCATAAATAAATTAAACTATTTAATGTCTAAAAATTATAAATAAAATACCAATATTTATGAAATATTATTATATTTCTAAATAATATTTATAATATAATTTCGATTTTGAGTAACCCTATATTAAAAATGGTTTAGTTATTAAACATTGAATTTAAATCTTTTAACTCTTCTTTAAATAAAATAATAATAAATGTCGTAATCTAATCCATGTGTACCAAAGGGGGTCATATTTTGATCCTAAGGTTGTTTATGGTCGAATTAAACTTATACAGTTGAATTAGGACATGTGTTATGGTAATTATGATATCATTTTTACCCTTAATTACCCAATTTACTTTAAACCGTGGTAAATAAAAGTCAAAAGTTACTATTCACCAAAAATTATTTTCATCTTATTGAACCACATTTTACTTACTGATATTAATCGCATCTCTCAAATTTATGAAATTCAACTCACAAAAGTGGTAAAATTAAGTTTTATAAAAATTTCAAATGCTCTTAGGGGGTGGGTAAAAGATGGTAAAAAGTTCTATAAAATTTTTATATATCTAAAATTATCATAAAATGACTCTAATGAATTACATTGAACTTATATAGGTATTATATATCTATTTTTACCTAAAATAAATTTAAATATAATAAAGAATTATTTAAATAAAAATTCAGTTTTAACCAATAACATAATGTTTTTCACTATTCAACAAAAATTGAAAGTTTTCAGAAAAATACCAAAAATTAACCTTAAGCTAATTTCGATATTCCAAATTAAAAAATTAATTCTATTTTGAAAAATAAAATTTATAAAAATCTTAAAAAGTGGGTATTACTATTCATAATGGCTAGTTTGATTGGTTGCAGGGTATTATAATCTCGAAGATGCATACTATGCAAGCTATTGCATTATTCAAAGGGAATCATACTGTGGAAGCTTGGGGTGTTATATTCTTCCCTACTTCAAAAAATTCCAACCTTGAAATTTCTAGAATACTACCACAGAAAAATATTTGTGTGGTTCTTCATCATAAGTTTCTCTAGTTACCACGTTGCCTCTTCCATCTTATGGTTTCTCCACATAACTTTTACTGGACAAGTTGTCCGGTTTCTGAACAATTGTTCTCTTGTATCAAGAATCTTGACAGACTCTTCACAATAAGACAAATCAGGTTCCAGTTCGATTTCCTCCTAGGTGAGTACATGCATTGGGTCATGCATGTATTCTCCTAAAAGTGATACGTGGAACACATCATGAACTTTGGAGAGACTTGGTGGAATTTCCAAATGGTAATCTACAACCCCAATTAGTTCTAGAATATCGAAATGTACGTTGTACCTGGGACTTAATTTACCCTTCTTACCGAATCGTATAACTCCCTTCCTTGGAGATACCTTCAAGAAAACATGATCTCCTACATGAAATTCCAAATCCTTCCTTCGGTTATTGGCCTAGCTATTCTGCCTACTTTGAGATACTTTAATGTGGGTTTAGATAATCATCAAATTTTTCATTGTTTCCTCAACAAGTTTGGGGCCTATGAGTTTTATTTCACCAATATCATCCCAAAAATTTGGTGTGTGAAATCTCTTTCCATATAATGCTTAATATGGTGCCATCTGAATACTTGAATAGAAGCTATTGTTATAATAAAATTCTACCAAAGGTAAATATTGATCCCACATACATTGAAAGTCAAGTGAGAAGATCTCAACATGTCTTCTAATGTTTAAATAGTCCGTTATGATTTTCCATTAGTTTTAGGGTGGTAGGCAGTGCTCAAACGAAGTTCAATATCTAGGGATTTCTGAAGACTTTTCCAGAATCATGATGTAAATTAGGGATCCTGATCAGAAAAAATCGATAGAGGTACTCTATAAAGTCTTAAAACTTCATTAATATATAGTATTGATGAACTTTCAAGTGGTAAATCTTCTCTTATTGTAAGAAAATGTGATTACTTGGTAAGACGATAAAAAATGACCCGTATTGCATCATTCCTTCTAGGAGTCTCTAGTATCCTCATGAAAAAGTCCATCGTAATATCATCCCCTTTCCACTTAGGTATGGGAAGAGGTTGCATGACTCCTCTAGGATGTTGTCTTCTAGAGTTCACTTGTTGGAAAGCCATACATCTCGATAAAAAATCAGCAATCTATCTCTTAATGTTGTCCCACAAAAAATGTTCTTTCAAATATCTATACAACTTAGTTCTACAAGGGTGTATAGATAAATTGGAGCTTTGAGCATCATCTAACAATTCCCTTTTCAGATCAGTTATATCAGGACCACAAAGTATCTTCCCAAATTTAAAAAATCCCTTCTTTATATATGAATTTTATCAATCTCTCATCGTTCATAGCATTAATTTTCTTTTGAAACTCCTCATCATTAGCCTGAGAACTTTTTATCCTTTCTAGTAAAGATGGTTTTGAAACCATTTGAAAAAGTATTGATATTTCTCCTTCCATGATTATTCCCATATCTATCTTTACTAGATCTATGAAAATAGGATCCTTTTCAACTCTCATCTTGTTCAAAACTCCAAGATCCTTTATAATCAAAGCATCTTCTACCTTATTTACCTTCCCCATGTGGTATTGTATTGTGCAATGATAATCCTTGAGTAGTTCAAGCCATCTTCTTTGCCTTATGTTTAGTTCATTTTGTGAGAAAATATACATCAAACTCTTGTGATCAGTATAAATCTCACATTTTTCACCATAGAGATAGTGTCACCATATCTTCAAGGCGAAGATTATAGCTTCTAACTCAAGATCATGAGTAGGATATTTTTTCTCAGGAATCTTTAGCTGTCGTGATGTATAGCCAATAACTCTATAATTCTATATAAGGACACAACTAATTCCTTTCTAAGAAGAATCACTGTAAATTACAAACCCATCATTCCTCGATGGTAGAGTCAAGATAGGATCATTAACTAATCTTCTCTTCATTTCTTCAAAACATTATTCACACTCTTTTGTCCAAACAAATTTATAACCCATTTACGTGTGATCTTTGTAAATGGGTTTGTCAACCGGGAAAAATTCTGGAAAAAATGCCGATAATAACCTGCTAAACTAATAAAACTGTGTAACTCAATTATACTCATCAGTGCTGGAAATTCGTGGATTTCCTTGTTATTTGAAGTATCAACATAGATTCCATCCTTAGAGACAATATGGCCAATAAAAAAAATCTCCTGTAGCCAGAATTCACACTTTCTAAACTTCACATATAATTCAATCCTTCTAAGAGTCTTTAGAATAATGCGCAAGTGATTTTAATGATCTTCGTAGATTTTGGAGTATACCAAGATATCATCAATAAACACCACTAAAAATTCATCAAGATATTCCTTGAAAACTATATTCATTTTACCCATGAAGAAAGAGGGTTCATTAGTCAATCCAAGAGGCATTACTGTAAACTCATAATGCCCGTACTTGGTTCAAAATGCTGTTTTCAGAATGTCTTTCTGCTTCACACAACTGATGATATCCAGATCGAAGGCCAATCTTTGAAAAATATTGAGCTCCATGAAGTTGGTTGAATAAATCATCAATGTGAGGTAGGGGATCATTGTTATTCATTGTCATAGTATTGATCTCCATGTAGTCAACGCACAACCTCATAGATCCATCTTTCTTGTTAACAAAAAGGACAGGGGCTCCCCATGGAGAAACACTAGGGTGAATAAATACCTTATTACTCAATTCCTCTAGTTGTTTCTTTAGTCCCACTAATTCCATAGTGGAAATTCTATAAGGGGTCTTCTATATGGGCCTTGAACCAAGAATTAAATCAATGGAAAACTCATTTTCACGTTATGGAGGATGTCCAGGTAAATCCTCTAGAAACACATCAACATATTCTTGCACAATAGGTACATCCTATATTCGAACATTCTTTTCCTCACCCATAATTAATTCATTCTCATCCTCCCCTATAATTGAATTTAGTGGAGATACAGGGGGTGGATATTGATAAGAATCATATGGTGACGTTTCTGCTCTAAAGAGAAGGTACTCATTATCATCATCGAGAATTGTAACCTCCTTATTCTTACAATAAATTTTCGCATCTTGTTCAGAAAGCCACTCTATACCGAGGATTATATCAAATTCAATCATGGGTATGATGATTAGATCAACAGATAAATAATGTTTATATGCCTTAATGGGGACTGATTCACAAAACATTTTCACAATGATACTTCCCTTAGGAGTTTTGAATGACAACTCCCTTGTTAAATAAAATTGGAAATATCTAATTTTCTTCGAAAAATGGGAAGATATGAAATAATGATGTTATCCAGAATCAAATTAAGCATTTGTTAAACTTTAGGAAACCATTAAATTATGTGCCACCATGTCTTTCGATGCTTCAACCTCAGCAGTGGTGATCGCATAAGCTTGGCCTTGATCCCTTGTCCTTTTTTGAGGTAAGTTTCTATGATACTTAGGACATTCATTTTAATAATTTCCCATAATCCTAAAATTGTATCATTGAACATTGGTATTTTCTTTCTTCCCCTTACAATCACTATCATGATGGCCTTTCTATCTATATTTATAGCATACTCATTTTCCTTTTAGACAGACATCAGGGTGCTTCCTTCCACAATTATCACAGGGTGGAAATTCAACTCTTCCCTTCTTTCATATATCCTTATTTCCTTTCCCATAGTGTCCAGAATATCTATTATTCTCTTTCTTTGCTTTAAAGTCGTAAGTCTTAGAGAATTCCTTTTCTGTCTTGATAGAACATGAGACAATATCTTCATATGATGAGAAGGATTGTGAGACTAATGCTGGATGAAGAAATGGTTTTTACCCATCAAAGAAACGATCAATATTACTTCTTGGGTTACATATATAATCTGCCACATTCCTTTCTAACATTGTACAATTAACATCATAATTTATGACAATCTCATCCTCCTTTTGTCTCAGACACAGCAATTGCCTTTCCATATCCGCTTGATGGCCACGGGGAAAGTATTTTTCTTTGAAAATCACTTTAAACTCCCTCCATTCTATACTTGATATGTATTCATCCTCCTTTGTGTTTTTAATTAATGACCACCATTGATCTGCATCCCCGGTGAGGCGATAAACTGCCATGACAACTTTTTCCTTTTCGCTACTCCCCAAAGCATGAAATATTTTCTCTAAGGAACTTATCCATTGTTCAGCTACGAATGGATTTGTAGACCCATTGATTGTTGGTGGTTGTTTCCTCATGAAGCTATCTAACAATGATAATTCATGTTGTGGATCAGGGAGCTCCATATGGGTAAGGTTATTATTCATAACCTATGTGACTTGTCCTAGTATGGTGATAAGATGATCAACACCAGTTGCATCACCAGCTCCGCTATAATTATCTTGCGCAGGAGGTCAATCCCTATATGGATTACGTGCATTGATATGGTTTCCATTCCTTCCACTAGGTGCCATTTTTAAACAATGGCATACAGTAGATTAGTTTATGAACCACAATACATAATTCTGAACTTGTAAAACTCTTGACATAAATTGAACAGTTTATGGATATAATCCATAATCATAAAAAAATTTCTTTAAGGAGGTACATACTTGTAAATCTTTCATAATAGTTTATGAATAAAATTAGAATTATCTTAATCATATCCCCCATGAGTGTCGTAACCAAGAGTGCAGTAAGGCCCATTGTCATGCACCAGTTCCCGTTCAAGTCTAGATCAAAGTGGTGTTTTCGGGTTTTACCACTAGGTACATCTATGCCAGAGTTAACTCTACCTGCTCGTATCCAGACAAGGATGTATTTCTTGGAAAACTTAAAAAATCTATAAAGTACCAAAATTCATGGAAGTTCTTCTATACTAATCCTCAATGTCTATCTTAGGGCAATGTTATGTTATCAATGTTTTTCTAAATCTAGTTTCCAAGGTTTGTACTAAACTTCCTATGATAACAACTATAACGCCCCAACACTAGTTACATAGAGTTAGTTCTTTTTTACATAACATTGTCCTGATACAAGGAATCATGTCCCGAAAGACCGATTAGTTTAGTATTATTGTAAACAAGATACATACATAAGTTCAACATTACAACTTGAAAATAAATAAAACACTAATTTATTCCATTAGAAACATCAAAGACTCCAAGATTATGCCTAAATGTCACTCATAACTAACTTCTACACATCCTAGGAAAATGAAACATAAGAAAGGGGAGAGCTCAAATGCTTAGTATGGGTAAGAAATACAGCAGAAGATAGTATAAACACTAGGCATGATGAATAATTAAAAACACATGCCTCTACAAATAATAAACATGAACACATTATGGAAGGAATATGAGCTGAGTAAATAATTCCATAATAAAACATTTTTATGAGTATTCTACTAGTCGAGTAACCACATGAACCATCATTATTATTTTCATAATGAGGGAATGTAAAATGCCGGACATTCTGAAACATTTTTTCAAGCCTCATCCAAGACATCTCCAAATGATTAAGGCCTCGACCAAAACAATATATCAAATTGGGAAAGACCTAAACCAATTACACATATAATTGTCTCATGAGACCTATTTATGCACCATGGAGATATAACGGTCTCCACCCGTCACATACTAAGTCCAATACATTCCTCATATGAAACGGTTGAAACATAATATAAATATTCGTATTAAAAATAGCATATGAAATGTCAATAATTTAACCATAAACCATGAATGGTATAAAAATAACACATCCAAAATCAAACATATCACAAAACCATCAATACAATATGGAATATTTGTATCATAATAAATCAACATCAAACAAGTTTAAAATCTATCAAAGGATGTTGACATAGATGAAATGATGACTATTTGGAAGAAATACCTATTTTTATTTTGAAACCATTTAAGAGTCACATAATTATAAAAGAAAACATTTATTTTGAAAATATTCTTATAAGAATGTTAGGGAATCTTAGATGATGTAATAAGGGCGGAAAATAGCCGCACCCGCCGTATAAGTTAAAAAAACATTCTTACCTTAATTTTTTCGAAAAGGTCATAAAGTGCCTTGTTTGGAGAATGATGAAAAGATTAATTTCAAAACATATTAGGTAAAATAAGGGAATAAATGACTTTAACCCATATTATAGTAAATAGTAAAAATGTTTTTAATTTTTTTTAAGAAAACATGGATGTGGATGATAAAGAGGTCCCATTAGATACTTACATAAAAACAACCTTGAATAATAATGAGAGTGTGAAATTAACCCTTAACTTATACTTTTCCTGAGTTTATGTTATGTTAACCTCCTTTATAATAGTTAAAACATTTTTATTAAATTATAAATTAACTATATGCATAAATATTCAATCATATATGATCCTCTAATATTGATTTTTTAATAATATTTCAGTAGTATCATCATTTCAGGTGTTAACTGATTCGTTTTCTTTTATATGATTGGTTATGTAATCCATGTTTGTTATGAATAGGATGTATTTTATTCATATAGAGAATGATATTATGTTCATAAACATTATTTTTAATCCTAAAATGAAAATTATTCTTGAATGATTACACTGGGGAATGAATCTCATCATGTTCTTGGAGATGGTTATCCGTACGTACGAACGAGCGACAATATCATTATATTGATGGTGAAATAATATGTAATTGGATGTTATATAATATATATAGAATCATTAACATGTTATATTTATTATTTACATCCTTTATTCTCATTATTATACCCATCCAAATAATGAAGTGTTTGAATAACAAACTACACCACGACATGGAGACTGTAAGCCGTACGTATGCACGTATGGTGACATTATCCTTCATATGATGGATAGAATAATGAATATGGTTGTACAAATTTTATAATAACATCAAATTATATAGAACATACTGGGGTTATTATTTTATAATGGAAACAACAAATAAAGTGGAAATGGAAGAAGAAAATAACTTGAAAGAGGTGATGAAATATTTACCTCTTCTTCGGGTTCTTCCTATTGATTTGATCAAAAGGACTCCTTAGGTTGACTTTATGACCAAAGTAGAGCCTCTAAGATGATGGGAGGAAAGTAGGGAGGATATTTGGGTAGGGGTTTTCCAAACCAAATGGATTTGGAGGTGTGAAATTAAGAGAAGGGGAAATAACCTTTTATAAGAGAGGTGAGGGTCACTTTCAGAAAAGTTTGAAATATTATTTCATAATAAAATTATTTTCAGTTTCTAACAGAAAAAAAATGAATTATTTAAAGTATATGGTGGGCATGGGTCTAAAACCTCTCAAAACATATGTTTTAGATTGGTTTAGGTCATCATATTAACCTTACCTTTTAGATTTAACTCTTAGTTAAATATTTTGACATTTACCATGTCTCTTTGTATTTTTATATTATATGGTTAATAAAATTAATATAACAAGCCAAGAGAACCCCAAGTGGTTAATTATTAATATATATAACCTTATCTGAGTTCTTTTTCTGAACCATAGATTTTTATGAATATTATATCAATTAATAATATAGTATTTGTTTTAAAAACTATATTATGTCAATTTTGACACTATTTAGTATTTGATTTTTTATGAAAGCAATTAAAACTTTCTCACTTCGAATAAAATTTATTTAACCAACCCAAAAATTTCATATTAACCATGAAAATTAGTTGAATTCATCATAATCCTCAATTTACATTTATTTGTATTTTTATAATATCAATTATTTTAATATTTCTTTAATAAGGTAATTATTGCATTATCATTATGTCATAAATAAATTAAATTATTTAATGAATAAGAAATATTAAAAATACCATTATGTAGTAAATATTTTTTTATTTCTAAATAATATTTATAGTCGAATTTATATTGTTTTTAACCCTATATTAAAAAGGGATTAGTTATAAAACATTGAATTTAACTCTTTTAACTCTTCTTTAAATAAAATAATAATATATGTCCAAATCTAATCCAAGTGGACCAAAAGGGGATCATATTTTATTCCTAAGGTTTTTTATGGTCGAATTACACTTATCCAATATAATTATGACATGTCTTAGGGTAATTATGATATCATTTTTACCCTTAATTATCCTATTTACTTTTAACCATGGTAAATAAAAGTCAAAAGTTACTATTCAAAAAAAATTATTTTCATCTTATTGAAACACATTTTACTAACTGATATTAATCGAGTCTCTCAAATTTTAGAAATTCAACTCATAGAAGCGGTAAAATTTTGTTTAATACAAATATGCAAATACACCTAAGAGGTGGGTAAAAGACGGTTAAAAGTTCACTAAAATTTTTATATATCCGAACTTATTATAAAATGACACCAATGAATTAAATTTAAATTATATAGGTATTATGTATCTATTTTGACCTAAATTTAGTTTAAATATAATAAATAATTATTTAAATAAAAAGTTGGTTTTAACCAATAATGAAGTGTTTTTCACTATTTATCAAAAATTGAACGTTTTTTGAAAAATAAAAAAAAATCTCCCTAAGCTAATTTCGATATTCCGAATTCAAAAATGAATTCCATTTTGAAAAATAAAAATTATAAAATCTAAAAAAGTGGGTATTATTATTCATAACGGCTAGTTTTATTGGTCGCGGTGTGTTATAATCTTGAAGTTGCATAAAATGGAAGATTTTGCATTATTCAAAGGGAAACGTACCGTGGAAGCTTGGTGTTTTACATAATGCGATAATCTTTTAATGGAAAATATAACGTACCTTAAACCGTTGCTCCATTAAATGTTCTAAAGGGAAGAGATATCTTTCTCCCATGTTCTTCCTCCTTGTTATCAGGTGCATGATGCTTGAACCTTTCCTCATTCCCATAGGAGTGGTGTGATCAAACCTTAATCCTGGGATCATTTCTTCTTTAAGTTTCTTCCTACTGCATGTGCACCCCCTGTTTTGGTGCAACCAAGTAGTATTAATCAATATTTGATATAAGGTATGATATATCATCATTCTTATGGGTTCCTATTATTATGTTTATCCTTGCCTATTATTTCATGATATCTCTATGTTCCTAATGGAATTATATTCGGTGTTGGCTGGTGTAGTAGTGTCTCTGCATCCTCGGGTGGATGCAGTCCTCTAGGAGAGGTGATCATGATCTATTTTTTTGGTTTTTTTGTGTGAAAAGAGAATCAGAAACCGATTGAGCTAGGGGATTCATGTCTTCTTTATCCTTTTACATGAAACTTTAGAGTGATCATGTTTTACCCCACTAGATCACAATGTAATTGACCTAATAAATATTTTAAACGGATAAGTAAATTGACATTGATCGTATGTTTTTGCCTCTTGTTTTTTCTAGATAGTATGATATCTATGATTTTCTTGTTAGCATGTCATTATTGATGAAATTGGTAAATAATGTAAATTTGGAATTAATTTATGATTATTTGGATAAATATTAAGAGGCATGTAAATGAAATTAGTTGTTTTTTCTATTATTTTATGTTAATCAAACTGATGCAATAAGAATATTTAATGATAACTTACTGTTTAGGTTTCCCGTAGTTGGAACCTAAAAATAAGAAATCGTTTAATTCTTAATGGATTAAATTACAGGTTGTTTGATAAAAAGATAATACATGTTAGGGTTCTAATTTACCCTCTTTCTTGTAAGGATAACTGCCTTGTGCTTTAGAGCCTTCCGAGCTCGTTATGTTTGAAGGCTGGATGCCTTGTTTAAGGGCCAAGAGACCAATTGATATTATGTTTGTTTTCCTTATTCTTGAGTTGCGATGTGATCCTGGATGACGGTTGTGATATGTGGGGGCATGGAGTCCCATTGGTTGTAGAAGTTATGGATGCGTAGAGTAGAGAGATACATCAGTTTATGCATGTGGGTGCCGAGGAGGATACTGGAGATGATGAAATGGGTTGGATGTGAATTTTTGGATTCATGCTGATTCTTGTTGGTTTTTTATCTACATTACTTTACTCTCTTCTCAAGGAAACTATTCATGCTTACCCTCCTCCCATAATGGGAGAAGAAGTGTGGGGTATACCATGTGCTTTCTGGGTTTAGCTTCTTAAGAGAGGATGAGTCTGTACTCTTGTTGTAGGAGGCAATGTCATTATGGGTACTTCATCTACTCACCGAGTTGAACCCCCATATTTTTAGTAGAATAGAATGTTTTGTCTAGAATTCATGGGAATATGGGAAAGTCATAATAATTTTAATAAATGATTGAATGAATGATTATTAACCCATGGGGTTAGAGTTTGTTGGGGTGCAATGTTGAGGTTACAATTTAAAGGAATAGTAGACTTTGGGATTGATGTTAATGAAATATAATGTGAAATTTTTAATGGTTAAATAATGTTTAAAGAACTAATTAACATAGAGTGAAACTGATAAAAATGGGAAAAGTAATCTAATGAATCTTTTTAAATGGTTGTGTTATTATAGGATACCTAGTCGTAGAAGTGGCAGTCAGGAGTCAGAGAGACGTTAACTGTAGTTGAGTGTAAGACTACCTTATGACCATAGTGTGGTTGTGAGCTATAATATATTCTACTCTTTTTGTGTTTCCATACACTACTCCTCCTCGTCAGTTAGGTAAACTGAAACCCTAGCGATTCTGAGCTCGGGGGGGGGGGGGGGGGGGGGTTTCCTCAACATTCTGGTGGGAGGATGGATGGATGACTACACCCTTTTTTACTGCTCTCTTATCTTGGTAGTTACTTTTGATGGTAGGTATATTGATTAGTTTTCCCCCATATATGTGTGTAGAGGGATTCAATGTCTTCTGGTTATTCACACACATATATTCTGGATATAGTTTTCTATGGACTACTACAGCTGTAATGTGTATTGGATGTAATGGTTTGAGTATCCACACTTTTTGTATGGGCTATAATCCCTTGAGGTTTTATACCTGACCCAAGATACATGTTATGAAAGTTGTGGTGGATCTAAGAAACTACCTGGTTACTTTGGTTCTATGGACATGGTGGTTGTAATGCATGAGGTGCATGATGTGGTGCTTCACCTAGGTGTCTACGGGCAAGCCTTTTTGGAGAGATATGCTTAGGACATGCGATGTTGGGGGAAAGAGTCAAACCAATGGGGATGTAGTAGCGGGGTACCCTTGATATTATTTATTATATTATATAATATTATATGTGATACTTGGTGATAGTAGCCATGGTGAGGTTGGGAACTTATTATACCTATTTAGGCGATGCGTTAGTTTTAACTTGTTGTTCACTATGCTTAAGCATGCCTTATTTACTTTTGCATGATATGCTACATGGAGGATCCTTCGGAGTATACTGTTATAATAAACCTATATTTATATAAACTGTTTTTCAGGTCACTTGGAGTAGGTTGGATGTCAGGATGGTTACTACTAGCTTTGGGTTTTAGGATCTGTTCGGGCATTGTGGTTGCTATTGTTTTTACATTCCATTAGTACTTACAGTTTTCTGTTTCTGTTGTAGTAGTTTTTTATGAAATTACATATGCGTACTTGGGTTTTATTTTATATTGTAGACTTAGTTGTAGTCGGTTGGTGTCTGTCTTATCTCTCGCTTTCAAATGTGTTCTCTTAGAGGGTAATGCCTTCCATTTTTGAGTTTATTATACCCTAGATTCTAGTCACCAACCTAGGGCTTACTGGAGGTGGATCTCAGGGGTCACTCTCTCCCTTCTCACATTACCAGCCCAGGAGGGGTAAACCTTGTGGGGAGGGGGTCGCGACCGCAGATGTGTAGGAAAATGATTCTTTAGATGAAATTATATATATATATATAAATGTTTATACATATAAACTTATTTTAAAATAATATCGCTTCATATTAATTAATAATTTGAAAAATAATGCATACATGCATTAACTTGAGTTTTAGAAGATATCCTACATATATATATATACTTGAATAATATAAACCTGGAAAATTAATGTATACATGTATGAACTAAAAATTTAGAATATATACAAACACACACACACATGCACATATATATATACATGATTAATATGATCTTGGAACTTGAAGATATTATATATATATATATAATAGAGGCATAAAAATTTTTATCAATAAAAATAATAATGATCGAACATAAAGAACATTTTTTTAAAACAAAATATATACTTTAAGCATTGAAGTAGTGAAAAAAATACTCACATACAAATATTTTCATAAATAATATATTTGAATCTAAAACAAATACATTATTTGAAACATTGACATAGATTTACAATTATTAAAAATATTTCCCATAAAAAATTAAAATTATGATGAAATATAATTTTGAAAATAAAACCCTCGGAATAAAAAAATTTGTCAATAAAAATAAAATCACTTAAAAAGACTATAATTAAAACATAAATGGATAGATTTAAAATAAAATAAAAACAATCCCTTAAACTAAAATGTATTAGAGGTTTGTTAGGTGCTAGACACCGAGTAAGATAAACAGAAATGAGTTTGTGTCTTTTTTTTGGTGTGTAGAATGAGAGTCACATATATATTATATTTAGTGATTGTGGTGAAAGCTAATATGGGTTCCATTTATTCAAAAATTATATATTATATATTTATAATATTATCCTACTCTATTGATGTGAATAAATCTAAAAAGGGGTTCCCACTTTCCACCACACACACAAACAAACCTTGATTCCCATATTTTTTTTATTATTTGTTTTAATTTTTCAATCATATATCTTTTTTTTATTCATTACATTTCTCTCTCTTTTCATTTGGTTAGTTTTTTATTCAGTTTTTCCTCTCTTGTACCACATTTTTATATTTTTTTGTACCTCACAATTATCTCTCTCTTTTTTTTCAAGTAAATCACTATTATTATTATATTATATTATTACCATTTCTCATTTCTTTGTTTTTTATTTGATTTAAAATTTCTTTAAAGAATTCATCTCTTTTATTTAATGTCATGTTTTATTTCCCTTTTTTTATTTTTATTTTTTTGACATTTTTTTCTTTAAAACAAACTTGTATCATTTTACATATAATAATATAATTATATATATTTAAAATTCAAAAATTTTAAAATAAAAAACCAGAATAAAATTTCATATATTTATGAAATTTATTATCTTAAAATAATAATAGTAATTTTATTTGAAAAATATGTTTTTACCATAATTATTGTCATTATTGTTATTATCATCAATACCTTTAATTTCAAAAAATTAATTTATACAAATTTAAAATTTAATAATTATTAATAATTATTTTATTAAATTTAAATTCTAACAATTTATTTATTAAAACCAAGTTTATATAAAAAAAATGTAATTTATGGAAATTTAATTATATTAATACATATCAAGTAATAAAATTTACTAAAGAGAATCAATTTTTTATAAAAAAAATTTAACATAAAGTAATAATATTTTATGCTAATATTATTTCTAATATTACAATTTTAGGAAAAAAAATAACAAAATTATCCACTAATTCTAAAAATTTTAAATAAAAGAGAATTTATAAAAATAATATAATTTATATAAATATATTATTTCTTGAAAACTATTAATATATCCAAAAAATAAAATATTAAATCATAATTTTAAATAAATAAATTTGGATTATTTTAAAAATATATTTATTTATGTAATATATAATATTATTTTCATTTAAGATATAAAATTACCAATTCATAAAATACAATGTAAAATTTTATAATTTGGATATAATATTATTTTTATTATATAAAATACATTAGTTTCATAAATTTTTTTATTAAAAATATTTAGTTTAAATTATAAAAAAAATAAATGCTTAATTAAAATAAAAGTATAATTTGAATTTCTTGAGGTGTAACATTCTCCCCCTTAAATGAATCACGCCCTTACAATTACATCGTTGGACTCTAGATAATTCTAAATCTTCATATCTAGAATTAAAAAAACAAGAAGTGAAAAATTATATACTCTACCAATAATATCTAATGTAAAAAGTTGTCTAGAACCTGACTTAGATACCAACTGTGAAGCCCTGAACCTGCACATACCAGTTCAGCATAAAAGTTTGTGTATTTTTTTAAACACAAAAGAGAAATACAAAGAGCATTTACACTCTAGGACATTTTTTGGTCTAGTTTTTGTAAAATTAGACATCATACATTAAAATTTAACAAAGATGTACTAAAATAAAATATATTAACTAAAAAGCTACACATGCACTAACTCCATAAGAAAAGTCTCTTCTTAGATCTTCTAATTGACCTGTGAAACACACTTTAAAAGTAGGGATGAGTGAAAAAGATCATTAAGGGGTTTCAAAAAATCTTAAAACCAAAGATTGTTTTCAATTAAATTTAGGAGTAAAACATTTTATAAGATCGATAATGCATACCATATAAATCATGAGTGATTTTGAAAATAAAAGCTTTTTCTAGTGGTTTTCAACATTTAGTTCCTTTTGGAAAATATTTTTCATTAAAAAATAATAATAAATATTTTTCTTGAAAATTAAAAAGAAAACATAATTATTAAAGGCACCTTAGATCACAACATAAAGTCATGGTCTACTCCTGAGACTATATACCATGGTGGAAAAGGTCCCTTAATGGATTTGGTTTACTCCCAAAACACATAATGTGATTAGGATAACCTCTCACACACCATACACGATATCTCATGAGATTTATAACATCACCCAATGCATTTTGGTGATATCTGGGTGCACACATCTTGTAAGCTACAACAGGATAATATTACGCTATCTGGGCGGAACCATAACATAGTTGGACAATGTACCACAAGGGTTTTGGTTTACTCCCCATCCCATCCAAGTGTAGTTATTTGGATTTAAAAGCATGGTATCTTGTATTTTATATAATAAAACCACATAATTTGATACTCATTACATAAAAATGAATTATATATCTAGATAAAAGTAATTTAAAATGAAATAATATATGTATTTATACAATTATGTAAATATATATTCAATACAGTTTTATAAAAAGATACATATATATACACACATAAATATATATATATACTAATATTAGAGTAAAACATGATTACCTATTCATACACATATAAATAGATAATAAAATCACTTTTATATAAATTGAAATGTGTATATATACATTTATTTACACACACACACACACACACACACACATATATATAAATATAACAAATAAAAAAATTACATAAATTGAAACATATATACTTACATTTATATACATGTATTTATTAAAACTACAGTAAAAAACAGTGTTACCTAAAATTATATATATATATATGTATACTTATTTAGAAAATAAAATTATTTTAACCTTGACATTAGTTTTGAAAATTCTGTAACTTCACTTGAATTTAAGATTATTTAAACATGAAATGTTGTTTATATTTTATAGGAATATATGCACACACACACACATAGATATATATATATATATATATATATATATATATATATATATTTAATAGACAATTTTTAATTAAAATTATAAATTAACCATTTAATTACATCTCTTACATTCACAGTTTCATTTTTAGAGTTCATTAAACATTAGAAATAAATTTATACAAGGCATATGTGTAGCCAAAAGCCTCTTTACATGAAATGATACATATATAAATATATATAAATGTTTATTCAAATAAATTAATTTGAAAGTAATATATTTTTACCTTAATTAATAATTTTAAAATAATTCATACCTGTATAAAAATGAATTTTAGAAGATATCATACAAATATATATATATATATATAATATAAACATGGAAAATTAATTTATACATGTATGGAAAAAAAATTATAACATAGTACACACACAAACACACATATATATACTTTATTAATATGATCATGGAACTTGAAAAATATTATATATATATTAAAGGTATATAAACATTTAATCAATAAAAATAATAATGGTGGATCAAAATATTTTTTTTAAAAACATAGTATATACTTCTAGCATTTAAGAAATGGAAAAAATACTCACATTAAAATATTTTCATAAAGAAAGAATTTGAATATAAAAGGAATATATTTTTTGAAGCATCGATATAGATTTAAAAATAATTATAATAGTTCCTTTACAAAAAAATTCAAATGAAATATAATTTTAAAAAAAAATCCTTAGATAAAAAAAATTTCCCTAAAAAAATATACTCCCATACAAAACCACAATTAAAACATAAAATTAATTAATTTAAAATAAAATAAAAACAACACCTCACCTGAAATGAATCAAAGGTTTGTTGGGAGCTAAACACAAGGGAAGGGAAACATAAATGAGTTCAGGTATTTTTTTGGTGTGCAGAATGAGAGTCACATATATATTATCTTTAATGATAATAGTGGATGCTAATATGGGTTATATTCATTAAATTTGTTTATATTTATATTATTATCCTGCTATATAGGCATGAATACATCCAAAAAGGGGTTCCCACTTTCCACCACACAGACAAAAAACCCCGATTCCCATATTTTATTATTATTATTATTTATTAGTTACTTTATCTTTTTTCAATTAAATATATACTTTTATTCATTAGGTTTATATCTCTTTTCAATTTTTCAGTTTTTTTTATTCATCATTTTCCCATTTTTTATACCATGTCTTAAACTTTTTTTGTATCTCACGATTATCTCTCTTTATTTTTTTCAATTAAATCATTATTATTATATTATATTATTATCATTCTACATTTCTTTGTTTTTTATTTGACTTAATTTTTTTTAAAGAATTCATCTGTTTTTTAATTTCATTTTCTCCTCATTTATTATTATTATTTGTTTTTAAAGTTTTTATCATTAAAAAAATGTATCATTTTTCTTATAATAATATAATTATTTATATTTAAAATCCCTAAATTCTATGACACAAAACCATAATATAAATTCATATATATATAAAATATATCATCATAATAAAATTCATTAAAAAATATTTTTTACCCATAATAATAATAATTATTATAATAATAACTATCTTAAATTTCATAAAGTTAATTTATCCAAATTTAAAAATTAATAATTATAAATCATTATTTTATTTTTTTAAAAATTCTAATAAGTTATTTATCAAAACAAAGGGTATATAAAAAATAATTTATGAAAATAATTTATATTAAAACATATCAAGTAATAAAACTAACTAATGAAAATAAATTATTTATTAAAAATGATTTAACATAAAGTAATAATTTTTCATGTGAATATTATTTATAATATTAAAATTTTAGAAAGAAAATAAAAATTGATCAAATTATCTACGTATTCCTATAATTTTAAATAAAACGACATTTATAAAAAAATATAATTTATATAAAAATGGTTTTTCTTTACAAATTTAAATATATCCAAAACACAACATCAAACATTACATCATCATAATAAGTAAAGGATTACTATTAAGAAATAACAGCACAATTTTCTTATAATAACCTCTCAAAAAGCATACATTGTTTCTCATGTGATAAAAATATTACCCAATGAATTAGAGGGATATATAACTCCGAGACCACCCATCACATTCATATCGTGTGGATGCGTAAGTGTACAACAAATATCATAAAACATAAGGATGTATTTCATAAGTTTAGATCCCAAGGTTAATGAGCATGGGTTAAATACATGGAAGTACCCAATCAATGAAGTATAACTACATATATGTGAATACCCTTGAGTGGAAATTGGTATGGGTACTCACTATACAAATGTTTTGTATGGAAAATTGTAAGATATTTTTTGGAAAGATTACTAGGGAACATAAAGATTCAGTGAAGGGTTTACTGGGGGTGAAAATGTTATATCTTCACTTAAAAATAATAGGGTATGTAAGAGGTATGTTTAAAAACATATACCTATATAGAAAACATGAAATCAAAAGTCATAATATAATGGATATCATTGAATAAAGAGTAGGAGAGGATTGCATACCGTGAAAGAGTTCTTCTAAATGACTATAAGGATAATCTTAAGAGCTTGGATTAACTATGAGAGGGATCTAGAGAGGGGAGGGAGGGATAAATTCTTGATTCATGAGTTTTTAGTGAAGAAGGAATTTAACGACCAAGAATTTTTTTTAAATGATATCCTTTTCTTGAATTTTTTTTATTACATATTATTTAAAATTATACACATACAAAAAAATATAATCCAACAAAAT
The DNA here is from genome assembly GCA_963277665.1 of Viscum album. Taxonomy (NCBI): domain Eukaryota; kingdom Viridiplantae; phylum Streptophyta; class Magnoliopsida; order Santalales; family Viscaceae; genus Viscum; species Viscum album. The sequence continues at coordinate 644,777,817 of OY728122.1, forward strand.
TTTGTCTAATTTAAAATGATCATTAAATTATTCATCTATAAAACCAATTAAAATGAAAAAAATTATAATAGGACCAAAAATAAAAAATAGAAAAGAAAAAAATAGAAAATAAGGATCTCCTCAGTCTACTAGAATCATCACCCTCCATAAAATACTATTTAAATGAAACAAAATATTAGTAAACCAATCAACATATTTAAGAAATAAAAATATGAAATTAAGATAAATTGTAGTTATTTTTTATTGAAATAATGAAGTGGTATTTATAGGCCAGGAAGGGAAATGTAACCATTGAGATTTGAGCATTATATGACCATTGGTCAAGTATGACCGTTGGTAAAGTATGAACTTGGTCAACTATGACCGTTGGTCAAGTATGAATGTTGGGGAAGTATGTCTGTTGGTCAATATGACCATGGAAGATAATACAATTAGTTGATAATTTTACCAGTATAATTTGTTTTTACAAGTAGTAATGACAACGGATAATTGATACGAAAAGTAGGATCGATGACCTCAACCAGTAGAGTCATGTAATTTGAAGCTCATTTTTTAAAACATGGGGGGGGGAGTATCATCACTCAGATTCACAATTGACAAAGACCAAGCTGATTTTCAGTAAGTGAAGCTTGATTGGAATTTCCTATGGAAGTAGATCAAGTTAGTGAAGATTGTTACTCTGCCGATGTTAACCAATCCACCCCATGAAACTACCACTACCACACACCTTACCCTTGGGTATATTTAGGTGTAATAAGGGGTTACTTGTACAGACCCTAGTTACTTAATGTGTAAATTCCATTGTATAAGTGAAATCTTTATTCCATCAATTCCTCTTAAGAACAGTTTTTCTTAATAAAATATATTTTTCATTGAGATGAATTTTATAATTTTTTTAGAAGTAAAACATAATTTTATTTTTTCTAAAAAATAGATATGATTTTATAATAAATTCCGGTATTCAAAATAATTTTTTAGTCAATGATTATTTAAAAATTCACTTATCACTATATAAATGATAAAATAATTTTATAATGGTTTAGGAAAATTTTATAAGTGTTATAAATTTGATTATTCCTTAAATCTCTTATTTTTTAATGTGGGTTTTTATTTTTAAAAGTTATAATTCTCATATTCAGATAATTATTATGGAAAAATAAACATAATATTTTAAATCAACATGTTGAAATTATGATAGGGTTAATTTATAATAATTTTCTAAAATACAATAGTTTTTCTATGAATAGTAAAAATACGGTTTTGGGTTTTTAGTTTTTTAATGAAATCATATTCATATCATAATGATGGAATAATTAATTAAACACAATCTATGACCCAGAAAAAGTTATTATATTAATATTATGTAATTTAACATATTTTATTCAATTTTTAAAACTATAAGTGACGTTTGAAAGCCTAAAAACGAAAATTTAATTTGCAAAAGCATTACATTGAGAAATATTTACATGTATATGCATAAAGAAGTATTAAAAAACATTTTTGTTTAAGTTTGACTAAAATATCACAAAAATGTGACCCAAATTTAAAAAATAATGTGAAAAAAATATGTTTAAGCCCATGGTTTTGCATTTCCCACAACGTATATTTCCAAGACCAATATTTGTAAATTATTAAACAATTCCCCCACTTTTCTATAAATTCCAACCCATTTATCCATTTCCCTTCACTCTCAATCTATCCTAAATGAATTTATAGTTATTATTCCTCCCATGAAGTTCCCTAAACATTTCCTCAATCTCCCATGGTTCCATCCTCATGTTTTAGGAACAAATCTTCCAGTTAAGATAAATCTCCACTTATATTTTCCATTTAAGTTAGGATTTCTTATGGTATGTCTTATAATTTAAAAACTACACTATTTTTTCACCTTATTTTTCCCAATTATTGTAATAATATTCATTTATAAATGGTGGAACCATTTCACCTCTCATTTTATCCTTATATAAAACCTTGTTTTATACCCTTCATGTTTCCTAATTTACTTCTCAAGTTTCTCTCTTTTACAAGAGAAATTATCTTTTTTTTGAATACCCAAACAACTTTAATTTCAATGTTTATTCAAAAATATGTAAACATTATCTTTCTAATTTAGGGATTTACATATATTAAACTTACATTTCCTTTCATGGGTTAAAATTACATAATGTTTATATCTTTATGATCTTTTTTATGTTAAGATTTTGATAAGAAACCCATTAATTATTATCCATGGGTTATTAAAGAAATAATTTTTATTATCTATGTGTCTCACATAAAATTAATAAATATTAAGGGTGGGCCTTGATATCTCTCCAATTCATTGGGTAAATAATTTAATCTCCATAGATGACAAGTTTTTTGATAACTTGGTGAATAACCTAGGTAATTTTCATTTATGACTCCTTGGTGATTAACATGGGTGATATTCTTATGAATGTATAATTTAAATGTTATAGCCACTTATCCATGTTATGATTCATATACTCATTATTTTTTTATACCTCTTGTTCATTCCTTATTGGTTTTCCTCGTGTTCTTATAGATATGTCTCAAGATCAAATGTAATATGTCTACCTTCTTTATTCACTTACTAGGAATCAAAATCACTCCAATCTATTTATATATATCCAAAATATATAAGATTCTATAAATTTATCCTAGAGTGAACCCATAAATATGAATTTCAAGTGCATTTAGAAAAATTCTTTATGTTTTCATGTTTTACGAACCTTATTTCCAAGAATCTAAACTTTAAAAGATCCTATGTTTGTACATATGTAATTAAATGTTATGTAATAAAAATGCAGGATTCCGTAGTTGCTATTAACGGACAATTTATTTATTTGTAGAAATTAGGACTTAAAATAATTTATTAAGATACCTAGGGAAAATTCTAGGTATATTAAATCTTTTTAGAATTTTCAACGTATTAAGTATGTAGTTTCAAAAAAATACATCCAATTCTGGATACTACAAGTGGATGTGGCTTAGGCATAGATGTACTTAAGGGTAACACCAAAAAACAACAGTTTTAGCTAGACTCAAATGGAAACTTGTGTATGATAACATGCCATGTTGCACACCTAGCTTGACACTCCTAGTTGGTTGGTTTGGTTTACCATAGGATTCTTTTGATCCTTTTAGAAGGATATATTGAAAATTTAATTGTTATTAGAGGATATTAATAAAATATTTAAGAATGATGTTTTATTAAATAAAATCCCTTACAAATTATAAGATCCATAAAGTAACACACTTCTCACTACAAATTTTAACTTTTTGAAAAATGGTTGTAAATATGAGGAATCATATAAATGATGAGTACATTGAATGATGAAATGATGATGTTCCAATGTAAAATAGAATTGAAAAAATCATGAGGATGACTAATCAACTAACTCGAGTAATGAAAAATAACTTGGATCATGTCAAGAGACCAGATTCACCGTGAATGGAACAACTTTTCATTTATTCCGTCATGATTTAATGATCACCTTCTTTCAGTGGATCTACCGACCCTTTCATTTCTGAACAATGGATAAGATCTATAGAAAAGATCTTTCCTATACTCCATTATTCAAAGAAAGAAAAATTAATTTTTAAAGTATACCACTTAGAAGTAGAAGTTGATCAGTGATGGACACTGATTAAAAACATGAAACTAAGAAGGGATATTGATGTTTTGGTGTGGGAGGAGTTTGAGGGAGTCTTTTTCAATAAATATTTCATACATTAAATGAAAACAAAAATAGAGAATAAATTCCTTGAGATGAATTAGAAGGAAAATGACTCAATGAGATTTTATAAAATGAACTTTAAAATACATTCTCAATACACCTCTAGCTTTATTAGGGATCCTAAGGGAAAGGAAGACAGATTCTTTAGTTGATTGATCCCCCATCTATAGATGAATATATAAAATAGAGACAATGAAAGCTATGATGAGATAGTTAAAAGTGATATAAAGGTTTAATTGGTGTTTTGAGATATGTAGTTCTCATATAGATCAAATAAACATAAAATAGAAATAGATCTAAACTCAGGGAAGAACTTTGATCAATAAAGAGGGAGAAATAAAGTGAAACATTCTATTTGAAATAAATGTGGGAAGAAGCATTCACAAAATTGACTTTGTGGGAGTGTAAAGTGTTACAAGTACGGATTATAAGTCCATATAGCTTGAAACTATCATGGTGAGGGGAATACTAAACTTCTAAATACTAAAAAAGCGAATATAGTGTTGGACCAGTCAGAAGTACAATGAATCAAGTGATGATAGATTGGTAACTTTTCCAATCAATATCCAAATTAGAAGATAATAGAGGTGAACCACCATCAAACTCTCTATAGTCCAAGTTTGTAAGGTAGGGCGTTTTCTATCATGATGGATAAAGTAGATGTTGGGAAAAACCCCTCAAGATAAAATTGAATCATTTTTGTGGTGATTGTGTTTGTTGAAAAAGATTGTTTTTGTTGGAAAATAGGGTTTCCATGGTGAGATGTCGAGTTCTAGAGATATTTCTGACAACCTATGTTCACAAATAACAATGAAAAAAAGAATGGAAGATCTAGAGGTGGTACAAAAAGAACAAATACTAGGTGACACTGTTTTCCAGTGATTGCCAAATTTTTGGGCCCCAAAATCAGAAAATGGGGGAACATGTTTTTTGTGAAGGATGTTATGTGAAAGATATATGATGGTTTGGAAGCCTACACACAAGGGATGTTTTAGGTTTTGAAAGTTAAAAAATAGCAAAGTAATTATGTGTGCAAAGATTTGAAAATGTGCATGAAAGATGAGGTTGTGCAAAAGAATCTTGTGCGCCCAATGCAACGTCAAAATGAGGATCACACGCTTGAAGAAGATCTTGCATGAAAAAAGAAGAATCCTCTTAATAGGGTTCAACGACGCCTATAAATTAGTGGTGACCCACCTTCATTTGATATAGCTTAACATTTGGAGATAATCCGAGCTCCAGATTGCGTAAGAATTTTATGAAAAGGGAGTTTCACAAATGATTTTGTGTTGCGTGCAAGATAAGAAAGATGTACATTATATTTGAAGTTACACACAAGGGGTGTTACACGAAAAAGAGGAATATTGTGCTCAATGCATTAAAGTTGCATGAAAGACTCAGTAAGGGTTGTGAAAAAGATTTGGAGTTACCTGGTAGTACTATGGTAAAGTGGTATTCATCAGTGGATGAAAGTAGGAAATCAATAGAGAATCTACCAATAGTGGAGGATGCATTAATTTGGGATAATGAACGGACCTACAAGCCTATAAACTATTAGTGTAACTTCTGAAGATGCAGTGAGCTCACTTTAGTTGAGAGAGAAGTGATCTTTCAAATTGTGATTGGTTGTAAACCAGGAGGGACAATGAGTCTGCTCGGAAATTTGTAAACAAAAGTTCCCTTTTTGGTGGATTTGGTGCATCAACACATTGCCTATGTATGGTCCTTGGATGTAGCCTAGTGAGAGTGAAACAAGTAAAATTGTTGTGTTTGGTGCATTCTTTAATATTTGTTCATACTCTGCAATGTGAAGGAGAGAAAATAGTTTTTTTTCTAACAATAAAATATGATCAATAGGGGAATTCGTTTTAATCTGTCATACCTTGGTTCACCCCCCCTCTTAGGGTATCTAACCTAGGGGACATAAAAATTGGTATCAGAGGGAAAGGTTGATATTAGAGTTTCTCTCTCTAATGGAGGTCACCAATCATAAAGGGATTCCGATCATCTATGGGACCAATTATCATATATGGAAGACTCAGATGCAACACTACTTCTGATATCTGGGAATGGATGTGTTCATAGTTTCAATGCATGGTATAAAAACCGATATTAATAGTGGTGTGCTATTGGAAGTCAAGCGAAGAGAATTGGATGTTGACTCTAAGGGAATCAATGTGTTAGGGGGAACCCTATCGAATCTGATCTATAGGAAGGTTTTGTCATGAAAAACATCACATGTCACGTGGGAAAAACTTTTCAATATATATGATGGATATTCAAAGGTCAGAGAAGAAAAATTGTAAGTGTTGTGGAACAAGTATGAAGATCTTATAATGAACCCAAATGAGTCTGTTTATGCATTTTTTTATAGGGAAAATGTTGTAGTGGAAGACATGTGAGGTCTGGGTGAAGTCATTGAAGACATAAAGATTTTGAAGTGCATTTCACGCTCGCGCATCGTTGGGCATATGCGACATACTAAAATTTATAACCTACTAACTACTTATGACAGTGGCAAGATATGTTCTAACTACAAAGAAGCCTTATGTTGTGTATGGAAATCTAAAAAAAATAAACTAAACAAAAACACACAAAAGAACAAGCTAACACAGTTGGTGGTGGTGAAGTGGAGAGAGCGAGAATTGGTGTGTAAGGAAATGAGGGTGACCTGGTGAGTGTAAAGGGAGTAGAAAGAGAAGAATAGGAAATTGGGGTCAAAACAACCAATATTTGAGTAGGGGTTAAATTAAACTGGACGATTCGATATTTCTTATCCTTGTTCATGCACTGAAGTTTAGAAATATGGATCTGACTAAAAGTAACTGGCCATATTTTTCATCTGGTCAGTTTGTGATGAAACAACTCTTACATTCCTTGGACTATAAAAGTCATTCTATCTAATGGTGATGAAGGTCAAATATCACTAGGCTCAACTTGTCTATTGAGTTCAATGTGTCTCTCTCATTCGAGCATAACTCACTTGTCAGTGAGTTCCTCAAATTGAAACAATTTTCATTATGGTGCAAAAAAGATTGGTTTTCACTCGATCCTCTTGTTTTGAAAATAAACTCGTCTGTAAACAATGAGAGAGACAATAAAAAAAATGATGCAGCGCATGAATAAGACTAAACAAATCAAATCAACCAGCTCATTCCCCCCGAAAACATTTAGCAGTACATTGTGGTTGGTTTTAATGAAACCATATAATTAAGATGAATGAAATTCATATTGAAATAAGTTGTAGAAAAATAGAGAACAAGGAAAACTAAGATGTTTGAACTCCCTGCTAATTCTCCTGAAAGTACTAATTACTGCTGCTCAATGGTGGATGCAAAGTTGGAATGCGCTTGATGTCCCGCACCAGGAATCGAGGTATGAAACACGCTGATCTTCTGCTCTAGGTACTCCAATATACTCATTAAAGAAGATGATGTATCTTCCTCCTGCTCTTCTCCCCTCGTCTGGTCAAAGCCTCGCTGCTTGGTCTCGAGTTCCCCCCACCCCGAATGAATTTATCCAATACTCCTGCTCTGTTGTATAGATCAATGCCTCTCCCACCGCCTGCGCATTCATCACCCAGTAGAAGTCTCTGGAATCTCCCATGAGGAGTTCCCTGGCCTCCACGTGTAGCTTTCACTGTGCTACTCCTCCCACACTAGTCACCGGAGTAGTTTCTCCTAACCGAATGAAAATAATGTGTGCGCACAGCAAACTACAATCTTCCCTGGAAACACAGATCCACATGGTTCTCTTTTATGTGCACGTCCCAACTTTTTAGTGAACTCTCTATAAGTGTATCCCACCCCATGCAACAAAACAATAACAAACACACCTGAGCCCGATAAATAGTAACAGCTATGTATAACTAAATAAATTTATACACTATATATTAATATCACTACTTAAAGTTCATAATAATAACACTTATTAATATAATTATATGTTATATTATATCAATTATAAGTAATATATATTAAATAACTATTTTATTTAATTAATACATATATTATTATGATATATAAAAACTTATATACTATTTATTATTATGCCTATTATTATTATTATATTATATATGAAATATATATTATATAATATATATATTATATGTTATAATAGTTATATTATATATATGTTAATATATTAAGTATATATTATATAAATTTTATTATATGTTATGTATATAGTGTATTATATATATTATGATTATTATAACAAACTAAATAAAAGAATCAAGGAAAAGTGAAAGAATATGGGGGAAGGGTTTCGGCTTAGAGGGGGAGGTGAACAGAAAAGGGAAGTCGGCTTCGGGTTTACTCACACGACGATGGAGGAAGGGCTTGCAGATGTGAGCGGCGGTTCAGAGTAGGTGTAGTGCGGCAAGGTCCGAAAGTTCGGGTGGCACAACAGCGAGATGATGGGGGTGTGACTGGAAGTAAGAGGCACAGAAAGGGCTAAGGTCTTTAGGAAATCTCAGGTACTAGTGTTGAACAGGGGAGAGGAAGGATCGTGCGGGTTCTAGCGGTGGAGCAAGGGGAAGTTCGGGTTCAGGAAGGTGGGTCTCAGTGAGGTCAGGGGTTTGTCCGGTGAGGTCGGACCAGTACTGTGCAAGGTATGGAAGACCGGTGTGGCGAGGTCCAAAGGGAAATGTGGTCTATGGCGTGGTTTCGTTTCAACAACAAGTGACCTTCAGAAATCCAATTTCTAGTTTTGAGTTTCTATAGAGGTTTTGAAGTTTTGATTTCTTTTGCTTGAATTCATTATTAAATTTGTGGGTGGATGAATTTGATTGCTGCTGTGAGATATATTTGTTGTGATGTTGTGTTGTTTTGAATGCTTATGGTTGGTTTCACACTGGAGAGAAAACTGTGAGACATGGATGGGTGAAGTGGTGAGTGAGGAAGAGAAACAGTGGGAAAGTAGTGGTGAAACATGAAGCGGGAAACGGTGAGACCATAGTTGAAAAACAGTGGCAGGAATGGGGGACAGTGAGACAGCATAAGGTGGGCATCGTGAGTGTTGCTCACAGTCTCACCGTGAGTGACCCTCATGGTGGCACAGTGAAGGGTGAAACTGTGTGATGGGAAGTGGTGTGGAACGGTGAAACGTGCCACCATAATCTGCAAAAAATTAAATAAATTAAAACTTTAATAAAACCATGACAAAGATTAAAAACTAAATAAATAAGACAAAATTAATTATGATTTATTAAAAAAATGAATTTATTTGTATTAAAAATTATAAACAAATTAATTAAAGAAAAAATTAAAACATTAAAAGTCACCAACACAAATTAATTAACTAACTAATTAAAGAATTAATAAAGTGAATTAATGGATAAGAAATATTAATTTAATAAAGTTAAATTGTTAAAATTAATTTAAATTATTAAAAGACTAAAAAAAGAGTTATTTATTTACAATTTAAAGAATAATGAATTAATCAATTTAATTAATTAATTAATAAACTAACTAGAATAAAAAATTATAAAAATAAAAGAATAAATAAATAAAAGTCTAATTTACAAGACTAAATTAATTTATGAGTAATTTAAAATGACACTAATGCATGTTAAAATGCATGTTTTAAACTAAAAACTGATTATTTTACATAGCATGTTCAAAAACACAATAATTATAAATTATTTACTAAAAAACAACATTTTAAAATAAAAAAGTTAGAAAAAAATACAAAAAAGAATGTGGAAAAGAGTGTGAAAAAACTACCTCATCAAACTCCCCCACACTTAAATCTTGGTTTGTCCTAAAAAAAATGCATGTCTTTGACTTTAAAACAGAAAGATGTTTAGTGAGTTTCAACTCAAAAGGTGCATGATTAAACTTTAATATCCAGAGGATCAGGACCAAACAATGAGTTAGGTTTTTCAAAGGTGTTCAAAAATGATATCCTGTCTAGCTTCAAATACTCATTGGAAGTCAAAAGCTTCATAAATTCATATAGTATCATGTATGTCATTCCTCCTATTTGTATTCATTAACTGTCCTACTTCACCTTCCAATTAAAGTACTGATTCAAGGAGTGTTGATAGGTTAGATGAAATGGAACTCAAAACCTAACCAAGGGAACCTTCCATTCTCACCTTCCCCCAGGTTCCATAAATTAAAGTCCATTAATTTGATCACTTTATTGATTCAACTCAAATGAGAATTAACCAAGGAAATTTCTCCCTTCTTCATCTGGGTTCAAAATTCCCCTCTCCTTAATGAGTTCATTTTTGATAAATGAACTTTATTTCTATTTTTCCCAGCCATATTCCATGTGTAGAGCACTGTGCATAGAAATTATTAAAATTTAAATTGTATTTATTTGTTCATAGAGATTCACCCAGTGCACCTTGTCTCAGATACTAACTGTGGGATCCCATTTTCCCATTTTACTCTAGTTACAAAGGAATTAATTAATAATCATTCAGGTTGACTTCCTAAAGTGATTCAATATTATTTAATAAAAATGTGAGTCCACTAGGTTCCAGTGAGAACTTTTAGTTACTCCAAGTCATGATCCTTACTCCAAAAAACCTATTCGGTCACACTCCAATCCTCAACTCCTAAATAGATAGATCCTAAGATATAGTTAACAATTGAACTCAGCAATCATTCATTCTTAATAGTTTCTGAGTAAGTACCACTCTCAACAACTAGTGAGCTGTTATCCACTAACATGACATAATTGAAATACCATTGAACCTCCAATGACCATCATGTAAAGAAAGAATTTGAATTTTTTTAATCAATTTCGAACCATTTTGAAAAAAAATTGACCATTAAACAACCACAAACTCAGGTTCAAGAAGGGGGAATTCGACATGACACTGGAATGACCCCTCTCTCCCAAACTTAAAACCCAACATTTTCCCCAATGTTGAATGTCAAGGTGGGAGATAGTTTAAGTAAAAAACAGATAGAAATTTCAGCTTAAAAATGATATGGAGAGGTAGCAATGAGGTTCAAAAAATTTTATTTACCACACAAAATGTGAAAGAAAATAAATACACAAACAAACAAAAATAGAAGAGCCTGACCCCACCAACCATCACCGGAAACCCAGTGTATTTCTATTCCTAAAATGTTATTTCTTTGAATTTTTAGAGTGCAGATAAAATATTGTATCAATTTATATCAAATAGTGGCATGATTACCTATGACGTGCAGTAGTAGTATAATGAAATTGAAAAGAGTGGGTGCAAGAATATTTCAAAAATCTGCTCAAAATAAATTTTCAACTCTCTAGATACTAACAGCTAAACACCCATGATAGAGAAGATGTCATTTTTCATAGATTAGGGGGAAGTACCCCACACTTAATTCATAGTAAAGATTAATCAAGTAATTGAATGTGAAAAAGGGAAGAACAACACTTCCCAGAATTATTGGACCTTTAATAGTGGCTTCCATCAACAGATTCTCTTTAGCAGTGCTGGATATTCACCCCTCATAATTAACCTGCAAGTTCAAATAAGTAAAATAATATTGAAGAGTTTGAAATTCAAGATAAGTAACCCAGGAGAGTGCATATAAAGAAATGTTATCCATAAAATGCAGTGGATTGCTCCCTTGGGTTTTCTTGGCCATGTTTTTAGCAGCAAAAACATTTTCTAAAACAACAACAGATCATGAATCACCATCAAGCAGTCAAGAAATTGAACCAGAGAACAAGAAGAGGGGATTAAATTTATTAACGAACAAAAATAAAAGGGTAACAACTAAGAAACCATGGGTTATTTCCCATGAAACAATGAGTTTATAGTCCTCAGTTAGACTTGAATCAACTCACTCTTCCAATAGAGATATGGTAGCCATGCCCTTTGGCTACCCTTCAAAGAAGGGCTTTATTATTTGAACATTGACTAAGAAAGGTCGATTCTCTTCTCCAACTAACTCAATAGCTCCATTAACCAAAACTCTAACAATGGTAAAGGGTCTTGACCATTAGGACTTCATCTTTCCTGGAAACAGCTTCAATATAGAATTGAAAAGCAGGACCCTCCCACCAACCTTGAAATTCCTATTTTGAATGATTGAGCCATGGAAATCCTTTGTTCTTTCTGTGTAAATTTCATCATTCTCATAGGACTCTCTTCAAATCTCCTCCAGCTCACTCAGCTCTAGCAGTCTCCTCTCTTCAGCAAACTTTAAATCAAAGTTAAGTTCCTTCACTGCCCAATAAGATCTCTATTGTAACTCCACCGGTAAATGACATGTTATCCCAGAGAGCATCCTATATGGTGACATCCCTATAAGAGTATTATAAGCAATTCTATAAGCCCAAAGGGCCTCATCCAACTTTCTTGACCAGTCTTTTCTAGAGCTCGACAGTGTTTTCTTTAAAATCTATTTGAGATCTCTGTTTGAAACTTATGCTTGCCCACTGGACTGTGGGTGTTAAGTAGTGCATGTTCTATGTGAGCACCAATACATTTCCATCAAACGATTGAACATATAATTCTTGAAGTGAGTTTCATTATCAGTGATGAATTCTCGAGGCACACCAAATCTGGAAAAAATGTTTTTCTTGATGAATTTCACAACACTAGAAGCTGAATTGTCATGTAGAGCTACTACTTATCCCCACATGGACAGTTAGTCCACAACAATCAAAATGTACTCATTCCTATAAGAGTATTGTGAATGGTCCCATGAAGTCCAAGCACCCCAAATCAAGGATTTAAACCTCCAGAATACATTTTTGGGGTAATTCCTATCTTCTTCCAACATTTCCTAATAATTGAAATTTTTCACAGCCAATAACTAGACTCCTAGAATCTTTAAACAGTGTTGGCTAGTAGAAACCAGCATGTTGGACCTTTTGAGCAGTCTGTTCTCCTCCATGTTGGCCAGCCCATGGTGATGAATGACAGCTCTCACGTATGGGAAAAATCTCATCCTCAACCATATATCTTCTCAGAATCCCATCAAAACACCTCCCAAAGAAAAGAGGGTCATCCCAAAAATAATATTTTAGTTCAAATATAAACCACTTCCTCTTATTGTGTGAGAGATCCTTGGGCATGACTCCAGCCGCCAGAAAGTTGGCATAGTCTGCGAACCAAGAAGACTGATACACAGAGGTAGCAAACAATTGTTCATTAGGGAAAGAAGTATTGATCTCTTTTGGTTCCTTACTTGGGGAATTGGTTAATCGGGGCAAGTGATCAGAAACTACATTCTCATCCCCTTTCTTATCCTTAATCACTAAATCAAACTCCTGTAACTATAAGGTCTACCTCATGAGTCTGGGCTTTGAGTCCTTTTTATCCGGCAAATATTTAAGGGCTGAATGATCTGTGAAATCTATAATCTTTGATCCTATCAATAACTGCCAGCACTTTTCCAAAGCAAACATCACAACAACCAACTCATTTTCAGGGGTGGAGTAATTCTTCTAGGAATCATCTATCATCTTGCTTGCATAGTAAATAACATTTCATTTCCTATCCTTCCTCTACCCTAACACGACTCCTACTAAAAAGTCACTAGAATCACACATAACCTCAAAAGGAAGCTGCCAGTCAAGAGTAGTGATTACAGGTGAAGTAGTCAGCTTCTCCTTGAGAAGATTAAAAGCCTCTTGACATGTCTCATCGAATAAAAAGGGTGTTTCCTTAACCTGTAGGGAGAACAGGGGTCTAGTAATCTTATAAAATTCCTTAATGAACCTCCTGTAGAACCCAACATGACCCAAACAACTTCTAATTCCATTGACATTTACTGGTGGGGGAAACTTTTGTATGACCTCAATTTTAGCATTATCGACCTCTAGCCCCTTCTTAGAAACTTTGTGTCTCAAAACTATTCCTTCAGTGGCCATGAATTTGCACTTTTCCCAGTTTAACACTAAGTTGGTATCTTGGTACCTTTATAATACTAGTTCTAGGTTTGTTAGATAGTTCTCAAACGTATTTTACACAATAGAAAAACCATCCATGAACACTTCAATTATTCATTCAATCGTGTCTGAAAAAATTTCCATCATACACCTCTGAAAAGTGTCAGGATCACCACACAAGACAATGGGCATCTACCAGTAATAAAATGTCCCAAATAGATAGGTGAAGGTGGTTTTCTCTTGGTCCTCAGGTGTAATGGAAATCTAGTTATAATAAGAATAACCATCAAGAAAGTAGAAGAATTCATTGACTACCAATATCTATAACATTTGATCCAAAAATGGCATGGGGAAGTGATCCTTTCTTGTGGAAATATTCAATTTTCTGTAGTCTATAAAGACACTCCATTTATTTACTACTCTTGTCTAGATTTGCTCATTTTTTTTTCATTTGTGACCACTGTCACTCTACTCTTTTTGGGTACCACCTGGACAATACTGACCCATGGGCAATCCAAAATAGGAAAAATTATTCCAGCATCAAGAAAACTTATCAATTCTTCCCTCAAAACTTCCTTCATGTTGGTATTGAGTCTTCTTTGGGCTTCTACTCTAGGATTACACTCGGGTTCCATAGGAATTTTATGAATACAGAAGGGTTGACTTTTCCCCTTAATATCAGCAATTGACCTGCCTATTACTGAATTGTATTTCTTCAAAACAGTAAGTAGATTTTGCTCTTGAAATACCTCTAGATTGGATGAAATGATCACATGAAGGGTGGAATTGTCTCCTAAAAAGGAATATTTTAGATGGTCAGGGAGGGGCTTGAGTTCAAGGGTGGGTGGTGACTAGCTTGAGGGAAGAAACATAGGCCTGGGTGGCCCAAGGTCTTTATGCTGACTCTTGAAAAAGGCAAAAGACAAGGATTTTTCCTCAGTGAAAGAGCTTCCAAAAGATATCTTCTCAAACTTATACTCCCCTCCTGGGGTAATAATGTGCTCCAAAGAAAACTCCTCTAGGTTCTCCAGGAATTCTCCCTCATACTCATCAACAAATTCTCTCTCTTTACTTGAGATAATCCCCATGAAAGAGGCAGCAAGGATTTCAGTTTCACTATTGATTTCAACTATCATTCTCAGAAACTCTTTTTCCCCCTTATCAAAAATACTCTCATCAACTAACATCTCATCTTTGGGGAAGAATTGGGGGGTGGGTTCTTGGATTTTATTAAACACATTGAATTATTCTTTCTGTTCAACCAAATTGAAAATCAGTTTCCCCTTAGACACATCTATCACAGGTCCCCCTGTGGCCAAGAAGGGCCTACCATGAAGGACAGGAACCTCCTGGTCACACACCATATCAAGGATAAGAAATTAACTTGGAAGAAATAGTTTTCCTACTCCCACAAATAGATCATCGTCCCTACCCACTGGATGAGTAATGGACCTATCAGCATGTTGTAACACAATAGTGGTGGGTTGGGGAAATCCTAATATCAGGTGCTGAAAAAGTGACAGTGGAATAAAATTAATACTAGCACCCAGATCACATAAATAATTGAACTTACCACCTCTATCCCCAAATGTGCTAGGGTTCTGAAGCATAGGAGGTATCCTATTCTGCAAGATTGCATTACACTCCTCTGTTAAGAATTAGGTGGAAAATTCTGTCAATGTATTTTTATTTGAACATATTTTCTTGAGTGATTTTAGATATGATGGGATTTAAATCAATGATTCAATGAATGGGATATCAATGTTCAGCTTTTTAACCACTTTCAAAAATTTCAACAGTTCAGAATCATGAATTGGTTTCTTAATTCTTTGTGGGAAGGGGATTGCAGGGGAATAATTCCTCACAATTGGGGTCATCTATATAGTTTCTTCTTCAAAAAGTTTTGTTCTTTTATTGTCTTTGTTTTTCAATCCATTTTCTTTGGGTTTTTGAGTTGGAACAGCAGGAAATGGAGAGATTCCAGTTGTGCTATCCTGTATTCCAAATTCAGGTTCTTTCATATTTGAGTTTCCATTTTCATCCAGTTTCACATTTTTAGAATTTTGGGGATCTTTATTAGGATCTTGGTGAGTTTGAAGACCACTTTTGGTGGTCACAACCATGGAAATCTCTCTAGTATTGGCTTCATTGGTGCTAGGCATCCTACCCTTTTCTCTATTACTAGCATCCCTAGCCAACTGCCCCATTTTAATTTCCATGTTTTTCATTCTAGCATCCATTTGAACTTTATCATAATCATTTTGGTCTTTTGTTCATCAATCCTCCCTATCAAATGATGAAACATGTCTCTAACCTTATCTATTTAGTTGGATGACTCAGCCATAGGTTGGGGTTGGGGTTGGAATTGCTGCCTAGGAGGCTGCTGGAATCCAGGAGGGGTAGTAGGTTGGAGGACTCCCTGCTGCCTCCATGAAAGGTTTTTATGGTTCCAATACCACTGATTGTAGGTGTCGGAAAAAGGATCATCCCTAGGCTGCATCTGAGGTCCATAGCCAGCAAAGCTGACACTCTCATAAGGCTGGACATGCATATCAAAGTTTGAACAATAGGTTTGAGAATGGCCACACATGCCACAGTGGTTCCATTGTTCCTTAAGGATTTGATGTGGGTTCTCATTAAAGAACATAGCATCTTGGGCTTCATCTTGAGGAGCAAGGGTAGTTTTTTTCTCACAATGGTTCTCCTCCTAGAGAATTTGTGTAGGGAATTTTGAGATAAGGTGTTAAAGATCTGTTTGAGCTCCTCAAGAGTCCTATCACTAGAGTCTCCTCCAGATGAATAATCGACCAAGGTTTGGTGGTAGTGGATGAGACTATTTTAGAAGGTGTCCATGAGGAATTGGGGTGTACATTGCGGGTTTGTACTCTGCCTAAGAAAACCTCTAAACCTATCCCAGGATTCATGAACAAGTTCTCCTTCATCCTGCAAGAATCCAGTAATTTTGTGCCTAATTTTAGATTTCAAACTCCTAGGATAGAATTTCATTGTGAAAGAATTGTAAACCTGATCCCAGGTGACAAATATTTCTTCTTCTAACTGTTGGAACCAAGACCTAGCATTTCCCTTGAGGTAGAAGGGGAACACTATCAGTTTAAGCTCTTCCTCAGTGAGACCCCTAAGTGGTGGCTACTGGACACTACAATAGAAGGCTCTATTGAAGTCATGAGAGTCTTCACTAGGCATTCCATTGAAGGTAGGTAGTTGACTAATCATATATTGTTTGATCTCGTAATTCCAGGGCCAAGGAGAGAGTCTAATGCATGAAGGGTTTCTAAACACTGAAGGTAACAAGAACCCTCTCAAACTGTGCCTCTCATCTATCTCATTCCCTGGTGGGTTCATCATTCCAGGTTGGTTCAAATTCTCAGGAAGTGGGGTTTTCATGTTTTCATTTCTGTTATCTTCCATTTTTACCTTGTCCTTGTTCTTTTTCACTTCCTTGAGGTGCTTATCAATTTTAGGATTAATAGGTACTAAGTGTTCAAACATAGACCTTGTTTACTTGCAGTAGGTTCACAATTTTTTTTTGAATTTCCAATTTCTCTCCTTTTTTCATATTTTTTAGTGATTTTTTTGTAATTTTTCTTTTGATTTTTTTATATATGTGAATTTTTGATTGATTTTTTTTATCGCACATATCCTCCCCAGAAACGGCGGAAATATTTTCACACACATGCGTCGTTGGGCATGAGAGAAAAACTAAAATTTATAACCTACTTACTACTTTGGATAGTGGAAAGAAAGGATCGAACCACAGGGAGGCCTTATGTTGTGTTTGGCGATCTAAAAAAATAAACTAAACAAAAACACACACAAGAACAAGCTAACACAGTTGGTGGTGGTGATGTGGAGAGATTGGGAATTAGTGTGTGAGGAAATGAGGGTCAACTGTTGAGTGCAAAGGGAGTAAAAATAGTAGCACTAGAAATTGAGGTGAAAACAACCAATAGATGAGTATGGTGGAGAGTCCACTGACCGATTCGATATTGCTTATCCTCGTTCACACAATGATGTTTAGAAATATGGATCTCACTTAAAGTAACAGGCCAGATTTGTCATCTGGTTAGTTTCTGATGAAACAACTCTTATATTCCTTTGACTGTAAAAGTCATTCCATCTAATGGTGAAGAAGGTCAGATATCACTGGGCTCAACTTGTCAGTTGAGTTCAGCGTGTCTCTCTCATTCGAGCATAACTCACTTTTCAGTAAGTTCCTCAAATTGAAACAGTTTTCATTATGGTTCAAACAAGATCAGTTTTCACTCGATCATATTGTTTTGAAAATAAACTCATCTGTAAACAATGAGAGAGAAAATAAACAAAATGATGCAGCGCTTGAATAAGACTAAACAAATCAAATCAACCAGCTTATTCCCCCCGAATGAATTTAGCTGGACATAGTGGTTGGTTTTAATACAACCATAGATTTAAGCTCAATGAAATTTTTATTGAAATAAGTTGTAGAAAAATAGAGCTCAAGGAAAACTAAGATGTTTAAACTCCCTGTTAATTCTCCTGAAAGTAATAATTCCTACTGCTCAATGGTGGATGCGAAGCTAGAATGCACTCGACATCCCACCCTCTGAATCGAGGTATGAAATGAACTGATCTGCTGCTCTCGGTACTCAAATCTTCTTGTGAAGGATGATGATGTATCTTCCTCCTGCTCTGATCCCCCAGTATAGATCAAATCCTCACTTCTTTGTCTCAAGTTCCCCCTATCCCTAGTGAAGTTCTCCAATGCTCCCGCTCCACTGGATAGATCAATTCCCCCCCCACCTCCTGCGCATTCACCACCTAGTCGAAGTCTCTGGAATCTCCGCCGAGGAGTTCCCTGTCCTCCACGTGTAGCTTTCACTATGCCACTCCTCCCGCACTGGTCAATGGAGTAGTTGATCCTAACTGGATGAATATAATGAGCGCGCACAGCAAACTACAATCTTCTCTAGAAATACAAATCCACATGGTGCTCTTTTATGTGCACGTCACGTCTTTTTAGTGAACTCTTTATAAGTGTATCCTGCCCCCTGCAATGAAATGATAACAAACACACGTGAGCCCAATAAAAAGTAACTACTATGTATATCTAAATAAATTTATACACTATATATTAATATCACTACTTAAAGTTCATAATAATGACTCTTATTAATATAAATATATATTATATTATATCAATTATTAGTAATATATATTTAATAGCTATTTTATTTAATTAATACATATATTATTAGGATATATAAAAACTTATATACTATTTATTATTATTCCTATTATTATTATTATATTGTATATGAAATATATATTATATAATATATATATATTATATGTTATAATAGTTATATTATATATATGTTAGTAAATTACGTATATATTATATAAATGATATTATATGTTATGTATGTAGTGTATTATATATATTATGATTATTATAAAAAAGAAATAAAATAATCAAAGAAAAGTGAAAGAAAAAGGGGGAAGGGGTTCGACTTAGAGGGGGAGGCGAACAGAAAAGGGGACTTGGCTTCGGGTTTGCTCGTGCGACGATGGAGGAAGGGCTTGCAGATGCGAGCAGAGGTTTGGAGAAGGTGTAGTGCAGTAAGGTCCGACATTTAGGATGGCACATTGGTGAGATGGTGGGGGTGCTGTTGGAAGTAAGAGGCATGGAAAGGGCTATGGTCTTCAGGAAATCTCGGGTACCGGTGCTAAACATGGGAGAGGAAGGATCGTGCAGGTTCTAGTGGTGGAGCAAGGGGCAGCTCGGGTTCAGGCATGTGGGTCTTGGTGAGGTCAGGGGTTTGTCCGGCGAGGCCGGACCAGCACTGTGCAAGGTATGTAAAATCGGTGTGGTGAGGTCCAAAGGGAAAAACTTTCTGTGGCGAGGTTTGGTTTCAACAACAAGTGGCCTTTAGAAATCCAATTTTCAGTTTTGAGTTTTCACAGAGGTTTTAATGTTTTTAATTTTTTACCTTGAATTCAATTTTAAATTTGCGGGTGGATGAATTTGATTGCTGCTCTGAGATTGATTTGCGGTGATGTTGTGTTGCTATGAATGCTTTTAGTTGGTTTCAAACTGGAGAGAAAACGGTGAGTCGTGGATGGGTGAAGTGGTGAGTGAGGACGAGAAATAGTGGGACAGTAGTGGTGAAGCCTGAAGCGGGAAATGGTGAGACCGCAATTGAAAAACAATGGATGTAATGGGGGATGGTGAGATAGGAGAAGGTGGGAACCATGAGTGTTGCTCATGGTCTCACCTTGAGTGACCCTCACGATTGTTGTGAGATAGGACTGGGGTGAACACGATGGCACTGTGAAGGGTGAAATGGTGGGATGGGAACTGGTGTGGAACAGTGAGACGTGCCACCGTAATCTACAAAAAAAAATTAAATAAATTAAAAATTTAATAGAAACAAGACAAAAATTAAAAACTAAATAAATAAGAAAAAATTAATTATGCTTTATTAAAAAAATTAATTTATTTTTATTAAAAATTATAAAACAATTAATTAAAGAACAAATAAAAACATTAAAATTCACTAACATAAATTAATTATCCAATTAATTAAAGAATTAATAAATTGAATTAAATAATAGGAAATATTAATTGAATAAACATAAACTATTAAAATTAATTTAAATAATTAAAATACTAAAAACCAAAAATAGTTATTTATTTAAAATTTAAATAATAATGAATTAATTAATTTATTTGATGATTTAATAAACTAACTAGATTGAAAAATTATAAAAATAAAATAATAAATAAATAAAAGTCTAATTCGCAAGACTAAATTAATTTAAGAGTTATTTAAAATGACACTAATGCATGTTAAAACACATGTTTTAAACTAAAAACTGATTATTTTACACAACAAGTTCAAAAACACAATAATTATAAATTATTTACTAAAAAATATAAAATAAAAAAGTCAGTAAAAAATACAAAAAAGAATGCGGCAAAGAGTTTGAAAACACTGCCACATCATGCATCCTGAGAAAGCAACCACCTCACTTCATTCCAAAGGTTTCAGTATTGGAAGATAAGGATCTGAAAGGGCTAACACTTGATAACTTTCATAGTACCCTTGTAGCATATGAAATGAGACATGATGATAATGATGCTATGGAAAAGGGAAAATCCAAGGAGGTGGGATTCAAGTCCATGAAGAAACTCACAATTGAAGATACTTAGGAAGAAGAAGAGATAGATGAGGTGATATTATTCCTTTCTTGAAATCTGCAAAGAGGAAAAGGAAGGTTTAAGGGAAAACATAAACTGGCTTGTTTTCTATGTGGAAAGGTTCGTTATCTTGTAGCAAGGTGTCCCAAAAAGTTCCCTAAAGATGACGATGTTGAAGAAGTTAAAATTCCCAAGAATAAGTCTTCATCCTATGGAAAATTCAAGAAATAGTTCAAGAGAAATTTTTTATAAGAAGAATAATCTCGTTTCACAAGAATGTGACAGTTCAGATGAGTCCGAGACAAAGTAGGTTGAAGAGATAGAGAACTGAAAAGATCATGGTAAAAATTATATGGTGGAAGTTGTCAGTAGTACTTAGAAAAAGGAAGAAAATGACATTTTTGAAGAAGAAGATGTTAAAAGTATAGTAGATATGCATGCTGAGTTAGAGACTTTTCTTGAAGAGATAGATGTTTGGGGAGCAAAAACAAAGAAATCCAACAAAATAGTTTGTGATTCCTAACTCAATATGTAGTAGTAAGAAGAAGAGAAGTCTGAGTTGATAGAAGAAATTAAAAACAAAAGTCATCAACCCCAGAGGAATTTGAATCAGTTAGTGAGTATAAAATCAAGATTGAATAATAGAAAAAGGAGATCGATGACTTGAATAACACAATGAGAGATAAAATCAAGAATATTAATGAACTTAAAGGATAATTTTTTGGTCTATGACAAAAAGTTAAAGACCAAGAAAAACATTTGATTCCCAACATGTTATCGGAAAATCAAATCATTCAAAAGACTGAAAAGATTATCGATGAGCCTAGTAGTTTAGTAGGAAAGAAGCAACAATCGATCTCAGGTGTTAAGGATGATTTGGGGGTCAATCAGAAATAGAAAGCAGTTAGGGTTGAAGACAGACCTCAATCACCCATTCCAATAATGAAAATTGATGTGGGTACAAAGAAGAATCATAAAATTCAAGGAACTGAAGGAACTAATAGAAGTATAGAAGTGAAACAATGGAATGTGACTTTCATCAGGTGTTACTACTGTGGAAAGATGAGACACTCACAAAATGTGTGTTCTATTTCCAGAAGATACCAAAGGGAAAAAAATAGATGACATCCAAATAGTAAATAGTTCTCCCAAACATAATTCTATGGACAATGTTTTTTGGTGTGGAGGATTTGGGCTCATGACTAGATACTATGCGTCGACCATACAGAAGAATGTTCCAAAGTAGAATAAAAATATTCGCAAGCAGCACATCAATGAACCAACAGGTGAGTTGAAAATGAAAAATAGAGTTGAATATTTTCAAGATGATGTCGGTCCATCACTCTCTGAGAAAGATCAGAAGTCACAATCTATACCAAATGTGAAGACAAAAATATGGACCAATAAGAAGATAGAAGAGAATGCAGTGGTTGCTGAAATTTCCCTTAAAATATTAGACCATTATTTTGTGTGGATACTTGAAAGTGGTTGTACGTCTCACATGACAGGAAGTGAGGATCTGGTTACAAGCATAAAATACGATAAAGAAAGAGTTTTCAATTTTGGAAACGATAATGTCCTGAAGATATTTGGATTGGAAAAATCTAGGATTGGGGAAAAGAAATAAGACGTGCCGATGTCTTGGTTGGAGAAGGTCTCTGTCACAATTTTCTCAGTGTCAGTCAATTGTGTGACTCAGTTCATTGTATATGGTTTACCAAGAAGATGTGGGTCATAAAGGGAATATATGGTATAATGATCTTGTAGGGAAAAGGACAAAGGGGAATCTCTACATGGTGAGTGGAGAATAAGAAATGTTCTTTTTATCCAGAGAGGAAGAAAACAAGTTGTGGCATAAATGACTTGGTAATCTTGGTCATCCATCCCTAGAAGACATGGTAAAGAGTGATGCAGCTAGAGACCTCCCTATGATATCATGGGATCGTACTCATACATGTGATGCATGCCAACAAGGGAAGATCATCAGAAAGACGTATAAGGCGAAGGAAAATAAGTCAATGAGAGTGCTCAAATTGGTGCATGCTGATGTTTGTGGGCCTATCACACCATGAGAAATTGACAGAAATAGGTACTACATTATTTTCATTGATGACTATAGAATAATGGCTTGGGTATTTGTTATTTCACATAAGTACGATTTGTTCAGCTACTTAAAATAGTATCAAAGGGAGTGTGAAAGGATGCTTGGATTGAAAATTTTGAAGTTTTGTACTGAAAATTGTATAGAATTCAAAAATAGTAAGGTGAAATAATATCTCAAGAAACAAAGGATAAGGCATCAGGTTTCTTCATTAAGAACTCCCCAATAGAATAGAGTGGTTGAAAGGAGAAATCGGATCATTAAAAACATGTCTAGAACGATGCTTATAGAAAAAGACCTACTAGAGAAAATTTGGAAGGAAGCAGTATTGACATTGGTCTACATTTCTAAAAGGGATCTATTGTGTCTATACGAAGGAATGACACTATATAAGATTTGGTACAGGAATAAGCCAACGGTGAAGTACTTTCAAATATTTGGAAGTAAGTTCATTATACTAAACAAAGAAAGACATAGGAAATTGGAGTCACATAGCGATGAGCGAATATTCCTTGGATACTCAAGAAAAATAAAAGCATAGAAATTCTATAATAAAAGGCTTTTAAAAGTATTTGAGATAAATGATTTCACTTTTCTTGAAAATGAAGAGAATAATCAATAGCATAGTGAAAATTTTATTGCTGAAAGTGATGAAGAGGAAAGCAACATAAGGGGAGAAGAAGTGGTCGATGCTGATTGATAAGAAGATACCGATGATGAGCTTGTGGAAGTAAAATCTGTATCTGCACAGAATCCAAGAAGTCGAGCTAAAATTGACAGGCATAATATAATTGGCGATCAATCAACACCAGTTCAAACAAGAAGAATGAAATCACTATAGCATACATCTTTCTTATATCAGGTGGAGCCTAAATTCTTTACTAATGCAGCTGAAAATGAAAACTGGGTTTAGGATATGAATGAAGAGCTGGATCAAATTGAGAAGAATCATACATGGGAGACTGTTTTGAGGTTAGTAGATAAGAATGTCATCGGGACTAAATGGGTCCATCACAACTAGATGAATAAATATGGAACAATGATTCAAAACAAATCCTGAATGGTGTTCAAAGGATACTCCTAGATAGAGGGTATAGATGTTGATGAGACATGTTCACCTCTGCATGGCTAGAAACAATCATATTATTCATGGCCATTTCAGTGCAATGGAAGTTCAAAGTATTCCAGATGGATGTAAACTCTATATTCTTAAATGGGGTTCTTAAGGAAGAAGTGTATATCGACCAGCCAGATGGTTTTCTCATTAATGAGGATGAGAACAATATTTTTCGGCTAAATAAGGCATTATATGGGCTAAAACAAGCACCAAGAGCACTGTACTCAAGGATTGATCAGTATTTGAAGAAGATTGGTTTCAAGTGCGGTGGAGTTGATTAAAATCACTATTTCACCAATGAATGTAATCAAATGATGTTGGTGTTGGTTTATGTCAATGAAATAATATTTGGAAGATCATATGAAGTTCTTTGTAGACAGTTTTCTGAATTCATGAAAAGTGAGTTTGAAATGTCAATGTTTGGAGAGCTGACTTTTTTCCTTGGTTTACAGGTAACACAAGGAAGGAACAATACATTTATCTCTCAATCCAAATATTCTAAGGATGTTTTGTGGAGATTTGGCATAGATGATTCCAAGGAAATTAAGACTATGGTTTCCACCCAGATAAAACTATCAAAAGATTATGAAGGCAAGGAAGTTAATATCACAGAATATAGGAAAATTATTGGATGTTTACTTTACTTGATCATGACAAGGCCTGAAATTGTATTTTCCACATACCAAGAAGCGAGATATCAAAGTAATCCCAATGAAATCGACATGCTTGCAGTGAAAAGAATAATTTGGTATATTAAAGGAACTGTAGATTTCAGTTTGATGTATAATGAAAAATATCAGCAGGAGTTGTTGGGATACATAAATGCAGATTTGGCTAGATTAGGGGACGATCTAAAATCAACATCAAGAGGTTCTTTCAATCTTGGTGGATTGTGTATTTATTGGATAAGAAATAAGAAAGATTTTATTTCATTGAGCACTGTAGAAGGTGAGTATATTGCGGATACTCAAGCATGAACATAGTTATTGTGGATAAAGAAACAACTTGAATATATGGGAGTTGTAGTGATGTCTCTGATCATAATATAGTGTGATAATTCATGTGCTATAAATCTCATAAAAATCCCATCCACCACTCAAGGATGAAACACATTGAGATAAAGTATCATTTTATCAAGGAGAATGTTGAGTAGGGAATTGTGAAGTTGGAGTATGTGCCTACAGAGCCACAGGTTTTAGACATTCTGACAAAGGTCTTACCCAAGGAAGCTTTTTAGAGGCATCGATTAGCTCTAAGAGTTCAGTCGACTCCCTACACATGAAACTCTGTTGTTGTGGGAACATTCCCCTCTCCCCGAGGTGTGGTTTTTTCCTTACTGTCTTAATATGTTCTATTTACTCTATTGCAGACCCCAAAGGAGTGACCTTTAGGTTATTTGACAATGTAGTATAATGAGTAACTCTTAACAGGGGAGAAAATATGGCTAAACAAGGGAGACATCTAAAGAAGGGAGACAATGTCTTTTTCAAAGACACAGGGAGAAGCTAACAGGTGGACCAACAATATAGGGGGAGAGAAACAAGATAGGGGGAGTATGAGTTTTAAATATAATGATGTTAGAGGTGATCGATCAAAGAATAGATATCCCAATAGCTGAGGATCATGATAAATATAGAAGAGTGACATTAGAATGGTGTTAGAATGTTTACAGGCATCAAAAATTGCTATTGGTTTCGTATCAAAAATTTGTTTCAGAAAATTAAGTGATTCTTTGATGAACTTTTCATTTACTATTTTTCTCATGCCGAGCATTTCTCATGTAGGCTTAGAGTATGTGTTGAGTGAATCCTTGATTTCTATCATAATTGTAAGAGTATAATGGTGATTGAATATGAAGGATCTTTAACAGGGTATTGAATCATGAATGATTTTTCAACAAACCCTTAGAGGGAGATTGTTGGGAAAAAATCCCTCAAGGTAACATTGAAGCATTTTTGTGGTGTTTGTGTTTATTGAAAAAGCTGGTTTGTTTGTTGAAGAATAGGGTTTATACTGTGAGTTTTTCAGTTCCAGAGATATTGTTGACAACCTATGTTGACAAAGAACATTGACAAAGGAATGGACAATCTTGAGGTAGTACAAAAAGAACAGATACAAGGGGGCTCTGTTTTGCAATGTTTTCCAAATTTTTGGGCCTCAAAATCGAAAAATGGGGGAACATTTTTTGGTAAATGAAGTTGTATGCAAGATCTATGGTGGTTTGGAAACTTGTGAAAAAGGAATGTTTCGGGGTCAGAATGTTGAAAAATGGAAAAGGAATGATGTGTGTGAAATATTTGAAAATGTGTGCGAAAGATAAGGCTGTGCGAAAGAAACTTGCACGCCTAATGCACCGTCAAAATGAGATTTGCGTGATCCAAGAGGATATTTCATGAAAAAATTCTAATCTTAGGCGTAAGGGTCAACGCCGGCTATAAATATGAGGTGACCCCCCTTATTTGATATATCTCAACATTTGGAGAGAATCATAGCTCCAGATCGCGTAATAATTTCATGAAAATGGAGTTGCGTGAAAGATTTTGAGTTTTAAGAAAGCTAAGAAAGTTTCGTGTAATATTTGAATATGCGCACATGGGGTGTTTTGTGAAAAAAGTAGAATATAGAATGCAAGACATTATTGTTGTGCACAAGACTCAGTAAGGGTTGCACGATGGATTTGGAGTTCCTCGGTAGTACATTGGTAAAGTGGTATTTATTAGTGGATGAAAGTAGGACATCAAAATATAATCTACAAATAGTGGAGGATTTATTCAATTGTGATAATGAAAGGACCTATGACTCTATAAAATGTGAGTGGACCTTTTGATGAAGTAGTGGGAACACATCAGTTGAGAGAGAAGTGAGATTTCAAATTGTGATTGGTTTTAAACCAGGAGGGACAATGAGTCCGCTTCAAACTTTGTAAACAACAGTTCTCTTTTTAGAGGATTGGGTACATCGACACATCACATATGTATGCTCCTTGGACGTAGCGCAATGAGGGTGAAACAATTAAAATTTTTGTGTCGTGTGCTTGTTTTATGTTTTGTTCATACTAAAAAATGAGATGGAGAGAGAAGAGAGTTTTGTCTAACAAAAAAACAAGATAAATAGGGGAAGTTGTTTCAATCTGTCATACCCTGATTCACCCCCCTCTTAGGGTATCTAACATAGTGGACGTAATAGTAGAGGCTCTAAATGATAGGGTGGAATGTACTCTGATTGTGCTCTCAAAGATATAAAGTACATTATTTGATTATAGTACTACACATTCCTTTATCTCATCCAAGTTTACTAAGTATATAGAATCATTCCATAATCTTCTTGAAGTAGAGTTATAAGTCAAGACACATGGAGGGATAATCTTAGCATCAATAGTGCATATAAACATTAGTATTAACTTTGGAGTAATAGAAAATCTAGTAGTCATTTATATGGTGGAATTTGACACTATACTAGGGATGGAGAGGCTATCAAATTATAATGATGACATCAACTACCAAAGAATGGAAATTTTAGTAGTCTTGAATTGAAAACCAATATTCATTTTTAAAGGAGTGATATCCTACCCTAAGAATTGTCTCAAAACACCTCCCATAGAATTCTGTAGGGAGATAATCCATGAATAGTTATAATGAAGTCAAAGTATAAGGATAGATAATTTCCCTATAAATAAGTAATTCAATGAAATATTTTATAAAGAGTTTCCTAGAACTCCCCCAAAAGTAGTGGTAGAGTTCTCTATTGAACTCATTCCTGGAACCAAGATGATATCAAAGACCCCATATAGAATGGAAAATGTGGAGTTAGATGAATTAATGAATCAACTTCAAGATCTTCTGGAGAGGGGATTTATCCAATCATGTGCATCTCCTCACGGAGCACCATTCTTTTTGTGGATAGGAAGGATGGATTAATACAGTTATAAATTGACTCTAGGGAACATAACGAGATCACAATGAAGAAAAAATACCCTTTCCGAAGGATGGACGATTTATTTGACCTGATTCATGGGGCTCAATTCTTCTAAAAGGTTGACCATTTATTTGGGAATCATTAATTGAGGGTGAAGAAAGAAGATATTATTAATACTACATTCTGAATAAGATATGTCCATTAGGAGTTTGTTATTATTACTTTTTTTCTGACTACTTCTATTTCTATATTTATGGATTTTATGAATAGAGTATTTAAGGACTAAATTGATAAATTTTTTCTAGTTTTTATTGAGGATATTATGATATATTACAAAAAATTTGAGGATAATGAGGATCATCTAAGGGTTATATTGGGAAATCTTAGGATGGAGAAGCTATTTGAAAAGTATAGAAAATGCGATTTATGGTTACAATAAGTTGAATTCCTGGGGAACATTATAACCAATGAAGGAAACTCAGTTGAACCCATGAATATGAATGTTGTATAGGAGTGGCCTCATTATATATTGGTTGACGAAGCGGGGATTTGTCACAGATCCCCGATCAAAATATTATTTACCTAAGAATGCAATATAGTGCACTCCCAGGGTCGGTCTCAAGGAGGCAACTTACACAACACCAAAATTATATTGTCACTATTTATTTTCTAACTAATATATAATATAAAGATGAGTTTGAAATATGCATAAAATATGAATATATATATATATATATGTAATGCAAACAATATGATGTTAAAAATAAGAAAGAAGAAATTTGTTCTTGGAGGATCATAATGGTTGATATCATTGTTTATTAAAATATTCTCAATATCAATTCAATGTAGTGATCAAAATATATCACACTACACCCTCCTATTTGAAATGTTATTTCCCCAACACCGAGATCTCTACATGTGGGGAAATACTCTTCCTAAAGTCGGCTAGGAGATCTCTTTGCCAACCATCGCTATACAAGCCATACTCCATCGTATGCATGACTTATATAGTCAAGGGAAGGATAAATGATGAATGAGAAGAAGAACTTGGTGATAGAGAAAATGGGGCAATCGCAAATCATAATCAATTTAACCACCACAAAAATTCTCAGAATTAAATAAAGATATTTAAATTGAATCACAATGAAACTCAAACAACCACATTCTCCTCCTCAAACAAACATCGAGGTTAGTTCCCCATTTTCATGGAGTTAGAAGAGAATACGGTGGGAGAAACACATAAAAGTAAAAATGGAAGAATGAGGTATGAAGAAGAAGAATAAAATAATGTATATTAAAAATATGAATAAAAATTACAGAAATAAGCTCCACCTTAGCCCCCCTGTAATAGATATATCATAAACTGGGAGAAAGGACACATATTTATAGGGAGAAGGGGTGACAAATTCACACACAAAACAATTAATCCTAAAGTTTCCGTGTAGAGAAGCAATTAAATGACAGAATATGTAATAGTTGTCTTCATAAATGTTGTTCCTTAATTTCTCCTCCGTTGGATAACCAAATTGGAGCTTCATTGGACGCTTCTAGAAAGAGTTATTAATTTAATATTGGAGGATTACTTTTTGGGAGGCAGCTTCCAGGCAGCTTCCTTCATATGTATGTCGTTCAATGTCCCTCATAATGGATTCCAAACGACTTGAAATTTATTGTATAAACGCTTCCATGAGTCCTAGAACATCTCCAAGTGTAAGCATCTAATTTGGAGTTGTGTAGACCGAATTGGGATTGCGTTATGGAAGTGGGGTCCGTTCTGTCCGCCCGGAAAACGCTTCAACGTTATTGAATTTTTACGGCTTCTAGAGGATCTAATCAGCTCTTGGTCCAGAAGACAAAAATGAATTAAATAAAATAAGGATTCTAAAAAAATTTAATTAGAAAATTTGAAATTTTATTTTTCCGGAAATGACCAAAATACCCCTGACGTAAAATTCTGTCAAAAATCCAGAATTAGTCGTTTTTCACATTTTGGTTCAAAATAACACTAAAACCTAAAAACATGATAATTACCCATTAAATAACACTTTTTTGGGATTATAAAAAATGTTTTACAGTATAAAATATATGAAAATGTGAGCTTCATCACTCCCCCACACTTAAACATTGCACTCCTGGGCAATCATCTTACATCCAAATCAAAATCCACACAACAATCAAAAATGAGAAAATATCAATGATTTTATCCAAAATAGAATTCCATCATGTCGCATTTATGAATAATAATTCTCTCATTTTCATTTAAATCATTAAAATTTGTTCAACCTCATAAATCAATCCACGGCCCAATCACAACCTACCTCACATTGAATTTTATGTCACTCCTCACTCAAGAGAAATTGAATCTAGAGTTATACTCATACTTGAAAATCGCATGTATCACCATAGGTTTGTGAAAATTATCATTTCTCCACAGAGTGAAACATGAAAATGAATTTAATCATGAGGGATTTAATTAAAGGTTCAAATGATTCTGTGGCTTAGGGTCGGTGGTAAAATGATTGAAAAATGTTCCAAGCTAGAAAGAGGATGTTGAACTTTTAAGTACAATGCATGATTAAATCAAGTGAAAACACAGGAAATTCCTCACTCAATACTGCTTTTAAATGTGAAAAACAACCCCACCCATCTTTATGACATGGTACATGAGCCAATAAGTGATTATAATGAATTATATCATCTAAATTATCCTCTCTTTGTTTCAAAGCTCCAGAAAGGCACAACTTTTTTTTCTTTTTTTTCTTTTTTTTCTTTTTTTTCATAGAGGATGAGCTGAAAAATTGAATACAATGAATGAATGAAAATTCATGCCCTTGATTTTTGGGAGGGACATGAGTCATAAAAGAATTTACAATGAGTAATTCAAGCTCATCTCTATTTTTTTTCTTTTTTTAGGAGAAATGGATGAACCAAATAAAGCACAACGAAATGACGACACATGCCCAATTCTCTTGTTATCCACTACCCAAAGTATTGACACACACCTCACACCACCCATAAATGATACACATACCAATGAACGCACACGAAAGGCCCTTCCCCCACACTCAAACTTGAAATATCCATGCAAAAATATTAAAAGTGCGGGTAGGTGGGGAAAAATTGGCTTGTAATGTGGCTTAAACCTATAAGGAAATTCATGGCATCTAAGGGCTTAAGAAGGATAAATGTAAAGGTGGGTATCAAGATAAAATGTGGCTAGCCAAAGAGATGCCTCAATCATTTCAAATACATTTCATGAAATCCAAAGCTTCAAAAGAGAATTATTCACAAATTCTGGTTCTCACACAAAATTCAAGTTTCCCTCAAGAAAGTGTGGATATTAGGAAGAATACGTAAAAGTGGTTTAGAATACCTCACAGGTTTGGAAAAATATTTTGCGTCAGTGTTTCATGGTCATGGATTTCAAAAATCAGTCAAACTCATAAAAATTATTGATAATCCAATTCAAGAAAAATGTTTTCACATCAATAATCATTTAAAATCCATTATTTCAAAAATCATTTCAACTCTTTAAAAATAAATTGATGTGTGAAAATTGATAAGAATATTCATTAAAGCTCAAAAATCCTAAAAATATATAAAAAAAATGAAAAGCACACAAGAAGAACTAAGAAGGTTGACACTCCCCCACACTTAAATTTAACTACCCCTTATTTCAACTCAACAAAATATAAATATAATGGTAGAAAATCAAAGGAAAGGAAAGATATAACCTGAAATTATTTTAGAGGTGGATTCCTTGAGTTAAGCTCCTAGAAGCAGCCACTTTAAAACTACAAGAAGTTAATTAAAATACATAAGAAAAATAAATAAAAAGAATGAGAAAGGGAAAATAAAAGAGATAATGCTTGGTTTAGACCCCCAAGCGGGTGCTAGGTTTTTACTGCCCCTAGTCAGGCAGATTCTGTAGATTATCCCCAATCAGAAGGTGGGTGTGGTTTCTTTGAGATGAACCACCACATGTGAGTTTTTTGGATGTCCATGATTAAACACTGAAAGTAGAGAACCCCAAATAAGATAAGAATGTTCTCAACCACCGAGAAAGAATAAAGAAGAAATTTTAGGTTCGTAGTGGGAGGGAATAAAAGATAATGATTCTGCCTGTTAACTTCGGTGGTGTCCTCCTCTATATGGTATGCAAATTTTTGTTGAGGAGGTAGTCGCACCACCACCAGCTTCTTCGGATCTTCTTCCTCGATTACCACCACTTTGGTGGTATCATCATCAAAATCCAAGGCCTGATCCATTTGTTTTGTATCTGAAATTTCAGGAAAGGAGAAGTCAGAAAACAATTCAGTTTGAATAAAATTAAAACATGACGAATCAAGAAAGAAATCTTCCCTTTCAAGTAATTCATCTTGGTAATTAATCTCTTCAGGCATGACCATTGGAAACTCAATCTCAGCAGGTTTGTCTTCTTCTTTATCTTCCAAAGAATGAGAGAGGTAGAAAGTGTCTGATGTTTCATTATCAAGTATGGGAAGATCATGTTTCAAGTTATCTTCAACAAATTTATTCCAAGATTCTTCCAAAAAATGTTGACCACCCATCAGTGCATCAGTTGGAATGTGTACTTCTGGGACCTCCTTGAGCAATGGTTGAGTGCGGGATGATGTGATAAGTTTCTTTATGAGTTCTTTCTCACTCTCCTCAGGTTCATTAACATAAAATGTGATTGGTGAAATCAATTTCACCACTCGTTCTGGTTCAGGTTCAGGCTCAGGTTTGGATTGCTCTTGAGATGTGCGTACATATTCAGCAATCCATTCAATTTGGCTCTCCAGTTTTTGAACTTTATCACTAATCCTATGAAATTGAGCATCAATTTCATTGAAAAAAATTTCTGGCACCTGATATTGGTCAGTCCATGCAGAATAATCACCATTGAAATACATAATGAACAAAAAGTTTTTTTTTAGTTTTTGAAATTTATGATTTTTTTTGTTTTTTTTATGAATAATGGTGTGTGCAAGTGTTGCGCCTCCCCGGCAACGGTGCCAATTTGACAAAGCGGGGATTTGTTGCAGATCCCCGATCAAAATATTATTTACCTAAGAATGCAATATAGTGCACTCCCAGGGTCTGTCTCAAGGAGGCAACTTACACAACACCGAAAT
Source organism: Viscum album (assembly GCA_963277665.1). NCBI lineage: Eukaryota > Viridiplantae > Streptophyta > Magnoliopsida > Santalales > Viscaceae > Viscum > Viscum album. The sequence goes on from OY728122.1 coordinate 644,810,872, forward strand.
TCTATTGTCACTATTTATTTTCTAACTAATAAATAATATAGATATGAGTTTGAAATATGCATAAAATATGAATATATATATATATATATGTAATGAAAACAATATGATGTTAAAAAGAAGAAAGAAGAAATTTGTTCTTGGAGGATCATAATGGTTGATATCATTATTTATTAAAATATTCTCAATATCAATTCAATGTAGTGATCAAAATCTATCACACTACACCCTCCTATTTGAAATGTTATTTTCCCAACACAGAGATCTCTGCATGTGGGGAAATACTCTTCCTAAGGTCGGATAGGAGATCTCTTTACCGACCATCGCTATACAAGCCATACTCCATCGTATGCATGACTTATATAGTGAAGGGAAGGATAAATGATGAATGAGAAGAAGAACTTGGTGATAGAGAAAATGGGGCAATCGCAAATCATAATCAATTTAACCACCACCAAAATTCTCAGAATTAAATAAAGATATTTAAATTGAAGCACAATGAAACTCAAACAACCACATTCTCCTCCTCAAACAAACATCGAGGTTAGTTCCCCATTTTCATGGAGTTAGAAGAGAATACGGTGGGAGAAACACGTAAAAGTAAAAATGGAAGAATGAGGTATGAAGAAGAAGAATAAAATAATGTATATTAAAAATATGAATAAAATTTACAGAAATAAGCTCCACCTTAGCCCCCCTGGAATAGATATATCATAAACTGGGAGAAGGGACACATATTTATAGGGAGAAGGGGTGACAAATTCACACACAAAACAATTAATCCTATCGTTTCCACATAGAGAAGCCCTTAAATGACATAATATGTAATAGTTTTCTTCATAAATTTTGTTACTTAATATCTTCTCTGTTGGATCCCCAAATATGAGCTTCATTGGACGCGCCTAGAAAGAGTTATTAATTTAATATTGGAGGTTTACTTTTTGGGAGGTAGCTTCCAGGCAGCTTCCTTCATATGTATGTTGTTCAGTGTCCCTCATAATGGATTCTAAACGACTTGAAATTTATTGTATAAACGCTTCCATGAGTCCTAGAACATCTCCAGGTGGAATAATCTAATTTGGAGTTGTGTAGACCGAATTGGGATACCGTTATGGAAGTGGGTTCCGTTCTGTCCGCCCGGAAAACTCTTCAACTTCATTGAATTTTTACGGCTTCTAGAGGATCGAATCAGCTCCTGGTCCAGAAGACAAAAATTAATTAAATAAAATAAGTATTCTAACAAAAGTTTAATTTTAAAATTTGAAATTTTATTTTTCCGGAAATGACCAAAATACCCGTGACGTAAAATTCTGTCAAAAATCCAGAATTAGTCGTTTTTCACAGTTGGGTTCAAAATAACACTAAAACCTAAAAACATGATAATTACCCATTCAATAAAACTTATGTGGGATTATAAACAATGTTTTACAGTATAAAATATATGAAAATTTGAGCTTCATCATCGGTATATGAGATATGTAGTTTCCTCGGTTTAGAAAGATATTATAGGAGTTTTTTTTAAAAAAAATCATGAATTTCTAATTCACTAATCATGTTTACTCGAAAATTGGATAAGTTTATATAGAAAGAGGAGTGTGAAGAATGTTTCCATGAACTAAAGAAGAGATTGGTTACTGCACCTATGTTAACTCTACCCTCTGTTAGAGAATGATTATTTATTTATACTAATTCATTTATAAAAGGTATTAGGTGCATCTTCATGAAAGATTAAAATTTGATTTCTTATGCATCTTGAATGTTAAATACTAAGGAATAGAATTATCCTACTCATGAACTGGATCTAGTTGTCGTTATTTTTCACAAAAAATATAGAGGCACTATCATTGTGGGGAGAAATCTGATATGTAAACATACCACCAATGTTTAAAGTATTTCATTAAGAATTATTTAAACATGAGACAAAGGATATATTTAGAACATCGTAAAGACTATGACTACCCAATTAATTATCACCCTAGATGATAAAACAAATTCATTGATACATTATGTAGGAAGGACCATGTTTTGCATGAAATGATGTGGATTCAAGGAGATACATTAATCAAGGACCTAGTAATATTGGGCTTGGGAATCATAAAGGAAGGGAAATCGTCAACCCTATTCCAAATTATTTCTAAACCATCATTATTAGAGATGATCAAGAAAACTCAAAGAGAATATCCTTTTTTAAATATAAAGATAGAGGCTATGAAGAATGGGATGTTTCCTGGGTTCAATATTGATTAAGAATGTGTATTGAAATTTCATACAATGCTATGTATACTATCTATATTGGAGATAAAGAATGAGTTGTTGTATGAAGATCATAACTCCACATTCTCTATAAATCCTAGAAGCACTAAAATGTATGTGTACCTTCAGGAACATTATTTGTAGGATAATATGAAAAGTGATATTTTTGAACACACTATAAGGTGCTTAATATGTCAATAAGTGAATGAATATTGAAATATTCCTAAAGGGGTATTGAAACTACTACCCATACCAACATGGATGTGGGACAATATCACTATATACTTCATCACTGGTTACACAAGAACAACCAAATGAAACAATGTGATATGGGTTATAGTGGATCAAGTCACTAGGATTACACATTTTATCACTATTCTTGAATATTTCTCTCTCAAACAACTTGCCAAGATATATATAAATGAAGTGGTGAGGTTTATTTGGGTTCCAGTATCTATCATTTCTGATTGTGATCTATGGTTTACATCTAAATTCTAGAAAATCCTTTAACATTCTATGAATACTAAATTGAATTTTAGTATGACCTATCAACCTCAAACTGATGTGAAATATGAAAAGACTATACAGACACATGAGGACATACTGAGAACATGGTCAATAGAACGTAAAGGTGGATGGGATCAACACAACCCTTTAGTTGAGTTCTCATAAAAAAACATCCACTTGAGTATTCAAATGGAACTATATGAAGATTTATATTGGATACAATGTGGAACTTCTACTTGTTGGGATGAAGTTGGTGAGAGGATATTCCATAGGCCTGATCTTGTGCAAGAGATGATAAAAAAATTTATATCATCCAACAACATATAAAGGCTACTTATAATTTTAAGAAGATCATTTATTACAACCATTGAAGGGAAATGGTGCCTAATGTTGAGGAAAAAGGTTTCCTTTACATATCACCATGGAAGAGAGTCATGTGATTTTTAAAGAAAGGGGCACCTAAGCCTAGGTACATTAGTTGCCTTTAGATCCTTGATTTCCTAGGAGTAGTGGCTTGTTAGATATGAATTCCACAAAATCTAGCTCAATTTCATGATTTATTCCATGAATTTCACTTGAGGAAGTACATAACTGACCCCTCACATGTACTGAATCTAGATATGGTACAACTGGAAGATGTACTCTTATATGAGGATCAACCAGTGGAGATCTCAGACTATAGAGACAAGGTCCAACATAACAAGACAACTCACCTTGTCAAAGTGTTTCAGATGACTCAAAAATATTGATAATCTATGTGGGAACCAGAGGAGAAAATGATACATTAGTGCCCTCACCATTTCTCAATTGATAGAATGAGTTCAAATTTAAAGGATGAAATTTATTAATGGGGGAATAATGTAATGACCCAATTTTTTTAAAATGATATTTGTTTTTTGAATAAATGTTTGATACATATTATATAAAATTATACACATAAAAGATACATAAAACCCTATAAAATTTTATCTCATTAACAAAGATCATTACATTATTCATATATGAGACCAATAAAAATGTAAAACATTATAACTGAAAAAAATATTAAATATAACATAGAAAATATGAAAATAAGCACTGCACTAATATTCTAGAGTCATCACCCCCATAAAAAATTCGTTAGAAATGAAAAAATAATATTAAACCAATTAAAATCATAAGAAATGATAATATAACCTTAAGAAAAATGTAGTGAATTTTTATTGAAATAATAAAGACGTATTTATAGGGTATAAAGGAAATGTGACCATTGTGATTTGACTGTTATAGATCATTGTTCAATATGACCGTTGGTAAATATAACCATTGGTAAATATGACTGTTTGTAAACACGACGATTGTTCAATATTACCATTGGAAACTATACCCATGGTTGATAATTTTACCATCATAATTAGTTTTTTAATTAGTAATAACTAAGTATAATTGATATTGAAAAGAGGACTCATGGCCTTAACTCGTTGAGTTGTTCAATCTGAAGCCCATTTTCACAACTTGGGAGGGGTGTCATCAATGGGGTTCTACCTTAACCAATCCCATTTTGAGCTTCCGAAAGTGAAAGATGAACAAAATAACCTATAACAGAATTTCATGTTAGTGTTTATAACCACCGGGTTGATCTTAGTCGAGCCACCTCGAGAAACTACCACCATAATACGCCTTACCCTTTGGGAATCTGTGGGAATAATAAAGGGGTTACATGTCCAGAACATATTTATTTTAAGTGTAAATTACATTGTATAAATAAAATGTTTATTCTATAAATTCCACTTTAAAATAGTTTTGATTAAAAAAATATATGTTTTATTGGGATGATTTTGATAATTTTATTTTCTGATGCAAATAAAAAATTATTGTATTTTTCTAGAAAATACATACACATTTATAATAATATTGGGTTTTCAAAATATTATTTTTTAATAAAAAAGTCTTTTAAAACACACTTATCTAAATATAAATGACAAAATAATTTTATAATAGCCTAGGAAATTTTTTTATGAGTGTCCAAAATTTGACTATGCTTTAAAAAATATTATTTTTATATTTAATAGATAAAATTCTCACATTTAGAGAATTATTCTAGAAAAATAAACATTATATTCTAAATCATCATGTCGAAATTATTTTATGGTGAATTTATGAAAATTTTCTAAAATAATTTAATTTTTCCTTGAATTTTCAAAATATAGTTTTGGGTTTTTTGTATGTTTAATAACTTCACATTTATTTAATAATTATGTAATAATTAATTAAACAAAATACAAGATTCAATATAAGTTATTTATTTAATTTTATGTAATTTAGTTTATTTTAATAAATTTCTGAAACTATAGGTGATTTTCTGATGTCTAAAAAGGTAAAACAAATACTTTGTGGAATCTTTAATTTTTCATGCCTAAAGAAGTACTAAAAAATGTTTTTAGTTATCATGAATTAAAATATCTTAAAATATGTACTAAATGTAAAAAACATGAGAAAAAACCATGGGTAATACCATTGTTTTTCATTTTCCACAACCTAGATTTCCAAGACCTATATTTGTAAATTATTAAACAATTCCTTCACTTTCGCTACACACACACACACACAGACACTTTTCAATATTCCTTCACTCCAAATACATCATCTACAATTTTATAGATTTTTCACTCATAAGGCGTCCCCCAAGGTGTCCTCAAGCCCCTAATGTTCCATCCTCATTTTTTAGGAAAAACTCTTCAAGGTAAGAGAAATCCCCACTTCTCTTTTCTATTCAAGTTCCGATTTCTTATGGTATGTATTCTAAATTAAAAACTGATTTATTTTGTCTAATATAACATACCCTATTTATATATGAATATTTTTTTAATGGGAGACCATTTTCCCCTCTAATTTTATCCTTTTCTAAAACCACGTTTTATACCCATCATGCGGAAAATTTTACTTCACTAATTTTACACTTTTACATGAGAAATTATATTTTACTTTTTATTTTAATAACCAAACCTTTTTACTTTCAATGGGTATTATGATATTTTTAAAGATGACCTATTTTATTCGGGTATTTATATATATGAAACTCAAATTTCTTTTCATGGGTTCAAAATAATGTAATGATCATGTCTTTAAACACTTTTGTACACAAATATTTTGATAAGAAATTTATTCATTATTCTCCATAGGTTATTAATGAAATTATTTTTTTATGATATATGTGGTTCACATGAAATTAATACATATGAAGGTTTCTCCATGATATCACTATAATGAATTGGGTAATGAATTTAATATCTAGAGATGACATGTTTTGTGGTACCTTTGTGCATAACCTTGGTAATTTTCATTTTTTACAACTAGGTGATTAACCATGGTGATAAGATTATGAATTTATAATTTAAATGTTGTACCCACATATCCATGTTATGATTAATTTTTTAATTATTTTTATATGACTCTTTTTCATGCATTATTGTTATGCCTCATGTTCTTATTGATTTGTCGCAAGATTACTTATCATATGTCTCTATTGTTTATTCCCCTATTGGGCTTCATGATCACACCTTTACTTTGATGCATATCCCCATTATATGATACATAATAAAAGTAACCTATAGTGAACACATGGTGATGTTTTTCAATTGGTTTTAGAAGAATGTTTTATGTTTTCACATATTATTTACTTTATTTATAAGAAATTAAATATTAAAAGATCCCTTATTTATACCATGTAATGAAAATTTATGTATTAAAAAGGTGGGATGCAATAGAATGTGAGGTTAGTTGAATTTTTATTGAAAAATAGGGCGAAATTATTTATTTATATATAAATTTGGATTCTATTTCATAAATTAATCTAAACCCAAACCATACCATTGTTTTTACCCATGGTTTGTACTAAATAAGAGTGGATTTAATTATTTTATAAGTATAAACAAGAAAATACATAAAATAATACCCTTAATGATGTGGAAGTAATTCATGTTTATAAGGAATTGATTTTAAATACATAAAATATAATATAGGTTTTATGTATATTAATTATTTTTTTATAAAATTTATCAAATGGCTTAAAAAACAAATTATTTTAATGAAGAAAGACATATTTTTTTCATGGATACTATCTATAGTATTTATGAAGTCACTTTTAGGATTTTAAGCATTCATAATGCATTTTATATAATTATATCATATTTAATTTTTTTACCCGAAGACTCGAATCCCTCATAAAATTTTGAAAAAATAACAATTGGATAATTTTGATATGATTATTTCAAAAAATATATTTATTTTATCAATATAATAACCTAAATATGAAAATTTATACTCTTAAATAAAAAACTATATTTGTTGAAAAATAATGGTTTTTTGATAATAAGAATTTTTTGAACCTTGTAAAAATTACATGTAACACCCCAGGATTTTATGGCATGTCTCTTTTAAAGTTAATATTTTCGTAAGCTTACGTTGCACGCCATACCCAACCAAAATTATAATGAAAAACTATTATAAACTAGTTATTAAATTGGAGGGTGTGAATAGTATTTACAACATTATAATATATATATATATATATTAAATTATTTTTACATTCATCCAAAATATTTTATAGGCATAAGATAAGAATATAACAAATTTTAAGCGTAAAAGAAATTTTTTTATAGATAGTTTTACTGCGTTTTGATGGAGAACTTGTTTTAAAACTAAATTGTGAAAACTTTATAAATTATATTTGAAAAAATAAACTTAATTTTTGAAAATATAATTTCAAAAAAAAATTAGGGTGATTTTTTTGTTAATTTATTGATAAGTTTGATTTTTTTATGAATAGTGAAAACACTACATTTTAATAGAAAATTGACTTTTCATCTGAATAATTTATAATGTTAAATTATATATTAAATTAGTTTTAAAGTAAAATTACATCAATTATACATGTATTAATAAAAATAATTTCATTTCAATATTTTTTATATTGAATTTGGATAGAAAACAATTCAAACTTTTGAACATTTTGACTTTAAAATTCTACTTTCACGCCCTGTCTATGTGATTAATTTTAAATTAATATTATCATATTATATGTTTTTATTTTTTTAAAATATATTCCTTATTTTTAATCCTAATTAACAAATTTAGTAATTAGGTGCCTTTTTTGAACAATATGAATTGTAAAATTAAAAGTTTTAATTACCACGGTTAAGGGTAAATCAGGTAATTTGTGGTATAAATAATATTATAAATATTAGAAGATTACCTTAAAACTTGTCATACTTTTATTGGACAAGATATGGTCGAAAATAATAATAATGTTTTTTATTTTATGATCTCTTAGAGGCACTTATATGACTTTAATCCATTTATAGTATTATATTTTAAAGAAAATTCAAATATGTCATATATTTGTTTTGAACTAGTTAAATATTTTAATAAGGGTTTACCGAGGGGATATATTCAACTATAAATATTTTTTTAAAATAAAAATTATTTATCTTAATCATGGAAATTTATTTTTAATTTTAGGGAAGAAATAATTACCTTAAAGGCTTGCATAATGATGATGCAGTAATGGTTTAATTAATGGAAATATAAAATAAATGATATTAAAATTATAAAAAAATATAATTTGACATAATTAATTCCATACATAATCTTTATAGATGACCTTAACATGTTTGTTAAGTATTAAATGAGTTGGTTCAAAGATATCTTGTTTGATTGATATTTTTAAAATGTCAATGTAATAAATAATATCAAAATAGACATTGATGATATTTTAAAATAATTAATATTTTATTAATTGATATAAAATTTATAAAAATATAAAATTGAAAAAAATTATTCATATAAAGTTGAAAATTTCATCTATGGTTCATTTATGGTTCTTTTATAATTTCATAGAAAGAATATTAACTTTCAAATAGTAAATATGCATGTAGTCATGGTAAGAGTTAAAAGGATTAAATAAGGGATAAAACCAAAAGATAAGGGTAAGAATAGGAATTAAAATTGTGTAAAAATTATTTTATGATGTTTATTCAAGCCTTATTATCTTAATATATAATTATTGTTGTTTAATATAAAATTTTCCATAAAAATAACTTATATATTATTTAAATAAATTATAGTTACAAAATGTCACTCTCTTTGTATTTAATATCTTTTATGTGTCCAAATTGATAATAAATCATGATATGAACAAAAATTAATTTTTATTTTTATCCTAATGAACTTATTTTAATTTTATAAATTTATATTTATATTTTAGTAATTACATAATTACCTTAAATGCTTCTGAAATACGAAAACAATATTTATTTAATTAACAGAAAAATAAAATAATTGATTTTAATAGTATTAATTTTGAAATATTTGGGATGATATAATATTTATAATGAATATTGTATATCTATAGGATATATTATATATATTTTAAAGTATTATATTCTAACTCACACTTTTTCTTGATGTATTTGATGTCAAATTAAATGAATAGTATAAAATTTGACAATAACGATAATTTATTGAATTAATATTTTTTAAATAATTGAAAAAGACCATAAATGATAAATATTAAAAAATGGGATAATATATGGTCCAAAATGCCTTCCATTATTCATTTATAATCCATTTTTAAGTATTTGGATCTAAAATTTCCTTATTATATATTTTTTAATATTTTGACAATTTCTGAAAGTGCCCCTCACCTCTATTATAAAAGGACACCTCATTCTTCACATATTCATAACACTTTGAGACTTATATCTTGAAAAATTAATACCCATTTATCTTACCAACATACATATCAAATTTTTTGAGGTTATGGTTCTTCCCAAATAACTACCATAGGTCTCTTAAGTTAAGTTATAAAGGATGCCCACCGAAGAAGAGGTATTCACCTTTACCGACTCTTTTATATTTATTTCTTATTATAATTAATATTACTGTGATGTTACCATTATAAAGTAATAAATAAGTTATAATATAAATTATTAGATGTTATTATTATTATTTAAAAACCATATTTCACCTCTTCTCTATCCTACTAAAAACAAAACCACAACACATGTATATGTATGAATTATCGTCACCATGTCGTGGGGTAATCTGTTTTTCCTCACTAATTTAATTTTATGTGTATAATGATGGAAATAATTAATATATATAATAAATATTATATTATACTTCTTATTTGAAAATTAATGTACCATACACTTCCTTACCCTTTCACCATTAAGGGAATGATATCGCCCCTCGTGCGTACGTACGACCTACCATCTCAACAACACGATGAGATTGATTCTCCATGTCCACAATTCAAGAATGATTATAAGAATGCATATGATGAATAAAAATGATATATATGACCTTAATATAATTATTTATACTAATAAACTATATCCTATGCTTAATAACTAGGACATACATAAAAAAACCTGCATAGGAAAATGAAGCAGTTAACACTCGAAACAAGGGTAATAACGAAATATTTTTAACAAATGGGTGATAATATGACATAATAGGAACATATATGATATAATGAATACATATGATCATGTTAAAAATTAATAAAATTATTTAACCCACTATACAGGATGTTATATCATGTTCAACTAAAGTAAAGTGCAAGGTAAGAGATTTTCGTCTCACTTTTATTTATGTGGGATAGATTCCTTATTCGCTAATTATTTATTTTTTGTAGTGTACATAATGAACCTATAATATAATATCATTAATATCCATATATTCATGTTATTTAAAGTTTCATTTGAAATTATGGCGCATAGGATTTAATTGATTTCAAATGGGTAAGTTTTTATTTCAAAATCTCATCATTTTCAGGATTGTTTATACTTAAGTATCCGCTGGGGAATATTTATCTTCCATTTTTATGTTTTCCTAAAATATTTTTATAAGATTTTAATATTATCCTAAAATTGGTTAAATCTATAGTAACCTTTTTTTAGTTTTTACAAATTGTTTTCAGAGGGATTTTCATGCCATTTTCAAAACAATACCTCTTTGGATTTTATTGAAAAAGTGAATGGAGTCCTTGTTTTAACGTGTACGACATGAAAAAAAATTAAGAATTCATGACCACACAAATATTTTAAAACATAATTTATTTTTTAAAAATCATGTTTTAAAATAAAAGTATTTTAAAAATATTTTGTAATTCTATAGTTTGTAAAAAATGAATTTCAAAGAGAAAAATGATATTTTCCTCAAGAATGTTTTTTTAAATATATTTTCATTCATCAATGACATAAAATCATTATTTTACTTATGATATGAAGGGTATATGTTTTATTAATATAATCCTAATTTTTTCTTTGGATGATTTATGATCATTTTTAATGTGGATGTTCTATTTTGATACCATTCTTCTTATTACTATGAATAGTTTATTGATATGTACATTAACTGGGGGAATTATTCGCATTTCATATGATAATATTTCAATAAAAAATGTTATGTTTTTTATGTTTCACCAATTTCACATGAGAAATAAATTGGACTTATTATGTGATGGGTGGGGCCTGCTATAGCCCCTCGATTCATCAGTAGGTCTAATGAGAAAAACTAGAACCGGTTTTGGATGAGGACTTTACCATTAGTGGAGACTTCTTGGTTGAGTCCTTGAATTTTTATTTTATATGCATGGAATTATTCATTCTCTAATTATGAGATTATTTATTTCCATTCCATGTGATTATTCGACTAATAAAATATACATGGTTAAGTTTCATTCTCAGGGGATTATTAATATGGAATTATTCGATCATAATTTATTCCTTCCATATTATGATTATGTTGTTGATTAAATGTCATGTGTTTCAGTTAATTACCTTTACATAATCATTTATGATTATTCATGATAGATTTCTTGGTATGTATACCCTTACTGAGCATATGAACCCATCCTTTTCTTATGTTTTTTCCCAGGATTTTATAAAGTTTATTATGAAAAATATGAAAGGTTAAACTAGGATAATAATGATGTTACCAAAGAAAATATATTTTTTATTTTATATTTAAAATGTAATTTTAATTTCAAATATATATATATATATATATATATATATATAGTTTAGTAGGACTAGTAAAGCATTCGGTCTTTGGGATGTGATTTCTTGTATCTTATTCCAATGTAATAAAGTAAGGTCTCGACTCTATGCTACTGGGATTGGGATATTTATAGTGGGTATAAGATAATGTTTAATATAAAATTAGAGAAATAGATTTAGGAAAACATAATGAATCCCTATGAAGGAATTTGAAAATATACCCCTATAAACTAAGCTTATGACTTAGAGATTATTTATACCAAAATATTCAATTTAGGTTATGTGATTCACTAGTTTTGAGGTTATAGATTATGTTTCCTAATGTTATGATCTACCATTACTTAAAAACAGAACCTAGTAGAAGGAATGGAAACCGTATCAACACACGTAATCTATGTAGTTATTTCCCTCCTATGAAAGAAAATGTTGTTAGAGTAGGAGAAAAAAAACTTATAACTATATTGAGGTAGTTGACTTAGGTTATTAGAAATATCCATACCCATTCAGAGAAACCAAATCTACAACACTAAGGAACAATTCTAGATCCCATCATGAGATAACAACCTCCATCATTTAATAGGACTGAAACTCCCATTGTAGATGAGGAATTGATGATTTTTATAGAGAAGATATTTCTCTATTAGGGAATTATTGAAAGGGGAATTTTTTTAAGGAAGTTTTCCATATTTCAAGAGATTAGGGTCAATGTTGGTTATTAATTAAAAAAATGAAGGAGGAAGAATAAATTGATAACATTGAATGGAAGGATTTTATGGAAATTTCAAAGAAAAATATTTCTTTCACAAAAAATGAGTGGATATAGAGATGCAATTCTGGAGTCTAATACAAAAGGAAGGGTAAAACGTTTATAATTATAAATATAACTTTAAAAGGTTATTTATACATGTTACTGACTATGTAAATAATAAAAATAGTATGATAGATCATTTATTTTATGGACTGAAACCAATTATATAAGGGGAACTAGTCTTGGATCATTTTTATCATATAATGATATCATATCCTATGCTATCAAGATAGAGAAATAATTCTCCATTTTCTATTGATTAAAATCGAAGCAAGATAAGAAGATGATGATAGAACAAAAAACATATAAGTGGATGAAAAGAAAGAAATAATTTTTAACTTCTGATAACTATTGAATGAAACACTCCGGTACTTTTTTGAATAGAATGTGAGTTTTATAAAAATGTGCTGAGAAAGTCCACTAGGTTCATGATTGAACGGGAGATAAATATTTTTACATTGTCTGATGTTTTAATTTTAAGGATATGTGGAACTACACAAATAAATTTTCATTGAATCAAGGTAATATAGCTCAAAATATGCAAAGAGATGAAGATCAAGTTTACTCTATTACCATAGTTGAAGTGTAATGATTAATGTTATCTTTTATTTAGATCTTTAAATAATAATATAAGAGTATATTATTTATGATAAAAAAATTATAGGTATTATAGAATGTATAAGGATTTTACTTCAATATTATATCTTAAAGGATTTAAATACATGTATTGAATGGTACTAATAATCAGGAATGTTGATTCAGTGGAAGGTTGGTCTTTTGGAAAAAATCATTATTGATGGAATATAACCATTATATATTCTTTTTGTTGAGATAATAATGAAAAATATATGTTTATTGGGTAGTATTAATGGCTATGAAGGTGGTGAGTGATTTTATGGTTTATGTTTGTTGGTATTAATAGATTTTTTGATTTAAGGAACTAATTAAATAATCTAATATTATACTTTTTGATGAACGTATTTTTTTATTAAAGTTTTCATATGGTTATTGAATTAATATATTTGATATTTGAAAATAAGAACTAAATTATATTATTTGAGGTTAATGTTTGATAAGTGATAACCATCTTTCTTATGGTAAATATTTAATGTCCGAAGGAATGACTTGTGTATATTTTGATAAAAGTTTATTAGGAAAAAAATCATCTTAAATATCCATATTTTGGTGTACTAAATGAAGTGGAGAAAGATAAAAAAATAAAAGGATAATATTATTCTTAGAAAATGTAATATAATCAAGCATGTTTACTATCTCATGTGCTTATATGAATAGTAAAAGAGTCCCTCAGATCTAGGACAAAGATTTTGGAACAAAAACGTTATCTATTTAATTTTTTCAGGGAAATCAATGACCTTTTAACTGATCATAGATTTATAGTTTTGTGGTGGATAAATTAATAATGGTAATGTTCTATATCAATATCCCTAAGAAATTTCTAGTTTTATGTTTATACAATGTTTGTGTTTTCTCTTTACACTAATGTTATCCTATTTTAAATCCAAATTTTAGGGTGACCCATAGATTTCCCCTACCCTCTTATCAAGAGGATGTTTTATTAATCCTATTTTTGTTGTGGCTTTCCACAAAGTAATTTTAAGTTATAAAACTTTGACTTTTGAAGTTTAATTTCTATTTGTGGGGAAAAGTTATTGAATTAGTGTATATTGTAACACCCTAAGATTTTAAGGTATGTATCTTTTCAAAGTTAATCTTTTCAAAAGCATACATTGAATGAAACACCCAGCTTAAATGTACATTTAAATATCATTATAACCTAGATGATAAATTAGAGGGAATGAGTAGTATTAAAAAAATTATTAAATTTTTATATATTAAAATGTTTTTACATTAATCAAATAGATATTATATTTATTAGATAAAAAAAAACCAATTTTATGCATAAAAGAAATATTTTTTTGAAGGTGGTTTTACAACCATTTGATGAAATAGTTGTTTTAAAACAAATTTTTAAACTCTTTTATAAATTATATTTAGTAAAATGAACTTAAATTTTGAAATAAAAATGTAAAAATTCTCTTAGGGTGATTTTTTTGGTATTTTTTTGATAAGTTTCATTTTTTGATGAATTGGGAAAAATACTAAATTTGAATTGAAACAAACTTTTCATCTGAATAATTTACAATGTTAAATTATATTTTAAATTGGGTTTGTAGAAAAATCAGATCAAATTGGGTTTATAGAAAAATTAGATCAATTATACATATATTAATCTAATTAAGGTCATTATAATATTTTTTTATATTGAATCTTGATATAAAAAAATTTCAAATTTGTGAACATTTTCACTTTAAAAACCCGCTTTCATGCCCCATCTATGAGAATAATTTTAAATTAACTTTATCCACTTCTGGGTTTTGATTTTTTCAAAATGGATTTCATATTTTTAATCATAAGGCCCAAATTTATTAAATAGGTCCCCTTTTTTGGAAAATATGAATAGTAAACTTAATAATTTTAATCACCATGGTTAAGGGTAAATCATGTAATTAAGGGTAAAAATAATATTATAAATATTATAAAATTACACTAAAACTTTTATTAATTTTATAAGAATATTTAATGTCAACAAAACCATCCCTTTGATGATTTTAGGATCACTTAGAGCCCCTTGTATGGCTTTAATCCGTTCATAGTATTTTATTTAAATGAAAAGTCGTTGATGTCATACATTTGTTTTTAACTAGATAAACATTTTAATATGGGGTTAACTAAGGGATATATTTGAATATAAATAGAATTTATAAAGATAAGTTTGTTTTATTCATCATGATAAATTATTTTTAATTTTAGGGCAGAAATAACTACTTTTAGGGCTTGCATAATGATGATGTAGTAATTTCTTAATTAATGAAAATATCAAATAAATGATATTAAAAAATAATAATAAATATAATTTGAGATAATTAGTGCCATAAATAAAATTTATGTATGACCTTGCTATTTTAACAATTTATTAACAGAGTTTTTTTTGAATATATCTTTTTTTATTGATATTTTTTAAAAAAAATAAATGTAATGAATAGTGTAAAAATAGACATTAATGATATTTTAAAATAAATAATATATTATTAAATGATATAAAATTTATAAAAATATATTATTTGGAAAAAGTATTGGGATATAGGTTAAAATTTCTTCTATGGTTCATTTATGGTTCGATTGTCATTTTATAGTTACAATATTAACCCTAAAAGAGCAAAATATTCATGTAGTCGGAGTAAGATTTAATGGGATTAAATAAGGGTTAAAACCAAAATACAAGAGTAGTAATATGACCTAAACATGAATAAAAATTATTGTGTGAATATTTATCACCTTAATATCTAATATTAGTAGTTTAATGGATAATTTCCCAAGAAAAGAACTTATGTATAATTTAAATCAATGATAGTTACAAAATGTTACTCTCTTTGTATTTAATATATTTTATGTATCCACATTAGGAAAAAATAAATATATGAATGAAATTTCATGTCTATTTTAATATTAATGAACTTATTATCATTATAGAAATTTATATTTAATTCTTAGAAATTATATAATTACCTTAAATGCTTCAACAATGCTAATACAATATTTATTTAATTAAGAGAAAAATAACCTAATTGATTTTAAAAGTTTTAATTTTAATATATTTGGGCTGAGTTAATATGTATAATGAATTTTATAGATCTATATGATATAATAGGGAAGTTTTAAATCATTATATTCTAATTCATAGCTTTTATTGAAGTATTTGAAGTCAAGCCAAATGAATAGTATCAAATTTCACAATAATGATTTTTTATTGAATTAATAATTTATTAAAATATATAAATATCACAAAAAAAGATAAATAACAAAAAAAGGGAAAATATATGATCTAAAATTTAGTCTCCTATTCATTTATATACCATTTTTAAGTCTTTTTCTCTGGAATGTCCTTTTATATTTTAATATTCTGATAATTTCTGAAAGTGCCCCTCACCTTAATTATAAAAGGATACCTCCTTCCTCACTTCTTCACCACACTTTAAGCCATATATATCAAATATGTATAGACCATTTCACTTCCCAATATCTTTATCCATGTTCTAGAGTTTTTAGTTCTTAAAAAATTCAAATCCTAGTTCCCTTAAGAGAATTTATAAAGGAAGCCCGCTGAAGAAGAGGTAATCATCTTTATCGATTCTGTCATGTTTATTTCTTCTTCTACTTCCTCATAATATTTTTTTTCCATTATAAAGTAAAAAATATAATATAATATATATTTTAATATGTTATTATGATTATGAAACAACCATATTACACCTTTTATCCATCCTATGAAAAATGAAAGAACTACACATGCGTACATATGGCTCACCATCATCATGCCATGGTGTAATCCGTTTTCATCACTTATTTACAAATATTGGTATAATTATGGAAATAATTTATATATATAAAAAATATTACTGATATTTATTATGTAAAAATTAATATATTATTCACTTCCTTACCCATTCACTATTAAGTTAATGATACCATCGCTCATGCGTACGTACAACCTACCATCTCCACGCTGTGATCCGATTAATTTTCCATTTTCATCATTTAATAATCATTATAATAATGTATATAATTAATAAATATTATTTATAATAAATTAATACCATTATTTATATTAAAGGAATATATTTTATGTATAAGAACCAGGACTTACATGATAAAACATGCTTAAGAAAATTAATCAGTTGACACACGAAACAAGGGTAATAATGAAATATTATTAAAAAACGGAGGATAAAATGATATAAGAGGGACCTATATGATATAATAAATATTGATATTAATATTCTAAAAATTATTAAAATTATTGAAATCAATATATAGAATGTAAGACCACGTTTAGCTAAAGGAAAGTGCATGGTAAGGGATTTTCGTCTCACTTTTATTTTATGGCATACATGCTTTATTCAACAATTATTTGTTTTCTGTACTTTATATAATGAATCATTAACATAATATCATGAATATCCTAAAATATATGGTATATTATATTTTATTTTATGTTATGGGGTGTTTTATTCAAAAAATTATGAAGTTGTAAGGGTTTATTTCAGAATCTCATCATTTTTCAGGATTGTCCATGTTTAAGTCTCCACAAGGGAATATTTCACTTACATGTTTATGTTATCCAAATATGTTTTCAGATTATTTCAATATTATAACAAAATTGGTTAAATTCATTTTATCCATGTTTGACGTTTTACAAAATGTTTTGAAAAGAATCTTCATTTCATTTTCAAAAAAAAATCTCATTTTTATTTCATTGAAAAAGTGAAAAGAATATTTGTTTTAATGTGTATGGAATGAAACTAATATATATGAATAATTTAAAATGAAATGTTTTAAATAATATATTATTAGTTAAAAAAGTTATTTTCAAAATATTTTGGATACTTTTTGTTTTAAAAAATGAATTTCCAAGTGAAAAAGCATATTTTACTCAAGAATGTTTTTTAAAGATTAATTTGTTCACACATGACATAAAATATTTATTTTAATTAGGATCCACTGGGTATAGGTTTGATTAATATCATCCATATTATTTATTTGGATGGTTTATGGTTATTTTGACTATAGTTTTTCTATTTTGATACCATTATCCCCATTACTCTGAATGGTTTATGGATATGTATATCAATTGGGGAAATTACTCACATTATATATGATAGTTTTTCAATAATAATTTTTATATTTTTTATTTTTCACCCATTTAATATGAGTAATTAATTGGACTTAGTATGTTATGGGTGGGGCCCCCAATAGCCCCTTGATGCATCTATAGTTCTCATGAGACAAACTAAACCAAGTTTTTCCTGAGGCATTACCCATTTGTGTAAAATCCTTGGCTAAGGACATGAAAGTATGTTTTAGAAGTCTAGCATTATTCATTCCATCATTATGAGATTCTTTATTTATATTCCTGTGATTATTCAACTAGTATAATATCCATGGTTATGTTTCATTCTCATGTTATTATTTATATGGATTTATTTGATCACCTTTTATTCTTGGAATATTATGATCAAGTTATTGATTAAATGAAATGTGTTTCATTTAATTACATTTACCTAATCATTTATTATTATATATGATAGCTTCCGTTGTATATAAACCATTTCTAAGCATCTGAGCTCAACCCTTTGTTATGTTTTATTTTTTCCAAGGATTCCAATAATATTATTATGACTGATATGTAGGGTTAATCTAGGATAATAATGGTGTTCTCCAAGAAAATAATTTTTTATTTTATATTTAAAATTTAATTTTAATATCAAATATGTATCTAGTTTACCTTGACTACCAAACTATTTGGTCATTTGGGATGAGATTCCCTATATCTTATGCCAATATAATAAAGTAAGGCACTAAATCCAAGCTATTGTGGTTAGTGTCATTACCTTACATTTGACTTCATAATATTAAATCATAATTTATTTTTAAATAAATATTACATAAAAATAATATTAATTGAAATATAATTTATATCATTTTTTTTGAATTCATGAAAATGAGTTCTTTGATTGAAACTATATATTTACCAAAAAATGAATTCTCATTTCATCATATCAGAATCTAATTTTTATAAAACTTGTTATTTAATTCTTATAATGTATTAATAAATGATAAATATAATAATTATTTTATTAAAAACAAAAAAATATACAAATTTATACTGTGAGGGTCTTGATACATTGACCTTTATTACACCAATCAATCCCCCATGTTTAAGGTTTGGAATAGTGAGATTTTATTGGGGTGGTTTAGCGAACATGGTTTGGGCCATAATCGTGATGAACATAAAATTACCTCATAAAAGGATTTTATTGTTCATCAATTTTTGAATCTCATCTGAGCCTTAGTTAAGCGAAAATCACAAGGATGTTATCTCCCTTAGAAGCTCTGATAAATGGGATTCATAAGGTACGATCCAACTAGTTGATACCATCTCTTAATTCATCTATGTAAATTGGATTTATCATAACTATATATATATATACTGACCATATTATCACAATATAATGGTTATAATATCAATTGAAATGTTGTTTAATAGTATTTTTAATTTTATAGGATATAATTTATAATGGTCCAAAATAACTACAGTAGTGAATGTGTTTTCTAAAATTTCATTTCTTAGTAAGAAATTTAGTCATATAAAAAAAGGAATTTCATTTATAAATTCTTTGGTTGTTACTTTAATCCTAAAATATGAATTTTTCACTTGAATTTTCATTCATACATTAAGATAAATTCGGGTAATTCTATTCCATCCCCTCTTCAAGCCCCAAGTGAGTTCTTAAATATTTTGGTCTCGCCATAACACTGTGAACATGTGAGTTTTCTTGTTTTATGAACCCTTTTCACTACAATATAAGATTTTTTTATGACTAATACTTATTTAAAAGATCATTCTCAAATGGTACCACCTTTGGATTCAGTACAAGTGAGGTTTTTGGTATGTACTTCTTCAATAGGGATTCATGGAGCACATCACGTACTTGAGGTAGGTTAGGTGGGAGTTCTAGTTGATAAGCCACCTCTCTTATATGATCATGGATCTATAAAGGGACGATTTATCTTAGAATAATCTTTCCATTATTCCAAACCCTAATGGATTCCTTCCATGAAAATATATGAAGGATCATTTTATCTCTAAACTCAAACTCTAGGTCTCATCAATGATTTTCTGCATAACTTTTCTATCGACTATGTGTAGAATTCATATGACCTTGAATGGTTTAGAATTGATATCTCATCTCTTATATAAGAGCAGGTCCCATAATTTCCCACTTTTTTTATTGCATCATTTTTGAATCAAACACCTCTTCTCATACTGATCCTCATAAGATTCCATTTTAATTTTATAATAGGTATTATTGTTATATAAGAACTCCACTGGGGGAAAGTGTTGATCCCAAAAACCTTTTAAATCCACAAAATATAATGTAAGAATATCCTATAAAGTTTAAATGGTTCTCTCATACTAACCATCCATCATTGGGTGATAAGTGGTGTTAAAACTCAATTATCTATCCATTTCTTATAGAAGTATTTTACAAAAACCACGAGGTATATGTCAAATCTCAATTAGATAAAATAGAGAGTGGAACTCCATGTAGTCTTACCAAATCCATTATTTATATCTTATCATGTTGGTCAAGAGAGAAATATCCCTACATAGTAATGAAAAGTGCTTAAATATCATTGTGATCAACTACTAACAAGATGGAATTATTGATTTATAGGTCCTTGGGAGTCCTATGATGAAATATATGGTACTGTTTTCCCAATTCAATACTGGTATAGGAAATTGTTACATTATACCCTTTGAATTTTATCATTCATACTTGGTATATAATAATACAAAGAATCATGATAGGATAAACATTGTATAACATCTCTATGTTTTCTATTCAATTATTATTTTGATATGACACATATCTGGGTTCTATTCCTTATAACACCATATTTGTAAAAGTTAAACAATAGGATATTAAATACCTTTTTCTATAGAACATTATCATAATTTTAAAGCCTCCCTAATTCACATAAGAATATATGGTTGAGAAGTTATTTGAGAAATTAAGGATGGATATCCTTTTAGTATTCCCATGTCCAAACTATGCACATCTAAGAAGATTGTATCCCATTAAATCCCCATCATGGATAGGGTTACTGGATACTTTCTACTAAGATAATCTACTAATTTTTTCACCTTCCAAAGATAGTAATGAATTGAAGAATCATAATACAAGATCAGATCTTACCATCATCAATAGTGCATATTGATCTCCTTTTGTGAGAATATATACTTCAGGATTTTATGATCTGTATATATTTCACACTTCTCCTCATATAGATAATGCCTTCAAATCTTCAATGTGAATATCATTGAAATAAATTCTATATCATGTGTTGGGTAGTTTTGATAATGGATATTTAATAGATGGAGGTATAGTCTATAATTTGTTCATCATACATGAAGAAAATCCCAATCATTTTTTGGACGCATACCTATAGATAGAAAATCCTTCCCCACTAGTGGGTGATGTGACCATAAGTGTAGATATCAACATTTTTATCATTTTTTCTCTTGAATTATCGTGGGTGGCCAAAATGGCTGATTTCAAGGCGTCAAATGGTATGAAATCACTAATTTTGGGTACAATGCCTTTGAACTATCTCTAATGCGATTTGTTTTTGGAGAAAAAAATGACCAATTGCTCTCATATCCATGATTCATGAACCTAAATACCAAAGGTAGGAATTCATTGTGTCACATGGCCAATGACACTTAATAACTCATATTATTTAATTGAATGGGAATTCGGGCTCATCAAACCCTTTTGGGGGAGGTATTACATATTTCCAGACTCTCTTATAGATATAATATTTGTTCATGAATCCTTTGTTCATTCCCAAGTATGTATATTATGGATTACCATATGGTAATGATTGATTATAAATACACATGGGTTCAGAATCATCTATATGTATTTGAGGTTCTATATCAATTATGGAACCTGTATGTATCTGAGGTTCTTCATCAATGTTACCCTTTTATGGAAATATAAGGGATTCCTCAATCGTTTATTAGAATGATTCTAGTTTTAAGACACTTTTTGAGGAACTACAGAGTTTTCTATCATCTTTCAAGAAAAAATTTGTTTTGATGTCGGGATCAAACCCATAAGATAGGTTTCCTTTGTATCCTCAAGAGAGAAATCATAACCCATGTAGTTCGGTGACATTGGATATGACACAACACCTTTTAGATCCATGAGATAAGGACCAAACCATACAGTTTAAGGTCATATGGTTAGGAGGTTTAGTTGGAATAAGCCTATTCAATATGTGGTGTGGGACTTACACAAAGGTGTAACAACAGACCTAGAAGAGGTGTGGTCTCTCATGTGGATTGTACCCTACTATTAATGTGGCCCAATGAATGTTAGGGTGGACTCGGGTGTTGGGTTTGGACCTCAAGGAGGCTTATGACATATCCCAGTTAGTTGGGAATAAAATCCAACATTGTTCAATACATCGAGACTTACACATGGAAGTGCCCCATTTTGGGGGACATGATTGGGGATTACACTTGAAAGGATGCCCATTTGAATTGATGTGGTTATTTATTATTCATATAAAACTCCCAGATGGTGCTGCTTCATTGGGAAAATGGTCCTTTGAATGTTGAGGTATGGTTTATGTGCTTACACCAAATAGGAAGCCCATTTTAGGATTGAAATTGGTACTTATATATATGGATAAGGACCATGTGATTGTGTCTTACACATGGAGGTATCCCATATGTTGGTTTGGTATTGTGTAGATGTCAGGATCACCACTAACCTATTTTACGATGTGATTCATTATCGATGTATGAAACAAGAGGAAAATGTAGATATGAAGATCACATGATCCACTTTGTCCACTGGTAGACAATGTGCTAAAGCCTGAAGAGAGAGGGAGAGGTATTTGAGTGTTCCTGTATCCTCTTTATTTTTTAACTAGGATAGTCACATATTGGTATCTATCTTGATATATACTATGATGATGTTAAGAGACACCTCATGAAAGAAAGGCTAAAGGCTTACTCAAGGAGGGATTCCCTGAAATTGGTTTTGGGGGAATGACCTCATTACCTATTAAAGGTAAAGGAAATTTTGATCCCCTCTATTTCTTCCCAGAAATGGGAGGTTCACGTGATCACCCAAAGGTTGGAACCTTTGATACCATGGGAATGTATAACTAAGGGTATTCCGAGGGCCAGACTTATTTTAGATGTTACACACATGACTCATCTTACAACTGGTATGTAAACCTGAGGGGTAACACTGAGTTACTATATGATTTGTTCATACATGTTAGGTATATTTGGAAAGGTCCTTAGCCTCATAAGATTATAATGGTTTATAGAGGGGTCAACATGAGGGCCGATTTAACTATTTAAATGAGTGATGGGATATGTAGAGTGGAAATCTCTAGGGTTCACCATTCAGTATAGAAGGTTCCTATGTAGGATGAGGTTACCTCCACATAGCCTGTTTCTATGTGGGGGAGGGGACCTTCCATGTAGTGTTGTGCTACATGAACCTATGTTCTTCTCAAATAGCATGTGGCTACTTGGGGCCAATTTTGGCCTGTGTAGCGTGTTGCAAAATAGGGCTGAATTTTTCTCATGTAGATTTTTGTTGTGTGGGATGGGGTTTCGTAGGCATAGTGTTTTCTAAATGGCGTGCTTATCTACAAAGGGGACATCCATTTCACACCCTGTAGAATGGTTCCCACAAAAGGTTTTCACTTCATGTAAGGAATGATTTTTATTATTTCCAACTTTCTACTAGACGATTGATTTTTACCTTATAAGAATCAATAGAAAGGCTCTAGTTTTTTTGGTTCCTCATTTATCATCTCCATCGGCTCTCCTCTGTTTGATTTTTCATCCATTTTTTTGCCCCCTCAGGGTCTATTTATTGAAAAAATAGAGGTATTGGATACCATAATGTCTGGTCATCCATGTTAAACCACATGCCTTCTTTTGTGGGATCCCAAAAGGATGACCCAACCCATGAACAATTAAGTCAATGGGGATAATTTTTTCATGGTGATTAAAATAACTATCCTACCCCACAAATGACTTTGTTTTATTTTTAGGATCTGGTGGTACTACCTCATAGTGAGAACTGTTTAGTTCAATGGGATGGTTGTTCATGGGGGGAAATCACCGCTTGTTCCCATAAATGACTTTATTTCATTTGTAGGCACTTGTGGTTCAGCCCCATTTTGTAAAACATTTCATTAGTGGGTGTTTCACGAAGTGGAAGAACACTATGCTGGGTGGTGTTCCATGAAAAAATTAGTGCTTTGTGGTTTAATACCTTTGAATATTTTCTTCAGTCTTCTTTTGGGTTTCATTTCTACCAAATTATCGATCATGATATAATTCCTTTCTTAAGTGTGGAATTTTTAGGATGTAACAAATTCCCCAATAAGAATTGGTTCTTATTAGTACAAAGTGGAGGATATTATAATGTAGAAAATGGTCCTATTTTGAACCAATTTTCGTTGCACAAGTTGAACCAAAGGAGGGGACCACACCTATAAATAGGGGCCCCAGGTCATTTTTCTACTTCCAGATTTCTCGGTGAACTTAGTGCTCTCATAGAATTATAAACTATTTCTACTTCCTTGAAATACTTCCTTTTATATATGATGTTTCTGTGAAACATGTTCCTCAACCCATGAACTAAAATCCTTAACCACGAATTGTAATTATTGATCTTCCACTTAGTGTCGATACTTCCTAAAAAAATCATTTCATGGACTCTTGTTTCACTAGCCAACACTTTGGGGGCCAACATATTTAGCATCATGCTCCCCGTAAACTCATGGATCATGAGCTTATAGTTAGCTAGCCTATAATTGAGTGTAACATCATGTTTCAAGTTTTACTATGTATTATTTTTTAACCATATTGAATTAATATCAACCACTTGAAATGATACACTATAGGGAAAACAATGGTTATGGCTTCCACATCTACGATTGTGACCGGGAGAATAATGACTATGGATGGATATAATGAAGATGATGTTCAGTCTTACATCACCCCTCAAGAGGGAGTTCTAAAAAACTTCTTTCACCAAAACGTATTTTTTATCCTCTATCCACCAAATTCTCACTTTATAATATCAAACATCAAGACGATTCCCCTCTACCACCTATCTTCTAGAATCTCCAATATTCCTGGTTCAAATGTCGCAGGAGATTTCCTAGGAGAATATCTCTACCATAGGGAAAATAATTTCTTATCTAGTCCAATAATGTGTATTTATTATGAATGGTTCTATGTGGACACAAATCAATCAACCCAACTAAGATACCTCCTTGTAATCAACCATTCATGATTATATGTCTATTTTCAAGATCTCATGATGCGAACCCAATAGAGGATGGAGTTCCAAATGGGACTTGAGGTTAGGAAGATTTTTTTTGGATGAATGGGATTGGGAATTTTGGGCGTTCCAAAATTTTAAGGAACTCACAGAATAGTTAGATACCATAAACTTATACCAGGCAGTGTGGGTCTCTTAATTTTCAGTCTACCCGCTGTCAGAGATATTTCTTGAACTGCTTAGTCACTGGTGTTTGAGCACCAATACGTTCCACCTATTTTCACAGTGAAGTATTGATTAGTTTATGGGATATTTACCAATAAGGGGGAATCCCCATTTTTAGTGAAATGTATGATGAATTCTTTCCTACAACAAATACTTGGGAAAATACCGAGAAAGTGTCTCCATTGGCCAGAGACCCACTGATAGCAGTAGAGAAATTACTTGGTCAACTGCTCCACATCATTCCATTAGACACTTAGATAAAGTTTTTCTTGCTAGTTAGTGGTTTGAGGCTGAAAGTTCCCGACAACAGGACTCACCCAACACACCAGATTCAAAGTATTCAAAGTTTGTACTTGGATACCTTTGATGGGGGTTAGTACACTATGTGGGATTACAGACTCCATCCAAACATATCACTAGACTTCAGGTTGGTGGGTTTATTTTCCATGTTCCTGAGCAGATGGATTTTCCCATACCATGATTCCTACATAGATTTCCAGATATATACTTTGATGATGGTAGTCACATTGTATGATGGAAAACCGATCAACATGGTCGTCCCTACCCTTGCACATATTTATGAACTATAGGGTCAAATACAAGAAGTAAGATTCCTACATGGACTCAGTGGGCCATTTTAGTTCTTTTATAGATTATTGGAAGAATATTATCAATGAAATGAGTATCTACATACAACGATGATCTACTACTCCAATTGTCTCCTCACCCTACTCAAAATATTTGGAATTCTCCGTAAATTTGTGGACATCAATGGTGTAGTCAAGCTGTTGAGTGATTTTTCCAATTTTTTGAGCCTTACACTCCACCTTATAGAGTAGTGG
Source organism: Viscum album (assembly GCA_963277665.1). Taxonomy (NCBI): domain Eukaryota; kingdom Viridiplantae; phylum Streptophyta; class Magnoliopsida; order Santalales; family Viscaceae; genus Viscum; species Viscum album. The sequence goes on from OY728122.1 coordinate 644,837,519, forward strand.
TGGATGATAGAAGGGGTTATTTAGAAGAATGATATTGTATTATTTTTTTCCGAGATGAGATCGTAACTAATTGGGTTGATTGGGTAACCATTTTTGAACCTTTCAGTCTTTATAGGTTCGAAAAGAAATTTGGATGCCTACAACATGTTTCATCTTTACCTATTACCCAGATTAAGAGGGAATCAAAACAAGTCATTATTCAACAATTGTGGTTAATTATGACACATGAGGATTCTAAAATGAAAATCATTTCCCCTCCCACAGGAGTTTTAACTAACTTATCATGGAAGTATGATCAGATGTGGGTGGCTTACTACCCTAATGGAGTGTTGGAAGGTTCTGTTCAATGGGTGCATAAACCATTGGCCAATCCTGGTCTTTCAAGCATCACACTATGTTTTCTTACTTCTGTTGATTTGACACCTATACCCACTTATACTAGAGGAAGACGTTAGTGCCTTCATCATAGGTGTTTAGAGGGAGCTTCATCTAACAATCATCTTTCTGTGGGGTCTGATTTGGACCCTATACTCTTGACTGAGGATATCAACAATCCCACTTAGGCTGGGCCAAGAAGGATATCATCAAGAATTCCCAAGATTGAAGAAAACCCTCCCAATTTAGCCTTTGAGATTGAAACCATCACAAATGTGTATTATTTTCCTTCCTATGGGTTTCCATCCTGGGTGAGAATATCCACTCTAACCACAATCCTGAATCACATACTTGTTGTAGAGACCCAGAGCTTGACGTACACGGACATTACATTACTTTTGCGGAATACTTAATACATAACAAAAATAGACACACAAGGACTGTAATAGTTTAGTGTCTTTGGAAACATGGAACGTAATCTTCTAATCGTAGTGAAAGATCTTCAACATCTCCCATAAAGATCTTCCACTTTTTGTTTCCTTACCCTAAACCATTATTTTAATACTGGGGGAAAATAAAACATAAAAAGGGTGAGCTCAAATTCTCAGTAAGGGTAAGCATGGATAAAATAAAACATACCATATACATTTGAACTTAAAAACATGAACATAATGTCTAAACATAAAAATATTGAGCAAAGACATAAAACATGGAAGTACATAAAGTATATATCATAATGGAACATAAATCATGATAAACTAGCATGGGAATAAAACATGTAATTGTGGCATCCATTAAGCACATGTAATGATTTCCATAGTAGCCAAGGCATTGCTGCCAAGACCATCTTAGTGGACAAAGTCCCTTTCTGAATCGAGTTCACTCCTCGTTCTAGTCCTGTAATACCGAACCAGATTAACTTACCATTCCAGCCATGTCTATCTCATGAGATATATATCCTTACCCAATGCATTTGAGGGAGATATAGGTCCCACCCATCTCATAATGAAATCATTCTTACTTGTGCCACAAAACAAACATACATCATTCATAAAAACCCAATCAATAAAATGGGGTTCATAAATATCATCCCATCATCACATAATACATATAAAAGAAATGGATATCATTTCATAATAGGAGAAGTGAAACCATGTAAATCATAGAGACATTATACTTGAAATATAAACATATGAAATAATGTCATCTTAGAAGAAAAATGGGTTTGACAAAACACTTGAAATGAATTCATGAGGAAAATATCCTTTTTTCTTCAAAATAATTTTCTTTTCACAAAATGTCGTGCAATTTTAAAAGAAAAGTATTTTGTTGAAAATATTCATGAAATATTTTGGAGGAAACTTCATGAAAATAATTCTTTATAAAACTGTAAAAAATCCTTTCATGCCATATAAGTTAAAAAAACATTATTCTCGTACTTTTGCCGAAAAAGTAAAAAAGGACCTCGTAAAAGAAAGATTCCATACATACCATGTAGTAAAATTCAAAAATGGGTAAAAAGGAATTTAAACATACATGGAAACATTTTTATAAAACTTTTACGTGGATGATAAATATAAACCCAGTAAATACTTACGTATAAGCAATCTCGGATAGAAAACAATTGAGATTGCAACATTATCCCTTACCTTAGGTCTGATATACTTCGTACGTATCCAAAACTCCTGTATAATGATTTGAATAATGTCATTTACTTATTACAGAATCATATTCATTGTAATTATATCATATATGGTTCACTTATGACTTTATATTACCCGTTCTTTTGTAAAATCGTGTTAAAGTATCATTTTGGTTAAAATCGTCTCATTTGTCGTTCGTGTTTTAACTTGTAATTATTCATATGATTACATAGATCATGATTACTTACATCCAGAATGTAAAAAATTATTTATATATATTATATATTCATAATATTCATATATATAATGGATCGATAAATGGAAAGAAATACACCGTTCATGGAGACGGTAGGTTGTACATACGCATGGACGTTGTTTTCGTTTCCTTATTGAATTGAATGGAATTCTGTAGATGACATAAATATATATATATACATAAATCTAGTAGAATTATAATGTCATATATTTCATGATTACTTATTATATATACTTTATAATAATTCTTGAATGGTTATCATGGAGAGTGAATCTCATCGCGTCGTGGAGACGGTATTCCGTACGTACGCACGAGCGATGATATCATTACCATGATCATAGAATTGTATTAAAGTGTATGTATAATAATACAGAATTAATATCACTTTAAAATAATCATATATATTCATTACTTTCACCATTATACCCATCCAAGTAAGGTGGTGGTGGAAAATAGATTACACCACAGCGTGGAGAAGGTATTCCGTACGTACGCACGCGCGGTGATTTCGTTTCTCGTAGGATGGATAGATGGTGAAATATGGATGTTTCCTAATTATAATAACATATCAGTATATGATTGATACTGATTTTATTACTTCATAATGAAACAACTAAATAAGAAGAAGTGGAAGAAGAAATAAAGTTGAAAGAATGGGTAACACACATTACCTCTTCTTTGAAGCTCCTCTTTGAGACCTCCTCTCAGGGCAATAAAATTGGTCTTTGAAGAATACCAAGACCTCTAGGATGTTTCTAGGGAAGTGGAGAAGAGAATTTGGCAGGGGTTTTCTGAGCTTGAAGGCTCAATGGGGTGTGGGGAAGAGAGGGAGGAGGTTCCCTTTTATAAAGGTGGATAGGGGCACCTTTGGAATAACTAAAAATATTATTTTATTATAAAGTCATATTCGGTTTTTAATAGCTCCAAATTGAGTTATTTCGAAGATAAGGTGGGTATGGGTATAAATACTCTAATCCAATAGAATTTATACAAGTTTAGGTTTCTATTTTAACCTTATCATTTAGATTTAACTTTAAGTTGGATTATTTAACTTTTACCATGTCTTCTTTTTTTCTTACATTATAAGGTTAATAAACTCACTATAATGAGCCAAACGAACCCCAAGTTGTTTATTATTAATATATATAACCTTATCAAAGTCATTGGGCCGAACCTTAAATTTTTATGAATAAAATAACAATTAATAATATAATATTTGTTTTAAAAACTATTTTATGTCAATTTTGACACTATTTGGTAATTGATTTTTGTGAAAATAATAACAGAATGAATAGTTCGAAAAAAGTTAACTAAATCAATACTAACATTGCATATTAACCTATAAAATTATTTTAATTCATAAAAAGTCTCAAATTACATTTATTTGTGTATTTATAACATCAATTATGTCAATATTTCATTAATAATATAATTACTGTATCATCTTTGTGTCATAAATAAATAAAATTATTTAATGTCTAAAAATTATAAATAAAATACCATTATTTAGGAAAGCTTTTTAGATTTATAATCAATATTTATAGTCGAATTTATCTTATGTATAACCCTATATTAAAAATTATTTACTCATTAAACATCGATTTTAACTATTTTAAGCCTTCTTTAAATAAATTAATATTAAATGTCCTAATCTAATAAAAGTGGGCCAATATTGTCATATTTTATTCCTAAGGTTGTTTTTGGTCGAATTACTATTATTCAATAGGATTAGGACATGTGTTAGGGTAATAGTAATATCATTTTTACCCTTAATTATCCTATTTATTTTTAACAGTGGTAAATAAAAGTAAAAAGTTACTATTCACCAAAAAATATTTTCATCTCATTGAACCACATTTTAGTCCTTGATATTAATCGTGTCTCTCGGATTTTCGAAATTCCACTCACAGAAGCGGTAAAATTAAGTTTTATGAAAAATTCAGTTTTTTAACTACCACTTAGTGGTTTCACTATTCATCAAAAAAATGAAAGTTTTCAGAAAAATACCAAATATTAGGCCTAATCTATATTTGATATTATGAATTAAAAAATGATATCTATTTTACCAAATTAAAAACATATCAGTTGCATTAATTAATTTAAAAATTAATTCCGGTCGTCAAAACAAAAAGATTGTTTTTAAGAGATAATAACTATCAAAAGATTGACACTTGTTTATGTCTGGTTTAAATGTGAAATTACATCCAATGACCAACATTGTATTAAATGGTAAAAATATATTCTAAATATAATTTAAAACCACTAAAATTAATTATTTCGATTAAAAAAATATTAATTAAAATTTAGTGATTTTCACTGTTCATCAGAATATGAAAGTTATCCAAAAAGTACCAAAATTTCACCCTAAGATAATTTTGATATTCCAAATCCAAAAATGAAGTCCATTTGGAAAGATAAAATTTATGAAGTTTCAAAAAGTGGGTATTACTTTTCATAACGGCTAGTTCATAATAATATTATAATAATATCTCGTTTAGTGAAACTCGGTATTGCGTACTACACACGGTATCGAGGAAGGTCTTTATTGCATGTAATGCAAGTCAGGCCAGGGCTGCGTGTAGTGAAATATCTATTTGGTGTTGCGTATAACATAATCAAAACTTATTTCATTTATACATTAAACAAAATCAATACATAATGTAGCGTAGAATAGTTTCTACAAAATGAACTTGAAATTGTGTGTAACGTGAGCCAAGAAAAGTGTTGCGTATACTGCAAGAAAATATGGTGTTGCGTATATCACAAGCTAATTTTGCTGTAGCGCACAACAGAAGACATTAAAAAAAATATTTTTCATAAAATCTTGGGGTGTTACATTCTACCCCCCTTAAAATGAATTTCGCCCTCGAAATTCGTCGGGGTTATAAATGGTTTATTACATGAGAGTTTCTTTCATAGAAACACACATCGTAAAAAGGAATACTAAAACTTCATTTAAAAGAAGGAATGTTAGAAACATAACGGATACCCAAATAACTCATCACTGTGTTTCCACATTGGAGAACATAGGTAAAAATATGGATATGGAGGAGAAATCTAACCATCATGTTCGGATGGAGAGTGGTAGAGAACATGGCTATGAGAAAGCCATCAATCACAAAGCCATAAATTTGTGATGATCTAGGGTACCATCTGATTCATCGGATATATGGGAACTAGGACAACATTTTTGGTTTTCAAGATCATTTCCCTAAAATTGATGAAATTGGAATTAGAAGAAATACTTTCGTGATTTTGGTACAGTCTCACCGTTGGTCGTTCTTTGGACAATTTACACTTCATCTCTTAAAGAAATGTAGTTGAATTTGTCATTCGTGACGTGTTAGTAGATCATGTGATAGAATGATGGGTCATTCCATCTGTCTCAAACAAAAGGTTAGAAAAGTTATCAAAAATACATAAGTCCGTATATAGTGAGATTAATCATCTATGGTTCCTAAAACGGACTTATACTTCATATATCATACTGTTTAATATAATAAAACTAGTTTATACTTAACAGGGACTTCATGTAGGCCAGTGGTAGGCGATAAAGGTCAGTCGCACTTCAGTTGTGGGTTCGATTCCCACAGCCTTGTCCAACGCGATGGGCTGTTGCCCATCCTGTAGGTTGTCCTTTTTCTAAAACTACATTACTATAACATCCCATCAATAATATCGAAAAAACGTCTATCCTTAAACAATACTAACTTATTTCCAATATAATCCATTCCAATCTTTAGGATTATCCATAATACTGCAGTCCACTCTCATATTATAGTGAAAACGATTACCAGAGATTTCATATAACAAGCATGTTAATACCATCGTTGATCCCCATATATCCTAAGATATGTCTTGTTGGTCCCATTCCAAACACTCGAAGGCCTTAATCATGTATTCTATTGAAAAATGAATACCCATTGAATCTTAGTGAAAACTTGAGTGCTGTCAAAAGTTAACTCTTTCCACATACCAAAACCCCAAAATTCTATATACTCAAACCATGATATAACTATTTCCTTATATCAGTCATGAGCTCATGAATACTGTCAAACACTTCATTTTCTCTTTATCCCTTCATTATGCGCATATCATCTTTTTTTCCAAAAATATCTCAATCACTTTCTATGGTTACCGGTACTATAAAATTATTGAAAACCATAGTAGACCAATACATAAATATTCTAATATTCCACGATACTATATACAACATTATTTTGGAATCCCATTACATAAACACTTAATCATTCCACCACATCGTTGTCATATTCAACATCACTGATAGTAATCGCATGTGACTTCCCTTTGTCCTTTGCCTTAAGTGGTTGCTCATGTCGATCATCCCTAACCCTTGGATCAAGGAATTTATTAGCATAATGCCCCATTTCATTGCACTTGAATCATTGAAGTGTTGGTGGTGAATTCTCTACAGTCTTTTCTTTATTCACATCATTAGAAACCCTTTTTCTATTACTTCGACACTCAGTTGCTCGATGACCTTATTTTCCACACTTAAAACATTTTCTAGTCCCTTTAAGACAATCTCCACCATGCTTCTTTCCACACTTTGAACATAAGGAAACATTCATCTTCTTTTCACCATTATTATGAGATTTCTCCTTGAACTCCATCTTTCGTTTCTTGTCAAAACCATGAGATGGATAAGTAACACCAACTTCAATTTCTACCTTGATAGCACAACACAAAATTTCTTCATAGATACTGAATTCTCTTATATCTAATTCCCTTCTAAGATTTTGTTTTAAGCCACTAAAGAATCAATCAACTTTACTTTCAGGTTGGATGATAAATCCAGATGCATACCTTGCAAGCCTTGTAAAATTCGCTTTGTATATACCAACAGATTCATCATCCTTTTGCTTTAGTTCAAGAAACTCATTCTCAATCTTTGTTCGAAGAATACGAGGGAATTGCTTATTGAAAAATAAGTTCTTGAACTCGTCCCATTCCATGGACTCAATTTCATCTCTTGGCCTCGTATCCTTGATAAGATTCCACCATTGATCAGCTTCACCTTCTAAATGATATACTGATAAGATGACTTTATCATGTTCAAAACATTGAAGAACTGAAAATATCTTTTCAGTGGTACTGATCCATTGTTCAGTAACAAGTGGATCAGAAGACCCACTGAAAGAAGGTGGACGTTGCCTCATGAAGGACTCAATAGAATATTGTTCCCTTCTCTGCTCATTTGGAAGTCCAGAATGATTCATATCTTGTGTAAGTATAGAAATAAGATTTTTCACTCCATCTCCCATAACATTTGTTTGTTCAGGAGGAAAATCATTTCATTGTCCATTGCATTGATCAACTCTGTTCCTCTGGTTTCCAGCCATCGTCTAAAACCCAAAAAGAATAGTATGATAGAAAAAAATCATGATAGGGAAAAAACATAATAAAGGGGGAGTACCTTCAATATATAACATCTTAGGTTTAATTCTAAGATCATTACCATAATTCTAGGACTATAACCTATAATTACACTTATCCTTAGGTACATCCCTAGACATAGCTTAGAAATATCTCTAGGGATCTCACTAAAGTTATCACATCCTAGTTTCCAAAGGTTGACTAAACCTTTCCTCTGATACCAACTATAGAGACCCAGAGCTTGACGTACATGGACATTAAATTACTTTTTCGGAATACTTAATACATAACAAAAACATACACATAAGGACTATAATATTTTAGTGTCTTTGGAAATTTGGAACGCAATCTTCTAATCGTGGTGAAAGATCTTCAACATCTCCCATAAAGATCTTCCACTTTTTGTTTCCTTACCCTCAACCTTTCTTTTAATCCTGGGGGAAAATAAACCCTAAAAAGGGTGAGGTCAAATGCTCAGTAAGGGTAAGCATGGATAAAATAAAACATACCATATAAATTTGAAATAAAAAATGTAACGCCCCGACCCCAGCTACCCAGAGCCGGTGCATTACTTCGTAACATTGGCATGATCCCAAAAGATCAAGTCTCGAAAGACCGATTAGTTTAGTAGCCTTGGAAACACTAGATACATTCATAAGTCTTTCATTACATCAAAATTAAACAAACTACAAAAAAACATGGTCTTCATATTCCACACTCATATCTTCACTGATTATTCTTGCATGTCAGTCATAAAATACTTCTTCACAACCTGGAAAATTTTTAAACATTGAAAGGGGTGAGCTCAAATGCTCAGTAAGGATAACAATAATGCGGAAGCTTTCATAAATAAACATTAACATTTAAGGCAATGTATAACTAAAACAAAAGCCTCTTAAACATGAACTTCAACATAATATGGCAAAAGTAAAATGAGATAATGCCATTTACTTCTTCACATGGATATTCTACTGGTCGAATAATCACATGTAATATCAATAACCACTTTCATAATGATGGAATGCATAATGCCAGACTATCATAACCACATAGCCAAGGCCTCGTGCCAAGACTACAAATAAGATTTTGTCAAGGCCTTGTGCCAAGACGCTAGTTTGTCTCATGAGACCTGCCGATGCATCGAGGAGCTATAGCGGGCTCCACCCGTCACTTATTAAGTCCAATGCATTCCTCATATGAATAGGTTTAAACATATCATAAACCATAACATAATCGTATCTCATAAAACAGGCATAAAGGAAACATAACATTTCCACATTTCAATCACAAGATATAAATACAACACATTGATATAATAAAAATGCTTTCAAAACCATTTTCAATACCAAAATAAAAGAGATTCAAAACATTGTATTTATTTTTCAAAAAAAAGTGATGGCTTGTAGAGGAAGCCGAAACTCAAATAATGGTCACGGCGGCGGAGAAGTCATTGTCGCCGCATATGTATGGAAAGAACAACATTACCTTTTTGTCGTTTAGTAAAACACTTCGTATAAAAAAGATTCCTTTTGAATAAACGTAAAAGTCAAAGGGGTTTATACAGCGTATAAAAGAAAGTTTTGTATAAAACCAAATATGCCTCAATGAAAGGGGATTGAGACGAAGTCCTTAAAAAGATCATTTTTAAAATAAAATAGATATATTATGTGTATTCACTATAAGTACACATAAATAATGTACAAATACAATATAGGACATAATAATATCATGACATAATTTGAAAGTAGGAGATTAACCCAAAGAATGGAAGTTGGGTTAAGAAGTTCCCTTACCTTGTGTCCGACTTGACTCAACCGTTCTTTAACCTCCTGAATAATAAACTAGAGTTAATATCTACCTTATTAAGAACCATTTTAAATTTCATTATCCTTTTTATATCACTTATTACAATGTTATGAACATTATGTAATTATTTAAGTTAATAACGGTCGTTTTGTCGATCTTTGGTACATGAGTCAACAATAAACTTCTTATAATTATAAGTTGTTCATGTGGTGAAATATCCATTATATCCAGAATTATATTAATGATGTAGATATCATATATATCATATATATACAGTACATACATTCATTTATAATATTACATCACATTTAGAGGTAAGAAATGAAATGCACCGTTCATGGAGACGGTAAGCCGTACGTACGCATGAACGCTACTTCCATTTCTATTTCATATTTTCTGGAATGGAATCATAATGATATGAGAGTATATTATAATTCCAGTATAATAACATATATAATATCATTAACTTTATCCTTCACACATCCCACATATGGTATTAACGAATCAAATCACTTTCAGGGGGCGGTAGTCCGCACTTCCTAAAATGAAATTATCGCGTTTTACCCATAATGGAAATCATAAAGTATGCCATAAAGGAGAAATACAGAAGCATAAGTAAAACAAAAACATATTATATATCATATATAAAAATAGTTACATCTTAATGGCCACCTTTGGAGGTGTTATATGAGTGTTGAACAATCATCGTTTCGTGAGGCAGAAATTCGCCATCCACAGAAACCGTATGTTCTTTAACCATTAGATGTAGGTGTGTGTAAGTGTAGCTCGAATCCTTCTTATAACAACATCCTAGTATATTGAGGATACTGGTGTTGTTACAAAAGAAATGAATAAAAAGAGTTTAGGGGGTTGGAGAAGAAAAATAAAACAAAACAACATTAGAAAAGACATTACCTCAAAATCGGGTAACTCTTTTTGATTTGAGCTAAAGGCTTCCTTGGGAAGAGTTCTGCCCAAAGGGAATCCTCTAGGATGAGGAGAGGGATGTGGAGAGAGCAAATGGGCAGGGGTTGGCCGAGCCAATGGCTTGAAGAGTGTGTGAAATGAGGTAGAGGTGGGGGCCTTTTATAAGAGGAGAGGAGGGGCACTTTTGGAAAGTAAAGGAACATTACATTATTTGAAAATGTGTTTCGGTTTTAAAAGGTCCCACATTGATAGAATTCGTGGATAAGGTGATAAGGCATCGAAATCCACTCATCCAATTGGTTTTGGCCATGTGTAGTTCATAGATTTTATATTACCTTTCCATTTTATTTAAATCGTCAAATAATGATGTCATCGCTGCATCATTATTATGTCATAAATAATTAAATTTATTTAATGTCTAAAAATTATAAAAAAAATACTATGATATAGGAAATCTTTTTATCTTTCCAATGACTATTTATAATCAAAATTTGGACTTGTGTAACCCTACTTACAAATTGTTTTAGTAAAACACTTTATGTTAGTGTCATTTTCACTTTAACATTAAATAAAAAGTAATTTATGTTATTTCCCAACAAAAGTGGATCCATGGGGTCCCCAAGTTAGGCCATGGCTTGTCTTGGTCGGCCATGACACAACCAATGAGGTTGGGACATGTGTCTAGGTCATTTAATATTATTAAAGTATTATTTATACCTTAAACTACCCTAATTACCACTAATCGCGATTAAGAACTTAATAAGTTACTATTCACCAAAAAATTATTTTTATCCCATTGAACCACATTTTACTTCTTTATGACAACCATGTATGTCGGATTTTTGAAAATCAAATCACAGAAGTGGTAATATTTCATTTAAACGAAAAATCAGTTATTTAACTACCACTTAGTGGTTTCACTATTCATCAAAAATTGAAGTTTTTCAGAACAATGCCAAAATTTCACCCTAAGCTATAATTGATATTCCGAATTCAAAAATGATGTCTATTTTACAAAATTCCAAACATATAAGTTGTATTAATTAATTTTATGATTAATTCCCGCTGTTACGACAAATAGCGTGTTTTCAAGAAACAATTGATATCAAAAGATTGGCAATTGTTTATGTCCAATTTCAATGTTAAATTATTTCTAATGACCACCATTGGATAAAATGGTAAAAATATATTCTAATTATACCTTAAAACCACTAAATAGTATAATTTATCACAATAAATTATTTTGATTAAAAAAGTTGTTTTAAAGTATTTTTCACTATTCATAAAAATTAGAAGTTCTCAGAAAAATACCAAAAATTCAACATAGGCTAATTTCGATATTAGGAATACAAAAATGAATTCCATTTTGAAATATAAAATTTCTATAATTTTAAAAAGTGGTTATTACTATTCATAACGACTACTTTGATTTGTCGCGGTGTTTTAGAACTCGAAGTTGCGTTCAATGCAAGCTATTTCATTATTGAATGAGAAGCGTATCGTGGAAGCTCGGGGTGTTACATTCTCCCCTCCTTCAATAAATTGCGTCCTCGCAATTTGAAATTTTTCTTTGATAATAAAAGGTTCAAAATAGAAAATACCTTTGTGGAAAACCCACATCGGAAATAAGGTTAATAAATATATAACATTAAAAGAAAGCAGGATAAGTACAAAGGTCACCCGATATAGCCCATTCTAGGATTATATGAAAATATGGATATGGAGGAGAAACAAACCATCAAGGTCTGATGGAGAGTTATAGAAATCAGGATTAGGAGAAAGTTTAACCACAAGAAAATCACAAACTTGTGATTGGTTAAACGGTCATTGAATCCCCAGTTGGAAAAGTTAACCGACAACATTTTTGTTTTAAGTTACCTTTTATAATGTTGAGGAATTTATTTAGGAGATTTACTAAGAACGTAAGGGAATATACATACTTGTTATGTATACTATCATTCGTTAATAAATTTTTGCCACAAACCCATCTTTTACTCCAAATGGTAACGGAACTCAAAAATATTCTATTTATCCTAATTGTATAAGGTTCCAAATGTTAACACATACCATTTAGATTAGTAAAACGATTTTGTAATAACCAGGGACTTCCTGTAGGCTAGTGGTAGGAAATAAAGGCCTGTCGCACTTTGATTGTGGGTTCGATTCCTACAGCTTTGTCCGACGCGACGGTTTATGCCCCACCCTGCAGGTTGTCCTTTTCCTAAAACTATAGTATTATAATACTCCAAAAATAATCTTCATAAATTTTTTAACCTTAAACCATACTATCCAAAAATCAACTTAATCCACTCCAACCTTTATAGTTATCCAAAATACCTCTGTCCAGACTTTCTCTAAAAGGTCTCTTAATTCCAAAATCAATTTATCAGATTCCCCAAACAAAGTAAAGTTTCTTTTATTGTCACATACTAAAAATATAATTACCTTCATCATATTAAAACCTTACTGAAACCAACAAGTACTGCAGTACAATCCTTATATAGATCACATTATTCTAATAACCAGAATATAATCCATGAGTCCAAAAGCACCAATACATTAGTTATTCTGCTTCAACTGTAGTAATTGCATAAGATTGTCCTTGATCCCTTGGCCTTTTCTGAGGTAAGTTTCCTTGACGCTTAGGACATTCATTTGCATAATGACCCATTTCTCTACAATTGTAGCATTCAACTTTGACAGCCTCTTTCTTTCCCTTGCAATCACGTGCCTGGTGACCTTTTTCTCCACATTTATAACAGACTCCCATTCCTTTTAGGCAAGTACCAGGGTGATTCTTCCCACAATTATCACATAATGGAAAATCCTTCTTTCCCTTTTTCCCTTTATCTGTCTCTTGTTCCACCGTTCTCTTCTTCTCTTGCTTTACTTTGTTGTCATAAGACTTAGAGAATTCCTTTTCTGTCTTGATAGCACATGAGACTATATCTTCGTATGTTGAGAAAGATTGTGACACTAGAGCTCGACGGAGAAATGGTTTTAACCCATCAAAGAAACGATCAATCTTACTTCTTGGGTTACGTATATAATCTGCAGCATGCCTCGCTAACCTTGTAAAGTTAGCCTCATACTTTGCGACATTCTCATCCTCCTTTTGTCTCAGACTCAAAAATTGCCTTTCCATATCCGCTCGATGGTCTCGAGGAAAGTATTTTTCTAAGAACAGCTCTTTGAACTCCTGCCATTCCATGTTTGTTAATTCATCATCTTCCTTTGTGTTTTGAATTAGTGACCACCATTGATCGGCATCTCCAGTGAGGCGGTAAACTGCCATGACAACATTCTCCCTTTCACTACTCCCCAGGGCATGGAATATTTTCTCTAAGGAATTTATCCATTGCTCAGCTACTATAGGATTTGTACTCCCATTGAAGGTTGGCGGTTGTTGCCTCATGAAACGGTCTAGCATTGATCCTCCACGTTGCGAATCAGGGTGCTCCATACGAGTAAGGTTGTTATTCATAACCTGCGTGAGTTGTCCCAGTATGGTAATAAGTTGATCAGCACCAGTTGTATCTCCAGGTCCACAATAATTATCTTGAGCAGGAGGGAAATCCCTACATGGAGTTCGTGCATTGATACAGTTTCCATTCCTTCTACTAGGCGCCATTTCTAAACAATGGCATAATCCAGATTAGTTTATGAATCAAAATACATAATTCCATACTTGTATAATACTTAACATAAATTGAACTATTTATGGATATAATCCATAATCATAAAAAGAAATGTTTCCTTTGAGGAAGTATGTACTCATAAACCTTACATAATGGTTTGTAAAGAAAATGAGAATTATCCTAAGCATATCCCCCGGGAGTGTCATAACCAAGAGTGCAGCAAGGCCCGTTGTCGTGCACCAGTTCCCGTTTGAGTCTAGCTCAAAGCGGTGTTTTCGGGTTTTACCCCTAGGTACATCTGTGCCAGAGCCACCTCTACCTGCTCGTATCCAGACAGGGATGTATTGCTCGGAAAACTCACAACATCTCTACAATACTAAAATTCTAGGAAGTTCTTCTATACTAATCCTCAAAGTCTATCTTTGGGCTATGTGCTCTAATCAGAGTTTATCTAAATCTAGCTTCCAAGGTTAGTACTAAACTGCCTCTGATACCAACTGTAACGCCCCGACCCCAGCTACCCAGAGCCGGTGCATTACTTCGTAACATTGGCATGATCCCAAAAGATCAAGTCTCGAAAGACCGATTAGTTTAGTAGCCTTGGAAACACTAGATACATTCATAAGTCTTTCATTACATCAAAATTAAACAAACTACAAAAAAACATGGTCTTCATATTCCACACTCATATCTTCACTGATTATTCTTGCAAGTCAGTCATAAAATACTTCTTCACAACCTGGAAAATTTTTAAACATTGAAAGGGGTGAGCTCAAATGCTCAGTAAGGATAACAATAATGCGGAAGCTTTCATAAATAAACATTAACATTTAAGGCAATGTATAACTAAAACAAAAGCCTCTTAAACATGAACTTCAACATAATATGGCAAAAGTAAAATGAGATAATGCCATTTACTTCTTCACATGGATATTCTACTGGTCGAATAATCACATGTAATATCAATAACCACTTTCATAATGATGGAATGCATAATGCCAGACTATCATAACCACATAGCCAAGGCCTCGTGCCAAGACTACAAATAAGATTTTGTCAAGGCCTTGTGCCAAGACGCTAGTTTGTCTCATGAGACCTGCCGATGCATCGAGGAGCTATAGCGGGCTCCACCCGTCACTTATTAAGTCCAATGCATTCCTCATATGAATAGGTTTAAACATATCATAAACCATAACATAATCGTATCTCATAAAACAGGCATAAAGGAAACATAACATTTCCACATTTCAATCACAAGATATAAATACAACACATTGATATAATAAAAATGCTTTCAAAACCATTTTCAATACCAAAATAAAAGAGATTCAAAACATTGTATTTATTTTTCAAAAAAAAGTGATGGCTTGTAGAGGAAGCCGAAACTCAAATAATGGTCACGGCGGCGGAGAAGTCATTGTCGCCGCATATGTATGGAAAGAACAACATTACCTTTTTGTCGTTTAGTAAAACACTTCGTATAAAAAAGATTCCTTTTGAATAAACGTAAAAGTCAAAGGGGTTTATACAGCGTATAAAAGAAAGTTTTGTATAAAACCAAATATGCCTCAATGAAAGGGGATTGAGACGAAGTCCTTAAAAAGATCATTTTTAAAATAAAATAGATATATTATGTGTATTCACTATAAGTACACATAAATAATGTACAAATACAATATAGGACATAATAATATCATGACATAATTTGAAAGTAGGAGATTAACCCAAAGAATGGAAGTTGGGTTAAGAAGTTCCCTTACCTTGTGTCCGACTTGACTCAACCGTTCTTTAACCTCCTGAATAATAAACTAGAGTTAATATCTACCTTATTAAGAACCATTTTAAATTTCATTATCCTTTTTATATCACTTATTACAATGTTATGAACATTATGTAATTATTTAAGTTAATAACGGTCGTTTTGTCGATCTTTGGTACATGAGTCAACAATAAACTTCTTATAATTATAAGTTGTTCATGTGGTGAAATATCCATTATATCCAGAATTATATTAATGATGTAGATATCATATATATCATATATATACAGTACATACATTCATTTATAATATTACATCACATTTAGAGGTAAGAAATGAAATGCACCGTTCATGGAGACGGTAAGCCGTACGTACGCATGAACGCTACTTCCATTTCTATTTCATATTTTCTGGAATGGAATCATAATGATATGAGAGTATATTATAATTCCAGTATAATAACATATATAATATCATTAACTTTATCCTTCACACATCCCACATATGGTATTAACGAATCAAATCACTTTCAGGGGGCGGTAGTCCGCACTTCCTAAAATGAAATTATCGCGTTTTACCCATAATGGAAATCATAAAGTATGCCATAAAGGAGAAATACAGAAGCATAAGTAAAACAAAAACATATTATATATCATATATAAAAATAGTGACATCTTAATGGCCACCTTTGGAGGTGTTATATGAGTGTTGAACAATCATCGTTTCGTGAGGCAGAAATTCGCCATCCACAGAAACCGTATGTTCTTTAACCATTAGATGTAGGTGTGTGTAAGTGTAGCTCGAATCCTTCTTATAACAACATCCTAGTATATTGAGGATACTGGTGTTGTTACAAAAGAAATGAATAAAAAGAGTTTAGGGGGTTGGAGAAGAAAAATAAAACAAAACAACATTAGAAAAGACATTACCTCAAAATCGGGTAACTCTTTTTGATTTGAGCTAAAGGCTTCCTTGGGAAGAGTTCTGCCCAAAGGGAATCCTCTAGGATGAGGAGAGGGATGTGGAGAGAGCAAATGGGCAGGGGTTGGCCGAGCCAATGGCTTGAAGAGTGTGTGAAATGAGGTAGAGGTGGGGGCCTTTTATAAGAGGAGAGGAGGGGCACTTTTGGAAAGTAAAGGAACATTACATTATTTGAAAATGTGTTTCGGTTTTAAAAGGTCCCACATTGATAGAATTCGTGGATAAGGTGATAAGGCATCGAAATCCACTCATCCAATTGGTTTTGGCCATGTGTAGTTCATAGATTTTATATTACCTTTCCATTTTATTTAAATCGTCAAATAATGATGTCATCGCTGCATCATTATTATGTCATAAATAATTAAATTTATTTAATGTCTAAAAATTATAAAAAAAATACTATGATATAGGAAATCTTTTTATCTTTCCAATGACTATTTATAATCAAAATTTGGACTTGTGTAACCCTACTTAAAAATTGTTTTAGTAAAACACTTTATGTTAGTGTCATTTTCACTTTAACATTAAATAAAAAGTAATTTATGTTATTTCCCAACAAAAGTGGATCCATGGGGTCCCCAAGTTAGGCCATGGCTTGTCTTGGTCGGCCATGACACAACCAATGAGGTTGGGACATGTGTCTAGGTCATTTAATATTATTAAAGTATTATTTATACCTTAAACTACCCTAATTACCACTAATCGCGATTAAGAACTTAATAAGTTACTATTCACCAAAAAATTATTTTTATCCCATTGAACCACATTTTACTTCTTTATGACAACCATGTATGTCGGATTTTTGAAAATCAAATCACAGAAGTGGTAATATTTCATTTAAACGAAAAATCAGTTATTTAACTACCACTTAGTGGTTTCACTATTCATCAAAAATTGAAGTTTTTCAGAACAATGCCAAAATTTCACCCTAAGCTATAATTGATATTCCGAATTCAAAAATGATGTCTATTTTACAAAATTCCAAACATATAAGTTGTATTAATTAATTTTATGATTAATTCCCGCTGTTACGACAAATAGCGTGTTTTCAAGAAACAATTGATATCAAAAGATTGGCAATTGTTTATGTCCAATTTCAATGTTAAATTATTTCTAATGACCACCATTGGATAAAATGGTAAAAATATATTCTAATTATACCTTAAAACCACTAAATAGTATAATTTATCACAATAAATTATTTTGATTAAAAAAGTTGTTTTAAAGTATTTTTCACTATTCATAAAAGTTAGAAGTTCTCAGAAAAATACCAAAAATTCAACATAGGCTAATTTCGATATTAGGAATACAAAAATGAATTCCATTTTGAAATATAAAATTTCTATAATTTTAAAAAGTGGTTATTACTATTCATAACGACTACTTTGATTTGTCGCGGTGTTTTAGAACTCGAAGTTGCGTTCAATGCAAGCTATTTCATTATTGAATGAGAAGCGTATCGTGGAAGCTCGGGGTGTTACAAAAAACATGAACATAATGTTTAAACATCAAAATCTTGAGCAACGACATAAAACATGGAAGTACATAAGGAATAGATCATAATGGAACATAAATCATGAAAAAATAGCATGGGAATAAAACATGTAATTGTGGAATCCATTAAGCACATGTAATGATTTCCATAGAAGCCAAGGCATTACTGCCAAGACCATCTTAGTGGAAAAAGTCCCTTTCTGAATTGAGTTCACTCCTCATTTTGGTCCTGTAATACTGAACCGGATTAACTTACCATTCCAGTCATGTCTATCTCATGAGATATAAATCTTTACCGAATGAATTTGAGGGAGATATAGGCCCCACCCATCTCATAATGAAATCATTCTTACTTTTGCCACAAAATAAACATACATTATTCATAAAAACCCAATAAATAAAATGGGTTTCATAAACATCATCCCATCATCAAATAATCCATATAAAAGAAATGGATATCATTTCATAATAAGAGAAGTGAAACCATGTAAATCATAGAGACATTATACTTGAAACACTCACATATGAAATAATGTCATCTTAGATGAAAAATGGTTTTGATAAAACACTTGAAATGAATTCTTGAGGAAAATATCTTTTTTTCTTCAAAATCATTTAATTTTCAAAAAATGTCGTGAAATTTTAAAAGAAAAGTATTTTGTTGAAAATAGTCATGAAATATTTTGGAGGAAGCTTCATGAAAATAAGTCTTTATAAAACCGTAAAAAATCATTTCATGCCGTATAAGTTAAAAAAACATTCTTCTCGTACTTTTGCCGGAAAAGTCAAAAAGTACCTCGTAAAAGAAATATTCCATACAAAACATGTAGTAAAAGTCAAAAATTGGTAAAAATGACTTTAAAAATACATGAAAATATTTTTATAAAACTTTTACATGGATGATAAATATAACCCCAGTAAATACTTACGTATAAGCAATCTCGGATAGAAAACAATTGAGATTGCAACATTATCCCTTTCCTTAGGTCCGATATGCTTCGTACGTATCCAAAAATCCTGTATAATGATTTAAATAATGTCATTGACTTATTACAGAATCATATTCATTGTTATTATATCATATATGGTTCACTTATGACTTTATATTACCCATTCTTTTGTAAATTAATGTTAAAGTAGCGTTTTGGGTAAAATCGTCTCATTTGCCGTTCGTGTTTTAACTTGTAATTATTCATATGATTACTTAGATCATGATTACTTACATCTAGAATGTAAAACTTGATTTATATATAATATATATTCAGAATATACATATATATAATGGATCGATAAATGGAAAGAAATACACTATTCATGGAGACGGTAGGTCGTACGTACGGATGAATGCTGTTTTCGTTTCCTTA
The DNA here is from genome assembly GCA_963277665.1 of Viscum album. Lineage (NCBI taxonomy): Eukaryota > Viridiplantae > Streptophyta > Magnoliopsida > Santalales > Viscaceae > Viscum > Viscum album. The sequence continues at coordinate 644,857,159 of OY728122.1, forward strand.
TTGAATTGAATGAAATTATGTAGATGAAATAAATATATATATACATAAAACCAGTAGAATTATTAGGTCATATATTTCTTGATTACTTATTTTATATACTTTATAATCAATCTTGAATGGTTATCATGGAGAGTGAACCTCATCGCGTCGTGGAGACGGTATTCCGTACGTACGCACGAGCGATGATATCATTCCCAGGATCATAGAATTGTATTAAAGTGTATGTATAATATTATAGAGTCAATATAACTTTAAAATAATCATATATATTCATTACTTTTACCATTATACCCATCCAATTAAGGTGGTTGTGGAAAATAGATTACACCACGGCGTGGAGACGGTATTCCGTACGTACGCACGCGCGGTGATTTTGTTTTCCATAGGATGGATAGATGGTGAAATATGGTTGTTTTATACTTATAACAATATATCATTATATGAGTGATACTTATTTTATTACTTCATAATGAAACAACTAAAGAAGGAGAAGTGGAATAAGAAATAAAGTTGAAAGAATCGGTAATGGACATTACCTCTTCTTTGAAGCGCCTCTTTGAGACCTCCTCTTAGGGCACTAAAATTGGTCTTTGAAGAAGACCAGGACCTATAGGATGTTTCTTGGGAAGTGTAGAAGATAATTTGGCAGGGGTTGGCTGAGATGGAAGGCTCAAAGTGGTGTGAGGAAGAGAGGGAGGAGGTGCCCTTTTATAAGGGAGGAGAGGGACACCTTTGGAATACCTAAAAATACTATTTTATTATAAAGTCATATTCGGGTTTTAATAGCTCTGAATTGAGTTATTTCGAAGCTAAGGTGGGGATGGGTCGAAATACTCTAATCCAATAGAATTAATACAAGTTTAGGTTTCTATTTTAACCTTATCATTTAGATTTAACTTTAAGTTAGATTATTTAACTTTTACCGTGTCTTCTTTTTTCTTACACTACAAGGTTAATAAACATACTATAACAAGACAAACGAACCCCAAGTTGTTTATTATTAATATATATAACCTTATCTAAGTCATTTTTCCTAAACTTAGATTATTAGGAATAAAATAAAAATTAATAATATAATATTTGTTTTAAAAACTATTTTATGTCAATTTTGACACTATTTGGTAATTGATTTTTGTGAAAATCATAACAGAATGATTAGTTTACAAAAAGTTAACTAAATCAATACTAACATGTCATATTAACCTATAAAATTAGTTTAATTTATAAAAAGTCTCAAATTACATTTATTTGTGTATTTATAACATCAATTTTGTCAATATTTCATTAATAATATAATTACTGTATCATCTTTGTGTATTAAATAAATTAAATTATATAGTGTCTAAAAATAGTAAATAAAATACCATTATGTAGGAAAAAAATTTCGATTTCTAATGAATATTTATAGTCGAATTTATCTTATGTATAACCCTATATTAAAAATGATTTACTCATTAAACTTTGATTTTAACTATTTTAACCCTTCTTTAAATAAACTAATATTAAATGTCCTAATCTAATACAAGTGGGCCTAAATGGTCATATTTTATTCCTAAGGTTGTTTTTGGTCGAGTTACTCTTATCCATTAGAATTAGGACATGTTTTAGGGTAATAATAATATCATTTTTACCCTTAGTTGTCCTATTTATTTTGAACAATGGTAAATAAAAGTAAAAAGTTACTATTAACCAAAAAATATTTTCATCTCATTGAACCACATTTTAGTCCTTGATATTAACCATGTCTCTCGGATTTTCAAAATTCAACTCACAGAAGCGGTAAAATTATGTTTTATGAAAAATTCAGTTTTTTAACTACCACTTAGTGGTTTCACTATTCATTAAAAAAATGAATGTTTCCAGAATAATACCAAAAATTAGGCCTAAGATATATTTGATATTATGAATTAAAAAATGATGTCTATTTTACCAAATTCAAAACATATCAGTTGCATTAATTAATTTAGAAATTAATTCCCGTCGTCAAAACAAATAGCGTTTTTAAGAGATAATAACTATCAAAAGATTGACACTTGTTTATGTCTAGTTTAAATGTGAAATTACATCCAATGACCAAAATTGTATTAAATGGTAAAAATATATTCTAAATATACTTTTAAACCACTCAAATTAATTATTTATCACTCTTAATTATTTCTATTAAAAAAGTTGTTTTTAATTAAAATTTAGTAATTTTCACTATTCATCAGAATATGAAAGTTATCCGAAAAGTACCAAAATTTCACCCTAAGCTAATTTTGATATTCCAAATCCAAAAATGAAGTCCATTTTGAAAGGTAAAATTTATAATATTTCAAAAAGTGGTTATTACTATTCATAACGGCTAGTTCATAATAATATTATAATAATATCTCGTTTAGTGAAACTCGGTATTGTGTACTACACACGCTATCGAGGAAGGTCTTTATTGCATGTAATGCAAGACAAGTCCGGGCTGCGTGTAGTGAATGCTCTTCTTGGTGTGCGTATAACATAATCCAAACTTATTTCATTTATACATTAAACAAAATCTATACATAATGTTGCGTAAAATAGTTTCTACAAAACAAACTTGAAATTGTGTGTAATGCGAGCCAAGAATAGTGTTGCGTATACTGCAAGAAAATATGGTGTTGCGTATATCACAAGCTAATTTTGGTGTAGCGTACAACACAAGACATTAAAAAGAATATTTTTCATGAAATCTTGGGGTGTTACACTTGTGGTAGCAGGGGAAGAAGACTAAGGTCTCGTTGCTACTAGTGAACAAAAAGCTCTATAGAAATGGACTTGGAAACATATCTACACTATAATTATTGATACCCCCTTGAGAGAGCTTTCTAATAAGGTGGACACCCTCCGCCAAATTTTCATCGTCTTGGGCTCATGTGACTTTTATTATCGACAACTTCTTATCCTTATCCACTAGATTTTCATAGCTAGATATGTACTAACCACTTGGGATGGTGACCTTTCTCAGTTTAACTCCACCCATCATTAAATTTAATCCTTATAGAATATTATTGTTGAGATACACCACATGTCTACCAAAGAAGAAAGATCTTATGATCAAGTGGTTATATAGAATGAGGAGTTATAGGAATTTGAGGCTTGTGTAAAAAGGTTTAAAGTGCAGTTGTTATCAAAAAATTCCAATTTTGAAGCCATCAAGAAGAAAGTTTAAGAACATAGGGCCGTAGTTAGAAAAATTCAACCAATAGCTGAAGAAGAAGTCATGAAAAGGGTTTCTTTATAATGGACCCTTACTTTCCTATGTTAGATATTAGTCAATTTGCTGAGCAAAGTAATCTGAGCTTCATTGTAGCTCTTTTAGTCAGTTCATACCCATTTTTTAGTAGAATCATAGAGATACTCTAGGGTATGGATTCTCCTCCACTCTTATTAGATGAATAAATGAAAACTTATTTTCCATAAAAATATCATCCTTTATCTTTTCCTGCAATATCCATTGATCATAATTTGTGATTCCCCATGAAAGGTGGATATTCAGATGACCTAAATTATTTCTTCACTCGAGTTCAATCTTAATTACCATCTAGGATAATCAATGTTTCATGGTCATGTAATGCTCTAATTGTTTCATATGATCTAGGAATCAATAAGGGTATTTTTAACTATTTCTAGTATTATATGAAAAACCCTAAAAACATTATGAATTTTCTATTACAACCCTAATTCATTCCTATGTCCAATGTGGGGCGGGCTTATCATGCATAACATGAATTTTTCTTAGTCCACCCATTGAGGTTTTCAACCTAACAAGATTTGAGACATGTTTTAATTGCTCAATTTAGCTTAAACCATGCAAATCATAGATTCGGTGAGCTAGTACTCAACTTCTGTCCAAGGTTCCCTTTGTAGGTTTTACCCGTAGTAAATTTTGTGTATTTTTTATTAATATGTTTAGAGTCTTAAAAACTAGACTAATGAAACTGATTTTATAGATTTAACAAATTTTACTATGAATTGCAGGGAAATGGCCCAAATAGGGATGACTAATCGATGATGTCCTAGTATTTTTTAGACATAAATGTTGGATTTTTCTTTACCCTATATTTTTTATTTCTAAATCCAAGATATGATACGGGGAAAGATGTGAGGAGTAACTATAAGAGTGATTTACCACATAATTTTATTGGGGGGCATACAAGGGTAGGAAAATCCTCTTATGGGGATGAATTTGCCTTTGGATGACATGCCTTTTTCAATGGAAAACATATGCAAATATGACTAGGGAATATTTTGAATATTCAAACAAAGATGTCCTTAGGACAATGACCCTTTATTTTCGATGTCTAGTTAATTTTTTGGAATTTTGGATTTTTGATGACTGTGAAGTGTGGCTCATCAAAGGAATATTGTCTAAAATATGACAAGGGAATCTGTATCATCTCTAACCAAGAATGAGGAACCAATCCTACATGAATTTGGATTGTGTAAAGTAGTTGTTGATCTTGGTGCAGTTTAATATCATGAAATTAGGACATGTACCATGTTGTTTAATGTCTCACATCTTAGACATGGGTGGGATATGATTTTACCATCAATTATCTTTGGATGATGGATAAATGACTCTCCCTTTTCAGGATAATCTATATAAGAATGTTCTATCACGTTCAGGCTTCAAGGGAGAAGAGTTGTAAGTTGTAATATGAGGGGTTTCTTAATACGAGGACTGATATAGGACTTAAGAGTCATTTGAGGCATATTTGGTAGGAAATGGATCTTCTAGGGATTCATTTTACTTTGGTTGATAGGCCTTTTCTGTGGGATAATTAGGCTGATCCAACCAGGAAATATTATAAATTCTTAAACAAAGGTGTCCTCCACAAACTGACCTTTCATTTTTTATGGTCAGGGAGGTTTATGGGGATTCAAAACTTTCTGGACATAGAGTATGGTTTGTGAAAGGAGAGTGACTGAACCTGAAATATGACTTCAAAATCAAAATTTCTCGATAATTGGTAGAGATGATTTCCTTACACTGGTCTGAACCAAAAATATAATTGATTTTGTTTTTTCAATGGATGGGTCTGAGACATGAGGTTTAGATGTCACTTCATATCTCATTGAAATCAAAATCAAACAACATGTAGTTTTGGGAAGGTTCCCCATTCAAGTCTAGCCTGTGTATAGGAAATGAGACAATTTTTTAAAAACGAGCCTACAAATAGGGTGAGGATAATATTGGACTCTCCTATAAAGATCTACCTAATGTACAGGAATAAGGGGAAATTTACCTTTTTTATGGAGATTCATGGTGAAAGTCTATCCTATACACATAAAAAGTGGGGATATTTTAGTTTCATCATGGATGAAACTGACATATAAGGTCTAAGCCTCACTACATACCCTGAGATAGTGGGTATTAAGCTGTACATAGTTATTGAAAACCCATATAGTTTAACATCATGTAGTGAGGAAACATACAGTTATGATATTTAAGGTCTTTTAGTTAGGACCAATTTTCATAAAAACCCCGAGTAAGTGGAGGCAAATCAGGCCGATATGTTCTGACATTCCCCAGACAGAAGGGGGGAGAATGTGTAAACCATGATTTTGGGGGTTATTTGATCAAGAGAAATGATTTGGGGAATTTAATCAACTTGGTTTTATAGATATTGAAGAGACCTATCATGAGTATGAATTTCCCATTGGTAGATATATTTTTTATAGATAACTTATGTAGAGACAACATGGGAATATTATGCATAGTGAAACAAAGGTTTCCCCAAGACACTGCCACTCCATTTGTAATGGCCATACAATGATTGTGAATATCCAAAATTGCCTAGGGCACAAATTTTGATTAATTAAAGGCATGTGTTCAAGTGAACAAGAGTTTCCAATCCATTAATGGCCATGAAGCATGAAATTTTGGACATAAATACAACTCATAAGTGGGGGGGGGGGGTAATTTTTGTTTCATTTATAGGTTCCTGAAAGAGGAACCCAAATATGATATCTCCTATATATATTTGTATTTTCAACCATGATATGGGTACATTTTTCTTTTTCTTTTTCCCATGGTTAAGACTAGGGAACAATTCCCATGTGTCACTACGTATCTCATTGAAACGAGGATCAAGTAATATGTAGTTGTTGAGGCACCTTTAATTTTAATGTTATGTGATAAGGGCATATGTTTCCCAACATAAAGAGTATGTAATGCAGCTATACCAAAGATTAAAGTAATAGGTGTCACTATGTATCTTGCAACGGTAGGAATCAATCCACATAAATTTCTTGAAAACCCATTTTGTTTAACGTCATATGGTAAGGAAAAATGATGTTCCATTTAAGGTATTTCTACCAGGACCATGGAAATTATGATTTGGATTGATATTCCATGGTTATGTGAGTTATCCTATACTAAACCTCCTAAGACAATGTGACCAATTCTCAATGTGAGAAACAAGGGGGTGGTAAAGGTTAATCTGCCACCTAGAGGTGTTAAAACAAAGAATATATGAATTTTTGAATTTGTGGTGGTTGGAATCGGACATAGAATCTAGAAATCACTACATATCTCATTATTTTGAGAATAAATCCTCACTTAATTCTTTATAGAAAGATCCCTACATAGTTCAGGCCCATACCCTGGTAGGGAGACATTTTTTTAGGTTTTTGGGCCTAATGAATGAAATAAGGGTGTGGCTACGTAAATTGGGTAGACAAGAATCAGTCTATACATAGTTCTTGAAATGGGTTATATGGGAAGATGTGACTCATACATATGGAGGAGGGAATTTTTATCCTTTATTATGGCTAGACTCAAGATTAGAGATCAATGCATCACTATGTATAATGAATGGGTAGGAGTCAAGCCACACATAGTTCTCGATGCACTTCCCTACACATATCTGACTCATGTATAGTTAGAAGAAATTTTTCCTGAAATTGTCTTATAGATAGGGACCATTTTGGAGTCCCTTTCATTGATTTAGTTTTTATTTTGAGGAGGGTTAATTTCTAGTATTTCATGGTTGGCCCCATGACATAGGTTCTGGTAATTACTATGTATCTCATTATGATGAGAATAAAGTTGTATATTTTTCTTGATTGAATACTCCTTATGTAGGTTTGGTCCATATGATGGAAGGGGGGAATTTTTTCGTAGTGATGGCAGGACCATGACATAGAATCAAAGCATTGATACATATCCCATGGGATGTGAATCAAGCCATATATAGTTCTAAAATTAGATATAGTAGATAATTAATTTTTAGGGAAATTTTCTCTCAGGTGAGAGAATTATGACGTTGTGAAGTTTAATGTAATACAGTGAGGACATTAGTGTTTTGAAGTTTATTGACTTGTGATGTTGACAATGTACCATGCAATTTAATATCATGAAATCAAGAAGAGACTTTTGTAGTCATGGGAAGTATGATTTTGTGGAATAGCAGGAAACACAATATCAATGTGAAGAGAGAATCTGAGGCCAAAGGGTGGAAAGAAAATCATCCAATGGATGGAGAGAGGGTTTTAGCTGGGCTTGATGTTAGATTTCTAGGTGTCACTATGTATCATGTGATCATAGGGATCAAGAAACACATAGTTCTAGATAAGAATTTTCTACACAGGTTAGACCCATACATTGAGAGAGGAATTTTTTCTATTAGTCGTTACTGGGACTAGGACATAGGGTCTGTACATCACTATGTATCCTATGAGAACAAGAATTAATACACACATATCTCTAAAGAAAGAGACTTCCTACATTGATTTGTCTCCCATGTGGGAACATAGGAATTTCACCTTTCTTCGGCATAGATAAAACTCATATGTGGAGAATCATTTATTGAAATAGTGATTCCAGTGATTTTATTAACATACAGTGAGGATAAGAGCTCCTAGTTTAATTTAACTATGTTTTTACCAAAGGGAGAGAACTCCAAAAGATATTTACATGATTTGATGGTGTAACAAACTCAACATTAGAGATGGCCCGGGAGGCCCATTTCCACACAAATCATTTTCATCTATCTTGAAAATAGATTAAAGCCATGATTCATGGACTTAAGTATATTGTTTAACACCATATGGTATGTTTTATGGGGGTTATGAAGTTTGTTATCATACAACTAGGATGATTCACCCTACAGTTTTAATGTCATGTGGTAAGCATGGGGGTACTATTCAGTTTATAATCATGCATTTCAAACAATAAATCATGCATTTTTTACATCCTGAGATAAGGATTATATACCATGCATTTTAATTTCATTTTATCAGGATGATGTACCATGTAATTAAGTGAAATATTTTTTCAGTAACCTAGTGTAGGTGGAAGTCATGGAGAGCTCTCCATTCATTGAAATCAAGGAATATACTCCATTAGAGTAGACCTTATGTATGGTGTAAGGTCCCTACCATTTTGATTCCAACATTAAAGGTTTCTTTCTAGGAATATTTAGAGTCTATAAGACCAACACAATCTCTCATTCAAGGAAAGAGAGGAGGCAACCCATTTTTTAAAGGCTCACTCTATTCGGTTTTGGTGGATTTCCAAATGATGCAACATATGAAATCTTTTATCATCTAGATTCTCTAATTTATCCATATATTTCTTGGATTTTTCATCTATGGATGATCGATCACAAATGGAAATATATGGAAAGGGTAATTGAACTTTGATGGGTAGGATCACCTCTATCCCATATACTAGTTAGTATGGGGTCACCTGAGTGGTTGTGTGGGTAATGGTCTGGTAATACCACAAGGAACGTAAGTGTTTATCCAGCTAAGAATTATTATACTAATGTAAAATCTTCTCTATTATATTTTATAGGGTCTTACTAAAGGACTCTATCTATCTGTTAGTCACTTCATGGTTTCAAAATGAACAATTGGACTTGAATTTATACTCAAGATATAGCTTCTCCAATTTAGCAGAGTAGAAATGGGCCCCATTTTCCATTATTATTGTATGATGGATTCCAAATATAGTTATTTTTTTCTTTCATGATGTTGAAAATGTTTTTCGACCCAACTACATTGAGGGGTACAACTTCGGACCACAAGGAGAAGAAGTTAGTGACAATAATAATATATTTAAACTTATTGACTATAGCCGGATGGTATGGCCCCTTGGCGTCCATTCACCATATAGAAAATGGAAAGAAGTACTTGGTTGTGTGCAATAAATCTAGGGGTTGGTGGATGAAGTTGCATGAACATGGAAGGAATGACACTTTTTGGTGAATTTAGTGTAGTCCTATGTTAGAGTGGTCTAGTAGTACACAAGCATTTAGATTTGGTGGGAAAGATTTAGCTCTAACTGGTGGGAACCGCAGGCTCTGGCATGTATTTACTTTATGACCAAACTGGTCTATTATCCATCAATGCACCTGAGAAGGACCCCATCGAGTCTCCATTTATAGAGTTGTTTTTAATGTCTGTTACTGTCATAGAAAACAAAGCTAGTTTCTAATATTTGGATTTTCTCTCTCTTGAATCTATCCATTCGGAGTTCTACACTGCAAAGGTAGTCCACAATTGGTGTCTTCCTGCTGGTGGAAGGACAATATGGTTCAGGGATGTGACTAATCTCATTAATCTCTTCCACACTGGTTTGAATTAAAGGTGAGATAATCTGATGGTGCATGATGTTGATGAATATTTCATCTAGCTTGGGATCATCTAGATATATGGATACATTTTATAATGCATCAGATTGATAATTTTTCAATCATGGGACATGAATCAATGTCAATTCTGATTTAAATTATACCATTATTACTTCAATGTGTCTTAGTATGTGGTTAGATCTTCCTCTTTGATAGCATAATCAACTTTAACTTTATTGATGACTAATATGATTCTTCTTTTATCTTCAATTGTTTTACTGGTAGTTAATGTACCATCTCTAGCCCTATAATTGGTGCCTAATATTCTGCTTCATTGTTCATACACCCCTCTTACAGTATGCTATTGTAAGGAAATATTGACTTTGTTGAAGATATATGTACGACCCCCATCCCAACAATGTTGAGCTGAGGATATTCCATCCTCTTTCCTATCAGGCTTCTTGGCACACCATCAAAACACATCTCCCATATCTGGGGGCCTCTAGAATAGATAAAACCTCTTCATTGGGTATATTAGCTTCTAATGAGGTCATTTCTACTATGTATTTATCTTCTTGAGAATCTTATAATGTTTGGCATTTTTTTCATTATGAGGCACGAACTGAACATCAAACTACTATAGAATGACTGCCCGCAATGATGGACATCTAGTCAACATTGAACGAACGATAAAGTAATTGAGTGGGTTACTCAGAGAGGCCAAATGGACCTTATGGTACTTCAAATAGTGTATCAATTTCTAGAATGAAAATATTAGTGCCCGATAGCTCTTCTCGTTATATGAATACTGAGTTTTATCATTGATCATGGTTATATTGAGGTAATAAAGTCTTTTTTTCACTATCAACATCATTCTTTTTTAAGAGTAAGGCTCACCATTATCGCTCTAAGGCTGTCATATACAAAATACATGATATTCATTTGGCTTGTGGAATTAGTATTGGTAGGACCAAGAGGTATTTCTTGAGACTATTGAATGCTTCTTGATAGTCATAACATTACTAATATGTAACAACTTTTTTCATTAACCTGGTGAAGGGAGAACATTTTCTGATAGGGTTGGATATGATAATATGAATGTAGTATATGTGTCCTCAAAGTACTCCCAAATATGTGAGGTTGTGAGGAAGTGACATGCTTGGGATAGTCATTGACTTATCGAGGTCAACTATGATGCCATGATGGTGTACGATAAAGCCTACAAACGTTTTCAACATTACTCCAAAAGAACATTTCAAGGGGTTCATTTTCAAACTATGTTACTGTAGTATATTGATTATAGTTTTAAGATCATCCAGGTGGTCTAATTGTGGTAAATATTTGACCACCCGGATATCAACTTAGAAAATAAATACCTTTCCTAAGAAGAGTTTGAAGATGTGATGCATGACATGTTGGTATGTACTGCTAGCATTTTTCAAGCCAAATGGAAATACCTAATAGAAAAAAAACTCCTTGGTCCCATGAAGGTGGTGGATTCTTCCTATTCTTAGGACATTCAGATTTTCTTGTATCCAAAATATCCTACCATGAAGGAGAGAGCTCAGTATCTGGATATTTCATCAATAAAAAGTTCCATTATTGGGACTGAGAAATCATCCTTTTGGATGTGATGATTGAGATCTCTAAAACCAATGAAGACTATGAATTTAAAATTATTCATTTTTAGGGGGACTATTTTGGTCAACCACTTGGGATACTGGACCTCAAAAATGATGTGGGATCTGATTTTATTAACAAAATCAGCGTCTATTTGGGCAGCATGTGTTGGTTGTGTCCTTTTTTATGCTTGTTTATAGCCTTGATGGTCATCTAGCATGCCCAGGTGGTTAGTGGATACCTCTAGATCAAGACCTATAATATCTATGTAGTTCCAAGGGAATACATATTGATGATTCCTTAAGAAGGAGGTATATACCAATTTCTCATCAACAAACAGGAATCCACTAATCAAGGTGGATCATGTATCTTCTTTAGTACTCGTATTTATTTCCCTGAGTTCATAAATGGTGGTAGATACCCCGACAGGAAATTAGGGATGGTCATAACTAATGTATTCCTCCTCACCTTCCTCTATCTCATATTCATCTTCAACTTCTTATTCTGATAGGGAAAAACCCCTTGGGAGGGGTTCTCTAGAGTTGAGAGAGGAGACAATATCTTAGTATTAAAAAGATGAAGTGAGTTCCTTTGACCCACCTGATAGTGAGTGATTTCTTTGAAACACTATAGAGGATGGAGTGAGTAAGAGAGGAGATTCTTTTTTCTAATTGGGTGATGAGATAACATCTTCTTACTCAGTTGGTGTGGTATATATTTCTTGATGATTTGAGAACAGGATGAAGGCATTTTCATCTAATCTTTCACCTATGTTTTTGGAGTCTAAAAACTTTTCAAAATTGATAGACTCAATGTTCATGACTGAAATCATCAAGGTTTATGAATATTTTCCTGACTTTGGGATGATATGATCAATATAGTATATAGGTAGAACAAACTCTTTTCTAAGAAGCATAAAGGGCTGATCCATGATTATTTCAAGACTCTTTAGATTGGTGACCCATTCAACACCCTCAACCTAGGGTTGTTTCCCTTTCTCATAACAAAATCCCACATTGATATAATGAAACTCATAGGATTTGAATGGGGCCTTATTGGTGTAAAACATCCTAATTTTTCATTAATGTTGTATTTTATACCATTATGGTATGAGGAGGGGATTTTTTCATGTTGGTGTAACTAAGACCTTCCCAATAAGATGTTGAAGGTCATGTTTTTTCAAATGAATAGGACTAATGAGTTAGCTATGAGGCCCCAAATTGGGACCTAATATTGATTTTCCCCAATGGATTATGCTGATGTTTTTCAAAGCCTTACAGTGTTATGGATGTATTTTTTTAGTTATTTTCATCAGAGACCTTCTGGAAAAGTGTTGGGACTAGAAGGAGATTAACTCCAGAGCCATTATCAATGAAATTTTTTCAGAAATATACATTTTTTATCCAACTGGACATAGATAAAGATCTAATTTCCCCTTGTATAATGGAATATTAATATTTATTTTTGAAGGAGATTACCATGTGAAATTCCACAGGATAAATATCTGTCTGATTGACCTCAGTAGTTGCAAATTTGGCTTCAAACTTACAGCGTATTAGTATATCCTCTATGGTGCTTCCCTGATGAATTTTGACAAAATTAGGGAATCCAGGATTGATATATTGGCTAGTTTCAAGGATAACTATTTCAGGATATCATAATTCTTACCTAAAGGTAAGAAATTTCTAGTATGTGGGTTCTATTTCACATGATCTTTAGGAGATTGATTATTTTATGTAAAGGGATCGGCCCTCGAGACAGAATTTGGAGGCGCTCCAGTCATTGTTAAGTTGGGTTGGGAAGGTCAGCCTACTCGCTGTGGTAGATTTGACACATGTTCATATCCTAATTGATATTCTACAGTGATCAGGTTAGAGTTACTTCTGGATAGTGCATAGGGATTTTACTATTTTGGTTGCACCCACTGGAGGTATATTCTCTAAGTTTCTGTAACACTGATTGTCTGAGTAGTGGTGTGGCTAGAATTATAGTTCCTACCATGACTGCTTCATCCCCCGTATGCCTGGCTCTTGAGAACTCATCCTTTGGTTCCCTAGTCAAATGTGGGGAACTCAGTTTCATCATCATACTGAACATAAGATAAGGGATTTATTAACTGAATTAAATTAATGGAACTGAAAATCAACTTCTCTTTTGATGAGGACACTACCTGACTGATCATTTCTTGTGATGTTTTTTGGAAAGGTGGTGGAGATTATTTCAGATATGAGGTAATGATATATGATAGGGTAAAATCAAACTCTATCCTTGATGCAGCTTCATCCTCCTTCACTTATTCCTTTTCATTCTATCTAGGATGCCTTTTGAAATTCTGGCCTCTACAGGTTTGTTAGTATGATGATGCTGACTGTGTCACTATAAAAGTATTTGGGGAATATTTTGGTGTTTTAACTATGATTATATAATTAAATGTGATCATTTGATTATCTTATAAGTCATCTAACTATTAAAATTCTATTCCAATTTGTTAACAACTTCTTTCCACTCACTTCCTCCATTAGGGGTAGTAGTGGAAACATACGCCACATGCATTGGTGGTGGTCCAAGTTTCACTTTACAAGAATATATAATTTTCTATAGGAGGTCTTTTAAGAAAAACATTATTTAATCGCATGACCTTGTATCCAGTGAATGGGTAAATAATCTGGAAGATCATCTAGACCATCCTCATCGACCCTTTTGGGATCCTGTAGATAAAGTAAATCATTTTCCATAATGACTATAAAATAGATACATAATTGATCATCTTGGAAAGAGTAAAAATTATTCCTTCATTCCTAAAATTGATTTATTCTAGGCCCCCTCAACTTTTCATGTCAAGTTGGGGGGTCGATGTTGGCACCCCGGTGGTGTTTCATGATACGTTACATGCATTAGAGTTGGATAGGCATGGAGGGTGGCTTGAGTGTGACATACACCACATCTTCCTTCCCTACAATTTTCCCTGGAATTTGGGGGGTTAGTTGGGACTTTAGATTGGTATTTTGTAGAGAGTCCTCTATTTATTGGGTAATGGTAGAAAAATCATGGAACCCACCAGTATACTTCACCGAGATGAGCATTGTTCATAGCTCACCATGAAGGCTATCAATGTAGAGAGTGAGCGTATCCTCCTAGAGAATCGGTTAGTTCAGGGATTATGTAATCCATTTCCATCTGGGAATTAAATAATATAATCTCTCATTTTCTCACTACAAGAAATCTGAGAGGTCACTAATTGTTTTATTATGTATTTTTGAGCTGAACTAAAATAGAAATTACCATTAGAGACCATCCCATATAGTGATTGACCGGGCTGGAAAATTTGTATACCATATAAATGTTGGACTGTGTAGGGTTTCTACGATGATATGAGTTTCCCTATTTCTTATTGCTCATGAGTTCCCATCATAGGATCGTAATGAGATATATAGTGCATCAAATGGTTCTTTGGGCCATCGAAGCCATTGAATATCAGAAATGTTGTCCTCCCGATGTTTGGAGGTGGCAGAGTGTCACTCACTAGTGGGGGTAAGGTTTCTGTTCTAGCTACAATAGTTCACACTACTCCTCTAGCGATTCTAATTATGATGCCAATGACCCTATTGTGTTAATTATCCCTTGATGAGTGTTCTATTGAACCTGGTTTTGGTCAAGTGTGATAATTGGTAGGACCTTTCATGTTGGTTAGACCACTATTTATTGTAGATACCCAACCATAGACATCTTTTAGGGACTTTCCAGAACCCATTTCAATTGTCTCCTTAATGGAGAAATATATTAATATCCGTGTGTGACCAGGTCTAAGAAGACTAATGGTCTATGTTCTATATTGAATTGATGTCCTATCCTAACTTTAATTGTCAAGATTAACCCTTTTGGATAATTCTATAAGTGTATGTTGAGGATATTAAAATTAATCATAGCTGATGGGAATGCTTCCTTAGAGAAAATATACATTGATTCACATCAACTCTTTCATTTCTTCCTCCTACTAAGAAAAACTCTCTTTGATCATAAGGATATTGTCCTATTAGAGAGGAGGTGGCAGGTAATAAATAAACATTCAGTTATTCTACTCTATGGTAGATCTACTTAGACAATGGGGGACTGATAAAGGGATCACCCATATTTTGGAAAATTCTCTGGTTTGGGGCAAGAACACCATTATTCTCAGTGTGGAATGCATTCTATTGGAACCATCCTCTCATTGCTACTATGCATTAAAATTAATTTCTATGGTGTATGTAGGATTAATATACATGACGTTTACCAATGAATAATGCATCATGGGAACTATTTCAGTTGTTGAATGATGGGAGAGTTATCTTCACCTTATTATGGATGTCTCCCTTCCCTTTCTTGACCATCCTCGGGATTATAGGCAAAGAGTAACATGGAGGGACCCCTTACAAATCATGATCTTACACCTCCCTTCTGGGGGAAATGGGTCCTGAGACTTGATGAATAGTGAAATCTATTTTCTGGTCACCCTCCCCAAATGGGAAAACACTAATTTCCATTAAGGGGGTGGTTGAGGTAAAAATTCCCCCAACCCTGCAGGTTAAGGTTGATCCCATTCTTTTTCCCTTGTGTCGGGTTCATATTTTTCAGTATTGTAGGTGATATAGTGTTAAAAATTCCCCAAGCCCTATGGGATGGGGATGATTCCATATTTTGGAAACTACGTCTATTTTCACCACTCTCTTGATTTTATGCATCCCATTTCGAGTGTGAGTAAGATAAAATGATGAGTCTATAAAATAATTTTTTGTTTTCAAAGAAATTTGTACTGCACGATGATTGGCATCCCTTATGAGACAATCGTGTTGAATGTTTTAATTTTCCAAGTTTATGAGTTTTTCGATGGATCATTCTCTTTAGGAATTATTATTTTGAGACTTACTTAAGCACGAATCTTATAGAGTGTTCCACCTTTCCTGGGTAGAGTTTCTTTATATCATCCTCGGAATAATGGCATTATAGGATTTAATTTCCAGTGGGTTCTGTTGAATGATGTGTGAGGTTAAATGTAAAGATATGTGTTCCCCCATACCTATATATGATCGTCAAGTAGGGTGTCATCAATTATATAATGAAAATTATGTAGTGCATGGAGGTATGTCATTTGGAGATCTTTTTACAGCCTCTCGGATTGTGGTCACCATGCATATGGAAGGGATTCCAAGTCAATTTGATGACAAATCTATCCCAATATTTTAACAAGGTTTACATACCCATCGTAAGGCAACACTGTAATGCCCCAACCCTAGTTACCCAGAGTCGGTGCATTATTACATAACATTGGCATGATCACAAGAAAGATCAAATCTCGAAAGACCGATTGGTTTAGTAGCCTTGGAAACACTAGATATATTCATAAGTTTTACATTACATAATAAAATGAAAAACTACCACAACAACATAATGTCTCCATAATCCACACTCATATCCCCACATAATATCCCTGCAGGTCATTCATAATTTACTTCTTCACTTCCTAGGAAAAATAAAACATAGAAAATGGGTGAGCTGAAATGCCCATTAAGGATAACAATATAGCGGAAACTTTCATAAATAAGAATAAACATTTAAGGCAATGTATAACTAAAACAAAAGCCTTTAAAAATTGAACTTTCAACATTTTATGGCATAAATAAAATGAAATAATTCCATTTACTCATTCACATGGATATTCTACTAATCGAATAATCACATGCAAAATCACTAACCACTTTCATAATGTTGGAATGCATAATGCCAGACTATCATAACCACATAGCCAAGGCCTCGTGCCAAGACTACAAATAAGATTTTGTCAAGGCCTTGTGCCAAGACACTAGTTTGTCTCATGATACCTACCGATGCATCGAGGAGCTATAGCGGGCTCCACCCGTCACATATTAAGTCCAATGCATTCCCATATGAAAAGGTTTAAACATAACATAAACATTCGTATTAAAAATAGCATACGAAATGTCAATAATTTCACCATAAACTATGAATGGTATAAAAATATCACATCCACAGTCAAACATATCACAAAACCTTCAATACAATATAAAAGTTTTGTATCATAATAAATCAACTTCAAATAAGCGTAAAATCCATCAAAGGATGTTGACATAGATGAAATCAAAATACTTTTTGGAGAAATATATCTTTCTATTTTTGAAATCATTTAAGAGCCATATAAAATAAAACATTTTCTTGAAAATATTCTTATAATCTTGTAAACTTTGAAGATTTTATAACGGCATAAAATAACCGCACTCGCCGTATAAGTTAAAAAAATCATTCTTACCTTAATTCTGTCGAAAAGGTTAAAAAAGACCTTGTTTTGAAAACGACGGAAAGATTCCTCTTATAAAAATTCAAACAAGGGTATAAATGACTTTAACCCATATTCTTGTAAATAATAAAAATGTTTTGAAATACATTTTTAAGAAACATGGATGTGGATGATAAAGAGATCCCAGTAGATTATTACATATAAACAACCTCGGATAATGAAGAGATTGTGAAATAACCCTTACCTTGTACTTTTCCTTGGTCGGGGTAGGTTAACCTCCTTTATAATGGTGAAATAATTGTTATTAAATTATAAAAGAATCATATACATTAATATGATATCATATATGATCTTTTAATATTGATTTGATAATAATATCTTAGTATTATCATTGTTTCGGGTGTTAACTTACTTGTTTTCTTTTATATGTTTTGTTACATAAGACATGTTTGTAAAGGATAGGTTGTATATTATTCATATCTATAATGATATCATGTCCTTAAACATCATTTTTTAAATCATCAAATGATAATTATACATGAATGGATACGATGGGGAATGAATCTCATCGCGTTCGTGGAGATGGTAGTCCGTACGTACGCACGAGCGACAATATCATTCTTTTGATATTAAAATAATATATAAATGGATGGTATATCATATATACTGAATCATTAACATGTTATATTTATTATTTACATGAGTTACACATCATTATTATACCCATCCAAATAATATTATATTGAATAACAATTACACCACGACGTGGAGACGGTAAGCCGTACGTACGCATGTATGGTGACATGTTATTCAAAGGGTGGATAGAATACTGAATATGGTTGTACCATATTTATAATAACATCACAGTATATATATGATACTGGAGTTATTATTTTAGAATGGTAACAACAAAGGAAGAAGAAGTGGAAAAGTAATGAACTTGGAAAAAGGGTGGTAAAATCATTACCTCTTCTTCGGGTTCTTCCTTTTGATTTGATCAAAAGGGATGCTTAGGTTGGCTTTCTGGTAAAACTAAGGCCTCTAGGTTGTAGTGAGTGAAGTTTTAAGAGTATTTGGGCAGAGTTTTTCCGACCCAAAAGGCTTTGAAGGTGTGAAGAAATGAGAAGGAGGAGTGCCCTTTTATAAGAGGGGTGAGGGGCACCTTTGGAAAAGCTAGAGATATTAGTTTATAATAAATTCATATTCGGTTTACAATGGCTCCAAAGTTTACTATTCAAAGGTTAAGGTGGTTATGGGTAGAAAAAACTCAACCAATAGAATTTAGACAGGTTTGGGTACTTATATTAACCTTATCTTTAAGTATTAACTCTAAGTTAATTAGTTTCACTTTTACAATGTCTCTTTGTATTTTTATATAATATGGTTAATAAACTTACTATATACATCCAAGAGACCCCCAAGTGGTCCATTAATGATGAAAATATCATGATATAAGTCTCTTGGCCGAACATTAGATTTTTAGGAATTTAATATCAATTAATAAAATAATATTTTTTTTAAAACCTCTTTTTTGTCAATTTTGACACTATTAAATAGTTGATTTTTTTGAAACTTATAACAGATTGATTACTTCGAAAAACGTAAATTAAATCAATCCTAATATATCATATTATCCTAGAAAATTAGTTTAATTCATTAAAAGTTTAATATTATATTTATTTTGGTATTTATAATATCAATTAATTTAATTTTTCACTATTTTAGTAATTACTGCATCATCATTGTGTCATAAATAAAATAAATTATTTAATGTCTAAAAATTATAAATAAAATATAATTATGTAAGAAATATGTTTATCTTTCTAATGAATATTTATAATCTAAAATCCAACATATATAACCCTATGTCATAATTGTTTTTCTAAAAGATATATGCTTGTGTCATTTTTGTATTCATTTTAACTTAATTAAAATAAAGTGTCCCTATCAGCTACAAGTGGCACCATGGGGTCCCCAAATCGACCCAAATATGCCTATGGTCTAACATGTATCAACAAATAAGGCTAGGACACGTTTTAGGGTAATTTAGTATTATTGTAATATTATTTTTTAACACTTATTTACCAGATTTACCCTTAACCATGGTAAATAAAATATTTACCACAGTAATTATTCAAAATGTCTAAAAATAAAAGTTACCTATTTACACAATTTGGAAATCCTGATTCCAAATATGGAATCCATTTTTCTAAATTCAAAACATAGAAGCGGCAGAAATTAATTTAAAATTAATTCCCGCTGTCAAAACAAAAAGCGTGTTTTTAAGAGATAATAACTATCAAAAGATTGACACTTGTTTATGTTCGGTTTAATTGTAAAATTATGTCCAATGACCAAAATTATATTAAATGGTAAAAATATATTCTAAATATACTTTAAAACCACTAAAATTCATAATTTATCACTATTAATTATTTTGATTAAAAAAGTTGTTTTTAATTAAAATTTAGTAATTTTCACTATTCATCAAAATATGAAAGTTATCTGAAAAGTACCAAAATTTCACCATAGGCTAAATTCGATATTCCGAATCCAGAAATGAAGTACATTTTGAAATATAAAATATATATAATTTCAAAACGTAGGTATAACTATTCATAACGGCTAGTTTGATCGGTTGTGGTGTGTGTTAAAACTCGAAGTTGCGTACAACACACACTACTGTATTATTCAAAGGAAAGCGTACCGTGGAAGCTTGGGATGTTTCATTTTAAATTCTTGATGTCCCCATTTAGTCAAAATGTTTAAAATATTGTATTTAAAAAGGGTTCACTATTAAAAGTTGATAAAAGTGCAATACTGAAAATGAATTTGTTCTTAAATTATGTCTAAGAAACTCATAATATGGATTCTAAAATTATAAGGATTATATAAAGTTTAAAATTTAGTTAATACTATTCATAACCTCTTTTGAACGGCTTGTTTGGTAAGTCATGGTGCGATTGAACTCGGTGTTGCGTGTAGTGCAAGTTATTGAATTATTTTGAAGAAATAACACACTATGAAATCTTGGGGTGTTACAAACACTATTTTTTCAAGTGATATAGAGTTTCTGAGAGATTAAAGTGAATGTTCTGTATACATTCTTATGAAAGTTCCCTTGGTATGTCTAACAAATAGGTAGATGAGGGCCAAAACATAACAAGTACATCATCCCTATAAAATATTATTCTTATGAGAAAAATATCCTTCTCTCATTCCCCCTTATAATCTTATACTTATTCTGTACAACGTTAACACTTATTAACTTTTTTTCACAAGTATCAAGGCTAGTTGGGGTCCAGTTGGTATATGAATGGTCTAGGGGTGGCTCAGAAGATGATCATTTCCTGAGGCTGTCTACTGGTTGAGAAAGAATGTCACTTGTCATTGATAGGGTTTCTAACATGTCTTATGCCACATTTCCATGTTCATAAGCATATGAGGTATTTATCAAACTTTATAGAGCAATGAATGTTCCTTCTTACTTTTTTATGTCACTATGGGAAGGACCTTTATAGTGCATTCCATCATGGATAAGACAACTGTCCTAGATTGATTTCCATCTACAGGGGGAATTTCTATAGCATATACTCTAAGGAGGACCTTCATGGTGGATGGCAATAAGGGAAGGAACTTCGGGCTATTTTATGTCACTATGGGGAGGACTTTCACAGTTCATGCCATCATAGTAAGGAATACCATCACAGCTTGATGTCCAACTTCAAGGAGAATTTATGAAACATATACACTATGGAAAACATTCAAGGTGGATGATTGTAAGGGGAAAACCTTATTTATATTTGATATTATGGAAATGAGGTGGTATACCATGGTTATCATCAAGATATAAACACTCATGATTGATCGGTTTGTGCTCGCGAAGTAAGCCTTTGTGGTAGATGGTCTCAGGAGGTCCTCTAGAGCTTCTGGTAACAATGTTACGGGGAGGATCTTCACAAATTCTATTGCCTCTTACATAAATTTGTTGCATATTAGAAGGATCTAGATCCACCATTGATAAATTATTTACGGAATCAATAACTCCAACTTCTCTTAGAGTAGGGTTATGAATATACTCTTCATTTTCCAGTTTCCATTGACACAATTTATTTTTGTGAACACTCTTGCTTTCAATTAGGCCTCTTGATGTAGGTAACAACCTTCATATATTGGTGCTATTTTAGTGGCTCCCATGGTGATTCCATGTTAATATAGAAAGAATCATGAGTTTTTTCATGGATATATGCATACCTTGGAGAAACCACCATAGTGGACCGATGTCCCCTAGTTAGAATGGGTGTTTGTTCCCATTCCTATTATCCATTTATCATGGAATATTTTTGACGACCGTCCTGGATAGAACAGGGGATTCATAGATGATCTGTAGTGACCACCTCATTGTGGGGATGAGTCACCCTACTTGGGGAGGCTGGATTATGGTCCAAGCTCCTTTATATTTCTGCTAACATGATTACGTCTTCGAAATTCTAAAGGATATGGTTAGGGATTTCTGTTCGACCCTCCATAATTTCTATGACATGTTGAGAGACATATTTGGCTATAATGGGAATATATGACCATTATAGTGTTAGAAAAGGAATGTGTGCCTGATCTGGTCCTCCATTTCCTACCTATATATATTGATAGTTATCTTGTTTGGGGGAAGAGATATTAGTATTCCCCTGATTTATCATTAAGATTGGCCATCTATTTCTTCCACTTTCTACCATATTTTTATGGTGGGATTGATATTAATGAGTCTTAATTTGTGCATTATCATTGGTTTTCATGGTATTTGATTTATGGGAATAATATTCCACCATATTTGATTGATCGGATTGAAATGAATCCACACAAATTTTCATATTCTTGTATTCGGTTTCTATTGTATTTGTTTGGTGGACATAATATTAACAAATAGGAATTTGAAACTACTCATTATTGTCATTTGTATTTTACTGATGGGATTCATGTTCATCGATAGGGATATGCATCCACCTATATTTTTTCACCATATTTTCAAGGTAGTCTTGGAGAGCAATAATAATAATTTTAACCATCTTGTAATTCTACATCATATTTGATTGAATAGAATCATAAGAGGGAACAAGAACATATTTATGTTTGAGATGTGACTATATATTTAAATGGTGGTTTTCTTTGGAAGTAATAGGGACAATGAACTTTTCTTGATTATATGGTCATCTCCCTTCATGAGATTCCCCAGGGGCCTTGGTTCATAGGAATTCAGAAACAGCCATCAGGATGGTACCCTATGCATGGTGTAGATATTAGGTCATGTAGCATGGGAAATGATTATTTTTGGAAGGGTCTATTGGGTGGGATCCCTATGTTTCTAGGATGAAGTTATTAGTGATGAATTCATTATTTTACCTAAGGTAATGGAGGAAATAATTATCACTATTTTGGAATAGGCGCCCAAAATAGTCAGATATGGCTAGTGGGGATGCTAGATTCTAGACCGCTGATCATCTCTGGAAGGATGGCTGGCAGAGCTTCATATCCTGGTGGGTTTATCGAGATACTTATAGGGTAAGGAGAGTACCAATATAGTAGTTCTACCTACCATGCTCATTTGAGATACATTATTGAATAGGCTAGATAGGTGATAGATTCCCCTGCTTTATAGAGGACCCAATTGACACAGTGGATGGTGTGAGTGTTTGCACAAATTTCTGAGATTCCATTAGATTAAAGCAATCTCTAAAGAGTTCCTACAATATATGGAAAAAACACTGACAAAGAAAAACCTCATCATTGTATAATATCATGACCACATGTGTAATTAATGGTCTCGTTTGTCCCTCCTCTATTTTGGGATGCAAAATGGATATGAATCAAGGTAACACCACCACCTTAGCTAAGGATTCACATAAGCATAACCATTTTGCTACCATTGAAGAATCATGGGTGGACCAAAAAGTTGATTTCAAGGGGATAAATGTTGTGAAATAAATAGCATTGGGTACAACATCTTCAAATGGTATGCAATGGGCATTTTCATGGAGCTGAAAACACCCAATGGATCTAATATTCATGATTCATGGACCTAAAATCCAATGGAAGGCATTCATTGGGTAACATGGAAAATGAAACATAAGAAATCACATTGGTTGAGCAGATGAGAATTCGGGCTCATCACACCCTTTTAGGGGGAACTATCACCAATTTTCAGACACTCTCATAGATTTAATATATGTTCATGAATCCTCTGTTTATTCATAAGTATGTATAATATGGATTACACTACGGTAAATATTGATTATAAATACCCATGGGTTCATATTCATTTTTAAGTATCTTAGGTTCTCTATCAATGATGGAACCTATATTTTCTTAGGTTCATCATAAATGTTAAAATTTTATGGATATATCAGGGATTTATTGGTCGTTTATTATGATGATGATGGTTTTAATCCTCTTTGTAAGGCACTCAAGAGTGTGTGGTCAACTAAAGAGACATAAGCTATTTTGATGTCAGGATAAAACCTGTAAGATAGGATTCCTATGAATCCTTGTTATAGGAATAGAACCCACATAGTTCAGTGACATTGGATATGGAACATTTTTTTAGATTCTTGAAATGAGGACCGAAACATGAAGTTTAATTTCATTTGGTTAGGATGTCTAATTAGAATATGCGTAGTCAAACTATGGTGTGCGACTTATGTCAAGGCGTCCTGAGGGACCTGGAATAAATTTCATATCCCAATTGGATGAGAACCTATTGGAAATGTTTCCTAGTGAATGATAGGGTGGAATTGGGTGTTGGGTTTAAACCTCTCGGTGGACTCCTACGTATCCCAATTTGTTGGGAATCAAATCCCACATAGTTCAGTACATCGGGAATTATGCATAGAAGTGGCCCATTTGGGGGGGCATGATTGGGGATTACACTCGGAATGATGCCCATTTGAATTGAAATGGTTAGGTAATACACATAAATATTTATACACTATTTTTGCTTCATTGGTAATATATCCCTTTTATGGTTGAGGCATGGTTTTAGGGCTTACACCCGCTAGGAATCTCATTTGAGGTTTGAGGTCAGGACTTATATCTATGGAGACGGTCCATGTGATTGGGGGTTACACATGGAAGTGGACCATTAGATAGTTTGTGATTGTGAAGATGTCATGATCTCCACTGAAATCCATGACCACATGATTCACACTTGATTTGAGAAACAAGACGAAGTAGTAGATCTGATGATCACATGATTTAGTGTGTCTTCTTTTGGATGATCTACTGATTACCATGGGGAGAGTGAGATGGATTTGAGTGTTACCATGTCATATTTTAATTCCGTAATTGGGATAGAAACATATTGGTAACTATATGGCTACATTCTAGGATGAGTAGAAGAGGAGAAAGAGTTCCAACTCCTATAAGAAAGGCTATGTACATACTCCAGGAGGTATTTCCTCGAATTGGTTCTGGAGGGAATGACCTCATTCCCTATCAAAAGGAAAGTATAGCATTATCCCCTCTATTCCTGCAAGAAACAAGGAGGTTCACGTGAGTAACCCAAGGTTCTAACCTACATTACCATAGTAATGTAAACCTGAGGGTATTTTGAGGGTCCACATTATTATAGAGGCTACCCACAAGACTCCACTTCCATTGGTATGTAAAACTGAGGGGTCATGCTAATATGCCCAATGATTTTTTTCATGCATTTCAGATGTCTTTCAAAGAGGACATAGATTGTACCATTGTACCAGTTTGTAGTGGGACCAATATGAGGGCTGATGACATGACCGAAAGGAGTGATGGGAAATGGAGACCAGAATGCCCCATGATTCCCCATTCTAAAAAGAAGGTTATTATATGGGATGGGGTTAACTTAATGTATCATGTTGAAATGTAGGGAAGGGTTAATTGCAAGTAGTGATATGCAATGGGAACTAGGTTCTACCCATGTAGTTTGTGGCTATTCAGGGATGAGTTTTTCACTCTTAGCATTTTTCTTCATGGCGTAAGGTTCCTCCCATATAGAATTTTCTATGTGTGGTGCTTATTTAAAAACGGCCCATCTATTTTATTCCCCATTGAGTGGAGCCTGAAAAAGGTTTTGATTTCACTAATGGTCGGAAGTTTTATTATTTCTACCTTTTTTCTGTGTGATATATTTTTTAATTCTTGGAATCAATGAAAAGGCTCCAGTTTTAGAAATTCCTCATCACTCATCTCCTTCATCTCTCCTTGGTTCAACCTGTCATCTTTTTTTGTCCCATTGGGTTATATTTAATGAATTAAATAGGAAAAAAATACTAGAATTGTTGAACATCTATGGTGGGCAGAAAACCTTCTTTTGTGGGATCCCTAGAGGAAACCTCGGCCTATGAATTAATCAATTAGTGGGTATTAGTCATTTGTGGGGATGAAAATCACAATCTGGCCCTAAAAATGAATTTCCTTCACTTGCAAAAGCTGGTCATACGACCTCATCCCATGAACTATTTGTTTTTCAAGAAAGTTGTTCACAGGGGAAGAAATCACTATCTATTTCTATAAATAACTTTGTTTCATTTGTGGGTGCTAACAGTTCTATCCCATTTTGTGAACTATTTCATTCGCAGGTGTTTCACGAAGTGGTGGAACACTATGTGGAGTTGCAGTACATGAAGCGATTTGTGCTTCATGGTTTCATCCCTTTGAATATTTACTTCAATATTATTCTTGGTTTCTTTTTTAGCCCTTTTACAATCATGATATAATTCAATTATTAAATGAATAATTTTTGGGTCACAACAATCATCTCTTGAAATCAATATTCACATTCATCATTCCAAAAAATCTTCACCCCCTATTGAATTAGATTGGTTAGTGAACTTGATAATTATGATATTTTTCTCATAAATAAATGAAAGTACCTACTAAATCCAAGTAAACTAAAAATTTACATCATATTGGATGGTTTTTCCATCCTTTAGTTTCCTCTATTTTTGATTAATACATATATATCCTTTTATTGGGGATAACAATCCCTAGGAATGTTACCGACTCTATCCAGAAGTTTATTTACTATACTTATCAAAAATCTTTTAGTTCTGCAGGATCATTTGAACAAAATAAGTATTCTACTCATGTTCTTAATTTCTTTTATATTAGATAACACGACCATATATAAATAAAACAAAAAATTTATTAAGGTAATCCTTAAATACTATATTCATTAATCCCATGACGATTTATGGATCATTAGTGAGTCTAAATTGAATTAATATGAACTCAAAGTTCCCATACATTGTATAAAAAGTATTCATGGGGTTATCCTCTATATTAACCTTTAATTGATAATATATTGAATTAAGATCCTCCTTAGAGAAGTACTAGGATCCATGAATGTGATTGAAAAATTTATCAATCCACGACATTTGATACTTGTTCTTTGTGATAATTTTTTTGAGTTCACAATATTTAATGAAAAGGAATATTGGCCCATTCTTCTCTATGTAAAAGAGGGCTAATTCACCCCATGGTAATACAAATAGGTGTATAAACCCTTTATCTAGATTCTATAGTAGACAATTCTTTAGTTCTTAAAGTTAAAAAAATAGTCATTCTATATGGATTCTTTGATATTGAAAAATATTTGGGTATAAGTACGATCGAGAAATCAACCTCTTGTCTATGAGGAATGTCAGAAAATGTTGTAGGGAACTCATTGAAAAATTCCCTTAAAATGGGATTGTCATAAAGGATGATCTTTTATTTAGTTTGAATCATTTTATCAAGATATGTTTTCTCAAAGGAAAACAATACCCATGCTTGAGATTATGATACAAAAGGGGATTCATCATTATCATTCTACTTTTATAGAATCATAGGGTGATTTTCAATATGGATGGTGATTACCTATCAAGGATATTTGTGTTAGCTCTATAAAAGTAAATTCAATACATGTAGTGAAGAAAATTTAATTCCACTAAAGGGATCATCAGATGGTTTTTTCGAAAATTCAACCATCAAATTTTGATAGGGGAGGAGTTATATAATTTTGATGTAATTTCCTGATTTTTCATTTTCATCGATAGCTTTAATTCCATGTTTTGTGGTGGTGTTTCAATATTTTTACTAACCGTACATGATATTAAGGAATGTGTTGAAAATGAATAAAATTGTATATTCACTATCTTCAAATGAATAACTATCACACCCGAAACCACTATATTTTCAATATACACCTCATTTGTTTTGATGGAATAATCCCACCCTTTATATCTTTCACATGGAGGTTTTTTTCATTGATTTTCATCAATAACCCTTATCTTAGTGCATTGGTTCACAATGTGTTATTATTCCTTCTAGTTTAAACATTGTGAAATAGGTGGATGGTTGGATATATAATTCCTTTCTTCCGTCACATTGGTGGGTTTCTCCCATCAGTAATCACTACCTAGCCTCCCTTCATTCCCACACATAAAGAATTTCCTTGTCACCGTTAGGAAATTTCTAATATGCTTCTTTCTAAACGTTTGATGAGTGGGATATTGGACTTTCTTTTCCCCAATGACACTTTTCAATCAATCCACTAAAATTAAAATCCATTACAAGATTATTATCTATAGACCCATGAGAACCTTTATATTCACTAATATCTATTTTTACTTAAAGGGAACATCAGAAAATTTCATTATAGTTGTTAATTTCCTAACCCACCAAAAATTGGACTTATCCCACCGAATAAGTAGTCATCTTTACTTTCAGGATACTTAACATTACCAGTGGTGTATTTTTCAAATCATGTGATGTTTTTTCCCATACAACCCAAAAGATTCTTTGTCTTTTTTCGTATGAATAAATAAATATCTCCCCATTTTAATCCAAATAGGGTGATGAAAATATTTATTGAAACACATTTTCTATAATTCTCTAAACTCCATCACATTGATATCTTCTTTAGGAATCATATTTTTAATCAATGTCCACCATTTATTAGCTTCTCCCTCCATAAGAGATAAAACCAACATGAACCTCTATTACTCAGAGAATTTAATTATATAGAAGACATTTTCAATGAATTTGATCCATTGTTCTGTGATTAAAGGATAAAAAAATCCCCTAAATATTGGAGGCCTTTTCGACATAAAGGAATCAATTTAAACGTTCACATTCTTAAGAGGATATAGGTTTTCCCCCTAATTCATGATTATTTTTTAAAACAATTAGTAAATTGAGAAATTATTTCCATGATGTATCTAAATCCTACTCCCATTGGGTTGGGAATATCAATTGTTTAGTCAACACATTATCATCATAGTTCTTATGGACTCACTTTCTCATATTTCCAACCATTGACTAAAAATAAAGGGAAAATTAAGGATGTTAATTTTTAAACTATAAATCACACTAGGGGAAAACAATAAAAATTAAAGGGATCGATCATAAATGACATATATTCCTTTAACCTATGAATTTCATGGTTTCAATATAAGTTATCAATGATCTATTTCTTAACATAAAAGATTATGGGAATTTTCATCTTATTAATGGTTTTTAATGGTCTTTTGAATTTACCATAGAATATCCCCTTAATGTATAAAATAAGGTTTCTAGCAAGGACTATTTTTCATGAACCAGGTGTAGATCATTTCCTGATCCATTCACCCTTTCCAGGTTATTACCCCTAGGTACAATTTTTTTTGAGCCACGTCCACATTTATTATATAAGAAGGGATATAATTTCTTGGAAACCACTAACTCTATACATTTCCAAAATTTTGGGATATTGTTAGATTTTTACTCTTATACATAAGATTTTTTTCTAGAGTATCCAAACCATAATACCCAAAAATAAGTATACTTTTTTAATGTCCTTGACCTCTCCAGTCCACTAATTTGTGAAAATATAGTGTTTGAGGTGTTTTGGGAGGTCAAGGAGACTTATTTCGAACACTTTGTCAAAATTTCCAATTCAGTGAACTGTGTTTCTAGGACTGGCGAGTCATCCCAAGGAAGGATGAATAGTATTTCTAGGTACAGTGAGCTGTCCGATGGTAGGTTTAATAGTATTTCGAAGACCGGTAGGTTGAATCGTGTTTCTAGGACCGGTGAGTTAGGAACTGTAGGTTGAATAATGTTTCTAGGACCAATAGGTTGGATAGTGTTTCCAGGACCAATTATTCATCCAACGATAAGTTTGAAAATGTTTCTAGGACTGGTGAGTCATCCAACGATAGGTTAAATAGTGTTTCTCGGACCGATAGTTTTAATAGTGTTTACAGGATTGGAGAGTCATCCAACAGTCGGTTGAAAAATGTTTCCCAGACCGGTAGGTTGAACTGTGTTTCCAGGACTCGTGAGTCAACTAATAAGAATTTTTAATAATGTTTCTAGGAAAGGTATCTTGAATAGTGTTTCTAGGACATGTGATTCATCCAATAGTAGGTTGATCTATGTTTCTAGGGCCGATAGGCAGAACAATGTTTTTAGATTCCTACAATTTCACCCCATTGACATTATCTTTGACATAAAATAAATTCAAAGAATTTTATTATAGAATTAATGTATGATTCAAAGCCCATAACTCCTATATAAATTTTCTAAAGGGTCTAGGTGACTTTACTTGGTCAAAACATGTAATCTTGACCAGATCCACCTTTAATGGAAAATTGAAACCATATCTAAACTACTGCTCCTTTTAGATTTTCAAAAGGTCGAAATACCTTATGCTCTTTTTTCCATTCTTCTTTTTTCCTTAGTGTAGGATTCCTATAGTTCCTCCTCCCATAGTAGTCGTGTGATCAAACTACAATCTTTGGATCGTGTTCCCCTTGGAGTTTTTTGTACTGCATGTGAATCCCATGTTTTGGTGCAACCAAGAAGTTTCAATCCGTCTATGATATAAGGTATTATCTACCTTAATTATTCTGGGTTCCTTGATCCATTTCCTCCTATTTCTCCTTGAAATGTGATGGAATGTGATATCAATGTTTCTAATAGAGCTTTATCAGATGTTGGTTGGGGAAATGGTGTTGCATCGTCCTTGGGTGGATGCAGTCATTGTGAGAGAGGTGATCATGAACTGTTGTGTTGGTCGTTCTTGTGAAAATAATGCTTGAAACCTTTTGAGGTAGGGGATTCATTTCCTTTCAATTTATTTATGTTCTATAATAGAGATAACATTATTTTTCCCTTTGGATTTCCATGAAATTGACATAATAAATATTCGATCTGGATTAAAGAATTGGTATTGATCACACAGTGATATTGGTACTTTATATCGTGATAAGGGTTTGCCTCTTGATTTGATAGAGAGTGTGATATATATTCCATAGTTGATTTGGCATGTTTTTTCTTATGTTAATTTGTAAATAATTTAAAGACATAATTAATTGATAATTAATTGGAAAATGTTTAAAAGGCATGTTAATGAATTTGGTTGCTATTGTAGTATGATGATAATCAAACTAATATAGATATGAATATTTGACTGAATAGGTTAAGAACTGCTTGTATGAGTAAAAAGATAACGATTTTGTGGATCTTTTGTTTCCTTCTTGTTAAAAATGCCATGTTCCTTATGATTTTGATCCATGAGAGATCATTGTGTGGGAAGGTTGGATTCCTTGTTTAGGTCTAAGTTCCCAGTTTCTATGTTTGTTTGCTTCCTTCTGTTTTTGATGTGATATGAGCCTAGGATGGATGATCTTGGAGGGATATTGTGATAAGTGGGGTAGGGAGCCCCAGTTTTCATGGTAGAAGTTAATTCCTAGAGTGGTAAGATATATTGGTTTATGCATATGGGTGTTGGGGAGGACATCTGAGATAAAGGAATGGGTTGAAGTTCATCTTACCTGTTTATAAGAATGTTGGATGCTTTTTAAAAATATTTTTTGTTTATCTATTTTAATTTCCACACTACTTGAGTTAGATGGTTTTTTTACCCTCCTTGTAATATAGTTGAATACACATTGGTTATGTCACATGCTTTCCATGTTTAGCTTCTTGATGATGGATGAGAATGTGATCTTTCTATAGGTGGCGTACACTTGACGAGTAGTTCATCTACTCACCGTGTTGAGGCCCTTGTGTTTGGTAGCTTAGAGTTTTTTTCTTAGAATATCTAGAATTATGGAAAGTTATTATGTTGTCAATAAATGAATAAAATTTTAACCCATGGGGTTAGAGTTTTTTGGGATGCAATGCTAGGGTTTTAATTCTAAGATATCATGGACTCAGTTTTCTTATGCCTATAGGGATTGGAACATTGATGGAATTATAATGAAATGTAATGTGGAATTGATAATGGTGAATTAATGGTTAAAGGATTAATTAACATCAAGTGAAACTGATAAAAAGGGATAAAAAAAATTAATGTGTCTCTTAAAATGGTTTTGTGCTTATAGGATATCTAGTCTTAGTAGTGGAAGCCGACAGTTTGAGAGACATTTGTTGTAGTTGAGCCTAAGACTAGGTTGTGGCCATAGTGTGGTTGTGAGCTATATTATATCATATACTTTTCTTGTTTCTATATGCTACTACACTTTTTCAGTTGGGGAGACTAACACCCAAGGGGTTTTGATCCCAAGGGGGTGTTTTCACCAACATCATAGTGGGTGGATGGATGAGTGACTACCACATTTAGGCCCCACTCCCTTATCTTCATAGTTACTTGTATTGGTAGGAACAATGGTTAGTTTTCCCCATTTATGTGTGTAGAGGGATGTAATGGCTTGTGGCTATTTCACACACACATATTATTGACATACTTTCCTAAGTAATACTATACGTATATCATGGATTGACTGTTATAGATTGGGGATCCATACTTGGTGTATGTGATTTGATGGCTTGATGTATAAAACCCGACACATGATACATGTTATGTAAGGTGTGGTTCATCCTAGAAACTACCTATTTACTTTTGGTTATGGGGATGTGGTGGTGAGTTAAACGAGGTGAATTTTAATGTGCTTCACCCAGGTGTCTTCGTGCTATCCTTTTTGGAGAGAGATGCTCATGACGTGTGACATTGGGAAAAACAGAAAACTAGGGGGGAAGTTGTAGGGGTACCCTTAATAATATTTATTATATTATATAATATTTTATGAGAGAATTGGTGAGAGTAGCCATGGTGAGGCTAGGAACTTAGTATACCTGTTTAGGTGATGAGTTAGTTTCACTTGTTGTTCACTGTTCTTTAACATGCTTTCTTTAATTTTTCACGAGTAGATCTAGGAAGGATCCTACTGAGTATACTGTTATACTCACACAACATTATATAAACTGTTTTTCTATTCCATTGGGGAAGGATAGAGATGAGGCTAGTTTCTACTATCTTGGTGTCTTTCTGGAGCTATTTGGGCTTTATTGTCACTGATGTTTTACTTTTTTTGTACACGTTGTTTTCTCTTTTACTTGTAGTAGTTCTTGAATGAAATTAAATTTGTGTTCTTGTTTTTTATTTTATATTGTAATTTGAGAAGGTGTTTGTGGGGGTATATATTATCTTTCTCTTTCTTAGGTGTTCCCTGAGATGGTAATTACTCTCATCTATTTTTTTACTATACCCTCGATATTAGTCACCAACCCAGGGCCTACTAGAGGTGGGACTCGGGTGTCACTATCTCTCTTCTCCCATTACAGGCCCAAGAGGGGTACACTTTTAGGGGAGGGGTTTTCTGAAAAATTTCCTCTTATACCAACTATAACATCTCATATCATTCATAAACCTTAATTTAATGATTTATTTCATATGGATACACTTAATACAACCCCAAAAGATAACAAGGCCTAGTGTATTTAGGTAATTAGGTTCGTAACATAATAACCTGAAACCAAGATAAAAAGATGTAAAATGAACTCCATAACGTGCCCTTAAATGTTCAAAATCATCTAGAACTACACGATATAACAAAGGGAAGTACAAAATGAATGGGTGAACTATAAATCCTAGCAATATAATAATAAAATATTAACAAGATGAAAGGAATACATGTGAGTAAATAGCCATATCTAGGTATCAAAAGTGGGTGATAATAAAAAACCTGAATATAGAATGATGATATAATATGATAAAATAAAGTCCACATGGGAGTGTGGAAACAACATAAATCATAAAATCATAAACATAATTCAAGGATAACTAATGAGACATCAAAACAAAATATTCTTTTTTTAACAACTCATACACCTTAATTATCATCTCATGGGATAAATATATTACCCATTTCATTTGTGGGATATATAATTCTGATCCCACCCTTCACTTTCATATCATGTACATTCTTATGTTTTCCACATAGATCTTAAGACATAAGGATATATTTCATCACTTTTAATACAATGATTAGGGATTCTGGGTTAAATTCATGGAATAAACCAATCCCTTATATATAGGTACATGTACCTAAATAAACTTGAGTAGAAATGGGGATGGGTATTCATTACTCAAAGGTTTGTCATGGAAAATTATAGGATATTTTTACCAGTATAATAGCGGTACAAAAAGATTCATAGAAGGGTTAAATGAGAGTTAAAGGGGTCTCCAATCACATATCAATCATAATAAAAGTAATTGGAATGTTTCCAACATGAAAATTGGGAACAATGGAATAATATAAAGGGGTTGATTGTATAAAGATGAATGGAGGATCTCTGACCTTGAGAGGGAGCTTCAAAATGCATTATAGGATCTTCTTAGATGAATTGAGGGACATTGGGAGGGATATATAGTGGTAAGGGAAGGGTAAAATAATTATATAAAGGGTTTTTATTGAATAGGAATGAGTGTTTTGATAGTTTTTATAGTAAAATAGAGAATAATTCTTTACAAAATTTTAAACATCGGTTTTTGAATCCATATGATAAATTAATCAAAACCAAAAATTTTATAATGGTTTTCTCATATTATTTTATAAAAGGTGAGTGGATTTATTTATTTTTTTAGTATAAGAACCTAAATCCTTAAAATAATACGCTTTGTGATGTGGAAGTGAGTCATTTTTATAAAAAACCTATTTTAAAACCTTAAAATATAATATAGGAATTAGAGGATTCATTAAGGCCTTAGGAAATTAATCAAATAACATTAAAAACAACATATTTTTTAGGGGAAAAATAATTTTGGGCATGAATACTATTTATAGTATTTATTACATCACTTTTGTGCATTTATGATTTGATACTACATACAAAATAATTATATTAAATATAAATTTTACCTAAAAATTCACCTGTCTCTGATAATTATGAAAAATTTTCATTGGATAATTTCAACATGGTGATTTCCAAAATAATATTTTACAATAAAATTATCTCTTTGAAGAAGATAATTTACACCTGATATAAAAAAATCCAAATTTATTGAAAAATAATGGTTTTTTTATAATAACAGTTTTTACCCTTATAAAAATTACAATTGACTTCATAAAACAAGAATATAATTTATATATAATATATATTATTTAATAAATATATTTTATTAGAATAATATTTATTTCAAAAAAATTGAATTCATCAAAAAGGGTGTCTTGATTGAAAATATATATTTCCAAAAAATAATTTTTTTGGTTCATCGTATAAAAATATAATTCTTCAAATATATTATTAGATCATTAAAAAGTAATAATAAAAGATAAATATAATAATTTTTTGATTAAAAATAAAAAATATATCCAAATTCATACTGCTGGGGTATAGATAGATAGATCTTTATTACACTCGACAATTTCCTAAGGGTAATGTGGGTGATGGTGAGATTTTCTTTGTGTGGATTGATCCAACTAGTTTGGGATGCAATCTTGATGAGCATGAACTTCTCCCATAAATAGTTTTTTAGTTCTTTATTTATTGAATCTTGGCATGGGATTGGTGAAAGGAATATCCTAGTGATGTTATCTCCCTAAAAATATCTGATAAATGGGTTTCATATGGCATGATCCTATTTTTTGAGTCCATAAATTCCTTAGTCAATGAAAATTGGATTTATCATAGCCTTATCTATATATATATTATTCATATGGTAACTATATAAAATCTATACTATAAAAGGTTATGATACTTAATATTATTTTGAATATGATAGTATATAACTCATAACGGTCCAAAATAACCCAAGTAACATATTTTTTTCTATAATTTCATTTCTTAATAAGGAATTTTCTTATTTAAAAATTTTATTTCATGTATAGATGTTCTAGTAAATACAATAGACGGTGTCTTATAGAGACCTAGGATTTTAATAAGTTGAAATTATTTATTTTTAGATGAATATTCATTACATTACAAAAACAAAATCCTGAGGAAAATAATAGTCTTGTGTATTCGAAAACATAGAACACAATCTTATTAATTCATGAAAGATATAAAATGTATCCCATAGAGATATTCCCCTTTATTACTCTTTAAAACCTATATTCATAACCTAGGTAATGGAAACAAAAGAAAGGGTGAGCTCAGATGCTCAGTAAGGGTAAAACATGGAGATACCTAATCAAAACATGAATATAATGGGATGAGAACATGATCCTAACATTTTAAAACCATACCCTAGATATGAAGATCCTAATATTGAGCCGTGAAATGAATATTTTCAATTCATAATACATAAATCACAAGTGAATCAAATAACACAAACTGCGACATCATAACATTGGAATAAGACATAGATTTGTGTCTTAGACATAATAATATAAAATCTTATGTCAAGGATACCCACCAAGACATTCGTTAAATGTTACGAATGGGATAAACACCCATGTACATTATTAAAGATTAGGATAACCACTTGTGCAACCTATTTTTCATGATTGGGATGTCCACTCATGTAAAATCATTTTTTGGGTTTGGGATAAACACCAATCTACCCTTCAATTTCATAGAACATTTATCATTACCTAATGCATTTGAGGGAGATATAGGTCCAACAGATCACATAATGAAAATCAAACACATGTGTGGCATAAGATCATAAAACATTCATCATATCAAAACCCCTGAAATAAAATAGGATTCAAAAAAATTTCATCATATTAATCCTAAGGAAAAGAGACGGATTTAATAATCATGTCATCATTTAATCATTGCATAACCCATGAAAATAAGTGGGTTTTCAATAGATTTATATCATGGTATAACCCATGGAAGAGATTTTTTTAATAAATATAACACCATCATAAACAAAAACCATTCATATAAGAAATAAAAATGGTATCCTTTGATCATATCCTTTATAAAGCATATGTAACCTCAAAGGATCTAATCTTAGATATAGTGTGATTTTTAATGAAAAACAACTTGGAAAATTACTTTTGGATAATAAAAAATATTCAAAAATCAAAATTTTAAAACTAAACATTATAAAATATTTATTAAATCATTTTCTTTGAATATAATCATGAAAACTTATAACGAGTAACTAAAAATAATTTAAAACATTTCTTGAGTAAAATATCATTGAAAAAAATTAAAACAACTTTTTTTTGAAAATTAATTTTGTTTGAAAACCACCATGAAAACATAAAAAGGTAATCTTTAAAACATTTTCAGTTGATTATGATAAAAAATTATGTACATTCCATACATGTAAAAAAACTTCCTTTCACATTTTGGAAAAAATCGAAATGAAATTTTTTTGGAAAACAACATGAATATTTCTTTCAAAAAAATTTAAAAAAATTCAAACATGCATAAAAATCTCTGAAATTAATATATTTTTAATTTTAAAAACACTTTTGAAAAACATTTATAAAACATGGTTTTGGATGAAAAAATATTTCTGACCAAAGATAGAATTAAAGATAGATTTTCTTATAAAGATTTTCTCAATTATTTTAAGTACTATATAGTGGGAAAATGGACCTATTACTCGAAAATACCATGAATATATAGATGAGAATAAAATTAAATATATTTCTAATAGGGATTATATGAATTTATAATTGGACAAATAATCACAAACATTCTCAATAAATGGTGAGATTATAATAATTAATATTTATCACTTTGGTAACTTTCAATCATAAGATTTATAAATGAATAACCTAAATTAATCAATAAATATAATTATAATATATAAATTCAATATATTACATGGAAAAGGTGTTTTATATAAACCTCATAAAATAATATGGGTGCATAATGAAACATTTTTCTCAAAGAAGGAAAATTGAGGCAAAAATCCGTTAACACTTTGGTAATATTTTGAATCATATGCCCCAATATAGAACAAAATCAAATGAAATATTACATATCTTGAAAATAAGATATAACATGTCAAAGGATAAGTATATAAATTACATAAAATAAAAAATTGGGGAATTTTAATATGCCTCTTATAGACAAAAGAGAGACTAGAACACCCATTACATTAATTCTTGACTTTCATCATACACGTTAAAAACAAATTTATAATAAATAAAAGTTTATTATAAACCTATTTCTGAAAAATATTTATATATATTATTATATATATGATTTTATTATGATCTTTAATTACCGGTTTATTAATAATTCCATGATAAAGTTATGTTTTGGGCAATAACCAATTTGTTTTTCATTTATGTTTTGATTTGTTATTTTTAGTCCTCTAACATTGATCGTGATTTCATAATATATTAAATTTTAACAATTATATAAATATATTATATCTTTATTATATATTTATTTAGAGTAATTTATAAAATATAGTGATGGAAAATTAAATACATCATTCATGGAGTTAATAGGTCGTACGTACACATGAAAATTGTTTCAATTTTCTTGTTGGATTGAAAGAAATAAATTAAAATGATATGTTACAATTATATAATATTTTTTATTTCATATATATCACATATTTTCATTAAAATTATCATTAATACCTTCCATGTTAAGTGTGAATGAATCACATCGCTTCCCGAGGTGATAATCCAACAAACACACGAGCGACATTATCAAATTCCAAAAAAAATAGAGAGTATGGAGGTATTTGGGATATAATAATTACTAAATTATAAAATTATCATTAATATAATATATAAATAATAAATCCATAATTATTTACTTCCTTGAGAGGTGTTAATGAAAAAATGATTGAAATTTTTCCATGAGGTAGTAGTCCTCCATACACACAAATGATGATTCCACAACCCATTTATTTGAGGTGGAGATGATTTTAGATCATTACCCTAACATAAAATAACTAATTATATATAATAAAATAATGATATTATATAATTATGGTATAATAATAATTCCATGGGGTGGAGGAAGAAGTAAAACACAAACAATTAGTGATGAACATTACCTTTTCTCCAAGTATCCTCCTTAGGTTCACACCAAAAAACCATCCTTGGGTTGATTTATATACAAAATAAGGATTATATAATTACAGGAGGTAATTTGGGATTTTTTTGTTCAAGTATTTCAGAAATCAAAAGAGTCTTAAGGTTTTAATATGATGGGATTTATGTGGACTTTTATAAATGAGGTGAGTGGGACAATTGTAATTTTATGAAAATAATGTGTAACCATGTTTTTCACAATCTACGAGGGTTGAAAATTGATAAAATTCATAAATAAGAAATTATAATGTCTAAATATTTCTATAAATTATTTTTTATTCAAGTAATTTGGTCATTTTAACCCTTATAGTTTATTTTAACCCCTAATAAACCAATTTTTACCTTAACCATGATAATTAATTTTTGTTGTTTTCACTCTTTATTTAGGTCAAAATTATGTTTATCATATTAGATAATATAAATTAAAATTATTATAAATATAGAATCCATTTTACCAAATTACAATCATGTTATTGTAAAATGTTAAAATTAAACTAATCCGATGAACATGATGAGAAAATGAGTTTTTAAATAAAAAATGTTCAAATGTTTACAATGTTTTTATATCAAAAAGAAATATTAAATTGATTAAAATGATCTAAATAGGATTAATAGATATATAATATAACTAATTTTTCATTAAAACAAATTTAAAGTATAATTTAACTTTATAAATAAATTAAATGGAAAGGAAGTTTTCAATTAAAATACAATATTTTTCACCATCATAAAAAATAAATATTTTTAGAAAAATATAAAAAATTAACCCTAAGATAATTTTAAAATTATTATTTTAAAATTGATTTTAATTTTATAAAATTAAGTTTCAAAAAGTTCTAAAAATTTATTCTATTATTTTTTCTAAAAGGAATAATAAAAAACATTTTTATGAGAAAAATTATTTTCAAAAAATAAAATGATTTCCATCAAAATTAAGTATTTTTTATCAATATGTTTTATTTATATAAAACCATTATAAATAATATTTAAAAAGTATTTATTACTATTCATATCACAATGTTTAATGTCTATATTTTAACAACCACGCTTTAATAAAAATATTAATAGTATATCATGGTTTTATTAATACTCAATGTCATTTGTAATGCAATATAACCAAGTGTTTTATGAAGGGAAAGATTAAATTGGTGTTGAATGTAATTAATGAATAATTTGGTTTTTCATGTAATGAATGATATCAATTATAATTAATTTATTCTGAAAAAATTCAGAAAATCCCAGGGGTTTACTTTTTGAGTCCTTGGAAATGGATTGAGTGTCATAGTGGAGGATTGTGCAAGGTGATGTGACATATTTTTATGTTCTTGGATGGTGGGTGTTTCATGTAATGGGTTTCGTGAGAAATTGTATGGGAATATAGTCATTGACTAGGGGTAAAATATGATCATGAATTGGTTTTATTGAGAATTCACTTATAATAATATTTTAAAATGTAAATAAAAATTTTATAATGTCAGACTAGGGAGAATAATTACCACGTATTAGTTAATATATGGGAATATACTATTGGAAAACTTAGAGAGAGCCTAATTCAAAAATAATAAAAAAAACAACAAGAGTTTATGTTGGC
Organism: Viscum album; assembly: GCA_963277665.1. Classification (NCBI taxonomy): domain Eukaryota; kingdom Viridiplantae; phylum Streptophyta; class Magnoliopsida; order Santalales; family Viscaceae; genus Viscum; species Viscum album. The sequence continues at coordinate 644,897,551 of OY728122.1, forward strand.
TTATTTCATAACCAAAATTTGAATGGGTGAATCATGATATTTAAATGGCATGATGTATTTCAAAAACATGTATATTATATAATTATTAGTGATTATCCCCAAAGGTTAGGGAATCATGGGGTGAGATATTGATTCTTCTATTCCATGTTCTTCATTGTCAAGAATCTCAAATTGTATTTTAGGTGACTATATCACAAGTGCGGCGACTAGTGAGATTGATTGGATTACATCGAGATGGTCAATCCTCAATATCTAATTTCATAATGCATGTGAGGTGATATTTGATGTTATTTAACAATTAAAGTAATGAAATTTTAATATATTATATACTTAAGGGATGATAGGTTAGTAATGGATAGGTTGTGTTGGGAGATACATGCTTATAATTATGACTTCACTGGGACTTTAATGTTTTTATATATAGAAATTAGAAAGGTATTATTGTGATGATTCTAGGTATTATATTTAGAATATATTATTGGTGTAATATTTTTATGATATTTATTAAATATGTTTTATAATAAAATGTGCTTCCCATTTGAGAGAAGTGATATCTCATCCTTTAAAAATAGAAAATGTTTCATACCTTATTTAATTAAATCCATTAAATATAGAGTGATCCCATATGAGTTCATTAAAATCATATACATTAGAGTTGGATGTAGTATCCTAAATTATTTTATTTTATTCACTTTTAGGATAGTGTTACTCATATTAGATTGGTGATATCACATTCCCTACTGATAATGAGATTTTCATGTTTTATTCGATTTAATATTTACGATATGGAGTGATACTCATCTAAGATCCTCAATATCATTTTCACCATAGGAAAATATATTTTTCTACATTAGTTAATTATTTAAAAACTTATTAAGAATTTTATATATTTACAACTATTTCTACTCTATTATCCAAGGATTATAGAGTGTTCCATGAAATTTCTCAATAATAAAGCAATCACAACTGCATCTATAGTAAATATTTCTTCCAACATTTTACTAATGATATTCTATTTAACACTTTAGTAGGAGTGAAATTGACATTTTGGGAGACTCTAACCCACATTGGGGAATAATATTTTCTCAGTGGTCTAACCGTGTTATTTTCATTAAACCATAAGTGAAACCATTTTATTTACACATTCTAGATCAAGAAGGTTTGATTTGACTATTAGGGTTGGGGTTTTGTCACTTAATTTAATTCTTGATGTATACATGTGATTGTTTTCATAATCTATATTATAAAATATATGAATGAGGATATATGTCATTTATATTAAAAATACATTTATATTTAGTCTATTTTGTTTTATTCTAAAATGTACTCCTGGGACTCATGGATTGTGTAGTTATCATTAATTACATGAATTTTTGGGTAGAGACCCCAAGGAATATAGAGAGAGTTTAAGGAGATCTATTTGAATATAGAGATAGCTTCGAGGAAATGTTAAGGATTGGATGTTGGATCTCCTTTTTTTATTATTCTTGTTTTTTTTGTTTTATTTTATGAATTCATCACTCTGATGAAAAATTATTTGTATGTACGATTATATAATTATAATTAAATTATTTGGTTATATAATCATTATTATTATTAATCATGGTATTTTATCAGTGGTAAATATATGAATGGAACTCTAATTTCATATCAAATAATGAATATTTATGTTCTTTATATATTATTTATTGTGATGATTTAAATGGTACAACATCTTATAATTCCCCAATCCGAATCACATAAATGAAATCCATGCATGGGTCATCACTTGATCTCATGCACACTACCCCATATTCTAGTGGGTAACAACTATAAGTTGTTGCCTAACAAATTCAGGTGGATAATAGCCCCTCTATTTATAAATCAAGTGGGTCACTCCTGAATCTACTAAAATTTTTACAAGACCCATTTGTATACTGGTAATCAAAAAAACATTTATGCATATTAAAATGATCCAAGAGGGTCCCTGAAATCCATAATATAAATCCGTAAAAAATCTATATAAATAATTTTAGAAGAAACAATATAATATAAACATACAATGAACATCATAGAAATAAATAAGATTCCATATAGTATATGTTAAACAATAATAAAATGTAAATTGGCCATTGTACTAACTCATATAATTGTCTTTCTAAATCTTAGTCCTCCATTACCAGCTAAATAAAAATTATTTCTATATATAAGACACACTTTTCCCTGAGATTAAACATTAATGCCTACAAAAATACATCGAAGCCTAAAAAATGTAAGTGGTTAGAGTATAATTACCAAAAGCATGTAGGAATCCCCATTGCATGAAAAATATTTAATGATATTATGATAATTTGGATGAGTAAATAGTATATATATAAGATGTGTAGTCATACAAGTGAAACAAAACTGCCTAAGAAACATAACACCAAATTCACACAAAAGAAGAAAAATTAGGTAATCATGTTCTAACCAAGAACCCACACCACCATACGATTCATGATTCGAATCCATTATAGTGGGAATATAGCCACCTCATACAAGAACCTTACCCATACATAAAGATAAAAGGTAGGGTTTCATCAATTCGAAAAACTACTACTAAAAGGTGTGGGGTAGCATGTTCTCAAGTTCTTACCCATCCATTCTTACTCAAGGCAGGTCGCATGTCAACTCTCTTGGTCACCACTTCACACGAAAGAGATCTATCACATAGAGTACTCTAGATAACCAATTACACTCATTGTAGGAACACATTCCATCTAAATCAATAATATACCACTCATTATTGGCTAAAACATTACATACCATTAGGACCATGGTTCTCCTATATAGGTTTTTCTAGTACCCTCTCACTCAAGGTGGCACCAAGGACTCTAGATCCATAAAACCCACTCCAAAATATATCATCAGACATAAGTACACAGGAAAAATAATAATGTAAAAAAAAAATGAATCATGTCTCATCTCACAAATCAACAACTCAACCCTAGGGTTCTAGTTCATTGAGACATATCCCCACAAGTAATTACATCAAATAAAGTCATTTTGTCCCATATATACCCTCTAAAATGTTAGTTACATCATATCAACACAACAAGTCCTCTAATACCAACAATCATACATCATCCATAAAAATATACAAATAATAATATTTATAAAATGGAATCACCCATAGGAAATAAGAAACATTGAGAACTTTAAGTAAATACATTTCGAAAAAAGAAATATTTTCCTCACAATTTTAAATGGACCATTAATTTTTTTCAAAAAATTCTATCTGGATTTCACTTAAAAGAGAGTTTAATGTTTTCTTTTTAAATTTTTTAAATGAAAAATCATATGTAATCTTATATTCATTATGACTATATAAATTCTCATCAAAACATTCTTTAAAAACCAATTTTTTATTGAAATACCATTTTGAAAATTATTTCTCAAATAATCATTTTCTTTTATAATTACATATGAGTCAAAAAAATTTTAAAAACTCATTTTCAAATTAAAAATGTTTTGTCTTTGAAAACCCACTCATTCCAGCAGTCAATATATAAAGAGGGACACTGAAACAAGTTTGAACAAGGCACCACCATCGAATCGCATAGAATGAAATATGGTCCATTTTTAATTATTTAGCTTATGTGAGACCATCCCAATATTTGTGAGATATCTGAAAAGGAATCCACCCTAAATATAATAATAATAATAATGATGAAACACAAAAATAAAATAACAAATGATAAATAAAATTAATATAATCAATGCCGGCGACCTAAATTTGTGATCCATAACTCCTTTCATGATCATAATGACCACCTATGATCCCATAATTACCTATCTCAACCATAATAATCATTATATTTTTAAACAAACAAATTAAAACCAAATTTATAATGGGTATAATGGTCTCCAAAACCATCATGCATCCTCATGGTATTAATACCTTGATAAACAAGGTATGTTCTACTCCCAACAGACACCCAAAACTATAATGTACAGAATAATTAATTAAATACCCAAACAAATGACTAATTTCAACAATAACCATCAAAAATCTTAAGTAAACCTATAGGAAATTATAACTCAATGTTAAAGGTGACCAATATCTTGAATACCTACTGTTAGAATTTCTAATAAAAGCCTCATAGAAAATACCCATCAATAATTATGATTTCACCATGATCTAGGGAAATAATGTCTTGAACCCCTAAATGGGTGAATTGAAATCAAAATATATGTAAAAGGATAATAAGAGGATGTAAAGTGGAGGGATCTTACTAAGATTTTCTGTGATAAACCATTCCTACACCAACTAAAATGAAGGGAGATAAAGGGAGGGGTAGGAGATCCAATTTTAGTACCTCCCCCAATTTTAGTCGATAAATATTAATGGAATACTATGGGGATCTCAATTGGGCCCTTTTTAAAATGACCAAATGGACTGAGAAAAGAAAATGGATGGGGCCCCATTGTGGATAGCTAATGGGGAAAATCAAATATCCCCCTCACTAAGGGTGTCATCCTGTATAAACCCTTGGGTTTCACTATACAATAACGTCATCATCCTTTATATGTGGTGTGGAGTAGTTCTCCATGGAACAACCCACCTAGGGAGTGTATGTTGAGGGCCTACCTCCCACAAACCTTCCATAATTAATTAATGTATATTTATTCATATACATTTTTACCACAGTATTTTCATTAAATCAATATTATTTTTTCATAAAAATATCATTCCATGAAAAATAACAAATTAACGGATATTTTAGATGAAAAAATATAATTATTTGAATATTGGTTTGAAAAATATTTTTAATGACTAATTGATTCAATTTTTCTTAAATTAATTTCCATTTATTCTAAAAAGAGATATATTGATTATTTTTAATGGAATTATATTAGAATAATATTTATAGAAAAGTTATTCAGATTTTGGAAACATTATTTAAAACATCCATGGTCTTCCTTTAGTATCAATGTTTATAATATAATTTTTCTTAATTTTATCATGATCTGTGGTTGAGTGATAATCATTATAGGACTCTCAATATAAGGAATTAAAGTAAGATCCCCGATAGACCCCTTAGAATTATTTCTAGGTAGTGACTTAGGCGATGACATAGGAAGGTGATGACATAATTCTATACTGGAATGAAGACATGGGCAAGCCAACACTGGCTGGGGTGAAGACCGTGTTTCAAAATGATGAAACATAGGTCCCTTCAGCTAAAAATTGATTATTAGGACCATGTAAAGTGTTATCATTCCCACATGTACTTCAAGCTAAAACATTTAATGGTTTATCTTTGTTATGGGCATATTATTCAGGACGATGATATCTAAGCCATACTCTCCCACTTAGTGTGTATCTATTTCCTTTTTCTATAATACTTAGGACCTTAAAATATATTGACATTTAATATTATATATTTTTATACATATCTCATGTTTTTGAAATTTTCCATAGTTTAAACATTAAAAAATGATTTTATGAAAATCAACATCTAAATCCTATAGTGTTTTGTAAGAATATATTTTTTCTACAGGATTATATAATTTTACAAGGTCAAATTCATAAGGTAGAAAAATAATTTTCATAAATATAATTTTCAATTTTCATATCGATTTTGATGATTTCATGTGGATGACATATATATATAAAGTAAATATTTTTGGTATATTAAGTAGATGTTTTAAAAGGGATTCACTAAAAAGATGCCAACAATGACATAAGGGGAAATAATTAACTATCTCTTTCATCCTTCATGTATTTGAGTTGGTGAAAATCAGAAGTAAGTTGGTGGAATATTTTATTTAAAATGAGGGTGAAGTAGGAACCCATGGTAAGAAATAATCCACCAATACAAAAAATTAGGAACTAATTATTTTAACAAAAAACAATAGAAGTAACACATCCGATATTTGACTAGTTAGAAGAAAGTTATATGATAGGTATGTATGATCCATGCTTCAAGAAAGAAGAAATACCAATACTGATGGGGAGTGTTGATCCATACTCGACCAAGATGAACAATTTATCACTTATATCATTATTTTGAAGTCTTATTTTGTATCATTGTGTCATCAATCTTGATAATCAAGAATGGAGATTAACAAAGTTGATGGTAAATAAAATTATTAACTTCTTTATTATTTAATGTTCAGGACTTATTTTATCAATTTTATGATTATTTATTAATAGTGATATCAAATATTATTTAGTTATTATTTTGGATAAATAAATTAAAAAAATGAAACCGCATATCTCAGATATTTTAAAAAAATCCACTATTAAAATTGGAATATTGGTTTTTTGGAATTAGAATAAATGATCTTCCAAGATCAAACAAATTTTAATTTTCTTGAATTAATTCTATATAAATTTTTTTCTCATTTTTCTTATACACATTTCTATCATAGGTTGTGTTTGGTAAAATATAAATTATGATTATTGATAGATGTCATCAATAATTTTATTGAACTTTTATGTATGTTAAATAATACACATTTTTTAGATTTTTTTTTTCTAATAATCTGTATCAATTAGAATTCCATTATACTCATATGTTTCAAGTATCATACCCATAACCCATTGTTAAAATTATTAATTTTCTTTAATAACTAATTTTCCTATTCATTTAACCTTTTTCTTTTCTCTCACCTCATCTATGAAAATCATCATGATACTATAAGAAATTTCTGTTTATTTTTCTTTTTAGTTTATGTATTTTTAGAGTTTTCAAGGGTTCTAGATAGAAATTTAGTGTTTTTGAAAAAACTAGCGAGTGCGCATAGTCGGAACCCAATTAGAAGTAGCCAGACACTAAACTATGAAAATATGTTTAAGGGCTTCCAAATCGATTTTCCACGATCTCGGAATGGTTATCCAACCCTTGTGGGACCTTTTAGGAGACTATGTAACTCAAGTTAGGGGAGAGGGTAGCCCTACAATATTAGCATATAGTTTGGAAAACCATTTGTCCAAAACATGTGGTAAACACCATTTTGATGAAATGTGGGAATTTACTAAATTAAACTTCTTTATTTTGGACCATTACTCCCCTCATTTTCTCCCTTGTTCGATTAGGAATCTCCACCAACCATTTCCTCCCTTTCCACTCCATCTTGTAGCATTATAAATGATGATTTTTTCTACTCATTCAAGTTTAGTATTCATTTCTACCTTCTCACAGCCTCAAATATCAAGTTCATCTATTTCATTCTCATTCATATAACCCCAATGATAACATATGTCCAAACCTATTATTTTAGTTAGGGTTTTCTTGAAATTATTAGATTTTTATATTGTTAAGGATATATCTTCTCCCATCCTAGTGATCTTTATTGATGGAGGTGTCACTTAACCCATTATGAGGCTGGTGTTTATAACTATATTGACCTTCATTTTCACTTGCCTTGGTTTTTGAGTTTTTAATTTTTTGTTATTAATTAAATAATATTTATTTAATTTATCATGGGATTTTAAATGTTCATTAATGTTCAGTTTCGATTAAATTGAAAAATATTTATTTATTTATATTTTTTATTTAAAAAGAAATGATATTCCTCCAAATAAATAGACAATATGTATTCATGAAAACTCTTATTTTTAAATGATATTTAAAATGTGATTTCAAAAGGGTCTTTTTTTGAACCTTATAACATGATCATAGGCTTGTGGATCTTGATTAATTTCATTGTGGGTGTATATGGGAGACCACGGGTTTGTGAGTTATTGGAAATTTTCTACCCTAGAATTAAGCATGATATACCAAGATCTTTCTTTTGGTGACCTCTAGAGGACTAGGTTTGATTAATTATTATGTTAATATAGTCCACCTGGTGTTCTGTCCGTGAATCCTACAAACCTATATCCTATAAGTCAGAGCTCCTCACATTGAAAAGGTTCGTTTATCATGGGTTGAAGTGCATTTATTACATTCACATGTATAATTTATTATGATCATTTTTATCTCTCATGTTTCTCTCAATTAAACATTGTAATTGTATTTTTAATTTCACTCAACTTACATGGATTTATTTTTGAAAACTAATGGATTTAAAAATGGTTTTAAATGTAATGATATTTTTTAATTAATTTTTTTAAAAATAAATTTATTGGTTTGGGTCATTAAAAGGGATATTTGTATTCATTGGGGTACTCTGTTAGGATTTTCCTCACACCCTACACATTACATTAGTCACATTTACACTCAGTGCCCTCTATTTAAAGTAAAATTAATGGAGTTTAATCTCATAGAAAAACTTCTTGATTATTTTGTACTGTTTTATGATACAACTTAGTTGTGTCAAGGGGCCACATAGAGTTAGAAGGCTATGAGAAATTTGGAATCCTCTTCATTTTTTTATTATAATATTTCAGGTATGTATAAACCTAGATATAATTTTGATTCTCAGGATTCTTTATATGTATTTGATATTTGTTTATTTTTTTACATAATGTAATCTATTTATGGTTTATGGTTATGTTGTTACTTATAATACCATATTTGAATGTTTTTATATGGTTGTACTTATTTATTTGATGGTTTAGACATATAACCAATGGATGGGTCATATTGGTTTCCTAGTTAGAAACCTTTTCTAGATTTACTTGTTTCTGACTGCAAAATTATTACCATGGGTTATCATTTGTAAATGGATTGTTATCAATAAACTTGGAAGATCATGAATGAAACTATATCCTTATATATGTTTTAACAAGGTCATATGGTAGATTAACATAGGTTGGTTTATTAAAAAACATTATATCATAGACCAAATTTAATTTGGGGTATAATAACAATATGATGTTGGACCTGTAGCACTCTAGTGAAAGTGTGGGGGTTTTCTTGGCCATCTCTTCTTCTTTCTAGACTAAGATTTACCAAAGGTGGTAGGGGATTTGTGTAAGTCGATTTATATAATGATTAATTTCATGAGTTTAAGATGGTCAATTCTATTTAGTGTTTTCAGATGAATCCCAATGTTTTATTTACTTAATATTCATTTAAATGGATTCCGTATTAATTATATTCTTGTGTTATATGTATTTAGATCATTCCTCCCTTAAAGAACTATTATAATCAAAAGGAGAGAACCATTGAGAATAATCCACTGGCCAATCCTCTTATGAACTCTAAAATAAGTTAATCCATAATTAGGACAATCTAGACTCTTTAGAAGGAATTTTACCAAGGAATTTTTGGTCAAAGGATCCAGACCAGGAGTTTAAGAAGTAAAACCTGCCTATGATTTGGAGTGTCTGGGTGCATCATAGACCGGAAGATATATTACCAAAGATAAAAGTGCCTTATTATTTCTATATAAACCTAAAAAGATAAAAATAATTAATTTAAACTGGTGTGTTTGAATGGATAGTGGTGGTACTCTGTTTTGTTGGATTTGATTTTTGAAGATCATACTAGGACCGATTTTAAAAATATTTTTTTCAAGAAATTTTACTCAGAGTCTTTCTTAGTAGTGATATGAAGGGATTTTTTTGAACATGGAGAAGGGTGACTGATCTATGATGGATTATTGCACTATGTTTTTTGAGATGGTTAATATTTATCCGGATATCCTTTTGAAGAAATAATTTAAGGTGCATCATTTTGATATTGGAATGATGTTATAAGTTACATATAGGATTAATATTTAATGTTACTTACTTATATTGATGTGGTGGAAAATAAATTTATGTGTGAGGTAGATATTTAAGGGTTTAATGGTATGATTCTTTCCCATAATGTTATGGGAAGGAGCTGTATTTCCCTTTATTTAAAAAATTATTATCTTAAGGAATTACAACTGGGAAAAACTTTGAGTGCGTAGCATATCTCTGAATCTATCCTAGAAATTTCATTAGGTTGAAATCTAGCTGTATATTATCAATTTGTAAATATAAATAATAACTAGAAATTTTTATTGGTTTTTTTAGGTAATTCCATTGGTGTGGATTCTTATAACAACTTTAGTGGTATTTTAGGCACTCTTATTTGGGCTTCAAAGTGGGTCCCAATTATACCAACATATTCTAGGTGCAGTCTAATGAATCGAGGGGGGGGGGGGTAGTATTTCATTACAAAATGAAAGGGGACTCAAATTTCATCATTAAAACTTAATGTGGGAACAAATCTAGATAATATCATTTGAAAGATCATGAGGTAGATAATTTATAGGTGTATACACTGACTATCGAAGGAATTTTTTTTACATTTTTATCTAGGACCTTTGGTCTTTTTGAAAGGGGTGTATCCAATTAATTTTTGTAGAATAAGTTTATTAATTATATGGTATAGTGGTCTATTTTATCTTCATACATTATGGAGATCTCTACTCCATTTTGAAATAGCATAGAGGATGGTTTTAACTGCTCTATGTGTCATGTGATTTGTGCCATTACTGAGGTTATTTAATGCATTCTAGTTTTCTATTTGGACATATTATAAATATTTTTTTCCTGTATTAGTTGGTGATAATAAATGTTTTTATTTAGTAATACCATTTAATGGTTTTATTTTTTATTTCTATTAGGAAAAATCACACATTTTAGGGTGAATGACATTCATGGTAAGGAAGACAAGGTTTGACTGTTCTAGTTTTTGGGTCACTCTTATGTTAGTACTATGATATTATTCTTTATAAGATTGTATGGGGTTAAAATTATAGTTCATATTGGTGGTGGATATGAACCATGAGGGATTTTATGAGGATTTTGTTGGGTTAAAACTTCTATTGGAGGCATATTTCTCTATTGATCTACTCATTGGGTTAGTCACTATCTCAAAACCATCTAACTTAATATCCCTCGATGAATTAAAGGTGTTAAAAATTCAGTATTAAGATCTCAAGAGAAATGGAATAATATTAGTATGTGTATATCCCTATGAATCTCTAGTTCTTTCTATATATATATATAAGGATTATGGATCCCATAATCAATTTATTTACTAATATAATATCAATGTATTGATGTCCATGAATAACTTTTCATTCCCTCAAATCGATGATTTTATTGAGAAACTTATTCATTTTCATTGGTTCTAAAATATTGAATTGAGGTCATGGTTGAAGCATGGTAAATTTTAAACTATCGAACATTCGGTGTTCTGTTTATATGATATAATGTGCATAGTAACACTCGAGTTGAACCCCCGATGATGGTACTTTTTTTAGAATCATTTTTCTGTTTTTCATTTAAAATGGAGGAGGAGTTTTATGTAGGGATTTTATAAATTGATTATTGGATTAAGTTTCAGTAAATAATTTGATATATATTGTGATGAGTTCATTATTTTTTAGTTAAGATTATGATATCCTTGTTCTTTGTGACATATTTCATTAAATTAACATCAACTTCACGAGGCGTTTTTTATCAGAATTCCCAATTGTTTTGGACTTAATCCAAGCCTCAACTAGGGTTATTATCATGATAAATTATAATTGATTGAAGGTTAAATATTTCATGAAACCATGTGTACTTTTACTTCCAATAATCCCTATAATACACACGAGAAACTAAACATGTCATTAATCCATGATATTTTGAGTTCAATATAAACAATATCCATTTATAGAATATTAGACGATAAAAAGACCTCAATCACATAAAATTATTGAATTAAAAATCAAACAAATGAATGATTTTCTAAACCACTGTGATGGTTAGTAATATATTTGATGATTTTTATGGTGAAAATATAAAAATTTATGATAAATAATGGATAATAAAATAGTTGTGTTTTAATCATGGACACATAAATGGTGAAGAGAGTAAAATAATAACTTTGGATTGAATGAGAAATTAAAAGAGGGAAAGTTTTTTAAAAATGATTTAGACTATTTAAGGAAAATTAATATTACAAAATTGATGATGGATAATCATTATTGATGATTCTGATAAGAAATTAAGTAAAAAAATGAAATTACAATCAAGAATACACAATTACATTGGAAAATGATTGAATTTCCTGAAAAGAAAGAGTGTATGAGTGGTATATCAAGTCGAAAATTTAGTTTTTAATGTCCTCCCACACATTCTTCATGGAAATGGTCGTATAAATATATCATCGTAAGTGACACCTCCTTGAAATTATAATAGAAAAATGTATTTATAGCCCAAGGTGGTGTTATAGGTTCCATCCAAAACTAACCCTCGAGTTGGTTTGATACATTTACCATTTATAATGATAAATCTCAAGAAATATTATTCTTAATTGTTTCACATATGACTATGTGAAGTTAAATATCCAAATATGGTGGACATTTGTCTTATAGAGCCAATGATATGGATTTTTTCTTAAATCATGTGTTGTTGTCCAGTTTTATCCAAAAATGTTCAAAGGCCACAATGTGAATTCATTTATGGATATGAATATGCCACCATATCAAATAAAAATATTCTAAAAATTTATGTTCCTAATTATTTACTTTACGACCACTAATTTTATCTTAATTGGGAGAAGTTTTTGGCATAAAATCAAGAATTTTGTGATGTTTTAAAATATTAGAATGAATTGTGGGTCAGATTTCATGCATGGATTTAGATCTGTTAAATAAGAATCAAACTGCGAATTTTTTATCCAATATTTATGTTGATATAATCTAACATATCTTGGAGTTTCATAAAATTTCATCTTTTATATTGAGCTCATAATTTAATTTTTATGGTTTCTCTAGTTTTCTCCACATATCTACTAGGCCTTCTTGTGTTGCCTATATGACCCTTTATATGGATGAATTATTTAAATTTATAGTATAATGATTTGTCTAAATTTTAATTAGGAACACTAAAAAAATAATAAAATAATTTTGATTAGTATATTTAATTGTGTGATCAATATTAGAAACTAACCTGAATTTGGATTAATTAAAAAAATTCCCACAAGTTATATTTATTATTAAAAAATGGGAATTTTACAAAAATTGATAAATTTTACTTGAAAATATGTAATGAAATTAGATATAAAATTATTAATAAATTAATAACATCAAATCCCCCACACTCAGTCTTGTACAAGTCTCTATGTAAAATAAATTAAAAAACACAATAAAATCATTTTCAATAACTAAAAAATATTAAAATTTTGTTTTATCTAATTTGTGGGGGGATCTAAACATGTTTAGCCATACATATTGAATTCCAAGAAAAACTGTTTTAGAAATAATTTTTAAAAAACAATTCCTTTTTTATACTCAAAATTAGAAATGAAAAATGTGATCTGGAAAATATCACAACTCTAACAATGATGCCAAGTTTATTCATGTATGTTCACTAATTCACCAAAAAAACATAAAAAATCAAAGATTTTGTATGGGATATCAGCTTCTAATACCTATTATAAAGTGAATAAGAATAAAGACGTACCATTTAGTGGTTTTTGAGTTTCTATAGGATGATAGGAATATAATTTCCAAGAGAGATGAAAAGTAGTGGAAATACCAGCATTGAAAAAATAATACCCAATTTATTAAATGAGACATGTAAGGAAATGGAAACAAATATTTACAAGCTTATTAATTTTTCAATAATAAAAATGGATAGATAAATTATAAGAGGATTAAAAGATGAAATTTGAAAAACAAATACAAGTCTTGTCATAATTACTCAAGAAAACATGCTACAAGTGTTTTTTTGGAAGATGCACTTTAAAAAACAGTCATCCTTTATTACATGTTTTATATCCTCATTAAACTAATTATAAAATTTATAACATGATAAAAGTTTGAGTAATAGTGACTTTTGACCAGCCCAAGACACACCACATTTTTTCAGTTTATTTTTTTGCAATTTTTTTTCTTTTTTTTGAATACTTTTAAATAACATTTTAAAAATATGACATAAACACAAATCCATTACCAAGCCTCCCAAAATGAAAACTTCTCCCCCAAACATATATGTATTCTTTCTATCAAGAATATAATGAAACATTTAAAATCTTGGAATGTTTTCCCAAAATTATATCCATTCACAAACATTTAAATTTAAATAAATCATGAAATGAAAATAAATTTAGATATTGGGAGGGAAATGGTTTTTTCTTATAATGTATCAATAAAAAAACTTTTTCCTAGGCCTAAAGGGGATTTAAAAATGAGGATCAGTGCATGATTAATGGGAGGATATTTCACTATATTGATTATCATGTTGTTCAGAAAATGCCTCCATCATATTAATGCACACTAAAGTAGGAAATTTGTCACAAAGGTCCAAAAAACTATAGAATAACAATCATGGGTTAAAAACACAAAATATGAAAGGATTATTATAGGTTAACTTAACATGAATATGGAAATTATATCACACTATAGGGGAAGAATCATTTTTCAAATAAAAAATGGGCATTCAAAAATTATTGGTCTTGTAAAAAAATATTTATCCAAATTTATGATGGAAATAAAAGATGTTTGAGAGGAAAAAATCCTTTAGACTCACCAAAATGGTTGGAAAATTTTTCAAAATTTAATGGTGAGTAATTATGATTTTTTATGTCTCTATTTTTCATTTTTCAAAAAAAACACCAATTCAATCGAGAAAAAAAGTATGATGAAAGTAAAAAACAATTATAGAGAATATGAGATTTAGAGAAGAAGAAGAGAGAGAGGGAGATAGATAGAGACATAGTATAATGATGAATAAAGGGAGAGTGAGTTAATGGAAAATATGTTCCCCTAGTTTGTATTTGGTGGGTCACTGTTCCATCCAATGGTGGGTTTACTCTATTATTTTTGGATTTAGTGGAAGTATACATGGTTCCTCAGGTATGTTTCCTCTCATAATTATGATTTAATTGATACCCATTAACCATGAATATCCTTTTGGAAGTGGTTTTATGGACTTTCACTACACCAAATGGGTAAAAATTGTTAATAACAAAAGGTCCCTTTGAATGATAATTATTCTTACCAAGAAGAATCACAAATTGATAATTGATGAGGACTACCCTTTCACATTAAAGAAATACCATACACGTGATGTTTTTTTTCACGGAGTTTCATATATATTTTCCATGTATATATTTTAATTATCACAGTAATAAATTTGAAGCTCCTCTACATCATTCTACCTAACTGATCTCTCTTTAGTTGGATTTTCACAATCAAAATAATAAGTTTTCAAGGCCCAAAAATAGATTATTTTTATTTCATCATGTAAATTAAATGATTTAAAAAAATCTAGTCTTAAAGGAGACATCCGAATAGATGATTTATAGGTAGTTCGATAAGCCAAAAGTGTGTCACCACTAATTTTAGGCTAGTATTTTCTTATTCTCGGATTAACAATTCCCTCAAGCATTCTTATTTACTTCTCTATTGGAATGCACACCCTATCCATCTGTTTGGGGGAGATATGAAGTTTATTTTTCATCTATAACCCTATATATTTTTTAAAATTAGAATCCATGTTTGGAATATTTTATTGAGTTTATAAGTCACTTAAAAAATTACTCTCAATTATTCATTGATGGAAGATATGGTTTTTTAAGAACACACTAATAGTTTGTGCATCATCCTTTGTAATGGATTTTTCCTTGACCCACCTAGATGAATAGTTGACCATAAGAAGAATTAGGAGAGTTCATTGAAAGGGGGAAGGATCATGTGAAATCATCGACTCAAACATATTATATATCACATATATGTAAAGGATTTTAGGGAATTTAATTTAATTTTAAAATTGTTCCAAACTTTTGGTAATTATTACCTGATTTATAGAACTCATATGAGTGTTTTCTGAGTGAAATATAGAAGAATGAAATTTCAAATATCATTCAAGAGGTACTTTTGGATCCAAAGTGTAAGCCTCTAGGAATTATCTAGCAAAATTACATGACGGATGAATGTTTTTCTTAATTAAGACATCTCATAAACACCATGTCATCCATATTTTTCAAAATTTTATTTTCCTATCAAAAATATTATTTTGAAACAATTTTTTCTTTACTTTTTTTATTTTCAAAAAAAATAAAGGAAAATACCATCCAACAAGTAATTTATAATTGGGGCATACCATGGTGACTTTGGATTTATAGATGAGACGTTTTAAGTGGGAAATTTTTGATAAATTATCTCGAAATGAGAAGAATTATAAATTATACTCAGGTGATTAACCACGTTGTTTTCTTTTCATGTTATATCTTTAATCTCACATTTAAAATATTAGAGTATTAAGATCCATATTATTAGCCTTAGTTTGGAATCATTTTTCTTTATTCACAACTTTTATTTTTAATGGTCTATAAATATGATGAATTTTGAACCACAGAGATTGGCTCAGAATTTATCAATGGAAAAAACCAATGCTAAAAGTTCGTTTTCAGTGAATTTATTGTGAGATTGAATTTCATCCAATGTTTATAAAAAAAATACAACAAGAGGAATTTTTTACCTTTATTGACCATGAATGAACCCAATGTAACTATTAGAAGAATCACACATCAATTGGAAGTGTAAGGACCAATTTTGGGGTTGGATTATCAAGAAAAATGTAAGAATAACATAGATTTCAATGGAGGATCTGTTACAAGAAAAATAAATATGGAATGTAAAATCATTCTAGAGTAGCCTATTTAGTGTGAGGGAAATACTAATGATGCCCTGGACGAATCCTTGATAAAAACAAGAATGACCATGGAAGTATCAAATGTATAAAATTGATGTGTGTTCAAGAAGTGATTTTATTACCCCAATTTTGGCAGGATCGTCTTGAATACCCTCTTGAGAAATAATGTGTCCTAGAATAATACCACTTGTGACCAAAAAGTTAAATTCTTTAAAATAAATCTTGATTTTACAATTGAAATACTATTATAGGACCAATGATACTAAATTCAAGTATGATTAAAATGAATCACCATAAATAGTAAAGTCATTCATGTAGACCACCATGAAATGCTTAATGAATTCAGAAAAGATACTCATCATACACCTCTATAATGTTACAAGATAATTTCAAAGGACAAATGGAATTATACTATATGCATATGTTCAAAAGGGGTTTATAAATATATTATTTAATTTTCCCTAAGGTGTGATTAGGTGGAGGTTTCTGGTGTATCTTTCATGAAAGTAATAATGTGACTTGATAGCTAAAAATCCCAAAATTAAACCCAGAAAAGGAATAGGGTAGTTATATTTTCATGTTTTAACATTCAATTTTCAACACTCACTGTTAACACAACATTTTTTTACACGGGTTATTACAACTTCTCCATGTTCATTTGGGATAATAGTTTTACCACTATTCATAGGCACAACATGAATAATACTACCCCATTAACTATAAAATTTTGTGTTATAATAACATCTTGAAGAATCATGGTATTATATTCTATAAATACTTCAATTATGAGATGTTTCATTATTATTAGGGGCTTCTTCATTGGTTTTTATGATTCTTCTAGATGGATGTGAGGTATGTAAAGGGAAGGGTTGGTATCTAGTATGTCTTCTAGGGTCCAACCTAAGGCCTTTTGGTTTTCATCTAAAACATGAATAATTTTCGACACCTTAGTTTCAATAAGTAAATAAGAGATAATGAAAGGGTAAGAGTGATCATAGAAAATGAATTCATACTTCATGTGTGCAGGAAGAGGTTTTAGATCAGTCTCATCCTACATTTATGGTCCAAACAACTTCAAAAAAGTGGAAGGGATTCTAGTTTTTCTAATTCATTTTCCACAATATTTTCCAAGGTGGAGAAGTAGATATTAGATGTGATAAGTTATTCCTAAGAGTTTTCAATATCCTTTAGATCTATGGATTTTATAAATGAAATTTCAACAAAAGGTTCTCCATTTATGACTTAGTTAATCATAGCTCAAATTTCAAAAAATTGTCTCCCATTAAAATATGAAGAACATGGGGGAATAGAGTTTAATCAACTCTCATAAGTATCCTTATAATCAAGGATAGAGAATTCATAGTCCACCATTTATGGGTATCGTATAGATTGAAAAATATTGAACATGACCATTTGGTCACCAATTTAGATGGATAATATTATTACATTGAAATAAATTTTAGTTCTAGATATTATAAAGAATGGTCTTGTAACGACCCGAATCCGATGCCCCTCCACTAGTTCCCCATACCCAGTTCTCCACATGACCTCAAGCGTGTTTCCCCAAATGCTAGAGGCTGCCGACTAGCAGCGAGGGGCTATATGAGTCGGTGGGGAAACTATGCCCTCATTCAGTAAAGTATACATCAGAAAAACAACAGTCAATAGCAGAATCAGTAACAACATGCATAACAATAGAAACCAGACAGCGGAAGCAATGAAATACATATAGTAATGATGATACAGATGCAGCAGGTACCAGTATCTAAAGAAAAAAGAAAACACAACAACATGCTGAAATACAATTGAAACCAAGTGCAAAAGAAAAACAAAGAAAGCTCCTCAGCATCACGAGCCACGGCTCGGTCCCATGCTCCCCAGCTCGAGTGAAATCAAGAACCTGAAGTAGAAGGGCGCTTTCCCTTATCTATACCTGCATAAAAATAGTCTTCTTGGGCCCAAAATCATGGACCAAATAGGGTGTGAGATACAATCCCAGTAGGCAATCACCCAAAGATTTATGCCTAACAGTCAATGAATACATGGTAGTAAATAAACAAGAAGCAGTATACAGGAAAGCACAAGCAGCATCAATCCACAGTTCTAACATGTAAAGCACACAAGTAAGCAGTCAACAACAAGAAGAAAACAGGTAACCCTCTGGGTAGCTCTCATAGCCTAACCCCTATGGTTCAACCTATATTACTAGAAACCCTCTGGGAGGAACACACAGTCTCACCCCTCTGGTTAAGCTATGTAATTAAGCAAACTCTCTGGGGAAGCACTCACCGTCAATTCCCCCTATAGTCTCGTATCGTGATAAAAGATCTATGGGGAAGCACACAATGTCAATTCCCCCTGTGGCCCACGTCGTGGAACTACAGACTCTCTAGGAAATCACTTAACGTCAATTCCCCCTATAGTCTCGCATCGTAATTAAAAGACACTATGGAGAATCCCTTCCGTCAAATCTCCCTTTGGTCTACTACTCTAGGTTCTCAGAGTCCTGAGTAAAACTAAACATGCTCAGTGCGCGTATATAATCCCAAGTAAACCTCAAGAACTACTTGGCTATCAACTAAGGCTCAGCAGCATATCAAAAAGACAGTTCCACTATCCTAAAATAAGTTATGGCAACTGAAAAAAATCCCAACAGGCATAAAAAGCATGGAAAAGAAATCTGACCACAAAATAAATTACTCTACTCACAAGAAATAACCTCTACTAAAGCAAACAAGCAAAGCAGGAAAACAGCAGGGGAAAACAGGAAATATGCAATACCTCGTTCAAGGATATTGGTGGAATTTGCACATAATATTCATCAACTTTCTACAGAAAGGCACAAACCACCTACCTCGATCCTAGGAGATCGATATATGTGAACCACGACGACAGATTACTCTTAGAACAATGTAGATCTGAGAAAACACACAATACATTCATCCCACGATAACTTGGAAACAAGGAGGAATCAAAAAACAAAGCTAAAGCAGAAGGAAGAACTCACCACTGTGATTCCAACGCAATAGACCGTGCTCAAATTGGAGAAAGGACGACGAGGCGTGATATCAGAGAAGATTCAGTCATACGGTCCCTCCCGAGAAGACGAAATCTAGAGAAGAAGATGATTTTGGGGGTTAGGCACGACCCCAGCCCGTTTAATGAAAAGAAAAAGAAAGTACACGGTGTGTACTTCTTGAGTACACGTGTGTACTTCAATTTTTCGTACTCGGAATTAATCGGCCTCCACCTCAGCCTTACACACCGTGTGTGTGGCCTAGCACAACCAGTACACGGCTTCGAGCTGGGAAAAAGTACATGGCATGTACTCATAACGTACATGGCGTGTACTTCGAAAATTTCCAGAAAATTAATTTTCCCCAAAAACTCCAGAAAAACAAAAAACGTACCTGGAAAGAAGATCCGGGTTCTTACAAACTTCCCCCCTTAATGAAATTCATCCCCGAATTTCCCTAACGAGGCGGGGAAGGAGAACCCCCGAATAGCTCCGGCCACTGTGATCGTACATCGGCCTCCCTCTCCCAGGTCTCATCATGTACTCGCTCGTGCTGCCATAGCACTCGTACCAGAGGAACATACGGCCTGTGGTGAACCTTCGTACTACGATCAACAATCTGGATAGGATGCTCCTTGAACGACGCATCCACTTCAAGATCAACTTCCTCAGGCTGAAAGACATGATATGGGTTGGAAAAGTAACTTCGGAGCTGAGAGACGTGGAAGTCGTCATGCATGGCCCGATACCTCTGAGGTAGCTGCAACTGATAGGCGACCGAACCCACTCTCTCCAAGACCTCAAACAGCCCGACGTACCGCGGTGAAAGCTTACGCTGTCTCTAAATCCTCTTATGTCCAAAACTCGGTGCCATACATAGGAAAACCAGATCTCCGACCCTGAACTCCAGTGGTTGTCTCCGCTGATCAGCACAAGACTTCTACCGAGACTGTGTTGTAGCCATCCTCTTCCAAATCAGCTCTATCTACTCTGAAGTCTCCTGTACAAGAGGAGGTCCCAGCAAAGCTGCCTCTCCTACCTCTAGCTAGCATAAGGGTGATCGGCATGGCCTACCGTACAAAGCCTCGTATGGTGCCATTTAAATGGTCGCTTGGAAACTGTTGTTGTAGGCGAACTCTACCAGAGGAATATTCTTCTCCCAAGAACCGCTAAAGTCTAGAATGCATGCTCGGAGCATATCCTCAAGCACCTGGATCGTGCGCTCGGACTGGCCATCAGTCTGGGGATGGTATGCTGTACTCAAAAGTACATGTGTATCCAAGCCTTTCTAAAGTCTCTACCAGAACCAAGAGGTAAAGCGTTCATCTCTGTCTAAAACAATAGAGCGCGGAACTCCATGCAGACAAATGATCTCTCTGATGTAAAGTCGTCCCAGATCATCAACACTGAAGGTCTCCTTGATCGGAAAGAAGTGAGAAACCTTCGTAAGCCTATCGACGAAAACCCAAACAACATCATTTCCCCGAGGTGATCTTGGAATCCCGGTCATGAAGTCCACCGCAACATCGTTCCACTTCCACTCTAGAATGGGTAACTACTGTAAAAGCCCCGCTGGTCGCTGATTCTCTTCTTTCACCTGCTGACAAGTAGAACATTGCAATACGAAACCAGCAACATCCTTCTTCATACCTGTCCACCAGTACTGGCGATGAAGATTCTGATACGTCTTGGTGACGCCAGGATGAACTGCCCAAACAGAGGAATGGAAATCCCACATCAGCTCCTCGCGTATGTCTGCTGGAACCCATACACATCCCTGGAAACGTAAGATCTCATCCTCTCCCACTACCCATCTAGTAAGAGGGTCCTCTCCTGACACACTCTCCCGCAAGACTATGCCTTCCGAGTCTGATAGCTGCCTCATCTGTACCTGATCAAGTATCATGGAGGTACCAGCTACATAAGATAGAAAAGTCTATCCCCGTCTGTCGTGCACCTCCAGATGCATCTCAGAGAACAGAGCCATCAGCCGCCACTCACAACTGGCCTCCTGAACTACCTGAATCTGAGTTCTCATGCTCAACGCATCTACCATGGCATTTCCCTTTCTCGACGTATAGGCAAGCTCGAAGTCAAAAAACTGAAGATACTCAACCCACCTACGCTGCCTCAGATTCAGATCACGTTGAGTGAAGATATACTTGAGACTCTTGTGGTCAGTGAAGACCACAAAGTTCTCTCCCAGAGGATTGTGTATCCAACAGCGCAAGGCATGAACAACAGCTGCCAACTCCAAATCGTGCGTAGGGTAGTTCCTCTCATGTGGCCTCAACTATTGAGACCCGTATGCAACGACTCCCTCTCCCTGCATAAGCACTGCTCCTAGCCCGACACCTGAAGCATCATAATAAACAGTGTAGCTCTTGCCTGGCTCTGGAAAGACTAGTATCGGTGCTGACGCCAACCTCCCTTTAAGCTCCTGAAAGGATGACTCACAAGAATCTGACCATAAGAACTTCGCCCCCTTCTTGGTCAGACCTGTCAAGGTGCTGCTAGACGAGAAAAGTCCTGAATGAAGTGTCTGTAGTATCCAGCCAGCCCTAGGAAACTCTGTACCTAAAAGACATTTTTTGGCTACTCCCAGGAAACTACAACTCTCACTTTCTTTGGGTCCACAGATACTCCTACCTATGAGATGACGTGACCCAAGAAGTGTATCTGATCCATCCAAAAGTGGCACTTCGAGAGTTTAGCATAAATTCAATGCTCTCACAGTGTACTCACAATGATCTCAAGATGTGTGGCATGGTCGTGTCCAGTGTGAGAGTACACCAAGATATCGTCCACGAAGACCACGAAAAAGGAGTCCAAGTAAGGATAGAACACTCGGTTCATGAGTGCCGTGAAAACTGCAGGGGCGTTCGTGTGTCCGAAAGGCATGACAGTATACTCGTAAAGACCGTACCTGCTCCTGAAGGCTATTAGAGGTATATCTGATGGTCTAACGCGCAACTGATGATAACCGGAACTCAAGTCGATCTTCAATAACACCCGGGCTCCTTGAAGCTGATCAAAGAGGTCATCAATCCGCGGAAAGGGATATAGATTCTTGACCGTCAACTGGTTCAGCTTCCGATAATCGAGACAAAGTCGAAGGGTACTATCTTCCTTCTTCGCAAACAGAACAGGTGAACCCCAAGTAGAAGTACTGGGTCGGATGAAACCCTTAGCCTGTAGCTCCTCCAACTTCTTCTTGAGCTCCTGAAACTCAGGTGTGGCCATCCTATAAGGATGAATGGAAACCAGTGCCGCTCCTGGAACGAGTTCAATAGAGTAGTCTACCTAACGCTCCAGAGGAAAACTTGAAAAGTCCTCTGGAAAGACATCCCTAAAATGATCCACCGCTGGAGGAAAGTCCAACTGTGGAGTCCCCTGATTATCTAGATAAATACTAGAAATCTGGGTTGTCACCCCTCCTAGCCCAAGATGCTCGAGTCCCGCCCGACTCGCCCAAACATCCCATTCGCCTCTATGAAGAAAAGATTCACCCTCTGGTGAGATGAAACTGACTCTACAGAGATAACAGTCAACGACTGTCTGGAAGGGAATCAACCAGTCCAGGCCAAGAATGACATCATAGCCTGTCATCTCTAGGACATAGAGATCCCATAACAAGTGATACCCTGCCACCTCGAGAGGGCACTCTCTACACTGGCATACACTATATGTCCTCATTCCCAAAGGTGTGTCTAGTGTCAACGAGTCGGTAGAAGAAAAGATGCATAGTCCAAGGCTCTCCACAATGGAAACAAAGGTAAAAATATGCGTAGCACATGTATCTAAAAGGGATGAAGATAAAACTGAGGCTACTAAAATCGTACCTCGCACAGTAGAAGGGTCGGGATCCTGCTCATGATAAGTCTGCTCCACGGCAAAAGACTGGCCCGTGCCATGACCCTGCACCCCTGGCTGACCACTCTAAGCTGAACCTCCCTGCTGGTGATGAGGAACTGGTGGCTGACCGCCACGTCCTCGACCTCCACCTCGGCCCGAACGGCCGGAAGAATTCCAGATTCTCGATTGGTGAGAAACTGGTGGGGCTGCTCCTGAACGCGGAGTCATGGAAGAACCCCGGTCACCAGCTGCTGGTGAGAAAACCTGGTAGAAACGCTGAAGGTGACCCATCTTTCCGCAAGATCGGCACTCCATGGGGTCCCTCTGGCACTGCGGCCTCGTGTACCCTGTCCGGCCACACTGGTAGCACGTCACCTGGCTGCCTGATGATGCGTCTCGCTTCCTCAAATCACCACGCGTAGGCTCCCTACGACGCTTCTTACTGTCATCTGGAGGAAAGATAGCTATGGAAGCAGAACCGCCCTGACTCACAGCTCCAGACTCTCTCAGATTGCGCTATGCAATCAGTGCCTGGTTGACGATGGATGTAATGGAAGTCAGCTGGAAGATGTTCACCTACGAGCGGATCTTGTGCCTGAGTCCATCCTCAAACTTCCTCGCCAAGAACACCCCACTCCCATCCCGAAGGGGTGTAAAACACTACATCTCAGTGAAATGAGAGTAATACTCCATGAAAGATAGAGTACCCTGCTCTAAGCTCATGAACTCCCAGGCTCGATCGGCCCTCAGGGTCTCCGGGTAGAAGTAGTCGTAGAACACGCACTGTAACTCCTCCCAAGTCATAGCCTACTGCTGACCCACCTGTGAGACCACGTCCCACCACCTCTTGGTGGAGTCTCAGAGCATGTAGGTGGCTAGCTTGACCCGCCTCTCTAGAGGCCTCTCCAGATGCTTGAATATAGTTAGCATGGATTCCAGCCATGACTCTACAGCCTGAGGTCCTCCCTCCCCCGAGAACGTGGGAGGATGTTGCTACTGGAAAACCCGCATCAAGTCTGTCATAGACGAGGCAGTAAGCAGTTCTCCCTGGAAGGCCTACATCATCCTCATGAAACCTTCCCTGAATTGCGCATAAGAACCCGCAACTGGAACAACAACAGGTGCCAAGGCTGGCTCGGCTGGGGGATCGACATGAAGTCCCTGATCAGCCATATCTGGCGTCTGATCACTGCCTAACAATAGACGTACGACTGGAGGAAGTCTTGGAGGCATAGCTCTGAAAGATCAAAAGAACAACTTAGATCAAGAAAACAAGGACAGATATCACAAGGGTACAAAACGGGAACATGGGAAGAAAAACATAAAAGATTGCAAAACACGACTACACGACATGTATAAAAACTACACAGTGTGTCTTTTTAATCCACTGACATGGGCGTGTACTCCTGCCCTACAATTCATGTACACATCAAACTACACGGCGTGTTGACCCCAACACACGACATGTACTTGTAACTATTCCCCTTCCCGAGATCCTTACATGGATAACCCACACAGTCCGACTTAACCCGAGACTACACGGTGTGTTCGAAACAAACACGGAGTGCACTAGAAAAGGCTTCGGCGGTCCATGTTGTTGGGTACACGGTTGTCTACACAGCTGGACCTTACACGACATGCTCCGAGAAAACACAGCATGTATAGGCAAAGGCGCCACTGTCCCGTGTTGTTCGAGACATGGATGGGTACCTGAGCAAGACTACACAGTGTGTTCCGAACAAAAACGGCGTGTGGAAAAGAAGGTAACGCCAGCCTGTGTTGTTCGTGACACAGCCGGGTACCTGGACAGGACTACACGGTGTGTTCCATATAGACACGAAGTGTTCTACCCGTGCTTCCCCGACCCGTGTTGTTAGTGACACGGCCGAGTACATGGCTCTGAGCTTACACGACGTGTAGCTACCGTACACAGTGTGTTTCCAAAGTTACTTCCACGACACCATGTTTTGCTCACACGGTCAGTGACACGACCTGAAAACTACACGACGTGTTCCCAAAAAGTACACGCCGTGTATTCTGGGATTTTCTGGGTAGTAGCTCAGAAACATCACAGAATTCTTGAAACACTAAAAACAAGGCGAAAAAGTGCCAAATTCCGATCCGTGAGGGTCCATAACACCTCAAGAACCAAAATTTGGTGTTCACCTTAAACAAAGAACAAAACAAACTGTTTTCTAACATAACAAAAGAGAATCTATTAAGAAACTATCACAACAGCATGCATAATCTACACAAAGTCTATCATAATAGCATGAAATCTCTAATGCACCCTAGATGGCATGGAAATAATGCATGGAATGTGATTCATACAAGTGCCTGTATGATGTATGGGACAGAATACCCTCATCTCATCGGGTTGCAACAGATTAAGAACCACAATATCAAAACAGTAATAGCACAAGCCATGTGAATCACTCTCGGTGAAATCAGATCAACTATAAAATCTCAAAACCAGAAACTGCAATTAACGAGGTAGTATAGATTTTCCCTATACACAGGTTAGCTACTCCCGAGAATAGATTAATGACAAAGTAACGAATCCATCCTATCCTTGGATAAGGTCTCCAAACAGTAAAGCAAGAGAAAAAAACTCCTCTGATACCACTTTGTAATGACTCGAATCCGGAACCCCTCCACTGGTGCCCCGTACCCAGTTCTCCACATGACCTCAAGCACTTTTCCCCAAATGCTAGAGGCTACCGACTAGCAGCAAGGGCCTAGGTGAGTTGGTGGGGAAACTATGCCCTCATTCGGTAAAGTATACAGCGGAAAAACAACAGTCAATAGTGGAAGCAGTAACAACATGCATAACAACAGAAACTAGACAACGGAAGAAATGCAATACATATAGTAATGATGATAATGATGCAGCAGGTACAAGTATCTAAGGAAAACAGCAAACACTACAACGTGCTGAAATACAACTGAAACCAAGTGCAAAATAAAAACAAAGAAAGCCCCTCAGCATCACGAGCCACGACTCGGTCCCATGCTCCCCAGCTCCAGTGCAATCAAGAACCTGAAGAAAAAGGGTTCTTTCCATTATCTATACCTACAAAAACATAGTCTGCTTGGTCCCAAAAGCATGGCCCAAATAGGGTGTGAGATACAATCCCAGTAGGCAATCACCCAAATATTTGTGCCTAACAGTCAATGAATACAAGGCAGTAAATAAACAAGAAGCAGTATACAGGAAAGCACAAGCAGGTACAATCCACAGTTCTAACAAGTAAATCACACAAGTAAGGAATCAGTAACAAGAAGAAAACAGGTAACCCTCTGGGTAGCTCTCACATCCTAACCCCTATGGTTCAACCTATAGTACTAGCAACCCTATGGGAGGCACACACAGTCTCACCCCTCTAGTTCAGCTATGTAATTAAGCAGACTCCCTGGGGAAGCACTCACCGTCAATTCCCCCTATAGTCTCGTTTCGTGCTAAAGGATCTCTGGGGAAGCACCCAACGTCAATTACCCTTGTGGCCAGTGTCGTGGAACTACATACTCTCTGGGGAAGCACTCAACATCAATTCCCCCTATAGTCTCGCATCGTAATTAAAAGACACTCTGGAGAAGTCCTTCTGTCAATTCTCCCTTTGGTCTAATACTCTAGGATCTCACAGTCCTGAGTAAAACTAAACATACTCAGTGCGCGTATATCATCCCAAGTAAACCTCAAGGACTACTTGGCTATCAACTAAGGCTCAACAACATATCAAAAATACAGTTCCACTATCCTACAACAAGGTATGGCAACTGGAAAAATTCCCAACATGCAGAACAAGCATGGCAATGAAACCTGAGCACAAAATAAATTACTCTACTCACATGCAATAACCTCTACTAAAGCGAAGAAGCAATGCAGGCAAACAGAAGGGGAAAAACAGGAAACACACAATACCCCGTTCAAGGGTACTGGTGGAATTTGCACATAATATTCATCAACTTTCTATGGAAAGGCACAAACCACCTACCTCGATCCTAGGAGATAGATATATGTTAACCACGATGACATATTACTCTTATAACAATGTAGATCTGAGAAAACGAACAAAAAGTTCATCCCACGATAACTTGGAAACAAGGAGGAATCAAGAAACAAGGAAAAAGCAGAAGGAATAACTCACCGCTGCGATTCCAACGCAATTGACCATGCTCCAATCGGAGAACAAATGGTGAGGCGAGAGCTCGGAGAAGATTCGGTAGTACGGTTGCTCCCAGGAAGACGAAATCTAGAGAAGAAGATTATTTTGGGGGTTAGGCGCACCCGTTTAATGAAAAAAACAATGTACACGGCATGTACTTCTTGAGTACATGACGTGTACTTCAATTTTCTGTACTCCGAATTAATCGACCTCTACCTCATCCTTACACACCCTGTGTGTGGCCCGGCACGGCTAGCACACAACTTCGAGTTGGGAAAAAGTAAACGGCATGTATTTAGAAAGTATACGCCGTGTACTTAGAAAATTTCCATAAAATTCATTTTTCTCAAAAACTCCAGAAAAAGGAAAAACGTACCTGAAAAGAAGATCCAAGTTCTTAAAGGTCTTCCTAGAATTTGGGGGATTGAGTAGAACATGTCTCAAATTCAATTTCAATTATATATAAATCAACTATAAAGATATGATCATTAACCCGAATAGGTTGATAATTAATATCAGGAATTACAAATTCATTAAGGGTTTATTCAGTAGTATGGTCCATTTACATATTTGGACAAGGGTTTTGTAGAGTTTGATGTTTGGATTGACTAACCATAGTAGTCCTCCTAATATAACTTATTGTATATTAAATTTCCAAATAAAAAAATATGGGTTTGGTTTTAGGGTATGATATGTGGAATTTTTACAACTCATTAATTGATAATGAAAAAGGGCTTCTCTTTGTGTTTTTTTTTAAATTTTTTTATTCATTATTTTGAGTTTTTTTATTTAAAAAAATAAAAAACAATTGACTCTGTAACACCCCAGGTAAATAAAGAATATGAAATTTTTATATTTATCCATATTTGTGAATAAAATATTAACATTACTTTAAATGGGATGTTATGCTCGATGGCGTACCCAACACACAACAACGAGTTTCTTGGGAATCCTACGTTGCACTCTAATAATAAAATAATATTATTTTAAATAATAGTTAACGCCTAGACATTGTAATGGAAGGAATGAACAGAACTAACTACAAAATGATTATATATGTTTTTCAAATATATTTACTTTTTACAATAAATGTTAGAGGATTAAAAATGCGAATGAATCAAATTTTAAACATAAACATTCTAATATTCTTTAAAAGGTCGATTAACCGCCTTTTGATGGCGAACCTCTTTTAAATCCACTTTTTTACAATTTTATGTATTATATTTGACAAAATAAAATTCTTCTTTATAATCGGGACATCAAAATTTACATTGCGTAAATTTTTGGTATTTTTCCTAAAAAGTTCAATTTTTAATGAATAGTGAAAAATGTTGTATTTTAATTCAAAACCACTTTTTAATCTAATTTATTTATATGATTAGATTATCTTTTGAATTGGTATTAAAGTGAAATTAGAATATATTTTTACCAATTAATACAATAGTGGTTGTTGGAATTAATTTCACTTTGAAAATGGACTTAAACTAGTGTCAATCTTTTGATACTTATTGTTTCATAAAAACACGCTATTTGCTCGGACAACGGGAATTAATTATTAAATTAATTAATACAACCAATATTTTTTGAATTTTGTAAAATAGACATCATTTTTGAATTTGGAATATCAAATATAGCTTAGGGTGATGTTTTGGTATTTTTCTGAAAAACATCAATTTTTGATGAATAGTGAAACCACTAAGTGGTACTTATAAAAACTGATTTTCCGTTTAAATGAAATTTTGCCATCATTGTGTGTTGAATTTCAAAAATCCAACATACATGGTCGTCATTAAGAAGTAAAATGTGGTTCAATGGGATTAAAATAATTTTTTGGTGAATAGTAACTTATTAAGTTTTTAATCGCGATTAGAGGTAATTAGTGTAGTTTAAGGTACGAATAATGTTTTAATAAAATGGAATGACCTAGACACACATCCTACCCTCATTGGATGTGTCATGGCCGACCAAGAAAATCCATGGGTCAACTTGGGGACCCCATGGAGCCACTTTGGATGGAAAATGACATAAATACCTTTTTATTTAATGTTAAAGTAAAAATGACACACACATGAGATGTTTTAATAAAACAATTTTTACATGGGGTTATAAAAGTTCGATTTTTTACTATAAATATTCATTGGAAATATAAAAATATTTCCAAAACCATAGTATATTTTTTATAATTTTTAGACATTAAATAAATTAAATTATTTATGACATCATGATGATGCAGCGATGACCTCATTATTTAACGATTTAAATAAAATGGAAAGATAATGTAATATCTAAGACCTAAACATGTCCAAAACCAATTGTATTAGTGGATTTAGAACCCTTATCACCTTATCCTAGAAATAAATCAATTTGGGACCTTTAAAATCCGAAACTCTTTTGAAAATAAAGTAACTTTTTGTAACTTTACAAGAGTGCCCTCCTCTCCTATTATAAAAGGCCCCCATTTATACCTCCTTACCCACACTCCCAAAGCCTTTGGCTCGGCCAAACCCTTCCCATTTTGTCTCTCCAAATCCCTCTATAACTCCTTGAGGCCTCACTTTGGGAAGACGTCTTTCCAAGGAAGCCTTTTAGCTCAAACCAAAGGGAGTTACCCGATTTTGAGGTAATGTCTTCACTTGAGTCCTTTTGTTTTATTTTTCCTCTCCAACCCCCTAAACTCTTTTTATTAATTTATTTTGTAACAACTCCAATATCTTCAATATACTAGGATGTTTTTATAAAATGTATTTGAGCTACACTTACACACACCTACATATAATGGTTAAAGAACATACTGTTTCCGTGGATGGTGAATTTCTGCCTCACGAAACGATGATTGTTCAACACTCATATAACACCTTAAAAGGTGACCATTAAGATGTAACTATATTTATATATGATATATAATATGTTTATGTTTTACTTAAGCTTCTATATTTTTCTTTTTTATCATACCTTTATGGTTTCCATTGTGGGTAAACACGATAATTTCATTTTAGGAAGTGCGGACTACCGCCCCCTCAAAGTGATTTGATTCGTTAATGCCATATATGAGACGTATAAAGGATAGATTTAAAGTTATTATATATGATGTTATACTGGAATTATAATATACCTCTATATAATTATTATTTCTTTCCATTAAAGTATGAGATAGAAATAAAAGTAGCATTCATGCGTACGTACGACTTACCGTCTCCATAAATAGTGCAATTCATTTCTTATCCCCAAATGTAATGTACTATTATAAGTACATGTATATAATGGATATATATGATGAATGATACATCTAAATTATGAATATAATTCTGGAGTTAAAATATACATACCTCTAATTTAGTTGTAATTCCATTAATATGACAAAGAAATGAAAGTAGCGTTAATGCGTACGTACGGCTTACCGTCTCCATGAACGATGCATTTCATTTCTTACCTCTAAATGATTATGTAATATTATAAATACATGTATATTCTGGATATATATGATATATATGATATCCAAATCATGAATATCATTCTGAATATAATGAACCATTGACCACACGAACAACATGTAATTATAAGAAGTTCACTTTCGACTTAAGAACCAAATATCGA
The DNA here is from genome assembly GCA_963277665.1 of Viscum album. Classification (NCBI taxonomy): domain Eukaryota; kingdom Viridiplantae; phylum Streptophyta; class Magnoliopsida; order Santalales; family Viscaceae; genus Viscum; species Viscum album. The sequence goes on from OY728122.1 coordinate 644,928,722, forward strand.
CAAAACAAACATTATTAACTTAAATGATTACATAATGTTTATAAAATGTAAATAAGTTATATAAAAGGAATAATGGACTTGAAAAAGGTTCTTAAGCAAATATAAATTAACTCAAGTTTATTATTCAGGATGTTAAAGAATGATCGAGTCATATCGGACCCGAGGTAAGGGATCCTACTCCTCTCTTTCTTTTTAAGTACGCTCTTTTATATCATTCCTTTTAGAGCTCATATTTCTTATCATTGGGATGTTATTTTATATTACTCTTACTGTAATTTTTATTTTTCATATGATGACAGACCCTATTCTCTCTCATTAATCCATTTTGGAAGTTTTAAGTAGCGTCGTTAGGCTGCCGAGTTTTCGTAAGGGATTTTTCATCTCACTTTTATTCCCGTTAGATTTATGCTATATTTCCCACAATTTCCTTTGAGTGGTGTATGTAATTCCTTTTATTCTACTATTTTTGTAATATGCTTTCGTTTATGAGTATTTACATCAATGATGTATTGACCTTCTTTCATGGGGGGTATGTTTCGAAAGATACCCAAGTCGGTAAGGGAACCTTTCACCCTCCTCTTTTTAAAAGACTTCTTTTGTTGGGTCTTTTAATTCACATATTGTTATGTTGGGATATGTTCTCATATATCCTTATTGATTTAAATTTTAAGGGATGAGATACTTCTTTTTTATCTCTCATCAACTCTTTTTCTGAATTTTGAAGTGACGCCGTTAGGCTGTCAAATTTTTGCAAGGGAACTTCTTAACCCAAATTTGATTCTTTGGGATAAACTTGTACCCCTTGAATATGTCGTTCTATGAATACGTTTGAATAACCGTTGATTGTTTTACACTTAATATCCACTTATATTTGGTGTATTCGTTTGTCACACATAATTATCCAATTGATTTATCCTTATACCAAGGATACCGTCTTTATAAGGGTATTCGTCTCAATCTCCATTCATTGAGGCATATTTTGTTTTATACACAAACTTCTTTTATACGGTGTATAAACCCCCTTTGAATTTTATGTTTATTCAAAAGGAATCTTTTTTATACGAAGCATTTTACTAAATGACAAAAAGGAATGTTTTTTTTACGTATGCGGTGACAACGACCTTTTCCGCCGTCGCGAGTATTTTTTGATCTTTGGCTTCCTCAACAAGCCGTGATGTTTTTAAAATAAAATAAATACCACATACTTTTTTTGTATTTTGGTATTGAAAATGGTTTTGATAAAGGATTATATTATGTCAATATATTTAAATGATATATTTTGATTGAAATGTGGAAATGTTATCATTCCTTTATGTTGGTTTTATGTGTTATAATTTTATAATGGTACTTGGACATTTTACGGGTGGTTACGTGATAAACCATATGACGGGTGGTGCCGTGAATACTAGGATGGGTGGTTACGTTATAACCTCCAATTCATTGGGTATGGAAGTTGGCCGTATGGCTATTCCATTAAGTATGTATGGAAGTCGTCCGAATGGCTATTCCAATAAGTGATATATGTGGAAGTCGACCTTTTGGTTATTCCACTTAAGTATATTTATGTCCCAAGTTAACTTTATATGTTGTGTGATCTTTATATGGGTTTTATGGTAATATTTTGTTTACAGAAGGGTAATTAATTAACTTTTATTCAGTGAATATTTTTTTACTACTTCAAAAAGGTGAAAAGTATTACTTTGTTAAAGTATACATGGTTTACTTGTTGTTTTGAAAAAACTAACAGTTTTCATTCTTTGTGTATCCCTTACTGAGCTTTTTATGCTCATCCCAAGTTTTTGAAATGTTTTCACAGGACTTAACGTGGAATAGGGTCAAGGATGGGATCAAGGGAAAGTCATGCTACCAAAAACATGGAACTAGACATGTTTCGTTTTAAGAGTTTTTATTTTATGGAAACTTAGTAGAAGTTTCTACTTTGTAGTCTTTTGAGATGTAATAGTTATGTCCTAATTCTCTAAAACTCTAAACATCAAAAGATCCTCAATGTGAATTATTAATTTAATTCAATATTAAGTAAGGTTTAAGGCTAGGGCCTTATAGTTGGTATCAAAGGTCAGTTTAGATAACTTTAGAGGTTAGGGTATTCTTTAAGCATAAGTGACATTACCATAATGGTTAGGATTTCAAAAAGAGTCATAGTTTTTAGATAAAGTGAATGAGTAAGTATATCTTCCTCATTAGTACATGATAGTTTTGTTGATATACTCACACTGACCCTTTTTGGTTTTAGTAAATGGCTGGATCTAGTAGGCACCAAAGTAACAGTGGATGTGAAGGAAACTGTGACAGTTTTCTAAGCGAGCAGCTGAATGATATGGGAGCTTCCATGAGAACTCTTATGTTTAACCTCAACCAACTATCTGAAGTCATTATTGACCACCTAAACCTTGGTGATTTATATAAGGCATCATATATGTGAGAAAAAAATCCCTACGGAACTACAGGTAATAATCATAAAGGTAAGTGTGTTCAAAAACCTATGTGTCAAAGATGTGGAAAGAAACACCTAGGAAAATGTTTCAAAGGGACATAAATATGCTATAAATGTGGAAATGAAGGTCATAAAGCAAGAACCTGCCATGGAAAAAGGAAGCATCCAGTTGACTCGAGGAAAGGGAAAAAAATTCATTCTGAGGGATCAATTGAATGTTTTATATGTGGTGTGCATGGTCATTATGCAAACACAAGTCCTATGAAGAAGTTTCATGAATGGGATCACCAAGATCGTACAAATGTTTGTTTACCAATACTTAATTCCATTCCGATTGAGGACGAAGAAACGGAAAATGACCAATCAAAGGTATGTATTATTTCATGACTATTTTTTTCCTATTTTGGAATCTTAGGATATGATTCATGATTTTGTTTGTAGGAAAGAAGTATTTCAGAATAAGTTGGAATGGAATGGTTAATGGATCATGAAGAATATTGAATGAGTAAGATGTCAACATATAAGGGCTTCAAGAGTTATGGTGAAATTCTTAAGAGTATTAAGTCTCTTTTGATGATGGGGATACATTAGAAGACTTTTTATATTATGTGTAACCCTGATGTTTGATATATGAAAATTTTATTCAAGGAATAGTTATCTTTTCTTTTGTGGACATAGTTATAAAGAACCATTTGGGTTTATATGATACTTACATTTGAGGTAATTATAGGTTACTATATGTTATGATTGAAGTAAAAGTCATGAGATAAAATTGAGGTTAAATTATGTTATGGTTATTTTTGATGATTTTATCCCTTTTTTGCGAATGATTTGAGAATTATATAGTTTTGGAAAAAGGAAAACACGCAGACCGTGTGACTACCCGTCACGTCAGACAAAGCTACGGGAATCGAACCCACAACCAAAGTGCGACTGGTATTTATCACCTACCACTGGACTACGTGAAGTCCATGGTTAGATTGACTGATTGTTTTTAGTTATATGATTTTATGAATTAAGAGTATGTTTATTTTCGGTTATTTATAAAAATGATTAACCTATCATGGAGGATATGTGATTAGGTTAATTACTTTTCAATACGAGACGTTAGGAGAAACTTATGTTGTTTGGTGATAAATGTTACGATTTAACTTGGAAGACTATGTGACTAAATACTTCAAATATTTGGGTTTCAATCTTAGTTTGGTTTACTTTGAATAATTTTATGGACAAATTTTTTATCGGATGGTCCTCGTTGAACTTTTGGTTTTGTTGGAAAAATTTTGAAGATTAAGAATAGATTTGTTTTTTTAAAGGATTATCTTTTTTGGGTATTATCTGATCTTGTACTAACATTTTTGGTTTTGTTTTTGGTTAGAGTCTAAAGAAATGGGAAGTATATAGTTCTCTATTGTGGATTAGGTGATTCTCTAGAAATTGATTATAGTACTCTTAATACGAACAAGTCTTCCTAAATACTCGTCTTTTGGAGAAAATATGAGTATGATTAAGGAATCTAGTAAAAGTTGAAAGTCAACATGATAAGTGATTATGTTTCCTTATGAATAAATTCTTCAATAAAAAGTAACTTAAAGAAAAAATGTTGTCTATTAACTTTTCCTACTGGGGAATCGAATACTGTTTAACCCATCACAAGTTTGTGATTTTCTTATGGTTAACTTTCTCATAGACATGTTTACTATCACTCTCCCTCAAGAACATGACCCTTTGCTTTTTCTTCCATGTCCATGTTTTCCTACATTGAATCCTAGTATGGGTTAACTTGGGTGACCTCTGTACTTATCTTTCTTTATTTTAAAGTGATTGTTTTACCGACTCTTGTTCCGATGTGGGACTTTCAAGGATGTTTCCAAGCTCAATTTTAAAATTGCGAGGACGCAATTCCAAAAAGGGGGGAAGGATGTAACACCCCAGGTAAATAAAGAATATGACATTTTTATATTTATCCATATTTGTGAATAAAATATTAATGTTACTTTAAAGGGGATGCTATACTCGGTGGCGTACCCAACACACAACAACGAGTTTCTTGAGAATCCTACGTTGCACTCTAATAATAAAATAATATTATTTTAAATAGTAGTTAACGCCTAGCCGTTGTAATGGCGGGAATGAAAAGAACTAACTACAAAATGATTATATATGTTTGTCAAATATTTTTACTTTTTACAATAAATGTTAGAGGATTAAAAATGAGAATGAATCCAATTTTAAGCGTAAACATTCTAATATTCTTTAAAAGGTCGATTAACCGCCTTTTGATGGCGAACCTCTTTTAAATCCACTTTTTGACAATTTTATGTGTTATATTTGACAAAATAAAATTCTTCTTTAGAATCGTGACATCAAAATTTACTTTGCGTAAATTTTTGGTATTTTTCCAAAAAAGTTCAATTTTTAATGAATAGTGAAAAATGTTGTATTTTAATTTAAAACCTCTTTTTAATCTAATTTATTTATATGATTATATTATATTTTGAATTGGTATTAAAGTGAAATTAGAATATATTTTTACCATTTAATACAACAGTGGTCGTTGGAATTAATTTCACTTTGAAAATGGACTTAAACTAGTGTCAATCTTTTGATACTTATTGTTTCATAAAAACACGCTATTTGCTCTACCAACAGGAATTAATTATTAAATTAATTAATAAAACGAATATTTTTTGATTTTTGTAAAATAGAAATCATTTTTGAATTTGGAATATCAAATATAGCTTAGGGTGAAGTTTTGGTATTTTTCTGAAAAACATCAATTTTTGATGAATAGTGAAACCACTAAGTGGTACTTATAAAAACTGATTTTCCGTTTAAATGAAATTTTGCCATCATTGTGTGTTAAATTTCAAAAATCCAACATACATGGTTGTAATTAAGAAGTAAAATGTGGTTCAATGGGTTTAAAATAATTTTTTGGTGAATAGTAACTTATTAAGTTTTTAATCGCGTTTAGAGGTAATTAGTGTTGTTTAAGGTAAGAATAATGTTTTAATAAAATTAAATGACCTAGAAACATGTCCTACCCTCATTGGATGTGTCATGGACGACCCATAAAATACATGGGTCAACTTGGGGACCCCATGGAGCCACTTTAGTTGCAAAATGACATAAATACCTTTTTATTTAATGTTAAAGTAAAAATGACACACACATGAGATGTTTTACTAAAACAATTTTTACATGGGGTTATAAAATTCAGATTTTTTACTATAAATAGTCATTGGAAATCTAAAAAGATTTCCTACACCATAGTATTTTTTTATAATTTTTAGACATTAAATAAATTAAATTATTTATGACATCATAACGATGCAGCGATGACCTCATTATTTAATGATTTAAATAAAATGGAAAGATAATGTAATATCTAAGACCTACACATGTCCAAAACCGATTGGATGAGTTGATTTAGAACCATTATCACCTTATCCTAGAAATAAATCAATTTCGGACCTTTAAAATACGAAAATCTTTCGAAAATAAAGTATCATTTTGTAACTTTACAAGAGTGCCCTCCTCTCCTCTTATAAAAGGCCCCCACCTCTACCTACTTAACCACACTCCCAATGCCTTTGGCTCAGCCAACCACTACCCATTTTGTCTCTCCACATCCCTCTATAACTCCTTGAGGACTAAATTTGGGCAGACGTCTTCCCAAATAAGCCTTTTAGCTCAAACTAAAGGGAGTTACCCGATTTTAAGGTAATGTCTTCACTTGAGTCCTTTTGTTTCATTTTGCCTCTCCAACCCCCTAAACTCTTCTTATTCATTTCTTTTGTAACAACTCCAGTATCTTAAATATACTAGTATGTTTTTATAAGAAGGATTAGAGCTACACTTACACTCACTTACATCTAATGGTTAAAGAACATACTGTTTCCGTGGATTGCGAATTTCTGCCTCACGAAACGATGATTGTTCAACACTCATATAACACCTTCAAAGGTGGCCATTAAGATGTCACTATATTTATATATGATATATAATATGTTTATTTTTTTACTTAAGCTTCTGTATTTTTCTTTTTTTTCATACCTTTATGGTTTCCATTGTGGGTAAACACGATAATTTCATTTTAGAAAGTGCGGACTACCTCCCCCTCAAAGTGATTTGATTCGTTAATGCCATATGTGGGACATATAAAGGATGGATTTAAAGTTATTATATATGATGTTATACTGGAATTATAATATACCACTATATCATTATTATTTCTTTCCATTAAATTATGAGATATAAATGAAAGTAGCGTTCATGCGTACGTACGGCTTGCCGTCTCCATGAACGGTGCATTTCATTTCTTATCCCCAAATGTAATGTACTATTATAAGTACATGTATATAATAGATATATATGATGAATGATACATATAAATGATGAATATAATTCTGGAGTTAAAATATACATACCTCTCATTTAGTTGTAATTCCATTAATATGACAAAGAAATGAAAGTAGCGTTCATGCGTACGTACGGCTTACCGTCTCTATGAACGGTGCATTTCATTTCTTACCTCTAAATGATAATGAAAAATTATAAATACATGTATATTATGGATATATATGATATATATGATATCCAAATAATGAATATCATTCTGGATATAATGAACCATTGACTACACGAACAACATGTAATTGTAAGAAGTTCACTTTCGACTTAAGAAACAAATATCGACAAAACAAACATTATTAACTTAAATGATTACATAATGTTTATAAAATGTAAATAAGTGATATAAAAGGAATAATGAACTTGAAAAAGGTTCTTAATCAAATATAAATTAACTCATGTTTATTATTCAGGACGTTAAAGAATGATCGAGTCATGTCGGACCCGAGGTAAGGGATCCTACTCCTCTCTTTCTTTTTAAGTACGCTCTTTTATTTCATTCCTTTTAAAGCTCATATTTCTTGTTATTGGGATGTTCTTTTATATTACTATTACTGTAATTTTTATTGTTTATATTATGAGAGACCCTATTCTCTCTCATCAATCCATTTTGGATGTTTTAAGTGGCACCGTTAGGCTGCCGAGTTTTCGTAAGGGATTTTTCATCTCACTTTTATTCCCGTGAGATTTATGCTACATTTCCCACAATTTCCTTTGAGTTGTGTATGTACTTCCCATTATTCTACTCTTTGTTTAATATAATTTCGTTTATGATTATTTACATCAATGATGTATTGACCTTATTTCATGGGGTGTATGTTTCGAAAGATACCTACGTCGGTAAGGGAACCTTTCACCCTCCTCTTTTTAAAAGACTTCTTTTGTTGGGTCTTTTAATTCACATATTGTTATGTTGGGATATGTTCTTATATATCCTTATTGATGTAAATTTTAAGTGATGAGATACTTCTTTTTTATCTCTCATCAACTTCTTTTCTGAATTTTGAAGTGATGCCGTTAGGCTGTCAAATTTTTGCAAGGGAACTTCTTAACCGAAATTTGATTCTTTGGGATAAACTTGTACTCATTGAATATGTAGTTCTATGAATATGTGTGAATAAACTTGTATTTTTTTACACTTAATATCCACTTATATTTTGTGTATTCATTTTCCACACATAAATATGCAATTGATTTATCCTTAAACCAAGGATATCGTCTATGTAAGGGTCTTCGTCTCAATCTCCATTCATTGAGGCATATTTTGTTTTATACACAGCCTTATTTTATACGGTGTATAAACCCCCTTTAACTTTTACGTTTATTCAAAAGGAATATTTTTTATACGAAGCATTTTACTAAACAACAAAAAGGAATGTTTTTTTTATGTACGCGGTGACAACGACCATTTCCGCCGCCGCGAGTATTATTTGATCTTTGGCTTCCTCAACAAGCCGTAATGTTTTTAAAATAAAATAAATACCAAATAGTTTTTTTTTTGTATTTTGGTATTGAAAATGGTTTTGATAAAGGATTCTATTATTTCAATATATTTAAATGATATATTGTGATTGAAATGTGGAAATGTTATCATTCCTTTATGTTGGTTTTATGTGTTATAATTTTATAATGGTACTTGGAAATTTTACGGGTGGTTACGTGATAAACCATATGACGGGTGGTGCCGTGAATACCAGGACGGGTGGTTACGTTATAACCTCCAATGCATTGGGTATGGAAGTCGGCCGTATGGATATTCCATTAAGTATGTATGGATGTTGGCCGAATGGCTATTCCATTAAGTGATATGTGTGGAAGTCGACCTTATGGTTATTCCACTTAAGTATGTTTATGTCCCAAGTTACCTTTATATGATATGTGATCTTTATATGGGTTTTATGGTAATATTTTGGTTACAGAATGGTAAGTAATGAACTTTTATTTAGTGAAGAGTTTTTTTACTACTTCGAAAAGGTGAAAAGTTTTACTTTGTTAAAGTATACATGGTTTACTTGTTGTTTTGAAAAAACTAACAGTTTTCATTCTTTGTGTATCCCTTATTGAGCTTTTTATGATCATCCCAAGTTTTTGAAATGTTTTCACAGGACTTAACGTGGAATAGGGTCAAGGATGGGATCAAGGGAAAGTCATGCTACCAAAAACATGGAACTAGACATGTTTTGTTTTAAGAGTTTTTATTTTATGGAAACTTAGTAGAAGTTTCTACTTTGTAATCTTTTGAGTTGTAATATTTATGTCCTAATTCTCTAAAACTATAAACCTGAAAATATCCTCAATGTGAATTATTAATTTAATTCAATATTAAGTAAGGTTTAAGGTTGGGGCCTTATAGACTCACTATTGACCCCTTCCTAGAAATGGTTCCATTTGATTTAAGTGTGATTTTCACCCATAAATTGTTCAATGTTTGGGTTCTCTTTTATAATTTTTATAGTGTCACTAGGTTCGACTCCTTGAAGATAATATTGTGTTTTTATAAATAATTATTTTGGTTTTGTCTTTTAAAATGGGGGAGGGTTTGTTTATAGAGATTTGGTAAATTGATTATTGGATTAATATTAATTTAACAATTTGATATATATTGAGATGATTTAATTATTTGGGGGGTAATATTTTGATATTCTTGATCATTGTGAATTATTATATTAAATTAACATCCACTTCATGAGGTGACTTTGATTGGAATTTAATTTTTTCTTAGATTTAATCCAAAACTCGAGAAGGGATTCAATCATTATCAATTCACATTTATGTAAGGTTAAATATTTCATGAGCCCATGATTAATTTTTCTTCTAATAATCCATGGAATACACATGTCAAAAAATAAAAGTCATAAACCCATGAATTTTTGATTTCAACATTCACAATATCAATTTAATGACTACTAAATAGGAAAAAGCTCTCAAACACTTAACATCCTCAAATTATCACCAAACCTAGTAAATTATTTACTCATCCACAAGGATGGGTAGTAATCTGGTTTATGATTTTTATGGTGATAAGTTAAAATAGGAGAAAAATAATTGGAGAAAATAATAATTGTTCACCGAACACACAAAAAAAATGGTGAAGATAGTTAAATACACAGTATAGATTAAAATAGAAACTAAAAGAGAAAAGGTTTTGTTTTTCATTAATTTAAACTCTTTTTGACCATTAATATTACACAACATAATGTGGATGATAATACATGATGATGATTATGAGAGATTTATTAAAAATTAATTGAAATTATAATCCAATTTATGTGATTAAAAATGATAGAAATAAAAGTACATGAAAATAAACAGTGGATAAGAGTGATGTCAAGTAGATAATTGAGTTTTGAATGTCCTCCCAGTAATTTGGAAATGCTATTTTTGTTCCAATATATCATGTTAAGTATTCAAGTTCCAACCACATGCATGTAAAAGATGGGAATATATTTATTTCCCAATGTGGTGCACTATTTCCTTCTAAAACCACCAAACACATTTTCTGGATCATTTTATCCTTTAGAAAATTAATTCCTGTTAAATCTTCAACTTCAAATTTATTGATATGAATTTTTAATTTTCATCCACTATGTTTTTCTACCATTGGACATCTAGAGCCAATGTTATTGAAGTTTTCCAAAACCATGTCTTGTTGTCCAGTTTTATCCAAAAATAATTAAAGGCTATAATGTGAATGTCTTTAACGATATTAATATGAAAAAATATCAAATAATGTTCTTCTAAAAATCTAGTAGACTAAATATTTAATTTCTAATTGAAATTTTTTTATCTAAATTTGGAGAGTGGATAGGGAGAAAAGTCAATAATTGAGTGATGTTTTAAAATCTGGAATATATTCATGGGATGCACATTCATATATGGATTAGGCCCCATTAAGGATGATATGAGACTTGAAATTTTTAACCAATATGTATTTTTATATCCTAGAACATATTATAGAGTTTCATCAAATTTTGTATGCTAGATGAGCCCAAAAAATAAATCTTTATTAATAGTCTAGTTTTCTCCCAAAATTAAATGGTCCTTAGAATGAGGTCCATATGACAATTTTTAAGGATGAATTAACCAAAACCTAGTTGAATGATTTGAAGTAATTTGAATCAGAATAAGTAAAAAACAATAAATAATTATTTTGATTAGCATATTGAAACATATGATCAAATAAGTAAACTTAACTGAATCTCGATTAATTCCAACAACAATCAAAAAATTTATTCAATATAAAAACAAGGGGATTTAACACCAATTATTTATTTCATCTATAAAAAATAATAAAGGGAGTAGTTACAAAATATTGAATAAACAAATAATATCATGGTTACCACCAGTTGAGGGTGATGGAAGAATATATTCCCAAGATCACCTTACAATGATGATGTGTGAATTTTATATACTGTTTCATGTTATTTATTGTCAATTATTACCATATATTATTTATTAATTTTATGAGAAATATTTTTCATCAATATCTTAAATACTTCATGGGATAATTCAGTGATGATGTCTTGGATTACTCTAGATGAAGGAGGAGCATAAAGGCTATTTAGACATCATCATTGGGACCTTAAAGGATTATCATCAATATTTGATATTATCCAAATTCTAGTTTTGGATTCAAGAGGTAAAATTCATACGTCACGTGGTATCTGAAAAACTCATTTCATTGGACTGAGAGAAGATTAATACTATTATATCTTGGGATATTACTAGGAATGTATTTTCTCATCATATATTCTTGATATTAGAAATATAGTACTATCATTTCATGATGTATGTCTCTAGGATTGTATCAACTTTTATAGATCTACCCTAGGAGGCTGTGAATTTTTAGTGGGATGATAAATCTCAGTGATATTTTGAAGATATAAAATTAATTTTGTATTTTGATACTATTTTATTCACCTAGAAATAGGAATGGGGTAGGTACTTTCATGGGAAACCTCCAATATCCAGTTAGGGTGTGTCTTGAAGTAGGATGAACATGTCATTGCATATGATTCTTTCCAGTTTCACCCACATTGAATGTTGTAACCCACTCACAATATTTAATTGGTCATGGTGATGTATTCTTTGATAACAAGGTGACAGTACCTATTTAGGGAGAATTTCATTGTGTATTTATATCATAAATCTCTGATTTATATCCTTATCAAGTGGGATATAAAATTATTAAAAGGAAATGGGTAGAGTACCTCCAGCGTACTAGTTTTTATATATATGGTACATTATGAAAGGGTAATATGGTGTTTGAAGTTTTGAGCATGAAATTACTGATGGAGTAAGTGAAATAGTATGAGGAAGAATGGGTCATGATGACCTCGTTTTCTATGCTTAATTAGGAAGTCTAATAGGGACTGAAATAGTTTTTATAAAAAATTTGCAGGTAACCTCCTCATTGGACGAATAGATTATCCTTAGATAGTAAGAAGACCTATAATTATAGTGTGTTATAGGAATCATAAATTGTGGGAAGACCTCAGGTAATCTGTCTCGGTCTCCAAATGGAATCCTCTATTTTATGAATTGGTTAAATATCCATTTGAATTTTATATAGGATGTAATGAATTATGGTCACCATTCTAGTTGGATCATTCACCTAACAGATACTGAGATTTTCTATGATCTAAAATATTGATATTGGTGGCCCAGGATGAAATGATTAGTTGTGGATTTTTTTCTCTATTACACACTTGTTAACGAATCAATGAAATGTAAAATATCTAGTTTTGGTTTTGAAGCCTCTCTCAATCCCAATGTATAAATGTGATGATATCTCTATGGATTTTTTTTCATGTTACCATGGTATCATATTGAGAAAATTTCTACATTGGTGGTTATCAATCTATTACAAATATTATCTCATTTAATTCATATTAAAGAGTCAATATAAATAGTGGATCATAGTTTCATTTACGTATAATTGGTTTCTCATATTCATTGTGTGAGTTCATCAATTATTCTTTTACAAAGGTCCAATCTTCACATCTTATTTTTTTCAATGGACTATAGGATTCTTTGGAATCTCAATTTAAATTTAGCACAACCTATCATCTGTAGACCGATGTCCAAATAGACGGAGCTATCTATATTCATAAGGATATACTACAAGTCTTAATCCTTGAATTCAATGGATCATAGGAGAAATAATTTTTTGGATGAATTTTCCAATAATAATTTCTATCAAGTATCAATAATGATGTCCCCTTTTGAAACAATATATGAACAACCATTACAAAACACATTGTCTAAGTATGATATGGAAGGGTGTTCACTATTGGGGATGAGTATTATTTAGGAGATTATGAGTAGTGTGCAGCTGATCTGGAAAAAGTTGGTTACATCTCATAGTCACTACTGATTATTACATTTATTCACTAGTATTTAATATAGGTGACCATTTGTTTCTTAAATTATATCCCTATCATAGTAACCGTCATTTAGGAATATAGGGTAAGATAAATACGCTTTATGTTGGGCCTTTATAGGTTCTATATCATATCAATATGGTGGAATATTGGATGGTTTTTAGCCTAGATGATCTCTATTCCTAACATATTCGACATTTCCTAGCTAATGAAGTACCATCCTAACCCAACCTATATGGTTGAATGGGAGTGTTGGGTCTTGGAGCCTAAAATCTCTATGGTAGAGAAGCATTTTCATATTCTAGATGGTAGGCTCAATATAATGTGAGGAAAATTAATTTCACTATAAAATGTACTATGATAGTAGGATAAGGATAACAATGAGATGTGGGAGAATTAATCATTGATGAGTGTCTAGTGTATTAATATTTTTTTGGAAACTATGCCTTGAGGAATTTATAGTTATAAAAGGTGGAAGGTTGGGGAGAACTAAAACAACTTCCAGGTAAATTCTATATATTTTATTATAATTTCAATTTTATTCCATGCTTTATTTAGAGATTCCACTAGTTAGGGGTCAAAAATTTTAATTATGAGAAAAACTATCTAGTGTTCACAAGTGGTCAATGGTTAGGAATAAATGTGATACGGACCATGAAAATGAGGGTGATGTATTCTAAATCCATTTCACATGGTCTTTGCATGGTTATCCAATCTTTGTGGGCCCTTATAAAAGACCATTTCACTAAATTTAGTGGAGAGGGCATCCACACATGGTTAGCACTTGGTTTTCTATAAAATGATTGAAATCCATTCATTCGGGCCAATTTTTTAATAAGTGGGAATTTACTAAATTAAAGCCTTCATTTTTAACCCTCATAGATCTAATTTTTTCCATATATTTGAAAAAGAATATCCTCTATACCTACCCCCTTTCCCCTCCATTTTTCTATATCCCCCTTGAATATTTTTCAAATTATATTATGTTTAGCCTTGATTCCTCATGATTTCTTCCTTCTATCTCCCTCTAATCTCATGATCTTCTATTTTATTTTCATCCCTATATTAGCAATGAAAATAGATGTTTGAAAAAATGTTTAATGATGGGGTATTGATGAATGTGTTCAATGCTTATGTCGTTGAAGATCCTTCTTCACCCCTAATAGTGATATTTCATGAATACAATGATGATTACAAACTTTTTAAGTAGGTGTATATCCATTTATATCCTTTTCCATAGTGTCACCTTGGTTCTTTAGATTTAATTTGATTTTTATTTATATGTTATGCTGGATATTATTATTTGGGGGATGATAATTATTTCATAATGTTGTTTTTATCTTGGTTTGTTAAAATTATGATTATTTTTGTTTTCTATTAGAAGATCAATGTAATGGATACAAAGTGTTTGATATATTGTCTTTAAGAAACTCTTATTTTTAAATGATATTTTAAATAGATTTTGAAATTTGATTATTTAGGTCATCCTTATTACATGGTTATGGTAAAGTGGGTTTCGATGAATGTGGGTTTGAGTACACATGTGAGTCCTTGAGTTTGTGTGTTATAGGTTGGGTGTTTTCCAAGAATTTAGAATGAAATAGCTAGGTGTAATTTTTATTGACATTGATATAAATGAGTTAGATTAATTTTTTAGGTTTAAAAAGGAGAGACAATGTTCTATGAGTGATTCAAAGTCACCTAGATCTCATACGATAGAGTTCAACCATGTAGAAATATTCTATAAACTTGTTAAGTTATGCCATTATTATATACCCAAGTGTTGTTAATTATTATAACATGGATATCTACTATTTATAATATTTATACTCAGAGACATTATTTTCATTTTCACTCATTTTCTTGTTTTTTATGAAATCCAAAGTATTTATAAAAATTTTCTCAAAGAAATTATTTTTCTAAATCATTATTTTCAAACTACAATCATTGGTTTGCATCATGAAAATCGAAATGTGGATTCATAAAGGTACCTTACTATGCTATGTTTTACACCCTTCATATGAAATTTTCAATATGAAAAAAAATTATTTCTAATAAAATAAATGGTATGAGACCTTCATCCCATGAAAATTATTCTTGATGGGTATATCATCTTCTAGATATGAGATTAATGTGGTCAAGGGCCACATGGAGTTAGTAAGGTTCAAAAATTTAGGATCGTATTCATTTAGATCTTTTGGTATTTCAATTATGTATAAGAAAATTTAGACAATATTATATTTCAACTCTCGTTTTTATTTATTTGACTTTATGATTTCTTTATTTACTTATATTTTTTCATCTATTTTTGGGTTTTGGTTACGTTTCTGATGCTTAAACCATATTTAGTATGTTTTATATTATCATAACTATTTATTTGATGTTGTTGGAATCTAAACTATGTATGGATAATGTCAAATTACATATTACAATGCATGGAATGTTTTACATAATTATAAGGATTAATTAGTTCCCATGGGTATTAATTGGTATACATGTAGTTTTCTGCATCCCACCAAAATTTAGAACACACCTCAAACAATATGGACAGATAAAATGGGTGACGTTTTAGATTAACCTAGGTTGGGTTGCCACATCCTCAACCATTTTTACCCCTCATTTTTATAGTCTAGGTTTAAAAAAATCCTTTAAATTACTAACCTACCATCCAATGGGTCCACCATTATAGGGGCCTTAATTTTTGGATCCATCCCTTTATGTTTTCAAGTGACAAAGAAGAGTAGAGATAAATTTAGAAGTTTTTAGTTGGCTAAGAGAGAAGGGTGGGACATGTTGTGGTCTTCGATTTGGTAATTTTAGAGGTTGGCTATGTCGGCCATATATTTTGTACCAAGGGTTCCCCAAAGGTATTTAAATATTCAAACTGGCTAGTTTTTTTACATCGGGTGTCCACTTATTCAAAAAAATCACACTGAAACAACCATTTATTTTGGTGTGGTTTCTATTGAGTCACCTTGAGTGACGTATCCATGAGGAAATTCCTAGGTGAGTCTTTTTTGAAAGGCATGGGAGGGAATGGATGTAGATCCACTAGGGAAGGCATTTGGGGGTATTGTTGTGTGAAATAGGAAGACTAACATTAAAATTTCCTAGTATTGGTGAATTCTGAGCACTACATGTTGGAAACCCCCATATAGAAATTCCTAAGATCTCAGCATAGTAGTTATTGGTGTCTTCATGTGATTCATAGTGGGGTTGAGTGGAGTAAGGCAATTAAAAATGGATAATTGGGTGGCACCATATCATGATATTTGACATGTTGAGGTGATAAAACCATGGTTTATTACTACGCCATAGGAATAGCCCATGGTGGTGGTTAAGTTAATTTATCATGGGTCTCAAAAAAATTGACGTTGGTGGATCAAGTTATTTAAATCTAAATAGCATCTTTGACCAAACACACCATGATCATAGTGTGATATTCTACGTTATGGTGGTTTATATTAAAACCTCATATATAAATAAAATGTTTAATCTTCCCATTTCCTAATTACTATCTTTTCTCTCTCACTCTATATGACTAATATGCATTTCACTACACTTTCACAGAACCCATGAGAGTATAAACAATTTGGTACATCTTGAAGGAAGTCTCAGAAATCAAGGTAATATTTTTAAACCATTATATTAATTTCATCACTTTATTTATTTTTGGAGGATCGCAGTATATATTTACTCTATTTTAGATATCATTTTTGATCAATGAATTATTATTTACAATTATGTATAGGTTTTTTTGGTTCATCCTTTTGTGGTGTTTCATCCTCAATTCATCCAGGTTTTAATGTTGATCCTTCCTTAACAATTGATGAAATGTAAGGTATATTTTACATATTCATGTGAATGTGTAAATATATTATACCAATATTTTGGTATCAATGAAATTATCCTAAATGAATATAATAATCATATAAACATCAAATTGTAATTGTGTTATTTAGATCGCATGTGTTTTTATCATATCCATGTTTCATATTAATTTACTAGATAGTGTGTTATCTATCAACATGTGTTTATTTTTCATTAGAATCAAAAATATTTTTGTTATTTTATAAACAATATAATACCACAACTATAATGTTATGATTAATGGAAGATTCATGTAAATGAATAGCTATATGTCCTTAAAATTTGTTGAATTTGGAAGTAAGGCTAAAGGATTGATTATATTATATTTATATTTTTTAATTTGTTGTTTATTATAGGTTAATTTAATTTATCCTTTTAATAATGAACCAACTAATTAAATATGTTAATTAAATGTTTTTCTACTAATAATAAATTATTGTGGCGGATTGAGGACTAATTTGTTTGGTGAATTTGGGAATTCCCTTTGAATATGGACTTAGTTTCCCCATGAGTATGGAATTAAAAAAATAATTTTTCTTATTGTATTATTACCCTAGTATGTAATATCCATGATGTGAATTTATAATAATATATTATGGATGGTAAATATAGAGAATAATGGTCTATTTTATCTAGGTTTATTTTGGATGCTTGAGGTCCATGATGGTGGATAGAGAGTGTTTTTTGCAATGTTATTGGGGATGAAATTGTGGTGGTTGGAATAAGTTGAGAGTTAAGTCTCTCACTAGTTTTTTATTTACACTTAGTTTAAAGGTATTGATACCAGATTAATGTTTTTTATAGTTTTAAACTTTTTAATGTAATTTTTCTTGATGCACGTCAACTGTATCTTTTCTTGCGGTAGCGTAGGATGAGCCCTAGTGTACCCCAAAAATTGTAGAATGATAAAATGTATTAATAAATGAACCAATGGGATGGGGTGTTATATATTTAAGTAATGATTATTGGTTTATATCATATTGGAAAATATGGGAAGGTTTAATTGATTTCTTAATGAAAATAGGTATTGAAAAGGGATAATACTTAATGAATATGAAGCATGGTTTCTAGTAACTATAGTATATGTTGTTTAGACATGAAATAATAATGGGGTTTGATAAAAATGATTAAACTTGATTTAATAATGGGAGATAAAAGATGAGAAAATTTCTAATTACTAAAGGTAATTGTTTAATGATGTTAAACATTGATGCTTGTGTGCTTCAATGATCTCTTGTCTCAAAGGCTATAGGGGTGGAATCCGAGTGTTAGGTGACATGATAACTACAATTCAAGTTTATCACTAGTTAGCTTCACATAATATGGTTGGGTATAATGTATACCTATATTATCTGATTTCATAGGCTTCAATATTTGATTCAGTAGGGAAAATGACATCCAGATGTTTTTAGGGTGTTTTTTGACTATTTGGCATGGAAAAGGAACGAATGGATACTTATCCCTCTCCCTTTAACTCCCTTTAGTAGTAGTATATTATATGGGTATACCTAGGCTATGATGGATTATGGTATAGGTTTTAAAACCTCATAGGTTGTGCTACCCCTCAGTTTACTATATAATTGTTTGTAGGTCGTTGTTGAATAAGGTTATAGAATATTCATTATCCAATCATGGTATATATTGATTCCCATGGGTGGACATGGAAATTATGTGATCCATTAAGGAGTAATGATTAATACATATGTTTTGGTGGATTTATTACTTCTACATGGTAACAAAATAGACGATGATGATAATGTGGGTATGTCAAGATGAATTAGATTCAAGATATGTAGGATATGATTTTCTAGGTTAGGATATGATGGAATATGGGGCAAGGAAGATGTGAGGGTTGGGCTTGTAACGACCCAAAGATTCATTAATGGAAAATCCCTCTTGATCCAGTTAACTGTTTCTTTATCAAAAAAAATGTTTTTATAAGATGTAAACTTCTTTAGTTTTATGTTAAGATTTGTGACCGTTACTTTTATAGCCGTTGAACAGTGATCATATGAGTAGTATAAATATAAGGCTTTAACGAAACCATTTCTACTCAGACAAAGGAAGTGATGGCCTCATCTTGTAGAATTTCCCCATACGAAGCCCATTTGTCGGAGCTCGGAAAAGAGGTGGCGTCTTTGGGATTTGCCCTTGACCAAGCCCAAGCTGAGCTTCATCAAGTCAAGCTCGAACGTGATCGTCTACGGGAAAAATGGAAGTTGATAGAGATTACCACTCGAGCGATGTTATCCGAGCAACCCCAAGAGTCTGTCACCATCGCACACCTTACCCTTAGGTCTTATGCGGCTATTTTAAGGGGTTATGTAACAAATAATTAGCACCATGTTCATGTACATTATTTTTTGTATATAATAATGAATATAATTTCTAGTCATTTTTGATACATTGTAATTAGTTTTTAAAGTACAAATGGTGTTTTTAGTTATTATTTAATTAAGCATTATATTTTATTAAATTAAAGGATTTTTGAATTAAATAATATTTTAATAATATATTATTATTAATATTAAATTAATTTTTTATTAAGTATAAATGATCTTATAATTTTATGAATGCAATTAAAATTTTTATTAAGGTTTGAAAGCCATTTCTGTCAAAACCCGTGATTTTTTTTATAAATGTCGGTTTTTATTTTAAAAGTGAAAATTCACATATTTAGAAAATTATTTAGATAAAATAAATATTATTTTTGGAATCAGGACGTCGAAATTATCCAACGGTTAATTTTTCATAATTTTCTGAGACAGTCAAATTTTTGGGTAAAAATTAAATACCATTTAAATATAAATGTGTTTTATGACATCATAATGACCCAATGGTGATGTAATAAAATAGCAGAATCCTTATGTTCGGCCAATATGTGTTTTATCATTAAAATAATGAGGTTTTGGGTTTGTTTGACTTACTTTTCAAAGCATTAATGGCGCCCTCAAGACTTATTCAACACTTTTCCTTTTTAAATTAATTTCCATGGGAGTGTGACTCACCTCCACATAAGCAACCCTAATTTTTTAATACGTTCGGACCTTGGCCTTGTAAAATATTGTTTTCCTATTTACTTTTCCAGAAACCATGGGCAAATACCATGGGATGGTTTGTGGTTTGGATTATTTTAATATAAGGGGTCCCAAACCTAAATAATAAATATTTCTCTCACCTTTCCTATATAAACCCACCCAAGCTCCCACTTCCTCCTCACTCAAGGCCCTTGAAGTTCGCCAAACCTCTGCCCTACTCTCTCTAGAATCCTCTCAAGGTGCCCCAAGCTCCCAAGAAGCCTCTCACAAGCCTCTCTCTAGCCTTTGGAAGCACACTTCCAAGTAAGGGTTTTTTCTTCCTTTCTCATTTTTGTCAATTTTCATTAAGTTGTGTTTCCCTTTTAAATTCAATTATGAATGTTGGGGTATGTTTTAACACCTCCCCCATTCTGCCCTCTTATTGTTTGAATGATGGGAGAACCCTTTCTCTCTCATTAAATGCCTCCCATGTACACCCATTACTATGCTGAAATTCCGAAAGGAACTTCTCTCTCTTCTTTTACATTCAAGCAATACTTTTGTATCATGAATCTAAATTCCATTTCTATTGTTGGGACATGTATATATATGATCTCCTTACTGTCCATTACATGTAAATATGATGAGGAACCCCTTTCTCATCATTTTTTTATGAATTCTTATGTCACGCCGTTACGCTGCCGAAATCGCACCGATTTTCTAAGCCAATGTCTTTGTGTAGTGAATACCATGCCCATTTCTCCATCAAGGGTATTCACCTTTATGCACATTTACATATTTATTATAAAGTTTCATGTATGAATTCAACATTCCTTTATCGTAAAAGAAATGATTATGTTTTATGAATCCATGTTTTATGATCCATGTGGCACACTTATGCATGAAATGAAATGTTTAAGAAGGGTGCGCCCTTATAGCGCTCCAATGCATTGGGTAAAGTATAGTATCATGATACTTCATGTGAAATGAGTGTTTACTCATGCTAATTCAAGTGCAACAAGGGTTTACTCGTGCTTCAAGTGCAATGAGGGTTTACTCATGCTCCATGTGCAATGAGCCTTGGCTCATGCTAATTCAATGTTAAGTGTTGTTGCCACATTTCCATGTTATGATTATCATGATTTATCATGCCTTTATTTTCATGTTTCTCTTATGCTCTATTGGTATACCTATTTCCTAACATGTATTGTACTCCTCATGTTATTCATTGTGTACTCCCTTACTGGGCTTTATAGCTCACCCTTTTCTTATGCATGTCCTCAGGTCATCCCATGCAATGCTAAGTACGAAGGAATGTAGTGGTCATGTAAAGGAAGTTTTCAATAAAGATGTTGTATTTCAAGTTTAAAGTTTTTATGTAATGATCCTAAGCCCCAAAGACACTAAACCTCTCGATCTTGTTTGTTGTATCAAGTGAAGTTTTATGTAATAAAGCATGCTTAAGTTGTAATAAAAAGCAGGGTTGTCATAGTTGGTATCAAAGGGTAGGTTTAGTTATTTTTGGGATTAGGAAACCCTAGTAAAGCCTTAGATACAAGACTAATAATAATAAAAACATCCCTACATTTTGGTAAATACTAAGTAAGTGGTAAAACCCGAAAACACCGCTTTGAGATAGACTCGAACGGGAACTGGTGCACGACAACGGGCCTTGCTACACTCTTGGTTACGACACTCCCGGGGGATATGTTTTGATAAATTCACAATCTTAGTATGAACCCTTATTAAGGGAAAAAATGCCCCTAAGAATATATGTTAGAAGGAATATCATGAAAAGCCTGGATTGAATCCTATAGACTCATGAGTTAAAAAGATTAAAGTTTATTTATAAGTCATCAAACTTTTGTCTTTGGATTACCCTTTATGTGTTACCCCTAACTTTCCTTTTATTCCAGCCAATGACCGGTAATAGGAGAACTCGTGCTAACAACCGTTGTGAAGATCAGTGTGATGATTGTACTTATGAGATGCCCAATCCAATGGGAGCGGGAATCGCGAACTTTGTCATGCTTCTCTCTCAGCTAACTCAAGTTTTGAATAGAAACACTGGTCAAGAGGAACGTTCAACCCCCCCCCCCCAAGAAAGAACAAGTTGCTATTGAAAGCTTCATGAGACAAAGGCCTCCTACTTTTAGTGGATCATCTGATCCCACGATTTCTGAACAATGGATCAACTCCATTGAAAAGATATTCTCCATCCTCCAATGCTCTGAAAAAGAGAAGGTTCTCCTAGCGGCTTATCGTATGGAGGGTGAAGCTGATCAATGGTGGACATTGATCAAAAATACGAAGCCTGAGGAGGAGATCGAGGCTTTGGAATGGAAGGTATTCTGGAAGATGTTTTTCGATAAATATTTTCCACGCACCCTCTGTCTTAAGATGGAAAGGGACTTCCTTTCCCTCAAGCAGAAAGATGAGGAATCTGTGGGAGTGTACGAGGAAAACTTCACAAGGCTTTCACGATACACTTCCGGCTTAGTCGTTACCCCCGAATGCAAGTTTGACCGCTTCTTTGGTGGGCTGAAGCCTAGCTTGCGGAAATAATTAACGATCCGTGACTTCGACAGCTATGAGGAAATTGTCCGATGTGGCCTCAAGGTTGAAATGGAGATCGGAGAATCACAGGGGTATCATGGGGACAAGAAGCGTAAGGTGGACTTCAATTCTGGTGGTCTGATGGATAAATCCAACGGCGCTAAGAAATTCCAGCACCCCACTTGCCAAAATTGTGGAAAGAAGCACCCTGGAAATTGCCTTAGGGGGACAAGAAAATGCTTCAAGTGTGGAAGAGAAGGGCACCTAGCTGTTAACTGTCAGCAAGAAGGACCCGCAGCTGCGATAGAGGAGAGGAACGCTCCGTTCGAACCTCAACGCGTTGTTCAATGCTTCAAATGGAAAGAACTGGGTCATTTTGCGAATCAGTGCCCTAATCCAAGGGTTATCGGAGGCAATCAACAACCTCCAAGACAGCAAGGAAGAACTTTTTCCATCACTTTTGCCAAAGTGAACCCCGACAACGAAGTGGTGACAGGTACGCTAGTTATTCATTCAAGAATAGCAAACGTACTTTTTGATTCAGGTTCTACGCATTCTTTTATATCTCAAAAGTTTAGTAGAACAATCCCTGCACCACCACAAATCATGGAAGTAAAGATGTCGGTGAGTACGGAAAATGGGGCAATCATTGCATCCCATGAGTATAAGTCCTCCCCTGTTATAATATGTGGATTGAATTTCCCAGAGAACCTCGTCATACTCCCTTTGGTGGAATTTGATGCAATTCTTGGCATGGATTGGCTTTCCTTATATAGAGCCAACATAAATTGTCGGGAGAGGGAAATCACACTCCATATGGAGAATCGACCCCCGATTCTTTACAAGTGTCAGGAGGAAGATGAATCTTCTTTAGCTCCATCATCTCAAGCATGGATATTACTACCTTATGAGCATGCATATCTGGCTCAGATGATTGAGTCCAAGGAAGAAACCACCCTTGAAGAAATGCCTATTGTGAGGGAATTCGCTGAAGTATTTCCCGAGGAACTTCCTGGTCTTCCTCCAAGAAGAGATGTTGAGTTCTCAATTGAACTTATACCTGGGGCACTACCAATATCCAAGACTCCATATAGAATAGCTATTTTTGAGCGTGAAGAGCTGAAGAAACAACTACAGGAGAATCTGGATAAAGGGTTTATACGCCCAAGTGCATCACCATGGGGTGCACCAGTCCTCTTCGTCAAGAAGAAGGATGGGTCAATGCGGATTTGCATCGATTATCGTGAACTTAACAAAATCACGATAAAGAACAAGTATCCTCTCCCAAGAATCGATTACTTGTTTGATCAGCTGCGTGGAGCACAATACTTCTCCAAGGTGGACTTGCGGTCGGGATATTATCAAGTAAGGGTGAAGAAGGAAGATATCCCCAAGACTGCTTTTCGTACAAGGTACGGGCACTATGAATTCATAGTAATGCCTTTTGGACTCACCAATGCTCCAACAATATTCATGGACTTGATGAATAGAGTCTTTAGAGATTACCTTGACAAATTTGTGGTAGTCTTTATAGATGATATTCTAATATACTCCAAAACCAAGGAGGACCATGAGGAGCATTTAAGAACTGTATTGGAGACTTTGCGCAAGGAGAAGCTCTATGCCAAGTACAGCAAGTGTGAGTTCTGGTTGAAGGAGGTCTCATTCTTGGGTCATATCATCACAAGCAATGAGATATCTGTGGACCCCTCCAAAACAGATTCAATTGAGGGATGGCCGAGGCCAACATCGGTAACTGATATCCGTAGCTTCTTGGGGTTAGCTGGATAATATCGACGATTTGTGAGAAATTTATCACGATTGTCCAACCCTCTTACCAAGCTAACTTGAAAGGGAGTAAAGTTTTCTTGGAGTGATGAATGCGAGGAAAGCTTCAAGAAGTTGAAAAGGAGGCTTATCACTGCACCTGTGCTCACTTTACCCACAAGTGGGGAGCTTTTTGTGGTATTCAGTGATGCTTCGAAGAAAGCCTTAGGATGTGTGCTGATGAAGAATGATAAAGTGATATCCTATGCCTCAAGGCAGTTAAAAATCCATGAGCGAAACTATCCAACGCATGATCTGGAGTTGGCGGCGGTGATCTTTGCCTTGAAAATCTGGAGGCATTATCTCTGTGGAGAGAAATGTGAGATATATACTGACCACAAGAGTCTTAAATATATATTCACACAGAAAGAGCTTAATATGCGCCAGCAAAGATGGATAGAGCTCATCAAGGATTATAACTGTTCAATACATTACCACCCTGGGAAGGCAAACAAGGTGGCAGATGCCCTAAGTAGAAAGGATCCATCAATTCTATCAATGATGAGAATTGAGAAGGATCCAATCTTCTTAGACTTGATGAAGATGGACGTGGGAATCATAAAGAAGGGAACATCATCAATCCTTTCACAAATGATTGCTCAACCATCTCTTTTTGAAAGGTTAAAGGATGCTCAAAAGGATGATGCGGGAATCCAAGAAAAAGTGGAAGCTATCAAAAAGGGAAAATCCTCAGAGTTTAATGTTAATGAAGAAGGAATTGTGCGCTTTGGGAAAAGACTATGTGTTCCATCAAGTTCGGAGCTGAAGAAGGAACTTTTGGATGATGCACATAGTTCAAATTTCTCTATTCACCCAGGGAGCACAATGATGTATCGAGATCTCTGAGAAAACTTTTGGTGGGATAATATGAAGAAGGAGATCGCTGAATATACATCGAAGTGTCTGGTGTGTCAGCAAGTGAAGGCAGAGAGGCAGAAGTCTAAGGGGATGATGCAACCATTTACCATACCAAAATGGAAATGGGAGAACATCACCATGGACTTCGTCACCGGACTTCCAAGGACATCCAAAGGCAACAATGCAATCTGGGTTGTTGTGGATCGTCTTACAAAGACTGCACACTTCATTGCTATTCGAGAGGATTTCTCTTTGGATCAACTGGCATGGATATATATCAGGGAAGTGGTACGGTTGCATGGAGTACCACTATCTATTGTGTCTGACCGAGATCCAAGATTTATCTATAAGTTTTGGAAGAGTCTTCAACATGCTCTGAATACTGAACAAAACTTCACTACGGCCTATCATCCTCAAACTGATGGCCAATCTGAGCGGACTATCCAAACCCTTGAGGATATGTTGAGAGCATGCTCAATGGACTTTAAAGGAGGATGGGATCAACATCTTCCTCTGGTTGAGTTCTCTTATAATAATAGTTTCCACTCAAGCATCCAAATGGAACCATATGAATCCCTGTATGGGAAAAGGTGTAGAACACCGGCATGTTGGGATGAGGTCGGTGAACGTAAGCTGCTTGGACCAGAAATGGTCGAAGAAATGGTGGAGAAGGTGAAAACCATTCAGCAGCATATTAAGGCAGCCCAAAGTCGACAGAATAGTTATGCAGATAATCGTCGACGAGACCTTGAGTTTAAAGTCGGAGACATGGTGTTTTTACGCATATCTCCGTGGAAGAAGGACATGAGGTTTGGAAAGAAAGGGAAGTTACATCCAAGGTACATCGGCCCCTTCGAGATTCTTGATCGTGTTGGGGCTGTGGCCTATCGACTAGCACTTCCACCTACTATGGCCAAGGTGCATGATGTATTCCATGTATCCCTCTTAAGGAAGTACATACCAGACCCTTCACATGTACTCTCTTCCGAGGTGGTACAATTAGAAGACAATCTTTCTTATGAGGAGCAACCAGTGAAGATCTTAGATCGTAGAGAAAAAGTTCTACGAAATAAGACAATGCCCCTCGTCAAGGTGTTGTGGAGAAACCAAAAGTTTGAAGAAGCAACTTGGGAGTAGGAGGATATGATGAAGCTAAGTTACCCACATTTGTTTTAGTGTGGGAAAAGGAAAATTTCGAGGGCGAAATTTCTTAAGGGGGGAATGTTGTAACGACCCAAAGATTCATTAATGGAAAATCCCTCTTGATCCAGTTAAATGTTTCTTTATGAAAATAAATGTTATTATAAGATGTCAACTTCTTTAGTTTTATGTTAAGATTTGTGACCGTTACTTTTATAGCCGTTGAACAGTGATCATCTGAGTAGTATAAATATAAGGCTTTAATGAAACCATTTCTACTCAGACAAAGGAAGCGATGGCCTCATCTAGTAGAATTGCCCCTTACGAAGCCCATTTGTCGGAGCTCGGAAAAGAGGTGGCGTCTTTGGGATTTTCCCTTGACCAAGCCCAAACTGTGCTTCATCAAGTCAAGCTCAAACGTGATCGTCTACGGGAAAACTGGAAGTTGATAGAGATTAACACTCGAGCGATGTTATCCGAGCAACCCCAAGAGTCTGTCACCATCGCACACCTTACCCTTAGGTCTTATGCGGCTATTTTAAGGGGTTATGTAACAAATAAGTAGCACCATGTTCATGTACATTATTTTTTGTATATAATAATGAATATAATTTCTAGTCATTTTTGATACATTGTAATTAGTTTTTAAAGTACAAATGGTGTTTTTAGTTATTATTTAATTAAGAATTATATTTTATTAAATTAAAGGATTTTTGAATTAAATAATATTTTAATAAAATATTATTATTAATATTAAATTAATTTTTTATTAAGTATAAATGATCTTATAATTTTATGAATTCAATTAAATTTTTTATTAAGGTTTGAAAGCCATTTCTGTCAAAACCCGTGATTTTTTTTATAAATGTCGGTTTTTATTTTAAAAGTGAAAATTCAAATATTTAGAAAATTATTTAGATAAAATAAATATTATTTTTGGAATCAGTACGTCGAAATTATCCAACGGTGAATTTTTCATAATTTTTTGAGACAGTCAAATTTTTGGGTAAAAATTAAATACCATTTAAATATAAATGTGTTTTATGACATCATAATGACCCAATGGTGATGTAATAAAATATAATAATCCTTATGTTCGGCCTATATGTGTTTTATCATTAAAATAATGAGGTTTTGGGTTTGTTTGACTTACTTTTCAAAGCATTAATGGAGCCCTCAAGACTTATTCAACACTTTGCCTTTTTAAATTAATTTCCATGGGAGTGTGACTCACCTCCACATAAGCAACCCAAATTTTTTAATAAGTTTGGACCTTGGACTTGTAAAACATTGTTTTCCTCTTTAATTTTCCAGAAACCATGGTCAAATACCATGGGATGGTTTGTGGTTTGGATTATTTTAATATAAGGGGTCCCAAACCTAAATAATAAAGAATTCTCTCACCTTTCCTATATAAACCCACCCAAGCTCCCACTTCCTCCTCACTCAAAGCCCTTGAAGTTCGTCCAAACTCTGCCCTACTCTCTCTAGAATCCTCTCAAGGTTCCCCAAGCTCCCAAGAAGCCTCTCACAAGCCTCTCTCTATCCTTTGGAAGCACACTTCCAAGTAAGGGTTTTTTCTTCCTTTCTCATTTTTGTCAATTTTCATTAAGTTGTGTTTCCCTTTTAATTTCAATTATGAATGTTGGGGTATGGTTTAGAACCTCCCCCATACTGCCCTATTATTGTTTGAATGATGGGAGAACCCTTTATCTCTCATTAAATTCCTCCCATGTACACCCATTACTATGCCGAAATTCCGAAAGGAACTTCTCTCTCTTCTTTTACATTCAAGAAATACTTTTGTATCATGAATCTAAATTCCATTTCAATTGTTGGGACATGTATATATATGATCTCCTTACTTTCCATTACATTTAAATATGATGATGAACCCCTTTCTCTCTCATCAACTTTTTTTTATGAATTCTTATGTCACGCCGTTACGCTGCCGAAATCGCACCGATTTTCTAAGCCTATGTCTTTGTGTAGTGAATACCATGCCCATTTCTCCATCAAGGGTACTCACCTTTATTCACATTCACATATTGATTATAAAGTTTCATGTATGAATTCCACATTCCTTTATCGTGGAAGAAATGATTATGTTTTATGAATCCATGTTTTATGATCCATGTGGCACACTTATGCATGAAATGAAATGTTTAAGAAGGGTGCGCCCTTATAGCGCTCCAATGCATTGGGTAAAGTATAGTATCATGATACGTCATGTGCAATGAGTGTTTACTCATGCTAATTAAAGTGCAACGAGGGTTTACTCGCGCTTCAAGTGCAATGAGGGTTTACTCATGCTCCATGTGCAATGAGCCTTGGCTCATGCTAATTCAATTTTAAGTGTTGTTGCCACATTTCCATGTTATGATTATCATGCTTTATCATGCCTTTATGTTCATGTTTCTCTTATGCTCTATTGGTATGCCTATTTCCTAACATGTATTTTACTCCTCATGTTATTCATTGTGTACTCCATTACTGGGCTTTATAGCTCACCCTTTTCTTATGCATGTCCTCAGGTTATCCCATGCAATGCTAAGTACGAAGGAATGTAGTGGTCATGTAAAGGAAGTTTTCAATAAAGATGTTGTATTTAAAGTTTAAAGTTTTTATGTAATGATCCTAAGCCCCAAAGACACTAAACCTCTCGATCTTATTTGTTGTATCAAGTGATGTTTTATGTAATAAAGCATGCATAAGTTGTAATAAAAAGCAGGGTTGTCATAGGGCTATTCCCGGACCCCGCAAATTTATTAGAAAGAAAAAGAGACACAGCAGACAAGGGAGGGGACGGGTCAAATGACCCACACCCAAAAACACTTACAACCCAAAACGCAAAGACCCAAAAAAAGAGAAATCTAAAATGAGAGTCGTTGGGGTGTGAGAGCAACACACCAACAGTGAAGTGAATATAGGGTACCTTATAATATATATATATATATATATATATATATATATATATATTATGTGTGTGTTTGTTTATGTTGGTGTGTTTAATTAAATGCATTACATGATGGGAATACCTTGTGAGGTTGGAATATAGTTTTTTCTATTTATGTAATGAGTTGGTTTCATACCTTATTCACTATAATTTAGTATTTTTTATTCACATTTTTAGTGGATATTTTATGGAGAATCCTATTTAGTGTACATATTTACTCATCCTACATATATATAAAATGATTTTTAGGTCCATGGGAGTTGGTTGGTGATTAATCATGGAATTAATTACTCGAAGTCATTTTTTAGGATCTTTTATAGTTCATGATAACTACCTAAGGTTTCCTATGAAAAATTCATGTTTTCAGTCATGTATGAAATTAAATTTATGTATAGGGATTTATTCTATATATATAAATAGTATATATTGGTGGTATATAATCTTATAACATATTCATTCCATTTAGCTATAGAGGGAAATTACTCCAATATATTATTGTATAGCCTATGTGGAAGTCACTAATCCATGTCCTATTGGAGGTGGTATTTTTGGTTTAATCATTTATATCATAGTTTTCATCCCAGTAGGTGCACCAGTGGATGGGGGTCATCAATGAGTGGTATCAAAGCTGATAATTAAGATAAATAATGAAGTTTAGATATAGGAATGAGTAAGGATGCATGGGTTTGTATGGAACCAATATCAACTGCATGTAGAACAAGATATATAAAATGGATACCAGCTAGGATAACAAAATTTTAAGGCCCTATATGATTTGACATTAGAATATTCATGTTTATTGAACATGTAAAACAACAAGATGTTTCTTATTGGGTAGAAACTTATAAAATGGTAATGCATCATTATTGTATGAATATGTATATGAATTGGGTATAAAATGTGGAATAGGTTGAATCTAAATTAATTAATTAACCTTAAATATTATATAATTTTTATTTGTATTTCTTAAAATTAATTCTTTTGTGGAAATGGATCTAGGACAATGTTCCCATTTTGATCATAATGAATATGTTCGTAAATATTTCATATAATATCACTATATAGTAGTGATCTAGGAAAATAATTCATAAATGAGGAAAATTTAAGAGGTTTATAATGACGGTTTAAAGAAGTATGAGGGATTTTTTTTCATATCTAGAGGAAAATTCATGATTGGATAACGTAAAGATCTTTTTAAGTTTTATTTTTTATCAGAATAAGAATTGGGTTTTTTAAATATGATGATATTTTGTGGGGATTATTGGTAGTGATGGTTCTTCTTCCTTACAAATCATGAGGATTCATTTATTTCACGGGAGAGGTTCTTCAACCAGTTAATTGTTTTATTTTATTTCTTTGAAAGTGAATCCAGTTTTTCAACATGAGATTCTTATACATCGTCATGAGAGAAACAATGTGATTGAGTTTAGTGTCTGACATATGAATAACTTGCATTATTTTTTGGGGTTTTTTCTATATTAAAGGATAGGGAAAATAATTTGGATGTTTATTTCCATATATATATCTGGTTCAAGGTCATTCAATTTTTTTAATTCATATATCAAGGTACTAGGGAGAGAATAGATTATTGAGAGGACACTTGGTAGATCTGAATCATCTTGGGAGGGGAGTTCTCAAGATTCTTTATGAACTAGATCAATGGTCATAATTTCTCAAATTCCTTTACAGATTAAAAATTTTCAAACAGTGGGAAGATGGTACATCCTTCTTTATTTATTTACAAAAAAACGGTATTTCTCAAAACTCTTCTAGTAGAT
This sequence comes from Viscum album, assembly GCA_963277665.1. NCBI lineage: Eukaryota > Viridiplantae > Streptophyta > Magnoliopsida > Santalales > Viscaceae > Viscum > Viscum album. Next base: position 644,959,978 of record OY728122.1, read on the forward strand.
CAATTTTTTCTTGTTATACTAGTGGAATTTATGTCCATCATAAGGGATATTGTTTGACCTTCCTAATCAACCAAAATGTAGTTCGAATCCATCTTCAGGCTCACCTATTATTGAAGTATCCACTAAGGTAATAATGGAAAGGGAACACCATTTTTTTAGTAGAGAATGAATGGGGTGGGGGTAGTAGGAAACCATGTGATTCATCTTTTCCCTAGGGGTAGCGAGAAGCATGAGACCTTAGTGTTTGTTTATATTCGGGAGGAATAGGTCTAGGATCTTTATGTGGTCAGATGAATTCCATAATGATTCCAGTTACATGTTGGATGTATATTGTTTGAGGTATCACATACCAATTTTTATTGGTTATTTTCCATTTTTATTCAAGATATAAAAGCTTATAGAATACAGTCACCCTAGTCCATGATTTTGGAATTGAGATAGAGAGAATTAACATGCAGTTGGTGATAACTGCACTAGTAATAGTTCAAGATATATTATATGATGTGTTCCTAAATATTGATATAAACCTAGTTAACATATCTCATGTGGAGGATTCCTATTTTTGTGCTCATAACCATACAACATAATCCTAAGCATGGAATAACCATATTTATTGAAAGATGCAGTGGATTTCATCAGTAAGAGCATTATATTCCCTAAAACTGATAGAGAGAGAGAAGTATTTACTATTGAGAGAGACCCTTTTCTCAATAAATAGAATGTTTAGTCTATATATTATTTAATGGACAAGATAAATTTTAGTTTCATAAGGATCATTTTGTGGTGTTTTATAGGATTACTGAAGTTTACCCCTAATTTTTTTCAAGAGGACAATGAAACACTAATGGATCGATGTGTGATCGAGTATAGGATAGAAAAATAGATGGTAATATATCATATATAAATGTATCCATATAGGATGTACCGTTTGGATTTGAATGAGACATAATTTTTGGATGATGATTTCCTACTGGGAGGATTCATTTGACCTAGTGTATTGGTTATGGTTGCTCTCATTATGTTTGTGAAGAAGGTGGATGATAGTCTGCTCTTGTGTCTTAATTATTATAATTTTAATTGGTTGATGGTCAATAATCGATATACTATCCAAAATATTGAATATTTATTATTTCATTTTAAGGGAGCTATCCAGTTTTAGAATATTGATTTTCTATCAAGATGTCATCATATGAAAGTTAAGGATGAGGATGTTCTAATGAATCCATTAAAAAACATTATGGCAATTATGAGTTCATCATAAAATCATTTGGTTTAAAATATACTTTAAAAATATTCATTATTTTTATGAAAAAAGTATTTCATTATTTTTTGGATTGATTTTTTGTGGTGTTTATTTGAAACATCCTTGTGTCATCTAAGTTGGAGAAGGAGTAGGCAGAGTATTTGTGAGATATATTAGGAATCATTAGGCATGAGAAATTATTGTGATGTTATCAAAGTGTGAATTATATTCTAATGATATTATTTTCTTTTGAAATGTTATGTCTCAATTTGGAGTATCCATGGATAATTTTAAGATTGATGTGGTCATTTATTTCGTATCCACCATGAATATTGCATGTGTGTTGAGTTTCATTTTCTTATCTAGTTTTTATAGGAGGTTCATACCTAACATCTCTATGATTGAAACTCATATTAAAACCTTTTTTTGATGTATTAGGAATTCATGTGGATTTACTAGTTCAAGGATTCATTCTATTATTTAGAGTAGAAAGTAGTTAGTGCTCCAATTCTTGTATTTCAAGAGGAAGGAATTACATTCATCATTTATTGTAATTATTTGTGTCATGTCTTGGGTTTTATATTGATATAGAAAAGGGTAGTTATATCTTATTGGTCTTGATAGTGATGAATTTGTGAATGTAACTCTGAAACCCATGATCTTTAGCTTCTTTTAGTTATGTTATATCTAATGTTTTAGAGGCATTATCTTATCAACGAGAAATTTTTTTATCATCACATATCATAAGATCCCAAGGTATGGATTTTCCTACTGTGACATGATTTTTTTGGAAGTGATGATGTATATAGTTCTTATAGTATTATTAATTTTAGGTTTCCTATAACTAGTAATATTGAATTCTACGACTTCTTTTTTGATCAATAAAGTCAATAAGTCATTCCATGTATGAGTCTCAAAACTCTAAGAGAGTGATGGAAGAGTTTATTGCAATGAGCCATGATATAGGAACAATTTATGTAATATGGTTTCCTTATCTGATAAAAATGATGTAATCATTGGGGTAGTAGGTAGAGGAGCCCTACTTGGGGATTCTAAGGTAGATTTTTAGTGAAATCGGATTATTTTCAATGATTCCCTTAAGGTCTATTCTAATGATAATCATTATTAGATTCTGTGTTAGGTGACTCACTTTCTACTTTTAGAGATACATGACACACGAAATTACATAGTTCATCTCTAGTGGTAGATTCTAATTTTAAAAAGACAAATAATTCCTAGAGACATTTTTTTTGGTTTGGACTAAAGAGATAAGTCATAGTGTTTTTCTCTTGAAGTTTGTGCACTAGAGAGTGAATGATGTTCACCGAGTTCTTGGTGGGTTTCTTATACCACTTGATGATCCCCAGTGGAAGTGGAATGACATATCAATAGATTAATTCACTAGTTCCCTTAAACATTAAATAGTATTTGAGGTGATAAGGGTGATCATGGACCACATGACCAAGTCAACATACTTCATAGAGATTAAGGAGTCAGCCTTTGTAGTGGTTTTATCAAGGTAGTTTCAGTAGGAGGTAGTGGGGATTCATGGTATTCCAATGATAATAATCTTTAATCATGATCAATGTTTCACCTATAGGGTTTCGAGAGGCCTCCTACACGATATTGAATCTCAGTTATTCCTATGCATTTATTTTCATATGTTAATAGACGGTCAGACAAAATAGACTATCGAGACTTTACAGGATAATTTGTGTGGATGAAATCTAAATTTTGGAGGTTCATGGGTGGGGTACAAAACTCTGGTGGAGATTAAATATAATAAAATTTATCACTCCAATATTTTTATGGCTTTATTTGAATCATTTTATTGATAACCATGAATATCTCCATTATATTGGACTAATTTTAGAATGATAGTTGTTCTTGATCAATAATTGGTGTATATAATTACTATGAAGTTACTAGTGATCCACTAGTGAATGAATATGGAATAATATCATCAGAAGTAGTATGAATATTATATAAGGTGGATTATATAGTTAAATGTAAGATATCAAGTGTTCTTTAAGGTATCATCTCATCATGGGAATAAAATGATTGGATATGGGAGTAATCATTGGCACCTGTTTGAGGTAAATTTCTAGATGTTAGTGAATGTTGGAGTAGTAGTGTATCTATTATAACTTTCATCAAAATTTATATGGATACATGTTGTTTTTTATGTTTCTTAGATTCATAGTTTTCTTCCTAAAATTAACACATTTTTTATTGAGATGAGCTATATTTTTTGGATTATGGGTTCTTTGGGGAACATCCTCTTTATATTTTCAACTATCAGGATATAGTGTTATGTGGGTGTGTCACTCCCATGGTTTATTTCCCATGGATTCATGGTGGAATTAGGGGGAGTACATAGGATTGAGAATCATAGATTCAAGCTCAATACCCAAATTTATTTGGTGTTTTATCCTTTTGGATATGATTTATTTTATGTTATTAATAATATTTTTGATGTTTCATGTTTATACACTCTTACCATGTGTTATTTTGGTTTTGTTCTATTACAGTCATCTCCTTAAGATGTATTTTTTGGGGTGGATATTTAGACCCATTTTTTCCATCTCATGTTTTTTAAACTCTAAAGGATGATAATTATTTATGTGGTAACTATTTTAAGGGTTTTGGTTTCTAGGTCCCTGCCACTATATTTTCATTGGGCCAAGAGATGTGAAGAGGATGTTTTTTAGGGTTCTAAGAGGTTTATGATAAGGGAAAAGTTAATCAAGTGGTTTTGTATTTTTGGATTTTTGATGTGGGTCATAGATGCCAACTATTTGAAACTCTAGTGAACCACATGAATTGAAATTCCTTTAGTGGTCGACATTTCACTTTGAGTGTCCACCTGTGTGAAACATGAATTCTGAAATACCATGTTCACTTTTTGTGGTTCATATTAAGTAACTCTATGTGAAATAGACATATTAACACACACATGGGATTTACTTAGAATTTTGTGGTAGTGTGAAGATGAGGAGTCGTAAGGGGAGGTACTTGGTGGGTTGTGTTTCCTGAAATGGGGTGACCACCAAACTATTTGGTTGGGCATAGTGCATGTAAAGATATAAATATAGGAAATTTATATGTGTAAATCTATAGAATCCAGAAATGGTGGGTCTTATATTGTCATTATGAAAGTTTTTAATGATTTAAGTGGAGAAAGGTAGTGGAAAATATTCAGCAACGCGACATCAGACTGTGGTCTCCAGTGTGGTGAGGTGAAAGAACTAGGTTTGATTCACTGCGAAATAAAAAGAAATTATGGAGGCGAATAAAGGAGTTTTATGTTGGAATTAAAATTCATGTGTTTAAATGCTTGAATTTTTGAACTCCCCTTTGTGACTGGAGGCACAATGGTTGTGGTATGATTGAATACACTACTGTGGAAGTTATTTAATCCGAGTATACACATAGAGGGATGAATCTCCCCAGGTTTGATTGTATATATCTTCCATCAAATTCTAGTCACATTCTAGGCCTCTCACAACCCTCCAATTTCACCTTTGAGAGTCTAAATATATTGGTTTGTATGGATCAAAGTATCCAAAATGAAGATATTTTTTTTTCATATTTTCTTCATTCTATTTCGTTCTTAATTTTTAGTGGATCATTCTATATATATTATCTATTTATGAGTTTCTTTTCAAAAAAATATTGATAGATTATTTGTTGATAGGTTTTTATAACGATTCCATATGTTTTTTAACCTTGATTCCTCCATGTTTTAATGATGACTATTAAATCTATATTGAATCAGTGTATGTGATCCATTGCATCTCATTTTATCTAATAGAATGTGTGAACATGTGATTTTTTATCTATTTATGTAGTAATTTAATTTAACTAAATAATGATTATGACTGAATCCAGAATGAATTTGAATTGGTTTATTGTGATCATGTGTGTTTTTATCCAGTAGGTGTTTCCCATTGATTTTCTAGATAGTCTATAATCTATTCATTGTGGTATTTTTTATTTAGAATGATTAATATTTATAAACATGATAAATATTTTTAGTAGAAAATTATTGTTTTATGATTAATTTTAGAGGAATTTAAATCAATAACCATCCTTCCTCTAAATTTTTAAAATATGGATGTAAGGCTCAAGGAATTTTTATGGTTGATTAGTCAGTTTTGATTGGATAATGTTTATTGGATTAAAACTATTGATTCATTTTATAATTAACCATTAATTTAAATATTGAAATTAAATTTTTGTTCTCAAATGATATTTTATTAGGGCTGAGTGATCCCTTTTTGGACTGATAAAGGCTTGAGTGTCTTATTGATTTGGCCTTAGAATCTTTGGGAGTTTTCTATGGTGAAAATTATTCAACAACCTTGTATACATTCACTAGGATGTTATAGAATTTATTTTTATTATTGATAACCTTATATGTTCGTAAAATTTATAGAACAATGGACTACTTCACCTTTAGTTGTAGTTAGGTCTTGATGTCATTTATGGAATACAAAAATTTTCATGTGTAATGGTGTCTGAGATGACACTATAGAGGTTAGGATGAGTTGAGAGAATTATTTCTCATTATTTTATTCTTGATATTTTTTAAAAAGAACATTTTTTAGATGAATTATTTTTATTTTTTTCAAAATGATTGATTTGGTGCGGCTCAATGTATGACAAGTGAATATGTAGTCGTGGTAGACAAAGATGAGTTCTAGAGTATCTAGAATGTTTAGAATAGAAAAATAGATTAATTAATGAACTCATTGAATGCTTTTTTATTAATGGTAGTAATGATAAATGATCTTTATAATAATGTAATACATGCGATGGTTGAATTGATTATTTGATTAGCATGGAAACTGGATCAATAAATTGACTAATAATGATGAAACTTGTTAGAATTTAATTTTAGAATGTATTTTATAATCCATAAATTGGAGTAGGTTTTGAATAAAATAATTAGTGAACCTGATTTAATGATGAGATAATAAATGATAAAAAAATTAACAATTACTAAATGAAATTGATTAAATATTATAAAAATTAATTCTTATGTTCTTATTGGAGAACAAGTCTCCAAGGAATTAGCAGCTGAAGCTGGGTTTCAAGTGGGATGATAGCTATAATTTGAGATAGTGATTGGTAGTTTCCCTGCGTGTGGTTGTGTGTAATGCAACCTTATATTTCCTGATTTCAAAATCTTAACCAACTGATTCTGTAGGTCAACTAACACCCAATTTTTTGGGGGGTATTTTTCAGAACATCTAGGTTTGTGCATGAACATATGGAAGACTTATCCACACCCAAATACTATAGTAAACAATAATTTTTATACATTAACATTAAAAATAGTTTAAAAACACTTAAATCACTATACAAACATACGCCCCAAGGAAATACTAGTCCAGTGCTTTTGGAAACATGGAAACATAAACACTAGTTTATAAATAAGATACATTTTCTACCACTATGTTCTTCATGATTAAGATCCTTTTTAGACACATAATACTTAATAAATATCTTCATATCCCAGGGAAAGAAACATAAAAAGGAGGGATCTCATATGCTCAGTAAGGATAAACAATGGAGACATGTATTCATAATCATGAGAATAATGGTATGAGAAAAAGATTAAGAAAATATAATATCATAACCTATATATCAAATATCATGAACATGAATCATGAAACAAATATTGGTAGTACATAAGATATGAATCATAAAGAAATAAATTACATAGTCCATGAAATAATATCATAGGAATAAACTATGGAATTATGGAAAACACATAAGCATATATATAATTATTTATATAGTAGTCAAGGAATCACTTCCAAGGACATCTTAGTAGATGAAGTCCTTTACTAAACTGGGTTCACTCCTTGTTCCATCCCTATAGTACTGAAATGTTTTCACTCCTCATTCTGGTCCTATAATACTGAACTATGTTCATTTCTTATTCCATCCCTATAATACTAAACTTACTTTACTTCTCATTCCATCTATGTCTATCTCATGAGATATAAATCATTATCCAATGTATTGGAGGGAGATATAGGTCCCACACATATCATAATGAAATCATACATACTTGTTCCAAAAAAAATCCTAAATAGTCATATCTTAAGCCATTAAATTAAATGGGTATTATAAATATGTAATCATATCTTAACCTATGAAAAACGATAGGGTTCATAATCATCAATGTGTAACCCATGAATGATAGAAACTTTCAAAAGAATATAACCTATGGAATAGAAACATGTTCCATACACATAATTATATAAAAACATAACCCATTAAATAAATAATATGAATGGATCCCTTTGATAATATCCTATTATGGAATGAATATCATCAATAGATGTCATTATAGATGAAAAATAACTTGGAAATATATTTTGAAAATATTTTATGAGGAAAATATCCTTTCTTATTTGAAAAAAGTCTCTTTAAAACATAAAACCCATTCAAAATTATAATTTTATTGAAAACAAGATTGTAATATTATAAAGAATGGTTTGAAAACTTTTAGGAGTTCTTTTTCTTTGAAAACATATAAATAGAGATTGAAAATGTTTTGAAATAAATTTCCTTGAAAACAAATAAAATGATATTTAAAATGTTTTGAAAACAATTTCTTTAAAAATAATTTTCAGACTTATAAATAATGGTTGAAATAATTTTGATATTTTATTCCATGAAAAGTTAAAAAAGAATCTTAAAACCATTTTGAAAGTAATTTTCCTTGAAAACATATAAAATATGCTTGAAAAACATTTGAACAAAATTTTCCTTGAGAACATATAAAAGAATATTGAAAATATATTGAAGGAAATTTTCTTTAAAAACATACAAAATAATCTTATAAACCTTTTGAAAACAACTTTCCTTGAAAAAAACATTGAAAAATTATAAACTAATCCTGAAATAGTTTTGAAAAAAACATTGTTGAATTTTTTTAAAAAAAATATTTTCATAATAATTAACCATTTAAACAAGCAATGGAAGCTTCAAAAAAATGAAAACAGGTAAATCTGTAGAGGCCATATGAGGTAAGAAGAACATTTATTTTTCATGGTAAAAGGATAGAAAAAAATCCTTATTCAGAAAGTAAGCCAAAGATTATTTTTAAAAAAATGGTAAAAGGAAATAATGTATTTTTTAAAATATTATAGTAGAATATATAAAAATCTTGGAAACCCTTTTTAAAAAACATTATTTTGATGGAACATTGATTTCTATCTTAAGAGACACTAAATTTTGGCTTTCTTAAAATAGATTCTTAACTATATTATTTACCAAAGAGTAAAAAAATTATACCATGACATGAATATATCATTAATAAATAGAGGATATGAAAATTCTTAAATGTTACTGAGATATGTGTTATAGTATTTCAACAACAAAATCATAATCATAAAAAATCTTGGAAGAGATGATATTTTTCCAATAAACTCATTTAACATAGTGACTTTGAACTATAATCCCCATGAAAGAATGTGAAATTACATGTATCTTTAAATACAATGAAAGTAAAGAGATTCATGATATATCATTTCAAAGGCAGTATGTGCACCTCATATAAAAATATAGGTGCATAACATGGCATGTGTCTTATAGATGGTAAATTTAGACAAAACAATCTAACAGAATTGGTAACTTTTGAAACATAAACCCCATGAAAGAAATATTATAGAATGGATATGTAATAACTCATAAATTTAATAATAATAATCATACAGTACATTCATGGGAATTATATAGACCACACAAAAGGAAAGATTGGTGACCATGGCATGTATCTCAAAAAAATAAAAAGTGAGACGAAATCCTCTTACCTTGTGTATTGACTCTCATCGTACTCATACAAACCTCCTCTTAATCCAATACATGATTTTGTTTTTCTCCAAAAGGATTATTTGGAAGCCTTTCCCCAACTTGAAAGACCTGTCCCCCAGGGCCCATGTCATGAGTACCGAAGCCCTTCTTCCATTTGATAGGGGATGGTGACTAGCACCAAAAAGGATTATCCAAAAAGGAAATACATTTTCCTTTAAACCTGTACACACGAACAAAGCACAAACTTTAAAAGGTAAATACAATGTAAACATCAATTGTCACTAAGACAACTACTGAGAGTACAATACTACTGAAAATGCAAAAGGAGCCAGAATACAAGCCCAAAACCGAAAAGGAAATTTTAACTGTAATGGTCCATACACTCAATACGCTACCTAAAGGGTAGGTGAAGGTAGATGCCTATAGCCATAGAAGTACGCCTGTCTTTCCCATCTCACTGAGCACCACCTGGTCCCAGACCACCAAGGTCTCTGTCAAAGTGACGATCCCTAAAATGAAATAGAACACATGTGGGTGAAGCCCGTGCAAGGTTGAGTAACACAATACTCAGTAGGGACCCAGAACCATAAAGGAAATACCAAAATGAAGGACCCCAAAGTAAGATCGCACAACAAAAGGAAAAAACAAAGATGGCTCACACAAGGTAGAACTCAAAGTATAGAAAGGAAGAGTATTAGTCATAGAGATGAATCATCTTTTACTGTTGAGGGACTCATCCCGGGTGAACCACAATGGTTCTCTTGTAGGTTGAACCACTGAGGTAGACTCTTTTTCTAAACCACTGAGTTACAGTCATCTGCTGAACCACTAAGGTATCCTCATCGGTTGAACCACTGTGGTTCACCCATCAGCTGAAACACTATGGTATGCTCGTCTGATGAACCAATGAGGTATTCTTTTTGGATAAACTACTAAGGAGTTACCGTCTACTGAACCACTGAGGTATACTCATCAACTGAACCACTAATGTACCCTCATCATCTGAACTACTCAGGTACGCCCGTCGTATCCTTTGTGTCATAGCCTGCCATAGGATTCCCGCTTTCCTGTGTGCTTTATTCAAAGATAATCTACTCCTCAAGCCATTGGTCATATCTCAACTATCAAAGAATCTCACTAAGGGTATTCCCAAAATACTTTTATATTGAAAGATTCAAAATTCAATAGATGATGCATCAGTTGAATTCTCGGTCTAAAATATATAGGCATATTAGTAAACATGGGCCGATTGCGTTAGGGCGTAGTTTGACTTGGCCAAACTAACCTAACTAACCCAACATGGGGTTTCCACATGACCCGACTAGATTCTGGTGATCCAACCCATTTGTGTCTAGGATGACCCGATCGGGCTTGGCCACTAGGCCAGGCCCATTGGGCCTTGCTGGACCCAGCCTGGTTCATCCCTGGGTCCAGCCCGCCCAGTCGCCTAGTGACCCACTTTTATCCGGCTCGACCCAAGATTTAGTGGGACTGTTATTCCCAATCACAGACTGCCCAAGGGCCCAGTTCACACTTCCACGTGGCCGAGTGAAGCCAACTGCCTCCTCTCGCACGCGGTCTCGAGTGGACTACATGCCACCTGTACGCCGCGACCTGTGTCGGTGAGCCGGTCCTCCTCAGCCATGACCGAGCGGTGCCACAACACCATACTGCTATTGTAAGGGGCCTCGAACTCCTCTTCATTAGCAGACCATTGAGGTGTGCCACCTCACTCCTACTATCGCCACTGTGGGCCAACACCACTGGTCACCACCGACACTGCCGACTGTGTCTTCTGTGAGCCATTGGGTCCACTCCGGTAGTCTGATTCTTGAACTGTATTCATCCTATGACATCTAATATCACCACCATCCTTTCTATAGCCTTGAGTTATCATTGACGTCGATATGGGTGTTCCTTCAAAAAGAAAACATGAATTCCCAAAGGCGGAGAAATCGAGGCCTTTTTCATGTCGGCCCAATTTCTCTGTGTTAGATTTTTAAAAAAAGGGATTGGGAGATTATGTTTCAAAAATGTATTATCCCGATCGAAAACATATAGATCAAACCCACCTATATAGGTGATCGATCCATGGGTCACCTATTCATGGTTTTAATCACATTCATCACTCAAAACCATTAATTGGGATTAAAAGAAATTCACATAAAATTAAACCACTACCTGGGATAGGATCAGTCGAGGATGAATGTTGGTAGTTATTTGCCGATCTCTAAATCTGATCCCACTCTATAAGGATCTCATTGCCACTTTTCAATCCTCTGGAATTCTTAATTGGAGAGGGTTCCTTCACTATTTTTCATCGCCACCCACTAAAGCCTCAGAGAAATTCTAGGATTGTGCCAACAATCCTGCATTTCATATTAGGCTATTAATTGATGAAACTCCAATCAGTGTTTCTGTTACACTGTGTCACTGTTTCATTACTTTGACTCATTAATGAGGTTCATTAATGATGTTCATAGTTTCCTCATCGTTTCACTACATCACTGATGTGCCACCACTCAACAATGAAGAAAAAAATAAAACAACATTTAATGTATTTTTATTTCTCTTCTGAAAAGTCTGAAAATTAACTTTTATCCTCGATCAGCACTGGTTTAGGTTAGGCTTCGCCTAAGAGAATAACACCCCCATGAGCTCAATGGTATTCTTATATTTCCCATCAAAGTTACCTTTTAAGAGTTATAAGTATTCGAAAATAAAATAATCGCTACTCAATTATTTTATTTACAGTAAAAAATTTCATTCCACTGTTGGCCAAGGCCGACCAATGTTTGGCCATTTCTAGCTAAATCCCGGTGATTTGAGTTAAACAGTGCTCGAATATTTTTGATATGGACACTGATTTGAATGATAGAAAAACACACTCAAACTTTTATTTAATGAACCATAAAAATAGTTGTAAAATACGTTCCATCGACTCCGGGTCTCAGAATTACGTGTCATCTAAGAATCTAGTCGTGAAATAATCCCATTAAATTTTAAAAAAATTACATTGAATTTTGAGGTATTACATTACCCCCCCCCCTTTAGGGATTTATGTAATCATAAGACAAAAAAGGGTTAATCAAATAAATGGGGGTACTAATCAGTAATTTGATCCTCCCACTCCCACGTAATCTATTAGAGATTCATGTGCTTCCAGTGAATACACATATGAGTAATTGACTATCCATGAAGGATCATATCCTATCAATCCTCCATCTCCACTAGGTACTCCCCAAATGTCGCCCAGTCATCAATCTTCAGCTTGATGTGGTCGATAACGTGAGAAAGGTCATGAACGTATCTCCTCGCCTGGGATACATGGAAGACATCGTTCACCCTCTCTAACAACGGTGGTAGAGCTAAGTCGTATGCCACCAAGCCCACTCTATACAGTATCAGGAAGGGTCTGATGAACCTCAGTGATAACTTGTTGGCCTGACCAAATCTCTTTATCCCCCATCAAGGAGAGACCCATAAGAATACATGGTCCCACTCTTCAAACTCCAAGGGTCTCTATGGCCTATAAGCATAGGACTTCTATTGGCTCTATGTTGTCTTTATCTACCCCGGTATGACCTACACCTTCTAAATTGTTGCATGTACCGTCTATAGACCCATGAGTGCTGAGTCCCCTGGATCTGTTCAACATAACTGTGACCTATATGGTTGTCCGTATTGTACCTCGAACAGTGCCTGATGTGGATCTATTTTTACATTGTTTTCCAAATCTTTTTACATTATTTTTAATGATTTAATTTATTTAAGAACCATATACTAAATAATTGTACTTTTGTATTTTTATAATTAAATTTGTTAATTAATCATCTTTTTTATAATTAAATAAGTATTTTTAGTCTTTAAATTAATAAATTTAATCTTACATTACTATTCTAATTTAATTATTATTTTTAAATTGGTGTTGTTAAGTAAAAAGTGCTTGAATTATTATTAAATTAACCATTTTTATTAAACAATTGTCTAATAAATGTTTATCTATTTATCTAATAGTCATAGTTCTATACTTTAATTTAGTTTCTTTAGAATATGTTCACTTTGTGAAATAATGTGCTTAATTATCCACCTATTTAGATAAGTTAAGAATTTGAGTTTTAATTAAATGTATTATAGTGTTTTTAATTTTATGTATTCAAATATCTTTTTCATTAATTCATTAAGAGTTTTAAAATTTTAATTGTTTAATTTTATGTATGGAGTTAGATTATTTATTTATTACCTTTTTTTAGACAACTGGTGGGGTAGACAAGAGCCATCGGTGACCTATTGGGTCACTGATGCCATCCTATATCATTCACTGCTTACCTTGTAATTAATTTATATCATAATTTTAATTTAAGTATTGTATCAATTTACCTTATTGATTATCCAGTTTACAATTTAAATGTATCAATTAATAATTTTTATTGAAACATTAATGTTTTAAGTTTAATAATTATTCTGGTTTTAATGTTTTGTCTTCTTTTAACTTTTAATTTTCAATCTTTGTATATTTTATTTTATTATTTTAATGGGTTAATTCTTTTCAATATTTTTATTTAGTTTACTTAAGTTTTAATTTTATGATCAATTTATGAATTTTTAATTTTTGAAGGGCCCCATTAGTTCTTTATCTTTTTTCTAACGGTGTGCCTCTAATTTTATTTGTATCGGTAAACTTTAACTACATCAGTGAACTTTAATGCAGTGTATTGGTCTCCCTTTACATTTTTATTTTTCATCGATGACCTTTTTAGTTTTATTGAAACGGTGACCTTTTTATGTACCAGTGACCCTTTTTTTTAAACCAATGGTGACCCCTCGCGGCGCTGTACATTTTTTTACTCCATCAGTGACCCCATATCAACCTGCTTCTATTCTTCTAATGGTGAGTCATTCCTCACCATTCCCCACACCTCACCGTTAGCCAACCTCTCCTCAAATTGTCCCTCCCCTGCTTCACACACCGATGCATTTTCATCCTCTTCACATGTCCATCCTCTTCCAAACCTCCTCTATCTTGCCTCCGCCACAATAACAGACCTACCTTTTAGTATTCAAACCAACCAAAAAACAAAATCGCTTTCCACCACTTCTTTCCCAAAATCAAACAAACCATGTACGACCACCGAGGAATAGGTTGTGAACATGAGGTCACTGCCAGACCAAGCAGTATACCGCCTCTCAGAGACACGCCCTTCCAAGGAGTCACCGCCATTCAGATCTGGTGAAGCAGGTCCAACATCTCTGCTACAACAGCGTGGCCAAGTGATGAGTTTGTGAGCAGGAGGATGCTGATGAGGAGCATTGCACCACCTTGAATCACCTCAATTTGAGGAGGATAACCACTTATCCAAACCAAATTAAAAGGATCCAATGTTCTTGGAGGAGGTTGCACCACCGCTGAGTAGAGGAACCAGAATCGAGGTCGCCGCTGCTCCCTTGGTGTACCACCGAATAACCCTTCCCCCCATTCCTAGGGTTTCAATGTATTGTGGGGCGTAGAAGAGAGTTATTAAAATAATAATACTAGTAATAAATTAAAATAATACTAACATAAAAAAATCTAAAACATTTAAAAGATAAAAAAATTAAAATGTTAAATAAAAAATATTTATGAGACAGTTAATAAAATGGAATTATAAATCTAATTAACTTCTAATTTTAGATTAAAAATATTATAGTTTAATGTTTCATATTAAATAAGTAATTTTTAACAAAATATATTAAATAAAATACCAAAAATAATAATACTAGAATAAAAAGAAATATTTAATAAGTTAATAATTTACTGTTCAAGATAATAATTTATTTAATAAATATTTTAACATTATTAATTAATTGAAAAAATATAGACTTAATTATCTAATATAATGTTTATAACTGAAATTTTAACAATTTTTAAATTTAAATAATGTAACTTAATGTAATTATTTAATGATCTATTAGTTATCTTTATTTGAAACTAAAATTAACATCAATAAATATATTAAATTAATTAAGTTAATTATTTAATTACATGAAAATAATAATTAATAATTAACTAAGTTTTAGATTAAATAGAAAAATTATCTAGCTAAAGATTGTTAGGTAATTTAACTATTGTTGTCTATTCTTTCACTATCATGTTTAATAGTTTTAACTTTTTTTCGATTTTCTATACCTTGCAGGTTCACACCAAGGCCTTTAAAACGTCCAGATGTATACAACTAACTCCGTGAAATTTAGTTATGAAGGAAAAACTAGCACGATGTGCGAGTCGTGGAAAAACGCACGTGTGCAGTGCATACATGAAGAACACTTAATGTTGTTGAAAAACAAGTCATGAAAGAAGCCGAAGACAGAGTGTACTTAAGAAAAAGTAAGAAATATATTGACTAGGTGACATTAATTGGAGAGGAACATTCATTCCCCACATAGGAGGATCTAGTTCCAAGCAGAGGAGATCATAGGGCGACTCTGGGACCACTTCCAGAGCCGAAGGAGTTCCGGAGCAGATCATTATTTTTGGAGTTTATCTTCCATCTTTAATATAGTTTTTTTACTCTATTCTAGTATGTTTTATGTTTATGTAATGATAATGAGAAAGATAATAGGTTGAATCTTTTAGTTCAGGGATGAATTGGAGATCCACTGGTTACCTTTTAATTTTCTTTTCAGTTAATCATTTTGATGATTTCAGTATGGATCGACAAGATTGATACTGAGTTCATACAATTTCATGTACCACTAGAACATAATCCTATGATTTCATACTCAGTTGGTGAGATTGTTTTTGGAAAAACTTTTTTAAAGGATAATAAATTCAAAAGACTTCAAGACTTATGGTGAGTTCGTCTAATTGTAATTTTTTTTCAAATGGTTCATAGTCAATTAATTTTGGAGGTGTAAACACTTAAATTGATTGTCTTGTGTGACTTAACTCCTGGTGATGGAGGTGTGTCATTCTTTTTAAGGTGGTACTCTAAAACAACCTTTAATTGAATCGAAATACCTTTAAAACCAGTAGAATGAAGATTTTTCCCTGAGCATTTTAATAGACTGTTGTTTAAACAGTGTATTATATCTCTATGTCTCTTTGTTTTCAACTATCTCTAGCTTCAATTTAGTTTTGATACATGCTTTGAATTATTCCGTCACATTACTTCTTTATAAAATGAAAAAGAAAATAGAGTATCCACTCCACTACAGACAACAAATAAGTATTTGAAGGTTTTTAGAAAAAAATAGTGGTTTGAATTGGTTTCACTGTGGGTTCGACCATACTTTCCATATATAATATAGTTAGTAGTAATATAAATATTAACCTTTTACCGACATTAATGACAGTTTAGGTCAATTTTTTGGCGCCGTTTCCGGGGAAGGTACGATAAATTAATTTTTTTAAAATTTAAAAAAATAATAAAAAAACACACAAAAAATTGAAAATTTTAAAATGTAAAGAAATATGCTTAATTTAATACTAGATTACTACTGTTTTCTATATTTATGAACTCCTTCTAGTTCTAATATTGTTCTATTTTGAACTGTTGTTACACTTTTCTTGATCACAAGAAAATTCATTTGTTACATTAGAGCCAACAAACTCTGAACTAGACAAACATTTAACTGCTCTTTAAAATAAATTGAAATGGAGAATCAGGATAATAGATTTGATCAAAAAATTAATGTTCCATAACCAATAGTTCCATCCCTTCAGTTACCTAGACATATGGTGTTTCAAATTCTAATTGTATCAAGTAACACATCTTGTATTAGGATTACCCCTAGGTCTAGGAACTACAAAATTAAGCAGTCTCACCTTTTTCAACTTCCTTCATTCAATGGTCTTCCAGGAGAGGATTCATGTGAGTTCATTAGAGTGTTCTATAGTTCTATACAACAATTAACTCTGAGAGAGATTTTTGAGGAGGAGTTGATATTGAGGATGTTTCATTTTTATCTAAATGGAAAGGCTAGGGCTTGGTTTCAGAACATAGAAGAAGAAATTTTTGAGACTTGGGAAGAGGTGTTTACTGCCTTTATATCAAAATTACATCCTAGGAACACCACCTCTATGATTAGGCACAAAATTAATGGGTTTGTCTAGGATGAGGGAGATTTATTTCATGAGGCATGGGATAGGTTTAGAAGTCTCCATAGACAAAGTCCCAATCACTAATTTTCTCCCAATCTACTCATGGAGACCTTATATAATGCTCTCACCCATTTCAACCAAAATTTAGTTGACCAATTCTATGGGGGTGACTTGTCTAACACCACTGCTAATGAGCTGAATCTTCTGTATGACAAGCTTGCTCAAAAATATCTACACAAGTGTTCTAGGAAGAGGGTCGGCCATAGAGCAGAAGTCAATCCTCAGGCTGCTGTTGTTAGTGATATGGTCCTAAGGGAGCAATGTAATCATTGTGGGATGTTCAGTCACACTCTTGTATGTTGTCATAATTTATATATCCCTATCCAGCCTGATGAGAGTGAAAAATTTATGGATTTTAGAGCTAGGAACCAATGGAAAAATGATCAATTCTCTAATCAGTACACTTCTAGTCATCAAAATCACCCAATTGTTTCCTGGAAAGAATAAAGTGTCTTAAAACAGAACACTACCCCTAATTACCAATCACATCTTAAATTTATAACTCAAACCAATATGTGGCTGAATCTTCAAATTCTCAAGTGGATTTAAAGGGTCTTTTACAACAAGTTTTGTGAGAGATCAATTCATTTTGGAAGGAAACAGATGGTAAGATTAACAATTTATAACATTAAATAATTCAAATGGTTAGGGATCAAGCTGATAAGGAAAATGGAAAGCTTCCCAACACTTCAATTCTTAATATGAGAGAGATTATCATGGATGTAACCACTAGATATGGCCTTTACACACAAGAACAAGTAAAGCTACACTCTGAGAAAACTATAACTGATAAAAAACTTGATTCTAGAAAGAAAAATCTACTTGAAACAGAATCGGGGAATCTGAATAGCTTTGTTCAACCTAAACAGAATGTTGAATTTACATAGAAAAAGTTCAATAAAAAAGGATAATTAAGTGGGAATTAATTAAATAAGAAAAGGAAAATAATGGAATTTGGGAGAAGGAGAATAATCAACATGTTCTTAAAAATTATGCCCCTCCCATTCCCGTCCCTGAAAGAGTGAAGAAGAATACTAAACCTGACTATTTGAGTTTTCATAAAATGATTCGAAACATTAGTATCAACATTCCATTTGTAGAATACGTTGATAAAATCCTTTCATATGTTTATTTTACCAAAATTTTTCTAAAAAATAATAATTTTTGGAAGAAGTTGGACAATGTTAATCTCAATGAGGAGTGTAGTGC
Organism: Viscum album; assembly: GCA_963277665.1. Lineage (NCBI taxonomy): Eukaryota > Viridiplantae > Streptophyta > Magnoliopsida > Santalales > Viscaceae > Viscum > Viscum album. The sequence goes on from OY728122.1 coordinate 644,978,403, forward strand.
GATCTTGTTAAAGAAGTTTCCTCCAAAATTGAAGGACCCTGGTAGCTTTATTATTCAATGAAAAATAGGATCAAGTGAGAAATTTAATTGTTAGTGTGACTTAGGATCAAACATTAATCTTATGCCCTACTCCCAGTTTATATGGTTGGGTCTGATCAATTTGCAACCAACTTCTATTTGTCTTCATCTTGCTAATACGTCACTCACACACCCTTCAGGGAGGGTGGATGATCTATTAGTGAGTGTAGGAAAACTGACACTACCCACAGAATTCCTTATCTTAGATATGGAGTGTGATGAAAAAGTCTCAATCATCTTATGGAGACCTTTCCTTGCTACAATTGGTGCTGTCATAGATGTATCCAAGGGGAAACTCACTCTCCAATCTATTGATGATGTGGAGGAGTTTTTAGTGATTGAAATGCCTCAACATGTGGTGGGTTGTGATTTGATATATGTTACCGAGAATAAATGTTTTAAAATTGAGGTCTGAGCTGAGTATAGTTCTTTTCCTCTTGAGGTCATAGTGATTACGATTCCCAAGCCTATTGAAACATTCTCGCAGGCTTCTATTAATGTCCCACTCCTTCCTCTAGATGAGAAAACTCATTCCCTTGAACCCATTATATAGATTGAGTCACATTGTTTTCCTGAATTGTTTCAACCTATTTTTGAAATTTTTCCTTATAAATTAGATTTTTTAAGGGTTTCTGAAGTTGGAGAAAGTTCTGGGATGAGTTCTGATGAAAAACTAAATTGTGCCAATTATGAGCAAGTGTATTTTCTAGGATCTTTCTTTCTTTCTTAGTTTGATGTTGTTTTTGATGACTTCAAACCTGATCTTGAAAAATTCAAATCATTTGAGTCATCTTTGGACATTGTGTACCACCTATTGGTACCTAAGTATGATTCCTTCATCCAAGAGTTTTCTGAGTTGTCTTTTGTGCAAGCTGTTCTAGGAACATTTTTTGAAAATTTTGAAGATCTTGCTGATGTTTTTTCTTCTTATTCTGTGTTGGAGCTACCCATTAAGTGTGGCAGAAGCCATTTAAGTATTACTGGTCAATTTGGTGATTTTATTAAGAAGATGTTAAAAAAATTTAGAGCTGAGGAAGTGGTCTCTAGAGGCTAATATATGCCAGATAGTATATTATCAATTGTTTTGTTGGAAGAACTTTTGAGAATATTTTTTGGTATTGTAGATGAGAATGTTTTGATTGTACATGTTCTTGAGTCTTTAGATAATATTTAACTTCACGTTGTCAACAATTCATTCCCATTAAATGATCATGGATAGAAACATTTAGGGAAATGAAGTCTGGATGGGGACTTTAGATCTAGCACTGTATGGGAGGAAACCATTGGTTTTTGTTTTGTTAATAAATAAAACAATTGTGATTAAATAAAGTCTTACTAAAGACATCAAATTCCGTGCTTCATTGATTCAAACCATGCTCTTTCTTTGTTTTCATTTTTTTACTATGTTATGTTGAATAAAGTGTCACTTTATTATCTTTTGTTTCTTCTATCTCTGCTGGTTATTTGTACTTGGATTTCATGCTCTGAATTTTAGGATACTTCTTTGGTTTCATGGAGGAGCAAAATTCCCTTAGTGGAAGACTGATAAAAAAACTTTTAATTAGGGAAGTTCCTTAATGTAAAATTTTGTTTCATTTATATGCTCCTTAATTCTTTAGAGAAAATACTGAAATTTTAAAACAAATCTGCGTATGTTTAAAATTCCTCTTCATGTGGTGATAAAAGTCTGTTGTATGTCACTAAGCTAAAAATAAAAATTCTGAATGTGCCTCATTATTTTAAAAAACTGAATTTCACTAATATTAAAATCACCCACTGTTTGAAATTAAGTGTGGGGGGAAGGGGGTACATGCTACTGGTCTTTTTGAGTCTGCTTTGGGAGGGGGTGTTTAGCTTGAACATTGTCTGCTGTGTTGAATACCCAACTGTATTAATTCTGCTAGACTTTCTTTCAACCTAAATTAACAGCACACTTACACATCACATGTTACTTTTGAGATGTAATGAAAAAATATTCATTGGAATTATATATTAATGCATGTACTTGCTTATGAACCTGTTTATTTTTTATTCATTGTGAAAAACAATATTCTTGAACTTCATTTATAACCATTATACATTTTATAAATATACTTAATTGAAAAATCTCTTTTGAACGTTAAATGATTAATTGTTATTTTCCACATTAGAAATCAACATTTGGGATAAAGTTGGGTTTTATGTGTGGGGAAGGCGGTCAATTTTTTTTGTGTTAAACTGTGTTTAAATGTAAGATCATTAATTCCCACTTCACTTCGAACTTTTGCAAAAAAATGGTTAATTTTTTTTAAAAATCTGTCATAAATTTAGCATTTCTTCATTATTCAATTGGGTCTTTCTGATGTACTTTATTTCGTTGGTAGTAAAGTTGTGCATTGAGTCTGAAATTAATGAAATTGGATGATTTCTTAGTGAAATTTACTTAGTGGAGAGCTGATTTCACAATGGAGATTCTGGGGAGGAGCAGTTCCAAGTAGTTAGTCTGGGTTGTATATAATGTTTGAAGCCTATGGGCAATGAATTCCTCAATGTCCTATAGTCCATGTAATAATTATTCCTACAGGGCTTCTAAGGGTTCCTCCTAACCCCTTGAAAAAGGTGGATTATCAAAATCAATAAAAAAAAATGAAGGCCTTCAGGCCATTGGATGGTTTAGGAACTATCTTTAAAGAGTGATTTGGGGTACATGTTTGGGGAGTTTTGATCAAAGCCTTGGAACTAGAAGTTTGATCTTGATTCTGGGGAACTCATTTATATTTAATTATTAAAGTAATTGCCATAATGAGACATTGAAAATGGATTTCGTAAAAATATTTTGAAACTATAGTAGTCTGGGCATATTGGATCCCAAGGTGCGTCTCTCAGACCCTAGGTGTTGGGTTCATTTCTATTAACATTAATCCCTTTTTTCACCTTGAATAAGTGCATTGCATAGTGCTTAACACAATGATACATGGCTTGGGAAAAATAAAATAAGGTGTCTATGGTTAAAAATGAGTTAATTAAGGTGAGGGGAATGATGAATTCCAAATGAAGAAAGGGACAATTGTTTTATATGGAAATCATTTTGGTTTTATCAATAAGGTGATTCGGAAAAAAAATATTTTTGGAACATTGGTGAAAAATTTAAGTACAATGTTTCTCGGTTAAGGTATTAATTCCATTTATATTTTACATCATGTCATTTTTGAATTTAGAATTTGATCCTGGTTTGAAATTAATCATTAAGTAGGTTCACATATGAGGCATGACATCTTCTTTGATGGATGGTCTTTGCTTTCTTAATTAACCTTGAGTATTTGTTTTAGGAAATATTTGATCTGAAAATTTATTTTCTAAATCCTAAATCAATTTTCAGTCCTCTATTTTCAAATGACTGGACATGTTACAATTTAAGCTCAATAATAAACACTTTACTGTTTTTCAAATATCACAAAAATGGGATATTTTGAGGATAAAAAATGCTTAAGTGTGGGGGAATTTGATGTGGCTCTATTTTTACATAGATTTTCCACATCATTTTACTTTATTTTTAATGATTTAATTAATTATTTAAGAACCTTATACAAAATAAGTGTACTTTTGTATTTTTATAATTAAATTTGTTAATTAATAATAAAATTATAATTAATTAAGTAATTTTTGTCATTAAATTAATAATTTTAATCTTACATTACTATTCTAATTTAATTATTTTTTTAATTGGTTTTGTTAAGTAAAAAATGCTTGACTTTTTAATAAATTAACAATTTTTATTAACAATTATCTATTCAATGTATATCTATTTATCTAATAGTATTTAATTTTATCCTTTAATTTAGTTTCATTAGAATAGGTTAACTTTATTAATTAATGAGCTTAATTATCCTGCTATTTAGTTAAGTTAAGAATTTGAGTTTTAATTGAATATAATATTGTGTTTTTAATTTTATATATTCAAATAGTTGTTTCATTAATTAATTAGGAGTTTTAAAATATTAATTGATTAATTTTATGTATGTAGTCAGATTATTTATTTATTACCTTTTGTTTTTAGTCTACCGGTGTGGTAGAGAAGAGCCATCAGTGACCTATTGGGTCACTGATGTTATCCTTTATCATTCACTGCTTACCTTGTAATTAATTTATATCGTAATTTAAATTTAGGCCTTGTATGAATCTACCTTATTGATTATCCAGTTTAAAATTTAAATCTTATCAATTAATAATTTTTATTGAATCACTAATGTTTTAAGTTTAATAATTATTATTATTTAAATTTTTTGTCTTCTTCTAACTTTTAATTTTCAATCTTTGAATTTTTGATTTTATGGTTCTAACTGGTTAATTATTTTCAATCTCATTATTTAGTTTACATAAGTTTTAATTTTAGTTTCAATTTATGCATTTTTAATTTTTGATGGTCACCATTACTTCTTTATTTTTGTTCTAACGGTTAGACTCTAATTTTATTTGTATCGGTAAATTTTAACTGCATCGGTGACCTTTGATTCAATGTATCAGTCACCCTTTATATTTTTATATTTCATTGACAACCTTTTTAGTTTTATTGAAACTGTGACCTTTTTATGTACTGGTGACCCTTTTTTTTAAGCCAACAGTGACCCTTCTCACCACTACTCATTTGTTTTTTTACTATATCGGTGGACCCATATCATACTTCTTCTATTCTTCTAACGGCGAGTCATTCCTCATTGTTCCCCACACCTCACCGTTAGCCAACCTCTCCTCACACCGTCCCTCCCCCACTTCACACACCGATTTATTTTCATCCTCATCACATGTCCATCCTCTTCCAAACCTCCTCTACCTCGCCTCCACCACAACAACAGACCAACCATTCATCATTCAAACCATACAAACAAAAAAATCTATTTACGCCACTTCTTTCCCAAAATCAAACAAACCAAGTAAGACCGCTGAGGAGGAGGTTTTGAACTTGCAGTCACCACCGGACTAAGCTATACACTGCCGCTGAGTGATGCACCCATCCTAGGAGTCATCGCCATTCAGATCTGGTGAAGCCGGTCCAACATCTCTCATATAGGACCGAAGCTGGGTGAGGAGGTCGTGAGCAGGAGGACACTTCTAAGGGGCATTGCACCACTATGAATCACCTGAATTTGAGGAGGAAACCACAGATCTGAACCAAAGCAAGAGGATCCTCTATGCTTGGAGGAGGTTGCACCGTAGAAAGGTAGAGGAACCAGAATCGAGGCCACCACTGCTCCCTTGGTGTAGTGCCGAATAACCCTTCCCCCCTTTCCTAGGGTTGTGCCATAGTGGGGGGGGGAGAAGAGAGTTATTAAAAAAATAATACTAGTAATAAATTAAAATAAAACTAACATAAAAAATAAAAAAATTTAAAAGATAACTAATTAAAATGTTAAATAAATAATAGTTATGAGATAACTAATAAAATTTATTTATAAATATAATTATATTCTAATTTTAGTTTAAATAATTTATTGTTTTATGTTGCATATTAAGTAAGTAATTTTTAATAAAAAATATTAAAAAATAACAAAAATAATAAAACTAAAATAAAACAAACTATTTAACATGTTAACAATTTAATGTTCAAGATAATAATTTATTTAATAACTATTTTATCATTATTAATTAATTAAAAAAATATCGACTTAATTATCTAATATAATGTTTATGACATAAATTTTAACAACTTATAAATTCAAATAAAGTAAATTAATTTAATTATTTGATGATATTTTAGTTATCGTTATTTGAAAATAAAATTAACATCAATAAATATATTAAATTATTTATGTTAATTACTTAATTACTTGAAATTAATAATTAAGTATTAATTAACTTTTAGATTAAATTAAAAAATTATCTAGCTAAAGATTGTTAAGTAATTTAACTATTGTTGTCTATTTTTTCACAATAATTTTTAATAGTTTTAACTTTGTTTTGATGTTCAATACCAAGAAGGTTCACACCAAGGCCTTTAAAACATTGATAAGTATACAACTAACTCAGAAGGAGTTAGTTACGAAGGCAAAACTAGCGCAACATGTTTGTTGCGGAAAAACGCACGTGTGCAGTGCATACATGAAGAACAATTAAAGTTGGTGAAAAGCGAGCAGTGACATACAACAGAAGGCAGTGGGTACTTAAGATAGTGTAAGAAGAAATTTGACTGGGTGACATTCATTTGAGAGGAACATTCATTCGACACATCGAAGGATCCAGTTCCAAGAAGAGGAGACAAGAGGCCAACTCTGGGACCACTTCTTGATGTTGGAGTAGTTCAGGAGCAGAGCATTATTTTAGGAGTTTATCTTCCATCTTTAATCTAGTTTTTGTACTATTTTCTAGTATGTTTTTAGTTTCTATAATGATAATGAGAAAGATAGTAGGTTAAATCTTTTAGTTCAGGGATGAATTGAAGATCCATTGGTTACCTTTTAATTTTCTTTTCACTTAATCATTTTGATGATTTTAGTATTGATCGGCAAGATTGATACTGAGTTCATCCAATTGCGTGTACCTCTAGAACATAATATCAATATTTAATAGTCAGTTTGCGAGATTGGTTGTGGAAACACTTTTCAAAGGATAATAAATTCAAAATACTTCAAGGCTTACGCTGATTTCGTCTAGTTGTCATTTTTTTCAAATAGTTTACAATCGATTAATTTGGGAGTTGTGAAATCTTAAATTGATTGGATTGTGTGACTTAACTCCTAGTGAGGGAGATGATTCATTCTTTTAAAGGTGGTACTCTGCAACAACCATTAAGTGAATCGGAAAACCTTTAAAACAAGTAGAATGAAGATTTTTCCCCGAGCGTTTTAATAGATTGTTCTTTTACCATCGTACTATATCTCTGTGTCTCTTTGTTTTCAACTATCTCTAGCTTCAATTTAGTTTTGATACATGTATTGAATAATTCTATCACTTTAATTCTATATAAAAAGAAAAAGACAATATATTATCCACTCCACTACAGACAACAATGGATTTTTTGAAGGATTTTAGAAGAATAGTGGTTATAATTTCCTTCCATGTGGGTTCGACCCTGCTTTTCACATAAACATTAGTTAGTTGGAATATAAATATTAAACATTGAGAGACTTAAACGATAGTTTAGGTTAGTTCCATACTAATAGTGGAGTGTTATATGTTTTTGTACGCAAATGCCACCTATGGTAGGTGGTCCTCACAACAACGGCCATAATTGAGAATGCAAGAATGAATGATGTCTTCCAAGGTCTATATGGTCCACTCCTTCTGGCCATCCATCTATGGGTCAAAGTTTGTGCTCAAGCACAGATGGGTCCCAAATGCCTCATATAGTCCCTTCCACAATAGGGATGTAAAATGTGCATCACGATATAATACAATATTAGATGGGACTCCATGGATTCCAACTATATCTTGTTGGTAGAGGCATCTCACGCTCTCTACTGAACCCTATTCTTGAATGGGTAAGAAATGGGACGACTTTGTGAGTCATCCTACAATCACCCAAATTGTATCATTCCCCCTAGATGTATTTGGTAAGCCTGTCACAAAGTCTATCGATATCCCATCCCACTTCCACTTTGGTACCTCAAGGGGTTGTGTCAAAACGAATGGAACCTGGTGCTCAGCCTTCTCTTGCTAACAAGTGAGGCATCTAGAGACGAACTCAACCACTATCTTCTTCATCAACAGCCACCAATACTAATGTGAGAGGTCTTGATACATGTTCACCAAACTTTGATGTAGTGCCAAAGGGGGTGTATGGAAGTCCCTTAATACTTCCTCCCATAATGCCACTAGTACAATGGTGAGTCCACTGAAAAGGATTTCATGCTCCCCACCTTTTGAATATCCATCAGGGGCATGCCCTGTAGAAATTTGTGCACCTGTAGCCTCATAGAAGGAATCTCCAAGTTGTGTCTCCCTGACTCGCTGTAAGAGTGGAGGGGAAACTACCATCACCTGAAGAAAAGATGCCTTATATCCATCCAAAAAGAATATATGATGCGAGTCCAACTACTCAGAGTCCTCATTCAGTAGTGGTGAACTCTATCTCTTACTGAGAGCATCTTCCACCACATTTCCCTTTCCAAGAGTATAGACTATCTCAAATCCATAGTCCGAGAGTAACACTAGCCTATGTTGTGGTCTCATGTTCAAATCCTTCTCATAAAAGATATACTTGAGACTATTGTGGTCATAGTAGACGATTAATCATTCGCCCATAACGTAGGGTCACCATAACTTCACTATGAAGTCTATTACTTCCAAATAAAGGTCATAAGTTGAATAGTTATGCTCTTACGATATGAATAGTCATGAACCATAATAAATCACTGCTTTTCCTTGAATCAGGACACAACCAAGCCTAGTTTCTGATGTGTCATAGTACACCACATAGTCGTCAACCTCCTCTAGAAACCTTAAGATAGAAGCACTCGTTAAGCTCTACCTCAACTACTGAAAGATTTTATGGAATCCTTCAATCCACAAGAAGGGGTTTCCATTCTTTTTCAACACCTTCATGGGTATTTCCACTCTAGAGAATTTGCGTAAAAATATCTGATAGTACCCCTCTATCCCAAGGAAAATATGTATCTCGCTAACGCTCTTAGGTGACTCCCAAGAAAGCAACACCTCAAACTTTTCTGGTTCCACCGAAACTCTACCTTATGAGATGATAGGTCCTAGGAAGTTGGAATTTAATATCTATAACTCACACATCGAGAGATTTTCATAAAGCTAGTGCTCTCAGAGTTTGTCCACAACCATCCTCAGGTGTATTGCATGCTCCTCCTCGGGGTCTTATTACACTAAGATTTCATCAATGAAGACCACTACATACTAGTCTAAGTATGGCTGGAATATCCTATTCATGAGTCCCATGAACCCTTCTGGGGCATTCCTCATGCCAAACATCATCACTATGTACTATTAGTGGTTGTAGCGACATTACAAATTCGTCTTCGAGATGTACTCATCTTGTACTCAAACCTTGTGATAGCTTGATTTGAGGTTTATCTTCGAGAACCATCTTGCTCCCTTTAGAGGAATGAAGAGGTCATAAATCCACGATATAGGATACTTGTTCTTCACGGTCACCTAGTTCAGGCTCTAGAAGTCCACACATAACCTCAAGCTTCCATCTGCCTTCATGGAAAACCACACTGGAGATTCCCATGGAGAAACACTGGGCCTTACGAACCCATTTCTCTACAAATACTCTAACTGTACCTTAATATATCAAATCTCTATGGGAGCCATTAGATATGAATCTATAGATATTAGTGCCAACTCGAGGTATAGATCAATGTAAAAATATACTATCTATGAGCCGGTAGTCCTAGAACATCCTCAGGAAAGATGCCCTCATACTTTTCCACCACTGTAGGAAACTGTGGACCCATCTCATCCATTGAAACGAGGGTCAGGATAACCAACTAATGAGTGATCAGATGTATCCTCCTATGTGTGAGTACATCTTACAGTATTTTGGTTTCCTTTTCGCTGATAAAAGAAAAACCTGGTCCAATCTCCACGATACAACACACTGTGCATCTAAAAAAATCCATCTGGGCATGAAATGCTGATAGCTAGTCCATACCCAGAATGATGTCGCGAGGCCTCAATGCCGCCACTAGGATATCACAGCCAAATATCTCACCTCCAAGAGTAAGATCCCATTACCAACATCAATTTTTGATAATAGAATCACTTCCCATAGGAGTCTCTAATCGTAAGGATCAAGCCAATAGATCCATCAGAATCTACAAGCTTTAAACAAGATACGTGGAAAGGAAAGATTGACCAACACCTATGTCTATAAGAATTGAATCTATAGAGGACAAGAAATATATTATATATCATATCATCTTAGGGATGTCGAGACCGTAGGCCTTGACTGCTTGAAGCTAAGCCCACACCTGTCTACCTTCTCCTGGAGCCCATGGCGGACTAGTTGGGGGTGGTGGTGCTAGTACCTCGTATCTATTCCCACCTCCTGCCACTCGTCACACTCGTATTCCACGTCTTCCACCTGGAAGACCACCTTTTTCCTATATCTTATGCTTCCTCAGTGGTCCCCTAACCATCTGTCGGTCCTCTACATGGTGAGTCAGGAAATCCCGAGCCATGTGCCCCTTCCCACCGCATGCGTATCAATCTCTGATCCCATGATGTTTCCCTCTACCTCTGGGGCCTCGTACTGCTGACCCTGAGTCCTGGGGTCATCCTCCAAATGGTTTGGCCCATTTGGGCCTCTACATCATTTTTCGTCTATATGCCACAGATTAATCGACCACTCGTCGCCCAATGGTAGCTCCCACTATCAGTGCCTGCTCAGCGAGGAAGATCTCTACCAATAGATATCTCTCCAACACCCCGTCCTGTGTTGAGATGCTAAGGAAAATAATCAATGACCTTATCTCCCCTATGATTCCCATATAAATGGTTTAGGTCCTAAAGAGAGGTTCCTGCACAATATACATAGAGTAATGGGAGAGGTTTTTGAACCTCATAGAGTACTCATCCACTATTAGGCTGCCCTGTTCTAAGTAAAGAATCTCCTGTTTTCACACTGATTAGAAATTAATAGGGAAGAAATTCTCCCTAAAAAGTTGTTCCCAGATAGACAAGGTGAGGGTTGCGTCCTCGTGAGTCTGTATGGTAAATATCTACCATCTCCCCACTGATCCTTGTAGAAACCTCACTTCTAGAACTACTATCTGGTCAAATGGCATCCTCAGCAAGCGAAAGACTCATGTCACTGCCTATAGCCCATCCTCAGTGACCTGGGGATCTATCTATCTCGTGAATCAGGGAGGTATCTGTCACTAGAAATCGTGTAAGGAACTATACCAATGTGTGTCCTCTATCGGTAGCACTGGTAGTAACTGCGGAACAACGAGTGGTGGTACTGATGGGACACTAACTGAATGTTCCATCTCAGGCAATGCTCCCTCTACCAAAGCCACATCAATTTGTGGACCATCCTCATGGTCACACACTAGAATCCAAGCTGGTTGTCTGTGTGGAGGCATCTTGAAATAGATCAAGATGAACCACATTCAACTTATAATACATAGTGAGCTGAATCTGACTCTAATAGATCATGGGAAAACATTACAATACGAATTCAACTAGTGTTTTTATGTATCGGGTCTGAAATCATAATTTATGGTCCTGGTGTATGGATATGTCGACCACCGCACCAACACTGGACTCCCTAGCCCAAAAGCAGACCTCGAAACACTTAACACTATTTCCACATAAAAATTTATAGAATCTTAGTTATTCTGGTACAAACGACCCCCTCTGATACCACTTTCTTATGACCCATCCTCTTGGTTCTATGCCATGACTACACCAAGTCCACCTTTCATATGACAGGTGATGGAAACCAGTATAGAAAAGGCATATCCCAAAAAGGGAAGGGATTTTACTTTAAACCTATACACACGCCCAAAACTCAAATTATGAAATGTAAAGACAAATTAAACCAAAATGTCACTGAGACAAATACTAATAGTATAGTACTACTGAAAAAAATGGGGCTAGAATAAAATCCCAAAACCAAAAAGGAAAGTAAAACTTCCACGGTCCATTCGCATGAGACCCTACCTCAAGGGTAGGTGAAAATAACTACCTGTAGTCGTAGAAGTATGCCCGACTATCCCATTTCACAGAGAACCACCTAGTCCTGGACCACCGAGGTCTTTGTTGAAATGATGATCACCTACACGAGACATGACACGTGCGGGCAAATCCCATACAAAGGTGAGTAACACAATACTCAGTAGGGAACCCAAACCACAAAGGAAATACCACAAGGCATGACCCCATAGTAGGATCACAAAACAAAAATACACAACAAAGATACCTCACACCAAGTATAAATCAATGTATATAGAGAAATAGTATCAGTCATAGAGATGATTCATCTTCTACTGCTGAGGGACTCCTCCTTGGTGAACCACTGAGGTCCGCTCATCTGATGAACCACTGAGGTACGCTCGTTTGTTGAACCACTGAGGTATGATCCTCTGCTGAACCACTGAGGTGTGCTCATCTGCTGAACCATTTAGTTACACTTGTTGGTTGAACCAATTAGGTACCCTTGAATGTTGAACCCCTGTGGTACACTTGTTAGACGAACCACTAAGGTACACTCATTTGTTGAACCATTGTGGTACGCTCGTCTGCTGAACCACTAAGGTACGCTCATCTGCTAAACCACTAAGGTTTTCTAGTTGGCTGAACCACTTAGGGACCCTAGTATGTTGAACCAATAAGGTATGCTCGTCATGTCCTACATGTCACAGAAATACATATGATTCCCTTTCTCCAATGCGCATCATTCCGAGGGAATCTACTCCTCAAGCTATCAGTCGTTTCTCGATTGTCACTAAATATCACTTATAGTATTCACAAAGGATCGTCTAATTACAAGGGACCAAAATCCATAAATGAAGCATCAATCAGATGACCAATATGAATGATATTGGTGATTTAGTAAATAGGTTCATGTTGCATCTGGGACCAACCTCATCAACCTGGCCCGGGGGTCCCACATGACCACACCCAGTTCTGCAGACTTGACCCGACCTAGTTGTGTCTAGGACGACCCAATCATGCCTGACCACTAGTCCATAGCCATTGGGCCTTACAAGACTAGCCTAGATAAGACATGGGTTTAGCCTGCCAGGTCACCCAATGACCCTGTTTCATTTGACTCGTGGGTCCGTTATTCCCGAACCCAGGCTGCCTAGCGTCCTAGTTTGTTATGACGGCCCGACCCGCATTGGTGTGTCGGCTCTCCTCAATCCCGCGTCACCCAACATCATGGTCCATGCCTCCACAAGGGAATGTGAGGTCAGTCGCCTCCTTCTTGCACATGGTATAATTGGAGCGTGTGCCTCTTGTATGCCACAACTTGCGTCAGCAACCCAATCCTCTAATGCGACACCCATGTGGGGCCACCACAACACACCAATGTGTCCTACACTACCTTGGTGTGACTTTTAGGAATGTCGACTTTTTTCTATGGATTCCGCCACCGGCCTACAGCCACTGCTAGCTTCCTGTGGCCCCCAACTCCTATCTGCAGTTGTTGCCTCCTGCCTATGGCCGCCACTAGCATTTCTGTGCCTGTTGTGTTATTCACAGTCCACCATGTCTTCTTCGGTGGTTTAAATCTTAAACCATCTATTTCCTCGGACTTCCCGAGTCACCACCATCCATGCTACGACCTCGGGTTCACATTTCAGTTCATCCATGAGTTCTGTCACAAAGAACACACGAACACCCAAAGATAGAGAAATCGAGGCCTTGTCTGTGTCATGCCATTTCCTTCGTGTTAGAGTTTTGAAACAAGGGATAGAAAGATAAAGTTTCAAACATGGATTATCCCAATCCAAAACCCATAGATCAAACCCTTCCACGTAGGAGTATGATCCCCAAGTCACATGTTCATAGGTTAACACATGTTCGTCGCTCAAGACCATGAATGAAGAACAAAATTAATTCACGTAGAATTAAACCCCTGCCTGGGATACGATCAGTCGAGGTTGAATGTTTGTCATCATTTTTCAATTTCTAGTTCTGGTCCTACTCTCCATGGATGTCATTTCCTCTTTTTGATCCACCGAAATTCTTGGTTGGATAGGTTTACTTCACCGTTATTCGTCTCCACCCACTAAAGCCTCAGAGCAATCCCTTGATTGTGCCAACAATACGGTATTGATTGTTAGTCTATTAATTGACAAAATGACAATCAGTAGTTCTATTATGCTGCATTGCAACATCATTACACTACATTGTCTCATCGTTTTGTTGACTCATTAATGAGGTTTGTTAATGACATTCATCACTACCTCGTTACTTCACCACTGTGTTGACATGCCACTACTCAGCGATGAAGAAAATTAAAATAAAATAACTTTTTATGTTATTTCATTTCTCTTCTGAAATGTCTGAAAATTAACTTTCACCCTTGACTCACACTGGTCGAGGTTAGGCTATGCCTAAGGGAAGCACACCCTCATGATCTCAACAGTACTCTCATATTTCCAAAACAAGTTACAATTTAAGAGTAATAAGTATTTGAAAATAAAATAATTGTTACTCAATAATTTTATTTAAGGCCAAAATCTACTTTCCACTGTTGGCCCAGGGCAGCCAATATTAGGCCCTTTCAAGGAGAATCATGGCACTCTGAGTTCAACAATGACCTCAAATATTTGACTCAGGCACATGTTTGAAATATAGAAAAATACGCTCACATATTTATTTAATGAACCTTAAAAAAAGTTCAAAAATACATTCCTACCACTCCAAGCCTCAAAATTATGTCTTGTCTCAGGGTTTGGTCTCGAAATGATCCCATAATTTTTTTTAAAACAAATTACATTGAATTTGGTGGTATTAGACCAATTTTATCATTTTTTATTGATGACACAAGTTTTATAACCTATGTAGTTTAACCATTAAAACTATATTAAAGTGATTTTTTTTAATATAGTCAAACATAATTTTAAATATGATACATAATTTAGAAAAAAAAATCTTATGTTTTTTGTAAATTAATTTTAAAATAAGTGTGTGTGACGCGCACAAAAAACTGCATAAACGAGGACAATGATAAAAATGACTTTATAATCTATGGGTAAATATATTAATTACAAAAGAAAAATTTGTCCATTAATCGAACATATTTAATATTTATTAACACATAAAAATCACTTGGCATAATATTGTTTTTTAGTAATTTTAACTGAGTTAATAAAATATCATTTATTTTAAAATAACATTTATGTCAATTTCGACATTAATTAATTAATTTTAATTTTAAAATATCAAAATACAATTAGAAATAAAATATATTACATTAAGATATGTGTACCATGAGTTATTCATCTAAAATAATTATAGAAAACAATTTAATAAATTTACATCACTTTTAATATTTATAGTATCATTTATTTTAGTTAACTATTAACTAAATAATCACTACATTGGTATTTCTTAGGAATTTTATGTAACTAAATAATATATAAAAACTGAAGATAAATTTTTATGAAAAAATAACCCATTTATATTTCAAAATGACATGTATAACTAAAAATATTATTTTTTACATATCTCAATGTTTTATAAATTTTAAAGGTAAAGAAAATTCTATATTTGTCTTTTTCCTTACATAACATTTTTTATAAGGCACTTCCATTTAATAATATCACAATAACCGATAAAATTAAAACTTTGAGGGGATATGGTCTAAATATTGATAACCAATTTATTTTGGAAAAATGTATAGGTCATTTATTTCTTTATTATTATGTTTTAGTCCCTTATTAAGCTTAATTTTACCTTAATCACTGTTATTAATTTTAATCACATTCACTAATCTTTTTTGTAAAAAAGTATGTTTATATTATTAGAACAAAAATATTACACTGATTAAAAATATGTATATAAATTTTTCAATATTCAAAAAATATAAGTGGTAAAATTAAGTTTAATGATAATCCCATAGATGTGGTGAGAAAACGAGTTTTTAAAGTAAAAATGATCAAAATTTAAATATGTGTTTATATCTACTATAAATATAAAAATGATTCTAATGATAAAAATTGGAATAATGTATTTATAATTGATCTATTTTTACTATATAACCCAATTTAAAATATAATTAATAATTATTTATGAAAGGAGGCAGTTTTTTACTAAAATACAATATTTTTCACAATTAATCAAAAAATTAAGTTTCTCTGAGAAATAAAAAAAATACACAAATATAATTTCAACATTATGAATTTAAAAATTTCTTTTTTCTTAAAAAATAAAATTCCATAATATTTTAAAATTTATTATTAAAATATGTCTTCCATTAATAGGCAGTAAACCTTGGTCTGGAATGTAACACAATATAACTTAGTATTACGTGTACTATAAGCTAATCTAAGTGATGAATAGAGTGAATGATAAACTAGGTTTTGTGTATAACACAATAAAAAATTATTTATGTTGTATTTATATAAATAAAATAACATATAAAGTGTTGTGTGAAATTTAATATCTCATAAATATTAATTTATTTTGAAAGAAATTATCAAATTCTCAAGGTGTTACATTCTACCCCCACTAAAATAAATTTTTCTCTAGAAATTATTCTGGGTTATAAATGGATTAATACATTACATTTCCATTCATAGAAACCAAAATTATAAAAATTAACACTAGTACTTCCTTTAAAAAATAATTTTGGAACCATAGTGGATACCCAAAGTAACTCATAATTACCTTCCAATATAAGAGAACATAAGTGGGAAGTGAAAACATGGACATGAAAGAGATATATAACCATCATGTTCTGAAGGAGAGTGATAGAGAAAAAGGTAATATGAAAGTTAACAATAAAAAAGCCATAAATCTAGGATGACCTAAGGGACCATCTGATTCATCATAAATGAAGGTACTAGGATAACATTTTTGGTTTCATGATCCTTCTTCTTAAAGTTAAATAATTTTCATAAAAATATATAATTTCATGATTTCATGACAACCTCATCTCTTTTGGTTCCTTGATCAAATTCTACTTCATCTCTCATTCCATGAAATGAGAGCGAATTTTTAATTCTTTAAGCATTAAAGCATCATGATATCCATGAAAATCCATCCCATATTTCTTCAACTACCATCAACACAAATTGTTTTGAACAGGTTATCCAATATACATGAATCCTAATGTGATGAGATAATAATTTAATCTAGAAACGTAATTTGAAGTTTAAATTAACCTTTACATAAGTGATTAACCTTACAACACTTCCAAAATAAGAAAATACCAAATCATAGAAATAAGGTCATGGAATCAGCTTAACATTGATCACTGCATATCACAAATTAGCTCATGGATGTAAAATTCAAAATATATGAATACCATTATGGTAAAATATCTTGGAACATGGTAACAAAATAAATTACAATGAATACTTTTAGAAAACATTAATTCTTCTTTATTCCATATATTACTAGATATATCCCATAAATCCATGATTTTGTAAACTTTATCTATGATAGAATGAACTAATTTCCAACAAGTCCTTAAGTAGTTCCAAGGTAATCAGTACCATCAAATTTTCATATTCTTATCCCACGTATCTTTATCCAGAAAACAATATCTTGACCAAAGTACTATATTAGGGGTTATCTTCACTTATTAAAATATCCCATATCATTAAATCACTTTTCCAGTCTATCATAAATATTCAGCATAATCTTTCAAATCCTTTGTGAAAACCATAAACTGGACAATCCTTATTTTTTCACCATTCATATAACATAATTCCCGAATCCGAAATACATAAAAACTTCCACTATCCCACTTCATCTATAATCCATAATAAGGATACCACATCATATTACTTAGTACCTCTTTCCTTTCATATTTCATTTGTAGTATCACGGTCATCAACAATATAACCAATACTCACACCACTGTGATGATTATATTTAGGAGATTTCCTCTTGGGACATTGAGTTTCATAATGACCATTTATTACACACTTAAAACAATTAATCTTTTATGATTCCTTAGTGAGGACAATATTATCATTTATTTCATCAACTGAACACTTTAGTTTTACCTTGTATTCCCATGCTTTATGTCCTTCTTTTCCATAGTCAAAACATCTTCTTATTCCCCCAAGACATTAAATTAAGTGATTATTTCCACATTCTTGACACAAAGGAAAGCGAAAATTATTTCTTCCATGGTCTCTATTATCTGAACTCTCAGATAACTCTTTATTTTTATTCCTTGGTGAGGCCAAGAATTGGTTAAGGTACACGTTGTCAATCATGTTCAATGAAAACTAATTAGGAATGATCAAAACATATTTGACTCCAAGGATCATCCAACTTGACATATCATCAGAAAATCATCCATCAGATTCAACAATAATCCATTTATTTCTAGTTCCCACTATTGAATAAAACCAAAATCATAGTGTGAAGAATACTTATCATAGTATAAATCCACATAGTCATGAAAATTATTACATAGGGAATCCTTAGGTTTATCTTTGTTTATTCATAATCATATTCTATTCAAATCCCTAGTAATTTTTCTTGAAGAGTTTGTAAATTTTGAAAGCATATCCCCCGAGAGTGTCAAACCAGGTCTATAGAAAAGCTCGTTATCATGTACTAGATTACCCTGAGTTAGGCCCAGAACATCTGGTCAATGTTTTTACCCCTAGGTACATCTTTCCTAGATCCACATCCACTTGTAGTATCTAGAAAGGGATATATTTCAAGGAAACCACTCACTCTATGCATTACCAAAATTCTAGGATATTTTACTATTCTTTTCCTTATCCTTAGATATATCTTTATACATGTCCTTAGAGTTATCATTAGGTTTTCTCATTCTATCTTCCAAAGGATGACTAAACCTTTGATCTACTACCAACTATAGAGACCCTAATTTTTTATACTTAAACATTACATAACATTTACGGAATACTTGAAAAATTATACAAAAAATCCCAAACACCATACTAGTCTAGTTCCATTGTAAACATGTAATCATAAACACTGGTACATTAATGAGATACATTATCTCCAAATAAGTTCTTCATGACTGGAACCCTTATTAGAAGCATCATACCATATACATATCTTCATAACCTGGGGAAAGAAATATAAAAAGGGGTGATATCATATTCTCAGTAAGGGTAAACAAGGTATACTTATAATCATAAGCATGAGAAAAAGGTTATGATAACCTAATCTTGAAAATAAAAGACCACACCCAACATATCAAAGATCATAAACATAAATCATTGCATAATAATTGGTAATTTATAAGACATGAATCATAAGGAAATACAGAACATAAGCCTTCCAATCATATCTTAGGAATAAAACATGGAATTGTAAAAAACCCATAAGCATATATCTATATATATAATGACTTCTATATTTGTTAAATCATCACTACTAAGGCCATATTAGTGGTTGAAGTCCTTTACTAAACCGGGTTTACTCCTCATTCCATCCCAGTATTACTGAACAAAGTTCACTCCTCATTACACCCCTCTAATACTAAGCTGAGTTCATTTCTCATTCTAGCCACGTAATACTAAACTGGGATGATTTCTCATTACATCCATGTTTATCTCATAAGATAAAAAATCATTACCCAATTAATTTTATAGTGATATAGTTCCCACCCAACTCATAATTAAATCGTACATACTTGTGCCACAAAATCATAAAAAATAATATCATAACCCATGAAATGAATTGGGTATCATAATCATTCAATCATATCTTAACCTATGAAAAAATTTAGGTTTAATAATCATCAAATCATATCCTTTGAAAGGAAGTGGGTTTCAAATTCATATAACATGTGGAAGTGAAAATTGTGTCATAAGCATCATTACACAAAACATAAACCAATAACAAATGAATATTAATGGAACCTTTGGATCATTTCCTATAAAGGGAATGAGTAACATTAACAGATGTCATTCTAGATGGAAACTAACTGAGTAATATATTTTGAAAACTTTTATTTGGGAAACTATCCTTTATTCTTTGAAAAAAAGGCTCTTAAAAACATAAAATGATTTTCAAAACCATTTTCATGAAAAGAAAATTGAATGCTAATAAAGAAATATTGGAAATCCTATTAGAAACATTTTTATTTGAAAATATATAAAAAGGACTTGAAAATGATATAAAATCCATTTTCCTTGAAACTTCTAAAAGGTTTTTGAAAATATTTTGAAGACCATTTATTTGAAAATACTATGAAAACTTCTTTATGTGGCTTCAAATAATTTTTAAAACTGGTTTCCTTGAAAAAATTTAGTAAAAAAAATTTCTTGAATACATATAGATGTAGCTTGAAAAAATTTGGAAAGAATTTTCCTTACAAGCATATAAAGGAACATTGAAAACATTTTGAAATCCATTTCTCAAAAAAATATATAAAATAATCTTAAAGACCTTTTGAAAAATACTTTCCTAGAAAAATACCTTTAAAAAATATAAATAAATAAAAAAATGTTTTTAAAACCCTTTATTTGAAGATTATTTTTAGAAAAATTTTATTAAAAAATAAATTTTTAAACAAACACAGAAAGCTTCATAGAAATGATGGTGGGTAAATCCATACATTATGTATGTGGTAATAAAAACCTTCATTCTGTTTGGGAAAAGTTTATAAAAATGAATTGTTCGGAAAGAGACAAGAATATTACATTGAAAAAATTGGCAAAAGAAAATAATTTAAAAGTATTCATTTAAATATTATAGGATAATAAAATAAAATTCAGGGAAAACCTTTTTATAAAACATGGTTTTTAAGGAACATGGATTTTTGACCAAAGAGAGGGTAATGTCAAGATTTCTTAAAAACACTTTGATAACAATATTTTTTTACAAAGAGTATTATATTAATACCAATACACTAATATATCATGAATAAACATAAGATAATAAAATTAATGAGTGTTATTGAGATAGGGATTATAAGATTTCTATAATTGAAGCATAATCATAAATAATTTCGAAAAGTGATGAGATTTGTTCAACAAACTCATGTAACATATAATATTGAACCATACTCTCCATGTAAGAATTTAAAATTAAATTAAGATTAAAATGTCATAAAGGAAGGAGAATCGTGATATAACATGTCATAGAATGTATTCACACCTCATATAAAAACATAGGTGCATAACATTGCATGTGTCTCAATGAATGTAAATTGAGACAAAACTATCTTATCGATTTGTTATATTTTGAAACATAAACCCCATGAAAGGAAGATCATTGAATGGATTGTTAGGATGGTATGACTCTTAGTATGATATACTCTGTAACACCAAACGTAGGATCTAAATAGGAATGAGATTCTCAGATACAAGAGGTGGGTAAATTGTACCCTTATAAAAATTTCTTTTATTAAATTTTTAGGTTGGTTATGTTTAACAATGTTAACCAATATAATTCACAAAATCTCTATGTGTACTAAAGACTTTCTAGATTCTAGAATAGTGATTCCAAAAATGGAACTTAACAAAAGTTACAACGATTAAGATTCTACCTCAAAGCGTATAGAATCTAATTATATCAAAGTACAAGTAAGGATGTATAAGAAAGTTATACTTTACTTAACAATACAAAATGCAGTGGAAAAACAAACTACTAAAAACTACAAGTAACAAACAATAACTCTTTTAACCCAAAGAGAATGGTGTCCAACAACCTTAGATAAAGGTCCCTTGATTTATACTTTCATGAAATTCTGTCTTACCCACACTAGGGTAATCCCTCGATACGAATATCAGAGTCTGTCTTGCTATCCCCGCAAGCCCTCAACAATCAGGTATTCGGCACCTCTGTCTTTCTCAACAAGGAAGCCCTCAACTTCAAGGTGTTGGAACATCTGCCTTCCTATCCCCAGAAGCCCTCAATTTTAATCAGCAACAATCGGAGTCGCACGAAGCAAGTCTGCACAAAGAAAAGTTTGAACAAGCTGTTCAAAACATTATGCACGAAGTTTGAGAGTTGATAAGAGCCTATCTCTCTAGAAATCACTTAAGGAAGTTCTGTTCACCCAATTTCCAAAAATTCTGAACACTTTAAAATGAGATCCTATTTATAGGTGAAGCTCCAACGGTCGGCTTCCTCCTCCAATGGTTATATTTCTCCTTGAATTTAGGAGGGACCTGTACACGCGTCAGTCAGCTAATGGTTATTCAATAACTAAAAGCAAGACATCATTTTATAATGAAACAAGTGTAAGAATAAGTAAAACTGAAGTTCGGAATGTAAGTAAATAAATGTTTTGAGTCTAACAAAAATGGAATTTGTACTCTATAACAAAGAGATATTAGGATTCTTTTTTATAGAAATTAGGAACCTAAATTATGTAGAAATCCGAAGTCTGAATTTCAAGGAAATTCAGAGTCTGGTTTCATCAAAATTCATAACCAGAACTTACAATGATCGGAGTCAGAGTTCATGGGAATTCAGAGTCAAAACTCATAAGAGTTCGGAGTCTAAATTTAGAGAATTCAGAGTCTGAAATTAGATAAGTTCGTAATTAGAATTCAGAGTTGAACTTCATGAGAGTTTGTATCCAGAATTCGGAATGGAACTTCATTGGAGTTCGTATCAAGAATTCGTAGTGGAACTTCATGAGAGGTCTTATCCAGAATTCAGAGTGGAACTTCATTAGAGTTCGTATCTAGAATTCGGAGTGGAACTTCATTAGGGTTCGTATCCAGAATTCGGAGTGGAACTTCATTAGATTTTGTATCCAGAATTTGGAGTGGAACTTCATTAGAGTTCGTATCAAGAATTCAGATCCTAAAACAGAATTCTTCATATCTAAGTATTATATGATTCCAAGGATTTGATATGCATCTGATTTTTATACTTAAGAAAAATATTGATATTAGCAATGAAAACATAGTAGGGGTAAATTCCTTTGAGAAGGAAATTTTACTTATAGAGGTAAAATATAGATTTTCTTAAGTATTAGGTGTTAGTGATTTTCAAAACAAGAAGGAATTGAAAAGTCATAAGGAAACCCTTATTGACTCAACAATCTCCCCCTTTTTGGAAAGCAAAAACAACCTTTTGAAAAAGAATAAAAGGACTTTGAAAAATTTATTTAGACTTTGAAGTTAAAACTTATCTCCCTTTGTTCATAGATGATGGTGAATACAACTAACTCCCCCTTAGGCTTAGGAACTCTAAGGATTGTATTTTGGATTTATGGAATGGAGTTTTCATTATCATAGTAATGAGAAACATCGTAATGAGAAACTCCACTTACTTAAGGATAGTTCTTCACTTAGAAATTTTTCTTCTCCATTTCAAATTCTTCCTCCTCTTCTTTTGAGTAGTTCTTTTTCCTTCTCCCCCTTTGTGATTTTCAAAAAGAATTTTAGGGAATGGAAAAGAAATATGGTACCTGAAATATTAGTAAAGACATGCAAGGAAAACAAGCCACCATAGTTCTATTATAATTGGAAGAATATTTACAAGGAAGATCAAATGAAACAAAAGATCGGATTAAGTCTATTTGTCTTCCTTTTTATTTGGGATCAGCTTCTTCAAGAGGGTTTTCAGCTTCTTCAAATCTTTTCGATCCTCCTCAGCATAATTCTCCGAAGTTGTGATCCTTCCTTGTTGAGATTTTAAGACTTCTGCCTGAGCCTTCACGACCTCTTCCTGCATATTCAGTAACTCATCTTTCTTTTGCAGCTTATCTTGAAACTCAATATAAAAATCTACTTCCCATTTTCATTTTTGAGAAACCAAGTTAATCTTCCCATTCAAATCTCTAACATGTTGATTCCGAGAATTTTTCTCAAGGGTCAGATTTTCCTGAAGGTTCTTAATCAGGGAATCCTCAGTGTCAAAAGCATCTTTAACATCATTCTGAAAACGATCAAACTCAACCAAGTCATCATCAACTTTTTTTTACCATAGAGTGATTTTTCTGAATGATTTTCTATGAACATCATAATTTATAAAGAAATTTCTATGATTAGCCTCAATCTTCACACACTTATCCATTACCATGGATAAGGATTCTGACTTCTGATTTAGGTTGTGTTGAAGTATCTAGAACCTGGATTCTATAGTGGGAAAGATCGGAATTGTATCCACTGATTTCTTAAACGACTCAACAACAAAGTCATGACCTAGTGCTGATGATTCCGAATCAGTCACCTTGCTTGGGGATTGTTCTTCTTCAATTTACAATAGCTTTTTTTAGAAGAAACACTAACCTGATTCTTCCTTATGATATCTTTTTTTGGGGTTTCCATAAGAACTTTCTTACCATTATCAATTTTCGGAATGAGTTCATCATCAAGAGATTCTTCATCACTTTCAGATAGTTGAACTATCTTGTCTTCATCTGGTTTCTCCTTATCTCCTCCTTCTTTAAGAAAATTCTTTTCAAAGATTTCTTTATCATAAAACTCAATTTATTTCTATTCCTCCTCCTCTTCATCATCTTTCTTAACATCTTTGTCATCTCCCTTTCTCGGAGTGACAAACTTTGAGGATTCGGCCTTAGATGTTCGGAGTGGTTGTTTTTATGATAGGCTTTCCTTCTCTTGATAATCTTCCACTTGATTAATCAGGTCATCAAGATCACCACTTACTTCTTCTTCTACATATTCTTCTTCTTCTAATTAATCTTCTTCCTCTATTTCTTCAACAAATTCTTCCACTTCTTCTCCAACTCCTTTTTCTACTTCTTCAACAACCTCTTTCCCTTTGGACTTTTTCAGAGTGATGTACTTCTTCCCAGGGGTCTCTGGTAATGGCTCAACAAGAAAAGTTTCCGGAACAGGAATCTTCTCAAAATCTAATTCTGTGGATTTTAATAGAGATTGAACAATCTCTTCCTCTGACATCTTCTTCTTCATATTTTTCTCTTTGGCCAGTTTTTCTAACTCATTCGCATCTTTTTCTCTTAAGGCCTTACCCTCAGCAGGTTCCAATCTGAACTGTGGATCCCATTATTTCCTCTTCTCCTTATCTTCCCCCCATTTAGTAGCCACCTCAGCTGGATAAGCTTTTTTTCGGCTTGGGAGGTGTGGATTGAGTTTCTTTAGCTTTGGGGTTCTTGTCTTCAGCAACCACTTCATTCAATTTTCTCTTCTTACCAACCTTCTTCACTGGCTCGGCTTTCTCCACATTTTTCAGATTGGATTCAGCCTCTTCCTCTAGAAAATTATAAAACTCTCTTGTTTCCTTGGAAAAGGCCATATTCATTATTTTCAAGGTATCATCACTAACAAGCATAAACATTCAATTCCGAATCTTAGACTTACATGAAATCTTGAAAGAATCCAGACACCGAACTATCAGCTTTGATAGTAAGGAAGGTTGCATGATGATTTGAGCTCTCAAATTTCATTCCTTGATGTTCTTGATTGTCAAAAGAACATGCCTCATCAGATTGATTTTTCTTCGATTCACCAAGTATTATAAGAAATATATATCACTTTTCTTCAGGGTATCTTTTTCACCCTTTCTCGGAACCAAGAATCCTTGAACCCATAGCTGAAGGATCCGATTATTAGAAGATAGATGAGAAATCTTGGCTATCTTTACATCATCAAGCCCTAGACACTCAAAGGCCTTCACCTTATCAAAAATGCCTTGCACATATGGAAGTTTATGTGAGAATAATTCAGCTTCTCCATCATATTCTAGCCCCACCAAGCTTGAGGCCTCAGTGTAAGTAAGTTTGTAAGTCTTCCCATAAGACTTGAAAGAAAACTTTTCTCTTCCATCCTCCTCATAGAATATTGCTGATTCATAGAAATCTATAATTAACTCCGGATAGACCACATCTTGAACACCTAGATTAGATATACATACATCTTCCCAACCATTCAACTTGATATTCTAAGAGATGATATAATCATACTCGTAAAAGTTCGGATGGACCAGTCATTCTCTTTACACTTTCCATTTTTAAATTGGCTTCGTGGTAGACATTTCTTCAGAAGTAGCTTCTACATACATTCATAATGGACGAGCTCTGAGATATTCAGAACGAAATTTAAGAACTGAGGCTGAGCTTCAAGACGCGAGAGCTTGGAGATTGATGTGGGACACAAATAGGGGTCCCCTTTATATAGGCAATGAAGCTAACCTTTGAACATCCAAAACCAATATAACGGTTGAAAAAATTCTTTGATCTGATCTGACGGTTGAAATCATACCCACAAGGAAATCTTGAATCTGATCTTTTGAGGTTTTTAATAAAACCATTCGGATTTATGAAGAAACGAATCCAAGAATTTTTTTTACAAGAAAAGGAAACTACCAGCAAGTAAAAGTGACTATGAAAACTTAAGTAAGGAAGTCACACCTTTTAGATTGGCTAGGATGTTTTATTCATAATAGGTGATATTCTTCTTGATGAAATTTTAACTAAAAAAACTAACTACGAAAAACATAGTACGAAAAACTTACTAAGGAAAAAAACTAACAGCTGAAAAGTTCATTTCAAAAGCTTTGAGTATGTAAACTCTAGTACAAAAAATATGAGTACGAAAATTTCCATTACAAAAATTTTCATTACCAAAATCCTCATTATGAAAACTTCATTACGAAAACATCCAGTACGAAAATTTCATTACGAAAATTTCAAATACAAAATTTTCATTACGAAAATTTCTAGTATAAAAGTTTCATTAAGAAAATTTCCAGTACAAAAATTTCATTATGAAAATTTCTAGTACGAAAATTTCATTACAAAAATTTCATTATGAAAATTTACATTAAGAAAGTTTCATTACGAAAATTTCCAGTACAAAAATTTAATTACAAAAATTTCCAGTATGAAAATTTTATTAAGAAAATTTCCAGTATGAAAATTTCATTATAAAAACATCCAGTATGAAAATGTCATTAAGAAAATTTCGAGTACGAAAATTTCATTTTGAAAATTTTCGGTATGAAAATTTCATTACGAAAATTTTGAAATTCTCATTTATGAAAAGTTTTGAAAAAGCTAACAACCAAATGTACTCCCCCTATGAAAAGGGGTTTATTACTGTATGTAGAATGGTTCAACAAGACGTTAATGAAGGTGGATTACCTTACAATTATCATTCCTAACTTATGTTTAATGTATTCAAATCTATCGAAGGGTAATGATTTTGTGAAAATGTCAGCAAGTTGATCTTGCGTTCCGATAAGATGAAAAATGATATCTCCTTTTAGTGTGTGATCTCTAAGAAAGTGATGCCTAATATCTAAGTTCTTCGCATGATAGTGATGTGCAGGGTTTTTACTAAGGGCAATGGCACTTGTATTATCACACAAAATTTGAGTCTTTGTAAAAATCAAGCCTTAGTCTGTGAGTGTTCGTTGCATCCACAACACTTGAGCACAACAACATCCAGCTGCTACATATTCAGCTTCAGCAGTGGAGAGTGCTACTGATTGTTTCTTCTTACAAGACCAAGAAACTAAAAATTCTCCTAAGAAATGACAAGTTCCTGATGTACTCTTTCTATCCATTCTACATCCACCAAAGTTAGCATCTGAAAAGATCTTTTAAATAAAATCATTTCTAGAAGTAAAAAATAGTCCTAGATCCATGGTTCCCTTTATGTAGTGAAAATTATTTTCACTGCCTTTAAATGAGTTTCCTTAGGATTGGATTGATATCTTTCAGATAAGCATACTGAAAACATCAAGTCTGGTCGACTAGCTGTCACGTAATGTATAATTCCTATCATACATCTAAAAAATATTTAATCTACTGGTTTCCCAGCTTCATCAAGATCAAGTGTGTTTGAGGTACCAATAGGAGTAATTATACTCTTTGTGTTTTCATAAACATAATTTTTAAGAAGATTTTTAATATAATTATGTTGGGATATATAGATTCCTTCTGGTTTTTGAGAAATTTGAAAACCAAGGAAAAATGTTAACTCACCCATCATACTCATTTCAAACTCAGATTTCATTATATTTTCAAAGGAATCAGTTAAAGATTGCGGAGTTGAACCAAATATAATGTGATCAACATAAATTTGAACAATCAAAACATTTTTCTTATCTTTCTTTTTAAAAATGGTTGGATCTGCATTTCCCTTAGCATTGTTATTTTGAATCAAAAATCATTTAAGTCTATCATACCAAGCTCATGGGGCTTGTTTAAGTCCATACAAAGCTTCGGTAAGTCTAAAAACATGGTTAAGATATTTTGTGTCTTTAAAGCTAGGAGGTTGTTCAACAAAAACTTCTTCTTGAACATAACCATTAAGGAAAGCACATTTCACATCCATTTGAAAAAGTTCGAAATTGAAGAATGCTGCAAAGGCAAGTAAAATACTAATAGATTCAAGTCTAGCTGTTGGAGCATAGGTTTCTTCATAGTCTATTCCTTCTGGTTGATTATATCCTTTATCAACTAATCTAGATTTATCTCTTACGATGATTCCATTTTCATCACACTTATTTATGAAGACCCATTTTACTCTAATAACATAAGTTTCCTTAGGTATTTTAACCAAGGTCCAGACATTATTCCTTTCGAATTCATTTAGCTCATCTTGCATGTCTTTAATCCAATCTTCATCACCTAAAGCTTCATCAGTTCTTTTCGGTTCAAATTTGGAAAGGAATGCTAGATGTTCTACTTCATTTATTAAGGAAATTATAGTCCTTACATGTTTATTTACATCACCAATGATGATATCACTCGGATGATTCTTTAGAAATGACAGATTTGGGTTTTGTAAAACCTGTTAATCAACATAGGGGTGGAAATCTTCTGGGGTAAATGTTTCTGAAGCATCTTCTTGAACATTTCCCTTTTCTGAAGGATTTTATATCAATGGTTGATAATCAGAATTTGAAAACACATCCGAAGATGTAGTTTGAGGTTGTTTGAAAACAAAGGGATCGGTTTCATCAAATTTGACATGTACAGTTTCTTCAATAGTACAGGTGTTTTTGTTGAAAACTCTATAAGCCTTAGAAGTTGTGGAATAGCCTAAGAAAATTCCTTTGTCATATTTTAGTGGATATTTGTGAAAATAATCTTTAGTATTAAGAATGAATACTTTGAAACCAAATACCTTAAAGTAGGAAAGTCTAGGTTTTCTACCATTCCATAACTCATAAGGGGTTTTATTAAAAAAAGGTCTAATTAAAACTCGATTTATAGTATAACAAGCTGTACTTATAGCTTCAGATAAAAAATGTTTGGCTATAGAATACTCCCTCAACATGGTTCTAGTTATCTCTTGAAGAATTATATTTCTTCTTTCAACAACACCATTTTGTTGAGGTGTTCTAGGTGCTGAGAAATTCTGAGTAATACCTTTTCTACTACAAAGAGTTTCAAAATCAGAATTTTTAAATTCTCCTCCATGATCACTATGAATAGTTTTCAATGGATGTTTTTTCGCATTTTTAACTTGGTCTCTAAAAATTTTGAAATAAGAAAAATTTTCAGACTTCTTTTCTAGAAAATAGACCCATGTAAATCTAGTGTAATCATCAACTAAAACAAATACACAATACTTTCCCCCAATACTTCCAGTTTGTGTTGGACCAAAAAGATCCATGTGCACCAACTGTAATGCATCAGTTTTTGAGACTTCACTAATTATTTTAAAACTATATTTATACTACTTTCCATATAGACAAGGATCACAATCTTTTGAAGAATCAAATCTAATCTCTGGTAGATCCTTAACTAAACCTTTCTTAGAGAGTTTACATAAGTTCCTAAGACTACAATGTCCTAACCTTCTATTCCATAACCAAGAATGTTCTTCCATTGCACTAAGTCTAGGTAAGTCTTGGCTCCCAAGGTCTTCTATGTTTAGTGTGTAAACATTCTCGTGCCTATTGGCAGAAAGAATAAACTCTTCCTTGGAATTGTGTACTAAGCACTTATCATTCCTAAAATTCACATAGTAGCCTCCATCACATTATTGACTTATGCTGATGAAGTTTTTCTTAAGACATTTAACAAATAAAACATTTGAAATCAAAGTTTTTCCAAGAAGAACAATGTTACATATACCAATAATATCTCCCTGAGCATTATCTCTAAAAGTTACTTTTCCTCCTTTCGTCTTGATAATCTTTTCAAAATAGTTTATGTTTCCAGTCATATGCCGAGAGAATCCACTATCCATGTACCATGTATTGTTGTGGGTACTTTCCATATTTTCCTGAAAATAAGAAAAATTTAGGATTTCAGAATCCAGACTTGCTTGGATCCGGAAATTTCAGAAAGTAAAATTTTTGGTACCCACATCTTCTTACAAAAATCATCCTTATGAAATCCTAAAGATTGGGGTTTTTTAAAAGAAAAATTCTTTGCCCAGTGACCACCACATTGAAACTTTGTGCAGAATGGGGCACTTTGAGGAACAAAATAGTTGTTACTAAAAATCGGTTTAGAACCAGTGTAACCAAAACCAGAAGTATTCCTTAGAGGTCGAATTTGTGAATACATTTTATCAAAATTTTCCTTACCATGGGTAATTTTGGACAAACACTTCCTCAAAAAAAATATTTCAGATTTGAGTTTGATAACTAAGTTCTTATCTTTAGAAACATTGGAACTAGAGCTAGGCTCGAAAAAAAATTTCTTAGATATTACATTTTCATGTTCTTTTGAAAGTTTGTTCTTCTCAGTACTTCCTCAAGATTTTTTGAAATACTTTCAAAATCAGAATTTTTATCATGATCTTTGGAATGATTTGATATTACCATAGTGAGAATAATATTCTTAGAGTATTCCTTATCAATATTTTTCATGAGTTTTGAGTTCTCAATCTCAAGAAGTTCATCAAACCTTGAAACTTCTTCAAAGGTAGGTAAAGTATTATCTTCATCAGAAGAAGATTCTTCATTTGAAGAGTTATAATATATACTGTCATTATCATTTAAAGAAATGCTGGTCAGGAATTATGCATTGTGTACCTTAGCCACAAAGAATTGATTATCAATAGGTAGCCTGGCTATAAGACCAAGATTCTTCTGTCCAGAAGATTTATAATCAGAAGATTCATCTGAAGAGTCACCACCACTGGCACTCTAGGTGTCATTAGCTTTCAAAAATTTCTTAGCATTGGACTTGTAATACTTCTTTATGTTCCTTTCAGAATGCCTTTCTTTTCTTTCTTTTCTTTTTATCATAGGGAAATTAGGTTTTATGTGTCCAGCTCTCTTGCATTCATAGCATTTGACCTCTGAATATTTCTTATCTTTCCTTTCCTTTTTCTTATACTTGGATTGTAAATTTCTCTATCTAGCAATCTTGTTCATCCTTAGGGCAATATTAGCTAACACATTTTCTAAGACTTCACTATCACTATATTCGGATTGAATAATAACCTTCATAGATTTGGATCTAGTAAATCTCTTAGTAGTCTTAGCTTTCATGTGATTTGAAGTTGTAGTAAAAGAAACACTACCGTTCCCATTCTTCTTCTTTATGTTGTCAGCATCTCTCTTCATCCTAGTCTCATGTTTAAGAAGAGTTCCAAATAGTTCATCAAGAGAAATTTGAGTAACCTTTCTGTTTTCATCGATAGCAGTTCTTTTTTATTCCCACTCATTGGGCATGATATCAATGATCTTGTCAACAAGGGATTCCTCATCTAGACCTTTCTCTCCCATAGATTGTAAGTTATTCATGATAGTCATGAATCTCTATTTCACTTTACAAATTGGTTCTCAATAAGGAAAATTAAAACCATGATTCTTATCTCTGAGCATGGCTCTTCTAGTCTCAATCACATTAGATGAACCAAAATCTGTATCTTCAAGTTTCTTCCATATACAATTATTTGTTTCACAAGAAGAGATTTGCCTATATATGTTTCTTGTCATTGAAAAAAAAAGAATTGCGTACCTTATAGTTGAGTTGGTATTCATGCATTTCTTGATTAGTAAAAGCATTAACTTCCTTGTCAGGAATTTTATATCCTCCAGTAAGCATGAAAAAGTTATCTACCCCAGTATTGATAATGAAAGTCTTCATACGATCTCTCCAATATTCACAATCATTACCATAAAATATAGGTGGTCTATTAGGACTTAAGTTGTCGATAGAACCAACATTTAATCCTTCCATTCTTATGAAAAACTTTGGCACACGAACTTGTTAAGAAAATAAAATTGTATCTCTAAGCAAAAGTGAATTAGAACAATGAGTCCAAAAAACAGATTCTGAAAAATATGAATCCGGAAATATGAATCCGAAAATGTGGATCTGAAAAAAAACAAATCCGAGAATTTTCTTTTGAATATAATCATGAGATCAATTCAGATTGAACCAAATGCTCTGATACCAATTTTTAGGATGGTATGACTCTGAGTATGATATACTATTTAATAATAAACATAGGATCGAAATAAGAATGAGATTCTCATATACAAGAGGGGGGGTGAATTTTAGCCTTTTAAAAATTCCTTTAGGAAATTTTTAGGTTGGTTATGTTTAACAAGGTTAAACAAGATAATTCACAAAAAATATATGTTTACTAAAGACTTTCTAGATTCTGGAATAGTGATTCTAAAAATGGAACTTAACAAAAGTTACAAAGATTAAGATTCTACCTCAAAGCATATAGAATATAAATATATCATATTACATGTAAGGATGTATAAGAATGTTATACTTTCCTTAACAATATAAAATGCAGTGGAAAAACAAAGTACAAAAAACTACAAGTAACAAACAATAACTCTATTAACTCAAAGAGAAGGGTATCCAACAAGCTTGGATAAAGGTCCCTAGATTTATACATTTAAGAAATTTTGTCTTACCCACACTAGGGTAAGCCCTCGATACGAAGATCGGTGTTCATCTTGCTATCCCCACAAACCCCCAACTATCAGGTAGTCAACACCTCTATCTTCCTCAGCAAGGAAGCCCTCAACTTCAAGGTGTTGGAACCTCTATCTTCCTATCCCCAGAAGCCCTCTATTGTAATCAGAAACAATCGGAGTCCCACGAAGCAAGTTTGAACGAAGAAAAGTTTGAACGAGATGTTCAGAACATTCGGCATGAAGCATGAGAGTTGATAAGAGCCTATCTCTCTAGAAATCACTTTAGGAAGTTCTGATCACCAAAATTCCAAAAGTTCTAAACACTTTCAAATGAACTCCTATTTATAGGAAAATCTCCAATAGTCAGCTCCCTCCTGCAACGGTCATATTTATCCTTGAATTTTGGAGGTACCTGTACATGTGTCACTCAGCTAACGGTTAGTCAATAACTGAAAGCACGACATCGTTTTTTAATGAAACAAGTGTAAGCATAAGTAACACTGGAGTTAGAAATGTAAGAAAATAAAAGTTAGGAGTCTAACCAAAATGGAATTCGGAGTCTATAACAAAGAGATATTCAGATTCTGTTTTGTAGGAATTCGGAACCTAAATTCTGTAGAAATCTGGGGTCTAAATTTCAAGGAAATTCGGATTCTGGTTTCATCAGAATTCAGAACCATAACTTACAAAGTTCGGAGTTAGAGTTCGTGGGAATTTGGAGTCAAAACCCAAAAGAGTTCGAAAACTGAATTCAGTGAACTCGGAGTCTGAACTTATAAATGTTCGTAATTAGAATTCGGAGTTGAACTTCATGAGAGTTTGTATCTAGAATTCGGAGTGGAACTTCATTAGAGTTCACATCCAGAATTTGGAGTGGAACTTCATGAGAGTTCGTATCCAGAATTAGGAGTTGAACTTCATTAGAGTTTGTATCCAAAATTCAAAGAGGAACTTCATTAGAGTTCATATCCAGAATTCGGAGTGGAACTTCATTAGAGTTCGTATCCAGAATTCGGAGTGGAACTTCATTAGAGTTTGTATCCAGAATTCGGATCCTAAAACAGAATGCTTCATATTTAATTATTATATGATTCCGAGGTTCTTATATGAATATAATTTTAATACTTAATAAAAATATTGATATTAGCAATGAAAACATAGCAGGGGTAAATTCCTTTGAGAAAGAAATTTTCCTTATAGAGGTAAAATATTGATTTGCTTAAGTATAAGGTGTTTGTGATTTCAAAAACAAGAAGGAATGGAAAAGTCATAAGTAAAACCTTATTGAATCAACGTGGATATGTAATTACCCATAAATTTATGAATAAGAATCATATAGTACATTCTAGGGTAGTATATACACCATTTAA
The DNA here is from genome assembly GCA_963277665.1 of Viscum album. Classification (NCBI taxonomy): domain Eukaryota; kingdom Viridiplantae; phylum Streptophyta; class Magnoliopsida; order Santalales; family Viscaceae; genus Viscum; species Viscum album. The sequence goes on from OY728122.1 coordinate 645,012,212, forward strand.
AAGGAAATAGTGGTGAACAAGGCATGTATCTTACAAAAATAAAAAGTGAGATAAAATCCTCTTACCTTATGTATTGACTATCATCGTACTCATAAAAACCTTCTCTTAATAGGGCAACTAATTTTGGTTTTCACCAAAGGTATTACATGGAATTATTTTTACCCAAAGTGTGGATTTAAGACCTAATTTAGGGTTTTTGGGAGTATATTGGGAATATATTTGTTGAACCAATGTTTTTTGAGATGTGTGAGGAAGTGGGAGAGTGCTTTCTTTTTTATAGTGGACAGGGAGTGACATTCTTATAAATATCAAAAGTTATTAATTAATGTGAGTTATAAAAAAACTAATGTTACTCTAAAATTTAAAAGACAATGTATCAAATTATAATCATGGTAGATGAAAATCTCTACCAGAAAAAAATATATACATTTTAATAATTAGGTTCCTTAACATCTAAGTTTCTCTAATTTTAACATTTTGGTTTTTAGTAGAGACATTAGTTTAATAACCTATTTAGTTTAACCATTAATAGTAGAATAAATTGATATTTTTATGAAAATATTTAAACACTTAATAATAAATATCATACATATTTAAAAAAATAATAATCTCTTGTTTTTTGGAAATTAATTTTAAAACAAGTGCATGTGACGCACAAAAACAGTACCTAAAACCGAACCATGCTAAAAATGATTTTAAAATATTGGGAAAATATGTTAACAATAAAAGATAAAATGGTGTATAAATATAAAATATTTAATATTTATTAAAACTAACAAATAACTTACCATACTATAGGTTTTTAGTAATTTTAATTATTTAATAAAATTTCATTTATTGTAAAATAACATTAATGTCAATTTTGTCATTATGTATTTAATTGTAATTTTAAAATATACGATCAATATTGGAATTAAAATATATTAATTTCACATTTGTGTAACATGATATATTCTTCTTAAAAAATAATTAGAGAGAACAATTTAATAAATTTACTTAATTTTAAATATTTATAGTATCATTTATTTTATTTTATTAATAACTAAATAATAACTACAATGATGTTTCTTAAGAATTTTAAGTAACTAAATCATATATAAAAATTAATGATAAATTATTATCTTAAAAATAATATACTTATCTTTAAAAAGAATATTTATAACATAAAATATAAATTTTTGTATATATATCAAGGTTTTATAAATGTTAAAGGTAAGGAAAGTTCCCTTTTTGTCTTTTTCCTTACTTATCCTTTTATACATGGGAATTCCCTTTAATAATATTACAATAACCCATAGACATATAAAAAAGTGGGTATATGGTAAAAATATTGGTAACAAGTGTCTTTAGGACTAGTTTTTAGGTCATTTTAGTTCTGAATATTATATTTTATTAATATATTATGCCTAATTTTACCTTAATCACTTTAATTAATTTTAATCAATTTCACTAATTGTTTTTCAAAAAAATTATTTTGATCTTATTATATCACTAGTATTATACTCATTACTATTTTTATGTCTTTTATTCAAAATTAAAATCATATAAGTGGGAAAATTAGGTTTAATTCAGATCCCACAAACATGGAGAGAATGTAGGGATTGAAAGTAAAAATTTTCAAAAGTTCAATAAGTGTTTATATATAATTCAATATAAAAATGATTCCATTAAAAAAATTGGATTAATATATGCATAATTGACCAATTCAGACTGTAGAAACCAATTTAAAATATTATTAATAATTATTTATGTGATGAGGTTATTTTTAACTAAAATGTATTACTTTTCACAAATCTTTAAAAAATATAGTTTCTTAGAGAAATCCAAAAAATTCAGCCTAAGGTAATTTCAACATTATTAACTCAAAATTTATGTTTATTTTAAACCATAAATTTTTTAAAAGATTCAAAATTTATTTTTAAAATTGGTTCACCATTAAAAGGAGATAAAAATTGATATTGCGTGTAATGCAAGCTAACTTAGAGTTGTGTGTACTGCAAGAAAATATAAGTGTTTTGTGTAGTGAAACATCAACTTGGTTTTTCATAAAACACAAGAAAAAATTATTTCTATTTTATTTTTATAATGAAAATACTATATGAAGTTTTTTTTGAAATGAAATATATCAAAAATATTAATTAAATTCTAAAAACAATTCACAAAATCTCGGGGTGTAAAACATTGCCCCATGGGCTCCATTATCTATAGTATATTATGTGGGAACAACCAATTTTTAATGGATTAAATTATAACCTACTGACTTAAATGGGATTTTATAGATCCTAGTTTAGTATAAAATAATGTGTGGGTTGTAATGGGTTATGGTTTTCCTATATACATGTATTTGATCATGCATGTTATTTTTTCCCTAGGGTGTATAAGAATGGGCTATGTTGGGTTCTGGTATAATAAATGATATAGGAGTTATAGTTTCGTTTAAAATTATAATATTTTTTATGTTTACGTGATACTGATTATGAGGTTATGTTATGCTACATGGGACATATGATGTATTTGAAAAAATATTTTTGGTCACGAAAGGATGACATTTGGTAAGGATGAGCACTTAACATGATCTATTGGTGAATGAGAGTGAAACACTCAAGGGGAAGTGGGAGTGTGGTGCTGTAAATTTATATATATATATATATATATGATATGCATTTTTTCACATGTATTTATTACATAGTGATTCATCCCTATGATGATCGGATGTAGTGTTACTTTTTTTAGGTTTTGATTTTGTTTTATTTCTTATTCCCTGAGTTTTGGTTTTATTTTATCAGATTTTCTAGAAGGGATTCTTGGGACAACCCCACTAATTAGTAATTTATGACAACATAATGTTTGTATGAACTATATTTCAGTTCTTTAAGTGTTTTTTGATAGATATTGGAATTACTATCTTAGATTGGTTTTTATGAGCTATCAATGTTCATGGTCACCCACTTGGATTTCCTTTGGTTTTTCAGCTGTTCCCATTCATGAATGAAATTAAATTTATGTTTTAAGATTAGTTAATTAGTTCTTCAAGTATTTTATTTATGGTGTGTTATCATGTTTATTTTTCTATAAATTTACATGAAGTGTATAACATCCCCGAACTCGTACTCTTGGATATAGTTCATAATACATAAAATTTACATTTACATCTTTGATACCAATGAAGGTGACCCAATTTTAATTATATAGAAATTATTATATCAAAAGGAAAAATTTGTTAACAAAAAATATCAAGGACCTTTTAGGTTTATAGTTTTAATGAATTAAGATAAACTCTTATATAAACTATACCCAATAATTTACTCTAGTATCTTTCCCACTATAATCACCTCTTCATATTCTAGATGGGTTCATAAACATCATCCATATGAAATAATTATATATGTAATTCATTAAACATCATAATTTCTAACCTAGGTAAATGGAAACATAGGACGGGTGACCTAAAATGCTTAGTAATGGTAAAAAAACATTACCAATTAAATGTCATGAATAAGAATAAAAAGTGTATAAGGTTATGATGACATAATAAAAGTTATTGTGTACAACATATTAGTATTCATACCCATTAATAAATGGATCATAAATCATAAAAACATGTCATATGGTCTTAAAAAAATCCAAGAGTCATCAGAATCAATAATCATGAGCCATGTTATGTCAATCATGATATAAAAAACATTATAAACTAATAAAAATAGTAATGAAAATGTATGGGTATCTAAGGAAATCATCTTTAGAAGACACTTATAGAAACCTTAAATACCTTTATAAATGTAAACATTGTATGATCTAATTCCCTAACTAGTGTATTGGAGTTCTATCCAGGTGCTCCCATCATATAAGCTATAATGGCCTCACATAGTGCTACCTAGGTGAACCCATCATATAATAAATGTCAAGAACCACAATATGAATAATGTACATAGAGCTTGAATTTCATCTTAAAAATCATAAAAAATTCATTATTCCTTTTATAACATGATTAATCCATATGAATGAAATAGGTTCCCAATGATCTATTTGAAATATGAGTATCCCATGGTAAAGAAATAGGTTCCATAAAAATCTATTTGAAACATTATTTACCAATTAAAAAGAAATGGGTTCCCTAAAAATCTCATTGAAACATGATTAGACCCTAAAAAATAAATGGGATCCATAAAAATTCCATTGAAACATGATTAACCCATAAAAAAATAAGTTGTTTCTATAATAATATTTTTTAAACATCATTTTCCTGTGGAAAATAAATTGGTTCCCTAACAATTTCATTGAAACATGATTAACCCTTGGAAAATAAATGGGTTCCCCAAAAATCTATTTGAAACATGATTATTACATTTAAATAAATGGGTTTCTTAATAATATATTTGAAACATTTCTAAATCATGGAAATGAAACTTGTTCAATAATAATCTTTTTTGAAACATGATTAACCCATGGAAAAGAAACGAGTTCCATAATAATCTCTTAGAAATAATAATAATCCACACCGATAACGAATGAGGTTGGTATTGATACAAAATATCCTCATTGGAACATAAGTAAAAAATAAGGGTTTTTTAAATTTGATGGATGTAAATACCACTAAAAGATCATTAAAAAATTTCTTGAGGAATATAACATTCTCACATTGAAAATAACTTTAAAAAAATTCATAAATTATTATGAAAAACTATTTCATTGAAAATAAAATTCGATAAATTTAAATTAAGGTTCCATTAAAATAATAGTCATGGAAGAGGAAAAATCCACTCATTTGATACATGTTAAAATAATGATTCCTTTCAAATTTTCGGTAAAATCCAAATGAGAATTATTCATAAAATGAAAAGAATATTTATTTTAATAAAATTTGTAAAAACAAAATTATGGGTAAATATGAATTTAAAGGATAATATTAAAGGATTTTTGAATACATTTTCAGATGAAATGTATTTTTAAAGAAAAGGGATTTTCAAATGAAAATAAAAATTAAGTCAGATTTTCATAAAAATATTTTATTCTAAAATAACATTTTAAAATCTGAATACATCATTCAAAAAAAATACTTTTCTTTTAAAATAACCTTTTAAATATAAAAATTATACATAAAATAATTGAGGCATCAAGATAGCAGGAAATTTTGTCCAAGCCTTATTTAAAAAAATACATTCCTTATAAAAAGGGTTGAAAATGGAAATATAAAATATGGTTTTTTTAAAATTCATTTACCACTTTGGAAAAATTTGAATTATAATCCCCATTAAATATTAACAAAAAAGAATTCGATATCATTATAATAGAAAACTTCATTATATAACATTTAAAATGGGATATGAGGTCACTTTATAAAAGAATATAGCTTAATGACATTAAAATATGCCTCAATGAAAAGTAATTGAGATGAAGTCCCGTACAAAGATCATATTGTTGAAGTGAGAATTAAACCATGATTAGATTATCTGTATCAAATGTAAACCCACATATAAAAATTTTAAATACAAAAAACTATATTCAAAATTCCATAAATAAAAATTCTTAGAATATTAATGGTATTGAAGGAGTAATATAACCCAATGAAATTAAATTTAGTTATGATATTCTTTACCACATGGTAACATTGAAGTCAAATCCCCTTGGACAAATAATTAAAATAAAAATAAAAATACCATGATCTATGATGGATTCAGGATATTACATGTAAATATTTGCCGTATATACACTATAAAATAAAACCAAGTCGTCAATACAACATATGTCTCATAAAAATAAAAAGTGAGACAAGAAAAACCCGTACCTCATGTCCAGAATTTCCCTGTATGTCCTTCAACTCTGGTATAATAAGATTACATCAACTATTTTATTTCTTAATAAAAAATATCTTATTTAACAATTTTCTCTTAAATAAATTATTTATTTCTTTATCATGACATATTTTAATAATTAATAATTTATATCCACATCGGGTGTTTTTAGGGCGTTTGGTTCATTATTTCAAAATTCCTTCGATGTGTTGATCAAAGACAAATAGGTAATTAGTTCAACATATAAATCATTATAATATTTATTCGTAATTTATACTTTTAAAACCATCCATACTAAATGGTTATGAAAAAATGAACTACGTTTCAATCATGGAGATGGTATATCTTACGTACACATGAGTAACATTTCCATTTTTCAATGATCAATATGGAAAGAAGGTATGTACTATTTTATATTTACATAATGAAAATAATATCATAAATACCATAATATTTATTTAAATATACTTATATATACCATTCTTATGATGTGGTGAGAAAACAAACATTGCTTCATGGTGGAAGTAGTCCACACATACATGAAAGAAATTATCATTTGTTCAATGTAAGAATGGAAATTATAAACTATATTTTAAGAATAATAAATATTAAATAAGTTTAATTATTATTTAATTTATATCACATATATTCACTAACATTATCCTTACTACCTTCAGTGTAAAAGGTTCTTGAAAAACAAATCAGATCACTTCGTGGGGAAGTAGTCCTCCATACCCAAAAGTGACATTATCAAATGCACCATGAAATGGAATTTAAGATGGTATATATAACATCCCTCCCCATCTCATTGGATTGAGAGGGTGGAGAAATTATACTTGGCCTTAAGAGATGTTCCCAAGGCCCCAAAAGCTGGCAAAAAATGTCATAGTCTTCGAGGATAATTTGGGGAATGATTTTCCCTTGAGACAAAACCAGCAACCAAATAATCTATAATCAAAAAAATACATGATGCATTTCAACAAAACAACCAACTCATACATTACCAAAAAGGAACCACATTATTTGATAATACAACCCCAAAACCAATACAACCAACACAATATCGGAGTACTATGCAGAAGACTATCAAGAGACCCAAAATAATCCAAGACACACTCCATATCTCCACACCATGCTCTACGCTTCAAGAACCACCACATCCCCCAAGTATCACCACGAACAACTATCCATGGGATGCTTTACCATTACCTGTGTCCCACAATAGGACATCTGCAAAAGCACCAATGTGCCAAGGCAGGGGGTGAGTACAAATACTCAGAATATTTTCCCCAAATTACTTCCCTACACAAGACACTAGGATAAAACCATTAGGAAATTTATATAAAGCAGTTTATGTAAAATAATTGCTAGTGAAACCATTAATATATGCCAAACATACCCTTACCAAGCCACCTCAGCCAAACCATGAACCCAAGGGAATTCTGGATAATCATTCCATAAGCCATCTCACCATTTTACATTAGCACAACAATTTCCATCTTGCGAAATTGTACACATTAAGACAACCAAAACGGTGGGACTTATGCCCATCTCGTTCACCCCATTCTCAAATAGAGGTACTTCCCAACAACTACCAATAATTTTGGTTCTTCAGACCACAATACATTACCTTTTATAGTGATACTTACCACACACTTCCACACCTCCAACACAATCCATAACACTCAATCAACCAATAATCACAAAGCATCCAAGGTTTTGTAATAAGTACACAACCATTCCCAACACATTACAATTCACTTCAATAAATCACCCATTTATTGAAAACACCAATTAATCATTTCCAATTCCAAACAACATTTCAATAAAACTACATCTTTATTGAAAAATAATTTTCATCATTCAATTTCAAAAATCAATCTCAGCAACCCATTTTAAAATCTTCATTTAAAATCCACAACAAGATAATTTCACCACAACTCCCCTTTTTCCAAAAAATATCCAAAACATAACCAAAGGTATTTCCAAATAATTTTTCACATCAAATATCCAATTAAATTTATGTAATAGAAAATAATTTTATCCATGCTTCAAGTTTTGGAAAAGTGGAGCCGAGAGATAATCCACCTACCTTTAGGGTTCTGGCAAAATCGACCCACAAGAAATTTCACCCCAATCCTAGAAAATGCTTCATGAAAACTGTTTTAGATCCCCTTACCTAAAACCCACAAGCCATAAAATTAAAACCTAAGGAAACCAAAACTATAGATCTACAAGAAACAGATGAAGATCTAGAAAATCAAGAAAGAGGGAAGAGTAGATCTAGAGAGAAACCAAAAGAATCCAAGAGGAGAGACTTAATCAGGAGAAATCACCATCAATCCACCAAGAAACCTCTTCAAATCTCTTCCAAAATGTGTGGGAGAGCACCTACAACCTCTAAAAACCCAAAATCCCAAGTGAGTCTTGAGTGGGTGAAGATTGGGAGTGAAATAGGTCATCCCTAAGGGAGAAAATATTCAAAACCCCTACTTTTAAGTGGGTGTGTGGTTAGTCCGCACAGTTTGGAAAACCGTACGATAACCATATGCAAGCCACTGCCTCAAGAGAGGGGACCCACAGAATTGCCTCAAATGGTTTGGAAAATCGTACACAGGTCGTGTGAATCCTACTGTCTCCCCCTGCACGGTTTCCTAGAGCACCTGTATGGTTTCCTCTAACTGTGCTCAAACTGGGATCCCTTAGAAAAGCCTCCAAACATAATCAAAACCATTCCAAACTCTTCCAACCTCTTCATAACTCATCCCATGCACTTCAACCACATAAAAAGGCATAAACAAAGGCTACATACCTCAAACCGGGGTTGTAATAGTATATGTTATTTCATAAAACAATAATTAAAAATTTGTTAAAAATATCATATATATATATACATTAAATCAAACATTAAAACAAGCCATGAGATGTTGTAATGGAAAAATATTAGCATGCGTTCGTGAGACGGTATTCCACCATATACACGAATAATGATTTTGTATCACAGTTGATTGAAGATGAGATGGATATATGTTATGAAATTAATTTAATACCATATTAATATATATTATATACACTTTCGATCATTAGATCATATATTATGAAGATTTTCAGGATTTTTTAGGAGAAATAAAATAAAAACACAAAGTTATGAATTTTACCTCTTCTCAGACCATGTCGTTTGGATTATACATGAAGTATTCCCATAATTTATTTATAACCAAAAAATGAATTTTCTATGGATGGAGAGAATTTTGGAATTTATTTAGGTAGTTATTGGCTGAACCAAAATATTGTTAAGGTGTGAACACTAGAGGAGAGTGGGTGTCCTTTTATAAGGGAGGTTAGTTGAACATTTATAATTTATAAAAATAAAAATGTGTAACAACTTTTTTTACATGAAAGAAGGTTGAAAAATAAATTATTCTTAGTAATTAGACATGAAAAGGTATATGTACAAATAAAAAATAGTTTTAGTCAATTTTTAGATCATTTTGACCCATATCTTTTCAATATAACCCCTAGTAAACCTATTTTCACCCTAACAACTATAATTTATTTGTTCTATTCTCAATATTAATTATTATAGAAAAATAAATTTAACCTTATTATATAATATAAATTATTATGATTCAAAAATTTGGAATCCATGTTATCAAATTAAATTCATATAAATGGAAAATCTAAATTTAAAATTAAACTAGTAGACGTGACAAAAAAGAGGGTTTTCAAGAACTATATTTTTGAAGGATAGAATGATTTTATATTAACTCTATGAGAAATAATACTTATTTTATGAATTTAAATTAATATTTATTGACTTATAATCTATGAATTTAATTTAAAACATTCCCCATTGTGTATTGTATTAATTAATAAAAATGGAAAAACATTATTCATTTTCAAATAGTTTTTATAAAAATACCATTTTTATACCTGAAAACAAATTTATACTGAAATCCAATATAAATTTGATTGAAAACAGATTATGTGGGTTAAATAGTACTAAATAATAATTTTATTTATTTAAATAATATTCAACTTATATTTTTCGAGGTCCAGTTTTAACCATATAATACTTTGAAATATTTCTATATATATTTTCACAATTAGGCATTGAGACGACATGCGATTTCGAGCACGGGTGTGCCCAAAATTATGGTTATAGAAATACTAAATATATTTTTTATGTTACACATATATTAATAGATAAAACGGAATAACTCTTAAATGGTATCTCGAATCAGAAATTTGAGGCCACTATTGCGTACAGAACATGGTGTTTATTCTTAGCACAACAAAAAATGAGTCGGTGTGGGCGTTCAGACTCCTTGATCATTATTGATACATTCAGTGAGTTAATAAATTAATAAATTAATTAATTTAGTTATTTCAACACAATGGATAACTCTATAATATAACCACCATGCTGATTCCTCCAATGACGCATGGATAAACCTTGCGAGAAATCTAGAGCTCTTCCTTCCTCCTCCATTGGTGAATCTCATCGAACAAAGACCAAACACTGGATGGAAAAATATCAAAAGGAAATGAATTTATTAGATTCTCTTAGTTATTGGAATACAAATTATTCATCAATTAATGATGTATAATTGAGGTAGGACTCAAAAAATAGTGTTTTTATGCCTTTGATTAAATAGATTGAGTTGATCGATCATCATTCTTTGATATGCATCCTTTTTCAACCTTTGCATGTGCCTGGGTACTAAACTCTTGATTAATTAATTTTTTTTATAATATTTGGGTCCTAATTCTTGATTTAATAGATAATAATTCCTTTCAAATTTTATATAACCTTTGTTATCGTGTTTTACCCCTTATTTATGGGCGTTCATTTTCGGTTGAACCCTGAGGTCCTGGTTCAACAATTGTTAAGTGGTACCAAGCCCAATCGGATTCCAATATTCCTAGTGGTATCACAGTCTAGGATAGGATCTATGATCATAGAACCAATAAGGATTTTTATGGGTTTTAGATGATTATGTGGATGATTGGAGGTTCGATCACTTGTGGATGAAATGTTGGGGATGTGCAGAACTCATGAAATATTTTACATGGTTTATTAGAGCCAATTTTTATTGAATAATGGATAAAATGATGGTAAGATTCCATATACACTAATCTCAGTTGGTTTCAAGCTAGAATCTATTGAGGATCAGCCTAAAATGAATCATAGATCACAGATATATAGATCTAGATTTCTAGAGAAAACCCAACTACACGTCATGTTGTGGGATGAACACACAACATATATCCCTCTTAGTGGATGTTAGGGTTTCAGAAAAAGTTAAGGATGACATGGTGTATAGCCATCCTACACACTGTGTACCATTTCCAAGGTTTATAAACACATGTGATGGATGACATATGAAATATCCCATAGGGGATTACACAGACATGGACTCAACCTTATACCTGAGTACACCAACATGGCCAGGTCACATGGGCGGGACCCCATGTGAGGAAACAAATCATGTACAGAGTACACAAATATGAGTTCTGGTACATGAACATGGCCCCAGTCCCACTTAGTTGGAACATTAATTGTATTCCACCTTCAAAACATGGACTAATAAATGGAAAGGTGGTTGTGTACTAGCCAGGGACACAACTAGGTTGTGGAGAAAGACCACACATCATGTGGGCCCCCTCACACAATGTGTATCCCTCGGTTCATTTTCTGGAAAAATTAAAATTTCTATATTTATTTTATTTTAAATCTAATTTTTTCTTATGATTATCCTATCCTCAGTGTTTTCCATATAGAACACAATGGTTCCCTCAGTTGTGACATTCGAGATATTATGTTGAATGATTTGGGCAGTACGCTTATCGAGGTGACACTTGATTATGGCAGAAATCACAGATGATCACCAATGGATTATTTTGAGATGAACCCTTTATTTGATAGGGTGAAGGTTCTCAATGATCTGAGTGGAACCCCCTTGTAGCATCAGGGTGCAGTTCCTTGACCATTAGATTGGAACCCCCATCAACCTGGGTGTGATTCCTATAAAACTACCTCCAATGTTGGACCAACCGTAAGAATGGGTGTGGGTCCTCAATGGCCAGAGTGGAACCTCCCTATCATAGAAGGGTTTAGTTCCTCAACCTATAGAGTGTAACCCCCCATCATCATGGGTTCAATTCCTCTTCCTTTTCTAGTGGAACAAACCTATCTGCATTGGGAATATTTCATTGTGGTACCGGAGTGGACACCCCCCCCCCCACATCAGCATTTGTGCAGGTCCTCTGTAGATACTTCAATGTAGAACCACCTGACTTACTAGGGGGTGGGTTATCTACTTCGTGTGTGTTCCCACTCGTCTTTGAGACATAGCGATGAGGAATGCATAAACTTTAACTATTACTTCTGGGTAGATGTGTGAGATTTTGGGAATCATTGTGGGACTTTTGGATCTGTTAGATACTCATCTTATTAGAATGAGCTATGAGATTAATATCACCATACTCTCTCATTTCGGATTATTTTTACTGATCACATATATATATATATATTCATCCTATATATCCACAACTTGGATTTGGTTACTCTCCTTCCAAGAGAGGCAAAGACACGCGAGGTATTCCATGTTCTTTCAGTGTTTAGATTCTTATTTTTCATGATTCTACTCTCCTACAATATGCAGTGAATACTCTATGAGTAGTCCATCTAATCACAATGTTTATCCCCTTGTGTTTGGATGAAATTACTTTCACCCTTGGTTTGGGTTGAGCTACACTCTTTCATTGTACCTTGTGTTATCCACTATCTTTCTCTTCATATTGTATCTATTATTGATCCCCCTCCAAATTTCAGGGAATCCAACTAGGTATGTATATACTCACCCCTATACAGTCTTTTCCCATACATTTCATGTATTATGAAGATGATAGACATGTCGACCGTGACTTCAGATGGGAATATGGATACTAGGTTCTTAGACCATGTATGGTGATCATAGCTTGGGATTCAACAGATAGGATATTTTTCAGATATTTAATCATCCATTTTCTTCAAATTCATAAAAATTTCTAGTTGTGAGTGTATTTTTTCCCTTTAATTTTCAGTTCACTATAGCATACTTGTGTATTGTCTAGAGGTTCATTCATTCTTCATTTATGTTATAGTAGTGTTTCATTATTTACTCTTTCTCACTCTTTTTTTTCATTGAAAAATATATTTTTATGATTATAATTATTTATTAAATGGAATCCCCTTTTCATTTATGCTTTTGGGGCTTTTCACAACCCCTTGTCCTATGAAGGTGGGTTTGGAGTAGTTGCAGCTCAAGCCCCAGCTTGGGCCAGTTCATGGAAGACTTGTATTAGACAAAGTTCATTCACTAGGACATTGTTTAGACTACTCCCATTAAAAACATTTTTTGGATTTATGGAAGCAATTTAAAATTGTCTTGAGGGTGGATATGAGGCCAAGGAATCTAGTTATTGTGTGATGATTGATGTATCCATTCACTAAGACCTTAACTATCTGCTTGTCGACTCATCATGCCATGAAATTTTTTGCAGGGATTAATGGTACATGGATCATATATGATTGAGTCCTTGACTATCCTTCTTGAGTCATATCATCATTAATTTTTTTGATATATATATATCCTCATCGGATCATGGTACGTGTTGACAAATCTCATGATGCCTCTACAATGCCAGTCATCTAGGATACCAGCTATGGTTAGTGATAAAGAAAATTGATGAGTGATGAGGCCTTAGTTTAGAGTACATCCCATGAACCCCATCCTCCAGGTGGGAAGATAGCATCACCTACACCTATTGATCATGAGATCATTCTAGCAGAGAAGGCTGAGGTCACATGAAGGCTAAGAATACTCCATGAGTTCCAATCTCCAAGACCACTAAGGTTTCACGATGTTCTCGATCCTCTGGATGAAGAGGATTGGATAGAGTCTGTGGTCCATTTCTTTAGTCTTAGTCTAACACTGATGAATTAGGTGGTTGCATTGAAAGCTAGCATTTTATATGGAGTAGCTGGGCATTGGTGGGGCCTTGTTACATAGATGCACGATGAGTCAACCCTCTTATGGACAGAATTCCAGTAGTTGTTCTGTGTAGAGTACTACCCCTCATGCTTGCACTCAGTTCAGATCTAGGAGCTTTTGGAGATACAATATGGAGGGATGATGGTGGATGAGTACACATATAGGTTCAGAGACCATACATAACACTCTCTTCCAATTATATCTGATGGCTACTTACAAGAATGAATGTTTGAGTAGGGACTCCATAGATATATTGGAGCTGGGGTGGTGCCCTTGTGCATCCTCAACTATGTATGGGTGTCAGAGAGATCACTAGTGATAGAGATATTTCTATCTGAGGTTTCTAGGTAGTTGGAGCTAGTAGTGGGTGCCCGAGAGCCGAGTCATCTACATAATCTAAAAGATAGTAGATGCTAGGATCTCAGTACAGGATACCACCCTATGATCATACTCAGACACATTTTCAAAGGTATCATGGGGCACCAGATAATCCCAGATATGGGAAGAGTTTCATTTTCAATGGGTGAGGTCACATGGCATGAGACTACCTCACAATATGTGATGGGTAGCACAAACAGAGAGCTGGTAGAATGTTATAAAAAATGAATCTCCATGATCGGGGATCTACCAGGTGAGGGAAGGGTGGTCACCAGGGAGGCATATCTAAAAGAGGATCATGAGAAGCTATGGGTGCTGGACAATTCTATGAGAACCTTACACCACCACTCTCAAGTGGCCCACGTTAGGTTCAAGGACCTGGTGGCTAAAGAAATGGTTAGCTGTAGGATTTGGAGGTTTATGATATTTCATCACATGAGGTGATAAAAGTTATGATATGTGTGTTTTATAATCTTTTTTCAATACTATTATAAATAGGTTCCAATAATTACTTTATCTCTATATTCTTAGTGTGAGAGCTTGAGATCCCAATTAAGGCTATAGCCTACCAGCTACATCTTGAGGTTTTTAGAGGGAAGTATTCTTCTTTATCTTTTATCTACAGGTAGAGTGAGTTATCACTTAGTAGAGATTGGTCTGTGTGGAACCTTGTGGTCATCACGATGAAACCATATGACATCATATTTTGTATTATTTGGATGTACATGGACTGATCCCAGATTAACAGTCACCGTAGTCAAGTTATATGTCTACAAAAATATGGGACGATATTCTCCTTTTCTGGTGAGAGAGATATCATGGAAAGGAAAGAAGTTTTTTTGAGTAGGAGTTTCCATACATCACCCATCACATGGAAATTATATCCCTTGTTAGAATAGTATCTTAAGGAATATAGTTCCTTCACCTGTGGAGGATTTCATGGAATTATTCCCTAAAGACGTTCCAAGACTACATTAGAGCTGCAATATGGAACTTTTCATTGTCTTATATCCCGACACTGCTTTGATATCTTCCATGACATAAAAAATGGCCCCTACTGAGCTCCTAGTGCTACAATTGTAGTTGGAGGACCTTTAAGAGAAAGTTTTAGTCAGACCTAGGGTGTCCCCCAGGGCATAACTAGTCTTTTTTGTGAGAAATTTTAATAGAATCCTACGACATTGTGTAGATTATTGATGCATGAACTAGGATATGAAAAATAAAAAGTTACCATTTCTGAGTATTGATGACCTATTTTACCAGTTGTGAGGTTCAAGATAGTTATTGAGGATCAATATCCTGTCTAGCTACAACCAGTTCAGGGACTGTGAGGCTGATATTCCAAAGATGGAAATCCAACGTCGCTATGGACACTATGAGTTTCTAGTGATTCCCTTTGGCAGGAAGAATTCCCATACTGTGTTTATGGATTTGATGTGCTAGTTTTTTACATCATACATGTACCTTTTTTGTCTTCATTAATGACATGCTCATCTACTCAGCATAAAATGAGGAGAATGTAGATCACTTGAGGGTGGTTCTATATTTTCTTCGACAACACCACCATTATGAAAAGCTCTCGAATTTCCAGTTCTAGATTCATGAGGTTCACATTCTAGGTATTTTCATTTATGTGCTTGGGTTATCTATGGAACCAGAAAATATTAATGCAAGGATTTCGTAGGACCCACCCAAAATTATGTTAGAGGTGAGAGGATTTATTTTCATAGTGGGGGTAGTACCAGAGGCTTGTGGTAGATTTCTATAGAATTATATCCCCTTTTATCACCCTAACAAGGAATGGGTAGACATTTTACTGGTCTAGGTAGTACTATAAGGACTTCGAGGATTTTTGGATGAAGATGAAAAGTTCTCCATTTTTTGATACTAATAGAGGAAGTTTTCAAGATCGTAGTATATTGTCATGCCTCAGAAGCTAGGCCGAGCTACGTGTTAATGAAGCAGTTGGTAGTTATCGATCAAGGGTTGAGGTAGTTGAGACACCATGAGAATAACTATGTGAATCTTGGCCTAGATCTGGAAGAAGTAGTCTTCTCCTTGAGTATGTGGAGACACTACCTTCTAGGTTAGTGCTTTGTAGTTTACTCATACCATAAGAGTATCGGGCACATATTTAGAAAGTGGGATCTAAACCTGAGACAATGGTGTTGGTTGGAGTTATGGTAGGACTATGACATCGATATAGTCAATACAACATGGGAGGCATTATAAAAATTCACTTAGTAGGAAGTCCCAGGATCACTTAGTGAAAGAAGTTTTGGAGCAGTTATCTTCCCTACAGCTAACCCAGGTAGAGTAGGAGGGTACAAATTTTCTACATTTGGTGGTGCTGAATTATTTAAATCATGAGTTTGTGAGGGAATCCAAACTGGGAGACATTTCCTTTGAGGTCTTACATGATTATATATCTTTAAGAGACTCACCATATGGACATTATGAAGGAGGTAATCATGTCATCTTGTTCTATTGGAGGAAAATGGTTCCAATCATGATGTAGTAATAGGTGATGTGGGAGTTACACACTTCTCTTATACCTATACATACCGGTGTGGGGAATATGTATAGAGACATTTAGTGGCAGTTTTGGTGGTATGAAATGAGATGAAGCATATTTGAGTTTGTCTCTTAGTGACTCACCTATCAATAGGTAAAGGCTAAGAAACAAGTTCCAACAGGTTTGTTGCAACCCCTTGAGATCTTATAGTGGTAGTGGGACAACATATCCAAGGACTTATCATAGGGATTATGTGCACAGTGAATGTCCATGACACCATTGGGGTGTTATTTGACCAACTCATAAAGTGAGAACACTTTCTTAACATCAAGGAGAAGTTCAGTAGTAAGTTTGGGATAAATGTACATACAATATATTGTTGCCTTCCTGGGGTGCCCTTGATGATTGTATCCAATCATGATGTGCAATTTACATAATAATTATAGAGAGGACTACAGGAGGAATTCAGGACCCATATGATAATGAGTACATCCTTCCACCCACATAACAATTAGTAGGCTGATTGCACTATCTAGTTTTTGTAGGATATGTTGAGGTCTTGTGTGTTAGAATTTATCTGAAGATGTGAGGATCACTTTACATTGGTAGAGTTTTATTACAACAAAAAATACCACTATAACATTGTCATGGAAACTTCTATGGCCATCTATGGGAGACCCTGTAGGTATCCCTTCTATTGGAAAGAGACCGAAAAGTAATCTCTTATGGGCCTAGAGATGTTTCAGGTGACATTGGATAAAGTTCAGGTCATTTGTGAGCATATGAGGACGACCCAAAGTAGATAGAAATCCTATACTAATCACCATCAAAGTCCCTTGGAGATAAATAAGGGCGACCATGTTCCCCTAAGAGTCTCCCTATGACAAGTATTATGGATGTTCTTCTAGGGAGGAATGTTGTCCCTATGGATTATTAGTTGATTTGAGATTGTACATAGGTTTGGTGAGGTTTCATATCACCTTACACTACCCCAAAAGATGGAGCTAGTGCACAAAGTCTTCCATGTATCGTAGTTGAGGTGGTACGTTCATGACACGATTCATGTCATCGAATGGGGAATGTTGGACATCAAGGATGGATCCACCATTATGGAGCACCTGATGGAGATCGAGGATAGATAGGATAAGAACCTGTTTGGATGGACCATTCCTTTGGGTCATGTGTTGTGGCAGCATGGGGACATGAAGGAGAGTTCTTGGGAGTGAGAGATCCAAGTTTGGGATTAGTATCCTAAGTTTTTGGCTTAGTATTTCTTTTTAAGGATGTAAATATTAAAGGAGGGAATGATGTTTAGACTCAATTTTCACTTAATAATACTTTGAAATATTTATATATTTATTTATAAAGCTAGTTGTTGAGAAGACATCCAATTCAAAATAATTGTGTTTCCAAAATTAATTTTACAAAAATAATAAATATATTTTATATTTCACACATGAATATTATTAAATAAAATAGGGAAACTCTAAAATGGTAACTCAGATCAGAAATATAAGGCCATAGTTGAGTTAATAATGTTGTTTTTATGCATAGAGAAACATAAAATTAGTTTTCATGGGGTGTTCAGGCTCCTCGCTCATTGGAGGTATGTTCAGTGATTTAATTAATTCATTCTTTTGTTTCAAAAAAACAAATAACTCTATATGATCACAACCATGATGATTTCTCTAGGGTTATATGCACAATCCCCCTGAGAAATATAGTGAAATTCCTTACTCCTCCATTAGTGAATCTTATTAGGAAATAAAGAATATACATATCAGATCATATCAGAAAGTAGTGAATGAAACATCTTCTCTCAATCATTAGAGGACATGTTCATCATCAATGAAAAATCCATAATTGATGTAGGACTCTTGAATTGGTGTTTTTACACCTTGTATTAAATATATTAAGTATATGCCTCAAATTTCTTCGATTTGAATTATTTTTTAGCCTTTTCATGTTCCTAAGTACTGAAATCATGATTAATTTTAATTGTTTTCTCACCTTGGGTTCCCCATTCTTGATCGACTGGCCAAGAATGCATAGAATCGACCATTTAACCTTTTTTCTTGTCATTTTGCCCATTTTTATTCATGATCATCCATAATTGGACCATATGGTCTCAATTACACAATTTCTGGGTGGTACTGAGCCCGATCAGAACCCTGGATCTGTATCTGTTTCACAAACAAGAAGCAGATCAATAATCTTAGTGCAGATCTAGAGTGTTTATAAGTCATGGATTGTCATTTTGATGATCAGAGGATGGATATAGAATGGTGTAAATTTTGGGACGTTAATAAATCATGAATAATTTCCTTAGTACAACAAGAGTGGATTTCTAGTGAACGATGGCTGGAAATGATGTGAGGCGTCCAGATCTGCTAATATTTGGTCCTTTTAAGGCATGATCTATAATGGATAGGCCTAAAACAAATCATAGATCACAGATATATAGATTTATATATATAGAAAAAAATTACTAAAAAAAATTTTGTAGGATGAACATACGACATGTATCCCACTCAACGGTGAGAACTAGGGTTTCAAAAACATTAAGGATGAAACGATGTGTAACCATCCAACATGCCACGTATCCCTTCCCTAGATTAAAAATCATTGTGATGGATCATGGGGGAAAGATCATGTATGGGAGTACATGACCAGGGAAATATTTCTATACATGATTACAATGACATGACTAAGTCACACAGGAAACACACCATGTGAGGAAAGACACCATATACAGAGTACACGAACATACGGTCCGATACACAGACATGACTAGCAGGATGTAGCCACGGTCGCAGTTAGTGAAGACATGTCATGAAGTCCACCTACACAGTGGGTAATCCTACATGAACAGGGTTCCATTTACTAGCTAGGGACATGTATAAGTAGTGGAGCGAGACCACACACCATGTGGGTCCCCACCACACCGTGAATCCCTTGGTTCATTTTGAGGAAAATTCATAGTTTTGTATTTCCTTCATTTAAACTCATATTTTTTCCCGTGAGTTGCCCATGCTGAGTGTTTTTCTATGTAGAACTCAATGGTACCAGAAGTTGTGGATTTCAAGATATGAGGTGTTTTTTAGGCATATGACTTATTGAGGTGGTACTCGATGATGATAGTGATCAGGTAGGATCACTAGGGGATTCTTTTGAGTGGAACCCCTATCAGATATTGAGTGAGTCCTCAATGATCACAGTGGACCCCCTATAAAATCAAGGCATGAGTCCTCGATCTCTAGAGTAGAACCCCCCATTATCATGGGAGCGGTTCCTCAATAGATACCTCTCAAGTGGAACCCCTATCAACATAGGCATGACTCCTTGTTGACCCGAGTGGAACACACCTATCATACCAGGCAATTGTTCCCTGACCTATCAAGTGGAACATCAAATCAACATGGGAATTCCTCCTCTTCCTTTTAATGTAGAACACACTTATAATCATAGTTAATGGGTCATCATGACACCAGATTTCCTGTAGAGACCCGAAGCCTGACGTACATTTCCATTACATTACTTTTGTTGAATACTTAGTACATAACAAAAACACACACACAAGGATCGTAATAGTTTAGTGTCTTTGGAAACTCGGAATAAATTTTTCTAATCGTGGTGAAAGATCTTCAACATCTCCCATAAAGATCTTACACTTTTTACCTAAAACCTTTCTTTATATCCTGGGGAAAAGAAAACATAAAAGGGTGAGCTCAAATGCTCAGTAAGGGTAAACAAAAGAAATATCAATCACATCGTATTCATAAGAACATAACATTTTGGAAATCATAAGCTGAAAAGAGAGCATAATTTTCATAACATGGGGTAAATCATGGTAGTCAAATGTAATCACAATAATCATAACGTAAAACATGAAACTTTTTGGCATTCACACATAATCATAGAGAATCATTTCTTGTTAGTCAAGACTCATTGCCAAGACTATCTTAGTGGACAAAGTCCCTTTCTGAATTGAGTAACCCTCGTTTCAGTCCTGTTTCACTGAACCAGTATAACCTACCATTCCAGACATGTCTATCTCATGAGATATAAAATCTTTACCCAATGCATTGGAGGGATATATAGGTCCCACCCATCTTATAATGAATCCTTTCTTATGTGTTCCACATAATCATAAACCATACATCATAGCGTAACCCATGTAATAAAAATGGGATTCTTAAACAACATGACATCATAAAACAATTCATATAAGATAAAGGAATTCATAAAAATATTTTCATCACAACATAATCAAACCAATG
Organism: Viscum album; assembly: GCA_963277665.1. Lineage (NCBI taxonomy): Eukaryota > Viridiplantae > Streptophyta > Magnoliopsida > Santalales > Viscaceae > Viscum > Viscum album. Next base: position 645,033,216 of record OY728122.1, read on the forward strand.
TAATAATAGGGATAAAAACAGAACCCTTTTATTATCTTAGATGGAAAATAATTTTGATAAAATACTTGAACTCCATTCTTGAGGAAAATATCCTTTCTACTTCAAAAACATTTTTCCTTTCATAACATGTCATACGACTTTAAAATAAAAGAAGTTGATTAAAAATAAACTTGAATACTTATAAAGGAAGTTTCTTGGAAATAATGTTTTAAAAATCCCTTCATGCCGTATAAGTTAAAAAAAACATTCTTCGTACTTTTGTCGGAAAAGTCAAAAAGTACCTTGTACGAAAAACGAAAAAAGATTCCTTTCATATTCTTTACTAAAAACTCACCAAAAGGTAAAATTGGATTTAAAAAAAAAGTAGGTGGATGGAAATAATATTACATATTCAGGAAACATGGATGTGGATGATAAAATACACCCCAGTAAATACTAAAGTATAAACAATCTCGGATAAAAATGAGATTGTGATATTTCCCTTAACTTAGGTCCGACTTGCTTTGTAAGTGTCCGAACCTCCTGTATGATGATTTAAATCATGTTATTGACTTATTAAAGAATCATATTCATTGTTATTATATCATATATGGTCCACTTATGACTTTATATTACCCGTTCTTTTGTAAATTCATGTTAAAGTAGCGTTTTGGGTAAAATCGTCTCATTTGTCGTTCGTGTTTTTAAATTGTAATTATTCATATGATTACTTAGATCATGATTACTTAATTCCAGAATATAAAACATGATATATATATATATATATTCAGAATATACATATATAATAAATCAGTAAATGGAAAGAAATACACCGTTCATGGAGACGGTAGTCCGTACGTATGCATGAACGCTGTTTTCATTTCCTTATTGAATTGAATGGAATTAAGTAGATGACATACACATAAATAATTCCAGTATCATTATAAGGTCATATATTTCATTAGTACTTATTATATATACCTTATAATCATTCATGAATGGTTAATCATTGAGAATGAATCTCATCGCGTCGTGGAGACGGTAGTCCGTACGTACGCACAAGCGATGATATCGTTCTCATGGTCGTGGAATTGTGTTGAAGTGTATACTATTTCAGTATCAATATAACTTTATAATAATCATATATAATTACTAATTACACCTTTATACTCATCCAATTAAGGTGGTGGCGGAAAATAGATTACACCACGGCGTGGAGACGGTATTCCGTACGTACGCACGCGCGGTGATTTCCTTTTTCCGTAGGATGGATAGAAGGTTAATTAGAATTGTTTCATATTTATAATAACATATCAGTATGTAAGTAATACTGATGTTATTACTTTATCATGAAACAACTAAATAAGAAGAAGTTGAAGAAGAAAAAAAATTGAAAAGATCGGTAATGGATATTACCTCTTCTTTGAAACGCCTCTTTGAATCCTCCACTTAGGGAACAAAGATTGGTCTTTGAAGAAGACCAGGACCTCTAGGATTATTCTAGGGAAGTGGAGAAGGGATTTTGGCAGAGGTTGGACGAGGTTGAGTGCTCAAATTGGTGTGAGGAGAAGGCGGAGGAGGTGCCCTTTTATAAGGGAGGAGAGGGGCACCTTAGGAATATCTCAAAATGTTATTTTATATTAAAGTCAAAATCGGTTTATAATGGTTCCAAAGGGTCTTATTTCGAAGCTAAAGCGGGGATGGGTCGAAATACTATCATCCAATAGGATTTAGACAAGTTTAGGGTATTATTTTAACCTTATCAATTAGATTTAACTCTAAGTTAAATAATTTAACTTTTACCGTGTCTTTTTGTTTTCTTTCACTATATGGTTAATACACTTACTATAACATGCCAAACGAACCCCAAATTGTTTATTATTAATATATATATCTTTATCTAAGTCATTTGGCCGAACCTTAGATTTTTATGAATAAAATAACAATTAATAATATAATATTTTAATTAAAAACAATTTTGTGTCAATTTTGACACTATTTGATATATGATTTTTTTGAAAGTCATAACAGAATTATATGTTCTAAAAAAGTTGATTAAATCAACACTAATATATCATAGTAACCTAGAAAATTAGTGTAATTCATAAAAAGTCTCAAATTACATTCATTAGAGTATTTATAACATCAATTATGTTAATTTTTTCTTTAAAAGGGTAATTACTGCATCATCGTTGTGTCATAAATAAATTAATTTATTTAAAGTCTAAAAATTATAAATAAAATATCATTATGTAGGAAATCATTTTAGATTTCTAATGAATATTTATAGTCGAATTTATCTTATGTATAACCCCATATTAAAAATGTTGTAGTAAATAAACTTTGATTTTAACTCTTTTAACTCTTCTTTGAATTAAATAATAATAAATGTCCTAATCTAATCCAAGTGGGCCTAAATGATAATATTTTACACTTAAGGTTGTTTTTGGTCGAGATAAACTTGTCCAATAGAATTAGGACATGTGTTAGGGTAATATTAATATCATTTTTACCCTTAATTACCCTATTTACTTTTAACCGTGGTAAATAAAAGTAAAAAGTCACTATTCACCAAAAATTATTTTCATCTCATTGAACCACATTTTACTTACTGACATCAACCGTGTCTCTCGGATTTTTGAAATTCCATTCACAGAAGCGGTAAAATTATGTTTTATAAAAAATTCAGTTTTTTTAACTACCACTTAGTAGTTTCACTATTCATCAAAAATTGATGTTTTTCAGAACAATGCCAAAATTTCATCCTAAGCTATATTTCATATTCTGAATTCAAAAATGAAATCTATTTTACCAAATTCATAACATAGAAGTTTCATTAATTAATTTTATAATTAAATCCCGCTGTTAAAATAAATAGCGTGTTTTTAGGAAACAAAATATATCAAAAGATTGACACTTGATTATGTCTGGTTTAAATGTGAAATTACAACCAATGACCAACATTGTATTAAATTGTAAAAATATATTCTAAATATACTTTAAAACCACTCAAATTAATAATTTATCACTATTAATTATTTCGATTAAAAAAGTAATTTTCACTATTCATCAGAATATGAAAGTTATCTGAAAAATACCAAAATTTCACCTTAGGCTAAATTCGATACTCCGAATCCAAAAATGAAGTCCATTTTGAGAGCTAAATTTTCTAAAATTTAAAAAGGTGGTTATTACTATTCATAACGGTTCTTTTTAATAATATTTTAATAGCATATCGTTGTTTCGTGAAACTCAGTATTGCGTACTACACACGCTATTGAGGAAGGTTGCGATTGTGTGTAATGCAAGGAAAGTCAAAGATGCGTGTTGTGCAAGCTCATTTTGGTGTAGCGTACAACACAAGACATTAATAAAATTAAAAAGAATATTTTTCATAAAATCTCGGGCTGTTACATTCTACCCCCCTTAAAATTAATTTCGCCCTCGAAATTCGTCGGGGTTATAAATGGTTTACTATTCGAATGTTTCTTTAATAGAAACCCACATCGTAAAAAGGAATATCAAAACCAATCTTTAAAAACAAAAGTATGAAACGTAACAGTTACCCAAATAAACTAATCACTGGGTTTCCACATAGGTGAAAATATGGATATGGAAGAGAAATCTAACCATCATGTTCTGATTGAGAGTGGTAGAGAACATTGCTATGGAAAAGCCAGCAATCACAAAGCCATAAATTTGTGACGATCTAAGGTACCATCTGATTCATCAGATATAAGATCACTAGGACAACATTTTTGGTTTTCAAGATCATTTCCCTAAAGTTAAAGAATTTGAATTAGAATAAATACTTACTTTATTTTGGTACAATCTCACTGTTGTTCGTGCCTTTAACAATTTCCACTTCATCTATTAAATAAATGAAGTTGAATTTGTTATTCGTGAAGTGTTAGCAGATCATGTGATAGAATGACGGGTCATTCCATCTGTCTCCAACAAAAGGTTAGCAAAAAATTATATACATAAGTCGATCTATAGTGAGATTAATCATATATTGTTCCTAAAATGGACTTATACTTCATATATCATACTTCTTAATATAATAAAACTAGTTTCTACTAAATAGGGACTTCCTGTAGGCCAGTGGTAGGCGATAAAGGCCAGTCGCACTTCGGTTGTGGGTTCGATTCCTACAGCCTTGTCCGACGTGATGGGTTGTCGCCCGTCCTGCAGGTTTTCCTTTTTCTAAAACTATATTACTATAACATCCCATCAATAATATCGAAAAAACTTCTATCCTTAAACAATACTAACTTATGTCCAACATAATCCATTCCAATCTTTAGGCTTATCCATAATACTTCCATCCACTCTCATAACATAGTGAAAACGATTACCAGAGATTTAATACCATCGTTGATCCCCATATAACATAAGATATGTTTTGTTGGTCACATTCCAAACATTCAAAGTCCATAATCATGTATTCTTTTGAATACATTAGTGAAAAAATGAATGCATTTTAAAGTTAACACTTTCCACATACCAAAATCCTCAAAATTCTATATACTCAAACCATGATATCACTTAGTCCTTATATCAATCATGAGCTCATGAATACTGTTAAACATTTCATTTTCTCGTTTTCCCTTCATTATGCGCATAATATCTCAATCACTTTGAATACTCAATGATACAACATTATTTTGGAATCCCATTACATAAACACTTAATCATTCCACCACATCGTTGTCATATTCAACATTGCCAATAGTGATCGCATGTGACTTCCCTTTGTCCTTTTCCTTCAGTGGTTGCTCATGTTGATCATCACTAACCCTTGGATTAGGGAATTTATTAGCATAATGCCCCATTTCCTTTCACTTGAAGCATTGAAGTGTTGGTGGTGCATTCTCTGCAGTGTTTTCTTTATTCACATCATTAGAAACCCTTTTTCCATTACTTCGACACTCAACTGCTCGATGACCTTCTTTTCCACACTTAAAACATTTTATAGTCCCTTTAAGACAATCTCCACCATGCTTCTTTCCACACTTTGTGCATAAGGAAACATTCATCTTCTTTTCACCATTATTCTGAGATTTCTCCTTGAACTCCATCTTTCGTTTCTTGTCAAAACCATGAGATGAATATGTAACACCAACTTCCATTTCTACCTTGATATCACAATGCACAATTTCTTCATAACTACTAAAGTCTCTTATAGCTAATGCCCTTCGAAGACTTGGTTTTAAGCCACTGAAAAATCGATCAACTTTACTTTCAGGTTGGATGATAATTCCAGATGCATACCTTGCAAGTCTTGTAAAATTCGCTTTGTATATACCAACAGATTCATCATCCTTTTGCTTTAGTTCAAGAAACTCCTTCTCTAACTTTGTTCGAAGAATACGAGGGAAGTACTTATTGAAAAATAAGTTCTTGAACTCGTCCCATTCCATGGACTCAATTTCATCTCTTTGCCTTGTATTCTTGATAAGATTCCACCATTGATCAGCTTCACCTTCAAAATGATATACTGCTAAGATGACTTTATCATGTTCAGAACATTGAAGAACTGAAAATATCTTTTCAGTGGTACTGATCCATTGTTCAGCAACAAGTGGATCAGAAGACCCACTGAAAGAATGTGGGCGTTGCCTCATGAAGGACTCAATAGAATATTGTTCCCTTCTCTGCTCATTTGGAAGTCCAGAATGATTCATAGATTGTGTAAGTATAGCAATAAGATTTTTCACTCCATCTCCCATAACATTTGTTTGTTCAGGAGGACAATCATTGCATTGTCCATTGCATTTGTCAACACGGTTCCTTCGGGTTCCAGCCATCGTCTAAAACCCAAAAAGAATAGTGTGAGAGGAAAAAATCATGCTAGGGAAAACAACATAATAAAGGGGGAGTACCTTCAATATCTAACATCTTAGGTTTAATTATATGATCGTTAGCATAGTTCTAGTACTATAACCTATACGTATACTTAACCATAGGGACTTCCCTAGACATACCGTAGAAATATCTCTAGGGATCTCACTAACGTTTTCGCATCCTAGTTTCCAAAGGTTGACTAAACCTTTCCTCTGATACCAACTGCAGAGACCCGAAGCCTGACGTACATTGACATTACATTACTTTTGCGGAATACTTAGTACATAACAAAAACACACACACAAGGATCGTAATAGTTTAGTGTCTTTGGAAACTCGGAATAAATTCTTCTAATCCTGGTGAAAGATCTTCAACATCTCCCATAAAGATCTTCCTTTTTTTACCTAAAACCTTTCTTTATATCCTGGGGAAAAGAAAACATAAAAGGGTGAGCTCAAATGCTCAGTAAGGGTAAACAAAAGAAATATCAATCACATCGTATTCATAAGAACATAACATTTTGGAAATCATAACCTGAAAAGAGAGCATAATTTTCATAACATGGGGTAAATCATGGTAGTGAAATGTAATCACAATAATCATAACTTAAAACATGAAACTTTGTGGCATTCACACATAATCATAGAGAATCATTTCTTGTTAGTAAAGACTCATTGCCAAGACTATCTTAGTGGACAAAGTCCCTTTCTGAATCGAGTAACCCTCGTTTCAGTCCTGTTTCACTGAACCGGTATAACCTACCATTCCAGCCATGTCTATCTCAGGAGATATAAAATCTTTACCCAATGCATTGGAGGGAGATATAGGTCCCACCCATCTTATAATGAATCCTTTCTTATGTGTGCCACATAATCATAAACCATACATCATAGCGTAACCCATGTAATAAAAATGGGATTCTTAAACAACATGACATCATAAAACAATTCATATAAGATAAAGGAATTCATAAAAATATTTCCATCACAACATAATAAAACCAATGTAATAATAGGGATAAAAACAGAACCCTTTTATTATCTTAGATGGAAAATAATTTTGATAAAATACTTGAACTCCATTCTTGAGGAAAATATCCTTTCTACTTCAAAAACATTTTTCCTTTCATAACATGTCATACGACTTTAAAATAAAAGAAGTTGATTAAAAATAAACTTGAAAACTTGTAAAGGAAGTTTCTTGGAAATAATGTTTTATAAATCCCTTCATGCCATATAAGTTAAAAAAACATTCTTCGTACTTTTGTCGGAAAAGTCAAAAAGTACCTTGTACGAAAAACGAAAAAAGATTCCTTTCATATTCTTTACTAAAAACTCACCAAAAGGTAAAATTGGATTTAAAAACAATTTTAGGTGGATTGAAATAATATTACATATTCAGGAAACATGGATGTGGATGATAAAATACACCCCAGTAAATACTAAAGTATAAACAATCTCGGATAAAAATGAGATTGTGATATTTCCCTTACCTTAGGTCAGACTTGCTTTGTAAGTGTCCGAACCTCCTGTATAATGATTTAAATCATGTTATTTACTTATTACAGAATCATATTCATAGTTATTATATCATATATGGTCCACTTATGACTTTATATTACCCGTTCTTTTGTAAATTCATGTTAAAGTAGCGTTTTGGGTAAAATCGTCTCATTTGTCGTTCGTGTTTTTAACTTGTAATTATTCATATGATTACTTAGATCATGATTATTTAATTCCAGAATATAAAACATGATTTATATATATATATTCAGAATATACATATATAATAAATCAGTAAATGGAAAGAAATACACCGTTCATGGAGACGGTAGTCCGTACGTACGCATGAACGCTGTTTTCGTTTCCTTATTTAATTGAATGGAATTAAGTAGATGACATACATATAAATAATTAAAGTATCATTATAAGGTCATATATTTCATTAGTACTTATTATATATACTTTATAATCATTCATGAATGGTTAATCATTGAGAATGAATCTCATCGCGTCGTGGAGACGGTAGTCCGTACGTACGCACGAGCGATGATATCGTTCTCATGGTCGTGGAATTGTGTTGAAGTGTATACTATTTCAGTATCAATATCACTTTATAATAATCATATATAATTACTCATTACACCTTTATACTCATCCAATTAAGGTGGTGGTGGAAAATAGATTACACCACGGCGTGGAGACGGTATTTCGTACGTACGCACGGGCGGTGATTTCCTTTTTCCATAGGAAGGATAGAAGGTTAATTAGAGTTGTTTCATATTTATAATAACATATCAGTATGTAAGTAATACTGATGTTATTACTTTATCATGAAACAACTAAAGAAGAAGAATTTGAAGAAGAATAAAATTGAAAAGATCGGTAATGGATATTACCTCTTCTTTGAAACGCCTCTTTGAATCCTCCACTTAGGGAACTAAGATTGGTCTTTGAAGAATACCAGGACCTCTAGGATTATTCTAGGGAAGTGGAGAAGGGATTTTGGTAGAGTTTGGCCGAGATTGAGTGCTCAAATTGGTGTGAGGAGAAGGGGGAGGAGGTGCCCTTTTATAAGGGAGGAGAGGGGCACCTTAGGAATATCTCAAAATGTTATTTTATATTAAAGTCAAAATCGGTTTATAATGGTTCCAAATTGTCTTCTTTCGAAGATAAAGTGGGTATGGGTCGAAATCATATCATCCAATAGTATTTAGACAAGTTTAGGGTATTATTTTAACCTTGTCAATTAGATTTAACTCTAAGTTAAATAATTTAACTTTTACCGTGTCTTTTTGTTTTCTTTCACTATATGGTTAATACACTTACTATAACATGCCAAACGAACCCCAAATTGTTTATTATTAATATATATATCCTTATCTAAGTCATTTGGCCGAACCTTAGATTTTTAGGAATAAAATAACAATTAATAATATAATATTTTATTTAAAAACTATTTTGTGTCAATTTTGACACTATTTGATATATGATTTTTTTGAAAGTCATAACAGAATTATATGTTTGAATAAAGTTGATTAAATAAACACTAATATATCATAATAACCTATAAAATTAGTGTAATTCATAAAAAGTCTCAAATTACATTCATTAGAGTATTTATAACATCAATTATGTTAATATTTCCTTAAAAGGGTAATTACTGCATCATCGTTGTGTCATAAATAAATTAATTTATTTAAAGTCTAAAAATTTTAAATAAAATATCATTATGTAGGAAATATTTTTATCTTTCTAATGAATATTTATAGTCGAATTGATCATATGTATAACCCCATATTAAAAATGTTTTAGTAAATCAACTTTGATTTTAACTCTTTTAACTCTTCTTTGAATTAAATAATAATAAATGTCCTAATCTAATCCAAGTGGGCCTAAATGATAATATTTTACACTTAAGGTTGTTTTTGGTCGAGATACACTTGTACAATAGAATTAGGACATGTGTTAGGGTAATATTAATATCATTTTTACCCTTAATTACCCTATTTACTTTTAACCGTGGTAAATAAAAGTAAAAAGTTACTATTCACCAAAAATTATTTTCATCTCATTGAACCACATTTTACTTACTGACATCAACCGTGTCTCTTGGATTTTTGAAATTCCATTCACAGAAGCGGTAAAATTAAGTTTTATGAAAAATTCAGTTTTTTTAACTACCACTTAGTAGTTTCACTATTCATCAAAAATTGATGTTTTTTAGAACAATGCCAAAATTTCATCCTAAGCTATATTTCATATTCCGAATTCAAAAATGAAATCTATTTTACCAAATTCATAACATAGAAGTTGCATTAATTAATTTTATAATTAAATCCCGCTGTTAAAATAAATAGCGTGTTTTTAGGAAACAAAATATATCAAAAGATTGACACTTGATTATGTCTGGTTTAAATGTGAAATTACAACCAATGACCAACATTGTATTAAATTGTAAAAATATATTCTAAATATACTTTAAAACCACTCAAATTAATAATTTATCACTATTAATTATTTCGATTAAAAAAGTAATTTTCACTATTCATCAGAATATGAAAGTTATCCGAAAAGTACCAAAATTTCACCTTAGGCTAAATTCGATACTCCGAATCCAAAAATGAAGTCCATTTTGAGAGATAAATTTTCTAAAATTTAAAAATGTGGTTATTACTATTCATAACAGCTAGTTTTAATAATATTTTAATAGCATATCGTTGTTTCGTGAAACTCAGTATTGCGTACTACACACGCTATCGAGGAAGGTTGCGATTGCGTGTAATGCAAGTAAAGTCAAAGATGCGTGTTGTGCAAGCTCATTTTGGTGTAGCGTACAACACAAGACATTAATAAAATTAAAAGGAATATTTTTCATAAAATCTCGGGCTGTTACATTGGCCCCCTTCCCCATCAGCATGGGCAGGAGTCCATTATATATACTTCAGAGTGGAACCCCCTTGATGTACTAGGGAACGTGTCCTCTACTTCAAGTTCTTTCCCATATGGTTCTAAGACATAGTGATAAGGTGTGGCTAGACCTGTGTGGTTACTTTTGGTAAGACGTGTGAGATGTTGGGTATCAATGTTGGGATTTTGGATTTGTTAGGTACTCTTCTTATTAAGATGATTTTTGAGATGGAGATCCCCTTACTCACTTGTTTGTGTTTATTTTCAATGAGAATATATATATATGTATATATATATATATATACTCTTACTCTGTATCCACATGTTGTATTTGGTTACTCTCCTTCTAGGAGTGGAAATGATGTGTGGGTTATACCACATGATTTCCATGTTTACCATCTCATGGTAGGATGAGTCTACTTTCCTGGTATTTGTGGTGAAGACTCGATGATTAGTTCATCTACTCACTATTTTTATCCCCATGTGTTTGGATGAGCTAACGATCAATCATGGTATATATATTCTTCCTCTTTATCAACATGTTGGATTTGCTTAATCTCCTTCTAGGAGTGGCAAAGATGTGTGGGGTATGACGCATTATTTCCATGTTTAGCATCTCTCGGTTGGATGAGTCTAATTTCCTGCTATATGTGGTGAAGACTTCATGAGTATTTCATCTACTCACCGTGTTTATCCCCTTGGGTTTGGATGAGGTTACCTTCAATCTTGGTATATATATTCTTTTTCTATATCCACAAGTTGTATTTGGTTACTCTCCTTATTGGAGTGGCGAAGATATGTGAGGTATGTCGCATGATTTCCATGATTAGCATCTCGTGGTTGGATGAGTCTACTTTCCTACTATTTCTGGCAAAGACTCGATGAGTTGGTCACCTACTCACCATGTTTATCACCATATGTTTGGATGAGCTTACCTTCAATCTTGGTATATATATTCTTCCTCTATATCCACATATTGGGTTTGGTTACTCTCCTTCTAGGAGTGGAAAAGATGCGTGGTGTAAGCCGCATGATTTCTATGTTTATAATCTCATGAATGGATGAGTCTACTTTCCTATTATATGTGGTGAATACTTGATGAGTATTCCATCTACTCACCATGTTTATCCCCTTGTGTTTGGATGATCTTACCTTCAATCTTGGTTTGGTTTGATTTTTAATATTTCACTATACCTTGTGTTATCCACTATCTTTCTCTTCTTATTGTACCTATTATTCCTCCCTTAAACTTTTTGGCATAAGACAGTGTTGGTAAATACACACCCTAACATGGGATTTTCCCACACGTGTCCTGTCTTATAAAGATGACTATTAGGATTACTATGACTTCCGAGGAATTTAGGGATACATGGTGATTGGATGGCGTATGGTGGTTATTTCGTGGGATTATGAGTTAGGCTATCTTTCAACTATTTACTTTTATAGTTTTGTTAGGTTGGGAAATATTTCTGGTTGGGAGTATATTTTTTCCCTTTAATTTTCAGTTTACACTACTGTACATTTTTATCTTCTAGAGGTTCATGCATGATTGGTTTACTTTACACCAGTGTTGCATCTTTTACTCTTTCCCTATGCACTTTTTCATTGAGATGGTTGTGTGTGTGTGTATTGGTACTTTGGAAAAGGCCTCCCAGAGTTAGTTATGCATTCAGTGCTTGTCACCACCCCCTAGCCTTTGGAGATGGGAATGGGTTGGTTATGGATCGAGCCCCATCTAGGGTTGGTTAGAGAAAATAGGGGTACTTTAATATTTCGTAATTTATTGAAAATAAATGACATTTTTATTAAAATCCGTATTTTTCACCAATCACTGAAAAATAATTATGTTCAGGAAAATCCCAAAATTTAACCCAAAGTAAAATTTTATATAAATATTTCTAAAATTATGTTAATTTTGGTCATGATCCATCCTAGTGGGACCCGCCCTACGACTCCCCAAGCCTACCTCCCATAGGCCAGAGGCTGGTGACTAGCACTAAGTAGGCATTTTACTAACATGGGAGGCGTTTCCTAAGTACTTGAACACACACACACACACATATCCAAGCCAAAAAATGCTGAAATGTAAAAAAAATAATTAAGGAACAAAATGCATGCCTACAAATAAACCCAAAAAATAGAGTACGATGGTAAATAAAGTACTGAAAGTAAAATTGAACAAAATACAAGCCCACAAAGAAAAAAAGATTTTGAAAACTAAAATGTACAACCTATAAACACAAAGAGGTACTGGGACTATTGTTTATAGCTATAGGAACCCCTTGTGTTGTAGGGAACTCATATTGCTCAGTCCTGTCCGGGTCCGCCCGGGACTCTTTCAAAAGGTTGCTCATCTGCACAGGACATGACACATGTGTGAAAAGCCCATGCATGGGTGAGTAAAAAAATACTCAGTAGAGGACCCCAAAAACCAAAAATCAATACACAAAGGAAAGTTACAATCAGATATACACATTATTTTTCTACTGAACATATAATAGGTGAACACAATCTATATATACTCAAAACCCATACATGTAGTCTAGAGAGAAGTCACACAACTGCATTGCCCTGCAAGGGATTCCATTTGAAGATTCCACGAAGCACTCATCTAGGAGTAATCACTCCATGAGTCCTGTAGCTCTGACGACATCCATTCGAGAATTATTGTCCTTCGGGAAAAGTCATGAGAGATAGATACACTCATTCCAGGAGAACACACACTTGAGAGGGGGAAGATCATGATACACATATGATGATCACTGTCAGGGCCTTGGTGGATACTGTGAATCATCCGGATTCACCTGATAAGTTGGGGATTGGTTCCCTGTGGGGATAGTCACATCGATACCTGACTCTATCTTGGGTCAAGAATGGATAGAGGATCTCACATCGGGCCTCTCAGAGGGATACCCGACTCTATCCCGGAAAGTCCAGCTGAAGAGATCATACTCCTAAAAAAAGAAATGATACCTGGCCTTCAGAATAACATGAAAAAGGGGCACTAACCCCAACAAAACTTTTCTATGATATGGTGGAAAATAATATCAAGCCATGTACTAAGAAGTATACAATGTGTAGAAGTGTAACGAGCCATGTCTTCTTACCCCAGGTACTACCCATGTACATCGACCCATGTCGAAAGGCTTGTCATGTAGAAGAAGGTATACACGGTGTGTAAGAGAGTTAAATCTTGTGTTCCTCTATACAGGGAGGACTCTGTGTATGCTGGCCAAGTGCTTGTACACGGCTTCAACCTGTGTGTCACATCCCATGTGTCACAACCCGTGTGACTGGTACACAGGGTAAGCCATGCAGCCAGCCTGGTCTGGCCATGTGGTGGAGTACACGACAGTGTACCCCACCCCGTGTCCGTGTATCCCCTAGATACATGCTGCGTCCCATGTAAGGACCCGCATGCCGTGTCCTTTGGTGAACAGACTGTGTCATCACTTCACGCACCGCGAAACCCTAACTGCCACTTAGTCGGACCTAGACGTCGCATTCTTCGGGAAACACACCGAGCATTCTGAAAAGTCCCATGATCGTGAACCTCTACCATCGCACCTTGGGTGGAGCTCCAATCATTGATCCAGCCATTTTTTTCCCCTGAAATATGAGGATTAATGTCGCATCGATGTCTCGAAGTCATCTCTGTTGTTTTTGGGCCTCCGATTGGCCCATAAAATGCATATTGATCCACCTGCATGAAGAATTATCGAAGAATATTCTCTCATAATTCGAGCCGATTCATCATCCACCATTCCCATCACACCTCCATTAGGTTATTGCGATGTAGAATATTTAATTTGGGATCATTACGATGCGAAACAGATTCACAATGATCCATTTTTCGTCACCCTACAAAGAACATGAAGAACGCAGGGGAGAGAGGGGAAGAAAATCTAATTAAAAAAGAGCAACTAAGCTCTCTGTCATTCTTAACAATGTTAATCCAATCCTGTTTGATGGTTATAAACAAAAGGAATCAAAACATAGATTTTTACTATCATGGAATAATCCCCAAAATCATCCCCACAAAAACTACCCCACATCAATGCCCAATCTGCGGATTGACCTCTTCATGGGATGATCTGGATTTTTCATTTAATTGAATAATAAGGAATAACTAAATCAAAATAACAAACCCCAACGTCAATCCAGTTGTAGAACGATCATTGGGTCGCGTTCATTGGCGAGGTTCGTTGAATCCGGGAAGCGTTGATTGATTTTTTCTTCATCATCCGCCAAGAGGTTCTCCTCCAAAAAATCAATCGAAAATCTACAATTTTCTAGGTTATGCAGCTAACCCTATGAACTTTCCATAAGCATGTAATTATAGGCCAGGATTAGGTCACTGTGAAAAATGAAACATTTTAAATAAAATAAATTATTAATTTATTTTATTTTCATTAAAATGTCCAAAAACTAACTCTTGTAGTTGAACTGCACCGGTTGATGTTAGGCCCGCCTAAGGAAAATTCGTTACTCCGAATGCAATGGTTCCCTCAGATTCTTGATCCAGACACCTGTTTAAAAGTTATTCCTCCTCTTTAGGAAAACTGGTTACACGTGTTGTTTAAAAGTTTAATTTATTTTCAAACATTTATTCCGGGTACTCTGGGCCTTGGAACCACACTTCGTTGTATGGTATGGTCTCAAAATAATTCCAGATAATATTTAAAAATAATACATGTAAAATCCAAGACATTAATTTCTCCCCACCATGGGGATTTATTTCACTGAAAATCCAAAACAAGGAAACTCAAAAAGACGTGGGTACTGGGAATGGATCTGAGCCTCCTCCTCCCACGTTCTCTCATAAATATTCTTGTACTGCCACCAGATGCACACCAAGGGAATCGATCACCCACAAAGGATCCTCTCCTACCAATCTTCAGTCTCCATCGGGCACTCAGAAATGGTTGCTCCATCCTCGATGTCTAGCTCTCCCCAGTCGATGACATGTGATGGGTCATGCACATACCTCCTCAACTGCAACACATGGAAGACATAATGTACCTAGTGCAATTGTAGTGGAAGAGACAGGAGGTATGCCACCTTGCAACCTTTGTGTAGTATCTGGAAGGGTTTAATGAATCTCGAAGATAGCTTGCCTCCCTGTTCAAATATCTGCAACCCTCATCGAGGTGAGACCCGAAGGAAGATGTGGTCTCCCTCCTCGAACTCCAAAGGTCTCTGTCATCTGTTAACATAAGACTTCTGCCAGCTTTGTGCAGTCTTCATCCACTCCTGGACGATCTACATATTCTCAGTTGTATCTTGCACCAACTCTGGACCAATGAGTGCTGACTCTCCATGGATGGTTTAGAAAAGTGGTGACCGGTAGGGTATCCTATATAAGGCCTCGAACGACACTATAATAATGGTGGAGTGGTAGTTGTTATTTTACGTAAACTCCACCTGTGGTAGGTGGTCCTCCCATCTACGACAAATGTACAAGATACTGGCCTGCAACATATCTTCCAGATCTAGAATGGTCCTCTCCATCGGACCATCAGTCTAGGGATGGAATGCCTTGCTAAAGAGTAGATAAGTCCCAAAATCCTCTTGCAATCCCTTCCACAACTGTGATGTGAAATGAGTATCGCGATACAAGACTTTCGTCGAAGGGATTCCATGAAGCTGAACTATCTCCTACACGTAGAGGCATCCCAATATCTCTATAAAACTCTAATCTATAATATCTAGGAAGTGGGTCGACTTGGTGAGTCGGTCAATGATCACCTAGATGGATTGGTTCCCCTTGGACATCCGTGGTAAGCATGTCACAAAGTCCATCGATATTCCATCCCACTTCCACTATGAAGCTTACAAGGGGTGAGTTAATCCCATTGGAACATGGTGTTGAGCCTTCATCTGCTGGCATACAGGTCATTGAGAAACAAACTCTCCTACTTCCTTCTTCATGCCTGACCACCAAAACTATCACCAGAGATCCTGGTAAATCTTCCTCTCTCCCGAATGTACCACCAAGTGGGGTTTATGAAACTCCCTTGGGACCTCCTCCCAAGATTCTACTAGTAAAACAATTCATCCAATGAAAAAAAACTATGTTCCCCCCACCTCAAGAATATTTATTAGGAGCATGTCTAGTGCATAACTGAGCACGTAAAGCCTCAAACGCAACATCCTCAAGTTGTGCCTCCCTAACTCGCTGTATGAGTGGATGGGTGACTACCATTTATTGAAGGTGAGTCACATCCCCTCTGTCCACAAAGGATAACTATAACGTGGTTAACTACTCTATCACCTCACTCAACAGCTATGAGATCGACTTTCTGGTAAGATCATCCTACCCCTTTTTCCCATTCCCAGAAGTATAGATGATCTTGAAATCATAGTCCTCGAGGTACTCTATCTAACTCCTCTTTCTCAGATTCAGATCCTTCTACGATAATATGTACTTGAGACTCTGGTGGTTAGAGTATATGATGAACCGCTCACCCATAAGGTAATTTCACAACATGTTCAATGATAAGACTACCGATTCCAACTCGAGAACATGGGTCACAAGGTTTTGATAGTGTGGTATAAGTTGGCGCAAACCATAAGCAATCAATTCCTGTCTCTGAATCAAGACACATCCAAGCCTGGTCCCCGATGCATTTCATAAATCTACGTACTCGACACCATCCTATGAAAATATAATGATTGGGGCGCTCTTCAAACTCTGCCTCAACTACTCGAAATCATGTTGGCACTTCTCCATCCACATGAAGGGTTTCCCCTTCCTATTCAAGGCTGTCATCGGTGCTGATATTTAGGAGAAATCAGGAATGAATCTTTGGTAATATCCTCCCAACCTAAGGAAGCTCTAAACCTCCATCATGCTCTGAGGTGGATCCCATGCTAACACTAAGTCCACCTTGGCTGGGTCCACAGCTACTCCATCTGCTGAAATGACATGTCCCAGAAAGTGGAACTCCCAAATCTAGAACTAGAACTTCGAGATCTTCCCCTAAAGTTAGTGATTTCAGAGTAAATATAGAACCATCTGCATGTTTCTAGCATGCTCCTCCTCCGATGCCAAGTACACAAGGATGTCATTCACGAAGACCACTATGAACCGGTCCAAGTACAGTTGGAAGATTCGGTTCATCAGTCGCATGAACATTGTTGGGGTGTTCATCATGCCGAAAGACATAAACAAGTACTCATTGTGACCATAGCATCATCTAAAAGATGTATTCATTATATCCTCATCATGTACTCGTAACTAGTGGTAATCTGACCAAAGGTCAACCTTCAAGAACAATTGTGCCCCTCTCAGCTGGTTGAAGAGGTCATCGATCCTCGGAAGTGGATACTTTTCCTCTACCGTTACTTGGTTCATGCGTCGGTAATCCATGCAAAACCTCAAACTCCCATTTTCCTTCTTGGAAAACAATAATGGGGCCGCCTATGGTGAAATGATAGGTCTTATGAAAACCATTCTTTGAGAAACCTCCAACTGCTTCCTCAGCTCGCGATGCTCTACAGGGGCCATACGATATGATGATGAGGAAATTGGTGTCGTCCCATGGTGTAAGTCGATGAAAATTTTGATTTCCCGGTGGCGAGGTAGTCCTGGAACATCATTGGGAAAGACATCCTTGTACCATTCCACTACTTTTGGGAACTAGAAGATCACAAAATCTACTGCTCCGAGGGTAAGGCGAGCCAACTCATGAGTGATTGGTGGTACCCTCCTACGCATGAGCCGATTTTATGCTGCATGAGTCTCCCTTACACTGACAAAGGAAAACCTCATCCCATCTCTGCAGACACACCACACTCTTCGCCTAAAATAGTGAATTTGGCCATGTACCAAGGATAACCAATCCATACTGAGAATGATGTCATAAGGCCTTGACGCTACAACCATGAGGTTCCAACCAAAACTATATCCTCTATGGATAAGATCACGCTGTCTTCCAAGGTGTTTGATCATCGAGTCTTCTCCCATAGGTGTCTCCAAGTGTAAGGATCGAGTCAACGGCTCTACTGGAATCTCCAGATTTTTCACAAGACATGTGGTGAGGAAGGAATGAATGGCACCAGTGTCGATAAGTATGGAAGATAAAGTAGAGAACAACTAGATCGTACCTCAGATCATCCATGGAGTCCCCGCTCATATGCCTTGACTGCATGTAGTTTTCCCGCCCATGTCCCCCAGTTCCCTAAGCCCGGGGCGGACCTCCTGGGGGTGGTGGTGGAAGTAGATCAAAGTGTCCGCCACCACCCACAGCTCTCCTTGCTCCTCTGCCATGTCTACCACCTGGAGGGTCTGTCTGCTCTACTCTCTACCTCTACCTCAGTGGTCCATCCACTACCTCCCCATCAGCAGCTCAACGGGTCAAACAATCTCTAGAGAGATGTCCCCTACCGTCGCATGAGTAAAATCACCTCTACATAGGCTGACTGGATACATCCTGAGAGCCCTGGACTACCAAACCCCTATCCTAGGTCCTCTTCTGATGTCTCCCATGTCCTAATCCATGTTCCTGACGTTGGCTCCCGGCTGCTGAGGTCTCTGCCCCTGTCTGCCAGCTGCTGACTTCCGTGAGTTGTCTATGCTCTGCCAAGAAGCTCTCAATCACCAAGGCCCGCTCAAGCACTCTGGCATATGTTGGAATGAAAAGAGGCAAGACACTAGCTCGAATGTCCCATCGTAGACCTCACTAGAATATCCAAGCTTTGATGTACTAATCCATGACCATATCTATCGAGCACCTGGTGAGGATTGTGTGTCTTATTAAAATTTGGTGAAATTTGCAAGAAATTCAAGGATGTAATGGATAACACTGGGAGTGTACCACACCATGTTACTGAATGTTTCATAATTTTGTATTACTCTCTGTGTTTTTATGGTATATGACTTGTTTTATTTAGTTATATATATATATATATAAATGTTATGGATATTTTCAAATGAATTTTTGTTTTTTATTGATTGAGAAAGGGGCTGGAATATATAGATAGTTCCCATGGTGATTTGTGATGGACAAGGTGAATTCTATAAACATGGGATAATTATATAAATATGGTATATAGTCCCAAATTTTACTGATATCAAGGTAAATTTATTTTTATGATGTGTATATGGGGGAATGTGTAATCAACCAACCAGAGTGATAGTTGGGGGTAGTGTGATTACTGAAAATTTGGTATGAACTATTATAGTTTTGGTAGATATCCTACATGTGTTACCTTATATTATTAGTCTATATGAAACCCTGATAAGGTGGTGGACTTATTTTTTACAGTGAGAGACAACATAGGGAATCTTTATCATCAGGTAATTCCATGAATAGCCTAATGGGGCCTTGTTTGAGGTCATGTGGCATAAAATTGGGGCTGAAGAGTGTTTTTGTCTTCATGACGGGTTTAATGAGATAAAATATGAGAATTGAGTTATACTATATTGATATCCAATGATAATGAATGAATTTTTTCATAAATTAGTTACATTACTATTCTAAAATGTAAATAATGTTACATATAGGGTTAAATCAGTATGTAATCACCTGATTTTTGGATAGTATTTGGGGTCTAGATGATGGATGTGTTACATGTGAGCCATATATATTTTCCAAGATTTTAGTGGGTGACTTATGTGATAGAATATAGAAATTATGTTAGAGAAACAATGGTGTTATAATATTATATTTCAATATATATTGATGTTTAAATACCATGTGGTAAGAAAATGTTAAGTCAACTCAATGACCTTAGGCATAGGAAAATATAGGTTATTGCCTTGGAAACAATATCACTGGTGTGGTGAATATCGAGAGTTATGAGCTAATCCTATAAAATTTGAGGCCCATCATGTGTATTAGTTTTCATGATGAAAAATTTGGGATCACCACTATTAACTATATACTATTTGATAAAGATGTCTGAGTATGAAATGAATGACTTGTGATGTATTATTGGTTAGGGATAGGGTTGTGTAATTTAGGTACCTGACTTTGATTTTATCCAAATTTTTTGTTGTATGTTATACATTGAATACTTTTCTATTATTACAATTATTTTAGGGCAGATGTTCTAAATCTATTAGTGGAATAATAATTTTATGTTGTATGTAACCTCCATAGACATGTTTTCAAGATAAAAAATTGTACCCTCTGAGATTGGTATTGTCTCATTCACTATAAAAATATATAGATCTCAAACATAGTGGATTATATCATCTTAATAGAGAGTTCTACCTATTTTATTCCAATGGAATTTTGTTCACCATAAGTAGAGGTAGTTTCCACCCATAGTTAATTTTAACCAAAATATGGAATGTGTTATCCATCAAAGAACACTAATATCCATCAAAGAACACTAATATCTCATTGAACATAAGTATAAATTGTTTATTTCTATAGTAAATTATATATTGAAGACTAGGATTTATAGTCATATGAGATTGTTGATATCTTGTTCATGACAACAAGAGATAGATTTTTGCATTAGTTTCTATTTTCCTTCAGGTAGAGAGTGTTACCCATCTTAGGTCAATCATATCTTATTCAATATAAATGATCAATATAAACATAAGAATATGATTCCATAACTAGAAATGTGATGTGTAACCATATTAAACTAGTGAAACCCCATCCACATCATTTTCGAAAGAGTTTATTTCCATTGGTGTGTGATACCAAGTTCACCCCGACTTCCAATGTAATTGTTTGTGCCCAATTGGGATTATGGATACTGAGTTCACCTATTAAGGTAAAACATTGATCGAACATTAGTGTAACTTTTCCAAGAATGAAGACTAAACAATATAAATTATCTCTATATTGATGATGTTAATGTTATATGGTAAATTCTATCATCTATACCTCCATTAGAAAATATTTAAATGATCTAACCATTAGGATGACTTCTTTAACACCTTATTGAATAAAACACATATACATTTGATTATATACTATATCTCAATTATGATGTACATTGAGAAATACAATTTATTTTAGGTTTATAAATTGTTTGTTTCCTCCATGTTTTATAGACCCACACAGCATGTGTTTCATGGTAGATATGAATATCTCATATATGGTATATAGGATAGGGTTGAGGCTATATCTTTAGGTGAATTAGAAACAGGATTTCAATATTTATGAGGTTATATGACTAATCCAAGGTCAAAGACTGAAATATTGATCTTCTTATTAGTTTATTTTTAGTTTTTCATTTTCATTGTATATAATTGTCTATCAAAGTGCTCTCTATGGAGGTATAAGAGTATATAATTTTCATTGGTTTATTTTATTATATCATGGTGATAATTGATTATCGTGGTATAAATTTTTCTATAAATTGATATGTGAAACTCTAATTTCAAATCAATATAAATATTTTTATGTTATTTTTTATTATTTTATGAGATGATTTAAATAATATATTCTCAAAATGTTATATGATATAACCCCTTCTACCAGATGGATTCTGATGGAATTTGGGAATGTGTCACTGATGTCACACAACTCATATACTCGATCCTTTTGGTAGTTACCCTGGATAAATTTTATTAATTATAATTTTAGAGTTCATCCTAACCCATAAATGGTAAAAAGATAAAAAAAATCACTTGAGTTTTTAGAGGATATTACAAATCCACCTCAAAGCATCAATATTAAAAATTATCACCCCCACCTATGTGGGGAAAATATAATGAGAATTTGTAATTATGGCGTCATAATCCATATATCTTTGTTAACAATTTTTTTAGATCCATGAATTTCAAATATATTTTCAAATAGAGAGTATGATGGGAAAATTTTTCATAAGAGTGATCTTAAAATCCTCTATTAGTCAACCCTCTAACATTATTTTCTTATATCATTACATCCCACCAATTGAGAGTAACTCCTTTAAGCATGGTTAATTTAATGATGACAATTAATTATTCAGGGATTTTAGTACATTAAATAAGGTAATGGATGTATTTTATATATTTTTTAAATTCTTAATTTCTAATGTCAATCAAAGATGTTATGTAAACATGAATATAGATGTCTCAAATAACACATGCAGTAGAGAATTTCCTTCAAGATAATATATACTATAAATCACGCACTAGATGATAAACTCCTTCAATGACCATTAGGTCAATGGATGTCTATTTAGGTTATGTGTGCTCTAATTTTACCTCTTTTTGGATAATTTGTGTTTATCATATTGGTTTACTATAAATTAGAGTAATTTATAATAAAAAATTAACCAATCATGGAAATAATGTTATATAAATTAAATGACATAAATGGTTAATGTAAAACCCTTACCTTATTTATTTTATTCACATTAATCACATTTAAATATAGTTTAAACCATATATCAAGTGATTCCAAAATATATTTTCTATAAGTAGTAATAAAATATATAACAATCAATTATGAAAATGTCAATTTATTACTAAAATCAATTACTTTAAGTATTACATTTATCTAGTCATCAATTATAAACATGTAAATTTTAAAAGAATTCAAAAAAACACATTATCATTAATTCTTATAAGTATATACCAATGATTTAGGAAATAAAAGATATATAAGACTAAATAGAGAAGTAATATCCATATGGTCTTCTCTTTATCACCAAAAAATTATGAACATGACTATGATACCATTTCGTAATAATCCTTAATAGATAAGAGTGTTATATAATAATAATTATAAGGCCTTGAGTGCCCATACTTATTTCCTGATGTCATCATATATGTCAATGGACTATGTAATAGGTGTAATTCAATAAATCTTCAATATGATTTTCTAAAAAATTTAAAAGAAAATAATATTTAAATATATGTGAATACTAAAATACATATCATCATTAACATTTCATTTTGATTAAAGATAATGAAAACTATAACAAAGAATTAAAAAAACCAGTTTGGGGCCTAAAATAATGAAGACCCAATTAGTCCCCCCTAATAAAGTCAAACCCCTCCCAATCCTACTGATGAGAACTTGAAAAACAAATGACATGATTACCTTGATCAGCCACTACCATTGAAGCAAGACAATCTTCCACATTGAACCCAGTTCCCTATCAGTGCATGGATAGGTTGTTGAATCATAAAACTATTCCACTAAAAAGAAATCAAAGAAGTAGAATCATTCCATTTCTTAAAACCATTAACCAAATCAATCAGTAGTTATTTCTTGCTCATAAAAATGTACCATTCCATGGAAAGAGTACCTTCAAATATGGACATGTTTCCTACCTTCCAGATGCACCAACAGCCTGCACTTTAGATTACAGCTCCGGCCATTTTTTTTATCACTCACCATTAATAGCATGGGACCGTCTTTTTAGGAAAAAAAATCAGCAAGATCAGGTGAAAAGATACCAATAAACCCTCCAAATGATCTCCATACTACTGTGGACCAATCACTCTAAAAAAAGTGATGATAAACTTCCTCCTCCTTGTATAACTTGTAAAAATGTCATTTAGCATCCAGGATAATCCCTACCATCCTCATATTCTCATCTCTAGGAATAGCCTGGTTTCTTATCCAACCTATAATAATGTTAAACTTGTTTGGAATAAAACTACACCATACCTCTTTATTCCATGTAACATGTTGCCCTTGAGGATTTGAGATCTATATAATGTTATTTATGGAATAATACCCTGTATTATATGTAGTAAACACACACCTATCAATTTTATATTTTAATATAATATAGTCAAAATCCCCCCTTTGACCCTCATCTAGAACTTTATTTTTGAACCATGGATGTTCACTGGCCTCCTTGATGGATATTAAAGGACTAGGGTAGCCCGAATAACCCAATATTGAAGCCTCCCAAATATGAAACCAAAAATATAACTCCCCCTTCCCTAGAATCCACCTTGAATGATGTCCAATGACTGAGATAATATCCTGGATTAAGGACCAAAAATGATATCCATTTGAACTATAATTTTCCTCATATTTAGTCCCTTTAGTGGACATAATCTTCCCTTACAGAGTACGCTCATTCACCATCTTCCAAGAATTTTTTTCATGCAAGAAGTGAATTGTTTTATCCAGGCCTCTCACTCTAATCCCACCTTTCTGAATAGTTCTATCCATCCTACCCCATGGTTTCCAATGGTGTTTCCCCTCAGATAAGGCATAACATATGAACTCTTCCATAACGTAATCAATGTAAGAGAGGACTCCCATGTGAATACTATTGGATGAGAGAGCATGTATAGAATGAAAGTTAACACACTTTTTATTAGATTTATATGGCCTTTGAAGGATAAGAAATAATTTTTCCTATTCAGAACACGATTCATAATCCTGTTCACAATATAGTCAAAGTCCTAGATTTGATGACTTCTAGGAGAAATAGGAGATCCAAGATACTTTGTATGGAAAACCCCCCTCTATATATTCCTTCTACTACCTAGGTATTATACTTGTCTATCAGCGCACTTATTTGAGATAAAAATACTTCGCTTGGACCTATTAACCAGCTGACCACTCCAAAAACAATACTCATCTCAGATCCTATTTAACCCACAAACCAATATTCCACTAGAATTACCGAAAATTAGAGCATCATCTGCAAACATCATGTAAGATATTGAGGGTTGATTCATTTTACTACGATACAGAAGGATGCTTCTTGTGGATATATTTTTGTTAATAAGGTGACTTAATGTATCTTTCATAAGTATAATGAAATTAGGAGATATTGGGTACCCTCGTCTAAGTCCATGGGAAGACTTGAAGATACCATAGGTACTCCCCATAAAATAAACTGCCATCCAAGATGAGCTAAAACATCTAAAACTAATATCCAAAGTCAAATTGGAAAGACCCATGCCTTCGATCACACTATTGATAAAGCGCCATTCAATTATGTCATATGCATTATTCATATCAAGATTAAATTCCATATTTGAACCATATGTTTTGAAGTAATATCCTGAATCATTTCTTGGTCCAATACAACTACACCCTAACTCGATCAGACTTTTACCAAACCACGTTGTTTTAAGGAGACCCACCAAGGCACATACATGGATAACCACCTATTGAAAATACTAGATAGTATCTTATATGGAAAATTACACATACTTACCAGCCTATAGTCAAGTATCGAAGGTGGATTTTTAAATTTACGAAGCATAACCAAAGTTTTATCCCCTACTACTCTTGGTAAGGAACCACCCTGAAAAAAAGTCTCGAATGGCCATGATAATATCATATTTTATAATCTCCCATAACCCCCTGTAAAATGATCCTAGAAAACTATCCAGGCCCGAAGAAACTTTTTGTTTAAGACACATCATAACATCATAAATCACCCTTTCATCTAGTATAGCTTCCAATAAAGAATTTTCATTATCAGATTGTAGGTTGGGAATCACCTCAAACAGTTCAGAATTACCTCTAGGATACCCATTTGACATATTTAGATTGGAACATGCAAGTAAATTTTTAAAAAATGAGAAATCCATATTTCCAATCACCTATCTATCATCTGATGATGTCCCATATTCAAGAAGAATATTCGGTTTAAAAAACCTTCTCCTTTCTTTAATATGTTCATGGAAGTAGTCTGAGTTTTTATCTCCATCATAAAAATACTTCTCTATCATCCTTCCCTAGCTACACGCTCCTGTTTTAAGACTAGTTTAGCTAACATGTTTTTCTTTATATATAGATCCTCATAATTTGTCTCATTCGATGCTTCTTTAAGAGATCTTTCCAATCTATCAACTTCCTTTTTTAAATTTTCCACTTCCTGGTCTAAAGTAGGAATGTCCTTCTCCTAGGCCTGAAGTTTTTTTTGAAATGTCTCAGTTTTTTGTGTTAATAACCCTAAGAAAAACCTTGAATATCATTACCCCAACTATCATTTAATAGATTTTGATACCCCTACACACCAACCCAATGATTATAGAATCTAAACCTACCATTACAATCCAACCTATGTGGAAAAGCGATAAGCCGTGGCGAGTGGTCTGAGATACCACGAACAAGATGTTCCACCTTAGTATAGGGAAACCTTTCAATAGCATGCATATTCACAAAAAAACTATGCAACCATCTCCAGTATCTATGATAACCTTTCTACTTGTTACACCATGTAAAATAGTCACTAGAATAACCCATGTCTATAAGACCTCATCCAGCCATAAACTAAAGAAACCTCATGCTAGCCACATGAGGAAAGGTACCTCGACCTTTCTTCTCATATAGTTTAAAAATAATATTAAAATCTACACCAAAAAACAAATGGTATTACTCTAGATCAAAGATATACAAAGCCTACCACAAAGGCTCATGTGTTTTTGTATCACAACTCCCATAAAAAATGGATATATACAACAACTCCATACCTATTTTGATTGTTACTAAAATATATTGTTCACCATCTTTAATCTGATCCACCTTCATTTCCTTTTTCAAAAAATCCATATATGGTGATCATTCGGTTCTTCATGTAAACCCAAATGAATCTTGAGTCTATATAAAAACTCGTTAACTCTATATGGGTTATGCTTGTGCTCTAGAATAGTAGTAATACCTAACATGTGTTCTTTATTTCTATGGCCAAAAAAATTTGTCTTCACTCGGGTGCCAATGCCACAGTTTCTTTGGTGAAGCCGAAAAGTACCAGATCCGTTGAGTTCTCCCTCCCACATTTCTCAGAGGGAAATTATTTACATGGCTTTTATAGATATGGGAAACAATAATACATTTCCTACCATCCTCCATTTTTCCTTTAGATGAAAACCATGCTTCATTTTCCATTAACAGTAATTTACGTGACTCTCTGCAGCCACCTAGAAATGTTCAACTTCATCTCTTTCTTGGATAGCCTCTGTTCTAGACTCACTCAACACCATATGTAATTTGGAAAATATAGTACCAAACACAGACTAATTCTAAAACCCAGCATATGAAAACTTGAAACCTTGAACATTTATATACACACCCGTTAAACCATTAACAATAAATGGACTTAGATAACCCTCGTTATTTGGAATATCAAAAGTCTGAGAGTATTCATTCACTTCTAGGATATTACCTCTGCGGGTTTGTTCAAAGGATACATGAGTGACATTAGTTACCTTCTCACTCTGCATAGAAACAATATCAGATATCTTATAAATTTTGGACATGGTAGGATCTGTATTATGGAAGTCAGCTCGTCGTCACTTCTTGTAGACTTTTATCGAGTGGACCTGTAAAGAACTGGGAGAACTCTACCTTGGCAGCACATGATAAACAATATCATGATTCCAAGAAATTGATTCTTTCACATTCAATGAGATATTATTCAGGAGAGGTGTAGACATGTCTAATTAAACACATATCCTTGCAAAAGAGACATCCACATAATTACAGGTTCTGGTATCAGAACAAAGAAACCCTCAAAGATAATCCCCAATTACTCTAATAATAGACTCATTATGCATCATTAGAGGCAAAAATGGTAGAGAAATCCACGCCACTGCTTGAAGACTTTCCCTCCCTTTATGGACATTGATCGACCATCGAGTCAAATTAAATCACTGAAAACCCATGATATGGGGAGCATTGCACCATGCTTGAATGAAATCCAACACTGAATCAATGATTAAGAAGAAAGAAACCCGATGAACTGAAGAAATATTTATCGTAAAATAAATCCCCCATGAATCCACAAACCACTAGAAAATAAATAAAGGTGGATTTGTAGATCCAAATCACACAAAACAATTCTATTCCAGACAATCAACAACCTCTTCATATGCCTCCGATGAGATCTGCACAGTCAGAACAGAATCGTCCCTATAGATCAACGAGGAAAACAGTTGAATTTTAAGAAATCCAAATGCTCTTGGACCCTGGGATGAGCAAGATAGATATTCCTTGATTGATGTTGGGCCATGCCCGTCTGCATAGAAGGATCCAAATACTAGTGCCTGTACGGGGCCAAGATCAATGGTTACTGATGCCGGAATCCTAATCAAAGAGTAACCCGAAGTATACACAGATGGAGGTTTTTGGAAAACTACAAGCGTATGGGGTGCGTTCTTCAAATTAGACATAACATGCATCTTCAATGTAAAAACTACATACAATTTTTAGTCCCTAAGCTTCATGGTCAAATTAGAATGGTAAGATAAAAACTCCTGCATAGACTGTAGCTTTTCTCTTGTGCACACTCCCTTTTACATTGCCAATGAAGATTTATTAGATGATGCCGAAAAGGACCAGCACTATTCAGGTATCCCTCTCACCTTTCTTAGAGGAGAATGATTTATATAGCTTTAATAGATTGAGGAAACTATAACACTTTTCCTATAATCCTCTCATTTTCCATTAGAGGAATACCACACTTCATTTTCCTTTAATAGAAATTTTCATGACACTCTACACCCACCTGGAAATGATTTAACTTCATATCTTTCTTATAAATCATATGTTCTGGACACACTCAACACCAGAGGAAATTTAGACAACAACGTACCAACCACATACTGATTCTCCAACCCTTCCCATGAAAACTTGAAACCTTGAACATTTATACACACACACACTAGTTAATCCATTCATCATAGATGGCCACAGATAACCCACCTCATATGGGATACTCAAAGTCTAGGATTAGTCATTTCCATTTAGACTAAAATACATATATTCATGAAAGGATTAAAAATATACAAAGTCACAAATTATATGGAATGTAAATAAATCATGTATAAATATAAACATAGAAAATCCATATATCCAATAACTAATTAGGTGGAATAAAAATTATACTATCCAATATTGATATCCTAAAACGTCTAACTTATATATTATTCCTCTAAACCATTATGTATCATGTTTTGGGCCTTTACCTTTTATGGATCATAGAAAGGATGATTTACATATACCCCATGGGATAAAAGTATGGCATGAGTATAAGGTACCCCGTAGCAGATCATTACCTACTCCCGTAAAATTACTATATATTAAAGTGTTTGTATTGGTTACAAAATTTTTTAATATAATTAAATAATTAATAAAATCAAACATTAATATAATTGATGGTAGTAAAATAAAATAGTTACATATTGAATCAGTTGACACATGCTAACAAGGCTAGTGTGAAAACATACATTATATGCTTCAATAAAGTCATATAATTTAAGATGAAATGTCCAAACACCCTCATTGGATTTAATATATGGGAAATATTCATTTTTAACAACTTATATGGGGTTTCAATGAGGGAAATAAATAATTATCAACAAGAACATAATACATGATATCAAACCATTTCCAGGACCTATAATTTAATGAATTACTACGATTTAAATAACATTCAACCCCATCTATAGTCTAAGGAGTCTAGATTTGTAATTTTAAGGAATAAATATTCTCTACTTATCATCCTATAAAATTATATTACCACATAAATAACACAAATAATAATATATATCCAATTTTAACTTAAGGAATTTATGGTAATGATTTTAAAAAATCAAGGCAATGAAAATGAGAAGGGCAAGTAATATAATTAGGAATATGATCATTATTAAAATATTTTTATATAATAAAAAAAATGTTTCAAATATATCATACACTTACCCCTCTTTATATTTACATAAAAATTTCAACTGTAACATCCCCTAATTGACATGAATATTTTATTTATTCATTTTCCTTCTCAAATTATGATTGAAATTTTTAGATGAATTTCTACAGATATTTATCACCAATATTGTTTCCTTAACAGTTTTTCATTAAAATATCAATTCCAGTTTAACGAAATTTAAATAATGTATAATATATCTTTTAAAATATAAATGATTCAATATAACATCAATATTTTCTTATGGTAATTAATTCATTAAAATATAATGGTTTTCAAAGTATGATAAATATTTTATTAGTCCCAAAATTTTAATATAAATCCATTTAATGTAATGAAATATACCATTTTAAATAAAATATATGTCATTTATGCACTAAAATAATACTATATCATGAATTATTTCTGAAATTACAGTTTATTTAATTTTTAAATTATTTTAACTATATTCTATATATTTTAATGAAAAAAATCATTAATAAAATTTGAAGTAATATATTTTTTTAATAAAATGAAAATATTTGTTATATATTATTTGAAAAATTATTTCCTCTTACATATAGTGTGTAATTATCATAAAATAGTTTGATAATTTAGTCGTTAACAAAAAATTGTAATCATTATTTATATAGTCCATTTCACTAAAATCTTTATCTAGATTATACATTTAAAATATAAAATCCAATTAATGTGGATAATAATTTCATAAAATTTCAATTTATTTCAAGTATAAATAATTAATTATCAAGTATATAATAATTAATAAAATATAATAAAAATAAATTTAATCACTTGTAAAAAAATTAAATGGTTTATTTTTTTTAAAATGTTTTCCATACGATATAATATTTTATTTAAATGATACATTCCTAAATTAAAATTTCCATTTTATAAAAAGTTATTAATTTTTGAAGATAGCACATCAAAATTATCAAATGGTTAATTTTTTATAATTTTCAAAGACAACTGGATTTTTTGGTAAAACATAAATAATGTATGAAAATATTATTGGATTTATGAAATTCTAATTACATAAAAGTGATTTAATAGATGCTATAAATTGATTTTACCAATCAAAAATTAATTTTAATTGAATATAATTTATTTTAAATAGATAATATTATCTTTCTAAACCTATAATGATTTTTTCAAAACATAAAGTATTTTTTAGATTTTGAAAACAATAATTTATGAAAGATATTCTTATCAACCTCCAAAATAATATATAATAAATGTGGCTTATCTCATAAACTATCAAAATATTAAAAACATCCAAATTATATAAATAATAGTTTCAATACTTTAGATTCCCATGATTTTTTCCTTTTTTATTAACAAGATATCCAAAGAAAAAATCTAGAAATTAGTTAAGAAATCACCCACATTTTCTATAAATACGCACCCATTCTCCCATTAATATTCAAAAAAAATTCTTTTAGCTAGATGTTACTTAAAAAATTTCTCTCTATAGTAAACCTAAATAGTTTATATGGTTCTAATAAACTACTCTCAATCTCATTAAGACACCCTTTATGGTAAGGGTTCCCAATCCTTCTCTTTCATTTTCAATTAAAAATTATTTTTTATAATTTAATTGAATATAATTTTTACATACTTCCATGACTTTAATTTATGTTTATTATTGTCTATTTTATAGATATTTAATAAGGATTGTTTTTCCAACTCATTATAACCTTTTATTAATCTATTATTTTTCAGAAGTAAGGGTTTTTTATCATTTCTTTCAAATTGTTACTCATATTTACCATATTGTATCATTTATTACTTGCAAATTATTATTCAAATGTTTTATATATTTCATTTTATGTTGTTTTCTTATCTTATTCCATCCAATTAAGTATCTCTATCACTCTTGTATGTTCTTAATCATAAGGCGTTACGATTGTTACACATTATCATACACATAATACATCATATTATCATTGTAAAGTAAAGAGAGTATGTGGTTTTCCTACGATGTAATCCCTATATGGATGAAAATGTGTATGTGGCTCTATAAAAGATTCAACTAGGGTTAATGAACATTAAAAAGGCTAGATAAATACTAACTGATTCTTCAGTTGATGTAGAAAAGGAGGGCCTTACTGCAAACCTTGTTTGACACTCATTAGGGATATGTTGTGGATAATTCATGAACTCATTAAACCCCATAATAAAGGACTATTTCCTATTGATAAACCTACACCATGATATTGTTATCTAATACTACCTTGTAAATTTTCTTCCTCATTCCCATGTTCCTATATAAATGTGGTGTGGTTGAAATGAAATATCTATTGGACGAATGATTCATCCCAATTTTTTCATTTCTTTGTCATCAATTATGGAAAATTATTCTAATAATTTCTTCCCCTTTTTGATACCTATGTATGATTGTTATATTTGAATGTTATTCACCATGATAATCATATATCAATTGACTAGGAGAATTATTGGATAAACCATATACCCTTTATCTATATGGTGTAAATAATTTACAGTTAATTAACGTGATTACAAGGTTTTCATCTAGAAATATTCAAAAATTCATTATATAACCATTTAATTTCCATGTCTTCATCATGTTATGATTAATGATGGATTTATATATGTTTTCCATATGCGTCACACATATGCATGTTCATATTATGATGATATAGGTGTTCATAAAATTATATATCCATCCAATTTATTGGGTAATGTTTTATATCTCATTAGATGATATATAGGGGATTTGGAATTAATCAGATCTACAATGTGAATTTTTCCACTATGTCATGTTGTCTTAGTAGTTATACATGACTTATGTTTGTGAAGAAATTTTTTAGTTAATTCCCACATTCTTATTCCCTAATGGTTATAATGATCCAATTAAATATTGTATCTTATGAAATGTTTCTATAATTGATTCAAGGTTATATTTATTCTATTGACATCTCATCCTATTTTATGCCTTGGATAATGAATATTTTCTCTTTTTTCTTTCACTATTCCAAATTTTGTATTTAGTGGAGGGTTTTTTTGTTTGGGGGCGGCTTAAACCACCTCTAAATCATTCTGCAGTGGTTTTGGAAAACCACCGCTAAATCGTGTGTCGGGAAATAATTAGCGGTGGTTTTTGGCAGTGGTTAAAACTATCACTAAATCATTTTAATTTTTTTTTATTTTTTTATTTCTTTTAATTTTTTATTTTTTTTATTTTTTATATTTGTAATTTTTTTATTTTCGTAATTTTTTTATTAATTTTTTTATATTTATTTATTTATTTATTTTAGAAATTTATTTATTTATTATTATATTTTATTTTCTTAATTTATTTATTATTACCATGCACATGCATATCTCCATGCACACACCCATGCCATATAAAGAAATTCTGTGTTGTGTGAGATTTAAACCCCTTTCCTCTTGCTTGTTCTCTAAAGACTTTACGACTCTAGGAGGCTCTTCATGTGGTTAATAAATCAAATTTAATATACTTATACATATATATATTAATTAAAAAAAAGTAATACATAACAAAAAGATACACACTAAATAATTATTAATCAATAATGATTAATCAATAATTAATAACCAATAATCAATAATTAATAATATATAATATATAACATATAACATATAACATATAACATATAATATATAAGACATAATATATAATACATAATATATCATGCATAATTTCTAACACATAATATATTATATATTATATATAATATATAATATATAATATATTATATATTATATATATTATATATTATATATTATATATTATATATTATATAATACATAATATATAATATATAATATATAATACATAACACATAATATATAATACATAATACATAATACATAATATATAATATATTATAGATAATAGATAATATATAATATATAATATATAATATATAATATAAAAAATATTAGTAATGTAAAATAATATATTAAATAAAAAATAATTTAATATATGATAAATAAATAACAAATTAATACTAAATTAATAAATAATAGATAAATAAATAAATAATAAAAGAAAAATAATAAATAATAAATAATAAATAATAAATAATAAATATTAAAAAATATAACGTAAATAATAAATAATAAATAATTAATAATTAATAATTAATAATTAACAATAACTAATAATTACTAATTAATCATTAAGAATTAATAATCAGTAATTAATATTTTATATTAAAAAATTTATAAAAATTTAATAAATTATTAATAAATTATAATAAATTATAATAAATAATTAATAAACAATTAATAATTAATTAATATTGAATAAATAAATAAATAATTAATTAACTAAAAATAAATCAATATTTAATAATTTAAAAATATATTTATAAATAATAAATAATAAATAATAAATAAATAATAAATAAATACATACATACATAAATAAGTATATAAAAAAATTAATAAATAATAATAAATTAAAAATTAATAATAACTAATAACTAATAATCAATAATTAATTTTTATAATATTAATAATTCTTAATTAATATTTAATTTCTAATTTCTAATATTTATCATGAAATATTCAATATTTAATATTTAATAAATAATTAATAATTAATTAAAATTTAATTAATAAATAGTTAATAAATAATAAATAAACAACTAATAAATGAATAATAAACTAATAATAAATTAATATTTATTAAATTAAAAATAAACTAATAAATAATATTGAATAAATAATAAATAATAAATAATAAAGAATAAATAATAAATAATGAATAAAAAATAATTACATAAATAAATAAATAGATAAATAAATACTAAATAATTAATAATTAATATTAACTAATATCTAATTATTTATAATTTATAATTAATAAATAATAATTGATTATTCAATAAATAAAAATTAGTTAATAGATAATGAATAAAAAATAAATAATTAAATAATAAACGAATAAATAAATAATGAATATTAAACTAATAATTAATAATTAATAATTAATTAATTAATTAGTAAAAAATAAATTAATAAATAATGTGTATATAATAACAATAAATAAATAAATTATATAAATTAAATAAATAAATAAATAAAAATAGATAAATAAATAAATAAATAGTTGATTGATTGATTAATATTAAATAAATAAATAAAAAAATAAAAAATAAATAATTATTTAAATAAATCATAAAATGTTAACCTCTTAAAATCCTAAAAACACAGAAATGACCATAAAGTATGATCTGAGACTCCTTTTCAACGCCACAACCAATCAAATCGAAAATCGTGAAATGAGCTTCGATATGATATGTGGTACAGGCCGAACTGACACCTCGATCAAAATTTTTAACTATTTGACTTTTAAGAAATCAGTATATGAGACTAAAACCTTTGTTTAAGAGGATTTATGTGCCTTTATAGTAGAATAAAAAGGGGTAAAATACTAAAAATGTTGGTACCAGAACAAAGTTATATAGAGCTTGTCGCAAGCATCGATTTGATATGTGGTAGATCCCAAACCGACACCCGGATTAAAAGTTATGGTCGTTTGAAGTTTGAGTTCGAGTTTTAACTTGAATTTTTAATATATATATTTTTTCTTTTATTATCACATGATTTAAATATCACTTGGTTTTTTCTCATTTTATAAACTTTGATTTTTCTGGTTGTGGAGTAGAAATGTATTCTTGGATCTGATGTTATGGTTATTTGATTCTGAAGTCTGTTCTTCTACAAATTGATGATTTGTTTTTAGTTTGAAAATATTATTACCTAAAAATTATAAATATTAATTAATTGACACATTATAAATATATAAAATTATCAATAATATATTTTATTTTATTTAAAATAAAAAATAATAATAAATAATTTTTTTAAAATTTTCTTAAATTTTGCGTCTATTTTTAAAAAACCGCCGCTATTTTGTGGTGGATTTTTAAAAAAAACCGACATTAAAAAATTTAATTTTTTTAGAAGATATTTAATAAAAATGAAAAATAAAATAAAAAAATAGAGACGGTTTTAAAATGCACCACGATAAAATCTCCATGAAAAAACCGCCGCTAAAACCCTATTTTCATGTAGTGTATTATCATTAAATATGTCTCACTACATCAATCATTCCATTTCTCACATGAACACGCCTATCACTTGATTATGAATTAGTGTCTAATTTTAATAGTTTAACATGATACTAGTATTTCAAGATCAACTATTTATTATGTTTCACCATTTCCCTAAAAGAAATTCTATTAATGGATATGCATTGGAGAGTTTAATGTGTGGAAAATCCTTGGGGAATAAATCTGTACAGTACTTTGAGTTTAGATATATATATAACTACTTCCCAAAGGTAATTTTTTTTTATCATGGTAGTTTTTTGTAATCCACTAAATGTATTAAATTTATAAATTTTTAACCCCAGATTCGGAAGTGAAATTCTAGGTCATATCAGTTGGTATTATAGTAGAGTTGGGTTATTTTTGGAAGTTATGATTTGGAATGTTTAGGTATAGATCCTTAGGTAGATAGACATTTGAAATTGATTTCTAGGAAAGCTATCACTAGTATGATCCCATAGAATTATCATTTTAAAGGTATTTATTATTTAACACCATTGAATTTTTATGAAATATATCTCTTTAAATAATTCAATTTCTTCGATAGCATGAGTTACACACAATAGTGAGTTTAGAAAAACCGCAAAAACACTATTACAAAAATTATGTTAAAGTTATTTCCTGGTCATTAGATTCAGAGTATGAATAATAATAACTAAATTATGAAAATCATATGGTCTAATTTTTTATAAATTAGTTTCGTTACTTATCAAATGATTATCATTAAAAACCAAAAATATTTGAAAATAAACATGATTTTTTCATAAAAATTGTTTTTATGTGTGAAATGAATTTTAAATAAACTAATTAAATGAATTGGTATTGATTAATTATTATAGTAAAATTTATATATTATTTAAATGATCAAATTTTTTAACATTGAGTAAATATGTTTCTCATAATATAATTAGGTTAAATCAAGTTTTATGCTTAAAATATGTATTTCCAGAAAACAGTTTTTGTCAAAATTTGTTCACTTACATTAAATTTAATTCCATCAATTTATATGTATTGAATTATATAAAATTAATTTAATATTTTGAATATTTAGGTTCAAATATTTTAATCATTCCCCTGTTATTATTTTTTCAACATGAATAGCATCCATGGTAAAATTTATCACCTCAATAAAGAGTAAATTGGGTTAATACAGATTTAAAATATATGATAAGGCCATAATTTTTTATACTAATTCTTATTGGAGGAAATTAATTTCACCCTTAAAGGCTATGGTTATTAATTTATTTATTTAATGGAAAATTGAACCTGAAAATTAATTAAATATTCTAAAAATTAATGAATTTTACAAAATGCCACTCTGAGTTTTTTATATACATTGTAGATCCACATTGAAAAAAAGGTATGTTATGAAAGAATATAAGTGTATATTTTCATATTAATAAATTTATTTTCATGATATATATTTATTTTTAATTTTTAGTAATTAAATAATAGAATTAATATCATAAGAAACACGGATGCAATATTTCACCATTTAATAAAAAATATATAATAAATGATTTTAGAAAATATTAAAATTCATATAATTTGAATGATTTAATTTGAACCATGAATATTTTAGAACTATATGAAATATTAGGGAGGGTTTAAATCATTATATTCTAACTTCCCCATTTTCAAGAAGTATTTAAAGTTAAATTAAATAAATATTGTCAAAATTGAAAATAATGATATTTTGTCAAAAGAATATTTCATTAAATTATTTAAAAATCATAAAAATAATTATATAATTAAAATTGGTTTTTTAAGAACTAATCTATAATTTATTGTAAATTTATTGTCCATTTTTAACCTTATATGTATAAATTAAAAACTTTTAATATTGAAAACTTTCTTTCCTCGGTTCGAATTAAAATAGTTTTAATAATGTTAATTAAAGACAATAAGGTTTAAAATTAAACAAAAACGTGTATAAAATATATTTTATAAAGGAGTTAAAACCTTATCACACCTTATCTTATAATCCCTTTTTATTTGGAGGAATTTGTATTGAGATATAATTTATTATAATTTAATCATTTGAGAACTTACAAAACTTCCCCTCACCTCAATTATAAAAGGTGACCTCCTACCTCACTTAATTACACCACTATGAGAATTATATATCCACTATAATCTAAGAAATTATCTTATCCAATTCCATAAATTCATTAAATATATACTATTATTACATAAACAATAAATTTAAAGACCTTTATAGGAGATCTAAACGAGTCGTTTTGAAGAATATGTAATCGTCTTAACATATCTCTTTATTTTTATACTCTTCATTACCTACTATAAAAATACTATATTTAACATAAAATAGTAAATTAAGTATTTTAAATAAGTATTCACTTCATTTTGATTATTAAAACACCATTATACATCATATTTCCCATTAAATATGATGTGAAAGTTTCGCTTGTGCATATGTAAAACTAATCGTCTCCACATAGAGATACAATTCATTTTTAATAACCATATATTATGGATGGGTATTATGAATGGTTTAGTGTTAATAAAAGATATTTTTGACATAATTATACTTCTTTAATGATAATACTAGGTCTAAATTTTTACCATCCAATCCATTTGAAAATGATAACATCGTTCGGGCGTATGTGTCGACTACCACCTGCACATGGTGATGAGATTTAGTTGTTGTTTATATTTTACATGGATGTAAATAAGTAATAATTTAACGAATATATATGATATGTATTATATATTAATTATTATTTAATTTTAGTTATATTTTACCTCCCTTCCATTCCACCAATCAAAAAATGGAAACAACATTCTTGGGTGTGGCCCACCATCTCAAAGAACAATGGAATTCATTTTCTGATCTATAATTTTTTAGGAATTATTATAAATATTTTTATAATGAATATATATTATGTATATGCTGTGATTATAATTTTATAAATTATGGTACCATGATCAATTTATTAGTACTAGTACTGTCGAACTGAAATATGCTTGGAAAATAAGGCAGTAATCACCCATAATACTGATTCTGTTAAAAAAATATTAATATATGGGTGAAAAGAGATAATAAATAAATAATAAATGGTAATATATATATAATAATATGGTTATTTAATACATTTATAATAAATTCATATAAATTATAGAGGAGGTTTTTATATGAACATGGAAATGAGAGACTTGAGTTAATGGTTAATTTTACAATCTAAATATTATTTGAGATTTATTATTTTAAAGTATACACTAGAGAATATTTATTTTTAATTTCTATGATTTCTAAAAAAAATTAAATATACATTTTTAATATTATCATACAATTTTCTAAAATCATTTTACCTATATTTTACTTTTTACAAAATTGTTTTAAATGAATCTTGTTGTCATTTTCTAATGAGGTACTTTGTTAATATTATAAAAATATGGAAGGAATGTTTTTTTTAATTATTCATCATGGGAGTGTTTTCCCACCATAATGATGCCAAAATTATTTAAATATTACATTATATATTTCAAATTTTTTTAATTTTTTTTTTCCTTTATAAGTGTTAATATTTCAGAAAAAGTGATTTCAAAATTGAAAGGTATATTTCCTCAGGAATTATTCCATGTGATGTTTCAAAATCATATTCCGTCATATATTACCTAATTTTTGGTTAAATAAGATTTACTAGGGATATTATCTAAGGATTCCATCCTTATACTTTCTCTGAATGGTTTATTTTTATGGTGAAAAGATTAACTGTTTATAAAACCCATTTATTTTTTATTGGTTATAAAATGATGAAATTTTTAGGAAACCCATTTCTTTTTTTAGGTTTTAATATGATGAGTGACTTATTATCTTTAGGGACACATACTTTTGGATTTTATAATATGATTAGTGGTAACTATATGTCTCTCCAATGAATTAGGTAAATTTTTATATCTCATGGGATAGTTATGGGAGACAATTCGATGTACTTGATTTATTATGGGAAACAAGTTGATGTTCTTGATTTGTTACGTAAAACTATTCTATGTTCTTGATCCACTATGGGAAACTAGTGTTGATTTTGGATCTAATGGTCTTGTTTTCTATACTTTAATTTTTAAATGGTTTAAAAACATATGATGGTTCCACAAACATTTATTACATGAACATATGGTTCATGATTGTGTTATGATGAATTATCATTCATATGATCTAGGTATTTTGAAATGTTAATGTTTTATAACATAACTCATGTTTATGATCTCTTTCAGACTTGGTATGAAATTATTAATTTATAATTAATATATCATAAGCTAATTCTTATATTTTTATTTCAAATGATAATCAATTAATAACTCCCATTATGACTGTTACTGAGAAATTATTCCTACCATTTTCTTAAGTTTCCTTTATCTAGGTTATGATGAATGTTTTTAGTAAGTTACTCATATAAAAATTACTATATAGGAAGATCATAGTGGGATTTGTCAAATATATTTCCTAAAATAATTATGTTGTATATATAATCTCTAATGACTCTAAACCATTACATTTATGGCATGTATCACGTGGTTATGTTTTAAATTTTCATAGAAAGAGATCTAATATTTGTTTATGAAAAGCTCACTCCATTATAGTTGGTATCAGATAAGGGTTTAGTCAAATAATTGGATATTAGGGTTAGAAAATATTTATGAAAACCATAGGGATATATCTAATTATAGAATAAAATCCTATTTTTTTATAACGATCATAAATATCCTAGTTTAAACCTAATGAGTAATAAAAGAATTTTTTCATATTTAGATATTTTATAAATGATTTTCTATAATTATGTTATTTTACACTATTATTATTGCTACTCAAACTATGATTTTGTGTTTCAATTATTCGATGGAACTCGAAGGAATCATGTTAATGATAAATTTCATGGAAAATTCAATGATTAACCACCTAAGAAAACAAATTTTATGGGATATGGAATGTATAATCTTTCTGCTAATATCACACAAATTTCTTAGACTATGAATCATATCAAGTTTCTATATGATCAAAGGATGGAATAATGTAATGTTTAATATTTCATGAGGCAACATATTCATCATTTTCGTGAATCTATTAACCCACTAGTAGCTGAGAAATTTATGAACACCATTGAGAAAATATTTTTTGTTCTTTAATGATTGGTACATGAAAAATTTGCCATAACTGCATATTATCTGGATGGAAAATCATATAAATGGTGGAATATTATCGAGAATTATAGTTAAGTGGCTGAAATTAAAACCATGTAATTGGATTGTTTTAATGTGATATTATTTGATAAGTACATTCCTCATATTCTATATAAAATGTTGGAGAAATAATTTCTTGATCTCTATAAAAATGATGAAAAATCCATTGGTACCAGTGAGGAAACTTTTTTAAGGCCTGAAAGGTATGCCTTCAGTTTAATTTTCTGCCATGAAAGTAAAATTGATCAATTCATTAGTGGCCTAATACCAATTATTTTAATGGAATTAGTTATAATATACTTTAGTAGCTATGAATAAAGTTTTCTATGTTCACTAAAAGTAGAAACAGAAATAAGATATTCCCACCTTGACCACGGTTTTGATAAGATAAAAAAGATCATGTTCTCAGAAAACTTGAATAAATCACATGTTGGAATGAAATTGGATCCATATACCTGACATAATTATGGTAAGAAACATCAAGGTATGTTTTTTAATGGAATTGGGAGGTTCTTTAAATGTGGAAAGGTATGTCATCAAACCCATAAATATTGAAAGGAGGTGAATAGGATGGTTAATTCAAGTGTGGAAAAAAGATTCCAACTAATGAACAACCCACACTCTAATGTTTCAACTTCAAGGAATATGGGATATATGACAACCATGGAAGGAATTTGAATAATATTTATTATCAACATAAACAACCTATTAGTCCCAAATGCAAAGGGAAATCACCTGTGATCATGGATACCAATGTGATTTATGAGAATGACATAGGGAAAGGTACACTTATCTTCCACTTTAGAACATCCAATGTCTTATTTGATTCCATATCCACCCACTCTTATATTTCAAAATTTTAATGTTATATCTATATCACCTCAACAATTAGATATTTAGTAAGATATGAAAAATACTAATGAAATAATGGTCGCATCTCAAGTATATTATTCTTATCTAATTGAAGTTTGTGGGAAAGTCATTTAGACTGATCCTGTGATACTTCCTTTAGTGGAATTTGATGTTATTCTTAGCAAGGATTGGATTTCTCTATATGAATCCCATATATATTTTTGAGGAAGATAATTCACATTTCATATTCCAAATAAAATTTTGATAATTTATTTATTTAAGGATTAATATGGTCTTCCAATGGAAATTGATAACATATTTTGGATCTTAATTCCCTTACCTGAAGTTTATATATCTCATATGGTTTCATAGAAACTCAACATTAATGATACACCAATTTCACATTAATTTATTTGCTGTATTTTCAAAATAATAGTTGAGTCTTCCACTAAATTTTAAAGTTCAGCAATTAATATAACAAATGTCTAGTGCTATGCCTATTTTAAATAATTCTTATATTATAGTTCAAATTGAGTTGCTGAAATTGAGGAAGCAATTATAGGAGGATCTTGATATTATATTCATATTCCATAGTGCATCCCCATGGGATGTGCCAATTCTAATTGTTAAGAATATATACTGGTCAACATGTCTATGCATTCATTATTGGAAACTTAAAACAGTCACAATCAATAAAATGTATCCTCTCCTCTGTATTGATGACTTATTTGATCAACTACATGGATCCAAATATATTTCAACGATTGATATTCAATCTAGATATCATAAATTTAGGGTTAATACGGAGGAACTACTGAAGATCACATTCTATTCAATGTATTTACACTATGAAATAATAGTGATACCTTTTGGTTTTACTAATTCCCCCTCAATCTTCATTGATTTCACTAATAAGGGATTTATAGACTACCCTGATCATTTTGAAGAAGTATTTAAAGGTGGTATTATTATATATTGAAATAGAAATGAAGATCATGAATATCACTTTAGGATTGTGTTTAAGAACTTTAGTAATGATAATCTTTATGAAAAATTTACCAAGTGTGAATTTTGGCGTCAGAAGGATTAATTTTTGGTTCATATAATCTCTATTGATGGTAGATAATTATATCCTTCAAATGAATAAGTTATTGAGAAATTCCATAGACCAACCATGGTGAATGAATTACATTATTTTCTAATTTTAGCTCAATATTATCTACATTTTGTGAACATTTTCTCATTATTATCTAATCCACTAACCAAGTTATATTAAAAAGGAGTTATGTTTATATGGATGGATGAATGTGATGATAATTGCATGGAGCTAAAAATATGGTTGGTCAGTTAACATGTGCTTACAAAACCCTATAATAGAGAAAGGTTTGTGATCTA
The DNA here is from genome assembly GCA_963277665.1 of Viscum album. Taxonomy (NCBI): domain Eukaryota; kingdom Viridiplantae; phylum Streptophyta; class Magnoliopsida; order Santalales; family Viscaceae; genus Viscum; species Viscum album. Next base: position 645,076,579 of record OY728122.1, read on the forward strand.
TAGTGATGCATCAAAGAAGGGACTAGGATATGTTCTCGTGAAAAAATGATATGGTAATAGATTATGTTTCACATCAATTGAAGTTTCATGGTAAAAATTGTCCTACTCATTATTTTTAGTTAGCTATGGTAAATTCTACATTAATGACACTATGGAATTACCTCTTTGGAAAAATGTGTGAGATATATGCTAATTAAAAAAGTTTAATGTATATTTTCACTCAAAAAGAGAAGAAATTTTTCCAAATAATATGGTTGTAGATAATTAAATATTATGAATTCTCAATACATTACCACAAAGGGAATGCGAACTAGGTGGAAGATGCTTTGAGAAAAAACGATCATTATAGATTATCTATGATGAGGATCACAAAATATAAAATATTATTTGATTTAAAAAGGATGGATCGAGAAATATTAAAGGAATGGGATAGTTCTTATCTTGAAATAATTAATGTTAAACCATCAATCCAATTAATGATTTAAGAGGTACAGAAGGATAGTGTTGAGCTATAAAAGAATGTGAGAAATTTTCCTGTGTTTAACCTTGATTATGATGGAATAATAATATTCATGAACATTTTATGTGTCCCACCAATGCCAAATTTGAAGTATGACCTATTGGATGATACTTGACGTTCATCATTCCTTATTCATCCTTGACGTAATAAGATTTATAGAGACATGAAAGAGTGTTTCTAGTCAGATATCCTGAAGATTGATATTGTAGAGTATTATTCTTGGTGCTTGGTTTATTAATAAGTTAAGGTTGAGAGACAAAAGTCTAGGGAGATGTTATATCCATTGACCATACACGAATTTAAATGAGAAAAAATCACCATGGATTTTATTTGTTGGACTCCACAAAACATCTAAATTCCATAACAATATATTAGCTATAGTTGATAACCTTATGAAGTTAGCACACTTTATTACTATTGGTGGATATTTCCCTCTTAATAAATGTTATATTATATATATTATGAAAGTGGTAAGATTAAAATTAGTACAACTTTTCATTGTATCTAATTAGTATCTTAGGTTTACCTTAATATTTTGGTGAATTATTCAACTCGATCTAGATATAGAGTTATGTTTCATCACAAATCATCATCCTCATATAGATGGTCAGTATGAGGGGTCCATTCAAGCTCTATAAGACATGTTGATATCTTTTTCTATAGATTTCAATGGGGGTTTGGATAAACACCTTCCATTGGTATAACTTTCTTACAATAATAGCTTTCACTCTAGTGTTTATATGGATCTTTATGAAACCCATAATGGTAAGAAGTTCCAAACATCAATATGATAGAATGAAGTTAGAGAAATAAATCTATTTATACCTAATAAAGCTGAGGAAATGGTATATAAGGTATGATATATTCAATAGAACATAAGAGAACATCGGTGTTAAAAAATTTTATGCTGACAATCATCAGAAAGATCTATAGTTTGAAGTTGGTGATAAGGTATTCCTATAAATATATCTATGGAATATATTGATGTGATTTGGAGATAAGGTCATGATAAGTCAATGTTTTTTTCCTTTTTAAGTTCTTGGTCGTATTGGTATGGCATCTTATCGATTGGTTCTTCAACTAAATCTCTCTCAAGTTCACGATGTGTTCTTAATATCCCTCATAAGGATGTAAAAACCTTCTCATTCACATATACTTAACATAGAGTTTGTACCACTGGATCAAGTTATTTCTTATGAATAATATCTAGTAAATAATATATATATTATAGAGAATTTTTTACGAAGCAAGACCACTCATCTGGAAAATTTTTTATGGCGAAACCACTAAATTAAGGAAGCCTTGTGGGAACCAAAGGATGTGATGAAGTAGAAGTATCATTATCTATTTTTATCATAGTGATGATTTTTTATAGATAAATTCATTTTATTGGGGGTAGAATATAAAAAATTTATATTTTTGTGAAATATTTCTCTTTAAATAATTTTGTTTCTTTGATAGCATGCATTACACGCAACAATGAGTATAGACGAACTATGAAACATTATTAAAAAAATTATGTGCATATTATTTTATAATAGTTTGACTAGTGGGTATGAATAATAATAAATAAATAAATAACAATATATGGTCTATATATTTATAAAATTAATCCATTACTTATCAAATGATTATCATAAAAAACATAAATTATTTTAGAATAGAAGTGTTTTTATTTTAAAAAGAAAATTTATTTGTGTAATGTATTTTATATCAATAAATTAAATTAATCATGATTGGTGAATGATTTTAATTAAATTTATATGTTATTTATTTTGTTAAATATTTTAAACATTCAAAAAATATTTTTCTAAGAATCAATTAATAAAAAATCCAATTTAATTCTTAAAAATATAGTTTTTCTAAATACTAGTTTTTGAAACATTTTGAGAACTAAATAAAACATTAATTTAATCAATTTATATTTAATTAATTTTATAAAAGGAATTTCATATTTATAATCAAGTTTTTCAAATTTGGTAATTAGGCCCCTTTTATTTTTTGGGTCAATATGAATAGTAAGTGTGGAAAATTTTATCACCTCGTTAAATGGTAAATCGGGTTAATCTGGATTAAAAATAAATGATAGGTCAATAATTATTCGTCATACCTCTTAATAGATTAATTAAATTATACCCTTGATAACATAGATCCGAAATTGAGTAATTTAATGTAAATTATTTCCGGAAAATTACTTGTATATTATTAAAATCAATGAAAGTTAAAAAATGACACTCTCTTTGTTTTTAACATCACTTATGTGACCTTGAAGGGAAAAAATATACTATTAAGGAATATAAGTGTGTATTATAATATTAATAAAATTATTTTTATTATATAAATTATTTTTAAATATCTAGTCTTAATTTCTTATGCAATATTGATGCAGTATTTCTCTATTAAGTAAGAAATTATAACAAATGATTTCAAGAAGTTTAAAAGTGATATGATTTTATTGAGATAATCTGAACCATAAATTCTAAATATCTATGTGTCATAATATGGATTCTTGAAATCATTAAATTATAATTTTCCCCTTTTATTTAAGAATTTAACAATTAATTAAATGAATAGTGTAAATTGGAAATAATGATATTTTATCAAAATAATATTTCATTAAATAATTGAATATAGAAAAAATTTAAAATAATATAATTTGGATATTATATTATCTAAAATTTCATAAATTTTCAATTTATGGACCAATTTTCACTTTATAAGTAAAAATTAAATCCTTTTAATATTGAAATATATGTTACCATAGTTACAATTAAAATAGGTTAACTAGTAGTTAATTAAAATGATAAGGCTTAACATTACACAAAAAATGTATAAAATATAATTTTTTAATGGTATTAAATCCCAAACCCCCCTTATATTTTAATACCATTCCATTTGGATGTATTTTTTCTTGAGATTCAATTTAATATAATTTAATGTTTTCAGAAATTCCAAAAGTGTCCCTTATCTAAATTTTAAAAGGATACATTATCTCTCACTTAATTAAACAACCATTAGCCTTATAGATCATTCATACTCTTAAAAATTATATTATTCACATCTGTAAACACATTTTAGATGTTCTGGTTTTCCTAAATGACCATCATGAGGGCCCTTTAGAGGTGATCTGAAGGAGCCATTTCAGAGTAGAAATAATTTCCTTAACCAATCACTTTCTTTTTCTAATATTATTTAACTCCTATAATTATAATATTTTAATCATGAAATAATAAATTAATCATCTTGGATATCTTGAAATTTTATTATGATTATTAAGACACCATTATGCGTCCTCTTTCCATCAAACAATAAGAGAAAGTATCACTCGTGTGTACGTATGACTTTCCGTCTCCTCATAGAAATATAATTAATTTTTCATCATCATATTTAATAGATGGTTTTTATGATAAGTTTAATGTATATATATGATATTTATGTTAAAATTATACTTTAATGATAATATCATCTCTACCTTTTTACCATATGATCCATTGGGAAATAATAACATCATTCATGTGTGCTTGTGGACTAGCACCCCCATGATGTGATGCGGTTAATTTTTTATTTATATGTTACTTAGATGGTAATAAGGATGGATTGGATGAATATATAATATAAACATGAAATTTTCATAACCCTTCCCCCGGGGCACGTGCTGTGACTACCCCAAGCCCGCGTTCCATAGGCCAGGGGCTGGCGACTAGCACCGATAAGTGTATTCCCTAAAACAGGGAAGGCACTACCTTTATATCCTATAAACACATGCAACCAAGTACACAACAAGATACGAACACAAGTAAAGTGTATAGAAAAAAGAGTGCTAAAAGTAAGAGGGGCCGAAATAAAAGCCCAACACTAAAGGTGTAGGTACAACTGAAATACAATACAATTGAAGAAAGAGAAAGACAACTATTGGGTCGTCCTCCGAAGATTCTACCTGAAGGGTAGGTACAGATCGCCTCCTCAACACTCCACGTACTCCCTTCTCCTCTACATACTAACACGCCTTATGGTCCACCTCCGGGCACTGTCCAGTCCAGGTACCCTTAGCCTCGATCAGCATAGTCTTTCGTCTACACCAAACACAACAAGGTGTGGGAATAGCCCGTGCAGGGGTGCGTACAACGATACTCAGTAGGGATCCTGATACCCTTAAGTTCTCACAAAATCCACAAAGGATAATCCACAAAGCATGAAATCAACTGAAGACCCTAATTAGGTATATGCCCATACATATACCTAAGTTATCAAGTATACCCATCTCAATCATGAGGAAACATAGGGTCCAACCCAAAATCCCAAAGCTCAACTGTTCAACAAAGGAAGGAATACCAAAAAGGTAAGTACCACAGAGCTATGAAACATAGAAGAATACCACCAAGGTATTACCATGAAATAAAGTACCAAACAGGTACGAACTCAGCTCACACCATAGTACATCGTCATTACATTGTCATACCCACACAGGATCTTAGTACATCGTCAGTACATTGTGAGACCCACGCAGGATCCTAGTACATCGTCAGTAAATCGTCAGACCCACCCAGAATCCTAGTACAACATCAGTACATTGTCAGACCCACACAAGATCAAAGTACATTGTCAGTACATCATCATACCCACATAGGATCCTAGTACATAATCTGTAGATTGTTAGAACCAAACTGCATCCTATTACATCGTCATTACATCTTCAGACCCACACAGGATACTAGTACATTTTCAGTACATCATCAGATCCACACTGGATCCAAGTACATTGTCAGACCCACACATGATCCTATTAAATCATTAGTACATCATCAAACCCACACAGGATCCTAGTACATTTTCAGTAAATCATCAGACCCACACAGGATCCTAGTACATTTTCAGTACAACGTCAGACCCACAAAGGATCCCAGTACATCATCACAGCCAACTACAGGGTACCCGTACAAAGCTTTCTCGTCTCCGAGAGAATACTCTCTTCAAGGTACTGGTCAATACTCCAACTTTCACGAAGTCCCATGAAGAAGTATCCCAATGGACCGCCATGTAATTTCGGTCTCAAGGCAACAAACAGTGCATCTGTTGGATGCTCGGTCTGTAAGTTATTAGCATTTTAGTCCTGAGGGCCCGGTTGGATTCGTGCTCGATCCAACCCGACCATACCCCAACATTATCAAAATCTCAAGTGGGTTATATCAGAAGGACCGTCTCACCCTAAGGTTTACGTCACTGCAGACGGTTCATCAAACGAACACCTGAGACCAAAGTTACGGTCAAAATAACATATAAGGTCAAAACTGGTCCCGGTCCGGTCCGACCCAGTCGGACAGACCTAGCCCAACACGGCCTGGGCCGACCCGGTCTAGTTCTGGTCATACCGGCCCGCACCGGGTGGCCCATGGTGTGGGGTGGCCTCAGTGTGGCGGGGTGGCCACGATGTAGCGGGGCGGTCGCGGTGTAGTGGGGTGGCCGTGGTGCGGCTGTGCGGCGTTCCGCCACGACTAGTCGGATGGCCAGACCTACTCTCTGCGTGGTGTGGTCATGCTCCACACCTTCGCTGGTGGCTGGGTCGGTCGGCCGTCCTCCCTTCATTATCACGACACAAGTCACGGCCCCTTGTTCGCCAGGCGGTGCGGACGCGCGCTGCCGCCCCCATCGTGCAGCCAGCCTTCGGTTGTTGTCTTCCCCCATCATAAAGATTTCATAAAAAACCACAAGGGCTTGGGGAGAGTTTGGGCCATGTTCATTTGGCCTGCACCCTACACGTTAGATCTGTATCAAGTGGTTCACAACTTTTGAATCATGAAGAACGTCAAGAACGAGTAATGGAGGTATTTAAAACATCAAACCCTATGTAAGAACTAGGATCTTCGTTCAGGTATGTTTTCCCTTTTTCTAGAGTTTTTAAGGAAAATAAATTTTCTGTAAATTTCAGAAGTACATGCCGTGTACTTTTTAAGTACACGCCGTGTACTCTGTTCTAGCTTGAAGCCATGTGTTGGCTGTGTCCGGGCCGCACACACGGTGTGTAAGGCTGAGGTGGAGCCCGGTTAATTCGGAGTATGGAAAAATTGAAGTACACGTCATGTACTGAATAAGTACATGCCGTGTAATTGTTTTTTCATTAAACGGATAGGGGTCGCACCTAACCCCTATTTCTATCTTCTTCTCCAGTTTTCGACCATCCAAGAGAGACCGTATGGCTGAATCTTCGACGGAGTCCTGCCTCGCCGTCCGTTCTCTGATTCGAGCACGGTCAGTTGTGTTGGAATCACAGCGGTGAGTTCTTCCTTCTTCTTTAGCCTTGTTTCTTGATACCTCCTCGTTTCCACGTTATCGTGGGATGAATGTTTTGTGCGTTTTCTCCGATCTACGTTGTTCTAAGAGTAATCTGTCATCGAGTTTCACGTATATCGATCTCTTCGGATTGAGGTAGGTGGTATGTTCGTTTGTGCAAAAAGTTGATGAATGTGTTTTGCAATTTCCACCAATACCCCTGAACGGGGTATTGCGTGTTTCTTGTTTTTCCCTTGTTGCTTGCCTACTTTTCCTGATTGCTTTAGTAGAGGTTATTTCTTGTGATTAGAGTAATTTTTTGTGATCAGATTTCTTTTCCATGCTTGGTCTGCTTGTTGGGCATTTTTCCAGTTGCCATGCCCAGTTGTAGGATAGAGGAACTGTTGTTTGTTTATTACTATTGAGCCTTAGTTCATAGCCAAGTAGTTCTTGAGGTTTACTTGGATGATATACATGCACTGAGAAAGTTTAGTTGTACTCAGGACTGTGAGAACCTAGAGTAGTAGACCAAATGGAAAATTGACGGAAGGGCTTATCTAGAGTGTCTGTAACGCCCCGACCCTAGTTACCCAGAGTCGGTGCATTATTACATAACATTGGCATGATCACAAGAAATATCAAATCTCGAAAGACTGATTGGTTTAGTATCCTTGGAAACACTAGATATATTCATAAATTTTTACATTACATCATAAAGTGAAAAACTACTACAACAACATGGTCTCCATATTCCACAATCATATCCCCACATACAATCCTTGCAGGTCATTCATAAATTAATTCTTCACATCCTGGGAAAAATAAAACATATAAAAGGGGTGAGCTCAAATGCCCAGTAAGGATAACAATATAGCGGAAACTTTCATAAATAAGAATAAACATTTAAGGCAATGTATAACATAAAACAAAAGCCTTTTAAACATGAACTTCAACATAGTATGGCAAAAATAAAATGAAATAATGTCATTTACTTGTTCACATGGATATTATACTAATCGAATAATCACATGTAATATCAATAACTACTTTCATAATGATGGAATGCATAATGTCGAACTTTAATTTCTGTGTCGAGGCCTCGTGCCAAGACCTAAGGGATAACTGTAACCAGAAACCAACCCAGAGAGCCTCTGTAACCGGACTCCATCCCAGAGTGCCTCTAATAACTGGACACCAACCCAGAGGGCTTACTTTTACTGGTCCCCAACCCGGAATATACTATTCCAACACATTCATCTTAAGAAGAGGATGGAATATAACATAAACATTCGTATTAAAAATTAACATACAAAATGTCAAAACTTAAATCATAAACCATTAATGGAATAAAAATAACTCATCCATAGTCAAAAATATCACAAAACCTTAAATACAATAAGGATGATTTGTATCATAATAAATCAACTTGACACAAGTTTAAAATTTATCAAAGGATGTTGACATAGATGAAATCAATACTATTTGAGAGAAATATCTCTTTTTTTTTGAAATCATTTAAAAGTCGCATAATTATAGAGAAAACCTTTATTTTTAAAATATCTTTATAAGCTTGTGAAGTAAGCTTCAAAGGTGTAATAACGGCATAGAATAATCGCACCCTCCGTATAAGTTAAAAAAAGACATTCTTACCTTAATTCTGTCGAAAAGTTTAAAAAGTACCTTGTTTGGAAAACGATGGAAAGATTCCTTTATAAAACTCTTATAAAAATCCAAACAAGGGTATAAATGAATTTAACCCATATTCTTTTAAATAGTAAAAATGTTTTGAAATACATTTTTAAGAAACATGGATGTGGATGATAAAGAGATCCCAGTAGATTATTACATATAAACAACCTCAGATAATGAAGAGATTGTGAAATAAACCATTACCTTGTACTTTTCTTTGGTTGGGGTAGGTTAACCTCCTGTATAATGGTGAAATAATTGTTATTAAAATATACAAGAATCATATACATTAATATGATATCATATATGATCTTTTAACATTGATTTGTTAATAATATCTTAGTATTATCGTTGTTTCGGGTGTTAACTTACTCGTTTCCTTTTATATGTTTTGTAATGTAAGCCATGTTTGTAATGGATAGGTTGTATCTTAATCATATCCAGAATGATATCAAGTCCTTAGGTACTATTATTAATCATAAAATGAGAATTATACTTGAATGGATACGATAGAGAATGAATCTCATCGTGTTCGTGGAGACAGTAGTCTGTACGTACGCACGAGCGACAATATAATTCTTTTGATATTAAAATAATATATAATTGGATAGTATATAATATATACAGAATCATATCATGTTATATTTATTATTTACATGAGTTACACATCATTATTATACCCATCTGAATAATAATATATTGAATAACAATTACACCACGACGTGGAGACGGTAAGCCGTACGTACGCACGTATGGTGACATGTTATTCAAAGGGTGGATAGAATACTGAATATGGTTGTACCATATTTATAACAACATCACATTATATATAAGATACTGGATTTGTTATTTTAGAATGGTAATAACAAATAAAGAATAAGTGGAAGATGAAATGAATTTGAAAAAGGGCGGTGGAAACATTACCTCTTCTTCGGGTTCTTCCTTTTGATTTCATCAAAAGGGCTCCTTAGGTTGCCTTTCTGATCAAAATAAGGCCTCTAGGTTGTAGTATGTGAAGTTGAGAGAGTATTTTGGCAGATTTTGTCCGAACCAAAAGGCTTTAAAGGTGTGAAGTAATGAGAATGGGGAGTGCCCTTTTATAAGAGGGGTGAGGGGCACCTTTGGAAAAGCTAGAAATATTAATTTATAATAAATTCATATTCGGTTTCTAATGGATCCAAAGTTGATTATTAAAAGTTTAGGGTGGGGATAGGTCGAAAAACATTCATCCAATAGAATTTATACAGGTTTGGTTTACTATATTAACCTTATAGTTTAGTTTTAACTCTTAGTTAATTAGTTTGACATTTACCATGTCACTTTGTATTTTTATATTATATAGTTAATAAACATACTATATACATCCAAGTGACCCCCAAGTGGTCCATTAATGATACACCTATCCATATATAACTCTCTTGGCCGAACCTTATATTTTTAGGAATTTAATATCAATTAATAATATAGTATCTGTTTTAAAAACTCTTTTATGTCAATTTTGACACTATTCAATAGTTGATTTTTGTGAAACTTATAACAGAATTATTACTTCTAAAAAAGTAAATTAAATCAATCCTAATATGTCATAGTATCCTATAAAATTAGTGTAATTCATTAAAAGTTTCAAATTATATTTATTTGGGTATTTATAATATCAATTATTTTAATTTTTCACTATTATAGTAATTACTTCATCATCATTGTGTCATAAATAAATTAAATTATTTAATATCTAAAAATTATAAATAAAATATCATTAGGTATTAAATCTGTTTAGATTTATAATGAATATTTATAGTCGAAAATAAAACATATATAACCCTATTTAAAAATTGTTTTTCTAAAAGATATATGCTTATGTCATTTTTGTACTTATTTTAACTTAATTAAAATAAAGTGTCCCTATCACTTACAAGTGGCACCATGGGGTCCCAAAATCGACCCAAAGATGCCCATGGTCGGAAATGTATCCACCAATAAGGTTATTATACGTTTTAGGGTAATTTATTATTATTATAATATTATTTTTTAACCCTTATTTACCGGATTTACCCTTAACCAGGGTAAATAAAATATTTACCTCAGTAATTATTCAAAATGTCTAAAAATAAAAGATACCTATTTACACAATTTGAACATCATGATTCTAAATATGGAATCCATTTTTCCAGATTCAAAATAGATAAGTGGCAGAAATTAATTTAAAATTAATTCCTGTTGTTAAAACAAAAAGCGTGTTTTTAAGAGATAATAACTATCAAAAGATTGACAGTTGTTTATGTCCGGTTTAATTGTAAAATTATGTAAAATGACTAAAATTGTATTAAATGGTAAAAATATATTCTAAATATACTTTAAAACCTCTCAAATTAATAAATTATCACTATTAATTATTTTGATTAAACAAGTTGTTTTTTAATTAAAATTTAGTAATTTTCACTATTCATCAAAATATGAATGTTATCCGAAAAGTACCAAAATTTCACCTTAGGCTAAATTTGATACTCCGAATCCAAAAATAAAGTCCATTTTGAAATATAATATATATATAATTTCAAAAGGTACGTATTTCTATTCATAACGGCTAGTTTGATTGGTTGTGGTGTGTTAGAACTCGAAGTTGCGTACAACACACGCTACTGTATTATTCAAAGGAAAGCGTAACGTGGAAGCTTGGGATGTTTAATTTTAAATTTTTTATGTCCCCATTTAGTCAAAAAGTTTAAAATATTATATTTAAAAAGGGTTCACTATTAAAAGTTGGTAAAAGTGCAATACTGAAAATGAATTTGTTCTTACATTATGTCTAAGAAACTCATAATATGGATTCTAAAATTATAAGGATTACATAAAGTTTAAAATTTAGTTAATACTATTCATAACCTCTTTTGAATGGCTTGTTTGGTAAGTCATGGTGCGCTTGAACTCGGTGTTGCGTTTAGTGCAAGTTATTGTATTATTTTGAAGAAATAACACACTATGAAATCTTGGGGTGTTACATTCTCCCCTCCTTCAATAAATTTCATCCTCGTAATTTGAATTTTTTCTTCGAAAATAAAAGGTTGAAAATAGAAAATATCTTTGTGGGAAAACCCACCTCAGAAATTGGGTTACTAAAATTTAGTCTTAATATGAGGAAAAGAGAAATGAAAGGGTCACCACAAAATTATGATCTCAATTAGGAGAACACTGATAGAAATTAGAGACATATAATTGGAGGAAAAACTTAAATATTTATAGGTAGTGATTGAGGTTATCAATCGCAAACAAGTGTAAAATTGAGGTCTTTAAATTCATCAATATATGATGATTTGAAATACCATCGGTTCAACAAAACATAGGGTATTAGGATAACACATTTTTGGTTTTAGGATTCCTTAAATAAAGTATAAGAATTAATTTCTTCATAGAATAAGAGAAAAAGAAAAATATATTCTTGATAAGTAGAGTTCCATCCTTTAACTAATTTCTACCATAGACTCATCTTTCACATTAAAAGATAATAGAACATAAAAATAATATTCTATTTATCCTATTCGTATAGGGTTAAAAAAATGAATTTATAATTCATCTAGCAGAACCATTAAAAAAACGACATTATTTCATCTAGGACATCACGTGGGTCAGTGGTAGGTGATACACCCTTGTCGCCCTTCGGTTGTGGGTTCAAGTCTCACAGCCTTGCCGGACGCGACGGGTTGCCGCCCGACACCCGGGCTGTCCTTTTATGGAAATCAAAATAATCCAAACTAGAACTATCCAAAATACTTCAGTAAAAAATTTATAAGGAAGGTAAACACAATAAAGATCCTTTTTTCTGCGTAATAACATGTGAACACCTTAATCATGTATTCTTTTAAAACACTGCAACATCTTGAATTACCATAAAACCTTATTGATTACATTCATGATCCCTTATTCCTTAAAGAATAATAGATATACTCCTTCAATCCAAAAATGTTTTAAACACCAACAATGATGGAATATACAAATCACTAATCATTTTCAAGGTAGTCAAGAATATTTAATATAATTTATCCAAATCAATCATGTATTATTCCAAAATAACTACCTCGGTATCAGAACTATATTATGGTTTGTCATTCTCTCAACCATATATTTTATAAAAATTTATCCTGCTATTGAGTCACTTTTCTTTGTTCCACACAATCTCAAGTCCTTAATGAAATAGTACTGTAGTACAATCCTTATATACTCCATAATTATTATAACAAGTACATTGTTGATACAACACTCAAATGACATAATCAACACAATAACTCTAATCATTCCTCTTCATCTATGGTAGTATCATAACTTGATTATTATCCAATAACATCATTTGAAGCATAGTCTGATGACTGGGACATAGGTTCGCGTAGTGTCCAAACTCCTTGAAAATGAAACATTGTACATTTGAAACAATTTTCTTACCCTTTCAGTCACGTAGTTTGTGCCCTTTTCCTCCACACTTATAACAAAATCCCATTCCTTTCAGACAACTTCCAGGGTGTTTCTTCCCACAGTTATCACATATGGGAAAATTATTCTTTTCTCTCTTCCCTTTATCCATCTTTCTCTCATCCATCCTTTTCTTCTCTTGATTCCCTTCAAAGCCATAGGACTCAGTAAAATCTTTACTTATCTTATCAACACATGATATTATTTCTTCATATGATGATAATACATGGGAGACTATTTATCTTATAAATTCTGGCTTAAGACCATGAAATATATGATCCTTCTTTCTCTTTGGATCATGTGCATTGCTGGAGTTCTCATTCCTTTTACTGGGCGCCATTTCTAAACAATGGAATACACTAGATTAGTTTATGAATAAAAATACCTAATCCCAAAATTGTAAGACACATAACATAAATTAAATAGTTTATGGATATAATCCATAATCATAAAAATTTCTCTTTTGAGGAAGTAAATACTCATAAACCCTTCATAATGGTTTGTAATGAAAATGAGAATTATCCTATGCATATCCTCCGGGAGTGTCGTAACCAAAAGTGCAGCAAGGACCATTGCCGTGCACCAGTTCTCGTTCGAGTCTATCTCAAAACGGTGTTTTCGGGTTTTACCCCTAGGTACATCTGTGCTAGAGCCGCCTCTAATTACTCGTATCCAGACAGAGATGTATTGCTCGGAAAACTCACAAAATCTCTACAATACCAAAATTCTAGGAAGTTATTCTATACTAATCCTCAAAGTTCATCTTAGGTCTACGTTCTCTAATCAGAGTTTATCTAAATCTAGCTTCCATGGTTTGTACTAAACTTCCTCTGATACCAACTGTAACGCCCCGACCCCAGTAACCCAGAGTCGGTGCATTATTACATAACATTGTCATGATCACAAGAAAGATCAAATCTCGAAAGACCGATTGGTTTAGTAGCCTTGGAAACACTAGATATATTCATAATGTTTTACATTACATCATAATGTGAAAAACTACTACAACAACATGGTCTCCATATTCCACACTCATATCCCCACATACAATCCCTGTAGGTCATTCATAAATTACTTCTTCATATCATGGGAAAAATAAAACATAGAAAAGGGGTGAGCTCAAATGCCCGGTAAGGATAAAAATATAGCGGAAACTTTCATAAATAAGAATAAACATTTAAGGCAATGTATAACATAAAACAAAAGCCTTTTAAACTTGAACTTCAATATAGTATGGCAAAAATAAAATGAAATAATTCCATTTACTTATTCACATGGATATTCTACTAATCGAATAATCACATGAAATATCAATAACCACTTTCATAATGATTGAATGCATAATGCCAAACTTTAATTTCAGTGTCGAGGCCTCGTGCCAAGACTTAAGGGATAACTGTAACCAGAACCCAACCCGGAGAGCATCTGTAACCAGACTCCATCCCGGAGTGCCTCTAATAACCGGACACCAACCCGGAGTGCCTCTAATAACCGGACACCAACCCGGAGTGCCTCTAATAACTGGACACCAACCCGGAGTGCCTCTAATAACCGGACACCAACCCGGAGGGCTTACTTTTACCGGTCCCCAACCCGGAACATACTATTCCAACACATTCATCTTAAGAAGAGGATGGAATATAACATAAACATTCGTATTAAAATTAACATACAAAATGTCAAAACATTAATCATAAACCATTAATGGAATAAAAATAACTCATCCGTAGTCAAAAATATCACAAAACCTTAAATAAAATATGGATGATTTGTATCATAATAAATCAACTTGACACGAGTTTAAAATTTATCAAAGGATGTTGACATAGATGAAATATATACTATTTGAGAGAAATATCTCTTTTTTTTAAATCATTTAAAAGTCGCATAATTATAGAGAAACCCTTTATTTTGAAAATATATTTATAATCTTGTGACAGAAGCTTCAAAGGTGTAATAACGGCAGAGAATAACCGTACCCGCCGTATAAGTTAAAAAAAGACATTCTTACCTTCATTCTGTCGAAAAGGTTAAAAAGAACCTTGTTTGGAAAACGACAGAAAGATTCCTTTATAAAACTCTTATAAAAAGTCAAACAAGGGTATAAATGACATTAACCCATATTATTTTAAATAGTAAAAATGTTTTGAAATACATTTTTATGAAATATGGATGTGGATGATAAAGAGATCCCAGTAGATTATTACGTATAAACAACCTCAGATAATGAAGAGGTTGTGAAATAAACCCTTACCTTGTACTTTTCCTTGGTTGGAGTAGGTTAACCTCCTGTATAATGGGGAAATAATTGTTATTAAATTATACAAAAATCATATACATTAATATGATTTCATATATGATCTTTTAACATTGATTTGTTAATAATATCTTAGTATTATCGTTGTTTCGAGTGTTAACTTACTCGTTTCATTTATATGTTTTGTTATGTAAGCCATGTTTGTAATGGAAAGGTTGTATATTAATCATATCCAGAATGATATCAAGTCCTTAGATACTATTATTAATAATAAAATGAGAATTATACTTGAATGGATACGATAGAGAATGAATCTCATCGCGTTTGTGGAGACGGTAGTCCGTACGTACGCACGAGCGACAATATCATTCTTTTGATATTAAAATAATATATAATTGGATAGTATATAATATATACATAATCATATCATGTTATATTTATTATTTACATGACTTAAACATCATTATTATACCCATCCAAATAATAATATATTGAATAACAATTACACCACGACGTGGAGACGGTAAGCCGTACGTACGCACGTATGGTGACATGTTATTCAAAGGGTGGATAGAATACTGAATATGGTTGTACCATATTTATAATAACATCACAGTATATATAAGATACTGGATTTATTATTTTAGAATGGTAGTAACAAATAAAGAAGAAGTGTAAGAAGAAATGAATTTGAAAAAGGGTGGTGAAAACATTACCTCTTTTTCGGGTTCTTCCTTTTGATTTCATCAAAAGGGCTCCTTAGGTTGGCTTTGTGATCACACTAAGGCCTCTAGGTTGTATTAAGGGAAGTTGATAGAGTATTTGGGAAGAGTTTTGCTGAACCAAAAGGCTTTTAAGGTGTGAAGTAATGAGAAGGGGGAGTGCCCTTTTATAAGAGGGGTGAGGGGCACCTTTTGAAAAGATAGAAATATTACTTTATAATAAATTCATATTCAGTTTCTAATGGATCCAAAGTTGATTATTCAAATTTTTGGTATGGGATAGGTCGAAAAAAATTCAACCAATAGAATTTTGATTGGTTTGGGTTACTATATTAACCTTATCTTTTAGTTTTAACTCTTAGTTAATTAGTTTGACATTTACCATGTCACTTTGTATTTTTATATTATATAGTTAATAAACATACTATATACAACCAATAAACCCCCAAGTGGTCCATAAATGATACACCTATCATGATATAAGTCTCTTGGATGAACCTTAGATTTTTAGGAATTTAATATCAATTAATAATATAGTATTTGTTTTAAAAACTCTTTTATGTCAATTTTGACACTATTCAATAGTTGATTTTTGTGAAACTTATAACAGAATGATTACTTCGAAAAAAGTCAATTAAATCAATCCTAATATGTCATATTATCCTAGAATTTTTTTTAAATTCATTAAAAGTCTCAAATTATATTTATTTGGGTATTTATAATATCAATTATTTTATTTTTTCACTAATATAGTATTACTTAATCATCATTGTGTCATAAATAAATTAAATTATTTAAAATCTAAAAATTAAAAATAAAATATAATTTTGTAGGAAATCGTTTTATCTTTCTAATGAATATTTATAGTCTAAAATCCAACATATATAACCCTATGTAAAAATTGTGTTTCTAAAATATATATGCTTATGTCATTTTTGTAATTATTTTAACTTAATTAAAATAAACTGTCCCTATCACTTACAAGTGGCACCATGGGGTCCCAAAATCGACCCAAAGATGCCCATGGTCGAACATGTATCCAAAAATAAGGTTAGGACACGTTTTTGGGTAATTAAGTATTATTATAATATTATTTGTTTAACCCTTATTTACCGGATTTACCCTTAACCAGGGTAAATAAAATATTTACCTCAGTAATTATTCAAAATGTCTAAAAATAAAAGTTACCTATTTACACAATTTTAACATCATGATTCTAAATATGGAATCAATTTTTACAAATTCAAAACATAGAAGTGGCAGAAATTAATTTAAAATTAATTCTCGTTGTTAAAACAAAAATTCTGTTTTTAAGAGATAATAACTATCAAAAGATTGACACTTGTTTGTGTCTGGTTTAATTGTAAAATTATGTACAATGAAAAACATTTTATTAAATGGTAAAAATATATTCTAAATATACTTTAAAACCACTCAAATTAATAAATTATCACTATTAATTATTTTGATTAAAAAAGTTGTTTTTTAATTAAAATTTAGAATTTTTCACTATTCATCAAAATATGAAAGTTATCCGAAAAGTACCAAAATTTCACCTTAGGCTAAATTCGATACTCCAAATCCAAAAATAAAGTCCATTTTGAAATATAATATATATATAATTTCTATAAGTAGGTATTACTATTCATAACGGCTAGTTTGATTGGTTGTGGTGTGTGTGTTAGAACTCGAAGTTGCATACAACACACGCTACTGTATTATTCAAAGGAAAGCATACCATGGAATCTTGGGATGTTTCATTTTAAATTTTTTATGTCCCCATTTAGTCAAAAACTTTAAAATATTGTATTTAAAAAGGGTTCACTATTAAAAGTTGGTAAAAGTGCAATACTGAAAATGAATTTGTTCTTACATTATGTCTAAGAAACTCATAATATGGATTCTAAAATTATAAAGATTATATAAAGTTTAAAATTTAGTTAATACTATTCATAACCTCTTTTTAACGGCTTGTTTGGTATGTCATGGTGCGCTTGAACTCGTTGTTGCGTGTAGTGCAAGTTATTTTATTATTTTGAAGAAATAACACACTATGAAATCTCGGGGTGTTACAGTGTCTTTTAATCACGATGCGAGTCCAAGGGGAGAATTGACGGAAGGACTTCTCCAGAGTGTCTTTTAATTATGACGTGGTCCATAGGGGGAATTGACATTGAGTGCTTCCCCAGAGATCCTTTAGCATGATACGAGACTATAGGGGGAATTGACGATGAGTGCTTCCCTAGAGAGTCTACTTACTTACATAGTTGAACCAGAGGGGTGAGACTGTGTGTGCCTCCCAGAGGGTTGCTAGTGCTTAGAGGTTAAAACATAGGGGTTAGACTGTGAGAGATACCCAGAGGGTTACCTGTTTTCTTCTTGTTGCTAACTGCATACTTGTGTGATTTACTTGTTAGAAATGTGGATTTTAGCTTCTTGTGCTTTTCTGTTTACTGCTTCTTGTTTTATTACTACCATGTAGTCATTGACTATTAGGCACCAATAATTGGGTGATTGCCTACTGGGATTGTATCTCACACCTTGTTTAGGCCATTCTTTTGGGCCCAAGAAGACTATGTTGCTGTAGGTATAGATAAGGGCAAGCGCCCTTCTACTTCAGGATCTTGACTGCATCAGGAGCTGGGGAGCATGGGACCGAGCCGTGGCTCGCGATGTTGAGGAGTTTATTTTTGTTTTTCTCTTGCACTTGGTTTCAGTTTTATTTCAGCACTTTTTTGTGTTTTTTTCCTTAGATACTTGTACATGCTGCATCATTTTCATCATAGTTACATATCTACATTGCTTCTGTTGTTCGGTTTCTGTGGTTATAAATGGTGTTTACTGCTTCCGCTGTTTATTGTTGTTTTCTTACCTTGTATACCTTACCGAATGAGGGCATAGTTTCCCCACCGACTCACCAAGGCCCTCGCTGCTAGTCGGCAGCATCTGGAATTCGGGGAAACGCGCTTGAGGTCATGTGGAGAACCGGGTACAGGGCACCAGTGGAGGGGCTTTGGACTCGGGACGTTACAAAATGGTATCAAATGAGTTATTTTCTCTTGTCTTACTGTTTGGAGACCTTAGCCAGGGATAGGATGGATTCGGTACTTGGCATTAAGTTGTGCTTAGGAGTAGCTAACCCGTGTACAGGGAAAAGCCATACTACCTTTTTAATTACAGTTTTATGGTTTTGAGATTTTATGGTTGGTATGTTTTCACCTAGAGTGATTCGTATGACTTGTGCGGTTATTGTTTTGATATTTCGGTTCTATTTCTATCACAACCCAATGAGATGAGGGTATGACATCTCATGCATCATATAGACACTTGTAGGAATCACATTCCATGTATTCTTGTCATGCCATCTAGGGTGCATTAGTGATTGCATGTTGTTGTAATAGACTATGTGTAGATTATGCATGCTGTTGTGATAGTTGCTTCATAGATTCTTTTCTTTTATGTTAGAAAACTGTTTGATTGGTTATTTTCTTTAAGTGAACACCAAATTTTGGTTCTTGAGGTGTTATGGGCCTCGCGGATCGGAATTTGGAACTTTTTGCCTCATTTTTGTGTTCTGGGATTCTGTGCAATTTCTGAGCTATTGGCTAGAAAAACCCAGAATACACGGCGTGTACTTCTTAGATACACGCCGTGTAGTTCTCAGGCCGTGTCACTGACCATGTGAGCAGAACACGGTGTCGTGGGAGTAACTTCAGGAACACGCTGTGTACCATTGGTACACGCCATGTGAGTTCAGAGCCCTGTACCCGGCCGTGTCACTAACAAAATGGGACGGGGAAGCTTGGGTAGAACACACTGTGTCCATAGGGAACACACCGTGTAGTCCTGTCCATGTACCCGGCCGTGTCACGAAAAACATAGGCCGGCGTTACCTTCCTTTCCACACGCCGTGTTTGCTCAGAACACGCCGTGTCGTCTTGCCAAGTACCCGGCCGTGTCACGAACAACACGGGACGGTGTCGCCTTCACCTATGAACGCCGTGATTGTTTGGAACACGCCGTGTAAGGTACAGCCGTGTAGACGGCTGTGTACTCGACAACACGGACCTCCTAAGCCTTTTCTAGTGCACGCCGTGTTTGTTTCGAACATGCCGTGTAGTATTGGGTTGAGTCGGACTGTGTGGGTTAGCCGTGTAAGGAGACTTGGACAGGGGAATAGTTTTCTAGTACACGTCGTGTGTGGGGGTCCACACACCGTGTATTTTTAAGTGTACATGACTTTTAGGGTGAGAGTACACGCCCATGTCAGTGGTTTAAGAAGACACATCGTGTAGTGTTATACATGCCGTGTAGTCTTGTTTTACAATCTTGTGTGTTTTTCTTCCCCTGTTCCCGTTTTGTACTCTTTTGTTCCTTGTCATTGTTTTCCTGATCTAAGGTGTGCTTTTGATCTTTCAGAGCTATGCCTATGAGACGTCCTCCGATCGTACCTCTGTCTTCAGGCAGTGATCAGATGCCAGACAGGGCTGATCAGGGACATCATGTCGATCCCCCAGCTGAGCCAGCCTTGGCACCAGTTGTTGTACCAATCATGGGCGCTGATGCGCAGTTCATGGAAGGTTTCATGAAGATGATGCATGCCTTCCAGGGAGAACCGCCTCCTGCCTCGTCTATGGCAAACTTGACACGAGACTTTCAGCAGCATCCTCCCACGTTCTCGGGGGAGGGAGGACCTCAGGCTGCAAAGACATGGATGGAAGACATGCTGACTATCTTCGAGCAACTGGAGACGAATCTAGAGAGGTGGGTCAAGCTCGCCACCTACATGCTCCGAGACTCCACCAAGAGGTGGTGGGACGTGATCTCACAGGTGGGTAAGCAGTAGCCTATGTCTTGGGAGGAGTTCCGGCATGTGTTCTACAACTACTTCTACCCGGAGACCCTGAGGGCCGATCGAGCCTAGGAGTTCATGATCTTAGAGAAAGGTACTCTATCTGTCATGGAGTATTCCTCTCGTTTCACTGAGTTGCAGCATTTTACACCCCTTCGGGATGAGAGTGGGGTGCTCTTGGCGAGGAATTTTGAAGATGGACTCAGGTGGGAGATCTGCTCAGAGGTGAACATCTTCCAGCTAACTTCCATTACTTCCATCATCAACCAGGCACTGATTGAGGAGCACATTCTGAGAGACTCTGAAGCTGCAAGTCGGGGAGGATCTTCTTCTAACGCTATCTTCTCTTTAGATGACATCAAGAAGCGTCGTATGGAGCCTACCCGTGGTGATGCAAGGAAGCGAGACGCATCATCAGGCATCCAGGTGGCATGCTACCAGTGTGGCCAGACAGGGCACACGAGGCCGCAGTGCCAGAGAGACCCCGTGGAGTTCCGATCATACGGCAAGATGGGTCACCTTCATCATTTCTGCCAGGTTTTCTTACCAGCAGCAGGTGACCGGGGTTCTTCCATGACTCCTTGTTCAGGAAAATCCCCACCAGTCTCTCACCAGTCGGGGAACTGGAGTTCTTCTGGCCGTTCGGGTCGAGGTGGAGGTCGAGGCTGTGGCGGTCAGCCACCAGTTCCTCAGCACCAGCAGGGCGGTTCAGCTCAGAGTGGTCAGCCAGGGGCGCAGGGCCGCGGTACATGCCAGTCTTTTGCCGTGGAGCAGACTTATCAGGAGCAGGGTCCCGACCCTTCTATTGTTCGAGGTACAATTTTAGTGGCCTCAGTTTTATCTTCATCCCTTTTCGATACTGGTGCTATGTATATCCTTATCTTTGTTGCTGTTGTGGAGAGACTTGGACTCTGCGTCTTTTCTTCTGCCGACTCGTTGACACTAGACACCCCTTTGGGAATGAGGACATCTAGTGTACGTCAGTGTAGAGAGTGACCTCTCAAGATTGAAGGGTATTGCTTCTTATGGGATCTCTATGTCCTAGAGATGACAGACTATGATGTCATCCTTGGAATGGACTGGTTGATTCCCTTCCTGGCAGTCGTCGATTTCTATCGTCGCAGAGTCAGTTTCATTTCACCAGAAGGTGAATCTTTCCTTCATAGAGGCGAATGGGACGTTCGGGTGAGTTGGGAAGGACTCGAGCATCTTGGGCTAGGAGGACTGACAGCCCAGATTACTAGTCTTTATCTGGATGATCAGGGGACTCCACAGTTGTACTTTCCTCCAGTGGTGGATCGCTTAAGGGATATTATTCCAGAGGACTTTTGGGGTTTGCCTCCAGAGTGTGAGGTGGACTTCTCTATTGAGATCATTTCAGGAGTGGCACCGGTGTCCATTCTTCCATATAGTATGGCCACACCTGAGTTTCAGGAGATCAAGAAGCAGTTGGAGGAGTTACAGTCTAAGGGTTTCATCCGACCCAGTACTTCTCCTTGGGGTTCGCCTATTCTGTTTGCGAAGAAGGCAGACGGTACCCTTCGGCTTTGTGTGGACTATTGGAAGTTGAACCAGTTGATGGTCAAGAACCGATATCCTTTTCCAAGGATTGATGACCTTTTCGATCAGCTTCGAGGATCCCGGGTGTTCTCGAAGATCAACTTGAGGTCCGGTTATCATCAGTTGCGTGTTAGACCATCAGATATACCTTTGACAGCCTTCAGGAGCTAGTAAGGTCTTTACGAGTATACAATCATGCCGTTCGGTCTCACGAACACCCCTGCAGTTTTCATGGCACTGATGAACCGAGGGTTACATCCTTACATGGATTCCTTCATCGTGGTCTTCATGGATGATATCTTGGTGTACTCTCGCACTCGACACGACCATGCCACCCATCTTGAGATCGTTCTGAGTACACTGAGAGAGCATCATCTTTATGAAAACCTCTCAAAGTCCCACTTCTGGATGGATCAGATTCACTTCGTGGGTAACGTCATCTCAGAGGTAGGAGTATCGGTGGACCCAGAGAAAGTGAGAGTTGTAGTTTCTAGGGAGCAGCCAAAGAATTTTTTTGAGGTACGGAGCTTCCTAGGGCTAGCTGGATACTACAGACGCTTCATTCGGGACTTTTCTCATCTAGCAGCACCTTTGAAAGATCTGACCAAGAAGGGGTCGAAGGTATTATGGTCAGATTCTTGTGAGTCAGCCTTTTAGGAGCTGAAAGGGAGGTTGACGTCAGCACCGATACTAGTCTTTCCAGAGCCAGGAAAGAGCTACATTGTTTACTATGATGCTTCGGGTATTGGGCTGGGAGCTGTGCTTATGCAGGGAGATGGAGTTGTTGCGTATGGGTCTCGGCAGCTGAGGCCACATGAGAGGAACTACCCTATGCACGATTTGGAGTTTGGAGCTGTTGTTCATGCCTTAAGCTGTTGGAGACACCGTCTTCTGGGAGATCACATTGTGGTCTTCACTGACCACAAGAGTCTCAAATATATCTTCACTCAGCGTGATCTGAATCTGAGGCAGCACAGGTGGGTTGAGTATCTACAGTCTTTTGACTTCTAGATTGCCTATACGTCGGTAAAGGGAAATGTCGTGGAAGACACGTTGAGCAAGAGAACTCATATTCAGGATGTTCAGAAGGCCAGTAGTGAGTGGAAACTATTGGCTCTGTTCTCTAAGATGCATCTGGAGGTGCACGACAGACGGGGACATACCTTTATATTTTATGTAGCTATTACCTCCACGCTACTTGATCGGGTACGGATGAGGAAGATATCAGACTCGGAAGGCTAAGTCCTACGGGAGAGTGTGTCAGGAGGAGACCCTCTTCCTGGATGGACAGTGGGCGAGGATGAGATCTTGCATTTCCAAGGATGTGTATGGGTGCCAGTAGACTTACGTGAGGAGCTGGTGTGGGATTTCCATTCCTCGGTTTGGGAAGTTCATCCTGGCATCACCAAGATGTATCAGGATCTTCATCGCTAGTATTTGTGGCCAGGTATGAAGAAGGATGTTACTGGTTTTTTCAAGGGATGTTCTACTTGTCAGCAGGTGAAAGCAGAGCATCAGCGACCAGAAGGCCTTTTACAGTAGATACCCATTCCGGAGTGGAAGTGGAATGATGTTGTGATGGACTTCGTGACTGGGTTGCCGAGATCACCTCGGGGGAACGATGCTGTTTGGGTTGTCATCGAAAGGCTTACGAAGGTTGCTCACTTCTGGCCGATCAAGGATACCTTCAGTGTCGATGATCTGGGACGACTATACATCAGAGAGATTGTGTGTCTGCATGGAATTCCATGCTCTATTGTTTCAGAGAGAGATGCGCGCTTTACCTCTCGGTTCTTTCAGGGACTTCAGAAGGCCTTGGGTACACAGGTACTTTTGAGTACAGCATACCATCCCCAGACTGATGGCCAGTCCGAGCGCACGATCTAGATGCTTGAGGATATGCTCCGAGCTTGCATCCTTGACTTTGGTGGTTCTTGGGAGAAGCATATCCCTCTGGTGGAGTTCGCCTACAATAACATTTTCCAGGAAACCATTCAGATGGCACCATATGAGGCTTTGTACGGTAGGCCATGCCGATCACCCTTATGCTGTATGGAGGTAGGAGAGGCAGCTTTGCTGGGACCTTGTCTTGTAGAGGAGACTTCAGAGAAGATAGAGCTGGTTCGGAAGAGGATGGTTGGAGCACAGTCTCGGCAGAAGTCTTATGCTGATCAGCGGAGACGACCTCTGGAGTTCGAGGTCGGTGATTGGGTTTTCCTACATGTCACACCTAGGTTGGGACACAAAATGATTCGGAGACAGGGTAAGCTTTCGCCATGGTACGTTGGGCCGTTTGAGGTTTTGGAGAGAGTGGGTCTGGTCGCCTATCGGTTGCAGCTACCTCAGAGGTATCGGGCCATGCAGGACGTCATTCATGCCTCTCAGCTCCGACGTTACTTTTCAGACCCGTCTCACATGTTTCAGCCTGAGGAAGTAGAGCTTGAAGCGGATGCGTCCATTGAGGAGCATCCTATCCAGATTGTCGATCGTAGTACGAAGGTTCTCCGCGGGCGGTCTGTTCCTCTGGTACGAGTGCTATGGTAGCACGGGCGAGTACAGGACGAGACCTGGGAGAGGGAGGCCGATGTGCGGTCCCAGTGGCCGGAGTTGTTCGGGGATTCTTCTTCTCCGCCTCATTAGGGAAATTCAGGGATGAATTTCTTTAAGGGGGGAAGTTTGTAAGAACCCAGATCTTTGTTCTGGTATGTTTTCCCTTTTTCTGGTGTTTTTAAGGAAAATAAATTTTCTTTAAATTTCAAAAGTACACGCCGTGTACTTTTTGAGTACACACCCTGTACTCTATTCCGGCTCGAAGCCGTGTGTTGGCCGTGTCCAGGCCACACACACGGTGTGTAAGGCTGAAGTGGTGGCCGGTTAATTCGGAGTATGGAAATATTGAATTACACGCCGTGTACTCAAGAAGTACACACCATGTACTTTCTTTTTTTTCATTAAAAGGACCGGGGTCACGCCTAACCCCTATTTCTATATTCTTCTCCAATTTTCAACCGACCAAGAGCGACCGTACGGCCGGATCTTCGACGGAGTCCTGCCTCACCGTCCGTTCTCCGATTCGAGCACGGTCAGTTGCGTTGGAATCGCAGAAGTGAGTTATTCCTTCTTCTTTAGGCTTTTTTCTTGATTCCTCCTCATTTCCAAGTTATCATGGGATGCACGTTTTGCGCGTTTTCTCAGATCTACATTGTTCTAAGAGGAATCTGTCGTCGAGGTTCATGTATATCGATCTCTTCATATCGAGGTAGGTGGTTTGTTCCTTTCCGCAAAAAGTTGATGAATGTTTTGTGCAATTTCCACCAATACCCCTGAACGGGGTATTGCGTGTTTCCTATTTTACCCTTGTTGCTTGCCTACTTTTCTTTATTTCTTTAGTAGAGGTTATTGCTTGTGATTAGAGTAATTTGTTTGTGCTCAGATTTCTTTTCCATGCTTGTTCTTCCTGTTTGGTGTTTTTCCAGTTTCCATGCCTAGTTGTAGGATAGTGGAACTATTATTTATTAATTATTGTTGAGCCTTATTTGATATACAAGTAGTTCTTGAGGTTTACTTGGACGATATACATGCGCTAAGCAAGTTTATTTGTACTTAGGATTGTGAGAACCTAGAGTAGTAGACCAAAGGGAGAATTGATGGAAGGGATTCTCCAGAGTGTCTTTTAATCACGATGTGAGACCAAAGGGATAATTGACGGAAGGGCTTCTCCAGAGTGTCTTTTAATTACGACGTGGGCCATAGGGGGAATTGACGTTGAGTGCTTCCCCAGAGAGCCTTTAGCACGATACAAGACTATAGGGGTAATTGATTGTGAGTGCTTCCCCAGAGAGTCTGCTTATTACATAGCTGAACTAGAGGGGTGAGAATGTGTGTGCCTCCCAGAGGGTTGCTAGTGCTTAGAGGTTGAACCATAGGGGTTAGACTGTGAGAGATACCCAGAGGGTTACCTGTGTTCTTCTTGTTGCTGACTGCTTACTTGTGTGCTTTACATGTTAGAACTATGGATTTTAGCTGCTTGTGCTTTTCTGTTTACTGATTCTTGTTTTATTACTGCCATGTAGTCATTGACTATTAGGCACAAATCATTGGGTGATTGCCTACTGGTATTGTATCTCACACCCTTTTTGGGCCATGCTTTTGGGCCTAAGTATACAATGTTGCTTCAGGTATATATAAGGGCAAGCGCCCTTCTACTTCAGGATCTTGACTGTATCAGGAGCTGGGGAGCATGGGACCGAGCCGTGGCTCATGATGCTGAGGAGATTATTTTTGTTTTTCTCTTGCACTTGGTTTCATTTTTATTTCATCACATTGTTGTGTTTACTGTTTTACATAGATACTTGTACCTACTACATCATTTTCATCATACTTACATATCTACATTGCTTTCGTTGTTCGGTTTCTGTGGTTATGCATGTCATTTACTGCTTCCACTGTTTATTATTGTTTTCTTACCTTGTATACCTTACTGAATGATGGCATAGTTTCCCCACCGACTCACTAAGGCCCTCGCTGCTAGTCGGTAGCCTCTGGCGTTCGGGGAAACGTGCTTGAGGTCATGTGGCGAACCGGGTACAGGGAACCAGTGGAGGGGCTCCAGATTCGGGACGTTACACCCTACCTCGAAGGTTTTTTGTTGTGTTGCGATATGAAAAAGGTGAAGAAGGTACCAACATTTTTTTCTTCCTCAATCACATTTCCGAAGTCGGCTCGTGCGTTTTCCTCTTTCTTGATTCTAAAGAACTTTCTTCGATGGTGTTCTTCATTTAGAGGAAAAGTTATTCATTCGAGAGGTTGGATTTCTCCACAACATTCTCCCAATTATTCACACTTCACCAACCAATCCACATAAGAAAAGATGTTCCAATAATTTAAATTAAGTCTATCAATTAAATTGTTGGCACAATTAATTGTACCACGTTGGCATAATTAATTGGAGGAAGTCCATGGGTTAACTCTTCATTAATGAGAGATTTCAAGGGGTTTCCCCCATTAAGAGGGTTCGGGTGGTCCCCACCTTTAGGAATTAAAAATGGGGGGTTTTGTTCAGGCGGTCCCCACCTCTTTAACATTCATGTTGGAGGTTTTTATTAGAAATAAAATAAAATTTTATTTTATTTTATTTTTCATTTCCATGAAAAAAAACAACCTTTCACCCTCGACCTACTGTGGTCGAGGTGAAGGTATCCTTAATAGAATATCAGCCCAGTGAGTTCAATGATGCCCTCATATTTCAATTCCAGACACCGGTTTAAAAGTTACAAAAACACGTTTGTACGTTTACTGAACGTATGCGAAATAAAGTTCAGAAATTCATTCCGGGCACACCGGGCCTCAGAATCAAGCACCGTAAAATTTTTTGGACTCGTAAAGTTCCCATATAATTAAAAAAATTACATGGAAATTCCATGTCATTACATTCTCCCCACCTCAGGGCTTTGCATCCCCGAAAGACACATCCCAAAACTAAGAAAAAAAGTGGGGGTACTAAGCACAAATCTGAGCCTCCCACTCCCATTTTCTCTCCAAGTGGTTCCCGTACTGCCAGCGAACACGCACCAGAGGTATCGACTGCCCATGAAGGACCCTCTCTTGTCAATCCTCAATCTCTATTGGAACCTCTGTAAATGTTTCCCCATCATCTAATTCTAGCTCGCCGTGGTCGATGATGTGAGAAGGGTCATGCCCGTATCTCCTCAGCTGGGATATGTGGATGATGTCCTGCACCCGATGCAACTGAGGGGGTAGTGTAGGAGGTAAGCCACCTCTCCAACTCTATTGAGTACCTAGAAGGGTCCAATGAACCTTGTATATAACTTTTCGCCTCATCCAAATCATCGCAAACCACATTGAGTTGAGACCCGTAGAGAGATGTGGTTTCCATCCTCGAACTCCAGAGGTCTCCATATCTTGTCGGCATAAGATGTCTGTCTGCTCTGTGCAGTCTTCATATGCTCCTGGATGATCTGCACTTTCTCTGTGGTAGCTCATACCATCTCTGGTCCCACAAGTGCTAACTCCCCTGGGTCAGTCCAGCATAAAGGTGATCTGCAAGTTCGCTCGTACAACGCCTCAAAAGGTGTCATCCCAAAGGTTGAGCGATGGTTGTTGTTGTATGCAAACTCCACCAATGTCAAGTGATACTCTCAGCTACGAACGTAGTCAAGGATGAAACCATATGGCATGTCCTCGAGGTTCTGAATGGTCCGCTCAGTCTGGCCATTCGTCTGAGGATGGAAGGTAGTGCTCAAATGAATCTACATACCAAAAGCCTCCTACAATCCCTTCCATAGCTGGGATGTAAAATGTTTATCAAGATCAGAGGCAATCATCGAGGTTACTCCATGTAGCCACACAATCTCCTACACATATAGGCATTTCAAGATCTCTACTAAACCCTTCTCTCTGATCCGTAAGAAGTGGGACGACTTGGTGAGTCGGTCGACGATCACCCAGATAGAATCCTGACCCCTAGATGTACGTGGAAGTACCATCACAAAGTCCATGGATATCCTGTCCCAATTCTACTTTGGGACCTCTAGAGGTAGGACCAATCCTATTGGTACCTGATGCTATGCCTTCACGTGGTGACAAATGTGGCACCAAGAGACAAACTTTGCTACTACTTTCTTCATTCCCGGCCACCAATGATGTTTTCCGAGATCCTGGTATATCTTCGCTAGTCTTGGATGTACTACTAGAGAGGATGTGTGGAACTCCCTCATCACTTCCTCTTGAAGTGACACTGGTACCGTGGTACATCCCCTGAAGAGGATGACATGCTACCCACCTTCAGAAAATCCATCGGGTGCATGTCTTATGGATATCTGAGCATGTTGACCATTGCAGTCAGTGTCCCCACGCTGCGCCTCCCCGACTCGCGGAAGAAGTGGTCGAGTGACTGTTAGAGACTGATTAAAAGCTTCTTTATCTTGATCCACAAAGGATATCTACAAAGTGGCCAGCTGCTTCGTCGCCTCGCCTGGCAGCTGTATACCAGATATCACACTGAGTGAATATGCTACAACGTTCCCCTTCCCAGGGGTATAGACTATCTCAAAGTCATTGTCCTGGAGGAAATGAAGCCAACGTCGCTGTCTCAGGTTCAGGTACTTCTGTGAGAAGATATACCTAAGACTCTTATGATCCGAGTAGAATGTCAAACGCTCGCCCATCATGTAATGGTGCCACATCTTCAAGGAAAAGACCACTGCTGCAAACTCCAGGTCATGGGTAGCAGAGTTTTTTTCATGTTGTCTCAGCAATCTAGAATCATCTATGATGACTGCTCGCTCCTGCTTCAGGACACATTCGAGCTGGGTCCCTGATGCGTCGCAGTAGACTACATACCTTACACCCTCCTCTGGAAGCCTCAAGATGGGGGGCACTAGTCATCCTCTACCACAGCTCCTGAAAACTCCATTGACATTTCTCTAACCACACGCAAGGTTTACCCTTCTTCTTCAATGATGATAAAGGTGTTTCAACTTTGTTGAAAACTGGCACAACCCTCCGGTAGTATCCAGCCAAACCCAAGAACCTTTATACCTACATCACACTCCTGGGTGGCTCCTAAGAAAGTACTACCACAATCTTTGCTGGATCCACTACAACTCTAGCCTCTGAGATGATGTATCCTAGAAATTGCACCTCTCGGATTCAGAACTGGAACTTTAAGAGCTTACCATAAAGCTAGTGCTATCGAAGTGTTTCCAGAACTATCTACAAATGATAGGCATGCTCCTCCTCAGTAGCCGAGAAGATCATAATTTCATCGATGAAGACTACTACAAAGCGATCATGGTATGGATGAAAGATCATGTTCATGAGTCCCATTTACACTGCTGGGGAATCAGTCATGCTGAAAGGAATAACCAAGAACTCATAATGGAAATACCTATATATGAAAGTGGTCTTCTACACATCCTCGTCTCACACTCTGAGAAGGTGATAGCCTGACCTGAGGTCTATCATCGAGAACCACCATACTCCCTTCAGCTATTAAAAGATGTATTCAATCCTCAATAGTGGGTACTTGTTCTCCATGGTCACCTGGATCTGGCGCCAATAGTCGACACAAAGTCTCTAGCTCCCATCCAACTTCTTGGGGAACAAAATCTGGACTGCCCAAGGAGAAACATTGGGCTGAATAAATCCCTTCCCCTATAAGTCCTCCAGTTATACCTGTAGCACACGAAGCTCCGTGGGAGCCATCCGATACGCTGGTGTAGATATCAGTGTCGTCTCAAGATACAAGTCAATGTAAAATTCCACCTCTCTGTGAGTATGTAGAAATGAAACATCATAAGGTAAGAAATCCGCGTACTGGTCTACCACTATAGGATATCTCATAATCTCCTCATCAACTGTTCTGAGGGTAAGGCTAGCCAACTGATGAGTGATCAGCTGCACTCTCTTTTGGGTAAGTCCATCTTGTGCTTAAAAGGCTCCCTTATCACCAGTGAAGGTAAACTTAGTCCCATATTTACCGACACACTACAATTTGTGCCTAATACAGTCAATGTGAGCATGGAAAGTAGACAACCAGTCCATACCCAAGATAACGTTTTAAGGCCTTGACGCCACTACTAGGAGATCCCAGTGGAAGATCTTGCCTCCTAAGTAAGATCACACTGCCGGAACCAGTGTGTAATCGTCGAATCCTATCCTGTAGGAGTCTCTAGCCGTAAGGATCGAACCAACGAATCTGTTAGAATCTCCGAGATCTGAACGAGGGTCGTAGAAATAAAAGAATGACTAGAACCTATGTCTATAAGAACTGCAGCTAAGGTGGAGAAGACATAGATAATACCTCATATAATCCCTAGAGCTTCATGGTTATATGCCTCAGATACTTGGAGTTGAGCTCGCCCCTATCCACCTGCTCCCTGATGTTTGGGTGGACCACCTAGTGGTGGTGGTGCTAACATATCGAATCATCACCCACCACCAGCTACACGGACAACTCCTATACCATGTCTGCATACTCTATATGGACCTCCCCAGTTGAACCTTTTTCTCTACCTGGGTGGTCCTTCGACCGTCTGCTGATAGTCCGTACGGCGGGTCAGACAGTCATGATCCTTTTGACCCTACCCGCCACATGTAAAACATTGCATGTTCCTCGCATGACTGGCTCTATCTTTGGTACCCCAGACAATCGATCCTGAGTCATGCATTCATCTGCCTATAGGTCTGGTCCTCTTGGACCTCTAGAACATATGTCTGATGCCAACTTTAGAAGACTCCACCACATGACGACTGGTGGTGGGTCTCGCTGCTGGTGACTGGCCAGCAAGAAAACCCTCCACTAAGAGGGCTCGCTTTAACAGCCCCGCCTACGTCGGAATGCTGAGTGAGATCATCGATTCCCTAATCTCCCACCTGAGTCCATGCTCGAAAGTCCCATCCATGATGAATGGGTCTCGTACTATATCAGTGGTGTAGCATGAGAGGTCAGTGAATCTCTCTAAGTACTGATCCATAGTCATGTTTCCCTGCTGAAGATGAAGAAGTTCTTGTATGTGAATTGTGCGAAGTGTTGCTGGGAAAAACATTGCCTGAAACAGGCTCTCGAAGTCTACCCAAAGAAGCGTCCCCACATCATGAACCTAGAGCTTCAAGCTCCACCATCAGTCTGCTGCTGCCTGTAGAAGACTGACGGAAAGGATCACCACAGGATCAGCCGGTGTCCCTACCAGTCGGAAGACTCTCACCATCGCCTCCAACCAATCCTCAACCGCTTGTGGGTCTATCTCTCCCCTCGAACTGGGTGGCCTCTGGAACTTTAACTCGTGAAACGCACTCAAGAGGCGTGCACCCTCTACTGCTGGGGCTGGTGGCATCAGTGGACCTACGGGTAATGGTACCACTATAGCCTCTATTGGAACAGGGCCCTGTACCGATGCCTCGTCGCTCGGTGGGCTATCAGAGCATACTATACCTAGTACCCTAGATGGCTGTCTACATAGAAGAATCCTCAAATGAAACTGGTGTGCCACGGTCAATAAGTTATACCTAGTGGGCTGACTCAAAGAGGTCACAAAGAAACTCATTAAACAACACATGTACAATAACGGTTTTCATGCACTGAGTCAGAAATTAGAAGTTAGAGTCTTGGTGTATGGATATGTCGGCCGCCACACCAATACTGGGTTCCCTAAACTGATAACCACACTCACTAAACTTATCACTATTTTTGTTAAAGGAAATATCATTTTCCTATGTTATACGATAGAACTGACTCCTCTGATACCAATGTGTCACGAACCATCCCCTTGGGCTCATGTCGTGACTACCCCAAGCATGCCTTCCCTAGGCAAGGGGCTGGCGACTAGCACTGATAGTCATATTCTCTAAAACCAGGAAGGCATTGCCTTTATATCCTATAAACACGTGCAACCAAGTACACAACAAGATATGAACACAAGTAAACTATATAGCAAAAAGAGTGTTGAAAGTAAGAGGGGACAGAATACAAGCCCAACAGTAAAGGTACAAGTACAACTGATATACAATACAAATGAAGAAATAGAATGATAGGTACTGGGTCCTCCTCCGGGGTTCCTACCTGAATGGTAGGTACAGATTGCCTCCTCACCACTCCACGTCCGCCCCTCTCCTCTACGTACCGACACGTGGTATGGTCCACCTCCAGGAACCTTCTAGTCCTTGTACCCTCAGCCTCAATCAGCGTTGTCTGTCAGCTGCACCAAATACAACAAGGTGCGGGCATAGCCCGTGCAGGTGTGAGTATAACGATACTCAGTAGGGACCCCGAGACCCTCAAGGTCTCACAAAATCCAGAAAGGATAAACCACAAAGCATGAAATCAAATGATAAACCTACTTAGGTATATGCCTAGAAATATACCTAAGTTATCAAGTATACTCATATCAATCATGAGGGAACACAGGGTCCAACCCAAAAGCCCAAAGCTCAACTCTTCCACAAAGGATGGAATACCACAAAGGTAAGTACCACACGGGTATTCCACATAGATGAATACCACCAAAGTACTACCAAAAATGAAAGTACAACATATGTACGAACTCATATCACACCAGGTATAACTTAGGTACAATAGTAGAGATGATTAAATGTTACTACTGAATCATTTTACTCTATTAAGAGGCAGACCCATGGAGGATCCCAAATTGTAGACCCACAAAGGATCCTAGTACATCGTCAGGCCAACAGAGGATCCTAGTACATAGTCAGACCCACACAGGATCCTAGTACATCATCATTACATTATCAGACCCACACTAGATCCTAGTACATCGTCAGTACATCATGAGACCCACACATGATCCTAGTACATCATCAGTACATCGTCAGATCCACATAGGATCCAAGTACATTGTCAGTACATCGTCAGACCCACAGAGGATCCTAGTAAATCTTCAGACCCACACATGATTATAGTACATCGTAAGTACATTGCCAGACCCACACTAGATCCTGGTACATCGTCAGTACATCATGAGACCCACACATGATCCTAGAACATCATCAGTACATCGTCAAACCCACACAAGATCCAAGTACATTGTCAGTACATCCTCAAACCCACATAGGATCCTAGTACATCATCAGTTCATCGTCAGACCCACAAAGGATCCTAGTATATCGCCAGTACATCTTCAGACCCACACAGGATCCTAGTACATCATCAGTACATCATCAGACCCACATAGGATCCTAGTACATCATCAGTACATCGTTAGACCCACACAGGATACTAGTACATCATCAGTACATATTCATACCCACACAGGATCCTAGTACATCATCAGTAAATCATCATACCCACAAAGGATCCTAGTACATTGTCAGTACTTCGTCAGATCCACACACGATCCTAGTACATCGTCACAACCAGCTGCAGGGTACCTGTACTAAGTTTTCTCATCTCCGAGAGAGTCCTCTCCTCATGCTATTGGTCAATACTCCAACATCCACGAAGTCCCATGAAGAAGTATCCCATTGTACATCCACATAATAGGGGTCTCAACGCAACATACAGTGTGTCAATCGGACGCCGAATATGTAAGTTATTAGCCTTTTAGTCCCGAGGGCCCCGTTGGATTCATGCTCGATCCAACCCAACTGTACCCCAACTTTATCCAAATATCAAGTGGAGTATACCAAAAGGACCATCTCACCATAAAGTTTCAATCTTCATAGATGGTTCATCAAACGGAGGTCTGATGCCAATGTTACAGCCAAAAGAACGTATAGGGGTGAAACTGGTCTAGGTCCGGTCCTACCCAGTCAGGCCGACCCTGCCTAGGCCAACCCAGTCTGGTTCAGGTCGGCCCAGCCCACTGGGTCTGTCCCGGCATGCTTGGTCTGGCCCGGCCCGCGCTGTGCAGCCCGCAGTGCGGCAGGGCGCTATGGTAAAGCGGTCTACCATGGTGGGCGGGATGGCGAGTCGTGCTCTCTGCGCGACGCGATCCCGGGCTACGCCTTCACCAAAATCCAGCTCGGCCATCCGTCCTCCCTTCATCGTTGTGGCACAAGTCGTGGCCCCTTGTTCATCGGGCGGTGCGGACGTGCACCACCGCCCTCGTTGTGCGGCCGACCTCCAGTTTCCATCTTCCTCCATCGCAAAGATTTCATCAAAAACCAAAAAGGATTGTGGAGAGGTTGGGCCATGATTGTTTGGCCCACATCCTCCATGTTAGAGCGGTAGAAAGTGGTTCAAAACTTTTGAATCATGAAGAACATCAAGAACGGGTAATAGAGGTATTTAAAACATCAAACCCTACCTCGAAGGTTAGTTGATGTGTTGCAAGATGAAAACGGTGAAGGCAAAGAAGGTTCCAATGTTCGTTGTTACTGTAATCACGCTTCTGATGTCGGCTCTTGCATCTTCCTCTTTCTTAATTTTGAAGAAATTTCTTCGATGACGTTCTTTGTTTGGAGGAAAATTTATTCATTGGAGGGGTAATATTTCACCACATCTTTCTCCCAATTCTCCACACTTCGCCAACCAATCCTCAAAAGAAAAGGGGTGCCAACATTTTAAATTAAGTCTATCAATTTAATTGTTGGCACAATCAATTGTACCACGTTGGCATAATAAATTGGAGGAATTTCATGGGTTAACTCTTCATTAATTAGGGAGTTCAAGGGGTTTCTCCCATTAAG
Organism: Viscum album; assembly: GCA_963277665.1. Classification (NCBI taxonomy): domain Eukaryota; kingdom Viridiplantae; phylum Streptophyta; class Magnoliopsida; order Santalales; family Viscaceae; genus Viscum; species Viscum album. The sequence goes on from OY728122.1 coordinate 645,112,074, forward strand.
AGGGTTCGGGTGGTCCCCACCTATCGGAATTCAAAATGTTGGTTTTAGTTCAGGTGGTCCCCACCTCTTTAACATTCATGTGGTAGGTTTTTATTAGAAATAAAATAAATTTTTATTTTATTTTATTTTTCCTTTCCACGAAAAACAAAAAAACTATCTTTCACGCTCGACCTACTATGGTCGAGTTGAAGGTCTCCTTAAGCGAATACCGGTGCAGGGTATTCGACAGTGCGCTTGGATTTCAATTCTGAGCACCAGTTTAAAAGTTTCAAAAAACCTGCTCGTACGTTTACTGAATGTACAAGAAACAAAGTTCATAAATTCATTCCGGGCACACTGGGCCTCAGAATCACGCGCCGTAAATTTTAGAGAAGTTGTAAAATTCGCATATAATTAAAAACAAATTCATGTAAATTCTAGTTATTTACAGAAATAATAATTATTGATAAAATTTTATTTATTATTTACATTTCTTTCATTCTACCTATCAAAAAATTGAAATAATATCTTCTTATAGTATATTCAATTCATCATAATCCGATGTTTTTTCACAAATATATCATAATAAATATGATATCACATTCAAATAATCTTACATTGAATATCTGAAATTCCCCTTAAGACCAATATGCAACAATAATTACATTATTACATTGTAGTCCTAACATTTTTACTTGGTAATACGTATATTTCTAATGAAACATGAAAAATTATAAGCATAACCATTAGGTATTATCAAATCTCTAATCCGTTGAAAAAATAATAAATGAATGATTTTATAAAGTGTGTAATTTTCTTTTGGATTTATTAATTTGTGTCATCTTTTTTTTTCAAATAATTCATGTTTAGGATCTCTAAAAATCTGGTAAAGATCCAGACATACCATTAAATTTTCTCGGTCTTACTATGTGTCTACAACATTGTATAAAAAATATTATCAAAAAAATTATTCTCAATATTCATTACATATAACATATGATGAACCACAAAATTAGACCAATATGGAAGGTCTCCAAAAAATAATCCTTTTGATCCAATTATGATCTCTCCAAAAAAAAGTTCTTTTTTATTTGATAATTGTTCTAATTTTAATAGAAAATAATTCAAAGATGATATATTTTACCAGAATACATGAGAGAGATGTTGTGGTTTCAAATTTTTCAATTTTACATTTTTTTTAAAAAATATTCCTTCAAAAATGGTGATCGATAAGAAAAAATCTATGATGACAGTCAAAATAACTAGTATTTCTCCCATTTCCAAGAATAAACACTTTCTTATCATCCATGCAGTATGAACATGATTTTAGAACATGTGTACTCCATCTAGATAATATACCATAAATTAGAAATTCAATGATCATCCGCATTAATTCAACCATGAGTTTAAAATTATGATCTTTAACTATATCAAATATAGTTATACGATTGTTCCATAATGAAATTAACTCATCAATTAGTGGATTTAAATAAAAATTGATATTCTTATTTATATTTCTAGGAATTAATAACACCACATATATATATATAGATTGTTCATCATCATACAAGGATTGAAGTTATATGAATTAATGAAAACATTCCATCAAGAATATTGACTGTCATAAGAACAAAATGAATAAAAATCATCTGTAGAAAGACTCAACCATATGTTATGAGGTTTTGATGAAAACGAAGGATGCATCTAATCAATGTTCTTCCATGATTCACCATCACATGTATGATTTAATATTTAAATTATAGAAATAATTTATTTTTACTATGTTATCAATGCAGCTATGTAGAGAGACAAAAATAGATGTTGTAAACATGGTGTAATTAGAAAATTCCTAAACTCCTTTATAAGAAATATGAACTTTCATTATTTTGTCTCTTAATGCATCGACTCCCTACATGATGGAAAATTAACTAATGATTCATAATCATCAAAATATATGATGTTGTCATTTGAACATGCATGGATCCTCTGTTAACTAAGACCCAAATTATAGACCATCCTTTTACTTTCATGGGTACTTGCGGTTAATGTATTTTTATTAGGAAAAAATGATTTAACTAAATAAAATATTTGATCAAAGAAACTATTTGAAAATAAAATTTCTTAATTAATAACAAAAAATTTCGTAACAACTTAAATTTTTCTTAACCAGAATCCTATATATAAGGCCTCATTGCCAGATTTCAAAAAATGTTAAAGTTGAAAAGGTTTTGATTCAACATTTGAAATATTACTGTGAGTTTTTTTTCCTAAATAGATGGGTTAGCAGCCACATGTACCATGTTTAGAAATAAGGTATCTAAAACTAATTGTTTTTATTTTCTACTCAATTCCATTCACTATCTTAATACCAAAAAATATAATCATTCCAAAAACCAAAACACAATAGATGAATTTTGACATGTTCAAATGTTTTGAATCTCATAATATCACATTTCATATATGGAAATTTAATTTTTCCTTCAAAAATAATTCTCAATTTTATGATGAAAATGATATAAAGGTTTCAACCACCATAATATATATGGGATTTATTCGAGATCCATTGGGATTTTTTGATTAATTATCTAATCATGACCATGTAATAGAAATTATAATCGATTTCTCTCTATAAAATTATCAATAAAAATAGTATAAATAATAATTATTATTACTCATTCTGACTTATTACAAATTATTATTCAATTTTAATCATGTATAATAAGTATTTTTTATAAATTTGTTATATAATTTAAAAAAAATTCATAATTTACAAATATTTTATAAATTTTTAATGATTTTTACTAATTATAAATTATTAATATATTATTACTGATTACTAATTATTGAGAATGTTTTAAAAAATATAGTATTTTTAATATTACATAATTTCTTTATAAAATATATATACATAAAATATATTTTTACACATTTTTTTAAACAAATATACATATAAAATATACATCTATATACATACAGACATATATATCATGAAAACATAAATGTTTTTTTAGAATGTTTATATATATATATATATATATCACATGATTTTTTTAATCAAATACATAAACATTAAATATTTTTCTACCTATTTTTTTAACAAATATACACGTCAAATCTATATAAACATATATATATATATATATATATAACCTTACACATTTTTGTGGGTTTACATATGTATATTACCTTGTTAATATATATGTATATATATATATATATTAGATGATTTCTTAATGAAATATATATACTAAAATATATTTTGACATGTTTTTTTAAACAAATATACATATCAAATCCATATAAATATTCATATATTTATATATCAAACACATTATATATTTTTTAATCCTTTATATATGTAAATATATGTATTAAAATGTTTCTTATTAAAATATATATACATCAAATATATGTTTACACATTTTTCTAAAAAATATACATATCAAATCTATATATAAATAAATATGTAAGTATACATCAAAAACCTCACACTTTTTTTTAAAATTTTATTATATATATTTTCACATGTTTATATATAGATATAAATTACACTAATTATTAATCAAATATATATACATTAAATATATTTTTGAATTTTTTTTTAAAAAAACATATAAAATTCTTACATATATATATACATACATACATACATACATATACATACATACATACAGACATACATATATATATTTATATCATAAGTATTAAATGTTTTTTAGAAATTAATATGTGTATATTCACATTTCAATATATATATATCATGATTTCTTAATCAAATTTATATACATAAAATATATTTTGACACACTTTTTTAAAAATATATATATACAAACATATGAACATATAAATATATATCAAAAATCTAAAATGTTCTTTTTAGCAATTATATATTTATATTAACAAGATAATATATATATATATATATTAATATTGTTTACAATACTATATTCACATGTTTAAAATAAATGATGAGCAATCATAATATGACAATCAAATATAGTATAACATCATGACTAAAATCCAAGAATTATAATTATATATCAAAAATTATATCACTATAAGAAATCAATAAAATTTAATAGTTAAATAGATTTATAAAAACGTTTTAAATATTATATTTCCGTGAATAATTTCCATAATAATCATATTTCTTACAATAATATAAAAATATATAAATTTTCATTAACTCTAAATACCAACTTTTTTATTAAATCTAATGGTTTAATAATCGGGAAAATATTTAAATTAATTTAAAATCAACTCATACGGAGCTGGTGGACACTCAACTAAAGAATAATAGAACTTAAATTACCCTAAACACCAAAAAATAAAAAAATGGGTATATTTTACAACCAAGGTCATAACTAATTTAATTTGAGAAACATTAGAGAAAATGATAAATAGGGGAAAGTTGGAGTTCATACCTAGGGTATTGGATACCAAATATGAAATAAATTGGGTGTGATGATAGATCTTAGAGAGGATTCATTTGAGGGTTTCATGATGGGAGAGATGGGGAGAATCATAAGAGAAAGATAAGGGGATCGTGTGTTGTTATAATATTTTTTTACCAGTGATGGGCTAATAGTGATGACTTTTATTACATACCAAAAGGTAATATCAAATTTATTTTTACAGTTGATTTAATTAACCATCACTAAAGGTAATTTTGGATTACTTTTTGTGATGTATTTTATTATCCATTGTATGAGTTCTTGGTGTGATAAACTATCATGCATATATGCCAAGTATATCTGCAGTGGGTGAAGATTTTCCATAAAAAATAAGTATTATTTTCCAAAAAAAGGTAATCTATTGAAAATAACTGATTCCACAAGACTATTTGTGATGGGTTCCTTATCTATTACAAATATTCCCTAGGAAATACCCATTTTCCTGATATATTATAGAATAATGAGGATGACTATGAGATAATACCTTAATCAACATTTAAGCCATGGTGTATCACTAATTTAACATAAAGTACCCCTATCGAAGTAATATACCAGAGAGGGTACATAAAATATGTTTTAGTATCTATAGAATATTGTAATTGGATTTAATAAATTTCTATTATAGGAGACCAAGGCTTTAAAATTCATGTTTTTATTTTTATGGATAGTATTATTTATTTTTGGTCTTATATTTATCCCTTGGTGTCCCTGGTATTTTTTAAAGAAAAATAGATATTTTGGAACCTCAAGTAAGTGGTGAATAGTTGGAGAATTGCTAAGGGAAACCGTGCACTAGCCTAGTGAAAATAATGCACCTGAGACAGTGGCACTATCCAAGACACACGACTTTTCAAACAGGCGTGTTACCTCCCATAGGAAACTATGCGTCCAATTTAAAAATGGAAAGAAGGGACCGCACTTGTGCCACAAAGTATGGGAAACCATAAAAGCTAACCATGTGGCCTATCTAGGTCATTGAAATTAGAAATTTACCCTTATATCCTTCCCTAATTTTAACCCCAAACCACCCCTAATTTTAACCCCAAACCACCCCTAATTTGAACAATATGATAATTTAATCCCCAAGAGCATCCTCTACTACCTCTTGGCCCCCATAAAATCTAATTTTTAGGTTTTTTTGACCTTGGAACTTCATTGAATCATCAGGAAAGTCTCTTTTCTCTTGATTTCTTTTTTCTTCTATAGATCACTTTTATACCTTTTTGATATATTCCTTTTTAGAATATTTTTTGACCAAATAAGAGTTCGATATTTAATTGTTGGGAAAAATAACTATATCTATGGTTTGATATTTCCATTATAATTTCCCCTTGTGGTGTAGTTGTGGTTTTCCACTAGATTCCAGAAGTTTCTAAGAATTAAGTTGTTGATTCAATGTTTTAACATTATTAGATGATTTTGGTATGCTTTTTCGGCTTCCAAATGTGTCATATTGATTGATTGAAAGGTGATAAATTTGTTTTTGAAAGGTTTCATGGTGAGTATGTTTTGAAAAGTGGTTTTAGAAATGTAAATGGTTGGATTTCATGTATTATTTCCTTATTGTGCTTCTAAATGGGTTTTATGAATTTTACAAGTGTTGTGAATCATTTTTTAAAATGGATTAGTGGTGTGTATGGACTTGATAAGGATTTTCCCTTGAAAAGGGGTGGTTTATCATGTGTGTTCAGGATTATTGTTGTGTGTGTATGTGAAAGTGCTGAATAATGTAACATGTTGAATGGAAATTTGAGTAAAAATGGAATCATATGTATTAAGGTTTTTAGACTAGGATTAGTACACTAGTTGGATCGGTGGGGTCAATTCCCAATTCCTTTTGGAAGTATTTACTTGAAAAAACTAACTAAACTATGATGATGATTATTTGAGACCACTAGATCTTGGTATGGATTCCCCTCTAGTGGCTCCTGTATGAGGATGTTGTGGGTTATGGTTATTATACTAGGTTTTATGAAGATAAAAGGTTCGAAGGGTACCACTAGTGATTGTTTTTATAAGGATTTCCCATGGCTTGGTGCCCTCTTTTGATGTTGTTCTTTTCATCAGTATACTGTGGGCCTTAAACTTATGTAAAATTACAAATCCTTTTTCTTTTAAAATTTTTATCTTAAAATTTATTATTTAAAATTGTTTCCAAGTTCTTTTTTAAAAATTGTATTGTGATTTTTATTCTAATGTTATGGCATGAAATATTTTATTTAGTTGGAATCCTACTCAGCTATGGATAAAATCCTACATACACCCTTATGTGTACTTAGACTTTTCTATGTATGACCAAGGTAATGGAGAGATGTATCTTGGTAGTAGTGGTCGATCTGATTTCCAGTGTCCCTCCATTTTATGTACCTACTGAGGTGGCTTGAGGGTTATGGCACTCTTGTTACATGAAATTTTTGTGTTTTGGTTTTGTTGTTTCCCCCCAACGGTGGTACTTCAGTTTTTGTTTAATTTATAAAATGTTTATATTTATTTTTAGATACATTTTTTATGGATACTGATCATGATTTGGTGTTATTTTAGTCAGAATTATTTATGGATGATGATCATGGGTTTATCATTCCCAAAAATGTATTGATGATACCGAGGAACTTGTTTCCATCACATGGGGATTGTGAATTCCCTTCAGTATATTCCATGGGCCAGTTTAGGTATCATGTTGGATGACACTACATCTTGGTCTATGAAACAATGGTATCGAATGACGTATAACACTTTATTTGGATCGCGTTGTTTGGTAAGAGTCTAGTTATAAAGGAGCTAGGATTTTCAGGTTTTGGGTTTTTGGTTGTGAGTGGGGTTTTTGGCCAACACACCTCGTTACAGATATTGATTCACCATGTTATATTGGGAACCTAGTTTTACTTCCCCTATATGTGAGAAGTACATGCTACCAACTGTTTATGGCCACAGGGTGGGGTGAAGTGGTTTGGATAATTATTGGGATGAATGTGGTTTTTTACCTATAGAAGTGGTTGATATTTTTTCTAGCTGCTAAAAAATTTTAGAATGGTTTATTGATGGTTTTTCCTTATGTTTGTTTTTTATTATAGAAAAATTCCTACCTAGAGACCTTCTGTGAATCCGTGGGAAGAGGTCAGACAGAGTTCTCTCTCACTAGTTGATCGGAGAATAGTGGAATTTTCCATTTGGGATATCCAATAATTTGGTTAGGTAGTGGGATACTGTCTTTCTCTTGTTGGGGAAGTCGAACCTAGTCCTAGAGAGTAAAAATATATAATTTCATCAAGAAAAGCCACCTTCCTTTCAGGGTAGTATGGACCCCCATGAAGGTCGAGATTGAATTGAAAAAATTGAGAGGATGTTAATGTTTCTTGACACTCCTGAGGTAATCAAATTGAATAGTGCTTTCTTCTTGGACTTTTCTATATGGAGGTGGTGGGACTTTGTGGTTCAAGAGGGGAATTATAAGAATATGGGTTAGAAATATTCCAAGTTCATATTCAATAAGATGTATTTCCTTGGGACATTAGCCTTTACCAAGACTTAGGAGTTTTTTTATCTTTACTAGGGGAATCAAATTGTGATGGAGTATGCCAGTCACTTTGCAAAGTTGTTTTGGTTCACACTTGAGGTAGTTTCAAATGAAAATTTCAGGGCTCAAATGTTCCAAATTTGATTGTGGCTAGATATCCAACCTCAAGTGTTCTTATTTAAGTTGAAGATATATTTTTAGGTGGTTGATCATTCTTTGATGTTGGATATTGGTCATAGTGTAATGTTTGGTTTCTCTAGGTCAGTGTCAATAGTGGTCAAAGTTAGTGGTAGTTCATTTGAAATGAAACGAAATCAGGATGAGAAGGGTAAATCAAAATTTTTAATCTAATTCCGTCCTTCCCATTCATTTTCAACTATTTATTTATATGTTGGAGCATTTCTATTCCACTAGTGTAGAAAAGTAGGACATATACAATCTACATGTTTAGCTCCGCCTAGACCATGTTATTGGTGTGGAACCATGGGACAATTGCAGTGTTATTTCAAGGTGTATCACCCAAATCAATGTGGTGTAAGTATCATTAATTCCAGAGAGATGTATACATAATCACAGGAGTCTAGAAAAGAGGGTTCTCATTTTGGTGTTCATGGAATTCATGTTGGATCATTTTCATGGAAGAGTTAGCCTAAGGTAAAACAAAAGTCCAAGGTATATTCCATGGCTCAAGAATAAATGAGGTGTCTTCATGCTATGGATAGGGCACTATATGAATCTGATGTTGGACTTGTAACAATTTGAGGTAACCTTCCTATTTTATTATCTTTAGTTGTTTCCTTATTTGATACATGTTCCTTTGTTTATTTCATTTCTACCTATCTTGTGGGGTTATTTAGTTTTTCATATGATTTTATTACATTGTAAATGGAGGTTGTGACACTACTTGGTAAGAAGTGAGATATTTTTTTTCTGGTGTATGTCTTGTTCACTCACCATGTCAGAAGTCGAGCTAGAATGGGATTTACTTTTTTGGATATGGACGTCTTTTATGTGATCCTTTTTAGGGATTAGATGGTGAATTTACAGGCTCACGTCGATTACTATCATCGGTGAGTGAGTTTCATAGAACTTGATAGAAGTACCCCGGTTTTTCTGCATGAATGGGATCCTCAGTCAAGATGTGTTGGACCTCCACTTATAAATTTGGGAAACCTCATTTTTTAGATCACTTCACTCACATTGTAGGATGAGGATGTTTCTCCTATGGTGAATTACCTCCTATGGTGGATGAGTTCCCAAAGGTATTTTCCAATGATTTTTCATGTTAGCCTCTTGAAAGGGATGTGTAGTTCATAATTGATTGGGCACTGGGAATATAGAAAATCTGTCTTCCCTTGTAATGCATGAACCCCACTGAGTTGAGGTGATTAATGGTATAGCTGGACAATTTAGAATCCAAAGGATTCATTCCCCCAAAAATATCACATTGGGTCACCAATGTCTTGTTTAATAATATGGTCGATGGATCTCTCCAATTTTTTTTAATGATTACCGAAATCTAAATAATGTGAAGATAAAAACTAAATACCCATTTTCACATCATTATGGCCTTTTTGGTCAACTTACAGGGCAAGGTAGTTCTCTAAGATCAAACTGCATTTTTGGTATCATCAAGTCTGAGTTATAGAGAAGGATGTTCTGAAAATAGCCTTCCAAAGTAGGTAGGTACATTTTCAGTATTTGGTCATTTTATTCATTAAATAATTCACTAGTAGAATTTTTGGATCTTATGAAACAAATGTTACATCAGTATCATGATTCCATTGTCATGGTATTTGTGGAAAACATCCTAATTTACTCTAGAACTGAGAGGAGTATGAACAACACTAGAGGATCAAATTGGGAACTCTTCATGACCATTGTATCTATAAAACATTTTCTATGTGAACCTTCTAGATTAGGGAGGTGATGTTTTTGGGTCATGTGATTTCAGAATGAGGGGATTTGATGAACCCCGAGATGATCGATGTTGTGATTTTATGGGAATAATCAAATAGTTTTTTTTCAGATTAGATGTTTTTTGAGCCTAGTGGGGTACTTCTGGTGGGTTGTTATAGATTTATCTTTACTTTATTCAGCCTTTACGATGCTTATCTAGAAGGGGGTAAGGTTTGAATAGAGGTTTGAATGTCAAGTATCTTTTCAAGATCTTAGGGGGTAGTTGACGACAACCACTATTTTGATCCTGAGGAAATTTGGAATGGGATATGTGGCATATTTTCATGCCTCGGTTATGGGTCTTGTGTGTGTGTTCATGTAGGATAAATATGTGGTGTTATATGTTTCTCACCAACTCTGACCACATGAAATAAATTACCCAACCCAAGAAATTGAATTAGTGGTGGTGATGCATGCATTGAAGACGTGACATCATTATCTTTTTTGGGGATAAGTTTGAAGTGTATTTGAATCATAAGAGTTTGTCTTACATATTCTCCTAAAAATATCTAAATATAAGGTACGTTTTTGGGTTTAGTACCTACAGGGGTTTGATTTTGATAGAATCGTCACCCTAGGTAATAGTAATGTGCGAGAATATGATTTGGGTAAGAATGTGATAGTGAAAGCATTGAAAGAGTCTAGTGATGAGTTGTCATAAATGCGTCTCTTTTCTCATATGCATCTTAAGGCCAAGGATCATAGTGAAATTTCATTATTTGATAGTTTTCAGATGAAATATTCCCTTATAGAGTTGATACATTAGGATCAGCTAAACAGAGAGTTGTGAAGTTGTTCTACGCTGTCCCTAAATGATGGGGACGTTCCTAGTAAATATTCATTATCTCTTGTGGGGTTTTTATGCTTTAGTGGTTTCTTCATGATTGATTTGTCATTAAGGAAGGTGATGATGAAGGATATCCACCATTCTTAATGGTCCATTCATCCAGGTACCAGCATGATGTATTATGGTGTGTGTCATCAGTTTTGGTGGCCATGAATAATATGAAACATAGTTGAATTTTTATCCATATTTTATACGTGTAATAATGTTAAACCACAACACTAGAGACCCTCCAGTTTGCATCATCACAAACCCATTCCCTCCTAGATGTGGGACAAGGTATCCATGGATTTTGTTGTTGAATTTATCCATTCACCCTGAGGACAGAATAAGATTTGGGTAGTGATTTACCATCTAACCAAATTAACCCATTTCATTCTAATCAGGGACTCAGCCAAAGCAGATAAGCTGGGCAGGTTATTTTTCCAAGAGATAGTGAGTATTCATCATGTTCTATCGGTTATCATTTTACACTAGGACCCCTATTTTACCTCATATTTTTGGGAAGTACTTCAAAAGGAATTACGTTCATAGATCTTGTTGATTATGGAATACTATCCTCAAATATATTTTCAGAAGGAGCAAATGAATCTGATATTGGAAGGCATGCTCTTGGAATGTGTGTTGGATTTCAAATTCTCATGAGATAGCCATTTGGGGTGGTTTAATTCTAATATAATTAAAGTTACCAATCCTTGATAAAAATGTAACCCATAGAGTCTACATTTTGTTGACCATTTTGGGATCCATTATGCTAAGTGTAGGTGGGTGAGACCTCATTATTGGGACCCAACCTTATGTAAGAAATGTTTGAAATAATCAAGTAGATCAAGAAACAATTATTGAAATCTCATAGTTTCCACAAGTGTTAGGTTAATTAGAGGCATTGATCCATTGAATTATTTTTGGGTGACCTGGTGTTTCTGAATGTGGCGCCTCACTTGGGTCGCTGTTGTTTTAGTAAGAAAGGGGATATTACTTCGAGTTCTATCAGACCGTTTGAGATTATCAAGGGATATGGTAAAGTGGCATACTGATTAGCTTTTTCATCTCATTTTACAAAAAATCATGACATGTTCCATGTTTTTTAGTTAAATAGGTATAATCTAGATTCATCCCTTGTATTTAATTGGGAGTAATTAGAGCTATAATATGATTTTTCTATGCTTATGTGACCAGTAAAAATTGTGGATTCCTAAGAAAAAGTGATTATGGGGAAGCCCATATCATTGGTCCGAGTTCTTTGGACACATGGGAATACTGATAATGAGACATGTGAGAAAAATTATTCAGTTGAGGAGAATTATCCATTTGTCTTCTCTCATCATCCTTGGGGATGACTTTTAAAGGGAAGAATGTTTTCATGGTGGTGAGAATTATCAAATCCATGATTTTATTTTGATGTATTATTTTATTTATTTTTTTCCTTATATTTATCCCTTGGATTACCTTAGAGATTTTTGAGAAAATGGATATTGTTTCACCCTAAAACAAGTGGCACATAGTTGGTTCATGGTTAGGGGAAACCTTGGGCCAGCCAAGGAGAAGATGTGCACCTAGGGAAGTGGAACTTTCCAGGCTAGACGGGTTGTCACACAAGCATGAACCGTTCCTCATGCAAATGTGTTGCTAGTTCACTCTTAGAAAAATGGATTTCGTGGTTTTTGTATGTTTTGGGAAACCGTGCGGCCTATCTAGGTCATTAAAATTGGAAATTTACCCTTTTACTCTTCCCAGAATATAACCCCAAACCACCCCTAATTCAAACCATATGGGATTTTTTTCCCTAGGAGCTTCATACACTCCCTCTCCCCAACTCGAAAACCATTTTTTGGGTTTTTTTTGGCCTTATACCTTCAATGAATCATCATGTAAGTTTTTGTTTCTTTGGATTTCATCCTTATTATAGGTTTCCTCTTCATCCTTCTTTGAGTTATTCCTTTTTACTGGATTATTTGAACCAATAAGGGTTAAATATTGAGATTTTTTGTAAACCAAATGTTGTGTTTAGAGTTTTATCTTTCTTTTATAGGGTCCCCTTGTGGAATGGTATTGTGTTTCTATCAGATTCTAAAAGTTTCGAAGTTGGTGGAAGGTGATTCCATGTTTTAACATTATTAGATGATTTTGGTATGCTATCTTTTTTTATTGAATGTGTTCTATGGATTTTTTGAGAATTGATAAATGTGTGTTTTAATGGTTTCATGGTTCTTATGTTTTAAAAAGTTTTTTAACAGATGGATATTGTTGTATTTCATGTGTGCTTTCCTTATTTTGCATCTAAATGGGTTTTAGGAATCATGCATGTGATAAGAAGCATATTTTAAAATAGATTTGGTGTGAATATAAACTATAAATGGATTTTTCCCATTAAAATTGGTGTTTTAACATGTGTTTTCATGATATTTGATGTGTGTGTATGTGAAAGTGGTGATACATGTGACATGTGGAATGTAAAGTTGAGTACAAAGGGAATCTTTGGTATCTATGTGGGCGGCCTAAGACTAGTACACTAATTGGACCGATGGGGTCGTGGCTTGGTTCCTTCTAAAAGGATCGATGTTACAACACAAACTAAACTATCATTTTGATGATATTTGGAGACCACTAGACCTTGAGATGGATTCTCCTCTAGTGGCTCGTGCACATGGATGTTATAAATTATGGTTGATATACCATGCTTCACCAATATATGAAGTTCCTAGAGTCCCACTATAATTAGTGCCTATAAGTATTTCCCGAGATGTGGAGCTCTCTAGTGATGTGGTTCTTGTCATCGCTATATGGTGGACCTTACTCTTATGTCAAATTAAAATGCTTTATTATTTGAAAAATTTTCTTTTAAAATTTCTTTCTTAAAAGTTGTTTGAATTTATTTTTTAAAAATTTCATTGTTATTGGTCTTCTAATGTTATGGCATGGAATATTTTATTTGGGTGGCAGGCTACTAGGCTTTATCACACACCCTAAATGCACCCTTCTCTTCATGTAGACTTTTCTATGTCTGACCCAGGTCTAGAAAACATATATCATGTTGGTGAAGGTGGATCTAATTTCTAATTCCCCACTCTTACATGTATTTATAGAGGTGGATTGATGGTGATTTTTCTCTAATTTCATAGATGTTTGGGGTTCTAGTATAGTGGTTACCCTTCCAATGTTGGTACTTTGATTTTTGGTTATGTTTTAAAGTGTTTATTCAGATATTTTGGATCCCTTCTTGGTTATGGATATTGATTATGGTGTGATATTTTTTTATTGAGTATTATTTATGGATGATTATCATATGTGAAATCATTCCAAAAAATGTATTAATGATTCCCAAACACTATTTTCCATCTCGTAGGGATCAGGAAATCCCTTCAAACCATGCCATAGGAAGGGTCGAGTGTCTGGTTGTATGGAACTCTGGAATTATTCCTGATAAAATGTTATTAAAGGAGTTTTAACTGTTTTTTTTGGGCCGTGTTATTTGGGAAGAGTTTTGATGGAATGGAGCTTTGATTTTCAGGGCTTTAGGGTCTAGTTTCGAGTGGGGTGTTTGGAAAATAGACCTTATGATAGTTCTTGAGTCACTATGAGATATTATGAACCTATTTTTACATCTCCACTTGGTGAGACATACAGGTTGTAGACTGTACGTGGACACTGAGTAGGATTTAAGTGGTTTTGATTTTTATTTTGATGAATGTGGGTTTTTTATCTAGGTATGTGGTTGAATTTTTTTGTTTCTATTGAATATTTTAAGAATAGTGTACTGATGTTTTTTCTTTATGGTTTTTTCTTTTTATTGAAAAATAATTCCCTAGATACCTCTTGTGAAACCACTAGAAGAGGCCTGAGAGAGTTCATCATCAGTAATTAATCAGAGGGTAGTGGAAGTCATGGTTCAGACTATCCAAGCATTGGGTCAGTGACTCAGCTATGGTTTTTTTCATTTTGGGGAAGCTAAATGAATCATTGGAAAGGAAACAATCATAGGGTTTCCTCAAGAACAAGTATCCTTCCTTTTAGGGTTTTACAAACCCCTAGGAAGCTCAGGATTGGATTGAGAAATTTGAGAGGATTTTTGGGTTTCTTGAAACATATGAGGTGATAAAAGTGAATATTTCACCATTATTCTTATAATATCCTAGATGGAGGGTGTGGGACTCTATGGTTTAAGAGGGAAAGAATGAGATGATGGGTTGGAAGAATTTCAATTTCATCTTCAATGATATGTATTTAACTAAGACCTTGGCCTTCAATAAGACCTAGTAGTTTTTTTATCATCACCAAGGGGTTAGACCATGATGTACTGTGCTAGTTGCTTTAAAGAGATCTTTTTGTTCACACCTAAGGTAGTTTCTAATGAGTTTTTAAAATCTCAAAAGTTACAAATGGGGTTGCAACAAAAAATATGACCTCAAGTATTTCTTTTTATGTTGAAGACCTATGTTGAGGTGGTTGATCGTTCTTTGGTGGTGGAGATCGATTGTAGTGGAAAGTCTGGTTTCTCTAGGGTAGTGTCGACAATGGTCTAGGGTAATGGAAGTTCATTTTAAAATAATAAAAAGTAGACGAGTAGGGGAAGAAAGGAGGTGGTAGCTTAGGACATCCTTTTATGTTGTTTTCAATTGTGGCCTTAGGTGATGGAGTAGTTTTATGCCACATTTGTGAACAAATATTGTATGTTTGGTCTACGTGTTTAGCTCTTCCCAGACCATGTCATCAGTGTCGAACCATGGGACACATTCATTGGTTTTTCAAGTTGGATCACCTATATCATAGTGGTTTATGTCTCACCGCATATAGGGTATATCAGAAGAGTCATATCCATCTATGATAGAGGGTTCACATTTTAGTGTCAGTGGCGAATGAGTTGGATATTTTTTAGGGAACAGTTAGCCTAAGGTGGAACCACAAGTTAGTGAACATTCCCAAGCTCAAGAATAGATGAGGTATCTTAATTCTCTGGATAAGGAACTGACAGAATATGATGATGGAATTGAAATAGTTTTAGGTACCTTCCTTATTTCATCCTCTTTAGTTGTTTTGTTGGTTGATAACAGTGCCTCGATTTCAATCATTTATTCCCATCTTGTGGGGTTGTTGAGTTTTCCATCTGAGCATATGTCGTATACAATGAAGCATGTTGTACCACTTAGTAAAAAGTGAGAGAAAGGTTCCAGGTGTCTGTCATGTGCACTCACCATGTCCAGGGTCAGTCTAGAATGGTATTTACTTGTTTTGGAAAGGGAATTCATTGACATGGTCCTTAGTATGTATTGGATGGTGCATTCTAGGATCACATAGATTTTTATCATCAGTGATTAGGTTTCTTGGAACCTTATAAAAGTACCTATGTTTTTCAAGGTGAATGAGATCCTCGGTCGGGACCTTTTGGCCCTCCTCTTCTGAAGTTGGGAAACCTCATTTTTCAGATATCATTTCTCACATTGGATGAAGATTATGGCACTCCTGAGGGTGGATTACCTCCTATGATGGATTAGTTCCCAGATATATTTCCTTATAAATTTTCAACTTTACCTCTAGAGAGGTATGTGTAGTTGAAAATCGATTTAGTGTTAAGAACAATGAAAATATCTCTTCCCTCATACTGCATGTCCCCCACCGAGTTATGGTAATTAAAGGTATAGATGGATGATTTGGAATCCAATGGATTATTTCACCCTAGTGTCTCACCTTGGTCTTCCACTATATTCTTTGATAAGAAGTTTTACGAATCTCTCTCGTTATGTATGGATTACCAGATGCAGAATAATTTTATATCCAATAATGAATAACCTTTCCAAATATTTATGACCTTTTTAATCAACTTAATGGGCCGCGGTGGTTCTATAAGATTGAACTACATTACTGGTATCATCAAGTGTAAGATAGAGAGGAAGATGTTTTGAAAAAAGCCTTATGAAGTAGGTATATACATTTAGGGGTTTATTTTTTTTATTATCATCACCCTATGTAA
Source organism: Viscum album (assembly GCA_963277665.1). Classification (NCBI taxonomy): domain Eukaryota; kingdom Viridiplantae; phylum Streptophyta; class Magnoliopsida; order Santalales; family Viscaceae; genus Viscum; species Viscum album. The sequence continues at coordinate 645,128,792 of OY728122.1, forward strand.
TGGTAATGTGCTAGTAGATGATTTGAGTAGGAAAGTTTCAGTGAAAGCATTGAAAGAGTCCAGTGATGAGTGGGTTTGATGGGTCTATTTTATTATATGCATCTCAAGACCACAAGGCATAGTTGAGGTTTATTCTAGGATAGTGTTTAACGAAATCCTTCAATTCTGAAGTTCATTTTATAGGAGAAACTGAATGATGAGTTGTTATGACATTATTTGCAGTGCTTAAATGGTGGGGAGGTTCATAGTGAGTGGTCATTGTCTCTTAGAGTATTTTTATGCTTTAGGGGTCCCATCATGGTTTCATTTTCATTATATAATGTGGTGATGAAGGATATAGTCCATTCTAAATGGGATGTTCATCCTAGTACCACCAAGCTGTATTATGATGTGCATCTTCAGTTCTGGTAGTTGATCATGAGATGAGACATAACTGACTTTATATAACAATATTATAGATGTCATAAAGTTAAATTAGAACACCATAGACACTCTGGTCAGCTTCATCCCTTAATCTTTCCTACATGGAAGTGTGACAAGGTCTCCGTGGATTTAATTGTTGGCATGGCTCGTATACCATAGGGATGGAACATGATTTGGGTAGTGATTTACCATCTGACCCAATCAGCTCATTTCTTTCCAATTAGAGACTCGTACAAAGTGAATGAGTTGAGATATTTTTTAGGAGATAGTGAGTATTCAGGGTATTTATTCAGCTATCATTTTTGAAAGGGACCCTTATTTTACCACATGGTATTGGGAAGGCCTTCGGAAGTAACTGGGGTTGCATATCAAGCTATGTATGGTATACCATCCCCAAACTAATGGTTAGAAAATATTTGGTGAATTAGATCTTGGAAGACATGCTTCTAGAATGTGTGTTGGATTTTAGAGGCTTGTGGGATATCCATTTGGGGTTTTTTGATTCTCATATAATAAAAGTTACTAATCCTTGATAAAAATGGAACCATTTGAGGTGATTTATGGTCAACCGTGTCAATCCAATTTATGCTAGGCATATGTGGATGAGACTTCAGTTTTTGGACCGAGCCTTGTGCAGGAAACGTCTACCAAAGTCAAGTTGATCAGGAAGTTTTTGTTTATGGCTTATATTCTCTATAAGTATTATAATGATTAGAGGAGTTCATCCTTTGAATTTTTTATTGGTGACTTGTTGTTTCTGATGGTGGTGCCTTGCTTGGGTCACCTTCATATTGGTAAAAAAGGGAGGCTAAATCCAATATATGTCAAACCTTTTTAGATTACTATGGGAGTTGGTAAAGTGGCATACAAATTAGATTTTTCATCTCAGTTGACATCAATTCGTGATGTGTTCCTTGTTACACAGCTAAAAATGTATAATCCATACATATCTCATGTGTTGAATTGGGAGGAATTGGAGCTGGAATCAAATTTATCTATGTTTGAGATACCAATGAAGATTATGGATTTCCAAAATAAAGGGCTCCAAGGGTTGTTCTTAATGTTTTTATGAGTTATTTGGATTCATAGTAATGTTGAAAAAGAGTCTTGTGAGTTAATGTATTATGTTGTGCACCACTATCCATTTTTATTCTCTGGCTAGGATTGACGATGACTTATAAGGGAAGAAAGTTTTCAGGGTGGGGAGAATTATCACATTCGTTATTTTATTTTGAGGTATTATTTTTTATTTATTGTGTTATATTTATCACTTGGTCTCACTGGTTTTTTTTTGGGAAAAAATATTTTTTTTTTACTCTATAGTAGGTGGAGCACGTTTGCCGCATGGTTAGGGGGAACCATATTATAGCTTATGAGAAACCATGATCCTGGGAAAGTGGCCCTTTCTAGAATACACAGCTTGTCGCATGGGTGTGCACTCCCCTAAGAAATCTTGCAGCTAATTTTCCTTAGGGAAATGAGATCCCATGGTTGTTGCATGGTATTGGAAAACATGAGGTCTAACCATGTGTCATGTACAAGGCATTATAATTGGAAATTTACCCTTCTACCCTCCCCTTATTTTTACCCCAACCTGTAACAACCCAATATTTTTCAATGGAAATTCCCTTCTCATATGAATGTCATAAAATCAAATAAAAATACAACATAATGAACTACTAAGTGCTAAGTGACCTTTGAACATAGATTTTTCACTTCTGTGTTTTTAATTTCAAAAATCTGACATACACGGTTGGAACCAGTAAGTTATTTGGAGTCCGATGAGAAAAACCTAATTTTTGGTGAATAGTAACCTACCATTATGAGTAGTAACAAACCCTTATGAATAGTGATATACCCTAATGAATAGTAAACTTACCTACGATAGTATAAAAATAATATTCAAGTTAAATTATGATGTATTTATATTTTTTAATAAGTAAATGACTGTTTTAAAATAGGGTTTTAATAATAAATTATGATTTTCATTAAATATTAAATAAATCATATTTAGAAAATTATTTTTGAAAAATGGACTTCATTTTTTGATTCTATATGTCGAAAAAAATTTAGGGTGAATTTTTTGGATTTTTTTGAAATACCGGAATTTTTCATGAAAAGTAAAATCTGATAATTCACAATAAATGCTAAATAATGGATTAATTGAGTCAATAATGATGATCTGCCGATGTAATCCCAATTTTTTTGAAGCCACATGCATTTATTATTGTTCTTGGTCATGGAATACTTACTATTCATTATCTTGTGATGAAATAATAAACTAATGATTAAATTGATTTGAAAACCCTCCTCCCCTCCACTATAAATACCACCCATTCTTACCTCTTCTCTTTAATCCTCTCATGCCTTTTACATTGACAATATTCAGCCACAATATCTCCCAAATATCCTCCCCCATGTTCAAAATCCATTAACCTCTTCAAAATACCAAAACCTCTCCCCTTAAGAGTTTCTCAAAGGAGGAAGTCTCGAGAGGTAAATTTCTCTTTCCAATTCCTTCTTTTATTTTATGTTATTTTATTTTTGTTTCTTTTCTCAAATCCCTTCACCCAAATAGTATGATAAATCCAGTAACATACATGTATTGGAATGTTTTTTTTTTCTAATTGGATATTTCATTCTATTATCTCTTTTCCCCACCTTTTATTTGAATGGAATGAAAGCACCGTTTGAGATGTCCTAATTTGGCATATTCAAGGACAACATTATATCAATTTCTATTATCATCATTAAATCCGGTAATGAAACCAATTCTATTATGGTTGAACCAGATTATATATATTTAATATATCCATTTTTTATTCTATAATCGTTTTTTACAAATGGTATTAAGTTGTGTATCAAAACATGTTCCTTGTAATCAAACCCACCAATTGATAAAAATGGTTGTCACTTTGGTTTTATATAATAGTTCAACTTCACTCTAAGTAACCAAATTATATTTAAAACCATGTAATATCCTATATTTTCAATAATATAATATAACTTTAATTATGGACATCCACTTTCATCTTTCATGTTTATCCATACATAAATATAAGTGAACCAGTCATTAAAATCAAGTAAACAAACGAGCCTGAACAATGAAATTGAACCTCCTAACCAGTCAAAATGGTTATGAATGAACATAAAATGATTATAAAAAACTAATTATATATATAAGGGGTTATAAAATTATTAATTAATAAACCTATTTTTTTATTAGAAACCCCATTATCTCTCATCAAATCCCTTTTAGGTATACCCTATACCATGCCAATAATCCGTAATGAATTCTACCCAAACCTCCTTTACTTCTTCGGGTTTCTCTATATTTCTTTTTACCCAAATAAAGTTGTATTTTATATTTATGTAAAAATTATAAATACTGTTTATATTCTCCAAACTCATGTTCAAAGATCCATCGCTCATTCTCTTTTGTGGATATACATGTTTTTTATTGATTCCCCCCTCGATACCCCACCATAAGCAATCATGTTTGATGGGAACTTCCCGAATTCTTAACTCATTTCAAGTGCACTCAATATTCTATTTTAAGCCACCATTTTCTTTATAAAATCAGTATTTTTATTATTAAAACCTTCTGGGTTCACTTCTGGTTTTATATAAATAATTGTTCCCTTTTCAATTTTAAAAGCTCTATAGTATTTTCATTAAAACTACACAACATGTTTTAATGCTAAAATTTCCCAAATACATTTGATACAAGATTTCAATACTTTTTTACATCGCGTAGCATGATATATTCCTATTGAATTTCCATGTATAATTCATTTAATTCACCGAAAATTTCATGATACGCCCATTGGTTATGATTTATTTCATGGATGTGGAACCTAATTATTTCCATAGGTACCATTATGTTTATGTATGGTTGATTATGTATTATTATTGTTGTGGAATTATTATTTATGTGGAAAGAATTATCATGAAAATGTTGAGATGGTTCCCCTAGATAACACTCCAATTCATTGGTTAAAGTTAAGTCTCATGAGATACAATTTAAAACGGGTTTAGTGGTTAGCCTTGACCCGTACTAAAATCAGAAACGGGATTGGAGGTTAGCCTTGACCCGTACAAAAGAAATGTTTTATGATTCTACCACATTTACATGATTACATGTTTATATGATCCAATGCTTATTTGATATGATTTCATATTTTTTATGCTTTGTTATCATTATGTGATGCCTCCAAACTCATGTTCTTAAGATTTATCCTTATGTTTATTCCCTTATTGGGATTTTTAGCTCATCCCTTTGTTCATGTGTTCCCTAGGGTACCCTATGAAGATGTAAGGGCTCAAAGGAAGTTGTGATCTCTTTATGGAGATTAAATAATGGAATTTTTTTAGCCCCATGTTTTATGTTTTTTGTACCTAGTCTTCTAAGACACTAGACATAATGATCCTTGTCTTGTACTCTGATGTATAATTATGCATAAAATCATGTAATGTTATATATAAAAGACTTGGGTCACTATAGTTAGTATCAGAGGACGGTCTAGTTATTTTTGGATATTAGTAATAAATAACCTTAGTGAGAACCTTAAGGAAGAGATGAAGTATAATAAAACATCCCTAAATTTTGGTAAGTATAGAGTAAGTGGTTTATCAAGAAAATAAATCTCTGTCTAGATACGAGCAGGTATAGGCCTCTCTGGCATAGATGTACCTATGACTGAAAACTATGACAAAGAGTTTCGAGCATGTCCCAGGGTATCTTGGTATACGAAAATGGGCCTTTCTACACTCTTCGTTAAGACACTCCCTAGGGATATGCTTTGGTAGATTAATGATCTTAGTAAAAACCATTATTAAGGGACAAAAAGAATCCCATTAGAATATAAGTCAATAAATAGATCAAGGATAACCTATATTTAAACCTAAGGAATCAAAATTTAGGATGTACATTTTATTTATATGTTTAACCTTTTATGTTCAAAGTTTACATTTTATGCTCAATAGATAAGTATTCAAGACCTCAAATAATGAATTCTTTTTCTTAGTTAATGGTAGGAAATAAAAGAACACACTCTAACCACCAATGTGATAGGAAATGTGATTTCCCTATTGATATGCCTGATATAACAAGATATGGTTCTCAAAACATCATGAAATTACTTGCTCAGCTAGATTGAGTTATGAATAATAACTTGGTTCGTGCGGAATACCCTCCTCCTCCAAGGAAATAAATAGCTTTCATAGTATACTTCATGCAGAAAAGGCCTCCCATGTTTACTAGATCTTCTGATCCCCTCCATGAGGAACAATGAATTAACTCCATTGAAAAGATATTCTCCATCCTCTAGTGCTCTGAATAAGGGATGGTTGTACTAGAAATCTATTATTTTGATGGGGAATCTAATTATTGGTGGACACTGATCAAGAATACAACATCCCAAGAGGAAATTAATTCCATGGACTGGGAGGAATTCAAGATGATGTTTTTCAACAAATAATTTCCTCGAACCCTTTATCTCAAGATGGAAAGAGAGTTCCTTAGACTCAAGCAGAAGGAAGATGAGTCCATCAAGGCGTATGAAGAAAACTTTTTAAGGTTTTCAATGTATTCTTATGGCATTGTCAGTAACACCATAAGAAAAGAGGATGGCTTCTTTAGTGGACTAAAGACGAGTCTACGAAAAGCATTGGAGATTTGAGACTTCGATGGTTATGAGGAAATTGTATGTTCTTCCCTTAAGGTTGAAATATATATTGGAGACTCTCAGTGGTCTCATGGGCCTAGTGACAAGAAGTGGAAAATGGAGAACAAAATGGGTGGTTCACCAAAAAAATCCCATGATGGAAAGAAGCCTGACTTTTCCCTTTGAAAATTTGTGGGAAGAATAATCTTGGTAACTGTCTAGAGGGAAACAATAATTAATTCAAATGTCGAAATTTTGGTCATATGGCCAATAACTACCGAAGGGATATGAAAAAATCCATTAATGTTGAAGAAGAAAGGAAGGTTCAGGTCAACACTCAGCCAGCAGTGCTGTGTTACAACTGTAAGGAGAATGGGAATTATGCGAACAATTGCCCTAAGTCGAGGGTTGTCGGAGGTAATCAACAACAACCTCCAAGGTAACAAGGAAGGGCTTATGCTATCACTACTACTGAGGTGGAGTCGGAAAATGATGTGGTGATAGGTATGATAGTTATTCATTCTAGAATAGTGAACGTACTATTTGATTCTGTTTCTACGCATTCTTTCAGATTTTGCATGTTCATTAGAACTATTCAAACACCACCTAGAAATTTGGAGGTAAAGTTATCTGTGAGAATAACTAATGGGTAAATTGTTGCATCCATGGTTTATCACTCCTCACCGGTTAACATTTGTGGACTAATCCTCTTAGAAAATCTCTTCATACTTCATTTAGTGGAGTTCGATGCTATCTTGGGAATGTATTGGCTATCTTTGTACAAGTCCAAGCAGATCGATCATGTATTGGGAATGTATTGGATATATTTGGGAAAGGGATATTACTCATCACATCTTGAAGCATCCTATGACTCTTTACATGTATAAGGAGGAAAATGAGTATCCTTTAGAATCTTCATCTCAGGTGTGGATATTTTTGCCTTACGAGCAAGCATTTCTAGCTCAAATTTTTGAGAGAAATGAGAGAATCGTTCTTGAAGACATACCCATCGGGAGGGATTACACTAGTGTATTACCTGAAGAGTTGTTTGGTATTCCTCTTGACCAAGAGGTTGAGTTCTCAATTAAAATTATTCCTGGACCTCTACCTATCTCAAAGAAACCATACAGAATGGCCACCATAGAGCTGGTAGAGCTGAAGAAGCACTTATATGAGAATATGGATAAGGTTTTTATACACCCGAGTGCCTCACCTTGGGGTGTTCCAATCCTCTTCGTTAGGAATAAGGATGGATCAATGCGCCTCAATATTGATTATCGCGAGCCCAATAAAATCATGATAAAGAACAAGTATCCCCTACCAAAGATAGATGAGTTGTTTGATCATCTTTGTGGGGCCTATTTTTTCTCTAAGGTGGACCTTCGGTTGGGATATCATCAATTAAAGGTGTGTAAGGAAGATATTCCCAAGACTACCTTTCAAACAAGGTAAGGAAGCTATGAGTACACAATGATTCCCTTATGACACACTAATGCTCCAGTAGTTTTCAGGGATTTAATGAATAGGGTGTTTAGAGATTACCTTAACAAATTTGTAGCAGTCTTTATTGATGATATTCTGATATACTCCAAGAGGAAAGAGAAACTTGAGCAGCATTTGAATACTGTGTTAAATACATTGCAAAGGGAGATGTTGTATGCAAAGTACAATAAATGTGAGTTTGGGATGGGGGAAGTATCATTATTTGGGCATGTTATCACCAGAAAAAGGATATATATAGACCATTCCAAGATAAAGGCAATTGACGAGTGGCCCAGGACAACTTCCATAATAGAGATCCGTAGATTTTTGGGACTAGCTGGGTATTATCGACGATTTGTGAAGAACTTTTAATGATTATCAAACCCAATGACCCAGCTGACATGGAAGGGGGTAAAGTTTGTCTAGATGGAAGAATGTGAGGTAAGCTTCAAGGAGATAAAGATAAGGCTGATCACTGCACATATACTCACATTACCGAAATGTGGAGAATGTTCTATGATATACAGTGATGCTTTAAAGAATTGATTGTGTTGTGTTCTCATGAAAAATGATAATGTGATAGACAATGCCTCACGACAGTTGAAGATCCATGAGAAGAACTACCCGGCACATGATCTAGTGCTGGCAGCCGTGATTTTTTTCCTTGAAGATCTGGAGGCACTACCTTTATGGTGATAAGTGTGACATATAAACTGAACACAAGATCCTAAAGTATATATTCAAACAAAAGGATCTCAACATGCGTCAAAGTATATGGTTAGAGATAATAAAGGATTACCATTGCTCTATTCACTATCATCCTGGAAAGGAAAACAAGGTAGCTGATGCTCTAAGAAGAAATGAACCTGCTACACTATCCCTGTTACGGATTGAGAAAGACCCTATCTTCTTGGATATGAAAAGGAGGAATTTATAAATCATAAGGGTAAGGGATACATCCTACCTTACACAAATGATTGCGCAACCATCCATTCAAGATAAGATTATGGAAGCAAAAAGGGATGATGCAACCATTTCCTATACCCAGGTTGAAATTGGAGAATGTAACTATTGTCTTTTTCACAGGTCTCTTGAAGACTTCAAAGGGAAATAAGGCTATATGGGTTGTGGTTGACCGACTCACCAAGACAACCCATTTCATCGCTATTCGGGAAGACCTCTCGCATGAGAAACTTGAGAAAATATATGTGAAGTATGAGATGAGATTTCATGGTGTTACACTCTCAATTGTCTCTGATCATGATCCATGGACCACATCTAAATTCTGGAAGAGTCTTCAATATGCATGGAGTAATGAATTAAATTTCAACACAGCCCATCATCCCCAAACTGATGGCCAAACATAAAGGATTATTCAAACACTGGAATATTTTCTAAGAGCCTGCACTCTAGAATTAAAAGGTTGATGGGATCAGTATCTCCCATTGGTTGAGTTCTCATACAAAAATAGCTTCCGCTCGAGTATTCTGAAGGCTCCGTATGAAGCTCTATATGGAAAGAAATGTAGAACTCCAACATGTTGGGATGAAGTTGGAGAACTAAAGTTACTTGGACCTGATCATGTGCAAGAGATGTTGTAGATGGTTCAAGTCATCCAGAAAAACATCAAAGTAGCTCAGACTCGGAAAAAGAGATACACTGACAACTATTGAAGGGACTTGGAATTATACATTGGAGATAAAGTGTTCCATTGAATATCACCATGGAAGAGAGTCATACAGTTTGTAATGAAATGGATGCTACGCCCAAGGTACGTTGTCCCCTTTGGGATCCTTGACCGTATATGAGTCGTGGCCTATCATCTTGCACTTACACCAAATATGGCTCTATTTCATGATTTGTTTCATGTATCACTCATGAGGAAGTACATACCAAATCCCATGAATGTACTGAACTCAGAGGTGGTGTAGCTGGAAGATGATCTCTCTTTTGAGGAGAAACTAGTGATGATTCTGGACCGAAGTGATAAGGTTCTAAGAAACAAGATAACCCACCTTGTCAAAGTGTTATGGATGAACCAAATGTTTAAAGAAACTACTTGGGAACTAGAAGAGGCAATTAAGGAGAAGTACCCTCACCTATTTACATCTTATAATGTAAAAAAAATTTCGAGGGAAAAATTTCATATGGGGGGAAGAATGTAACGACCCAATTTTTTTTATAGAAATTCCATTCTCATAAGTATGTCATAAAATCCACTGAAAACAAAAAAATAATGAACTACTAAGTGCTAAGTGAACTTTAAACATCGTTTTGTCTCTTCTCTGTTTGGAATTTCAAAAATCTGACATACACGGTTGTGACCAGTAAGTTATTTGGAGTTTGATAAGAAAAACATAATTTTTAGTGAATAATAACCTACCCTTATGAATAGTAACATAAAAATATGAATAGTTATATACCATAATGAATAGTAACTTTACCTATGATAGTATTGAAATAATATTCAAGTGAAATTATAATGTACCGGTATTTAAGAATATGTAAACAAAAGTTTTAAAACAGGGTTTTAATAATAAATTATGATTTTAATTAAATATCATATTCATCATATTTAGAAAATTATTTCTGAAATATGGACTTCATTTTTGGATTCTACACATCAAAAAATGGTTAAGTTTATTTTTTGGGATTTTTCAAAAATACTGGGATTTTTGATGAATAGTAAAATCTGATAATTCACAATAAATGCTAAATAACGGATTAATGAAGTCATTAATGATGATATGATGATGTAAGCACAATTTTTTAGAAGTGACATGCATTTATTACTGTTCTTGGTCATGGAATACTTACTATTCCTTGCCTTTTGAAGAAATAATAATCTAATGATTAAAAAATTATGAAAACCCTCCTCCCCTCCACTATAAATTCCACTCACTCTTACATCTTCAATTCACTCCTCTCAAACCTGGTTCCTTGCCAATATACTTCCCAAATATCTCCCAAAGATCCTCCCCCACGTCCAAAAGCCCTATCCTCTTCAAAATACCAGAACCTCTCCCCTCAAGAGGTTCTCAAAGGAGGATGTTTCAAGAGGTAAATTCCTCTTTCCAATTCCTTCTTTTCTTTTATGTTCTTTTCTTTCTGTTTCTTTCCTCAACTCCCTTCACACAAATAGTATGATAAATCCAGTAACATACATGTATTATAATTTTTTTATGCTAATGGGATATTTCATTACCTTTTCTCTTTTCACCACCTTTTATATGAAAGGAATGAAAGCACCTTTTAGGATGTGCTAATTTTGAACATTCAAGGACAACATTTTATCAATTTCTATTATCATCATTAAATCTGGTCATGAAACCATTTTTGTTATGGTTGAACTAGATTATATATATGTAATATATCCTATTTTTATTCTGTAATATTTTTTTAAAAATGGTATAAATTTTTAAATGAAAACATGTTCTTTGTAATCAAACCCACCAATTAACAAAAACAGTTGTCACTTTGGTTTTATATAATAGTTCGACTTCACTCTAAGTAACCAAATTAAATTTAAAATCATGTATTTTCCTAGATGTTCAATAATATAATATAACTTAAATTCTGGACAACCACTTTCATCTTACATGTTATCAAAACATAAATATAAATGATCTTGTCATTAAAATCAAGTAAACAAATGAGCCCAAACAAAGAAATTGATCCTCATAACCAATCAAAATGGTTATGAATGAACTTAAAATGATTATAATAAACCAATTAAATATTGAAGTGGTTTTGTAAATTTTAATTAATAAACCTAATTTGTTTATTCAGTTCTTAAATAACAAGTGGAGAACACAAATGGATTTAAGGTAAGGTACCCTCCCCATTTCACTTTTATTTCAAGATTGTCCTCTGTGTTATTAAATTTTATATGTGATCTCCAATTATGGGTTATTATTTCTAAAATTCCCCATACTAACCTCATGATTTATATGTAATTAGAAACCCCATTATCTCTCAACAAATCTCTTGTAGGTACACCCAATACCATGCCAATAATTCGTAATGAATTCTACCCGAACCTCCTTCACTCCTTTGGGTTTCTCTATATTTATTTTTACCCAAATGATGTTGTATTTTATTTTTATGTACTAATTGTACATACTTTTTATATGCTCCAAAATCATATTCCAAGATCTATCCCTCATTCTCTATTGGGGATATACATATTTTTTAGTGATTCCGACCTCGATACCCCCTGATAAGCAATCATGTTTTAAGGGAAATTGTAACGTCCCGACACGGCTTACCATCGAACCGGTGGCCGGACCGGTAGGTCACATGGCCTCAAGTGAAGCTCCTCGAATGATAGAGGCTTCTGACTAGCAGCGAGGGTCTCGGGAGGTGATAGCGGGTAGACTATACCCTCATATCAGAGTAACACAGTGGTATTATCAGAGTAAATAATATTCGATAACAGAAGCAGTAACAATTGGAAGGAATAAGTAAAAGACCGAATAATATCCATTTTTTAAAAGGTGGTATATGCGAGTTTACAATGCATGTATGTACAAATGATGATACATTTCTGAAAGCAGGAAACAATACAGCATGCTTTCAATACAATACAAAAAAAATGAAGAAAAGACAGCACATCCCGATGAGCAATCTCCTGAGCATCCCGATCTCCCGCTCGATCCTTTGCTCCTATCTCCAGGTACAAGCAACACAACAACCAACCTAGGTCCTGCAAACAAGAAAGGTCTACTTGGGTACCCCAGTGCAATGTCATCCCAAGTAGGGTGTGAGATATAAATATCAGTTGGCCCACAGCACCAGTGTCTAACCCAATCCAGAGAGTGTGTATTTAATTAAACAGTAAGAAGATATAGCAGGATTCAATAACCAGAACAACATAGAATAACAACACCCAAACAGGTTTCCTAAAGGAAACCAGACGGCTATACCAGCTTCATCTCGTTCCCGGGATATCAGTATGATCATGACACTACAGTTGCATATGTAAATATTTATAAAAGATGGCGTGGGGTAAACATGCCTCCCACCCATCAGCTGTAGATAACGGTCACGAGGTAGGAATGCCTCTCATCCCTAGTATACAATGGCAATGAAGTAAGAGTGCCTCTCATTCCTAAAAGGGGTAAGAATTCCTCCCTTTCATAACATTCATTCAAACTACATGGGGTTCAACTGCCTCCCATCCGTCACATTTATAATACTAGCATGGGGTATAACTGCCTCCCATCCAAACACGTAAAACATCAATATGAGTCAATGTCAAGGGGTAATAATGTCACCCTTCCACACACGTACTGTCACACTAGCATGGGGAATAACTGCCTCTCATCCAACCATGTATATGTCACACTCATCACTCTGGCATGGGCTATAACTGCCTCCCATCCAAACATGCAATCATCACCAGGTGGCATCAGCATGTGCGCACTCACATTACAACCATGTTTATAGTATAATACTTATGAAATTACCTTATAATAATTTCAAAAGTCATATCACAATCACAAACAATCATATAGCCCACATCCACCTAAATGGTTATTATCACATTCATATAAATATACTTAAGGAAAACCAACCCAAGTATCACTATCACATCATTTATAATATTCATCGCATTTATACTTAAGGTACATGAGGCACCCCACTCATGTATGGTATTGGCTAACCCCAATTCATTCTTCATTTCTTTTTTATCATTTCAGGGACATATAGGTATTTACAAAGAATTAAGGGGAGCTATGGACTACCTCTCCTAGGTAAGTCCCATTCACTAAATTCATTCCATTAACATAAGCTGTGCTTATTCCATTATCCTAAGGCATGGTCTTACCACCCTAATCCATTTCATTCAAGATTCACCAAATCATAACAAGAGTTTAGTAGCCAAGCATAAAAATATACTTCCTACATTTTTCTTGAAGACAACGCACCTCTGATCGAGGGGTTTTATTATTAAATCATTGGTTTAGTGACCAAGCAACCATTCTAATCTTTTCCCTGTAATTAAAACTCTTTTCACAGAATCATTTAATCAAGACTAACTTGAAGAATTATCATACTAAATTAGTACATAAAAAACTCACTAATACTTCACTTTAAATTAATGGCAAGGAGAGGGATCCTACCTCAAGGTGGATCCATCCGTCCACTCCGGCTCTTGACACTTTCTAACTAAGATCCGCTGTTGCTCCCCCACGAGGTATATGTGATTTCACATACGTATAAGGAAACCTAGCCTCTATGAACATGCCCCGCATGGCCATGAGTGTGCACAAGAGGATCCGTACACATATGCTTATTCACATAATCATGTCTCTGCTCACCTGCGCATGAACTTTTTATAAATGTAAATGGGAACACCTATCCCCAGACGTGTATAGTCGCAACCATGCATGATCATACACATGCCTAGGGAACCCACATACATATAAATACGTACCTATTCCCATACTGGCGAGTCGCATAAGCTCTAGAAAAGCGAAAACAACTCCAAAGGTCCAACGCACTATGGAAAACAAACCAGGAACCTCTAAAACAACTAAGGCATTTATTTAGAGGATGTACATACAATAAACGGGCAAAACCCTTACATTGAAATCAACCCGACAGACTGAAACTATCGCTAACCACCTCACCTTCGGTGGCAGAAATCATACGTGCACCCATGAGGTCCCGAGGGACCTTCCGCATCCCCTTACAACAAAGTAAGAAAAAGAAGAACGAATAAAAAACAAACCCTAAACCTAAGGGGTTTGTCCAAATGGAAACAGGGCATAGGGGACACCCAAAATCGGCCCAACAAAGAGAGTAGACTAAGTGAGAAGGCTTACCTCGAAGATCTGAGGGAAACCTCAAAAAATATAAGGAGGGGATCGAAGGAGGAGGGAGCCGAGGGGAGCTCCATGCGTCATGGCTCTAAGGGGGAGGCATCGTGCGGGTTCTTGCTGATAGAAGTTAGGGAGAGAGAATTTAGTTACTTATGTTTTTATTTTAATTTATTTTTAATTTAAATTCATTTAACAATTAATTAAAAACACAAAAGGAGGGCCGCACACGGATTGACCCGCACGGTTTTCTAAACCGTACGCAAATCGTGCGGCACCCCACTAGACACCCCGGGCACCCTGCACGGGCTTGCCACAAGGTTTGGGGAAACCGTGCGCATGCCGTGCAGACTCCACTGCCTCCCTCTTTTATGCCGCATGGTTTGGGCCGCAAGGTTTGGGAAACCATGCGCCAACCGTGCGCCTACAGCTGTCCTTTAAAAACCAGCTGTCTTCGGGTCTGAAATTCTTGGAACCCCTCGAGACACTCGAGAAACTTAACGGGAATTCTCCCATGTCCAAAAACATTAAAAAGAAGGGTCCAAACCTTCGAAATCTCATTGTGAAGCCTGATCATAAATTCGACCGGTTCAGTAATTGAAAAAGTTCAATTTCCATACACTTTTTAACCCGGTTCAAAATGTTGGTTATTACAACCTTCCCACCTTATAACTTCTTGTCCCCGAGAAGCCTTCGGGAACAACGCACACCTCACTTGACCTACAAGGGTCGTGAAGCTTCATTCAAACGATCGTGTTACGTTTCCAAAATTCCTACGTGCCAAAGGACATCCACTTAAGCACATGGTACATAAGTTGTCAACACCCGATCCAACGCTTTTTTTCCAACCAAAACACCCAGATGACTCTTACCTGAGCCCGTCATAATAGAGACACAAACCCATCATCGTCTCGCCAAGAAACCAATCAAAGGTACTTCCCACCTTAGGTTTTTAACGTTAAGTGGTCAAAACTCAAACCACAACTCCACCACATTTCAAAAGGACTTTCAAAGGCATGATCCAAGCATTCCAAAAACACACCAAGCATGATTTTGAAATGATCTAGCATTCAATTTCCCCATCGACCTTGAGGACCAAGTCAAAAAGAGTCATGCCACTTCGGCTGACTATTCCCGAAGACGCATGACATAGACGGATGGTGTTTTATAAGCTTAACCGCGACACCATTTTCCGAGACATCACTTATTTCCAACGAGGATGTTCACCAAATCCCATACCCAACTTATGGTGACATCCCTAAGATCAAACCACGAAGGTATCCATACATCCCGCGTGAAACTCCGAAAGAGAACAACCAAAAGAGATCAACATCTTTTAAAAACATTAGCGTGGAGTAAGACCGATGCTCTCTTAGTGCAACCCGGATGAAAACAAGATAGGGGAAATGCTCGTCACATAAAAGAGTACACTAAGAGGATTTTAAAAGGATTCCAGTTAGTCATACCCAAAATCTGGAAAAGAGAATAGTCGAACCACCCCTAGTCGACTCTAAAGAAGAAACTCGACTTCACCTGCCGACACGCAGAGATCTCAAACCGAAACACAAATCCTTTCTCCAATTGAGGCTTTCCATCCATCAACCTTACCACCAAAACCCAAAGAAATTCGAGCAAAACCCAACCATCTCCAAAATGGTCCTTCTTGGCGTGTTCCTTATACCCGGAAGAACACACTTCTCTAACCAACACGACACTTCCCACCTTATAAGGGTCGGTGTCACCAATAAAAGAAAATATCGACTACTCATAAGTGAACTTGTTCATAATGATTAAGCGGATGTGTGTTGATCCTTCAGGACACGATCACCACGTCGAAACGCCCAAGAAAACCAAAGCAACAAGACCTGCGTGTCAACCACCCATGTCTTCCGAAAATTATCC
The DNA here is from genome assembly GCA_963277665.1 of Viscum album. Taxonomy (NCBI): domain Eukaryota; kingdom Viridiplantae; phylum Streptophyta; class Magnoliopsida; order Santalales; family Viscaceae; genus Viscum; species Viscum album. The sequence goes on from OY728122.1 coordinate 645,145,089, forward strand.
CAAGCATTAGGAAAACTTGATTCCCAAATGCTCAGGTTACTCTACCATGGAGATGACACAAGACCGTACATAGCAACATAAGAGATTTAATCAAAAGTCATATCACCTTATATGACCATTCACATGGGCGACGACTTACCAATCGTCCATTACTTAAGGAGTCAAACAACCAACAAGAAACCAACCATGTATGAGGCATGTCTATGGATCATTACCCGATGCTCAAGTCCACGACGAGGTTAAAAGAAACATGACCACCCATACGAACAAGGGTGTCATTGGAAACCAAAATTCCTATGAGGGAGAACGACACCCGAACGATACCCAACGTTAGGAAACTCACCGTACAAGCATGACACAAAAGCTCTAAGGGCACTACCTACCATGGGATAGCCCCTCACAAAGAACAAGCATCAACAAAAGCATTTTGTCATGCCACACAAAAGTCATTGGGATCATAATCCTAACATTTAAGTTATTACAAAAGAAATAACGCCTATGGGAAATGCTCGATCTACCAATCCCATGAACTCAAACAGAAACTCATCTACCCTCACACAGGGTTTCTAACATAGGACATCCTTACAGGTTTCATTTCCAAGCCCTTTAGATTTAATAACATTTATTCTTTTAGTCACTTTAAAAGATTCAATTAAAAACATCAAGTAACCTTTCAAAACCATAATTCACTAGGCACTTGATCATTTTTAACCAACAGCTCAAAGAAAAGCAGGAAAGTTTCAAAAAACTTCCTTTTAACCACTAAACATTTATCAGACATCCCATCTCTTTTCAGGAAATTTATCATAATAAATTCTTTTTTAAACAAAACAGGCAACCTTCGAGGGTCCCAACAAGCCAATTCACATCAGATCAAAACCAAACATCTTTCACACAGATAAGAATTTCACAAAGCATGCTGCCATCACATTCATTATGGGTTTCCATTTTCCAACCCATGAAGTGCCCATACACTCCATGGGTTGAAATTTGGATCCCATTAGATGAAACAAATTACATTCCAGAATTAAACATGCCTAAAGAAATCATCCAATCATAAGGGTGGCCACCTACCAATCTGTAAAGTGCCCACACACTTTACAGTTTGGCATTTGGATCCCTTTATTCAAAACAAATTGCAATTCATTTTACAATTTAAACTTTAGCTACACTTTTTCAGAAAACTGATTACACAGGTTACCCTTTCCCAGCCATAAGGCGCCCATACACCTTACAACTGAAAATTGGGTCCCATTGTAATTGCAATCATTTAATTTGGTCAAAGAAACCGATTCCATATTAACTGAACCTAGAATGTTATCGAAAGCAGTAACACAGAAACACGCTATATCACAGAAGAATAGAATCACTACCACAATGCCTACCACAATAGTAGGCATCAACTAATGCATCCTATATGACATGGAATAATGCATGGAATGTGATTTCGAACAATGTTCTTATATGATGCATGAAATGGAATACCCTCGTATCATCGGGTTGCAACAGAAATGGAACCCTCAATTACATCAATAGTATCTACAAAAACAATGTGCATCACCCAATAGTGAATTTAAATCAACTGTAATAATAAAAATCATTAAAATATCAATTTTGTTTCAAAAAATTTGGATTTTCCCTGTACACGGGTTTGCTACTCCTGAGCACAGCTTATTACCAAATTCTATCTCCTTCTTATCCCTATCTACCATAGCTAAATAGTAAAACAAACTAGAAAAAAGTAACTCATCTGATACCACTTGGTAACCTCTCGACCCGGCTAACCATCGAACCGTTGGCCGGACTATAGGTCACGTGGCCTCAAGCACATCTCCTCGTATGCCAGAGGTTGCCGACTAGCAGCGGGGGTCTCGGGAGGTGATAGCGGGGAGGCTATAGCCTGATATCAGAGTAACACAACGATATTATCAGAGTAAATAATATTCAATAACTGAAGAAGTGACAATTGGAAGGAAGAAGAAAAAGATAGAATAATATCCATTTTAAAAAAGGTGGCAAACGCTAGTTTACAATGCATGTATGTACAAAGGATGATACAATTCTGAAGGAAGTAAACAATACAGCATGCTTTCAATACAATACAAAATAAATGAAGAAAAGGCAGAAAAGCTGGACGGGCGATCTCCTGAGCATCCCGAGCTCTCGCTCGGTCATTTTCCCCTATGTCTAGGTATAAGCAACACAACAACCTACCTAGGTCCTGTAAACAAGAATGGTTTACTCAGGTACCCCAGTACAATGGGGGCCGGAGTGGGGTGTGAGATATAAATCTCAGTAGCTCGGAAACACCGGTGTCTAACCCAATCCAGACAGTGTGTATTTAATTAAATAATAGCAGATATAGTAGGATTCGACAAGCAGAACAACATAGAATAACAACACCCGTCCAGGTTTCCCAAAGGAAACCTGACGGCTATAACAGCTTCGGCTCGTTGCCGGGATATCATTCTGATCATGCCACTAATGTTGCATATGTAAATATTTATAGAAGATGGCATGGGGTAATCATGCCTCCCACCCATCAGTTGAAGATATCGGTCACGAGGTAGGAATGCCTCTCGCCCCTAGTATACAATGGAAATGAAGTAAGAGTGCATCTCATTCCTAAAAGATACTGGCAAGGGGTAATAATGCCTCCCTTCCATCACATTCATTCAAACTGCATGGGGTACAACTGCCTCCCATCTGTCACATTCACAATACTAGAATGGGGTATAACTTCCTCCCATCCAAACACGTAAAACATCACTACGAGTCATTGGAAAGGGGTAAGAATGCCTCCCTTCCACACACGTAATTTCACACTAGCATGGGGAATAACTGCCTCCCATCCAACCACATATCTTTCACACTCATCACTCTGGCATGGGGCATAACTGCCTCCCATCCAAATAAGCAATAATCACCAGGTGGAATCAGCATGTGCGCACTCACATTGAACCCATGTTTATAGTATAATACTTAGGGAATTAACTCATAAGCATTTCAAAATCCATATCACCATCCCAAACAATCATATAGCCCACATCCATGTAAATTTTTATAATCACATTCATACAAATATTCTTAAGGAAAACCATCCCAAATATCAATATCACATCATATATCATATTCATCACATTTATACTTAAGGTATATGAGGAAACCCACTCATGTACGGTATTGGATAACCCCCAATTCATTCTTCACTCCTTTTATATCATTTCAAGGACATATAGGGATTTACAAAGCATTAAGGGGTGCTATGGACTACCTCTCCTAGGTATGTCCCATTCACTAAATTCATTCCATTCACATAAGCCGTGCTTATTCCATTATCATAAGGCATGGTATTACCACCCAAATCTATTTCATTCAAGTTTCACCAAAGCCTAACAAGAGTTTAGAAGGAAAGCATAAGAATCTACTTCCTACTTTTATCTTGAAGATAGAACACCTATGATCAAGGGTTTTTATTATTAAATCGTTGGTTTAGTGACCAAGAAACCATTTTAATCTTGTCCCTGTAATTCACACTCTTTGCACAGAAGAATTTAATCAAGACTAACATGCAGAATTATCATACTAAAGCAGTACAGAAATAACTCACTAATACTTCACTTTAAATTAAAGGCAAGGAGAGGGATCCTACCTCAAGGTGGATCCATCCGTCCACTCCGGCTCTTGACGCTTTCTAACTAAGATCCGCTGCTTCTCCCCCACGAGGTATATGTGATTTCACATACGTATAAGGACACCTAGCCTTTATTCCCATGCCCCAAATGGTCATGAGCGTGAACAAGAGGATCCTTACACATATGCTTATACACATAAGCATGTCTCTTCTCACCTGTGCAGGATCTTTTTATATATATACATGGGCACACCTAGCCCTAGACGTGTACAGTCGCTGCCATGCACGAGCATACACATACAGGGGGAACCAACATACATATAAATATGTACCTATGCCCATGCAGGTGAGCCGCCTAATCTCCGACAAAGTGAAACCAACTCCAAATGTCCAATGCACTATGGAAAACAAACTAGGAACCTCTAAAACAACCAAGGAATTGATTTACAGGATACACAAACAATAAATGGGAAAAACCTTACCTCGAAATCAACCTAGCGGACTAAAACAATCAAAAAATGCCTTCCCTTCGGCGGAGGACATCATACGTGCACCCATGAGGTCCCGAGGGACCTTTCGCATACCCTTACAATAAAGGAACCGAAAGAAAAATGAATCAGAAATAAACCCTAAACCTAGGGGGTTCAGATGAATGGAAATAGGGAAAAGGGGAGATCCAAAATCATCCCAACAATGAGAGTAGACTAAGGGAGAATTATTACCTCGAAGATCAGAGGGAAAACCTCAAGAAATCTAAGGAGAGGATCGAAGGAGGAGGGAGCCGAGTGGAGCTCCGTGCATCGCAGCTCCAAAGGGGGAGGGCACGTGTGGGTTCTAGCCGAGAGGAGTGAGGGAGAGTGAATTTAGTTACTTAGGTTTTTATTTTAATTTATTTTTAATTTAAATTAAATTTAAAATTAATTAAAAACACAAAAGGAGGGCCATTCATGGTTTGACCCACACGGCTTTCCAATCCATGTGAAAACTGTGCGGCACCCCACTGGACACCCCGGGCACCCCGCACAGGCAGGCCGCACAGTTTGGGGAAATCGTGCACAGGTCGGATGGACTCCACTGCCTCCCTCTTTTAAGCTGCATGGTTTGGGCCGCACGGTTTGGGAAACTGTGCGCCTACAACTATCCTTTAAAAACCAGCAGTCTTCGGGACCGACACTCCCGGAACCCCTCGAGACACTCTGGAAACTTAACAGGCATTCACCCATGTCCAAAAACATTAAAAATAAGGGTCCAAACCTTAGAAATATCATTCTGAAGACCGATCATAAATTCAACTGGTTCAGTAATTGAAAAAGTTCAATTTCCCCCCACTTTTTGACCCGGTTCAAAATGCGGGTCATTAGAGAACTTCCTGAATTCGTACCTGATTTCAAATTCACTCTATCTTCTGTTTTAATCCGCCATTTTCTTTATAAAATCATTATTTTTATTATGAAATCCTTGTTGGTTCACATCTGGTTTTATATAAAATATTGTTTCCTTTTCTATTTTATATTCTCTATAGTATTTTCCATAAAACCACACAAAATGTTTTAATACTAAAATTTCCTAAATACATTTATTACAAGTTGTCACTCCTATTTGAAATCACATACTATGATATATGCCAATTGAATGTCGATGTATAATTCTTTTTATTCATGTACTCTTTCATGATATACCCATTGGTTATGATTTATGTCATGGTTGTGGTACATAATTCTTTCCATGGGTACACTTATGTTTATGTATGGTTGATTAGGTATGATTTTTGGTGTGACAAGAGTATTTATGTGGAAATAATATTCATGAAAATATTGAGATGGGTGCACCCAGATAGAGCTCCAATGCATTGGGTAAAGTTAAGTTTCATGATATGCGATGTGAAATGGGTTTTGCAGTTAGCCTTGACCCATACTAAAATGGGATACAGGATTGGTTGTTAACCTTGACCCGTACAAAAGAAATGTCTTATGATTCTGCCACATTTATATGATTCCATGTTTATATGATCCCATTCTTATATGATATGATTTCATATATTCCATGATATGTTATCATTGTGTCATGCCACCAAACACATGTTCTTAAGATGTATCCTTATGTTCATTCCCTTACTGGGATTTTAAGCTCATCCCTTTGTTCATGTGTTTCCCGGGGTACCCTATGTAGATGTAAGGTCTTAAAGGAAGTAACGACCTCTTTATGGAGATTAAATAAAGAAATTTTTTCCCCATGTTTTATGTTTTATGTACCTAGTCTTCTATGACACTAGACATAACGATCCTTGGCATGTACTCTGATGTATAATTATGCTTAAAATCATTTAATGTTATATAAAAAAGGATTGGGTCGCTATAAAACCCCCCCTCTAATCTGATCCATATGGGATTTTTAGCCATGGAGCTTCTTCCACTCCCTCTAAGCCCCCTTGAACTCCAATTTTATGGTGGGTGTGGACTTAGATCTTCAAAGAATCATCATGTAAATCATTTTTTCTCTTAATTTATTCCTTATTCTAGGGTTCCTCTTCATTACACTTTGATTTCTTTCTTTTCTAGTGGATTATTCGACCTAATAAGTGTTCATTCATGAGTTTTGGAAAAAATATTGATGTTTATGGTTAGATATTTCCTTTATAGGGTCCCCTTGTGCTGCGGTTGTGGTTTTACACTAGATTATGAATGTTTCCAAAATTAAGGTTGGTGATTTTTTGTTTTATAATTATTATGTTATTTTTGTATGCTTTTTTTCTTATTGAATGTGTTCTACAGATAATGTAAAAGGTGAAAAAATTATTTTAGTAGGATGGGTTCTCTATCTAGGTGAGAGCTTATCTCTCTATCTATCTATAGAGGTCACTACGGTGATCTCAACACAACCTATGTAGGCGAGGAGACTGGATCTGATTCCGATGTGGTAGGACACAAAGAATTATTTTCTCTATGTTGCACACAAAATAGAAATGAGATGTTTACATTGATATTTGAAGGAAATGTTAGTGGTGGTGGATTCAAGTATGCCCCACTTGATGAGATTTGGTCAGAGATGGTATTTCAGAACATTACAATTGGGGCAGGTGAGCTTCATCTGAAGGCATAGAGAAAGAGGACAACTACGGTGAAAGGGGAGAAGAACCCGTGAGGGAAACCGGTTTCCAAGGACAAGAAGATGAAGAAGGCTAAGAAGATATGTGGCGGTAGGGATTGTGCAACGGTGAGGCACTACCAATAGCGATCCGGTGTTGGGTTTGGTAGGATCCATGGCAAGCGAAGCAGGTTTTCTATCCCGACAGTGTTGTGGCTGAGTTTCTGGCAATGGAGACCTAGAGTTAGAGCTAAACCACATTTGGTTTGGGATCCCAGTGGGGCGTAACAGGTGAGGTTTCAGGCTATAAATGATGATCTTGGAAGACTGTGGGAGGGGTGACCAGCGAGAGCATGGAACCACGCTGCGACGACATTGGTGGGATGACTACCGAAGGTGTGTTTTTTACTAACGATGGATTCCGTTTGGCGGTGACCGCTGCCGGTGCGAGATGACAACAGTTTCATGCAAGGTGCTGCATGTGGACAACATTGTTTGGTTCTAGGATCCTGACAGCATATGAGTTGCACGTGGGTTGAGAGTGCATTGGCTGATGAAGATGGCAACCGGCTGTCTGCCACGGTGGCGCGTCTCTACCGGGGATGACGCGGCTGGGTCTTTGGACGACCTTGGAATGCGTGACAGGATGTGTTACGGATTGACGATGGGAGGATGAGCGGTAATTGCACTGATTGAGCTAGCTCAGCTTTAGGTTTTTAGTGAGACAGTGATGGCCTCGGGTGGGGAGAAGTCGTCGACGACTTTGGTGAACATGGGTTGTGATTGGGATGTGGTCACAGATAGTTGTGCCATGGCAGAAACTTCCTAGTTTTGCCTTGACCTCAAGACGCGGATTGTTGGGATACAGGCTGTATGTTGGTACATATTTCATGGGTTGTACTAGTGGATCAACTTTCTTGGGCCATCTCTTATTTGTGTGCTTTCAAACTATTTATTTGGTTTTTGGGATTTTGTCTCATTATCTTGTGGGTGGTGTTAGTCCACCACTTGGTATTTGGTGGTGCATGTGCCACATTTTTGTATCTTTGTCTCTGTTTTACTTTTATAAATAAATATTTGGGACCGAGTATGCTCAGATCTTGAACCTTCCTGGTATGTTTTGAAAAGTGGATTTATTGATAGAAATTGTTGGATTTCATGTGTGCAACCATTTTTGTGCTTTTAAATGGGTTTTATGAAGTATAAAAGTGTTTTAAAGCATGTTTGAAATTGGATTTTGTTTTTGTATAAACATGGTATGTATGTTTTCCATGAAAATTAGTGGTTTATCATGCATGTTCATGGTTCTTGATGTGTGTTTATAAGAAATTGGTGATAAATGTGACTTGTGGAATGGAAATTTGAGCACGAAAAGAATCCTAGGTATTTTTGTGGGAAAACATGGACTAGTATGCTAGTCATGTTTTGGGGTCAAGGCCTAGTTCCTTCTGGGAGGAGTGACTTTACAACATTAACTAAACTATGATGATGATGATTATTGGAGACCACTAGACCTTGTGAATGATTCCCCTCTAGTGGATCGTGCATGAGGACACTATGGGTTATGGTTTATATACACCAACATATGAGATTAATAGAGTCCAACTAGTGCTAGTGCCTGTAAGGATTTCCCATGAAAAGGTTGTCTCTTGTGAAGTGGTGCATATCATTGGTAAATAGTGGACCTTACTCTTAAATTAAATTGAAAAACATTCTTCTTTGAAATTTTTTCTCTTAAAATATATTTATTAAAAGTGTTTATAAGTTCTTTTATAAAAATATCATGGTTATTTGTCTTCTAATGTTATGGAATGGAATCTTTTTTTTAGTTGGAATCCTACCATGCTTTTTCTTACAACCTACATACTTCCTTGGGTGAATGTATACTTTTCTATGTATGACCCAAGTAAAGGAAATATGTATTGTGCTGGTGATGGTGGATTTTTTTCTAGATCCCCTATATTTTAAGTAATTGTGGAGGTGGATTGAGGGTAATGGATCTCTATTATTAAATTTCCCCCTCCTGTGTTGGTACTTTGGTTTTTGGTTAAGTTGTAAAATATTTATTTGGAATTGTGGGGTCCCATTTTGGTTATCTGTATTGGTCATGGTGTGGTATTTTTTTATTTAATATTATTTATTGTTTTTTATCATGTGCGAAATCATTTACAAAAAATTATTGATGATACTCAAGCACTAGTTTCCCATCAATGGGGATCAGGAACACCCTTCAGGCCATCCCACTGGCCAGGTCGGGTGTCAAGTTGGATGGAGCTCTGGCTTGGTGCATGACCAAGGAAACGGTAGTAAAAAACCTCCATTATGTTTCATTGAGAGTTTTTAAATATTCTAAATTATATCCCCCCAGAATTGTCTCTCTGGGTGTGGAATATTAGGTCAACTCATCATGCATCAAGGTGATGATCTAGTCAATTCCCAACCAACACTTTTCAGGGTGATTAGAAATAGGTGCACTTGAACCTCTACCACATCCACATCCCAATATCGCAATAATTATGTATTTTATAAGAAGTTTCACATACTTTTACTTTAAAAAAATATAGGATTGTTTTCCCACCAAGGAAAAGGTAACTAAAATGACCCCATCTTTTACGAATGAAATTCCCTTTTGATTGAGTAAATTCCTTATAGTTATATAAAACATGTGAAGAACATTGGTTATTTTGGAATGATATATCCAATTGGGTTTTAAATTATATTAAACATATTAATTTTTTATAATATAGATATTTTATAGTGAACATTAATATTATTATATATTAATGGTTATGATAAAGATTAGTTGCCATATAAAAAATAATAGATGGCCTCAACTAGTAAGATCATACAATGCGAAGTCCATCTATCAGAGATTCCAATGGAGATAAAACCATTAGGATTCACCATTTACCAAGCCTGGACTAATATTCAACAGCTAAATCTAGTGTGAAACAATTTACTTGAGAAGTTCGCGATTGTTGATATCACAACCCATACCATGTTCGTCAAATCACCTTTAGAAAGTGACACAATGGCACACCTTACCCTTAAGGTGTATAACGGAATAATAAGTGGCAACGTATATACACCCTAGAAATATCAATTTTTTTGTGAAATAATTATTATATTTATCCCATTTTAATATTAATTTATTAAGTATTTTATAATTTTTTTTACATGAAGAAACAAAAAGTGAATTTTTGTAAAATATATAGTAGAAATTAATACATTTTTCATAAATTCTATAAATTTTTAAATTAATTATACTTTAATAAAATATTCATATTTGATAATAATTTTTTAAATATAATGTTTAATATACTTTAATGAATTTCAATGAAATTTTTATAAGGATCACAAAGTGGTTAATATTGTAAATACAAGTTTTTTCCACTAAATATAGATTTTTATTTTAAAGTGAAAATTATCATATTAAGAATTTTTTTTGATATATTAAATATTATTGTTGAAATCAACACATAGAAATTATCCAATGGTGAATTTTTCATAATTTTCTCAGATAGTTAAATTGTTGGGTGAAAGTTAAATACGATGCAGTCTGAATTATGACATCATAATGGATGAAAATTATTTGAATAAAATATATAAAATTAAAAAATGGAAAAAATATATATTTTCCATTAATTTTTTTTATTTGATTAATTTTATAAACACTTAATGAATCCTCCAAAACATATATTATATTTTATGGTTTTAAAATCAACTCTTTATGAACATGACTCACTTTCACCCCCCCCAATGGTATTATTTTTATATTAATCGTTCTTTTTAATTATAAAATATTTAAAACCAGCCCTCTTAGTAAGAGATAATTGAAGAAAAACTATGCAATGTTTTTTAGTTTTGATTACTTTAACATATAGAGTCCAAAACCTAGGTTTAGAAATTAATAAAGAAATCCCCTCTCTTTGGCTATAAATACCCACCCAACCTTCTAATCGTTATAACTAAAAACCCATTTAGAATTAATTTCCTCTCCCTATCTATATATAAATCCCTCACAAGGTATTACAAATCTTTTAAGAATTTTTCCAAAGCATTTATAAGCTCTCTCCCAACATAAGGGATCCTCTTCTATTTATATTTATTTCAGGTATATTCTTTTAACTAAGCCTTTTGATATCCAATTGTTCATTTTGTAATATTTTTTTACACATGACTTATTTTTAATTATTATTCCAAAGTAAATATATTACACCTTTTACTCTCACTAAACAATCATTTGATCATTTATCTACACCCATTATGATACCAAAATTATCCTGTGATTTTTCCGAACTAAACATTTTTATATTGAATACCCTACCCCCAATTAAAATAAAATTCATTCTAATATATTTAACTACACTTATTTATTGTGTAATTCTATATATTTAATCCACACTCATTAATCATGGTATTAAAAGTGATAAAATACTTCCTTATGTTGTATGATCTATATGGCACCCAAATGCATGTATATGATATGAATGTGATTGGTGGGATCCAAATTATATACCCCTCCAATGAATTGGGTAATGTTTTTATCTCATTAGATTTATTGTATGGTTCATGGGATATTATCATAACCACTCAATGTTTTTATTCATTTCCATTTAGCCTTGACTTTTTCTTATGATGTCTCATTTTATATTGTTTCCACATTATTGTGTTACCTTGATGCTATTATCGTATATCATGAATTGATGATAATATTTATGATTCTGAAACCTTTTATGTCACATTGATATACATCATTACCAACATGTATTACATTCACCATGTTATTCATTGAATATTCCCTTATTGGGATTTATAACTCTTCCCTTTCTTATGAATATCCCTATGTTATCACATGCATTTTTAAAAGAGCAGTTTAATTTTAAGAGAATGTTAAAGAGTTTCAAAAAATGTTGGAAATAACTATTTAAATTTGTTATGTTACATATCTAATTACTGAAATACTATATTCCTTTAAATATTTTGGGATTATATTATGATTATATTTATGTAATAAATCATGAATTATGGTGTATTAAAGATATGGTTTTCATATTTGTCGTCAGGGAATGGTCTAGTGATTTTTAGATATTAGGATCCAAGATTTTTTGGGAAATAATTATGTATAATACTAAACGTATAATAACATCCCAAAATTAAGTTAAATTATATATTAAGTGGTTTCCAATAAAAAAAATCTTTTCCTTGATAATAAATGTGGTTGTGGTACAAGCACAGTTGTAACTAGGTGTAACAAACCTAAAAAGGGGGAACTGGAAATTGACTTGATTATCACCTTATGAATGAAAAAGAGGCCTTTCTACATACGTAGTTTGATAATACTGAGATATATTATTTAGTAAAATCACAGTCTATTTAGGTACCCTCATGAAGGGAACAAATATGAAATTATAATTTATGTTAGGAAATAGACAATCGATAATTTAGATTGAAACTAAAAAATTCATAGGTAGGGAATGTATTTAATTTATGAGTTATCCCTTTAATGATCATAGTTTTACTTATATGTGTTTAACATTTTAGCTATTTTCAACCCTACTTTTCCCATTATTTTTTTAAATGGATGGAAATAGGAGGAATCAAGTCAACAAACATTATGATGGGAAATTCCTTAATGAGATGACAAACAAAATAGGAGTCGGATTCCAGAACATTTTGATAATACATAATCAATTACCTAATTTTCTAATTAGAAACATGAATCAAAGGGAAATCCCATCTTCAAAATAAAGATAAATTCAGAATTGATATATTTATGTGACGAAGGCCCACGAATTTCAGGGTACCTTTTGGTCGTTTAATTATGGAACAATGGATAGAATCCATTGAATATATATTCTCCATAATTAAATGTTTTGAGAAAGATAAGGTAATTGATTATTTTTATCATATATTGGGAGATGATAAATAATTTTGGATTATGATAAAAAATATGATTTCCAAGTAGGAAATAAAATAGATAACGTAAAAAATAATTCATGAAAATGGTTTTGATAAATATTTTCATCACACTATTCAACTATAAATGGAATTGTATTTCATAAACATCAAGAAAAATGAGAATTAATCCATTGGGAAATATGAGGCTAACTTCACAAAAATTTCACAATATGCCTTTGGTTTTTTCATTGATCCTGAAAGTAAATTTTACTCCTTATTTGGTAGGATAAAATTAATTTTATAAAAATCATTAGTAATTTGATACTTTGACAGGTAAGTGTAAATTTTTTGATGAGCCGTCAATTTAACAATAGAGATAACGGAATATCAATTTTCTCGGGGGACTGGAGATAGGAAGTGGAGAATATATTTTTATTCTATAGATGTGATGGAAAAATATCATAGGGGAAAGAAAGTCTAATATCCCACATTTCAAAAGTGTGGGAAGAAGATTACTATAAATTCCATAAATGTGATAAGGAAATTTATTAGGTGTGGGTAATAAGGGAACCTATCTTGAATATTATTATTGGAGAAACTCACCAAAGTGATTGAAGAAAGGAATTCTCCAGTCAAATCTCAACCTACTCTCCAATGTTTCAACTACAAGGAACAAGGACACTATGTGAATAATTGCATTATGCCAAGGGTTATAAAGGATAATAAATGATAAAACCCTCTAAGATCAAGATATCAATGGTGAGCTTATTCCATCCCAATATTTAGGTGCATCCCGAAAGTAATGCGGTGACATTTATGCTGGTTATCCATTCATGAATAGTGAACACGCTATTTTTTTTCTAGTTATATATATTCATTCATATACTACATGTTTAGTATTACTATTAAAACATCACCTCAAAACATGGTTGTAGATCTATATATAAAAATGAAAAATGGGGAAATTATTACATCCCCAGTATATAACATCACCCATGTATATAATTTTGGGATGAACTTCCCCACAAACCTTATAATACTCCCTTTGGTTAAAAGCAATGTAATTCTGAATATTGATTGGATTTCCTCATATAGAGATAATATAAAATGTAGAGAGAAGTAAATCACCCTTCATATCCTGAATCTATATCTAATTATATATAAGTTCAAAGATGGTAATGAATATATATTTTTTCATTATCTAAAAAATCAATATTATTTCATTATGGGTAACTATATATGGATTAGATTATTTAGAATAAAGAAATGATCATCCCTGTTTACATGACTATTGTTAGGAAATATGAAATTTTTTACTAAAGAAGTATATAGTCTTCCTCTCATCAGTGAAGTTGAATTCTCAATATATATTATAACCATATATTTTACAATATACAATAATCTATATATAATGGAAACTTTTTAACATAAAGGGATAAATAAGAAACCATATGAGAATTTGGATAAAGGGTTTATACACCCAAGTGCTTCACCAAGGGTTGTTTCGTTCCTCTTCATCAATATGAAGGTTGGTTCAACACACCTCTTCATTGATTATCATGACCTCAATAGGATAAAAAATATCCTCTACCATGTATTTATGACTAATGGGATTAGCTACATGGAGCACAGTACCTCTCTAAGATGTATCTTAAATTGGGATATTATTATGAAAAATTCAAGAAAGAGGATATCCTCATGGATTATTTTCTTACAATGTACAGACACTATGAGTTCTTAGTGGTGCAATTTAGACTCACAAATTCTCTATCTATCTTCATGGAATTAACAAATATTCTCTTTAGAGATAACCCTGATAAATATTTAGTAGTATTTATAGAATATATTTTTATCTACACAAAAATCAAGGAGGAAAGTGAGGAGTATTTGAACATTGTACTGAATCCCTTATGAAAGGAAAATTTAAATGAGAATTATAATAAATGAGATTTTTTGGACTGATCACATAGCATTCCAGAGGGTTCTTATCACCAAGAAATTCTTAACAATAAACCTTCATGAATAGAGGTAATTTTAGGATAGATTATATGAACATCTATGATATAGATCTATAGTTTCCATGGATTAGCTATGTATTATCAAATTATTTTTGAGAAAAATCTTATTATTATCAACCCCACTAACCAATATAACACTGAATGGGTGAAATTTGTTTTTAATTATGAAAGAGAATATGGTATTAATGTTTTATAGAAGAGAATAATCACTAATCATGTCCTCACATTACCCACAAATGGGGAATGATATATGATCTACAATGATGCATCCAAAAGGGTATTGGGTTTTTTACTCATGTAAGATGAAAAACTGATAGGATATTCCTCCCAAAAATTAAATATCCATGATAATAACTACTGAACATATGATCTATAATTGGTTGTAGTGATCTTCCCATTCATGATTTGGTGACATTATCTCTACAGGGAGAAGTGTGAAATATATATATAGATCTAAAAACCATCATGTATATATTCACAAAAAAAGATATCAATATGATCCAATGAAGGCTGTTATAGATAATAGAGGATTATGATTGTTCAATCCATTAAAATTATATGAATTAAAACAAAGTATAAGGTGTTTTGAGTAAATAGGATATCACAACCCTAATAATGATGAGGATTAAAAGGGATCCAATCTTATTAGAGATATAAAGCATGCATATGTTAATAATTAAAGGATATCCATCTGAAATTTCTCAAATAACTGATAAACCTTACATTCTTTATAGGGTCAAGGAAGCTTAAAAGATTATGGGGTAATAGAAAATGTAAGAAAATATTCAATAGTTTAACATTTCTAACAATGGAGTTATAGGGTTTAGAACTTGAATACATGTCCCATTGAAATTAAAACTAAAGAGGGACCTTCTAGATGATGTTCATAGCTCATAAATATCTATTATTATAACAATAAATAAGATATATATATATATAAACTTCTTGTGTGGTAACCTAAAGATGGAAATTGCATAATTTTTATCTCGATGCTTAGAATACTGACAAGTCAAGGCATAACGACAAAAGTCTAAGGGTATAACGAAACTATTTCACATACAAGTATTTAAATAGGAAAAACATAACCATAAAGTGTGCCTATGTAATCCCCAATACATCTAAAAGTAGTAACACTGTTAATGTGGTAGTTGATCGCTTTATAAAGTCAATACATATCATTTTTATCAAGGAATATTTCTCTCTTAACCAACTCACTAAGGGATATATAATGTAATCATTAAAATAGTATGATTTTACACTAGAAATTATACATCATTCATATTTTAGGTTTACCTTGAGGTTTTGAAGAATCCTTCGGCAATAATTGTATATAAAGATGAGTTTCAGTATTGATTAACACCCTCAAAGAGATCGTCATTCTAAAAGGAACATTCATACTTTGGATGATATATAAGATCATATTCAATAAATTTACAAGGATGTTTTGATAAACACCACCCACTTGTGGAGTTTTCATATAACAATAGTTTCCATTATAGCATTCAAAAGACACCTTACAAGACTCTGTATAGGAAGAGGCATTTGACTCCATCATTTTTTGACGAAGTTAGAGATTGGATGCTCATGTTAACTGATATTATCCAAGAGATGATATAAAAGTTTACTAACATTAAATTACATATGTACTACAGAAAAATTTTGTTGAAAATATGTTCAAAAAATAATTGACTAGAACATGATTTTGAGTTCAGAGGCATGGTATTCCATCATATATCACCATAGAATAATTTCATGAGTTTTTTTATGAAGGAAAATATTTATAATAGATACACTTTCCCCTTTGATATTATTGACCGCATGAAATTTTTTTCCTATAAACTAGAATTCCCTCCTAACATATCACAATTTCTTGATGTGTTTATATATCCCTATTGAGAAAGTAAATTCCAAATGTAATAACCCAAAATATAATAACCTAGAGACGATATATAATTTATTAAATTCGAATAATATATAATGGATCACATCACCAAGGATTGATAATTTTATTCATCTTAAAGAACTAGATACTAATATTATTCCCTTATTACATTGGAAATAAAATACAAAACATAACAAAAGAAACTTTTTACCATCCTTGAAACTCATTAAAAAATTTAATAATCATATACAAGGGAAAGGAAAAGAAATATGGGTGGTTTGAAATTATCATTAAGGGTTACATACAACTAAATATATAAATAGTAATTATTAAAACCCCTAATTTCTATATATAGATATTTTATCTTTTTCAGTGAATATTCTTTACATATCATAATGATTAATGCTAGAATCATATTTGTAATATATATTTAGAAACATAAATACACAAAAAATTGGTTCAAACGTGTACTACATTGTCTCAACTTAAAATCATCAAAATTAGCACCCTTTAAAAAAATATCATATTTAATAAAATTATCAAAACTATGGGTAAAAGGAAACATAATGATGGGTTTGATTAGATTCATAGAAATTTTAAACAAGGGATATATCAACAATCACTTAAATATAACATGTGCATATCGGTATGAGAACATGAGTATAACATTTCAAAATTGTACCTTTCATATCATAGATTATAATATTTATTCATTGAATAAATATTAGTTATTCATAATACATGAATCAAAAAGTAATCCAATAACATCAGGCATGATGGCATAATATAAGTAGAATACATGAATTTATAACATACAGATAGGTATTGAAAGTAATTCCCTTAGTAGAAAAGGATCAATTAAAATAATATTATAGTGGATTAAGTTCACTCCACAAACCATTATAGGAATCATGTTTCACTAAGAATACTATGGTAGTGTACAAGGCCCCTAACTGGAATGGGTTTACTCCCCATTTCAATCCTATTTATCTTGTTAGATATCAATATTATCCTAATGCATTAGAGGGAAATATAATTCAAGGCCCACCAATCAAAGAATTAAAATTAAACATTTTTTTTCGATAATATCATAAAACATTAATCATATTTAAACCCATGACAATAAATGGTTTTTAAAAAAATTCATCATCTCATAACCCATTTAAAATAAAGAGGTCCCATAAATATTTTATTTTAGCATAATATGTGGAAAAGTAACATGTTTGATAAACACTTTGTCTATAGCAACACAATACATATAGATAAATTATCATAATGGTACACTAGGATCAAATCCCCAATAATTCATAATTTGATTTAAGGGATTATTTTTTCGATGAATACAAATAGCATTACAGTATCATTAAAAATTTATTGAGAAAAAAACCACTCCCAATTTGGAAATCACTTTTCAAAAACAGTAAATTCACACAATATTTTGAAAATAATTTTCTTTTAAAATATAATTGGAATACTATGATGTAATATTAATATTAATTAGTGTCAATGATAGTAGGATATTCCATTCTAATCATATAACCTAAAAGAGAACATTATTTTCACATTTTTCTAGAAAAATTCAAAAAGAGTATTATTCATAAAATGAAAAGAATAATACTTCTAAACCATATTTTAAAAATAAAACCCTTGGTAAAAATGACATTAAAAAATTATTTTAGAATATTAAAAAAAATTTGAAAAGTAATTTAAAAAACACAGGAATGGAAGGTTAAGGATCTTCAATCAAAGAGAGAAATAAAGTCAGTTTTTCTTAAAAATATTATCTCAGTCTCCTTAGTACATAAATAGTGGAAAATGAAATGAAAACATTTAATTTATAGAAATAAATAAATTAAAGTAAAATTGATTATTTTCTTAATATTTAGATCACATTATTTCATCATCAAAAACATAATCATAAATTATCATGGTAAATAATGATTTTGAACATAAAACTCTTACCTCCTTTGTAACATTGAAAAAATGAGCCTCATGAAAGAAAAAATTAATATTAAATATTAAATATCATAAATATATGGATATTAATGATATAAAATTTAAAATATCAGTATTTAAGCCTTATAAAATTTGATAAGAACACGATATAACATTTGTCCAAAAAAAGATAATTTTAAATGATAAACCCTAACCTCAACTTCCACTTGCATTGAAAGCACTCAAACATCTTTCATTATAAATTTAAATTAATTATACTTTTATATAATAAACATTTAAATACTTATAATATCATATATGTTCACATTACAATGTTTTAATATCCATT
This sequence comes from Viscum album, assembly GCA_963277665.1. NCBI lineage: Eukaryota > Viridiplantae > Streptophyta > Magnoliopsida > Santalales > Viscaceae > Viscum > Viscum album. The sequence continues at coordinate 645,163,892 of OY728122.1, forward strand.
TATCAATAATTCTTTATTAAATTATCATTTCCATTTGTTAATTATTTCATTTATCATTAGTATTTCATTTCATTCGATACGGTCCTTGTACTTTTATCATGGTTACACCATATCTAGAATGTTAATAATGATTTAAATTTAATATATATTATATATATATATATATTGTCCTAATTAATATTTAGATATTTAAATATGAATTATACCATTCATGGTGATGATAGGTCGTATGTATGCATGAATAGAGTTTTCACTTTTCAAAAAATGGAATGAGAGAAATAAAAATAATAATTAAAATCTATATAATCATTATCATATCATAATAATAATTTTTATTAATTAAATCTACCCATTTTACAATCCATGTAAAATATAAAAGAATAAAATCACATCGTGTAACAACTCAGACCATCCGGCCCATTACGTTGTGGGGAATCTAGTGATGGAGGTGTCTGGGAGAGTCTAAAGGAATAAGAGAGTGGAGGAGATGTTTGAAATTAAAACTATAGTATATTAGATAGCTAGAACACATATCCTATAATTGTTCCATTATTTTGGTATTTATGGCATGGAGAGGCCAGCTGTGACATAGGGATCTTGAAGGCGAAGTTTTAGGTGCCACCACCTAATATGTCATGGTAGGTGTGTGGAGACTAACTATAGAATCAAGGTGAATTTATCACCTAGTAGATATTATTTAATAGTTTAATATATGTATTGGATTCTCATGAATAATATTTTAGGTTTTCTACCAAATTGGAATCTAATATGGCATAGATCATAGTCTCTGGTGTGGACCCCTTCGTAGTTTTTAGGTTTTAGGGAAAACGTTTTCTAGGTTATGTCGTGGTATTATCCCTATTTTTTGGACCTAAGATGTGGATATTTACAATTTTATCATAGTATGGTTTTACTAGTAATGGTTGGCATTAATAGGGGAGTTTTATCACGGTCACTTAAGTTTTTACTGGTTATGCGGTATGTTTATCATAGTTGTGTCATGGTGTTATGTTTTTCAGTCTGGGTATAAATTACCAAAAAACACAATCCTAATCAATTTACCATTTTTTATATTATTTCTTGAGTGACCCAAGTGTGCCCCAAGGAGATATTTTATCCCCATTTTAGTTTCTTTCGACTATGGGTGAGGAAGAATGATCAGTTGTGGTATAAGGTGAGTCCCCTTCATTCCTTATTTTATTTTTCTTCTAGTTTATTTTACTGGGGTGGTATTATGTTGGTAAACCAGTGGATTGAAGGTGTTTAGTTTATGGTTATTATGTGGTTGTTAGGTTCTATGCTGTTAAGGGTGATATCCTTCCTTATGGTGCTTAGTGGTGTCCTTTTGTCTTATTCCAACCATGCATAAGAGATTCATAAATATTCATTTGAGGTAGGAAAACCATTCATTTATCACCTAGTGCATCAAAAGGGATGGTATTTATCTTCATTATATATGGTAATATGGTTTTATCTATTTTAACCAATATAAATTAACCCTTTTAATAGAATTTAGGGGAAGGAGAATGAAATCACATGTTTTACAATTTTGATATTATTGTTGGTATTGTGAATTGTATGGGATAAGTGTCCCACTAAAATTCATGGTCATTGGGGTCTTTTTACTCAATTTTTTTTTAATTATGGAATCCACATTGTGTGATTATTATTTTCCATCACCACTCAGCTAATGAATTAGTTTCACAAGGAATTACGACTTGTGTGAGAGTGACCCTAAAATAATGAATTGAAATTGATAAAAAACCCTTTCTAATTATAAAATATTTTATAATGATGTGATGTGGAAATTATTTTGGTGTTTGGGGAACATGTGTTTTGTTATTGTTTTGTTATGGGGTGGTGATATGCAGTTGGGATGTGGGGTGGTTATGAGATGAGTTCTGTTTTTGAGATATGAGACCGTTGTGATTGAAAGTGGTTGTGATGTGTTTTTGGTAAGTAGGAAGTGGATGTTGTTATAAATGGTGGTGATATGGGGTTGGTTTCCTTGATGAGGATAATGTGTTATTTATTTTTTGTTGTTGTGTTGTTTTAAATGTCTAGAGTATTAATGGATTTGGTTAATGTTAAAATTAAAATTTCAGGGGTTGGTTTTCTTAATGGGATGGGAATGGATAATGAACGAATTATAAATGGGAAGTGTGGATAAATATGGTTGATTTAAATGTGAAATTTAAAATACTGAATAATTAAATGAATGGTCTACTTAAATATAATGGTTTGGTTATTTGAAATCTTGAAATTCGATTAATTTGAAAAGAAATGGTGAAATAGGTCTTGTGGTGTGTGGCTTATGGTAATTGTGTAGAGTTTTTCATTTAGAGGTGGTAGTGAAAGTGGAGATGTTGTGATTTTGGGTGGTGATATTTTGAATTGGGTTATATACTTATTTTAATCTCTTAGGTTTGGATTTTGTGTGGATATATATATATATACCATGAATTATTATTGTTATTTTTTCTATACACACCCCCTCTGCGTCACACACCATTTGTCGACACACATATATTTGGGGTGTTTTTCCAACATATTGGTGTTGAGGATGGATGGGTTGATACCCACTCTTTCCCACTCTTTCTTCTAAGAGATGTTGACATGCATGATTTTTGTTGTATAGAAGTAAAAAGGTACATTTTTATGGTGTTAAGTGTGGTGATGTGATATAAATGGCTTCTTAAAGTGAGGATTCATGAGATGAAATGATGAGATGGATTATAGAGGGGTGTGCAAGGTAAGAGGAGGGAATGAGGTTGATGTCCTTCCTGTTCATGATAACCTACTATTCTATTTATGCATGTAATTTGATGGACCATTCATCTTTGAGAGATATTTTATGAAAGGTCCATTTTCACGTGAGGTTCTTGGCATGATGTGATATTTAGAAGAGATAGAAGTTCCATGAGTTACGACATTGGTGTGTGAGGGTAGAATCATAGTTGAAAAGTGGTGTTAGGTACCATATCATCGATATGATTTTTATTATACTATTATAAATTATTTCATTATTTGGTGAAACTTTTGTGGTGAGTATGGGATTTGTTATAATACCTAATTTAGGGTTATTATTCTATTTTTTTCTCCTGGTACAATAGTATGCTTCTTTTACTTGTGAAAAAGAGGCATTAGTTACCCAACAGAGCATCCCTTTATACTCACCCAACATATTTAAAATGATTTTGAGGTTTATAGGTGGGATAAATGGACTGTTAAAGACAAGAATATCTCACATGTACACTATCAACTTATCGTGCTACTACTCCTTCCATCAATGATGATCCTCCTACGGCTACTCCTGGTGTCGATGAATCCCTTCTGGGTCCCTATATTGGGTCTCTGTAACCTCATTCTGAGATCATAGATTTTCCTGATATTGTACATCAAATGATGATGGATCTACACAAGATCCCCTCAAGATGTATGATGATGATCCAACAGTACCATAATAACTAATATGCATCAATCAAGAACTGATTCAAAAAAATTAATCTATTCCAAAGGCATATTAAGTATCATAAATCCATGTTGCATCATCAAATCCTAATGCCCTGGTGACCTAACACTTAGTCTCAGCTTGACTCTCATCTTGTGTGTGAGAAGTCACTTCCTCATATAACTCCATCAAATATAATTTTAAATAAAAATAGTTAAAATATTTTTTTAGTTAATTTTAAAAAAATATACTAACTACAATTTGATGTTTTACCCCACCAGTAACATCTCAAGTGATAGGATCAGTGTACATCCTCTTATAAAAGTTGAACTCTATAATATGAGGATACTTAATTATTAATATGAATATAAAATAAAAAGCTTACATTTAATGTAATATAAATTATTATATAAAATTACTTACCATATGTCATCAATGAGTACTGAATGTATGACTACAAGAACTATTTGTAACCTCATGCCTCCCTCAGTTATGCTGACCTAATAATGATCTCCTCTAAAAACTATATCCCAACCAGTATGATCATAATTATTCCCAAACATGAGATGAGATGTAATAGGGTTGATGGTGGTAGCATGAATGATAATAAAACTATGGTAGTATCTTTTTCATGGATCTCTTCCTTATATTGTGAAAAAACGGATCACATAGTCTGCACATATGGGCCTCTCATATAGAGGTTCTCTTCCTATCTTTGATTCAAAAACATAAACCCTATAATTATATAATAATAGAATGATAAAAATTAAATAGATTTTAAAAAAAATATTATTTATTTACATAACTTCCAATGATCAAACATTTGTTGTCAAACATCTATGAGAATTGGATCCCATGTCACCCATGCTACATAAAAATAATTCCCTAGAATAACACTCCCCTGTATAACATCTATATATGAAAAATTAAGGAAAATAGAACAAATAATAAAAAAAATTAGTAAATAATGATAATAAAAATAATTAATGATAATTAATGAATAGAAACTATAATTAAAAAACGAACAAACCTCAACATACATGGATAGAATTCATGTTGTGGACATTACTCAATAATAGGGTGATGAATCATCAATATTGAAATAACAAAACCCCTACAAGTCGATAATAAAATTCCAACAATGTGAGGGTAAGATGATAAAGAATAAAAATCATAATTGAAAAGAATAGCCTCCTTGACTCTACAAAACAACACAGGTAAATCATCATCATTCATCTAAAACATGAAAATAAATTTGTAAAAAAATAATTTAAAATGTGTATTATATAAATATATATTAACTATGACTATATCTATCATTTAATTGTTTCATTATTCATCTTCATACTCATATTTATATACGAAAATGTTAATATCTTCATCTTCCTCCTAAATTTCATCAACTTCCATAGGATCTTCATCTACATCATCTCTTATAATTTCAGATTCATTTGTTAAACCATCAAAATCATCATCCCTATTGATCCATAACTATGGGGTTTCATCATCTATATTCATGCCTCTTCATGGAAAATATGTTTGGAGTTGCGTCCTAAAAAATTTGAAATCCTTGAACTTCAGTAGAATAATATTAAATTGCATAAAATAATTTTCACAAGATTTAATTTTTATAATGTTCCAATAATAAATTAACTCTCTTGAAGCAACACAATAATTTTCATAATATATTTTATGTTCTTAAGGAGACAAAAAAATGGTTCATTTTTTAAAATAATTATTTTATATTTGTTGTCAATCATTTCATGGTTTAGTTGAAAAATAAAGACTCTATCATTACCAAAACAATAGAATTTAAACATCATTACAAAATTATATCCCAGATAACATGGCTCAATAATTTTATCCAGAATTCCATAAAAGTCACCTTCACTTTATCTTTGATGATATAATCTCAATAAAACATCATTATTCATTGTTATTTTTTTGATTCACTATATGAACATGCTTGAAATAAAAATCCATTCTCCACATATCCTTTATAAGATTGAACCATTTTATATGGTGGATTACTAAATAAACACAATAAAATATCAATTTTATCATAATTTTATGAAACCTCAAAATTTTAAAAATAATTATCAAAATAAAGAATAAAAATTGTTATCATATGTTAAACTATAAACAACATACTTTAACAATCTTTGAAACTAGTAGGTTAAATTAGGTTTTTGATGTTCTTCAAGAATGACTGGTGTAATTTGTGGAAACTATTTCTTGATATGGTCATCATATAATATAAAAATAAAATAATATTAATTTACATTAAAATATTAAAAAATATGTTACAATAGTGTCACTCACTGTAAAAATCATGTCATTTCTTCACAGTTGACCAGAACATATGTATGAGCCCTATGAAGTTCATAATTTGAAATCCATCATTCATGAACACAACAAAAGAAAATTCTAGGATGATTAAAAAATAATAATTAAATATTTTTTTTATTATTAAAATTTTCTAAATTATGATCCATTCAATTATGTTTTGAAGGATATTCTAGTTGGAAATAATGGTAGTTGGAAAACAATTCATCCTTTAAAAAATATTTTAATTGAAACTTCGACTAATGATTTTTCACATACCATTTTCTTTAACTTTTATATTTATATATCATATGGGTATGTCCATAAGTATTGTAAAGTCCCTCCACATTATTATTCATGTGGAAAATGTAATATCAAATGTTCCACTAAATCATGGAAATCTAACATGAATTTTTTCTAGTTTACATAAAATTAAAAAACAATCTTCTTAAAGTATACCAAGTGGATCATAGTATTCTATCCCCACAAAAATGTCTTAGAAAAATAATGATATCTCTTTCAGAACATTACAAATCAAAGAATTCAAAAAACTTCTAAATTTAATCCATATAATTATTTATATTATAAAATGATAATAATGAATTTTTAATCTAGTAATATGATTATTTTTGAATCATGTCCCCAAATTGGAATCATATTCATCTAGTAGGAAAAAATCCAAAAGCCACTAAAAAATAATAAATTATTTTATTTAGAAACTATATAATCTTCTTTTGTAATCATTAACTTATATGATCTATTATTTTCAGAAAACTCATGTTCTCATCACCTATAAATTTGGGAAATATCTAATCATAGATTTAAATTATCTTTACTCTTACAAAGTGTGACCAAAACTATATAAAATATGTTATAAAAATAGTTCTTATCAATATAAATTAAATCCAATATGTGATGTACTATTAAGTAAGACCAATCAACTATGATCTTTCCCAAAGTTGAGTATGTTTATTTGTTTATAGTTATCCACAATGTAATGGTAGGTATTAAATAGAAAAAATATTTCAAATCAATACATGAGATCCTTTTTGGAGGTCTATCTCTTTAAATTTCATCTTTTCTTAAATAATTTTTTTCCTTTGGAAATGATGATTAGTATGAAGAAATTTGTGATGAATGTCAAAGAAACAAGGATTTATTCCATTGAAAAGAATAAATTATTTGTTTCACTCATATAGTACAAACATAATTTTTGACCATGTATACTCCATCCATATAACATTCTGTTTGCTAAAAAGTAACTAATTTTCCACATTAATTCATCATTCATTGAAAAATATTTTTTTTTACAACATCATATATACTGACACAATTAATCTACAATAAATTTAACTCATCAATTAATTACTTTTTATAAACATCAACATTATTCTTTAGATGTCCTAGAATTAATAATTTAAAAATGATATATAGTCCATTCATCAACATCCTAAGTGGTATGTTTTATAGAGTTATAAATATGGGAGAACAAAAATATTTACTCCCATAATAACCAAATGGATATAATCCATATGTTTAAACAGATAATCAGGCCTCATAAACTTCTAAAGAAAAATATGGATGTACCAGGTAATAATATTTCCATGAATCACTATCATAAGGATGATTTAAAATTTTAATGGTTGAAATATTTGTTTTTTTCATGATATCAATGACATTCTATTCGGAGACATAAATAAATGATACAATCTAGGTGTAAGAGGGAAATAACTCAATTATTTAATGAGAACCAATCCAGACTTCCCTTGTTGAGCTTCTTTGTACCTCGATTTTCTAAACAGAGGAAAACTCAATAGTGAATAATTTTCACCATAATATACCATATAATAATTTGAATATGCATGAATTTTCTAATAACCAAGACCCAAATTATGAATCAACCTCTTGATGTGATAGAAATTTGAAGGCAACATATTTCCTTCAAGTAATAGTTATTTAACCAAATAAAATATCTGATTAAAATAGATATATAACATTATATTATATAATTTAATACCCATAAAAATTTAAACCACTTCAAATTTTATTATCTTGGATCTAGGATATAAGGAACATATACCAGACATTGGTAACTCATAAAAAAATATGGTTCAAACATAGGAGTTAAATAAATATAATTCTATGTTTTTTAATACTGAACAATGATGGAATATACTAATGTTTGAAAATGTGATAGATCTAGAACCAAATTATTATTCTCTCTCTGAAACTATATTCACCATGCTGATACAAAAAAACATATTTTTTTCCAAAAACCTAAATCCAATAGATAACTCCAAAAATTTTCAAATGTTTCAAATCTCCTCAAATCACATTTCAAACATGAACAATTAATTACCCCTTTGGAAAAATATTTTCATTTTTATGATGAAAACGATAAAAAAGTTTCAATACCCTTAATATATACAGTATTTATACCAAAATTGTATGGATTCATGTGATGAATTTCCTAATAGGGATATTTTAATAAATATTTTTGTCTACATACATATTCAATATTTTTCTAAAAAATAAAATAAAAACATTCCTTATGATTAATCTGAAATAAGGAAGAGGTGATTAAAAAAATTAAAAATTAAAAAATTAAAAATTACTGTTAAATATTATCATTTATTTCTAATTATCACTAATTTTTTATATTTACTACTAATTTTTTCTAATTCAAAAAATTACCTCTAATATTTTCTAGTTACCACTAATTATTTCTAATTACTCATAATTATCATTAAGGGAAATAAAAGGCCACCCAAGAGGCATGAGGGATGTAAGGATCGGAGGGGATGATGATAACAATGGAGTTGAATAATTCTAGTGTCCCGGATTTTAGACCATTGGGTGGAGAGGAAGCCAAATGAAAACTCACAAGTTTACCCAATGACTATATCTCCTCCAAATAATCTAAATGCAAGGGCCCAAGAATTATTTCACTTTATTTTCACCTTTATCTTCTCTACTCTATGCCTCCGTCAAGGTAATTAGGGAGTGTAGGGGACTGAGGTTATAACCAAGGGAAAGAATTTTGGTGACCCTTTTCAGACTTATTGGAGAAGAGATATTTAGGTATACACATGTGAGTAACGGAAGAATAAGTTAATATGAGAGGTAATAATGAAAATTTTAGTGTATTATTTTACTTTTTAGTTATATGTATCATCATAAGAAAATAATGTTCTAAATATAATCATGTATTTATGTTACAATTACTTGTAAAATTTAATTTTCTCATGAAGTGATATTGAACTAAAAATGAGAAAAATCACAAAGGATTTCATTTTTATCACATGCATTTTTTCATCTTCCCATCACACTTTAGTTTACCCATAAATATCTCCCCTCCACCAGTCAAAACTAACGGTATCTAGAATTCTTTCACTCCATCACCACTTGCATCCCCTCTTCTCCATGCTTCCTTCATGCCTCATGGTCGGTCTTTAATTACAAATTGTGGTAAATTGTGAATAATTTGGGGGTAATTATAGTTATTTTTTACAATTAATTTTTACAATCTAATAGTAATTACCACTAATTATTATTAATTACCTTTAATTGTTGATAATTACCCCTACATTTGAATAATTACCACTAATTTCCACTAATATTTACTAATTATTTCTAATTATAAATAATTATTCAGTAATTACTACTAATGTTTACTAATTACACTATTTTTTTACTAATTAGTGTTAATTTTTACAAATTATCACTAATTTTGTCTAATTACTGCAAATTTTTACTATTTACCATCTAATTTTACTATTAACTTCACAGTTTTACTATTTACTGTTAATTTTACTATTTACTGCTAATTTATGCAATTTACCACTATTTATGATTATTTTCTTCTAATTGTCATTAATTCTAGATAATTACTACTATTGTTTACTAATTAAGGTTAATTACAACTAATGTCTAATAATCTCAATCAGTTATAATTAATTTTTACTAATCTCTACTAATTTTTACTAATTACAACCAATCACCTCTTTTTTTTCTAATTGCCACTATTTTCCAATAATTAATTATATTTACTGATAACTATCTATAATTAAAGCTAATTTTTACAAATTTATATTAATTTTTACAAATTACCGCTAATTATCACTAATTATTGCTAATTATTATCAATTACAGCTAATTAATGCTAATTTTTAATAATTATATCTATTTATTTCTATTTTTTACTATTTACCACTAATTTTACTATTTACTGATAGTTTTTACTAATTGCAACTATTTACCTCTAATTATTTATAATTTTCGATAATTATTTCTACATATCACTAATTTTTACTAATTACCAATAATTACTTTTAATTATTGTGAATTATTTTTATAATTACCATTATTTATTGTAAATAATCACTAATTATAACTAATTAAAGCTTATTATTTAAAAAAATTAATTGTAAATAAGAATTTATTAATTATCAATAACTATTTACTCATTATTTATTAATTATCCACAATTGATATTAACTTAAATAGATTATAATTAATTATAACTAATAATTTCAAACATATATTAAGAAAAAATAATTAAAAATTAAAAATATAAAATTGAGTATCACTAAATTGATGCCTTAATAGAATTAAAACAATGTTGGGTTACAAATAGCATTAGATATCTAGAAAATAATAAAAAAATAGATAATGAACATATAGGATGATAAAAGTGAGTAGTGGATGGAGGAGAGTGAAAGAATACTATTGAAAAATTCAACCAAGGGTTATATATATAGGTTGGATTACTTGCGATGAGAAAATTTATAATGGAATTTCCATCACAAAAACATCTATTTTCAATGTGTTCCATCATAAATAGCGCCAACTATAAATACCTATCTTGTTAATATAATACTATTTGTGATGGTTCCCATCGCAAATAGTTATTGTTAATAGATTATTTTGGATGGTCCCATCACCAATAACCAGTTGTATATAGTGGTCCCTGTCATGAATGAATGATATTGGTAGAAGGAACCCTTATGAATACCCCAGGAATTATGAAATATAGCAGATATATAAATAATTATTTGTTCTCGGGAATCATTTTCATTGTAAATAACCCTTCCTATAGTATAGAGGGAATTCATTTAAAATTTGTTTTTTACAGGAACGGTTTCGCATCACAAATAATTATAAAAAATAATTATTTATGATTGGAAATGATTACTCATCACAAATAAGACAATATCATAGATTATTTGTGATGGGGATATAGCCCGTCAAAAATATCCAATTTTCCTATTGTTTACTACCATCTCTTTCCCACTCTCTCTTCCAAGAGATGTTGACAAGCATGAGATATGATGGTTAGAACTCAAAATAGAACTGTGAGGATGTGAAGTGATGTGGTGTGATGGACTTTGTGACTTTGAGCAAGGAATTTTGAGATGATATGGAATATGTGGGGTCGGTCATGGTAGGATAAGGGTGAAAGGTTGATTTCCTTTATGTTCATGATACCCTATTATTCTAGTTATTGTTATAATGTGATGGCTCAGCTGTCTTTGGGAAATAAGTGATATGATAGACATTATTCCATGGGGTTCTTGGCATGATGTTATATTCAAAATAGATGGAAATTCCTAGATGCATGATGTTGGGTTGTTAGATTAGTATCCCAGTGGGAAAGTGGTGTAGGTTTCCCTAACCTCGATATTCTTCTTTTTATGTTAATATAATTAGTTGCATTATTTGGTGAGTGTGTCATAGCAAGTGTGGGATCAATTAGAATATCTTTTTAGGTGATGTTGGTTCTACTATATTACCACAAGTTCATTACTCTTCTTCTTTCACATTTGTACAAGAGATTTTGGTTATCCTATTAGTATACTTGTATACTCACTCTACGTATATACACTAATTTTCAGGTTTCTAGGAGGAATACATGGATCGTGATTGACATTACTAGCATGGACCTTCAGAAAGTTGTTATATTTTACTATTACAATTTGTCGGGGTACCTATTTAAAGAATTTTAACTATATAATATCAATTTATACATGTATCATGGGATATCTTTGGTTTCCTTCTTTTATAATATGTCACTGAATTTCTTACTGTTGATTATTACTATATCCTAAACGTGTTATTATTATAGAGGGTAATGATTTCCATTTTAGATATTTTTAAACTCTAAATGAGAGGTGAATCCCCATGGACAACTAGAGGTTGGAATTGGGGTCATTATCTCTCTTCCTTCATTGAATTATCTCTAGAGGGTGGAGGCTATGACACATCACTTCATGGAGGTGGGAGTCCACATATAAACATGAGCGACGTTAATATTTTCCAACATATTGGAAGGTACGGAGGTAGATGTGATATTATAATTTCACAGGTAGAATTTTTTCATAAGTTATATATATAAACATTAAACCCATAATAATAACCATCGATGAAATATAGTGTTGGAAGACGAATTTTATCGCCATGTTGAGATGGTATGCCATATGTATTCAGGAGTGATACATTCACATCCCATTTTATATAAAATATTATGATTAATATAGATTTAAAAATCATAATAAGCCTTATTTATATTTAGTATATTGAATTAATAATTTTATTATAAATACCATATATTTAGAAGAGGGAAATAAGAAGTAAAAAAAGTGATAATTTATGGCGATTACCTCTTCTTTGAAATAAATCATTTAGATATCATCTTAAGGATATCAGGGCTTATCTTTTGGGAAGACCATCACCACTAGAATGTATCTATTGAGGTTAATAAGATATTTTTATAGGTTATAGTTGATCTATATTGCACAAAGTGTTGTAAGGAAGGGGAAGGCGGTGGTACTTTTATAAGGGAGGGAGATGATACACTTGGAATTTCATAAACTTTTGAAATATAATAAATTCATTCTCAATAAAAATGATTCTAAATGGATATTATTTCAAAGGAAATTTTTATAGGGTTAAAATATCATTAAACATATAAATTTATATAGGTTTTGGTTCCATTTTAATCGGTATATTATCGATTTACCCTTTTCTTAATTATTTTTTACCATATCCTTTATAACAACAATTTTAACCACTATGGTTAAAAATTTTCATAAATGGTAAATTTAATCATAAATGGAATATGAATAATTCTTTCATCCATATTCCATTAATATTTCAAAACATAATATTTTTCTAAATTATAAATTATTTAATAAAATGATATTTATTATAGAATACAAATAATGTCAATTTTGGTACTATTCATTTAATTTTAATTTTGACAACACCAGAAAAAGATTAAAATAAAATATAATCATTTATACGTCTCTATTATGGAATATTTATGTAAATAAATCATGAAACATAATTACTTTCTCAAATTATGTTACCGGTAAAAAATTTAAAGTCATTTATATTATTTTTCTACTAATTGAATAAATATTATATTAGTGTTACGAAAGGCTTTAAGGTATTTATTTTAAAATAAAATATTTAAAATAAATTATCATTATGAATATAATTTCATTATGTAAAAAATGGATATTAATATTCATTCATATCATCCCCCTGTCCCTATGTAAACACAAAATAGATGTTTGGAACATAAAGAGTGACACGTTGAAACATTCTTTTCATTAAATAATATAAAGAACATTATTATGGAAAAGTGACTATTAAAAAATTAAATTTATAGCCTAAGGATATAAGGGACTAATTCCCTCAATAAAATAGTAATTTAGTTAAAATTTTGGTGACCTTGACACTTATCTTTCACCTAAATTATCCAGATTTACCCTTTATTGAGGTGGTAAATTTCACCCCGATTACAATTCGTAATGCCTAAAAATAAAAGGGAAATAATTTCCACATTTTATCCTCTATATTACAAATAAATAATATTTTTTTTTCAAATTTAATAACTATATGTGGTATAATTTAATTTAAAATTATGGAAACAAAACGTGATGAAAAGTTGTTCTTCAGGAAAATTCATTTTTCAAGCAATAGATGATCTCATATTAACTCTATGAAGAGAAGTATTAATTATATGAATTTCAATACAAATGTATATATAATTTTTATATTTATTTTAATTATTAACTTATTATGGTTTTTTTAATTAAATAAAATGGATAGACTTTATGCACTTAAAAAGTTTTCCAGAAAATTGTTCTTTTAAGCTTAAAAATAAACATATAACAAAATCAAAAAATATTTTGGTTTAAAAGGAACTAATTATATTATTATAAATTAAATTTTTAATATGACAATTTAATACCAAATCAAAAATATATTGGTACTTTTAAATTATGTGATTAATGGAAAACAAATGACAATATTTAAAAGGTCATAATTTTCACAATTATTGGAAAAATAAATAATTTTACAAAAATCAAAAAAAATTCAAAATATATTATTTTTGATAAGATTATTTAAACAAATAAAGTTAAAAATAAATTTTATAAATGTTCAAAAATTATATATTTATATTTTCTCACAAAAATTCGTAAAATACTTTTTTTGAAGAAAACTTTTTTAGAATAAAACGACTATATTAATAATTGAGTGTTTATTTCCTAATAATTTATCAATAAAATTAAATTAATTCTAATATATATATATATATATATCTCTTAAATTATTAAATCTTATTCATAACTGCTAATTTAACATCTCTATAATAATTATCATATTTAAATAATCATATTTCATGGTTCGTTTAGGTTCGGTGTTCTGTGTCGTATACACTATAAAATATAGATTATTTTTTAAAAAATAATAATCTCAAGGTGTTACACTATCTGTCTAACCATTTAATAAATTTACCCCTCTTAATTTGAGCATGATCTCTATAATAAAAGTTATTATATTTCAAAATACCTTCATTGCATTCCCACATCATAAAAAGGGATAATAAAACTTATTATTGATAAGAGAGAAAGGTAAAAATGAATGTAAACTATAATAACACATAACTGGGTTTCCAAAAAGGAAAACGTTGGTGGAAAGTGATAATAATTTCATAGAATAAAAGTTTAATGCCCAAATAATTTTGGAGAGTAACAGAGAGAAATGATCACAATAAAGTCAATGATCATGAGAAAGTTAACGACTAAAAAACTATAAACAAAATAAGTGGGAAAAATACAATTGAATCATCATAATTGAAGTTAGTAAGATAAAAATTAGGTTTCAATATCCTTTTCCTAATGTTGAGGAATTTATTTATCCAGTAGAAGAAGAACATAAGTAAATATACTTATTTAAATTATATAATTTCATCCTTTAATCAATATAACCCACAATCTTAACTCTTTATCTGAACTATGAGTATTCTATATGATTTTTTTAAGCTTGAGGAACTAAAAAAAATTATAATGGATCACATAATTCAATAAAATGATTACAATCTATTTCTCAAATATTTATCCATTAACTAAAACCAAAATTCTTATAAAAAGTTAAACTAATTCCCATAATGAATGAACCATCATATTTTGAAAAATAAACCAAAACACTTTCAAAAATAACACCCAAATTTCACCATATATCATTAGATAAAAAATAAACTTAAAAATAATTCATACTAAGATTGAAACCCAAATACTAGAATAATTTGATAACATATTCATCCGAAATTTAACATTTATCATCAAATAAAATAGATCAATATTAATTTATCATTTCCCTAATGTATATTCCCTAATCATATAATCTTCATAGTATGTTAATCATACACATAAATGATATGAATCACCATAAATCCACATTAAAGTCATATATGCATCCAAAATATGATTCTATTTTGAATCCTAAAATAAAATTTTATAATATCTTACAATGTTCCACAAAATTATAGTGATATTATTTTGAAATAAAATTAACAACTTAATCACAAAACCACTTTTCAATATCATGGATATCTATATAAGAAAAACATATATTCCCAAATTGTAATAACCCATAACTACCACAATATCGATGATAGTATAAACCACAAAGGTTCTCAATATAATTAAAATTCTATCCATAAAATTCAATAGTATCCTTCATAAAATAAAATTATATTATACACAAGTTAATCCTAAAAGTTTTATATACCTAAACATATATTATTACTCAAAAAAATCTCAAAAAAATTATCACCTTTTTATAGTTCCACTTTACAAATGTATCAATTCCATTTAACATACGTCCCAATGTTTTAAAACAAAACCATCAATAAAATAATACATTGGAGTTTCATGATACTCATAATTT
Organism: Viscum album; assembly: GCA_963277665.1. Taxonomy (NCBI): domain Eukaryota; kingdom Viridiplantae; phylum Streptophyta; class Magnoliopsida; order Santalales; family Viscaceae; genus Viscum; species Viscum album. The sequence goes on from OY728122.1 coordinate 645,179,907, forward strand.
TTATAATATATCATAATGTCATTGATAAAATAACCCTACATCAATATTCTTAAAACTCGATATGTAAACACATCATTCATTCTACTTCCTTATAAAACCATTAACCATGATTCATCATCTTATTCCTTAATAGTCTATTAATATTTTTAGATATATTAATAGTATCCTTGTCATTCATCAACATCATCCAAATCATGTATCATGTATAGAACATAAATAAACAATTCATTATTTAAATCCATACATTAGGGTCTTCTTTTATTTTTTTTCATCCACTTTATCTTTCATCATGAAGTCTATTTCCCCATAAATGAAAAAGTCAAGTCCTTCGAGGTATTTTACTTTACAAACTAGATGTATGAGTTTCAATTTTGAAATTAAATAAATATATATTCCATGATCTATAGAAATTTTGAATAAAATAAATGGCTTTAGTTAAATCAAATAGTTTATATCAAACGATATGGATTTTCAAAAATCTTTAAAAATAATTTAAATAAGTTTTTTCCCTCATAATTATGATTAAATAATCCATATGGGATAATAATTGTTTTGGGTCATATTTTATCCATCTTGATAAACGAACATTAATGAATAGAAAATTACATCAATAAAACATGAAATTAATGAATTCATATTAAAATGAAAATGTTTATGTAATGTCAATACACATAGAAATTCTATAATACTTTAACAATAAAATCCTAAAAACCCAAAATTACTTCTCTATTAAATAAATTTTTAACCATAAAAGTTATCTCATACCTTTATACTTATATTCCCAATAATGTAACAACATTATATAGAAATAATCCTTATTATTGAACCTAAGGGTGTCTTCTACCCCAAAATATTTTAATGTCTCTGAAAATATAATTAATTACCTTAGAATTCCATCATTTAAAACCTCAAAATGGGTGTCTAATAATTTTCACTTATGATCATCCTTAAATTCAGAAACCCATGATGGTATCCATAATAATTAAGTTAATATTACATAAAGTCATACATGATTCCATAATCCTTACATGGTTAATGATTATTATAATCAAAATACCATTGGTAAAAAAAATTCCACAACATAATTCATGAATCCCAACACATAAATAATTCAACCCTTTAATGGGTTCTCCCTTGGTATTGGTGTTATACATTAAAATACGTAATTAACATGGATAATTTTAAGGTTCCCAGCATTTAAGACAACAAATAAAAAATTTATATCTTGGATGAAATTTATTTATCTCCATTAAACCCCTCACATTTTACCTATTCTCTTTTTCTCTAAACATAAAACATTTTATTGTTCCTATGGGATATTCCCCCATGGGACTCTTACCAAATTTCAGAAAAAAAATGCATATTGATCCCCCTTTATTCGATGGTTACCACAACTCCATAACTTCAAGGATTATGTCCCTCTCTTATTTGGTGATTCTAGGAGTTGGTTAGGTATAGGATATTAATAATATATCAACATTACTAATTAGGTATAATCACATTATCTTTCACTTCATTCATCATCCCATTTGGTTGCCCGTAATCATCTCATTTTCCATCACATTCTACTTTCAAATCACTCCTCCTAGTTCCAACCATTGATTAAAACCAAAAATCATGTTGTAAGAATAAATAATCATAATTATGAAAAATGATTTATAGGTTATTGAAATAATGATACATTCTTTTAAATTTAATACACTATAGGTTTTACCAAGGTAATTCATTGATAGTGACAAAACATTATGATGTTATCCTATACATGAAATTGTCAACAATATTCCCACTAAAGATTCCCATCCTAGTTTCCAAAGGTTAACTAAACCTTTCTCTGATAACAACTATAGTGAATCATACATTTCATACAAAGATATTTCATCTTATTATAATAATACTCATTACATATCATAATAATCCATGCCTGAATCAAATAGGTCAAGTATCTTTCGAAACATGTAAACAAAAACAATAGGTTCATAAGTGTACAACATCATCTCCCACTAAAATCATTGTAACAAAAAAACTTCTTAGACATATTATACTTACTATTTTTCTTCATAACCTGGGGAAAAGGAAACTTGAAAAGTTTGAGGTCGGACTCTAAACAATGATAAATAAAGTAGATATCAATGATCACATAAACATTACATGATAATAAGGGTATGAGAACATGAGTATAACTATTTGAAACTATAACCTACATATCATAGATCATATTATTATATCATAGAATAAATCTTTTAAGTTCCTAAGACATAATTATTAATGGAATCATGTAACATGGGACATGAGTTTATTATATAATCATAATACATTAATTTTTGAAATACCCATAAAATCATAGTAGTGAAGGGTCACTCCCAAGACTATCATAGGGGACAATGTCTCTTATTGAACTAGGTTCACTCCCTATTCTAGTCCTTTTAATATCACGAGATATAAATCGTTACCCAATGCATTAGAATCATATCTAATTTTAGGCCCATCTTTGATATAATGAAAATAATATATATTGATTCCATGATATCATAAAAAATCCATCATATGAGAAAGAAATTAATAAAATGGATTTCATAAACATTTCATCATAGCATAACCTGTGGAAAAGAAATATGTCTAATAAACATTTCAACAATTTATCATATCATAACCCATAGAAAAGAAATGTTTTTCATAAAAAATAAAAATTATACATAAACCATAAAAATAAATAAAAATAATGATTTCCTTGGATCGTATCCCCAATATAGCATAAGTTAAATCTGGATTTTCTGTCTTTGATGGACTAAAATTCTATTACAATATCATTAAAAAATTCCAAGTGAAATTAACCATTCTAATTAGAAAATAAATAATAAAAAACTAAAAATTAAAAAAAAAATTAAAATAATATTATTTGAAAATATTCTTCAAAAATTATAAAATAATATCTATAATAATAGCTCATTATAATTGGAGGAAATTTTGTTCAGGCTGTATTATTTTAAATAAAACATTCTTTTCACATTTTCGTGAAAAGTCACAAAGGTAATCTTTGAAAAACGCCAAAATATTTCTTTTAACCTCATTCTTAAATACTCAAACATGTTTAAATATTATTGTAAATAATCAATTCAGAACTATATTAATATTCTTGAAAACATTTTCAGAAATCATGGACATGAAATAGAACAGATTTTCCATCAAAGAGATAAATAAAGTCATATTTTATTAAAAATATTATTTCAATATATTAATTACTTAATGATAAGAAAGTGAAAATAAAATACATAATCTATAGAAATAACTATAGTAGAATAAAAGTAATGAGTTTATTTTGAGGTGGTTATAAAACATTATCTTTTGAAACTTAATCATAATCGATCTTGATATACAATGACATTATAGCATAAAAACATTACCGATTTGGTAATTTTTGAACTATAATCCCCATGAAAGAATAAAATAAAATGAAAAATTAAATATCATTTAAATAAAGATAATAATAATATATAAATTCATATGGAATTATATACACTTCATAAAAAAATACAAGTTTATGACATAATATATGTCCCAAAAAAGATAATTTGAGACAATAAACTCTTTCCTCATGTTAAAATTTCATTAAAAGCACTCTAACAACCATTATAATAAATTTAAATATATTATACATACTCAATAATTATAATACCATATCTGATCCATTTATAACTTTTCAACACCCATTATAAATAATTTCTTAGTAAAATTGTCGTTTATGATTGATAACTGTTTCATTTATCATGAGTATTTCAGTTTAGTAGTTTTGATTTGTATAATTTGACCATGGTCCCATCATATAAATAATTTTAATAATTATTTAAATAACATATATTTTATTCATATATATTTTTAGTCATCTATAAAATTAAGATATAGAATAATCAATTACTCTATTCATAAAGACGCAAGGTCATACGTACACATGAAGGTTTTTTCACTTTTTGATAGATGGAATGAAAAAAATGTAACTAATAATTCAACTTTTTAAAATAATTATTATACCATATAAATATTTTATATTAATTTAATATATCCTTACTACCATCCATGAAAAATGGAAATGTAAAACAAATTACATCTCCTCATGGAGGTCGATGTCCACACAAATGCACGAAAGACGTTACTATTTTCAAGGGAATGGGATGTAAGATGATTGATTTTATATTATAATTAAATGTGTATAATTTTTTCTTATTTATAAAAAATAAAAATTATACCCATTATAGTAATCATCCATTGAATATGGTGGTGGAAATTTTATTATATCGCTTTTTTGGAGATGGTAAGTCATACGTACGTAAGAACGATACTTTCACTACCCATTTAATTAGAAAGAGTGTGGATAATGATGATTACATAATAATAATAATGAAAATTAAGTATTTTTATTATAGTAAATTTATTATTTTATGATAAATATCATACATTGAGTGGGGGTAAGGAAGAAGTTAAAAAGTGTCAGGTAAAGGCGGTTACGTCTTTCCCAAAACAACAACATTAGATATCCTCTTAAGGTTATTAGGACTGGTAATTTGAGGATAAAAAATTATAGAATGTGGATAAGGAAGTTTATAAGTGATTTGGTTGGGGTATGGTCAAGTTATATGTCTCAAAGTTTTGTAAGAAAGTTGAAGGAGGGGTTTTATTTTAAAGGGGAGGGAGAGGGCACACATAAAATTTCATAAAACATAAAAATATAATAAATTAATTTTAAATAAATATTATTTAAAAAGGAAATAAATTTGAATAAAAAGTGTATATAGTTGAATTAACATCATACAAAGAAATTTTTAAAGGTTTTTTTGTCATCTTAAACCTTAACTTTTTTATTAACCCTTTGGATAATTATTTTTGACCTTAATCACACTAACAACTAATTTAACCATAAAGGATTAATAATGTCATCATAAATTAGAAAGTGACTCATATTTTTACTATTGATGATGTTTTAAATAATATTCCATCCACATTTCGGATAATAAGTTTTTAATTAATTTTAAATCAATTAATAAAATATTATTTATTCTAAAATATTATTAATTTCAATTTTGGAATGATTAAATTAATTTCACTTAAATAACCCCAAGAAAAAATATAAAATTAAAATATATTAATTTTAAACATCCCTAATAGGTTATATATATAAATTAATTTCATGTAATACTATAACATACTCAAATTATATTACTTTTAATATTTTTAAAATACTTTATTTTATTTTTCTCTTAATTTAATCAATATTATATTAGCATTGCGTAAGAATTTAAGGTAATGAGTTAATCAAAAAAAATTAAAAATAAATTACCATTATGAATAAAATTTCATTTTTCCTAAAATAAATATTAATATTCACTCATAAATTTCTTTTGACCCTATGGAAACATAGAAGAGATATTTAAAACTAATAAAGTGACCCTTTGTAACTTTCTTTGCTGTAAATATTATATAGGTAATTTTCATGGAAAAATGTTTTTAAAAAAATAATTTTCAATCCTAAGGTGATAAAAGTCAAATTAAATTCATCCAATTTTTTTAATGGAAAAAATAATTATTTGGAAACATAATTTTAACCTATATTATTCCAATTTACCCTTTACCGAGCTAATGAATTTTACCACAGTTACTAATTATAATGAATAAAAATAAAAGAGACCTATTTACCAAATTTCAATAAAATAATTCCAAATATGGAATAAATTTTTACAAATCCAATAAATTTAAGTGGAATAATTTAATTTCAAATTATACCTACAAATCATGATGAAATGTGTTTCTTTAAACAAATTATTTTTCAAGACATGTATAATATTATATTCACTCCATGACTTGAAATCATCATTATATGAATTTAAATTCATATATAATTAAATTATATACATTTGATATAAGTATTTCATTATTATGGTATATTTATAATTAATTAAAATTTAAAAACATTATGCACTTAAAAACCTTTTCTAAACAACTATATTTTTTAAGCATAAAAATAAACGTAAACATAAATCATGAAAATTTCTAGTTAAAATTAAATTAATTAGAATATTATAAATAAATTGTTTTATATTTCACTTTAATACCAACTAAAAAATATAATTAGGCCTTTAAATAACTTCATTTAACAAAAATAAATTATATTATTTTAAAAATTAGAATTTTTCTCTATTCAGTGAAAATCATTAATTTCAGAAAAATCCCAAAATTTCTCCCTATGTTAATCTTGATAAAATTATTTAAAAATTTAATTTCAAAAAAACATTTTATAAAAGTTCCATAATTTAATTATAATTTTTTATCAAAAAATTAATAAAAATTATTTTTGAATAAAATGTATTTTCTTGAATAATAAGATGTCTTTATTAAAAATCCAGTGGTTATTTTCTAATAATTTATCAATAAATATATATATATATTGATTTGGGTATTTATATGTATTTCATAAATCATTTATTTTTATTCATACCCAACAAATTTACAGCTAGTTTATAGTGGTCAAATTTAAATAATAACATTTCAATGTTCGTTTAGGATTATTGTTGCAAGTCATATATGCTATGAAACATAAATTTATTATTGTTTTTTAAAATATTGAGTTGTTAAATTCTACCCCCACCCCCTTAATAAATTGTTCCCTTGTAAATTGATATTCATCTATTTAATCAATGGTTTTTTATTTGAAAATATCGTTCTTGAAATTTCACATCAAAAAAGGGTTAATAAAACATCCTATTGATAAGACAGAAAGAGAAATGAATGTCAACTATAATAACACATAATTAGGTTCCCAAATATGAGAATATTATTGAGAACTGAAAATATGATCATGGAAAAAAAACTAAATTTCAAAATAATAGAGAGTGATAGAGATAATTGTTCACAAAAAAGTGAATGATCAGGAGAATGTTAATGACCACAAAACTATAAACCCAAAAGGTTTAAAAAAAGACCATTTATTGTCAGAAATGTAGGTAATATGATAAAATTTTTGTTTCAAGATCCTTTTCCAATAGTTTATTAATTATTTTTCCATATATAAGAATAACATAAGACAATATACATACTTGAAAAGTATAATTACATCCTTTGATCAATTTTTACCACAATATCATCTATTTCACCAAATAAAGAGTATCCAAGATTATTTTTTTTCCATAATCACTAAAATAAACATCCAAATAGTCACATAATTCCACAAAGGATCACAATATATTCCACCTATACTAAGACATTAACCAAAACCATAATGGTTATCATAAGGTAAGACAATTCCCAAAATTAATAATCTTTTATATTATGAAACATCAACCACCAAATTTTCACCAATAAAACACAATGTTCAATGTAGATCATTTAATAAATATAAAACCGTTAAAATATTCCCTTATAAGATTGGAACCTAATGATTATAATGACTTTATAAAACATTATTTATAAATTTAACATTTGACTCTAATTAACATCAATAAATCTTAATGTATTATACAAGAAATGTTTTTTTATCAGTCATATAATCTTTATGGTATGGTTATCGGTTCCATAAATGAAATGAATCACCATAAATCCATAATAAAATCATATAAAGCTCCAAAATTTGATTCCACTATGATTCCTCAAATAGAATCTCATAATATCATATGATGTTCCAAAAAAATATTGTGAAATTCTTCCGAAATAACATTAATCACTTAATCACCAAATCACATTCTAACCAAATGGTTATCTATTTGATAAAACATATGTTCCAAAATTGTAATAGCCTATAATTACCTCAATATAAAAGATCATATAAACCCTAAATATTTTGAATACATTTATAATTATATCCAAAAAATTAAATACATTCTAACTCAAATAAAATTTAATAAAACACAAGTTAATCTGAAATTTTACATCTACCATTATCATCTATTAAGACTCAAATAAATTTCTCCAAAAAATTATCACCTTTTTCAATGTCACTTTTCATAGGTTTTAATTGAATCTAAAATATGTTAATGTTTTGAATACGAAACCAACTATAAAAAATACTTAGGTGTTCCATAATTTTCATAATATTTAGAATATATCACAATATCATTAATAAAATACAACAACATAGTAATTCTGAAAACTCAATACATACACACATCCTTTATTCAACCTCCTTATTAAACCCTTAACCATGCATCATTTTCTTATTTCATTATAATTATTTCTTATAATAAAGGCTATGAATTATATCATTTTCAATAATAAAGGTCAACATAATTAGGTTTTATGGTTAGAATATAAGAAAATAATTTATACATTAAATCCATACAATAAGATCTTCTTTTATGTTATTTATATCCTCATTATCTTTCAACAAGAAGTCCATTTATCTAGAAAAAATTCATGATATTTGTGGTATTTCCATTTTCAAATGAGTTGTATGATTTGAGATTTTGAAATAATATAAAATATATTCCATGATTCAAATAAAATTTAGATAAATGAAAATGTGTTGGATAGATCGAATAGTTTCTTACAATTTATTTGGATTTTTAAAAGCTATTCAAAATAAATTAAAAAATATTTTTCCATTATAGTGATTATTAAATTATAAGGAATGGATTATAAGGTTTTGTTAGAACCTTTTTCTTTCATATAGATATATGATATTTTATATGTAGGAAGTAACATTATTAAAATATTAAATAAAATATTTATTGTTAAAATTAAAATTGTTCTTCTAAATTCAATACCCATATATATTCAATAATAATTTAACCATAAAATCCTCAAAAATAAACCAAATAACACCATAATTTAAAAAATATAACCTCAAAGGTTACCTCATTTCTTTCTTCTTACATCCCCAAAAATGTTACAAAATTATTATCAAATAATCCTTCACATTAAATATAATAATTATATATACCCCCAAAAAATAAAATGTCTTGAAAAATATCATTAACAACTTTAAAATCCCATCACTTAAAAACAAAAATGGTGTTATATTCCTTTTATGTTATGATAAAACTGAAAATTATAAACCCATGATGGTAACCATTAATCTTAAGTTAATCTTACATAAATTTATATATGCTTCCACAATCCTTATATGTTTTAAGATTATTATTATAATAATAATTTTAGAAAAATTACTTCTTCAACAGAATTTTTTTAATCAAAATACATAAATACATTAAGCCTTTAATAGTTCATTTATTGATCTAGGATTTAACCTTTATAATAGGGAATTAACATGGATAATTCCAAAGATCCTCTTATTTTATATAGGTAACTATAAATAGATCACGATGAAGAAATTTAATACTCTCCAGTGAAGTACACACATTTCCTCTATAATTTTTTATACCCCTGTTTTCAATAAATAAAATATTTTCATGTTCCCTTAAAAAATTCTCCTATTGTTAACATACCACATTTCTAAAATGAAGAAAATTGATTCTTGTTTACTCTATGGACTCCACCACCCAAGATCTTAGCAGAATCTATTGTTCAATTATTTATTTAATCTGAAAGTTGGTTAAGGCATATTTTTCTAATAATATATCATGATAATGGATAACGAATAATAGAAATATCTTTCACCTTAGTCATCATCCCATTTGGTTTCTCAGAATCATGACATTTTACATCACATTCAACATTACTATCACTCCTCCTGGTTCCAGGCATTGACTAGAAACAAAAAACATGGTGTGAGAATTAATAAAAATAATTATTAAATTTCATTAATTGGATTTTCAAATCATGAAACCTTGTCTTAAATATAATACATTATAGTTTTAACCTAATTATGTCATGTTTATTAAGAAAATTTTATGGTGTTATCATATACTTATACTTATCCTCAATATTGTCACTAAAGTTTTCTCATCCTAGTTTCAAAAGTTTAACCAAACCATTCTCTAATACAATATATATAAAATCATACTTTTCATACATAGATATTTCATATTATTATATTAATATTCATTACATATCATAATTATCCAAACAATAATCGTATAGGTCATGTATCTTTAGAAATATAGATACAAAAAAATGGTTAATTAGTGTAATACATCATCTCCGACTGGATTATTCACACATATAAACCTTTTTAGTTAGGTCATACTAATTACCTTTAATAATGACCTAGGGAAAAGAAAACATAAGAAAGGGTGTGCTTAGATTCTTAGTAAGGTTGAAAAGGGATATATAAATGATCACATAAACAAAACATAAACATAAGGTTATAATAACATGATAATGACATATGAAAACCCAACAATATATATTATATTTAATAATTTTGATTCATGTCATAAATATTGGAAATTAATATGAAATAAATAATAATGGAATAAAATAACATTATCCCTAAGAGAATAATATAATTATTAGACCTGAATTTTTGGCATATACCTAAACATTGAAAATAATTTTCGTAGTTGTAAAGGATCACTACCAAGAATGTCATAGTAGATTGGTTTTACTCCTAAAATAATCATAGTTGTCAAGGTTCACTCTGAATACTATGGTAATGGATATATTCCCTTAATAAATTGGGTTTGCAACCCATTCTAATCTTGTTTAACACATAAGATATCAATGTTTAACCATATTCTCTAGAGGAGTATATATAATTCTTGAACAACCCATAAAATAATTAAAATCATTCATTTTTGTTCCAAAATTTCATAAAACATTCTTCATAATAAAACATTGAAAATAAATGGGTTACATAAACATTTCATCATTTCATAACCCATCGAAAATAAATGGATCTAATAAACATTTAATCATTTCATCATAACATAATACGTGGAAAAGGAATAGATTTCATAATCTACATTTCATCATAAACATAAAACATCTAGAGAAAAAAATCATAATAGTACCACTAGATCATATTACCAGTAATCATAAGTTAAATAAGTGCTTTTTTTATTTGATGAATGAAAATACAAATACAACATCTTTAAAACATTCATGAGGAAAATACGATTTCCACTTTTAAAATCAATTTTAAAAAACTATAAATTATCAAAATATTGTGAAAATAATATTCTTTGAAAATATACTTGGAAATTTTTAATGAAATATTTAAAATACAAAGTGGTCATGATGGCGTGAAATTTCATTCATGCCGTATAAGAACAAATAAAATTATTCCTCTAACATTTTTAAAAAAATTAGGAATTTCATCATTTGAAAAATGGAAAGAAGATTCATTTTAAACCATTTTATAAAAATTCATAAATGGGTAAAAATTAATTTAAAAATAATTTTATAATAATAAAAACATTCCTTAAAATAATTTTATAAAACATGGAAATGGAATAGAAATAATTTTGGACAGAATATATAAATAAATTCATCTTTTATAAAAATGTTCTTCTAGTGTCATAAGTAAATAAGATTAAAAATAGAATGGAAAAATATAATATCCATAAATAACCATAGGAGAATTAAATTCATGAATTTTTTTATAGTTATATCCTAATATTTAATCATCAAAAACTTAATCATAAACAATCTTGATAAACAACTAGATTTTAACATAAAATATTTATCGCTTTTATTTCCATTTAACCGTAAGCCCCATGAAAGAATAAAATAAAATGAAACATTAAATATATGTAAAATAAGTATATTCAGAATACAACCTATAAAAATTTAGTATATAAAACTTATAAAGGAAGATAAGTTCATTACATAACATATGTCCCAAAGAATATAATTTGAGATGAAAAACCCATATACCAAGTTCTGTTTGCCTAAAAATTTCCCGAAAATAATTAATAATAAATTTAAATTTATTATAATTCTAAACCAGAATAAATTAAATACTTATAATATCATATATTATCCCGATATATTGTTTCAAAACACATTAATCAATAATTTCATACTAAAATGGTCATTTCAGGTTGTTAACCCTTTTATTTATAATGAGTATTTCAATTTAGTTTTTATGGTCCTTCTAATTTGAAAATGGGTATATCATATCTAGAATTATAATAATGATTTAAATAAAATATATATTAATTACATGTATTTTTATATTCATCCACAAAAGATAAAGATAGAAAAATGAATTACAGAGTTCGTGGAGATGGTATACCATTTGTTTAGATAAGCATTGTTTTCTCTTTTTGAAATACTGAATGAAATAGAGGAAAATAATAATTAAAAATTAAATAATAATTATTATATAATATAAATCAATTATATTAGTTATATATATCATTATTACGATCCAATTAAAATTTAAATTAAAAACAAATCACATTGTTTCATGGAGGTGTTAGTCCACACTTACGCACACGCGACGTGATTGTTTTCCAATGGACTGAAAGGTGAGAAGGTAGATTTGATATTATAATTCCAAAAATATAATTATGTCATAACTATAATATATAAACATTAAACACAGCATAATAACCATCCATGAAATATGGTTTTGGAAAATTAATTATATCTCTATGTGGAAATGGTAAGTCTTATAAGCACACAAGAGATACATTCACTTCCCATTTGATGGGAAAGAGGGTGGATATTGGTGAGTTCATAATCATTATAAAATTTCAGTATATTTATTATTCAAAAATTATTATTTAATGATAGATTAAATACATTTCGAGGAGGTAATTAAGAAGTAAAAAAATTAAAGTGAAAAGTTATGGTGATTACATCTTCTTGGAAAAAAATCCTTTATATTTCTTCTTAAAAACATAGGGATAGTTTTATGGAAATAAATAACCTATATAATGTGTTTAAGAAATTTTTTAAGGGATTTTTGATGTGTATTGTTGAGGTATATTACTCAATGTTTTCAATGGAAGAATGAGGAGGGTGTTCTATTATAAGGGAGGGAGAGGACATACTCAGAATTTATTAAAAGAATAAAATATAATAAATAAATTCTCAAAAAAATAATTACAAATAGTTATTAATTCATATAAAAAGTTACTATGGTTTGTTTTTTATTTCCTTGAAATGTGTATTCTAGTTTTTATAATCACTGCTTCTATGCGGTTTCAATTGGATTTATTAATGGCAACGAAAACACCCAACAGTTATTTATCCAAAAGGTACCTTCTTTCCAAAGGTAGAAATTAATTATGTTTGAACTTTATGATACTTAAGAGAGTGCATTGGTCCAGATGATGGGAGTTCAGACTCATCACATCATTTTGGGGCGAAATATTTTCTACTCAGAGACTATGTTTTTAAATTTAGGATATTTTCATGAATCCTTTTTAATCTACCAAGTATAACATAAGTTTCCCTTGGAATTTTCAATCACTTATTAACATGTGTAAAATTTATAATCATCCATATGTATTCTAGGTTCTTCGTTATTGAAGATATATGTATGTATTCTATGTTCTCCATCAATGTTATCCTCTGATATACTACTTAGAGATTCTTTTAATCATCATTATAGTGATAATGGTTTTTAAGCCACTTAGTGGGGCACTCTGGAATCTATTGTCATCCATGGAGATGAAGTTTTTCTTTGATATTGGGATCATACCCATAAAATGGGCTACCTATTTATCCTTGTGAAAGGAATCAGAACCCTTGTAGTTCAGTGTCTCTTAAGGGGACACATCATACATTTTAAGGTCACGTGATAAGGATCTCTAAGTAAAAGTTGAATAGTCCAAGTTTGGTATGGGACTTATGCTTAAGAATCCCAAGGAACATGGAAATAATATAGGTTTTCCGAGTAAGACTAGACCATTTTGGGAATTTTGACCAAGGAGAACAAGGTTGATTTGAAGTGTAGGGTTTGAACCACAAGTAGGCTTCATAAATATCCCATTTGGATGGGAATCGAATCCAATGTAGTTTAATGACTCTCATAGAAGAGTATAGTCCTTTGAGAGAAATTATTTTGGGCTTACTTCTTGAAAAGGATACCTTGATGATTTGGGGGTATTAATTTGGGGTTTATTCCCAAGGAGGATGCCCATATTAGTGGAATTAGGGTTGGATTTTTGAATATGATATCCATTGAGCACGGGCCCTAAGAATGATTCCTACATATCCCAATTATGATGGGAATAATAGTTCTTGTGGTTAATTAATTGTGTTGGGGATTAGGCATAAGTGATGTCTATTGGAGGGGATATGATTGGGTGATCCCTTTTGTGAAGGGATCCCTTTCAATCTTGGGCCTTCAAGCAGGTGTCCTATGTATCCTAGTTAGAACAAGAATCAGAGTTCTCGTAGTTCAAGATTTTTTTCAAATGTTGTGGTCATGAAAAACCTCAAAGCCCATATGAGTCATGCTCAGTGTGAAAAAAAGAGGATTTCAACCATTCAGCAAAGGCACCTACACTTTTCCTCATTCACTGATGGAAAAGGCCACGCCTACGGCGGCAAGGGTGGACGCAGTCGAGATGACCTGAGAAGTGGGTGACGTAACGAACCGTTCCTCTATTCAATTTACAATGGACAAGGGTGATACCCCCGATCTGTGTATACATTTTCAAATACTCTATTGAAATGTAAGAACTAGTTTTCAGAAATTACCTACTACATAGGGAACAAATACTGTGATTTTGGTGATCTCGTTCATTTCCTGGCAATTTATAGCCAAATACACAAAACGATGAAGAAATGAGAAAAAATTTAAAACTACATGGCGTGTACTTATATACACGACCTGTACATTAAGGATCATACACATGTTGACCAAGAAAAGTCCATTCCCAAGTAACCAGAAGCTGGTATACACCGTTTATACCATTCTACAAGCCGTTGGTGGAGGAGTAGAGTCTACACGCTCATGTGGCAGGCTAATGAGGACACGTAGTGTTCCATTGATAAACGTCGTGTACACATTTCTAGAAGCGGTTGGTGACCGAAAGAAGAGACTACATTCCATGTATGGCAGTGCTACACACTGTGTACATTCACCTACTAGGCGGTGCCGTGTTCCATGTCAAAGACGGCGTGTTAGGCCTCCTACCAGCGGAGAAAACAAAGGCAAAAACACGATAACAAAAGTACACAGTGTGTACATTTTCCACATGCCGTGTACTTAGTTTTTCTATAAAATGAGGCCCTAGACTCCGGACCAAGGGATTGTGGGTGGTAGTATTGTGTGGAGAAAATAATTGATTCTCTTAAGGAGAGATGCTCTACCATCATTCTACCTTCACTCCACCATCTACTGAGGAATCATTTCCACCTCGAAGATTCAAGCACGATCACATCAGGTATCAAGAGTCTTGTGTTTATCTTTAACTCTATGTGTAACTAAATTCCTAGTGTGTTGGGGTTGTGGGAGATGATGAGTTGTAATTTGAATTATGTTGTTATGATTGTGTTTGTTTTACTAAACTCTTCTTATTCTTCTTAAATCACATTATCTTATCACTGGAAATTATGTACTAGACCAAGGGTAGAATTTTCGAGGATTCAAAAGAATAATATCGACTAATAATTTCATGACCATTGGAAGTATATATCAACTCAAAATGGACTAATCCAAATAAATATCTGTTAAACACTAACTACCTGACCAAGGAGTTAGTTTCTTCGGTTCTAAATATAAATTTTATCAGACCAATGAAACTTTATTAAAAATTGAACCCAGAGTGTTGGGTTATTGTGAACAACACAACCGCATAAGCAATTTGATTTAATAATCAAACTTCTCATAAATACATAACCCCAACACATTTCTTTCTTTATTTACATCAAAATCAATTTTCCAATATTTTACTTTTATTCTGTTAAGAAATTTGTTCAAAGAAACTTAAAACCAATTATTCTTTTTGTATTCAAAACAAATCAACAAAAATCGACTCTAAATTCATCAGCCTTCACTAAAACAAAAATACAAACTATGTTAAGCAAGATAAAATAACTTCTTAATTATGTGTTTATCGACCCCTTATTGGTGCTATACTTGTTAGGGTAAAAGAATAATTTGGGACACAAAATAAATACCTTCAGTGAAATGATTATACAAATTTTTGTGTCTTTGCTGGGGAACATAGAGTTAATTTTATTCGTGTTTGAATTAAATATTTATCAAATATTAGTGAAAATTAAAATTCTAAATTCAAAAAAAATTATTTTCTATCATAATTCCTTGTTTATATTTATTTTTCCTCATTTACGCATGGTGTTTTGTTTCATTTTGTGCAGGCCTTTAGGTGTATGAGCGGTCACCTCACACATTCCAAGATCACTAAGTCATTAGGGTTTTCCCAACTGACCCGGAGATCGAACAGACTTTTTTGAGGCACCAACAAGCACTAATGGCCAAAAACAACAAAACCACTCCACTGGTGTATAATGAGGAAGGCAATCCAACTATTGTCTAAGGAGATAGACAAAATTTAAGACCGGATGACAATTGGAACCCTCAACAACTCCAACAATTCCAACTAGTGCAGTTTCCATATTTCAACCAAGGTCAGGGGTCATTCTACCCCCCTCAGGACCAACAATTCATGTCGGTTCCCCTTCCTCAACAGCCACCTCCACGTCATAATCTCAAGGAGTATGTCCTACCATCAATCAACGGAGAAGATACAGGCATCGTTCATCCAACGGTGTAGTCCTAACACTTTGAGATCAAGCCTACTATCATGTAGTTGATCCAGAACACTGTTCAATTCGGTGGCCTGCCCAGTGAGGATCCCAATGCCCATCTCTCCAATTTTCTGGAGGTCTACGACACGTTTCTCTACAACGGAGTTTCCAAAGATTCCATATATCTTTACCTCATCACATTCTATCCAAGGGATAAGGAGAAAGACTAGATTAATGGATTGCCATAATAATCCATCCTCACCTAGGAGGAGATAACCCAGGCATTCTTGTCCAAATACTTCCCACCCCCGAATATAGTGACACTGCTGAATGAAATCCACAACTTCCAGTAACATGACTCGGAATCATTGTATGAATCAGGGGAGCGCTTCAAGGAGATGTTGAGAAAATTCCCACACCACAGACTTCCACTTTGGATGCAGGTCCAAACCTTCTACGTAGGTCTGAAAACTGATACCATGTCTTTGGTGGATTCTACTGGTAAAGGTATGGTAATGAGGAAGTCCCCTAAAGAACACTTCGAACTACTGGAGGACATGTCTGCAAATAGCTTCCAGTGGCATTCTGATCGGGGCACACAAAAATGAGGTATGCATAACATTGATGCCACTACCATCCTAGCTGCCTACTTGGGCGTTGTGTCCAGGAAGATCGACGCGCTCAACATAAAGGGCACATCCCAAGAACAGGCGGAAAATCATCCAGCGTGTAGTGAATGTGGTGATAACCACATCATGGGAGAATGCCCAGGTTCTGCTGGAGGCCCATCAATAGGTGAGGTATGTTATGTTGCACAAAATTGAGGTTCAAACCAATACCAGTAGTACCAGTACCCGGTAATGCATGACCAACAAAATACAAGATGGGGCCAACAACAACAGAATCTGACGCCCCAACGACTGCCCGGGTACAACCAACCTCCTTATCAGAACCATTACCAGAGGTAGAAACATCCCCAACAGGGCCCTTATCAGCAGAAAGAGTATCATAACCCTCTCCCACAACATCCACGACAACCACCACCTCTACCAGCTCAACAGCCACCTTAGCAGGGGAACACCTCAAGGTTAGAGGATCTCATGACCAAATTTATATCTACTGCTGAGACTAGGTTCCAAAATCAAGAGTCTTTAATTCAAGGCCTAGAGAACCATATTTTCTAATTGTAAAACCAACTCTTGGGAAGGCAACATGGTACTCTACCGAGAAACACAGAGAAGAACCTGAGGGAGGAGGCCCATGCTTTCATGTTCTGGAGTGCAAAAGAAATCCAACAGAACCAACCAAAATAGATAGGTGTATCCACACACCCCATTGATAAAGAAGGTACCAATACCGACACCTCGCCATCCAAAATCCCATTGAAGGTGGCTTTGCAGAATAAAGGGAAGGAGGTTGGCTAACCCTTTGAACCTACCTTACCCTTCCCAGAGAGATTGAAGAAAAGAAAGCTGGACCAACAGTTCAGAAAATTCATGTACATGTTCAAAAAAATGGGCATAAATATTTCATTTGCAGAGGGACTGACAAAGATGCACACTTATGCCAAATTCAGGAAGGAAATACTCTCCAAAAGAATAAAGATGGAAGATCTGGGCACCATTTCCCTAACCAAGGAGTGTTATGTAGTCATCCAGCATTCAATTCCTCCCAAACTCCAGGATCCAATTAGTTTCATTATTCCTTGTACCATTGGACCATACAAGTTTGGGAAGGCCCTCTGCGACTTAAGGGCCTATGTGAACCACATTCCCCTTGTATTTTTCATGAATCTAGGGATCAATGATTTGAATCCTACACAAGTAGCGCTTTATCTTACCGATCGATCCATCAAACATCTGAAGGGACTACTGGAGGACATGCTGGTCAAGGTAGGTAGGATGATCCTTCCTTCAGATTTCATCATCCTTGACATGGATGATGACCAGGAGGCACCTATCATTTTTGGAAGGCCTTTCTTGGAACCTGGAAAGGCACTCATCAACGTGCACCGAGGGGATCTAATTTTCCGGGTAGGGGACGAGAGAGTCTCCTACAATGTCCTCAAGGCTTTCAAGCATGCATCATCGACCGATCATGATGGATGTTATGTGATAACTATCATGGATGATCACTTAGTGGATGATCTGGTATGTACTTTTATTTCCAATAACTTTATCATTCCAGAAATTCCAGTTGAAGAAGATCCAGAGAACCTACAATTACTAGAAGGCCATGGTGGCTACTATTATGACCATTATCCACCATAGAGCTCAGGTAAATGAGTTTTGTAGGTTGATCCAACGACCTAAAACAATGGATGTTACTGGGAGGGAACCCCAAGGATACACGCCATGTACCACCTATATACACAGTGTGTAATTTTCTGTTTTTTTTCTAGAAATTATAAATATGTAGTTTAACTAATACATAAACTGGGATGATGCTGGTATCGATGGTATAGTCATTGGAGTTTATCCAAGCAGTTCCCGGTTCGAATCCTCCTGACCTACCATCGGCACGGGGTTCCTCCTTTTCATATTTTCTTACACGCCGTGTATAGTAAATTTCATATATATATATATATATATATATATTAGCTTATAAAAAAACCCATTATAGTGATGGATCGGTTGGCCAAGATCGTATCCCAAATCCAAAAGACCAGGGTTCAAATCCTGACAACTCTTCCATTTCCATCATTTACCATTTTAATAAAACCACATGGAAAGTATTTCAATATATGACGTGTGTACCCTATTTTATTTCTAAAACTAAACTAAAAAAACTTTTCCATATGAAATAATTCATGCCAGTGAAGTTGGCAGATTGGAAAAGTCTCAGCCCTAGTTCCAAAAGACCCAGGTTCGTACTCGGCTAATCTCCCTACTTGATCCCCTTCTTGTATAACTAAAAACCACACACCATGAATTTTCTTCTACCCATGAAGTATAGTCCATATAAAACAACTATATATAAATGATAAATTAGAGCATCATTACAACCTTCGCTCCAGTTGTTGAGGGCTTCCGTTCAGAACGGCCGATCGCCGGTTCGAACCTCACCCCAAGCCCCAGACGAAAGGTTGTACTTCTCTTTTTACAATTTTAGAACACACTATGTGTATTTACCAATAAATTACGTGTATATTTTTATTTGTAAATTATGTTTATACATATATATATTTACTTTTATTATTTTAATTATTAATATTAATTATTATATAGTTTACTATAATAATTATATATCTATATATATCTATATCTATATTATTAAAAACAATTGAGATACACAGCGTGTAGTCTATATGTACACGCCGTGTACCTCAGCTATATAAGCCACAAACCACCCAGCATTATCCCATGTCGCACGGAGCTCCCCCTCTTCCCGTTTTCTTGCCCAATATGACACCCAAACTCCCTCCTCCCAAATCCACGGATTTTGGGCGTTTTTGGTTCTGATTTCTGTTGCATTGTGATCCTCGGTCCACGTACGCTCTTCTACACCCTCTCTATCAAGTTATTAGAAGCATTTGGGGTGATTTTGAGATCATATGACCATTTGGATTTCACAGTACATGACCACGATATGAAGAACACACGCCATGTACTTTTGCACATGTCCACACACTAGATGCTTTGCAATTTGAAACTACATAGTGTGTAAGTTCAGTATACACCATGTACCTTCCCATATCGTGCCTGGGTATCTTTTACACATGGCCTCACACCCCATTTTTATAAACACAATGTGTGTGTTCGGTACATTTCGTGTATATCATTTCTTTCGGCCATCCCGTGTCTTTCTCTTCACAGGGCCATTTACCTCTGTTCTTGTACACACCGTGTTTTCATCACACACGGCGTGTCCTGTATTATTAGAACTGATAAAATAGTAGTTCTTTCTTTTCTCACACATGACCATGTCCTCATTTCATGAACACGACATGTATGTTCGGTACACACCATGTATCCTGTCTTGGTCTATCCCATGCTACCTCGGCGTGTTTATCGAGAGAACACAGGATGATACCTAGCTTTCACTACACGCTGTATACTCTGGATGCAGAAGTCATGTACTATTATTTTTTAGTTTTCTCACATTTTCTTTATTTTCTTTTATTTTCTTTTTCTTTTCTCTGGTTCTTCTTTCTCTTTTAGGTTATAGAGAACCGAGATCCTTCCTGTGGGATGTGGCCTGCCTCTACCACTGAGGGTGAGAGGCCCATTTATCGTTGGATACGACTCCGTCCTTCGACACAGCCAGACCCAGAAGCTCTGGTATAAGAGCTCCCTCTGTTGGCTATCCTTCCACCACCCACTGCCTCAGCAGAGGTATGTCCTAGCACAGTATCCCCTTCACCACCCCATATAGCGCCTCCAAGCACCATCATTTCTTCTCCACCAGATACATCATTTCTTGTGCCCCATTCAGTAGTTATTGGCCTCACATCGACCGATTCATCCAGTGGGCCTCCGTCTACTTCAGCAGATCCACCCCCAGAGCCAAATCGTGCTGCTGCACCTCCACCAGGGCTGGGACCTACATGTGTTCCTTACCCTTCCATAGTGTTCCCGGTCACCGACTTGGCACATTACAGGGTCTAGTGCTTCTCTCGCCATACAATTCCATTGAGCTAACACTATCTGGATAGTAGTATCCCTCAGAAGCTAGGCATCTGGGGAGAGTTAGAGGATCTCCTTGGACACACTTTACTGCTTGCTATTTTCCAGGTCATCACTCCTATATTCCGCGATTTATTTTTGGAGTTACCTGCTTCATTCGAGTTTGATGGAGCTGAGTACTGGGAGACACTTGGTGATGTGGTACCCGTGGTTCAATTCCTGTTAGGTGGCCAACATTTTCCCCTTACCATGACTGAGTTCGGCCGAGGGTGTGGTTTCTACCTTTATCCCATCACCCCACACCCTATTTCTACCCTAACCAGGCCCAAGAGCTCTGAGATCATTGCTATGTGGAAGGAGATTGATGGGCCTGACCACCGCTATACCCCTACCTCTTAGAAGAGTACTCTTATCACTGACCCCATCCTTAGTTTTTCCCACAGGTGCTTTAGTGCAATTCTTTTCCCCCGCCAAGATGATATGGGGGTTGTGACTAGTCGTGACATGGATCTCCTTACCTGTGTCATCCAGCCGGACTACTCGGACCTCCCATACCTTGCGGCCTCATATTTTCATGCCATGTTTCTTGGCCGTCAGGGAAACCAGAATGGCAGGTTTTACGCCTCCTGACTTGCCCACCACCTTGGGGAATTTGAGCCTTCAATACCCCATGACTTATTAGGTTCCACCCATCCAATGTACTATCTCATTCTTATTTTCATGGGATTGGTCCGGAAGTAGGGGGTGCCTACGTCCTTTCCCAGGATCCACCCCGCCCACCTGCTGACCCTATTACACCCGCGGATGTCCCTCCTCCTCCTTCCCCACCCCCTTCATCTTTCCCACCCCTCCACCCTTATATTGACCCCACTTCTTCTATCCTTCCTTATTTTATACCACCACCAACCCCCTATGACCCTAGACCCTTGGTCAGTCTCTCCCTTTCCCTCCACCTCGATATGATGGAGCGGCACTTGGTTCGTATCGACAGCTGCCCGAACCACCTGGAGAAGATGTTGGGGCTTATTCTTCCACATCTTGGTATTCCACTGCCCCAGTCACCTGCCTTTTCCTCGGTTCATGTCCCTTATACAATATCTCCACCACCCTTTCCTATGCTGGACACAGATTCTATTCTTCTATCTACTGTTGGCCCAGCTGTTGTTGCTACTACCACCACCACTACTGCTAATCCATGGAGTGATGTTGAGATTCTCATTCCGAGTCCGACACCTACGACTCATACTTATTTAGCTTCTCTTTTGGGTGCATATTTAGAGCCTCCAGTTTCCACGACTCCTGAGCCTTCTCTTTCGGCTGGTTCTGTACTGGATGATGCCTCTTCTAAGGCGACCCCCAGACTAGTTTTTGGACACATGTTTTTCACTGTATGTATATTTCTGTGATATCCTATACCTATTTCTGTTATGGATGCTTATAGTGTTCTATTTATTCCCCCCTCACAGGTACTCTGGCAGGTTTTGGGAGGCTCTATTTCATCACATTCCATTTTTCTTCACCTAGACACGAGGGGAGTTTTCTTTTTTCCATTGTCTACTTTTCTTTCTTGGTTTACTTCTTTCCTTCTTTCCCCTCAGTCTAGTCCACTATTGTGTTCCCACCTACACTTTCATCTTTTTTTCACTTGGTGGACTATGTGTGGTATTCAGTATGGGGGAATCTCTTGACCACTTTAGTCTTTTCCCTTTTTATCATTCTAGGAGACATAATTATTAGAAGATATATTTTAATATGTGAGGACATTTTTTGTTAATCATATTTTTAAATAATAAGCTGAAAGTGGGAAATTTTAAAAAAATTATATTTTCATTTTGGTTCTTATGTGTTTTAAAATGATTGCTGATATAATTTAAATTGCAACTTGTAATCCTTGGATAATTACATCGATCATACAAATCAATTATTTTCAATTCGGGACCCGATTGTCACTTTAATTATTTTCCCACTATTGAGTGGTATTCTAAACCCTTTTTCATATTCTTTCTAATCCCCTATTTCTTGAGAGATTCTTAGAATATACACAACTACCAGAATTTGCAAGTTTTATTTTCAAAACATGAAAATTTTTTGAATTACATTAATATGATTGAGGCATTAGATTGTTTTAACCTCTTTATCTTGAGACCTACCCTAAGTCTTATCTTCGTAAAGACCCTAAAGACAATGAATATACTTTATTGGAAGCCATATTACAAGCCTATTTTCCTTCCTACCCAAATTCTTTTATGATTTTGCATGATTATTTTTTTAAGATCAAAAGAAGGGATTGGAAACACATGGTATAAATCTGTGAATTCTCAAGAAATTAAGTATGGGGGAGAGCCTCTTGATCATTTGGGGAGAAAAGAGTTCCAAACCTCAATTTTTGGAAATTTTGAAAGTTTCCCTTTGGGTTTGTTCTAAAAATATGGTACAAACAAAGGAACCTTGCACTCACTTGTTGGTTTGTGAACTCTACCTATATTACTATAGAAGATGGTGGTGATGAGATTATATGATAAAGCTTGTTGAAAATGTTTTGACAATGAGATTAATTTGGAATATCTTGAATTATTATTTAATGAATTTAGCCTCCTATTTCAAGGATTAGAGTTATTTTCACATATTTACCTACCAAAATTTAGGCACATAATCATATGATCCTTATTGAGAAGCCCTCAAGATTTTTTGTAAGTAAAATTTTTTAAAGTGGAGAACTAGGCTTCTTGAAAACCTATGGATATAGTGTGTATATCTTTGATTTTAGCATAACTCTGATTAAAATAAACTTGAGTGTGAGTAAGTTATTGGTGAAGTAAATCATCAAGTGGATTTCTTATTTTTGAATGGTTGAAACATGTGTTAAAAGTGGATGAAAGTAGTTAATTGAATTATATATGAGGCATGATTAAAATATCTCCTAGATTGAAACTTTTTTGTATTCTTTTTGAAACTTTCTCTTGTAACTTATTATTTAAATTTATGATTAAATGACTTCCTTCCTCTTAAAATATAGACACTTTTAATTAGATGTTGAGATTTGCTTGAGGCCAAGAAAATGACTAAGTATGGGGGGGTTTTATGCACCTGATCTGTGTATACATTTTCATATACTCTATCGAAAAATAAGAACAAGTTTTCAGAAATTACATACTGCTTAGGGATAAAATTCTATGATTTTGGTGATCCTGTTCATTTCCAAGTGATTATGGCCAAATACACAAAACGGGGAAGAATTGAAAAAAAAATTATAACTACACGGCGTGTACTTATATACACGTCATGAACATTAAAGCTCAGACATGGATTGACTGGGAAAAGTACATGTCCAAGTAACCAGAATCCAGTGCATGCCGTATTCAAAATATACAGGTCGTGTATACAATTCTAGAAGAATTTTTTGGATGAGATGAGTCTACACACCCATGTGGCCGGATGAAGGGGGCACGCCATGTTCCACTAATACACATCTTTTATACATTTATAAAATCGTTTGGTGACCAAAATAAGATACTACACATCATTTATGGTGGTGATACATGTCGTGTACATTCACCTACCAGGCGGTGTCATGTTCCAAGTCAAAGACGGCATGTTAGGCTGCCCAACAGCCGGGAAAACAAAGGCAAAACTGTGTTGACAAAAGTACAAGGAGTGTATTTTTTCCACATGTCATGTACATAGTTTTTCTGTAAAAGGAGTCCTTGGCCTCCATACCAGGGGAGTGTGGGTGTTAGTATTGTGTGTAGAAAAGAGTTTAAGTTCCAAAGGAGAGACACTCTATCATGATACTACCATCATTCCACCGTCTACCAAAGAATCATTTCCACCTCGAAGATTCAAGCATGATCACATCAGGTATCCAGAGTCTTGTGTTTATCTTTACCTACATGTGTAACTAAACACCCAGTGTGTTGGGGTTGTGGGAGATGATGAGTTGTAATTAGAATTAAGTTGCTATGAATCTGTTTTTTTACTAACCTCTTCTTATTCTTCTTAAATAACTTCATCTTATCACTAGAAATTTTGTACCAAACAAAGGGAATAATTTTATGGGATTCAAAAGAGGAATACCAATGAATAATTTCATGACCATTAGAAGTATTCGTCGACTAAAAATGGACTAAACCAAATAAAGATCTGTTAAACACTAACTACCAAACCATGGAGTTAATTTCTTCAATTATAAATCTAAAGTTTATCTGTCCAAGGAAACTTTATTAAAAATTAAACCAAGAGTGTTGGGTTATCATGAACAACACAACTTCATAAGAAATTTGACTTAATAATAAAACTTCTCATAATTCCATAACCCAAACTTATTTGTTTATTTTTTACATCAACCCAAATTTTCTCGTACTTTACATTTATTCTATTAAGTAATTTGTTGAAATAAACTCAAAACCAATTATTCCTTTTTTATTCAAAAAAAATCATCAAAAATTGACTCTAAATTCGGTAGCCTTCACTAAAACTAAAATACATGCTATGTTAAGAAAGATAAAATAACTTCTTAATTTCCTGTGGATCGACCCCTTATTGGTGCTATACTTGTTAGGGTAAAAATAATAATTTGGGACACCGAAACATACCTTCAGTGAAAAGACTCACCAAAGGGTCCAATGAAATGAAGGCGCGAAGGTGAATGAAGTAGGGAGGAGTAAGATTGCAACATCCTACTTGAAAGGATAGGGGCCTACCTAAGGATGGCTCCCCTAAAATTTATCTTGATAGGGAAGGGATACTTCTCCTTTGCTTGAATGAAAAATCAAGTGTGAACCGTACCTTCCCTACCAAAGACCTGAGGTTTTGGGTCTTAAAGATGAGATGGGGGTAAAAAAACAAACTTGAATCCTCCTAACTAAGAACTTTCCAACACTATTTCTAAGAGAAAGGTACATGAAACTACAGATATACAAACCCATAGACACTCTATGAATCCTAGCCTCATTTTGAAACAAATGTGGGAAACCTATGACTTTGGATATACAAACCCAAATAGGAGACAACCTGATGTGCCTATCCTAATTGTTTGATAAGTCATGAGGGTTTGGTGAAGGTATCAACATATTATCTTTTAGACAAGGGAGCCAATAAAAAATAATCCTTCCAATGAATGGATTTGATAAGGGATTAATGTCTTGTAAACTGAAGAGAATAGGGGAATGAAAGAGGGGATCCCAATTAGGTACTAGCACATAAGTATGGGCACACAAGTATGCCTGGGAGACCTGATGTTCACTTACGTGACGAACAACCTGGATGTTAATACTTGGTAGAGATGTGACTCAATCCTTCAATATTATTTACAGGTATTCCCATATGTGGTGCGATCAAGTTCCTGAGAAAGGAATAGGGGGTGCACAAGTGTTTTGGATTTAGGAAGTTTGGGTGCTTTAGGCATGCAAGTGTTATTGATTTCCAACACTAAAAGGACATATGTCATATGAACCTCCTTTAATTCCTCCTCTTTATGTGTTAAAGAACTACCTTGAATGTTTAGGCGGACTTGGGTGAATAACTAGGGCGACCAGAGCAGCGATTAGGATTTAGGTAAATTTGTTCGTACAAATGAGGGCCCCAAGGGTTTATTTATATGAAAAAATAGTACCCTGGGAGAAAATATTTTGGGTGCGCAAGTGGATTGCATGCCAAATTGTGGTGCGTAAGTACCTTGCACACCGACGGTGTTTTGGCTAGACTAAGGAGAAACTTTAAAGACTTTTAGAGAAGTGCATGGAACACATTTCATGGTGTCTGCATGGTTGGAATAAAATCATCCAAATAAATTTATACTAGTTTTGATTTCATTTTAAACCTTATCATTCCCATTAACCCTTTTGTTAATAGTTTTTAACCGTAACTGTGGTAACTAATATTATAACCATAATGGTTTAAGAATGTTATAATAAATGTGAAAGTGAATCATTAATGGAATATAGATGTTTTTTAAACTATAATCCCTTCCTATTTCCAAAAATAATATTTTTATGAATTTTGAATCATTGAGAAATTATTATTTTTTATAAAATATAATTAATGAGAATTTTAAAACTATTCATTTAATTTGACCTTCAATAAACCTTAAGAAAGATAAAATTTGAAAATAATCTTTTTAAACGTCACTAGTATGTAATATTAAAAAATATATTTTAACACTATTACTCCCTCAAATTATATTACTTAAATTATTTTAAAAATTATTTATTAAATTTTTCAATTAATTCGATAAATATTGTATTAGCGTTGGCCAAGTATATATGGTAATTATTTAATTAATAAAAATTAGAAAACAATCACCATAATTAATATAATTTCTTTATTTGATAATTTAATATTATTATTCATTCATAACATATGTTTTACCCTCTGAGAATATATAATATATATTTAAAACTAAGAGAGTGACATGTTGTGACATTCATAGCTTTAAATTTTATATAGGTCTCTTTGATTGAAAAGTTTATTTTTAATAATAAAATTTTGAGCTTAATGGGATAAGGTTATAATTAAATTCATTCAATAGAAACTTAGATGAACAAATGGTGACTTTGAAACTTAGTTTTAACCTCTATGAACTCGATTTACCTTTTATCGAGGTGAAAATGTTTACCATGGTTATTATTTATAATCCATAAAAATAAAAGGGATCTACTTAAAAAAATTAAACTAAGAATTCATAATATTTAATCCATTTTATAAAATTAAATACCTATAAGTTTCATATTTTAATTTTAAATTATATTCACAAAACATGATCAATATCAATTCATCAAGAAATTCATTTTCAAGTAATATATGATCTTATATTAACTCTATGACTAAAAATAATCATTATTTGAATTTCAATTCACACACACATATATATAATCAATACATTTAATTTAAATATTTCCTATTATATTTTATTTTTAATTATAAAAAATTGACAAACCTTATGCACACAAAAATAGTTTTGAGAAAACTATGTTTTTTAAGCATAAAGATAAACTTATAATAAAATCATGAAAATCACTGATTCAAATAAAATTAATTATATCATTCTATATAAAATGGGTTATAAGTCACTCTAAGACCAAATTTAAAAAATGTGTTCTTTTAAATTTCTTTATCTAATGAAAATAAATGATAGTATTTGAATAATTGGTGGTTCTCACTATTCACTAAAAAATTAATCATTTCATAAAATTACCAAGCATTCATCCTACGTTAATTTCTATATGATTATTTCAAAAATAAAGTTAAAAATAAATTTTATAAAATTTCCAATTTTTAATTAATTTTTTTTTCAAAAAAATAAATAAATTTTTTTTTGATGAAAATGTGTTTTTTTAAATAAAATACCTATTAAAAATTGTTTACTTATTTCATAAAAATTTAAAAATAAATTTAAATTGAGTAGGATATTTATATATATTTCATAATTTAGTTAATGTTATTTGTACCCTTCAATTTAATAGATAGGTTATAATTGACATTTTCAAACAATAAGGTTTCCTTATTCTTTTACACTCAGTGTTACACACTATATACACTATTTAGCATTGTTTTCAATTTAACTTACTAAAAAACATGTCCTTTAATAAATAACTTGAGCTCTAAACATATACATGGATAATATCAATGTATTAATCTCATGGATAATAATAAATAAATTATCAAGGAAATTATTGATATTAAACATCACAATCTTATCCATCATGTTAACTTGAAGATAAAATCATCATTCCAAGATAGTTTAAGTGATGGGTAGATATATACCAAAATCCAATTTAAATAAGGCTATCCAATTAATTTTTCTCATGAGTCCTTCCAATGAAATGAGGTGATATATAATTCCAATCCCCTCTCATTACTACATGTCCAATGCATTCCAAATATATTTAATTATTAGTTAAAAAGATAAATAATATGACGTATTAGTAAATGTTCATATTTAATAAATAATATGGAATATAAATAATTCCCTAGTGAATTGAATACATTTCAATATAAAGCACCAACTATAGAAATGGTATATAGTTTAAGAAATAACCATATCCATGATATATATAAATTTGATATTTAAGAGAAATTTAATGTCTAATAATCACAAGAAAGTGAATGTTTTAAGAAAAAGTGAATAGCCACAAAATTACTAATAGATTAAATATAACCATCAATTAATTTGAAATATAGGTTTTAAAAAAACATGTCATTTTCAGAAAAAAGGAAAATAGAAGTGAAATATTGAAATAATATTTCATTAAAGAGTTTTCTTTTTAAAATTATTGAAAACATTTAGTATAATCTATAAGTATAAAATGGTTATTGTGGTAGAAAAAACTGCTAAGGTTGTATACATTAAAAAACTTTCCTTTGGATTTTTGAAAAGAATTTCAAAAATAACCTTTTTAGAAAAAAATATAAATATTCCTTTAAAACCTTATAAAAACATTGATAACATAAAATTTCATTAAAATCATTTGAGTAAATAAAAGGACATTTTTAAAAAAAATTAAATATGCAAATGGAAAAAATATATACCTAATCCAAAAGAGAAATAAGGTCGATTTTTCTTTTAAATATTACATTTCATGATTCAAGTACCAAATATAGAGAAATTTAAAATAAAACATGGAAACTAATTAAATATATAAGGATCAAAATAGATGGATTTTATGAATTATATATTATAAGACGTGTTATGTGAAAATGAGATCAATAACATGTAAATGATATTTCCTAAGAAAATGAACATTTTTGATAACATTCAAATTGTAACCCCTTGAAATATTAAACATGAAATGAAACATATTCATAAATAATAAATATTTGTTCATGTAAAACGCTAAAAAGTGTAATTATATTCACCCCATAAAAATAATTTGGTGCATAATATCAAATATTTATCAATGGACTGAAAATTGAGTAAAATTCCCTCAAAAATATCATATAATTTAATTGGAATTAATCAATGAATTTATTATGTATGAAAAGTTAAATTCCATAAAAAACAATTGTAAATACAATAGAATAAAATAATATGTCATTTTAAACATAACCATGGCATAAAATATTCAAGGAAGTATAAATATAAAACAATTAATGGGAATTGAATTTTAAAAAACCCCTTACCACACCCTTACTTTTTGTACAAAATTTATTAACCTAATTTATAATTGTTTCAAACATGGTATTAATTTATATTAGAACCATATTAATATTTTTAATATAATATATTAGCCCACTATAACATTTTATCACTCATTTATAAACAATATTTCATTAATACCATTATTTCAAGTTTTAACTACATTGTTTTCTCATGCATATTTTATAACATAATTTTATGTTATTATTCATATGATATAGTTACATCAAACAGAATAATATTAACATTATATATATCATATAGATTCATTACATACATTTTTAGAATCATTCTTTAATGTTTTACAAGGAAAATAAAATGCCTTGCTTTATGGTGATGTTAATATGTACATATTCATGAGCCATGTTATAATTTCTTAATTGGTGAAAAGTTAATGAAGTTGAAGATATATTAAATTTAAATAATAAATATTATTTCCAAAATATCACATATATTCATTGCTTCCTTCGTTATGACTTCCCAAATGAGCCGGTGATGGAAAAAATTACAGTGGTTGCTGAGGCAGTAGTCCTCTATAGACATGGGTGATGGTTTTGATTCACATTTATAAGAGTAGATGGATAAATATTATTAAATAAACATAATAACATATCATTATATGTGGGTTATTATTATTATCATATAGGAATTTTCAGGACATTATATAAGGTGTTAAAGAAGAAGTAAAAAAAGAAAGAGACTAGTTAAGATGATTACCTTCTCTTCGGGAAAATTCATTTGGATCTCTTCTTAAGGAACCTAGGGTTATTTGTTTTGGAATAAATATATAGAGACCCTATTTTTTATTAAATGTTTATTACATAATTTTAAAGATAAACAAAATAAAAGCGTTACACAACCTGGATCCAAATTTTTAGTATATTGGGAATATTATGACCATACAAATCATTTAAAAAATAAATGATAATAATTTATTTAATTCCTTATTCTCTAGATTATTAGTGGCCTTTTATCCTTAGTATAAGTAACCACCTGAGGATATACATCAATGAAAGGGCTGAGCTAAAATCCAAGTTAGGGTATAGATAATAAAATGGATCAACATAACATGGGGTGATCATAATCATCACCATCATAACTTAATCATGGTGTCGTCATCATAATTATAAGAGATATTATTAGATATAGGCATGGAATGTGGAAATACATAAAAATTAAATGTCATGTCTTAGTGGTCAACTACCACACATAGTTGTGTACAAAGATAGAATCATGTTAATGAATATTTTTCTTTATCTCAAGAGATTCATTATATTACCCAATTCATTAGAGTGTTATATAATTGTAGGAATACCCATCACATCATAACATTTCCATGCACTACATAATTATGGGTGCACACATCACATCATAACATTTACATAATCTTTCATTCCACAGAGAGTGTATATCAATATTGGATATAAAATAACCCATGGAAAGGAATGAGTTTCATCTTTTAAAGCATAATTTCATGAATAATCATTAGGGTTCCCAAAAGAAATATGAAATAAAATAATTTTTATAAGAATAATCAATATTGAGTGAGGAAGAAACAATCTCATGAGAAGTAAAAGGTTTGTTTTTAGAAAGAAGAGTTGTTTTGGAAAAAAAAATTTCATTTTGCACACATTCTGATTGGAAACATGTTTATCCATAAAATAAAAGGTAAGGATAATGGAATTATATTTAAAAACATCAATTTAAGCTTTATAATGAAAATGTATTGAAACATGGAAAACCCAATGGAAGAGAGTTGGTTTTGAAAATCCCCTCACTTTATATTCAAGTTCTTTCTTCAATTTAATATCATAAATAATAAAATTAAATTCATGAATTAACAAATATATAACCTATTATATTTTTATTTTATTTATTTCATTTTTATTAAGTTAATTTATATCCTTTTATATGAGTTGTAGAGTTTAATTCCATCGTTTATGAGTGTTCATCTTCTTAGACATCATTATCAATTCACTAGAATATGAGTATAGAAGATTGTGTAGAATGGATATAATTCTATAGAATTGAAATTATATATTATTAATTAAGATCTAGAGGTTTATATTTTTATATATATCAAGTGGTTTAATGTTATGAGGACGATTAATTAGATAAAAAGATAGTGATAATCATTTAGATGTTTTTTTTGGATTTTTGAACATCAAAAAATAGTTTTCTTACATTATTTATTATTATGTATATAATTTAGTTATAGAGAATAGAGAATTTTATTATATACCTTTTAATTTATTTAACAACCATTATTTTTATTTTACGAACATCCTTGAAAACTTAAATTAAAATGAAAATTCATCATCCATGATGTCGAAAAATTGACACATCATGGAAGATGACTTCATTTTGAGAATAAAAGAGAGAGAGAGAGAGAGAGAAAGGGGTTTTATGATGGTTATTCCATTAAAATGATATAAATTAAATGTAAAAAATTAAATGGAGGTATTTTGTAAATTTTTATATAGGAGTTGATGAGAGAATAAGAGAAGAAAAATAAATTTAAAGGAAAATAAATAGGATTTTACCACTTGAATTTCTCCTCCTTGAGAACTTAATTAGGGAAAATGTTTGGGTCTATTGATGATGCCAAGGGATCCTAGGAATGGGGTAGGGTATTGGGAAGAATTTTGGGAAGAATTATTATAAGTGTCAATGCATGGAATGTGTGAGGATAATAGGAGGTGAGGGGTGGTATTTATAGGGGAGTATAGGGGTTTTTGGGTGCCTTTCTCTCCTGAATCTCTCCTTCTCGCTCTTCGCTCTACCTAGGGTTTCCTCCTGAAACCCTTCACCTCAGGGGGTGAGTGTTGCATTTGAGAATTGTTCTTCCTTTCATCCCTTAAGTTCCTTCTTCCTACTCTAACATCATGGCTTCCCCCAATGATCTTCTCCTTGTGTTTCTCTCATGCCTTCTCTTTACCTTTCCTCGTCGTCTTAGGAGGCACCCTCAAACCTCTATTGGGATCTTTCTAGTCCAGTGTGGCACCGATATGTGTCTTAGATCTAGTGGACCCGATTTATTTAGTAGTTGATTCTTTAGTTGCCCTGATACTATCGCATCCCCCTCTTCCATTCTAGGGTTCCCTACGATTTCTCGGCGGTGAAGAAGGTTCCTTTGCATCGTTCGGCCTCGTATATTCTCCTCTCTCGTATCCTCAAGTGTTCTTCCTTTTCATAGTCCCGCTCGATCTCTACTCTGCTCTTTCTATCAATCCTAAATCATCACACCCCAATATTGGTCTTGCAATTTGGTTCTCATAGTGGTTTTTGATGGTGATGGTGGTATCGTCTGGGCGCATCTATATCCTATACATATCTTTTTCAATTCTTTGATTTGTGATTCCTTTTATGGTTGTGTATTTCTTTTTGTGTTTGGATTTTGTTCTGTGGTGTTCAGTTTCGGCACTATTTTCAGAAATTCATGGTCTTGTTCTAGTAGTGGATGCATTCGTTTGAATCAAGACAACGTTTTATGATGATAATGATTTCTGTATTCTGGTTCCACATATTGTTTTCTGCTTTGTTCTATGGTGTTCTGATTTGGTGCATTTTCGGCAGTTTTGGGACTCCGACGGGCGGTTCTCACAGGCTCTAGTGTGTTCGTTATTGGGTGTTTTTCCGATGATGGTGGTGGTGTTTTAATGAAGATGATGTTGGACTCCAGAGGTCTCCATGCTAGAGATCTGGTGTAACGATGGGTGATTTGTGTCCGGTTACACGACACATAGTGGGTGGTTTTTTGAGGAAGTGATCTTTGATGCAATTTGAATGATCACTTTTAAAATTTGAATTTTTAATTTTGAACTATTTTTTGTTGTTTTGTTCTGTGGCTGTGTGGTTTTGTAAGGTTCCACTTACCCACAAAGTGGTTTTTATAAAATAAAAAAATTATTGAGGTGAGAGGGGTGTTTTCCCATTAAATTATTTATTTTTTTATTACTTTGGATCAACACATTGAATAGTTTGATAATTATCACTAAATATATTAAAATAATTAATGAAATTTATATATTATGGTGATTACATCTGAAATAACTCAAGTAATTTTGTATTTAACTTATAATGTATATATATACATAAAATTACCGTATTTTACAATTCACAAAAAATTAAACTTTTTTGGAAAAATCACCAAAATCCATGGTAATATTTTTTAGACATGAAGATTTCAAAAATGAACTCCATTTTATGAAAATAATTATCTAAATATGGTAAATTTAATTTTTAATTAAAATCATTATTTATTCAAAAAATACCAATTTAAAAATTATTACTGATTATATGACACTTTCTAAATTAACAATGGTATCATAAAATTATCTTATAATCATAAGAAAATAAAATATTAACTTATTTTTTTATTTTATGAAAATAAATTTTCTTTTAAATCATTTTATTATTTATAAAATTATAAATAAATATTTATGACTTATAAAAATCCAATACATAATTTATCATTTCTAAAATATTTATTTACATATTTCAATATATTAATATAATATATTTTCATTCATAAGACACCCAATTTTTTTTACTTTCAATGGGGAACTTAAAATTCAATTGTATGGATTACTATTCCTAAGGGTCACGTTACTATTCTAAAGGTCAAGTTACTATTCCATCGGTATAGGTTCCTTAATTTCGGAAAAATCCTATTATTTCATTCATTCTTTAATTATAAATTTTGTATTGTTGATACTATATGATTTTATGTGATCTATATTATATTAAATAATTATGATAAGGGATAAATTCCACTAATAAAAGTTTGGGTTGTTACATTCTACCCCCTTTTTCAATTTCACCATCAAAATTCCATTTTACATAAATAGGCGAGGGTAATTCTCCATCATTGCCTCCTATGGTTCCCAAGTTTCTTATTCAGACTTTTGGTTCCTACGCAACATTTTGACTTGGTAGGTTTTCTTGTTTCATAGATCCTTATACCTCTAGTCCAGAATCTTTATCGGCTGCTCCTCATAAGAGAGATCGTCTTTCAGCTACACCGCCTCTGATTTTAGTTCATATTAAGGATATGGTATTTAATTTCTTTGGATATATATATGTAACACATCATGAATTTGATCCATGCTTGGTGGAAGTGAAAAAGATAGTTCATTACTCTTATGCAATAAAAGATCTCAAAGGGGCCCATATAACATGGTCTAAGCTTCCCATTCTTTCCAGACTGCATGACTCTCTTCCATGGTGACATTAAAATGAAGACATTATCACCAACATCAAACTCCAAGTCCCTTAGATGGTTGTCAGCATAACTCTTTTTCCGAATCTAAGCATCTTTGATATTTTGATGGATGACTTGATCCTTCTCTATAATCTCATGCACAACATTAGTTTCAAGTAGCTTTTGTTCTCCAAATTTATCTCAATAGGTTATAGTTCTATATCCCTTTCCATACATAGCTTCATGTGGAGCCATGTGAATACTCAAGTGTAAGATTTTTTTTGTATGAGACCTAAACTAATGTTATATGATGATATTTTCCAATTTTAAATTTCATTGAGTAGGCTCTAAGCATTTCCTTCAGTTTTTTAATATTCCTTTAAGATTGGCCATTAGTTTGGGGGAGATAGGTTTTTGTGAAATTGAATTCAGTACTCAAATCATGTTGAATACTCCTACGTAATTCAGATATGAACCTGGGATCATGATTAAATAAAATTGATAGTGGAACCTCATACAGTCTCACCACTTCCTTCATATATATCATAGAATGTTTTTCAAGTTATTGGTCTTATTGAATATAGATAAAGTGGGCAGTCTTGGGGAGTCGGTCAACCACAACCCATATCCCATTATTTTCATTGGAGGTCTTCGGGATACTAGTGACAAAGTACAGATTGACATTCTCCCATTTCCACATGGGTATGGGAAATGGTTGCATCATCCATTTCGACTTCTATTCCTATGTTTTAACATTCTAACATTTCAATCTCCTTGAGATATACTTCTCAATCTCCTTCATATAATCCCACCAGAAGGGTTCTTGAATATCACAAAGCATCTTGGTACTCCTAGGATGGATAGAGAAAGTTGAGCTATGTGAAATATCCAATAGCTCCTTCTTTATCCTAGGTAATAAAGTCACACAAATCCTCATTTCAAATTGAATCACACCATCATCATCGATATGGAACTCTTACAACTTCCATTCCTTTACTCCATTCACCTTCATTTGTAGATCCTGATCATCCCTTGATTCCTCCTTAATCTTATCTTAGTTAGATAGAAGGTAAATAATATGGGTGAGGTAGGATTTCTTCCCTTCCATACTATATTAAAAATATATCCTTTTCATATTCATGAACATATGGTATCTTTCAATCTAAAATATTGATAGAGTAGTAGATTGTTTTTGGATTTGAGCAATAGCTACCTTGTTTTCCTTCCCATGTAGATATGGTATCTTTCAATCTAAAATATAGCTAGGATTTCTTCCCTTCCATCCTAGGTGTTTTTACGGATATCTCTACTTCAAGGATTCGAGTCATTGATTTAATTTATCTATAAAACATTAAAGTCATAAAGTAATGTATAGAACCATAATCAATTAAGACTTTATCCATTCTTTAGTTAATAGGAAGTGTACCTTATACAACTTCATTTTCATGCTCCACTTTAGTAGTAGTGATGGAATAATCCATCCCTTTCCCCTTTGGTTTTGGTGGATGATTAAATTTATTACCCTCAAGGAATCATAGTTTAGTGAACTGGATTGTATAGCTCCATTTCTCACTACAGTTATAGCATTAGACCATGGGTGATCCTCTCATTTCATCCATTGTATCAGCCTGAATCTTTATATCTTTTCAACATTCATGATCTTGGTAACCTTCTCTCCCACACTTATAGCATTTCTGTATCTTTTTGAGGTAGTTCCCATGATGCTTCTTTCCATATTATTGACATGTGAGTGGTTAATATTTCTTTCCACCATTGTCATCAGATCCTCTAGCTTGAAACTCCAACTTTCATTTCTTATCACCAAGGCCATGAGACCATTCTCCAAACTCCATCTTCACATTGAGATAACATCAAACAATATCTTCATAATGCCCAAAGTCCTAAATTTATAGATCCTTTTGAAGGTGTAGTTTTACCCCACTAAATAGTTTATATATTTTACTATTATTATTGATAACAAATCTTGAATCATACCTTGTAAAACTTGTGAAAATTTATTCATAATTCATGATATATTCACCTTCCGTTTTCTTCAACAATATTAATTATCTCTCCAACATTGTATTAAAATTTCAAAAGAAATACTTGTTAATAAAGATTATCTTAAAGTATTCCAACTCTATATCTTCAATTTAATCCTTCATCTTGGTATTATTAATCAACATCCAACATTGGTTGGCCTCTACATATAGAAAATAAACAGCTAGAGTCACCTTCTTTATCTTATAATAGTTAAAAACAGAAAATATCTTCTCTATTGAGTTGACCCACTATTACAAGAATAGTGGATCAATAATAAAATAAATGTTTGTGGTTGTTGATGAATGAAGGACTTGATAGCTAGTTTCATCCTATTAGGTGAAGGAGGAAGTTCCACATTGTTCATGTTGTTGTTCATAGCTTGAGATAGTTGGGTATCAATCTCCATGAAATTTTGAACTCCACCTCCAAAGCCATTTGGGATGTCATTTGAGCAATCACTACATTATCCATCGCACGGGTTTTTGGCCTAGGTTCTCCTAGATTCAAGCATTTTATAAGATAGAAAATGTTAGAACAAAACATAAGTCAACAATTCATGAAAAGTTTATCCCTTTGTGAAATTTAAACTAAAGGAATGTCTTTTGGGACCTCTAGGTTTAGAAAATATACTTGTGTGCTTACATATACATAGTCTTATACTAAGGGTTTTCACAAAGATTCTCTAATTATAATTCCCAAATTAACAAAACATAAATATAATACCAACTATAGAGACCCTACTTTTTCTTGCATTATTGTGGCTTCATTTTAATGATAAGAAACATAAAAGCATTACATAACCAGGATACAAAGTTTTAGTGACTTGGGAAAATTCTGACAATATATAAAATTTACAAAAAAAACATAAATATTTATACAATTCCTTATCTGTTTGCTTCATTGTGCTCATTTTTTTCTCCTTAGTGGAAGTGATCACCTGAGGATATAAATTAAAGAAAGGGGTGAGCTAAAAGTCTAATAAGAGGATAAATTGGAATGTGGATAAACATAACATGGGGTGAGAATAATCATTATAATCAAAACATAATCATTGTATTATCATCATAATAATGACATGTATCATTAGATAGTGGAATGGAATATGGTAATTCATAAAAATGATACATCATGTCTTAATGATCAAATACCACATATAGTTGTGATGAATGATAACATCATGTCCATGAATATTTCAATATATCTCATTAGATTCATCACATTACCCAATTAATTGGAGTGAAATATAATTATAGTCACACAAATCACATCATAACATTTTCATGTGCTATATAATTTCAGGTTCATCCATCAATTCATAACATTTACATTATCATGCATTCCACATAGAACATATATTAATCTCATACATACAAAAACCATTGGAAAGGAATGGGTTTAATTTCATATAGAATATATTCATGAATAAACATTTTGGTACGCAAAATCAAGAGGTAATAATACAATTGTTATAATAATAATCAATCTAGAATGAGGAAGAAACAATCTCATGAGAAGTAAATGTTCTTTTTTTATAAAGAAGAGTTCCTTTATAAAAATCTTTTCCTTTTTCATAAAATTAGATTGGAAACATTTATATCCTGAAAAGAAAATGGAAGGATAAATAAATTTTATTTAAGGAACATCAATGGAACATTAATAATAAAAATACAGTGAATGAGGGAAAACCCAAAGGAAAAGGGTTGGGTTTGAAAATCCACATACCATATGTTTGAGTGATTTAATCACATTAATATCCCGGATAATAAAATTAAACACATTAATTAAAATATATAGAACCTATTCTAAGTTTATTTGATTTATTATTGTTTTGTTATGTACATTTATATTCTTTAAGATGAGTTATATAGTTCAATTCCATCATTTGGTAGTGTTCATTTTCAAAGTTTTCTTGATCAGTTCACTTGAATATGAGAATTTAAGTTTATGTAGAATGGGTATAATTATATAGAATAGAAATTATATATCATTAATGAAAATACAGAGCTTTAAATTTTTATATATATAATTTGGCTAAATGGTATTAGGATTAATCAATAGATACATGGTTAGTGATAATCATTTTGCTTTTTTGGTAGTTTTTCAAACATCACAAACTAGTTTTGTACCATTATTTATTGTTGTGTATATAAGTTTGTTACAGAACATAAAAAGGGTTATTAAATAAATTTTACATTATGTACCAACCATTATAGTGGTTTTATTAACATCCTTTAAATCATTAAAAGAAAATGAAGATGCATCATCCACGATGTTGGTAAATTGACACATCACGGGTGATGATTTCATTTCTAGAATAAGAGAGATAGTGGAAAAAAATATGGATCTTCCATTAACATGATATAACTATAGTATATAAATGACACTAGATTTATAATTCACATTTTTATAGATGATGTGGAGATACAATAAGAAAATAAAAAAAAAATTAAAAGGAAAAGAAAGGGGATTTTACCTCTTGAATTTCTCCTCCTTGAGAACCTCCTTAATGAATTGTTTTTTCCTTTTCATGAGACCAAGGGATATATGACATGGGGGAAGGGCTTGGAAATAGTTTTGGCCTAAATTTGGACAATCTAAAAATCTTGGAAGGTGTGAAGAGAAGAGGTGGTGGAGGTGGTATTTAGAGGGGATTAGATGGGTGTTTTCCCATTATTTTATTTATCAGTTTACTATTTTCGATCAAGATTATGAATAGTTTTATAATTATAACTAAATATACTAAAATAATAATTCTTAGTTTGAGATTATGGGGATTAAATCATCAATAATCCAAGGACTAATGTATTTAACTTATAATGTATATATATACCCTAAATTACAAAATTTTTATATTCACCCAAAAATCAACTATTTAATAAAAATCTTAAAACATTACCCTAACCATTTTTCAAAATGTTGAATTCAAAAATGTACTCAATTTTTTGAAAATAATTTTACAAATATGAGAAAATTGTTTTTTAATTAAAATCATCATTTATTCAAAAAATAACAATTTTAAAGTTATAACTGAATTTATAACACATTCAAAAATTAATTAAGATCTCATAAGATTATATTATAATCATAAGACAAAATAATATTAATTTATGATTTTATTTTAGGAAAACAATGTTTCCTTTAAATCAGTATAATAATGATATATTTTTAAATAAATATTTATGACCAATAAAAATACCAATTCAGAATTTGCCTTTTTGAAAATATTTATTTACATATTTCATGATATAAATATATTATATTTTTATTCTCAAGATACCAAAATTTTATTAATACTTTCAAAGAAGAAATTACTATTCTGTTGGATTAATTACTATTCCTATGGTCATTTTACTATTCTGAAGGTCAAGTTACTATTCCATCTATATAGGTTCATGAATTTCTGAAAAATCCTCTTATTTCACTCATTGTTAATTTATATAGTTCTTATTGTTGTTTTTATGTGATTTTTTGTGATTTATAATATATGAAATAATTATAATAAGGGATACATTACTTTGAAAAAAATTTTGGGCATTACAAAACACACCTCTATAATGTTGAAAAGGATTTTGGTCAGATATTAGGGTAGTTTTTAGATGAGATATATTCCTCAAGAGATGTGAAGAAGTGAGCGGTGGAGGTGACCTTTTATAGTTTAGGTGAGTAACACACTTATAATTTTTCAAAGAACTAAAATATTATTATTATTCTTTATAAAATGATTCTTAAATGACTCATATTCAAATGTCATAATCATAAGGTTTATATAAAACAAAAAATGATGTTTAAGAAAGTGTTTAAGTCTTTTAAACACTTACCTATTTAGTTTAACCCCTAGTTAACCCATTTGGACCTTAACTATGATAATCAATTTCTACCTTTTTTACTATTTATTTTGATAAAAAATTATTTTTATAACATTCTGATATTTTTATGAAATTTTTCTTTCAAATATATTTAATTACTTCTATAGCTTGTGTTACACACATTAGCAACTTTAAGAGAACTGTGATATTGTATTTAAAATATTATTAATTATTATTATAATATATCTATTAAATTGTATGGTATGAATAGAAATTACAAATTTATGAATTATATACTAATTTTCTACTCAATATAAATTCTTATTATTTAATTACTCAATTTTTTAGCAATATCATTTTATTCTTCGAAAATATGTTTTCTCCAAAATGATTTTTTTTTATTTTTGTGGGAAAATTTTATAAGTAATTTTTGAAACATCTAAATAATATATTTGATAAAATTAAATTTATTTTTTAAATAAAAATATCAAAATTTTCTTTCGGTGAAATTTTGGAATTTTATAAAAAGATTAAATTTTCAATGAATATTTGAAAATACTGATTTTTATAATTCTAATTTTTTTATATATTTTATCATTATGATTTTAATTTTATCTAAAATTAAAATAATAATTACTTAATTATATATAATCTAGTTAAATTCAACTGAATCATAATTATAAATTATTTTGGTAAAATTACATTTTTTTCTTAAAAAGGCATTTCTCTAAAATAAATTGCATTTTATGATATTTTATTAAATGTAATTTCTAGAACCTTTATAAATTTAATCTTTTGAAAATGGGTTTTACATTTAGAACCATCATGTTAGAATTTTGTAAATATGCCTCATTTATTTTTTGGACAAAATGAATAGTAATTGTGGTAAATTATATCACATTTGTAAAGGGTAAATATAGGTTAAAACTAAGATATAATGTTATAATTATTAATCTTAATTTTTTTAGAGGATTTAAATTATACCCTTAACCCATTATGTTATAATTTTAGTTATTTAATATGCACTTTTCCATGAAAATGACTTATATAGTATTCAATCCAAAGGAAGTGACAATTTTTTACTCAGATAGTTTCAAATATCATTTATGAGTTCACATTGAAGAAAAAATTAGTTTTGAACAAATATTAATTTTAATTTTATTCCTGATGAAATTATATTTATGGTGGTAATCTACTTGTATTTTCAAATTATAAGTTTTTTCTTGATGATTTTAGTGTCAAAGTAACCAATAGTGTCCAAATTGAAAATAATGATATTCTATGAAAATAATATTTTATTAAATTATTTAAAATCATACATATCATAAATAAGGACAAAGTAGATAATATATTTTATAAAATATCATACGTTATCTATTCATTAGTTGATAGTTACATTATATGTAAAATTATAACCTTTTAAGATTGAAAAATATGTTTTCATGGTTAATGTTAAAATGGGTTAATTAAGGGGTAAAACTAGAAGATATGGTTTAAAATAGAATGTAAACAATAAAGACCCAAAAAAATTTACTTCTTTTATTTATGGATCTCCTTCCTCCCAATAACATTTTATTATTTTTTGCAAGATAATTAAATATAATGAATTTTTATTTCATGATAAGATCATAGATCATGAATAAATTTCAACTAGTAAAACTATGAACAACAATGGGATATACACATTAAATAATAGTTTTTCTTAATAAAATATATCTTCGATTGAAATGAATTTGAAAAATTAATTTTTTAGACACAAATTGTAATTTTCAAAAAATATATAAATATTTTTAATAAACTAAGGTATTCTGAGTAATATATACTGTAATTAAATAGTAATCCAAAAGTAAGCTTCTTTAAATGGAAATGATAAAATAATTGTATTATGTCCTTTAAAATTTTTAAGTGTTGGAAATTTTACTACGCATTTCACCAGCTATTTTATTTAATAAATAAAAAATTTTATACTTAAAAGTTAAAATTATCATATTTATAGATTTATTATAATAAAATAAACATCATTTTTGAAATCGACATGTCAAAATTAGGTTAAGGTTAATTTATGAAAATTTTCTTAATAATTTATTTTTGTGAATATTAAAAATATAGTTTGAATTTTTTTGTATGTTTAATGACTTCATAATGATGTAATAATTAATTGAACAAAATATAAAACCTAAAATTTATTATTTTATTAATACCAGTTATTTTAATATATTTTAATCAACTTTCAAATCTATAATTTACTTTCTAATGTCTAAAATGAAAACTTTGACATTTAAAACGTTATCGTATGGAAAATTTATTTTTACATGCCAAAATAAGTAATATAAAATGATGATCAGTTCTTGTATGTCATATTAACATAAAATATGTTCCAGATATCCAAAAACATGAGAAAAACCCCATGGGTAATACAATGTTTTTTCTTTCTCCTCAACCTATATATCAAAGTCCTATATTTGGAAATCATTAGACATATCCTACACTTTTTCTATATATACCAACCAATATCTATATTTCTTTTCACTCACAATCTATAATACATGAAGTTATTGTG
The DNA here is from genome assembly GCA_963277665.1 of Viscum album. Classification (NCBI taxonomy): domain Eukaryota; kingdom Viridiplantae; phylum Streptophyta; class Magnoliopsida; order Santalales; family Viscaceae; genus Viscum; species Viscum album. The sequence goes on from OY728122.1 coordinate 645,223,831, forward strand.
GTTTTACTACCCAATAGTTTCCCCATGGTATCCCCAATCCCTTAATGTACCAATCCTCATATTTTATGAGTAACTCTTCAAGGTAAAGGAATTGTGCATTTGTTCTCTTCAATTCAAGATCCTTTTTTGTATATGTATTCTAAATGTTATGGTAAATATCTTTGATTTACATTTTTTATACACTTACTATAAAATTATTTCTATCAATGGAATACCCCTTACCCCCCTCATTTTACCCTTTTCTAAAATAACATTTTATACCCATTATGCTACTAAATTTACTTCTCAAAATTTCCCTTTTCTCCTCCAAAAATTCAATTTTATTTTCTTCTTGTGAATAACCAAGCTTAGTTTTTCCATTTTTTTTAAACTAAATGTAAATATGATTTATTTTATTCTTGGATTAACATAAATGAAACTAGAATTCACATTCCATGGGTTGAAAATGATATAATGACCATGTCTTTAATCATATTTGAAACACCATGATTTTAATATAAAACCCATTTTTTATTCTCCATTGGTAATTTATGAAATTTTTTATTATGAACTATTTATACCACATTAATTAAAAAATAACAATATTTCAAACTGATATCAATCCAATTCATTGGCTAAATAATTTAATATCAATAGATAATATGTTTTATGATACCTTGGTGAATAACCATCAAATTTTTTATTTATAAAACCCTCGTGAAAATACACGGGAACATTCTTATGAATGTCTCCATAAATTTTGTAACCAAATTTCCACGTTATTATTCATGTTATTTTTTTATGATATGTATTTTTTCCTTTTCTCATTTTTTAATGACATTCCTTGTGTTCTTATTGATATTTCTCATGATCTCATGTAAACTATTTCACATGTTTATACCCTTAGTGTGCCTCATTCTCACCCATTTCCTTTGATGTATATCCAAAGGATATTATATGTAGTAATTCTAAATAGGATGAACCCATGAGTATTCCTTCAAGTTGATTTAGATTAATTTTATATGTTTTTATACATTATGTACATTGTTTCCAAGAAACTAAACTTTAAAATATCCTCTATTTGGACCATGTAAATGAAAAGTTGTGTTAATAAACGGTGTCATTACATAGTTGGTATCAGAGGATAGTTTAGTTATTTGTTTAAATTGGGATTTTAAAACATTAGGAAGAACCATATAGAATAGTTTAAATATAGGAAAACATCCGATTATTTTATTAAAGTATTAAGTATGTGGTTTCTGAGAAAATAAATTCATATCTGGATACAAACATGTGGATATCGCTCTAGCATGGATGTATCTAGGGGTAACACCCAAAAATACTACATTGAGATAAACTAGATATGGAATGGTACATGAAAATTGGAATTTCTTCACCCATACTTTGACACTCTCGGTGGATATGATTTTGTTAGTAATAAATTTTTACAAACCATTATGAATGATATAAATATAATGTAAAACTTTTTATTTGAATTATATCATCCAATAAGCATGATATTAGAAAATTATAAATTATTATTCCCTTTAGAATATTTAAATATCAGCAATGTTGATAAATACCCCAACCTTTAAAATTAATCTAATCGATCAATCATAGAAAATTGTGGGGATGTAATTTATTTAAGGGGGAAGAATGTAATGACCCAAAAAATTTACTTCTTTTATCTATGGATACCATTCCACCCAATAATATTTTATTATGTTTTATGATAGAATCACATGGGAAACAATTATTTCATTATAACATCATACATCATTCATAAATTTTTAATAGTAATACTATGAAAAAAAATTGGATATACACATTAAATTATATTTTTTCTTAATAAAATATATTTTTATTGAGATGAATTGGATAAATTTATCTTTCAGACACAAACTGTAGTATTCAGAAAATATATAATTTTTTTAATAAATATTTTATTCTGAATAATAATTATTTCAATGAAATTTTATTTTAAAAACACTCTTATTTAAATGGAAATGATAAATAATTTTATTACGTCATTGAAAATATTTATGTTTTAGAAATTTTACTTTGCATTTCACCCACTATATTATAATAAAAAAAATTTTATATAGATAAAATTTAAAATTATCATATATAGAAATTATTTTGATAAAATAACAACATTTTTTAAATCATCACATTAAAATTATGTTAGTGTGAATTTAAGGGAATTTTATAAAATTGTTTATTTTTCTGTGAATAGTAAAAATATTGTTTGAGTTTTTTAGTCTGTTTAATGATTTCATAATTATTTCATAATTATGTAATAATTAATTTACAAAAATTCACGACCTAAAATATGTTATTTTTTTAATATATTGTATTTTAACATATTTTAATCAATTTTAAAACCTATAATTTACTTTCCAAAGTCTAAAATGGAATCTTTGACATTAAAAACATTCTCTTATAAAAACATTAATTTTCCATGCCAAAAGAAGTAATATAAAATAATGATCAGTTCTTGTGGGTTAAAAAAAATAAAATATGATCCAAAATTTCCAAAACCATGGTCCAAATCTAATAGTAATCTAATGGTATTTCATTTTTTATAACAAATATTTCCAGGGCCTATATTTGGAAATTATTCAACAAATCCTCCATTTTTCTATAAATACCCACCCATTTCTCCATTTCCATTAATTCACAATAAATAATCCATTAATTTATAGTGGTTTTACCTATAAATGAGTCTTCAAAGGTAATATCAATCCCCCACGGTCCCAAATCCTCATGTTTTAGGAGTAACTCTTCAAGGTAATACAATTATCTTTCTTTTTCTCTTCAATTCAATAATCTTTTTCTTGTATATGTCTTATAAATTTTATTTTCACACTATTAATTTACCATTTTTCTATACCATTACTAAAAAATTATGTTCTATAAAAGGGGTACCCTTTTCCCCTCTCATTTCACCATTTTATAAAAGCATATTTTTCACTTGTTATGCTGCCGAATTTACTTCTCAAAATTTAAATTTTCTACTTAAGAAACTATCTTTTATTTTCTTCTTATGGATAAAAAACCCTCTTTTTTTCCAATATTATTCACCTAAATGTAAAAAATGATTTATTTAATTATTTTATTAACATATGTGAAACCCACATTCTCTTTACATGGGTTGAAAATGAAATAATGATCAGGTTTCTACCTAATTTTTGAAATGCCGTGATTTTGATATAAAACCCATTTTTTTATTCTCCATGGGTTATTTATGAGTAGTTTTATTATGATATATGTGACTAACATTAATTAATACATATTAAGGTTTCCCCATGAAATTACTCCAATTAATTTGGTAAAGAATTTAATCTCTAGAGATTACATGTTTTATAATACCATGGTAAATTACATTGGTTGTTTTCTTTTATGAATCCCAGGAGGCAAAACTTAGTGATATGCTTATGAATGTATCCTTTAAATTTTTTATAAAAATTTTCATATTAAGATTAATTTTATTTTTATTATTATATTACTTATTTTCCTTTTCTGATTCCTTATTTTCATTCCTCACGTTATTATTGATATTTCTCATGATCTCATGTGAACTGTTTCCAATGTGTTTTCCCTTACTAGGCCTTGTGCCCACCCCTTTCCTTTGATGTATGTACCTAGGATATTAGATGTACTATGTATATTTAGGATGAACCCATGAGTGTGTATTTAAGTTTATTTTGAATATTGTTTTATTTTTTCATCCATTATGTACCTTATTTCCCAGAAAATATACTTTAAAAGATCCTTTGTTTGTACCATGAGAATGAAAATTTATGTAATTTAAAGGTGGGATTCCATATAAAACTATCCAAATTGTGACATATGAAACCCGAATTCTATTCCACAGTTCCCAAAGCTCGTTTTCCCACATGTCCTCAAGCGCATCTCCCAAAACTCCAGGGGATTCCGACTAGAAGAGAGGGCCTATAGTGTGTTTGTGGGGAGACTATGACCTCTTACCAGAGTTTCACATAATATAATATCAATAATAAATAAATATATGAAGCATTAACCCATACAGACAATAGATACACTGTAGGAATAGATAACAACATCAAAATAAATATCCCATACAATGATAATATATCATGTCAGATGAATTTAATAAATCAGCCAAAACATGTATACACATCAGGTGTATAATACATGGAAAAAAAGTAAAAATAGGCCAAAAGGTGTCCCAACTAGCATCACGAGCCTCATCTTGGTCCCATGCTTCCATGTTCCTAATAAATAATCAAGAACATATATTATATAATTTTTCCATATCCATATCTGCAATCATATAATCTTATTAGGTACTCAAAGGTGTCCCAAACAGGGTGTAAGACATAATCCAAGTAGGAAACCACCCTCAGTCAAGTGTAATCTAGTCAGTCAATATATTATAGTCACAGTTTTCGATGAGTAATATAGTATGTAAAGGATGTACATAACTAAATGTCCTAGAAGTCTAGATTCTCAATTATAATAAAATTCAATTATTTAGTTTCATTTAACAAGTAAGTCTCTGAATCAAAAGTTAACACTACATTTTTATAATCTAATTCATTTTACCATTCAATCACATTTATTTAATAAGTCTCAAGACCTAGCATAATTCTCTATATCCCCTGTGATATCATGATCAAGGATGCCTAAACAGGTTATCCATTAAGTGAAATAAAAATTCATAATCCAAGATTGTGTTTTGGAATATGAGATGAATCATATAAACCATTTCATTAAATAATTAATTTCAAACAAGAGCATATCCTAGGTGTTCCATAGATTTAACCCAAGTATCATTCCAATTGTAATATAAACCAATAACCTACAAGACCATCCTTTTTGATCCTCACAAGAACCCAGATATCAATCTAGGAGTGGTATAACATCACTTCCATTAGAGTGAATCCTTGTAGGTCCACTAAGGGAGACCAAGTATCGCCCTTGGAATATGTAATCAAATTATCTTTGAGTTTTCCCTTTACAATACATTTTTATTCCAAGTGTCACTCAGTATATAATAGTCCAAACCCTGTGAGTCCATCCTTATAAACCCAAATGAGTATTCCAAGTGTCACTCAGGCATAAGAATGTTTAATGCCCAATGAGTATGTCCATGGAATTCATCACTAGAACCCATGTGTCACCCATGGAATATTAGCATTCAACCAATTGAAAATCATTTAATTGACTTAATTTAAACATGCCTAGGTTATCACCAATATCTGTTCAAATCAAACATACTTCAAAAGGTGACTTATATTATTGATTAGGCTTAGAAATATTTTCCTAAATCCAAATCATATGGAAATTTCAATATAAGAAGAAATTCAGGATTTAACAAGAAATTTCAGGGCATCGTCCAAGGGTTATGGTCACCATCATTTTCCATTATTCAATTCTATTATAACTGATATCACCATTCATTTAAAAATTAACAAAGTAAGACGCAACATCCCATGTTAAGGGGAAAAAGACACACCACAAGAGTATCAAACTCATATGCTATCATAATGGCCCATTAAGTTAACAACACACCCCAAGGGGTGATTAATTTTTTAATGTATCGATCCTATAACAATCTATTTTCAACCTGTTTAATTACATAGTCTATGATAAGAAATTAAATTCTAGGATTAAGACTCATTTCAAGGGTGATGCTATGAAAATTGGGTGCATATAACAATGACTATATATAAACACTTTATGTTTTAATAAAAGGCCTAAGATAACCTACAATAGTTTCATAGCTGATAGCTCGTCTGGTATCAGATTATGATTTCACATAGATTGAGAGAAAATAAAATAATGGATGAAGAACCTAATAATAGGTGAAATTATATTTCACTTAAATAGCATTATCAATACTAAGACAAAGGATGAACCAATAAAAAATAATTTCTTACTCACAGATGTGGATCTAAGGAGATGAGTGGTTCTTAAATTGGAGATTGAACAAAGAGTCTATGGAAATTTTTAGAATGTGATCAAAGAGGGATTATAAATGGATCCTTTGTTATGTAAATTCATAAAGAAATTGACTCTTAGTATTAAAATATTTTTATGTAGAAAACAGTGAATTTACTAAAAATATCTAGGTCACGTGGTTTGGTCACCGGGTTTTTTCAAACTATATGCCATACATGAAAGCTTAGCTCTAGGGAAAGGCCACCCCACACTATTTACTAACCATGCACAAACCATGACAAACTCTATTATAAAAACTACATACATTCTTGAATATTCATGAGGCCCAAGTCGCACGGTTTATTCTATTTATACAGCCTTCCCCTGCTCACTTTCTTGCCTCACACAATTTTATCTAATAGTGTGACCTTCTCACATGGTTTATTCTAACCATGTACCGGGCAATTTTTACCACTAAAATTGGGTTCCATGCTCTGAACCAGCACTATACACCCCCAATAACTCTAATACCACAAATGTAATTCACATTAGGACATATTTAAACATTTAAACTGGAAAAAATATAAATTAAAGGAAATGTACCTCAAAGAAGAACTGGTTTCTTACAAACTCCCAAACCCCCTTAACGAAATTTGTCCCTGAATTTCCTTCTCAAGGGCGGTCAAAAATTCTAGAGAATAACTCTGTGCATTATGATAATACATCAACCTCCCGCTCCCTGTTATCATTATGTACATGATTGTGCTGCCATAGCACCCGTATTAGAGGAATATACTAGAATCGAAGAACCTTCGTTCAACGATCCACAATACTAATTGGATGTTATTAAAAGTACCCATCTATATGTAACTCATTCTAATCAAGATAAAAACACCATAAAGTTATGAATAATTTTATTTCTTTTGAGAAACATAGAATATGTAGTTCAGGGCCTTGTACCATTGAGGTAACTACCATATATAAGCTATCGGCACGACTGAATCCAGAATCCTGAACGGACCGACCTATATTTGGTGAATGATTTCCCTATATAATGACAATCCTTTTTCCCAACCTCTTTGAAACACATAAGAAAACGCAATCCCTAGACTTGAACTCTATAGGTTATCTACGGTGATTAGCGTATGTTTTTTGATGAGACTACATAGTATCTGTCTTCTTCCAAACCAACTATGCCTCCCTGCAGTCTCCAAAAAAAGATTTTCTCCAAGCATAGCTTCCTCCCCAGCCTCTAACTTACTCATGGGATATAAAAATGTCCTACCATATAAAGTATCATAAGGTTCCATGTAAATAGTATCCTGAAATGTATTATTGTAGGAGAATTGAACTTGGGGTGGATGCCTCTCCCAAGAGCCCCAAAAATCTAATACACAAGCCCACTGCATGTCCTCAAGAAATTGAATCATGTACTATCACTAACCATCTGTTTGGTGGTGGTTTGAAATGATCCGAAGCACATATATACCTAACACTATCTATAGCGCTTTCCAAAACCATGATGTAAACCAGAAATCCCTATCTAAAATGATAGAATGTGGGACCCCATGAATCCATACTATCTAATAGATATAAAAACTCCCAAACTCATCCACACTAAATGTTTCCTTGATCTATAGGAAATTTGAATCCTTTGTAAGCTCATCAATAAAAACCCAAATTACATCATTACATTGAGGTGACCTCGGTAAACCTGTCACAAAATCTGTCATGACATCATTCCATTTCCACTCAATGATGTGTAATTTTTATAAATGTCGGTCTAGTTTCTAGTGTTCTTCCTTAACCTGCTGATAGGTGGAACACCTCTTGAAAAAACCAACTACATCACTTTTCATACCCAACCACCAGTATTGGAAATGTAAATATGGATATATCTTGGTGACCCTTGGGTACAATTCCCAAGATGAAGCTTGAAAGTATCACATCAAATCCTCATGTGAGTTTACTAAAACCCACACATGACCATTAGCTTGCATTATATCTTCCTCACCTACAGTCCAACCAGAAGGAGGGTCCTCACATGGCTCACTCTCCCATATAACTAGACTCCAAAAATCTTATAACTACTACATCCTCACTCAATCCAAAACAATAGAGTTAAAAACTAAGTATGAAAGAAAAATTTTCCATTTTTTATCCTGCACCTATTAGTGTATCTCAAAGAAGAAATCCATATGCTTTCACTCGCTACAGGTCTGCTGAACTACCGTTATCAAATTCCTCTTACTAAGTGAATAATCCACTACATTGCCTTTACTCGGTGAGTAGGCAAGATCGAAATTGAAATATTATAGGTATTTAACCCACCTTTGTTGCCTCAGTTTCATATTACACAATATAAATGTTTACATAAGGATTTTGTGGTCCGTGTACACCACAAAATTCTCTCCTAGAAAGTAGTGTCTCCAACATCATAATATGTAAACAACCGTAGCTAACTCAATATTTTTCATTCGGTAATTCATCTCATGTACCCTCAACTACTGAGACCCATAATCTAGGACTATATCTACCTGCATAAAGATTTTTCCTAGCCTGATAACTAATGCATCACAATACTCAGCATAAATCCTTCATGGATTAGGAATAATTAGTATAGATTCTGATTTCAATCTACCTTTCATCTCCTGAAAATTTTCCTCATGGGAATTTGGTCATACAAACTTCACACCCAAGCTTGTGAGAAGCACTGCTCAATGTGGGAAGTCTTGTATAAAATTCCAATAATAACTATATATCCCTAAGAAACTAATTACCTCAAAGAAATTCAGGGGATTATCCAAAGAAACTATAGCTCTCACCTTCTCTGGGTCAAATGATACTCATGTATCTGATATAACTTGGCCAAGAAAGTGAATCTAATCCATTCAGAAGTGGAAATTTCTGATCATTGCATATAAATGACGATATCTCATTTTATTCAATATGATCTCAAGATTTTTTCCATTGTCATGTCAATTGTGAGAATCACCCAAGATATCATCCACAGAAATAACCAAAAAATATTCAAGATAAGGATAGAAAACTCGGTTTATCAATGTCATGAAGACTACTAGAACATTTGTGAGACATAACAGCATGAACAAATAGTCATATAGACCATACCTACTATAAAAAGTTGTGTGAGGTATGTCTAGTGGTCTAACACACACCGGATGATAAGTATATCTCAAATAAATATTTGAGAAGACCTGAGTTCCTTGAAACTGGTCAAAGATATCATCAATCTGCGGAAGAGGATAGGGGTTTTTGACTATTATCATGTTCAATTTCTGATAATCCACACATATCTTGAGGGTTTTTTCTACCTATTTTAAAAAAAGGACCATCTACCATCATAGATAAGTAGTGGGTAATATAAAAACCTTTTCATGTAAATCCTCTTGATGTCTCTTGATCTCTTTCATCTCCGTAGTAGTCATCCTGTTAGGAGGAATGGATACCGGTGTAGGTTTTGGCCCTAGCTTGATAGAGAACTCTACCTCTCTCTTTAGAGGTAATCTATAAAATCTATCCAGGAAAACATAACTGAAATTATCAAACATTGGGGGGAATTATTCCAAATGTGTTCCCTTGTCATCCAAAAATAAACTCATAATTTGGGCTATCACCCCACCCATTCCATGATGCTCGAGTCCAGATTGTCTCTCCTGGACATCCCAATCACCCTAATGAATAAACGTTCCAACCTTTGGTGATATGAAGGTCTCCCTTTAGCAATAGAAATCAATGAAATCATAAAAGGAAACAATCATGTTCATACAAAGAATAATATCAGTACCTATCATCTTTAGGAAAAATATGTCCCATACAAATTGAAACCCTCCAATATAAAAGGTGATCTCCCTATATAGACATACACCCTCCACTAAACTTGCCAACAGAGTCTCATGTGCAATAACACCATCATAATTTTGAACATTGAACTGAAGTATCTCTACAATGGGCATAGATATAAAGATATTAGAATCCCCTATATCAAAAAGGTGAATAAACTAAAGTATAGGCTACTAGAATAGTACCTATGACAATAGAAGGTCTGAGATCCTATTCCTCAAGGGTTGGTCGCACTATGTATATCTAGATAGAACTGCAGCCTAGTGATAATTCCTGACTACCCTTAGCAGATCCGCTCTATTGTTGCTATAAAACCAGTGTCTGACTACCATAACTAGGATCACCACCTCATCATGATTGGATAGATGCGCTCCAACTCCCTTCCAAAGGAGAAGATAATGAACCTAATCTAGAATATAGAGTTAGTGTAGACCCTCTCTACCTATATTTTGGTGGAAAATTTTTGTAGAAATGCTGTAGATGACCCATCTTACTGCAAGCTCAGAACTCTACTAGTTATCTCATAAAATAATGCTTCGTATGCCTTAGCGTATTGATATGTTAGCAACTCACCTGGCTACCAGAGTGTTTTCTTTATCTACTGGAATCACTACATGGAACCTCTATATGACACTACCTACTACTTGTTTATGCAGTGTCAGATCTAGATGTTGAATCGTCCAAGATCACACCTCCATCCTCTCTAGGGTTACACTCAGTGATAAGTTCTTGATTCACTATTCTTGATATATTAGTCAACTGAACAACATTAACCTATGATTAGATGTCATATGTGATACCATCCATGAATTTTATGACTTTATATAACATTTAACCCAACATAATAGGTGTGAAACACTGGATCAAAATAAAATGGGATGACTAATCCATAACAGATATCATGTTCTACTCTAGGGGCAAGAGCTCACGAGATCTATCATCTCTCACCATATTTGGATAAAATTATTAATATAATGACATATGAAAATACCTCTAGGAAATCTCTTGATGATTATCCTTATTAGTGATGAAATCCCACCATATCACTGTGAAATCAAGAAGTATATATGTAGCGATCTTTACTCTCCTCTTAGGAGGAATCTATAGATGTTCGAAGATAATCACTATGGATACTATCCATGACTCAGTTGCTTGTGTTATTCCATCCCCAGAAAAAATGGGCAGATTATACTATTAGAACTCACATGCTAACTCTTTCATAGTTTGGGAAGGTCACGATGCTCCCTGAATTGTTTGGATAAATCATGAGAACCAATTAAGGAATTGCTCCTCAACACTGCTGTCATGTACAACTACTAGTTCCAAAAATGGAACTACTATAGGATCTACTAGTATCCCATGACCCACCACCTCTAGAATGTGGTCATCACCACCTTTTTTTCATACTACAAGAGGCAATTGCAGTGGCATACCTATTCAAATTCCAAGAACATTCCTCAAATCAAGATCATTATCAAAGTCTTCAACTCAAAAGAATATATGCAGAAATTGGGTAGATACAGTACTTCCTATAAAAGGAGAGTCCCAATAACTTCTCTATTAGTCAGGTCTACATGTCATACAGATCTTATAAAAGTGATAAATACTACCTACAGGCCACTGCTATTGTCTTTTATGGGTCCAATTCATTGCTTTAATTGTTTGAATTTCCATTTTAATTATCACATTAATTCATATATTCATTTTCGTTTGAATTCATTCTCATTTCCCATTTATCATAATTCACTTTAAATAGGTTGAACCAAATGTTTCACCAAATTCCATTCTATGAGGCCCCATACTCCTCAGAAACTAAATTATGGCATATCCATGTTTCATACAAAAACACATTCCAGAATACTTGTCACCATGGTTGGAATATCTTTCACAAAACCTATCACAAGAGCATGTAAAAAGTAACTCATCCTAAATGGAAAGTCATAATGCATGGAATGTGATTTATTACAATTTCATATATGATGCATGATATGGAATACCCTCATCTCATCAGGTTAAAAGAAATAGAACCCATAACCATATCAATAATAACATCAAAATTCAAGTGCATCACCCAATGCTAGAATCAAATAAACTGTAATAATCAAAACACCAAATACAACAATTTAATTTGTGGTAATTTGGGTATTTCCTATACATGGGTTACCTATGCCCAAGCATAGATCATACCCAAAGTCTATTCTTTTCATATCCCTTTTTATTGTAAAATAATAATAAATCAAACCAGAAGAGAAAATATCTTACACCACATTGAAACATCCCAAATCCAGATGCCACTTCATTGTGTTTTGAGCCCAGTTTTCCACGTGGCCTCAAAAGCATCTCCCCAAATTCTAGTGGCTTTCGACTATTAGGGAGGACCTAGATTTGGTTTATGGGGATATTATCCCCACTTATTAGAGTGTAATATAGAATAATATCAATAATAGAAAAATAATGAAAGTAGTAAACTGTACAGACAATAGATATGCAACAGGAACATTTAACAATATTAAAAGTAAGATCATATACAATGATAATATAACCTGTCATATGTCTCTAATAAATCAGAAAAAACATGTATACATAGATGGGGTAAAATACATGGCCCAAAATTATAGAAAGTATAAAAGGTATCCCAACTCTCATCATGAGCCTTTGCTCGGTAGCATGCTTCCCTGTTCCAAAGAAGAAATAAAGAACATGGATTATCGTATTTTACAATATCAATTCCTAGAATTATATAGTCTGTTTGGGTACCCAAAGGTGGTCCAAATAGGTTGTGATACATAATCACAGTATTCAACCACCCAAGGTCAATTTCCATCCAGTTAGTGAATATGTAATAGTCACAGTGTGCTAGAAGCAATATAGTATATTAAGGAATTACATAAGTAAACATACTATAAGTCTGTTTTCTCATTTATAATCAGATTAAATTAATAAATTTCATTTAATAAGTATAATAATTAATAATTAGGTATGTGTATTTATAATAAACTTCATTTAACCATTAAATATCATTTATTTAATAATTATCAAGACCTGGCATAATGCAAAGCATCCCCTGTGATTAAATAATCAAGGATGCCAGAACATTCCATCCATAAATTGAAGTAAAATGATTGAATCCAAGCTATCTCTTTATCTTGGAAGATGCTTCATATAAACAATTTCCTTCATTAATCAATTTAGAACATGATCCCATCCTTGGAATTCCTATGTTGGAATCCATGTATTACTCTAGGTATAATATAAACCAACACTATACCAGCCCATCTATAGAGATCCTCACAAGAACAATTGTATATCTCTAGGTGTGGTATAATTTCACTACCATTCAATTCCATCCATCGTGGTCCACTAAGGGAACCCAAGTTCACCAATGTAATATATAGTCAAATTCCCTTTGAGTCCGGCCTTAGTAATCCATTTGGATTCCAAGTGTCACTTAGCATATAATATTCAAACCCCTCTGATTCTATCCTTCTAAAACCAACTGTGGAGTCCAAGTATCACTCAGTTATAAGCATGGTTAATGGAAAATGAGTATGTCAATTGAATTATTCTACTAAATCCATGATTCTCTTAGGGTATATAATAGTTCATAAAATTCAATATCATTTTTCAATTTAATTTAATCATACCACGGTCATCACCAAGATAATTTCATATCAAACTCATCTAAAAAAAGGTAACTCAAATCTTTTCCCAAAAATAGAAGGGTTGGCCTAAATCTAACTCCCATGGGCATTTTAATACAAGGGGAAAGTCAGCCATTAAGAAGCGATTTCATGGCATGGTCCAAGGGTCATGGTCACCATCCATTCCCATTATTCAATTCTATTACAATTGATATCACCATTCAATTTACAATTATCAATCTAAATTTCAACATCCCATGTTAAGAGGAAAAAGGCACACCACAAGGTTATCCAAATCATATTCCATCCTAAATGGCGTTTTAAATTAACAACATACCCAAATGGGTGGTTCAGTTTTCATGGTATCAAGCCCATAACCATTAAATGATGACCTATTTAATAACATAGTCCATTCTAATAAATTCAATTCAAGGATTAAAACTCATTTTAATGGAGATGCTCTGAAAATTGGGTGTGTGGAACAATGACTATATATAAACACTTCAAATTTTAACAAAAGGAATGAGACCACCTATCGTAGGTCTATAGTTTATATCTCATCTAGTATAAGCTCTTTATTTGACTCAAATTGTGAGAAAATCTAAGAATGGAATAAGAAATTAATAATAGGGAAATTTTTTTTGAACCTAAATATCTTCTTTGGTACCCATACAAATGAAAAATGACTAAAAAATAATCTAGTACTCACTAATGTAGATCTAATGATATGTGTGGTGCCTGAGTCATAGATCAAATAGAGAGTGAGTGGAAATTCATAGAATAGGCCCAAATATAGATTCAAAGTGGATAATTTTCTATTTATGAGAGAAAATAAATATATTCATAGGTTTAATAGAATTTTAAGAGGGAAACTATAATTTTACCCAAAATATCTGTGTCGTACGGTTTGGCCACATGGTTTTTCCTAACTGTGGTCCAAACATGCATGCTTAGCTATAGGTAAGGGTTAACCCACATAGTTTTTGTGAATAGTTTACTAACTATGCACAAACCATTCCAAACTCCACTGTCAAAATTGCAGATATTCTAGCACTTTTGTATGGCCCAAGTTACATGGTTTTGTCTATCTATACTACCTTCCCCTTCTCACTATCCATCCTCGCACGGTTTTATATAACTTTGATACCTACCCTACATGGTTTACCCTAACCATGTGTTAGACTATTTTCACACCTAAACATGGGTTTCGAGTTCCAATCCATCCCTTGATACTCCTGATACCTTCTAGACTTCAAATGGAATTCACATTAGGCCACATTTAAATATTTAAACTAAGAAATGGTAGAAAGTAAAGGATGTGTACCTAAAGGAAGAATTTGGATCGTACAAAAAAAATTATTAGTTGATGATATTTTATCCATTTACTAACATAGGATATAATTCATGTCCATTTGGAAGTATTTGGATATATAATTTTCTTATTATATTTTTTTTACAGATTCCAAAACATCCCCTCACCTCAATTATAAAAGGACACCCATTCCCTTCCTTCATTACACCATTTTTAGCCTTATAGATTGACCATCCTATATAGACTTATCTTTTTCCCTTAAATATAATTATTATAGATGTTATGGTCTTCCTTAAATACCAACACTATATCCCTTTAGAGGAAATTTATAGGAGTCATTTGGAAGAATAGGTAACCACTCTAAATGATCACTTTCTTTTTATATTCTTATATAACTCCTCTAAATATATCCTATTTATCCTAAAATAATAACCTCATTACACTCAATATTCTTAAATTTTATTATGATTATGATAACACAGATATACACCCTCTTTCCCATCAAATAATAAGTGAAACTATCGCTTGTGTGTACGTACGACTTACTGTCTTCATGTAGCAATATAACTCATTTTTCATCACAATATTTTATAGATGGGAATAATGATGTGTTTAATATTTATATATGATAATTATAAAATAATTAAGCTTATTATATTATTATCTCATATCTACCTTCTTACCTTATAAACCATTGAAAAAAGGCAATGTCTCTCTTGCTTACGTGTGGCAGCCACCTCCACGAAGCGATATGATTTGTATTTCATTTTTAATTTAATTGGATGGTATGGATTATGGATATGATGAATATATATATATATATGTGTGTGTGTGTGTGATAGAAATTATATAGTTATTAAACTATAAATTTGAATAATTATTTACCATTATTTTATTTTATCCTTCAAAACGTGAATATAGTGTTCTTGTGTACGTATGGACCACCATTTCCATGAATAGTGTAATTCATTTTCAGTGTCTTTTATTATGGATAAGTTTCAATATATATATATAATGAATATATATGATATAATAATCATATAAATTATTCTGGTATATATGTAAAATAAATTTAAATTTATGATATAAGAGGTTAAATAACCTTCAAAGGAAGTCAGACCTAAGGTAAGGGATTTTCTTCTCACATTTCTTTGTGGGACATATGCCTTATCCACTGATTTTTTATTTTGTGTGGTTTAAATACTACCCATAAATTTATTTTATGATTATTCTCATGTAAATTATGGTAAAATAAAATCCATTTAATGTTCTTTCATTCAAGGTAATTATGATTCAAATGATACTAAATCAGTAAGGGTTTATTTCACAATCTCATCATTATTCAGTATTACTTGTGTTTATGTATCCACGGGGGAAATTTTATCTTCCATTTCCAAGTTTTCTAAAAATGTTGTCAATTGTTTTTACTATTATCTTGCAATATTCAAGAATCATTTTTACACATGTTTTTTTAATGGTTTGAAAGGAATCTTTTTTCATTTTCCAACTGATGTATTTTTTGAGTTTTCTGAAAAAAATATGGAAGGAATGTTTTTTAAACTTATACAGAATGGTAATATATTCACAAAAACATTAAAACTTAATGACATGAATCATAAGTTACAATTTTAGATTTTCATCTTCCAAGAAAAGATTTTAATTTATAAGTGTTCATCATTTTCTAAAAAAATAAGTGATTTCAATATAGAAGGTTATTTTCCAAAAGAATTATTATAAGTGTTCTTTAAAAATTATTTTTTCCATAAAAGATGACATAATTTGATGATACTTAATCTTTTTTAGGGATGTTATCCAAGGATACCATACTTATTCATTTTTTTGGATGGTTTATTTTTAAGATGACAATATGTTGATAAAACTCATTCCCTTTTCCATGGTTTATAATTTGATGAAATTTGTTAATTTTCATGAGTTTTTGAGATTATGAATGATTTTTGATCTTTCAGAACACATTTTGATGATTTTATTTTTACTATGGGTGAAAAATAAATATCCCTCTAATTTATTGGGTAAAACAGATAATCATGACGTAAAAATGTTATGCATGAACCTGATTTCATGATCATAATTTTATGCGTGGATCCAGTTTTCATGTCCATAAGTTTATGCATGGACCTGTCTTCTATGAACATAATATCATGATTGGACATCGAGTTCATGTATATAAGCTAATGTGTGGACCCAGATTTCATGTCCACAAGATTATGTTTAGTCATGATCTCCAATTTTTAAAATTATACGAGGGGTTGATTTCATTTACTTAATGAGGGAACCTATTTCAATTTATACATGTTCACAAAATTTTTAGTTTATGATCATTCCAAGACTCCAAGTATTATGTCAATATTATGCTCTTATGGATTTTTTTCTTTAATGATCAATGTCTTATAAACTTCCAATTTTTATTCCATGTCTCATGATTATGATTTATGATATGAATGGTGTATATGGGAAATGTTATGTTCATGTTTTCACACCCTTATTATCATGCTATATATAAGTGATTATTCATATCTCTATTTTTTACCCTTAATATGAATTTGAGATCATCCTTTCCTATATTTACATTCCCTAGATTATGAATTAAGGTTTTAAAAATGAAGTGTCTAATAAGGGTTATTATTATTAAGAACTTAATGGAAGATAATATAGATCATTTATGAACCATTTATTTATGCATCCAAGTTTCCAAAGGAACTAGACCTATATGATTTTGGTGTGGATATAAATTTTATGTAATGAATGGTCATATATATATATATATATATGAAATATCTATGTATGAAATGTATATGTCATTTTAGATAGTAGTAGAGTAGGGTTTAGTTAACTTTTTGAAACAAGGATGAGAAAACTTTAGTTATAAACCTAGATAAACATTAGGTGTCATATATTTAAATCAATGTGTACTTGTTTAAAAATCCAATGAATTTTGTTTCATGATTATGTGGGTTTTCACTATGATTATCACTTCTCAAATTGTAAATTTTACTTTTACTCAATGGTTGGAACTCGAATGAATCGTGTGAAAAATGAATGTGATGACCAATTTAATGACTATACTCATGATAAATCAAATTTATTAAGAGCTAGGATGCAATATAATGTGAATATTCTCACTCAACTCTCTCAAGATATTGGTAGAAACAAGGATCATGTTTAACTTATGAATACTCTAAGGAGGGAAAACATGTTATTGAATCTCTTATGCGACAAAAACCACTATAATTATATGGTTCTTCTGATCCACTAGTTGGTGAGGAATGGATCAATGTGATGGAAAATATATATTTTGTTCTTTATTGATCAGAGCATAAAAAAAATTTCCTAGTTCTTTATCATTTTAATAGTGAAGCAAATCAATGGTGGAATCTTATTCAGAATATAGTGAAAGAGGAGGAAATCACCTCCATGGGATAGGATGAGTTTAAGGGAATATTTCTCATTAATTAATTCTCCTATATTATACATCCATAAATGGAGAAGGAATTTCTTGAGCCAAATAAAAAGGATGATTAATCCATTTATACTTATAAGGAATATTTTACCACACATTCAAGGTATTATTAAGATTTAGTCATCATACTTGAAAGAGAAATTCATTTATTCATTATTGTCTTGAAACCATGTCTTCGAAATAAATTATCCATAAGGGTCTTTTGATGTTATAAATAAATCATTCTATGTACACTGAAAGTTGAAATATATGTTGGAAACTCTCAAGGATCGGGATATAAGAAAAGGAAGATGGGGCTTTATGGAAACTCTAGTGGTTTTCTACATGGAAGGAATAAAATGTTTCAACTTCCTACATGCCAAAATGCTGGAAGGAGCACTCAGGTGAATTTCTAAAATATATATTAAAATGTTTCAAGTGTGGGAAGGCTATCAAATAAGAAAAATAATATTAAAGTGATTTAAAGAGAATAATCGATGAAATAAATGGATAAAGATCTCAAAAAAATTCATCACCCACAATTTAGTTCTATAATGCAAAGATTTTAGGAGTTATGTGAATCAATCCCTTAATCCAAGGTTTATTGAAGACAATTAGCCACACCAACCTTTGAATTCAAAGGATAAATGTAAATATTATGAAATTACAAAAATTTAAGTGAATCATGATAGTTAGGAAAAATTTATCTTTCATTCGAGAATAGGAGATTCTATTTTAAAATTTGTATGAATAATCCATATGAAAATATTATCCTTTATGTGAAATTTGATGTGATTCTGAGCATTTATTAGGTCTCCCAACATGGGATCAGCATATATTTCTAGATTAAAGAGATCATATATTATTCTGAATCGACCTTTGAATGTTTATCAGTGCAAGGATGAACCCAACCCCCAAATGGAAATATTTTTTGCAAAGGTAAGATCTTATTTAAACAATAAAGGGTGAAATATCTTTTAGAAGCATATATCATTGTGAACTTTTAGGAATAGATTTGTACACCTTGGGGAATATAACATCATAGTATATACATTATTTAATGATAACTTATTTGTAATTAAAATTATTGTAATGTTGATCATGGACGAATATTTCATGCAATTATTTTTGGGTTTTGAATATAGTGAATAATATTTTGGAGGATTATTAAGGTTAAATACTTTTGGAATATATTGAGTAAGAAATTTGGACATTTTTTCTTGAGGTTAAAGTATGATTTATCATATATAGTACTAGATATTTTGGTTTTGGCCAAATTATTGACTTGTAACTATTATGATTCATATAGAAGTTCATCATACATGAAACAATCATCTAAAATATATGTATCCTGGAGTTATACATCAGGTTGAAATTCATTTATTTTCAAGAAAAGGATGAGATTATTCTTAAAAAAATATAAATAAATCAAGTATATATTAGTCAGTGGTATTTAGGTTTTTCTTCCATACCCATGTTTTCACTTCTAATTTATGTTCTCCTCTCTGGAAACATAGTATGGTGTTATTCCATATAACCTTCATACTTCTCATTCTCTCTTTTCAATAGAAATCATTATTAACCCATGTTAAAATGTGGGTACCCAAAAAATAATTTTCAAATAAAAAAACTTTGATTACCAAGAAAAATTGTGAGGAAGAGATTAATTAAAGTGGTATAATGTAACACCTTGATATTTCATGAAATTTTTTTTCAAATATATTTAATATCTTTAATAGCTTGCATAACATGAAACTGTGAGTTTAAGGGAATCGTGGTGTACTATTTAAAATATTATTAATTAATGTTAGCAGCTATCTTTTAAATATTTAGGTATGAATAGTATTCAATACTTTATTAATTATATAAAAAGACCCTACTCAATATAAATTCATAATAATTAGTTACTCAATTTTTTTTCAATGTCATTTTATTATATAAAAATATGTTTTCTTCATAAATTAATTTTTATTGATTTTTTTAGAAAATTTTATAACTATGTTTTCGAACTTTTAAAAAATTTATTTCATTAAATGAACTTCATTTTATAATTCATCATATCAAAATTACCTTAGGGTGAATTTTTTTTATTTTTATGAAAAGATTGATTTTTCAATGACTAGAGAAAAATATCAATAGTTATACCTACCATTTTATTTTAGTATAAATTACCATTATGATCAGGATTTTATATTAAATTTAATTAATTATTATTTAATTAGATATATTCTCATTAACTTCATTTTAGTCATAATTATTTATGATTTTGGAATAATAACATTTTTCATTTTTAAAACACATTTTTTATAAAAAAATTGTTTTACGCATTTTTATTAAACGTAATTTTTTCTCACTTCTATAAATTGAATATTTAAAATTTCATTTAATATTTATAATAATGATGTTAAAATTTTGAAAAAATATCCATTTTATCTTTGTTCAAAATTATTAGTAACCGTTGAAAAATTCATCACCTCAATAAAGGGTAAAGTTGGTAAATCTTGATTAAAACTAAGTGATGAGGCCATAATTATTCATAATAATTTTTATTAGAATAATGAAATTATACTTTTATCACATTAGGTTCAAGTTTAATTTATTTAATGAAAACTTTTCCATTAAAATGTCTTATATATAATTTAAACCAAAGGAAGTGACAAAATGTCACACTCTTAGTTTAAAATAACATTTCTATGTTCACATAGGGATAAAAATTAGTTATAAACAAATATTAGCTATAATTTTTCATAAATAATTTATATTCATGATTTTAATTTATATATTATTTTTAGCAACTAAATAATTACCTTAAATACTAACACAATGTTGATGAAGTAATAACATAATTAATTGAAAATCAAATAAATGATATTAAAAATAATTAACATATTATAATTTGAGATAATTAATATGATCCAAAAATTATCAAGATGATAATAACATGTTGGTTAGGGGATAAAATTGTTTTTTTTATTCTAATTATTTTCATGATGTTATTAAAGTCAATTTAAAGAATAGAGTAAAAATTAAAAATAATGATATTTTATAAAAATAATAATATATTAAATTATATAAAGATAATATATATATTAAAATAGAGTAAAATTCATAATATATGATCAAAAAATTCATAAATTTTCCACTTATTAGCTAATATCTACCTTATATGTAAAATTATATTCTTTTAAGAGTGAAAAACATGTTATCACGGTTAATGTTAAAATATGTTAACTAAGGGCTTAAACAAAATGATCTAGATTAAAAAAGCACTTAAACCTATAAAAATTTTATTTTTTATTGAAATTTAAACCTTATAGTAACCTAATTTACAATTCATTAAAATTTTTATGTATTTTTCTCTTGAATTGTGTTATTATATTTTATTTTCTTTAAGAAATTCATAACGTACCCCTCACCTAAATTATAAAATGACTCCTCCTCTATTCCATAACTACACCATTTTGAGCAATATATATCGACCATAATGTGCCCAATTATCTTTTAAATTTCCCTATACACATTATACAGTGATGTTTATCCCAAAATATCACCCCTGGATCCCTATAGGGGAGATCTAAAGGAGTCATTTTGAATAAGAGATAATTTATCTAAACAATCATTTTCTTTTTTTATTCTTATTTATATCCTCTAAATATATGATATTTATTAATAAAATAATAAATTAATTATACTAAATATGATAAAATGTTATTATTATTGTGAAAAAATAGTTATACACCCTCTTTCTCATCAAATAAGAAGTGAAAGTATTGCTTGTGCATACGTACGATTTACCAACTCCACAAAGAGATACAATTCATTTTTAATAAGAACATTTTATAGATGGGGATTTTTGATAAGTTTAATTATTATATATGATACATATAAAATAATTATAATTGTTAAATTATTATATAATATCTACTTTATTACCTTCCAAACCGTTAGAAAATGATAATGTCGCTCATGTGATAATTTGGACTACCACCACCACAAAGCAATCTGATTAGTTTTTAATTTCTATTTAACATTGATGGTAAGGAGGATAGATATATTGAATATATATATATATATGATATAAATTATATGATAATTATTCTAGAAAAAAAATATATTATTTACCTTTCATTCATTTCATCCTTAAAAAAGTGAATACAGCGTTTATGTGTATGTGCAACCTATTGTATCCATGAACAGTGTAATTCATTTTCCATCTCTATCATTAATGATGAATTTGAATATATATATATATAATAAATATATTTGATATTGTAATTATTTAAATTTTTATGATATATATTTATGCTAAATATAAATTTATTATAAAAGAGGTTAAAAACTTTCAAAGGAAGTCGTAACAAATGTTAGGTTTTTTCATCACACTATTATTTTAGTGGGACATATGACTTATAAAGTACATGATTCTTTTTTGTGGTGTATATACCAACCATTCATGTATTTTAATATTTTTATGACAAATATTATGGGAAATATATATCTTTATAAATTTCATTCTTTCATGGGGCTTATGATTCAAATGATACCAAAGTAGTAAGATTTTATTTCAAAATCTCATCATCATTTGGGTTTGTTTATATTTAAATCTTCATAGGGGAATATTTGTATTCCATGTCGATGTTTTCCAAAAAAATGGTTTTTAATATTCTCTTAAAAAAATTAAAATCATTTTTACCCATGTTTTAATTTTTATAAAATGGTTTGAATGGATTTGTTTTTCATTTTCCAAACCAGGTACTTTGTGAATTTTCAAAAAATATATAGAAGAAATGTTTTTTAACATATATAGAATGATTATATTTTACTCAAATCATGAAACCTCAATTATTTTAATAATCCTTTAGAATTTTACAATTTTATTATCAAATTATTTTTTTAATTTATATGTGTGAGGATATTTAGAGAAAATAATTGATTTCAAAATGTAAAATTTATTTCCCTCAACATTTATTCCATCTGATCTTTTAAAAAAAACCCTATTGTATGACATAATTTTATGATACATAATATTTACTAGGGATATTATCCAATAAAACCATCCTTATTCATTTTCTATATGGTTTATGTTTATGAAAAAAAGAGGTTGATAAAACTTGTTTCCTTTTCCATGGGTTGTACATTGATGAAATTCCTTTCTATTCTTGAGTTCTAAGATGATGAATATTTTATGTTGTAGGAAACATATTTATTATTTTATTTATGTGATGGGTGATACCTTTATCCCCCTAAAATGCATTAATAAATATGGATAACTCATGAGGAAAAAATGAAATGCATAAACCTGATTTTATTTTAATAATTTTATGTGTGGATCTGGTTTTCATGTCCATAATATGACACATGGATCTAGATTCCATGTTTATAATATAAAAAATTTACCTAGATTATTTATCCATAAAATCATGTTGGCCCCGATTTCATGTCTATAAGATTATTCATGGACCTTTTTCATGTCAATAATTTTATGTGAGGGCCTAATTTCATGTCCATAAATTAATGAGTGAGCCTATTTCAATTTATACATAATCACATAATTATAAGTTTATGTGTATAAAAAACACAATGTATTATTCCAATTTTATTATCTCATGCATTATGTTCTTTTATTCTTTTATGATACCTGCCTTATTAACTGTCAATCTTTATATCATGGCTACATATTAGTATCTAAGATATGTCGGGTGTAGATTTCAAATGTTAAGTTTATGTTATCAAACCATTATTATAATTTTATGATTATTTAATTATTGATATATCCATTGTATAAAATTAATGACAATTTTAACTCACTCATTATTATGTTTCACTTCCCCAGGTTTTGAAAAAATGTTTTTACAACAACAGAAAATTCTAAAAGAATAAAATTTGATTCAACAGCATATGTGATAAGAAAAACTAAGCATTGAAGAAAAAATAATTCCAAAATAATTTAAAATATATTTATTTTAGAGTAAATTTAATTTATTTTATATCTAATGATACACATAGTAATAAGTTTCTTTAATCTCTTGTATTACAAGAAAGACCGAGTTTTACCAAATAAAAATATACTATTAATAATATTATATAATATGATAGTTATCATCGAGTTGTTTAAATGTAGGTAATTAATAGTATTAAATAAATTATAAAAAATTACACAATATTACTAATTATCTATTTCCCAGTAACAAAATATAAACCATTAAAAATAAAAATAAATGTTTGTTAAAAACAATATTTTTCTAAAAGAAGGATTAGTAATGCTTTGCGCGCATAATTTAAAATTAATTTTTACCACTTTTAGAAACTTTATTTGAAAAAATAAACTTAATTTATTTAATATTAATATCTAAATTATCATAGGGTGAATTTTTTTTTATTTTTTAGAAATATTTAATTTTTCGACAAATAGTGAAAAATAATGGATTTTAATTGAAAACTGCATTTCCATACAAACAATGTATAATGTCAAAATATATTTTTAATTGTTTTTAAAATCAAAATAGTTTAATTATAAATATATTAATCTTATATAGGTTGTTTGAATAATTTTCATGTTGAATTTGATATAAAACATTGTAAACTTCTGAACATTTTCACTTTAAAACCCCGCTTTCTCATCATATCTATGGGATTGATTTTTAATTAAGTTATTCCACTTATATGAGATTAATCTATCCAAATATATTCTATATTAGTAAAAAATAATAATTTATATTACCTAATAAGTTAAAATTAAATTTTGACCATAATGATTAGTGAAAACACCTAATATTAATTATCGTGAAAGAGGTTAAAATAAGTTTACTTAGTGGTTTGACGTAGAATATAAGGTGTAAGAATGACCCAAAACTTGTTCAACACCAATTTAATTTCCATTATTATACTTTTATTAATTTTTGATATATTTTTATGAGTTTTTGGGATACAATTCCATGAAATAGAGCTATATAATAAGTTATGTAATGAAATATACAAAAACATGAACCTTCCCTTCTTTTAATAGATATAATTATTTTGGATAGGGACAAAAAAAATATTGGTTATGTTATACATATTATTATAAAATATAAATGGGTTTATTGAAAAATAACTTATCTTTAATTTTTACAAACGAATTAGTTACATAAAATGATTAAGAAATGCTAATGTAGTAATTAATTAGTTAATAATTAACTAAATTAAATGATACTAAAAATATTAAAATTGTGGAAAATCAAATCAATTATTTTAATAAATTAATACTTTAGATTAATATATCATGTGTAAAAAAAAATTTATTAATATATTCAAATTCCATCATTTTCTTTATATTTTTAATTTCAAATTAAATAAATAATGTCAAAATTGTCCTTAATGTTATTTTATAAAAAATGATATTTTTTAAATGATTTATAATTTCTAAAAATCATATTATCTACCAAGTGATTTTTAAATGTTAATAAACATTCATTATGATCCATTAATGGACTAATTTATATTTTATAATGAACATACTGACCCTTAAATAGTAAAAACATTATTAGCGTGGTTAGGGTTATAACAGTGTTTTTGTATGCTTCTATTAAAATTAATTTCCAAAAAATGAGATTTTTATTTCATAGATTAGTTATGATATTTAAAATATATGTATAAAAAGTTTCTAGGAATTATCACTTTAATTTTTCCTTAAATGATAAATTTCCTAGGTCAAAAAACTAGTTACTGTAGTAAAAACAAAATGGGTGAAATTGAGTAAACATAAATACTAAGGAACAAAATGTTAAAAATGATATTTTTTGTTGGTTTATATCTCGACCACATAAACCCCTAATCTCATTTATATTTAATTTTAGAGCCACATAATGAATGGTAGACCTCCCAAAAATGGATACTTTTCAACTCCTCAACTATTAAAAGGAACTCACTCCCCTCGCTTCTGCACACCTCTCAATCCATTTGGATTATCCAACCCAAAAATAATTAATCCAAAATTTCCCAAACCAAATACTATAATACTATTTTTTTTAGAAATCCAACCTCTAAATGCTTATTAAAAACCAAATAAAGATACAAGAATTAGAGGTAATGTTCTTTAACAAGCATCTTTAATTTATATCCTTCTCCACCTCATTCAATTTCAATTATACCATGTATATATAAAAATCTAGGTATATTACATATAATAATATTAATTTATGTTAATGGTATGACCTAAAAACACAAAATATTTTATCAAATCTGTTATGAAATCATCATTCATGTGTATGGTGGACTCCCACCTCCCAAACAGATGTCAGTTGTTTTTATATTTCCTCCTCTCAATGTTGAGTATTATGATGGATATAGATTATATATGTAATATATATAACATTATTATACCTATGTATTCATTATATCATATATAAATTATAACTTTCTATTTCATAGGAAACACGATATTGTTACTTGTGTGTACAACAGGCAACTGCATCACGAAGCGATGTGATTCATCTTTCACTAGCACTATACATAGAAGGTGATAAGAGAAAATATTAATGATAATATATGATATAAATGACATAATAATGATATTAATTTCAAATTTATCATTATTTAAAATACAATATTTCATTTTAATTTCATAATTTTACATTCAATAAAAGATGATAATGTCGTTCCTGTACGTGTGGACTACCGCCTTTACAAAGAGATATGACTCTATATTTATAACCAGACTAGATAAATGATATATATAGATATAAAATATTATATTAATTATTTTATGATCATAATATAAATGTATAATATTACTTAAATCGTTTCTATAATGATCATTAATAAATTGAAAATATTACTCAAGCGTACGTATAACCTACCATATCTATGATCGTAACATACTTATTTTTCATAACCATAATTTTTGATTGGTTTTAAAAATATAATTTTGGTAGAAATATAAGAATTTTTTGAATATTATTATTCTGGATATGCTGAAAATATATAATACGTGTAATAACTTGATATTTCATGATGAAACATGTATAAGAAAACTAGGAAATTAACACCCAAAATAATGAAAAAAATGAAATATTATTAACAAATGGGTGGTAAAAGATTATAATAGGATAATAAATGATATTATAAATATTATTATGGTTATTTTATAAATTAATAACCTGATTAAAACTATTATAAAAGAGGATAAATTATATACATCCAACAAGAAGTGTGCGATAAGGGATTTCATTTTAATTTATATTCCACTGAGGCTTATTTATTATTACACACAAATTAACCCTTATGTGGTTTGTATACATCCAATTTGAAATTTTATAAAATTAAAAATTCATTTTTCATGGTATTTTAATCCCCCTGATGCATTCGTAGTCTAATGAGATGAACCAATTTTCCAAATCAGATGGGTTTTTACTGAGTATGTTTTAAATCATCTTGCGAAAGGTCTTGATGGTAAAGGTGTCTTGTAACTAGGAAACATAACACCCAAAAAAATTATAATTTACTTAATTGAAAATTCAGTTATTATTATTATGCATTATGCTTTTTCTGTGAAATTATCTATGTATGAGTTTCATTATCAATTATTTATTAAGCGGCATCAATTTTTATTTATTTTTCTTTACCCCGTTATTTATTCCTTATCTAGATTTTTATGTGTAATGTGTGTTAAGTTTTCTACATTTCCATATTGATTATGTTTTTTTATTCATTTTATCTTCCACTAAACTTAACCCTTTCTGATCATTTGAGCCCACCCTTATTTTTTTACTTTCCCTAGTTTTTAAAGATAAAATATTTGAATGATCTTTCAATGAAAAAATTTATTATAATTTGTTATGTATTATGTTTTATTTTTCTTTCCCACTATAAAATCAGTGACATCTATGTATAAGGTTCTCCAAAACTACCAAAATGATTGGTCCTTTGATATTTTACTCCTTGTATCTATTCCAATATAATAAATCAAGTCACTGACTCTAGGATACTATGGTCAGGGTTATTACATTTAGTATAAAAGGAAGTTTAGTAGAAACCTTGAAAAATATATTTAGGAAAACATAGATTAGGTAACATAAAAATATGATATAATTTTAGGATAAGTATATAAGAACAGGATAAAGTTTTAGTAAGGGATGTACTATAGGTTAATTCCTAGAAATACATCTATTTTTTGGATAAAATAATTGGACATAGTTCTGGTACATAGGTACCTAGGGGTAATAACTATAAAAAAGTCATTTTAGGATTGACTCAAGCGTAACCTGGTACCTAAAAATGGACCTTATTACTCACCTTGTTTGACACTCAGGGGTAAATTCTTATGATAATTCACATTTTATTTATAGACCAATATGAAGTATATGAAAACAAAGGTATCCCCAATGGAAACAAGATTATTATATTGAGAATAAAAATGAATAAATTTTAATTTATACTAATTTTTACACCATATTTGTAAGTATACATTTTTCATAATCTGATTATCTAATCTATTATTTTCTATTATGTAGAGATTTTTCCTGGAAGAAAGTAATGTGTCAATACACATGGCCAATATAGAGGTTCACATATGTGTAAGTCCATATAGTTGGTATTGAAAATAATAAAGTTATGGATATATTAGGGCATATAAATCAGGTAGTAACACATAAACTTTCTTATATGGAGAAACCCATTCCACAGAGAGATTCTTTAATGTTGGGTAACTTTATTCGATAGAGGCCCCCAATATTTAGTGGTACTACTAATCCAATGGAAGATAATTAATGGATTAATTATTCGGAGAAGATATTTATTACATTAGGATGTGGTGAAAAGAAAAAGGTAACACTTGTAGTGTATTATCTCAATAGAAATGTAGAATGATTGTGGTAATTTATCTAGAAAACTATAGAGGAATAGGAAATAGAAATCATGGAATAGAAATCATTTGAGGATACATTCCTTGGAAAATATTTCCCTCTTGAGCAACAAAATAAGAAAAAAATAAATGTCCTCAATTTAAATAGAAAGGTGGAAGAAAGTGGTGTGGAGTATAAAGATACCTTAATAAGGATATTAACATATTCTAAGTATTATATATGCAAGAGAGGATCCAAGACTGGCCATTTATTGTAAGGGATTAAGACAACTATCCAAAGAGCACTAGTATCTTATACTTTTTCATCGTATGATTAAATACTTTTATGTTCCATAAATATGAATAAGGAATTATCTATATCCATTATATTTAAGGGAAACTAAGAGGAGAAGATTTCATCTGAACACCATGAGAAATGAAATTCATCAAACAATAATAATATGATGAAGAGATTCCCACAGTGTTAGAAATTTGGAAGGAATCACCGTAATAAATGCCTGAATGGAATGGGAGGTTTTTATAAGTGTGGTGAAAATGTACATCATTATAAATTATGAATGTGATAGAAGAAAAACACTATTATTTAGTGTTATAAATATATGGATATTATTCACAACTCAAATTAATTCCCCAATCTTCAATGGAATATTCCTCTGAATAAGTTAAGGGATTAAGGTCAAGATTGTGATATTAATACAATTGAAGTGGAATTATTAATGTTATTATGTATATGGATACATGTAATATTTTATAAATGTATTTTATTTATGATATTCTAGTTATAATAACAATTAAATGTATATATATATTACTATCATACTATTTCTCAAAATATTTTAAATAATGTATTGAATAGTACCATGAAAAGTGATTCAGTGGAGAGTTAAACTACTTAAAAAACACATGATTGAGGGAAAGAAAATCATTAATATTCTCTTTATACTGAGATAATAATTTTTGGATAAAAGATTAACTATTTGGATAAAGTAAATTGGATAGTATTGACTAATTTAAAACTAATTAATGATTTTATGACATAGTGGTTTACACTATCATTGAAGGAGTTTATAACGTCTTTGGATTTAAGTAATATATCAAATAATTATTTTTAACAATAAAAAATAATTCATGTTTTTAATAAGGTTTTATGGTAATTCATTTTATTACCATGTTTTAATAGAATACATGATGAAGGCATTCACAAGTTTGGTGTGTGATTATTAAGAGCTACTTCATGTTATTTGAATATTAATCAGTGTACTTATTTATATAATATTGGATCATAATAATTTGGAAAGTTTAACCATTTAAGAAATAGTTTACATGCAACTTTGGAATATGTTTTAGAGATTAGTTTATTAATTCACCTTTTGAATATTTATGCATACTATATTACTTGGGCTAACCATATTGGTTTTGTAAAAAACATTAAGACAGATGGAAAACAATTCCCTCTTTTATGAATCCTATGATCAATTAAATATGAATTTTAGTGCTTCAGGGATAAAAAAATCATTTTGAATTTTAAATTCTTAGAGTAAGAGAATAATTTAAAAATAACTTAAGTGTGATATTATTCATATGAAATAGAGACATATGATGTACTTATATTTATTTTTTTAATTTGACAATAAAATAATCCCACAACTCTATAAAAAGGATATTAAAACAAAAAAATTACTAATACCTTTATTTATGTTGAACCAATGGTATTTTAGATCATTATAGATTTATGTATTTGAGGTCCTGACTTTTTATTGACCATTCGTTAGTTTGTGATCAATGACCTCAAGAACCCTCTAGAATTATTTATTGTTTTCTTCCATGTCTATAACTTCCATTGACACCAATGTTCTCCTACATAGTATCCTAGTTATATTTTCTCCATTTGATATTTGTACTCCACTTTATTTGTTATTAAGAAGATTATTTTTTAACCGATTAATGATATAGGTCTTTCAATCAATTTAATTTCAAAATATCAAACCCTTGATTACTGTGATCAAGTTTATATGGCTAGGACATAATTTATTTAAGGTGGGTAGAATTAACACCCAAAAAATATAAAAGAAAAATATTTTATTCAATAGCATACATGACATGAAAAACCTAAATTATAAGAGAATATAATACCCCAGTACTTTAAAATATATATTTTCTATAATAAATTCTTTTACTTTTTATGATATATGAAACAATTATTTTCATTAATAGCTTCTCTTACAAGAAAGATCGAGTTTTATCGAACAATAATATACAATTATTATTATTATTTAATATGAAAAGTATAACTGATCTATTAGAATTTAAGTAATGAATATTATTAACTAAATTATGAATATTTTAAAAAAGATTAGAAATTATCATCTTATTAGTAATAAAATTGTATCATTTAAAAGAAAAAGAAAGGTATTCTGAAATATCATTATTTTTATGAATGATGGATAGTAGTGATTTGTGCACATAATATAAAATTAATTTATGCCAATTTTATAAAACATTTATGAAGAAATATAATTTTTTTTTGAAATAATAATTTAAAAATTATATTAGGGTTAATTTTTGGTATTTTTTTGAAATATTTCATTTCCTGATGAATAGTAAAAGTAATTAATTCTAATTGAAAATTTTCTCTCAATATAAATAATTTATAATTTTAAATTGTATTTTTTATTGGACTTAAGAATAAAATATTTAAATTATACATATATTAACCCAATATAGGCTATTGTAATGATTTTCATGTTGAATTTTGATATAAAAACATTGTAAACTTTTAAAAAATATCATTTTCTAAAGAAACTTTCTAATCATGTCTGTGGGATTTATTTTAAATTAAATTATGAAACATATTTGAATTCAATTTTCCAAATGAATCCCATATTTTGAATCATAATAATTTATATTCTATAATAAGTTCAACTTAATTTTTAACAATAATTATTACTGAAAATTGATAAAATTAATTACAGTGATTAAGGTAAATATTAGTTTACTTAGTGGTTAAAGATAGAATATAACATGTAATAATGATCCAACACTTTTCCAAAACCAATTATATTCCCATATTTAGTCCCTTATGAATTTTTTATCGATTTTTATGAGTTTTAGGGACAATTATTTTGTAAATTGAACTATATAATAAGTTATGTGAAGAAAAAGGCAAAAAATGAACCTTCCTTACTTTTAATATCTATAATGCATTTGGATAGGTACAAGAAAAAAATTGGTCTCATTATACATATTATATTTAAATATATTGGAGTTTTTTATCATAATAACTTATCATTAATTTTTAGATATGAATTAGTTACTTAACTTTCATAGGAAATGTCCATGCAATAATTATTTAGTTGATAATTAACTAAATTAAATGATAATAAAAATATAAAAAGTGAGGTAAATTGAATGGGTTATTATCTTAAAATATTTATTTAGATGAATATATCATGTTACATTTGTATGAACAAATAATTTTCAAATTCCATTATTATATTGATATTTGTAATTTAAAATTAAAAAAGTTATGTCAAAATTGGAACTAATGTTATTTTATAATATATGATATATTATTAAATGATTTAAAATTTCAAATAATTCATATCTTCTACCAATTTATTTTTAAATGTTAATAAATATGAATATTTTCCATTAATGTACCAATTTAGCCTTTATAATGAGCATGTTAATCACTAAATAATGAAATCTTTTTTAGTGTGGTTATAGTTAAAGAAGTGTTTTTGCGCACATTTGTTAAAATTAATTTCCAAAAGAATGATAATTTTGTTTTTTAAATTAGATATAACATTAATAATTATTGGGAATAAAATTTCTAATAATTATCACTTTATTTTAATATTAATTGTTAAATTACCGAAGTTAGAAAACTTGTTACTTTGGTGAAAAAAAATGGGTAAAATTGTGTAAATTTAAAGACTAAGGAACAGAATGATAAAAATGATTTTTTGAGTTTTTTATCAACCACATAAACCCTTCACCCCATTTTTATTAAATTTGGGATCCAAATTAGGTAAGTTAGACCTTCCAATAGTGATTATTTTTGAGTATTTAAAAGAATCCCACTCCTCAATTCTAAAAGGGCACTCACTACCCTCACGTTTTTACACATCTAAAGACATTTTTATCATAAAAACTACCCAAATCACTCCAAATATTACCTAATATAAAATTATAACAATTATTTTGGTCATAAATCCAACTTATGATGGGTTAGTGGAAATCAAAGGAAGATACCCAAAGGAAAGGTAATGTTCTTCAACAAGCATCTTTATTACATTTCCTTCTCCACCTCCTTCAATTTCTATTATTACATGATTATGTAATAACATCATTATATTTAATAAACTTAGATGTTTTTATTTTAATTTTATGGACTAAAAATACACACACTTATATCATAAGGGTTATGAAATCATCGTTCATGTGTATAACAGGTTATCACCTCACGAACCAATGTCGTTCATTTTTTCATTTTTACCTCCCAAGGATGGGTATTATGATATATATAATGTGTATATATATAACTTATAACCCTATTATAACTCTTGAGTCATTATATCTCACATAACATATTAATTTATAGTCTTTATGAGACATGATAGCATCGATCGTGTGTACGGTGGACCACTGCCTCGTGAAGCGTTGTGATTCGTCTTTCACTAACACTTTACATGTAAGGTGATAAGAGATAATTTTAATGATAATATTTCATAAAAATGACATAATTATGATATTAATGAAATTTTTATCATTATATAAATCAATATATCATTTTATCTTATTTTTTTACTCAATGAAATAAGATAATGGCATTCTTGTACCTGTGGACTATCGCCTTCTTAGAGTGATGTGACTCTATTTTAATCAAACAAATACATAAATGATATATATAAGGATAAAATATGATATTAATTATATTATTGTCAATATATAAAGGTATAATATTATTTAACTCCTTTCTGTAAATATCATTTAAAAATGGAGAACGTTGCACTAGCGTACATAGGACCTACTGTCTCTATGATTGTAACGTACTTCGTTTTTAATAAACATTATTAAAAATTGGTTTTAAAATTATAATTTTTGTATAAATAAGATAATTATTCCATGATTAATATTGTTTATATGATTAAAATATATAATATGATCAAGAACCAAATCATTCATGATGAATCATGAATGAAAAAACAAGGTAATAAACTCCCCAAATAATGAAAATAATGAAATATTCATAACAAATGGGTGGTAAAATGTCATAATTGGATCATATATGATATTATAATTTTGATTATGGTTGTATTATAAATTAATAACATACCTAAAACCATTATACATGTTTTTAAATCATGTAAATCCCAAAGGAATCATGGGGTAAGGGATTTGGTCTCAATTAACATTCGAGTGAGACTTATTTATTATTTTGAACAAATTTACCTTTTTGTGGTGTATATACTTCACATTTTAA
The DNA here is from genome assembly GCA_963277665.1 of Viscum album. Classification (NCBI taxonomy): domain Eukaryota; kingdom Viridiplantae; phylum Streptophyta; class Magnoliopsida; order Santalales; family Viscaceae; genus Viscum; species Viscum album. Next base: position 645,258,331 of record OY728122.1, read on the forward strand.
ATTTAATATCTTGAACACTTCTTCGAAAATTTTATTTTATGTTTCAATTTGAATTATTTCATCAAAGGTGATTTGACTTGAAAATTACCATTTTGTAAATCTTATTATGCAATCTCACTTTCTTTTATAATTTACAAATTCTTCTTAAAACAAACAATTTATTGTTAACGTGTTTCATTGGACATTATATTTTTATTAAATATACATATTATTATTTAATAGATATTATTATTTCTTAAATTTTTTATCACTTTTACATGTAGTGTTTAATTTGAATGTTATTTGAATAACTGGGGAAATATTGATAAATTTTCATGCTTTACTCAATAAAGATATTTGATAAGAAATATTATTTATAAGTTAAATATATTATTATATATGTGAGGAATGATTTTAAATGGTAGGAAATGTGTTGGGGATAGTTTAATATAATCACATATATGCATTATTAATCTCATGAGATGAATTAGTGGGCAAAATCATATGGGATTTTACTCTGTATGTTTTAAACATTCTTGTGAAAGGTATTAATGGTAAAGGATTCATGTACCTAGGAAACTTGAAGTCAAAAACATTAATCATTTAAATTATTGATAATTCAGTTATTATTATTATCCATTATATTTTCTTAATGAAATTATCTATGTATTCATTTTATTCTAAGTTATTAATTAAATGGAATGTGTTTTCTGTTATTTATCATTCTATATTGATTATTCCTTATAAAAATTCTTATTTGTAATGTGTTTTAAGTAATAAACCATTCCAGATTGATTATTATAATTGATTAACATTATATTCCACTGTACATAACCCTTTCTAAGAATTTTAGATCACACTTATTTTGTATCACTTCCCCAGGTTATGAAGAACAGATCTTTGAATAAGTTTTCAAGTATATAATTTATTAGATTTTTTTATTTATTATGTTTTATTTTCATTTACCAATATAAAATTGGTTACATGTATGTATTTGGTTCTCCAAAACTACAAATATTGATCAGACCTTTGGTATTTGACTCATTGTATCATTTTCAATATAATAAATTAATGCACTAGATATGGGAAACTATGGTCTGGATCATTACATAACTATTTTTTTTTGCATGTCCTTGTTTCTAAAGTAGGTTTCTATATGATTTTGTCTTAAAATGTCATCTAATGAATGTTCATCTACTAATATGTAATAACTATATATGAAAATTCTAGTTCATTATAAATTTTAACATATTTTATAATATTAATTATTCTGATTCCAAATTTAGAAATCATTTTATAAAATTAAATTACCATAATTAGTAGAATCTAATTTTAAAATATACCCTTCAAACGTGTTGAAAATGATTTTGTTAGGAAATTCATTTTTAAAGAATAAGATGAACTTGAATTGACTATATGAATTGTAATCATAATTATATGGATTAAAATTTATATAGTTTTATATATAATATATATTTCATTTAAATAATTCATTACTAAAGGTTATTTTATTTAATTGAAATGGAAAGACATTATGCATTCAAGAACAATTTTCTGAAAAATATCCCATTTTCCTCCAAATAAACTTATATTTATTTCTATAAAATTGATAATAAATACATGGTTCATTATATATTTTTTAACAATTGTTATAAATAAAATGAGGAAAAGTTAAATACTACATTTTAAATTATTCTAAAAATATTATTTCTACATGAAAATATTAAAAGCTTATTCTAGGTTTATTTTAACCTACTAAGTAAAAAAATAAATATTCATCCGATAAAATTATAATTTTTAAAACATGATATATTAAATTTTTCATTGTATTATATTTTTAATAAAATATAATATTTCCTTATAATAATTGAATATCATATTGTACACTCTTCCCTTCTACAAAAAATTCATCATCAAAATTTTCAAGGATTTTCCTTTCTAAATAAATAAGGGTGGTTCTTCTTCATAACATCGTCGGGTTACCATGTTTCTTATATAGTTTTATGTTTTCTCCATAGTACCTTTACCAATAAAGTTATCTTATTCCTCATCACTTCTTCCCTAGTGTTAATAATCTAGATAGGCTCTTCATAATAAAATAGATCAACTTCTTGTTCTATTTATTCATAGTTAAGAATATGAATTGGGTTTGGGATGTAATTTCTTAACAATGAGATATGGAACACATATTGTAGTTTAGATATTATCAATGGAATTTCCAAATGGTAAGCCACATATCCAATTCTTTCTATAATTTCAAAATGTTTGATGTACCTGGGGATTATTTTTCCTTTCTTACCAAAACTTATAATAACCTACCATGGATATACTTGTAAGAAAATATGATCTCCCACTTAAAATTCCAAATATTTCATTCCATTATTTTCATAACTATTTTTCCTAATTTGATGCACATTAATATGATTACTAATAGTATTTATCTTTTTCATTATCTCCTTAACAATTTATTATCTTACAATCTTCCATTCACCAAGTTAATCCCAATAAGTAATATTATAACATTTCTTTCCATATTATGCTTCATACGATTCCATTTGAATACTTGAATGAACTATTTTTTTATAAGAATACTATACCAAAGATAAATATTAATTCCACATACTTTTAAATTTAAGTTAGCATGACCGCAAAATTTATTCTAATTTTTGAATGGTCTATTCTTATTATCCATCAGTTTGAGGATGATCGGTAGTGCTCAAAAAGATCTCAGTATTAAGAACCTTAAAATGAATTTTCCTGAATTTTTATTTAAATTGTGGATCATAATTAGACATAATTGAAATATTTTTACCATATAATCATAAAAAATCATCAATATAGATTCATACGAGGTGATCATGAGGTAAATCTTCTCTTATAATAAGGAAATGTTCCAATTTGGTAAGGAAATCAACAATAACCCATATTTCCTTAGTATTTCTCTAATTATTTGGTAATATAGTGACAAATTTCAAAGTTATTTCATTCCATTTCCATAAAGTTATAGGTATAGTTTTCATAACTCCTATAAGATTCTAGATCTCAGCCTTCACCTATTGAAAATCTAAACATCTTGATGAATAATCAAAAATTTCCAACATCATATTATCCCACCAAACATTATCCTTAAAATCCATATACATCTCAGTTTTACCAATGTGTAGAGAAATTCAAGATATTAGAATAATCTAATAATTCCCTTTTTAGCAGTTCTATTGAGGGAAAACATAGCATCTTTCAAAATTTCATAATGTCATATTCATATAAAAAATTTAAAAATTTCTCATCATTCATGACATTATTTTTATTTTTAAAATTATCATCATCAAACTAAGAAATTTTTATCTTTTATAGTAAATATGGTTTGGAAATCATTTAAAAAGGGGGTTATTTATCCCAATCCTTAATGATTCCCATATATATATTTATTTTAACCTTGAATATAGGATCTCTTTCAATACTTATTTTGGCCATAACACCAAGTTACTTCCTAATTAGTGGATATACTACCATATTTACCTTCCCTGAGTATAAGTGTATTGATAAATCATAATCCTTGAGTAGCCCAAGACATCATCTTTCACTTATTTTGGTCATTGTTTTGTGAACAGGTGTAATTCAGTCTATTGGGATCTGTTTATATCTCACTTATCTCTCCATAGAAATGTTGTCTCCATATCATCAAAGGAAATATTCTATCAGTAAACTCAAGATCAAGACTTGGATAGTTATATTTTTTAGTATTTAATTGCTTTGATGCATAATTAATAACTTTATCATTCTATATAAGGACACAACCAGGTCCCTTTATTTACGAATCACAATATATCACTAATCCATTATTTCCTTGTGGTAGAGTAAAAATTAAATAATTGGAAAATATACTCTTCAATTCATCAAAACATTCTTCACATTTCTTTTTCCATATGAACCTAACCCCTTTACATGTAAACTTTGTTAACAGGTTAACCAATTAGAAAACATTTCTACAAATCACCAATAGTAACGTGCTAAACCAATAAAACTAAGTACATGAGTTATTTTTGTTAATGTAGTCCATTATTTGAATTCATTTTTATTCACATGATAAATTGAGATACAATCCTTGGAGATAATATTGCCAAGAAAAAAAATTCTAAATCTAGAATTCACACTTTCTAAATTTCCAATATAACTATTTTCTCTAGGAGAACCAAGAATTATCTACAAGTGATTCTGATAGCCCTCATAGATTATAGAGTACACCAAGATGTAATTAACAAATTACATAAAAAATATCAATATATTTGTTGAATAATTTTTTCATTAGATCTAAAAAAATATATTGTTCATTATTCAATCCAAATGGCATTACTAAAAACTCATAATGTAAATACCTCATTTGAAATGTTGTATTTGGAATACCTTCCTTATTTAATCATAATTGATGATACCCATAAAGAAAGTTAATATTTAAAAAATATTCATTTATATGAAATTGGTGGAATAAGTCATAAATGTTAGGAAAATGGTACTTTTTGTTTATTTTAAGAGCATTGATTTATTTATAATCAATACAGAGACTCATAAATCCATCTTTCTTCTTAACCAAAATATTTGGGGCTCCAAAAATTGAAACACTGGGGGAGCCCAATCACTTATTAGAAAACTCCTTTAGTTTTTCCTCAAATTAACTTACTCCATAGGGTTCATTCTATAGGTATTCTATTAAATGGGTCTTCTGTTAAGAATTAAATCAATAGAAAACTAAATTTTACATTATGGTAGATTTTCAAGTTATTCTTATGAAAATATATCAATGTATTCCAAAAAATAGGAGAATCCCCATTTCAATGTTTACCTTTTCATCTATATGTTGTTTTTAATCTTATTCCCCATGAAACTAATTTATAAGAGCTATTTGATATAGATCAAGATATAACCTAGATGGTTAATTCTCCACTCTAAATATAAAAAATTCCACATATTCATCATGAATTGTAATTTTGTTCTCCTTATTATAAATTTTTGTATTATATTTTCAAATCCTATCTATAAAGATGATTATATAAAATTCAACCATAGGTATGATAATAAATTCAAAAAATAGGGCATATTTATGTGTCATAGTGGGAACTAACTAGCACATCCTTATTGTGGGGAGGTTTCCACTAAGTGTTTTGACTATTAACTCCATTCATTAAGTGCTAGGAAAATATCTTATTTTCCAGGAAAATATGGATGATATAAAATATTGAAAAGATACATAATCAAATAAATCGTTAGTGGTATCTTTACTTCCCTTACATTTATTAGCTATATGACCCTTATATATAAACTTGTAATAGACTCCCATGCCCTTTAATATTTTCTAGGATGTTTCTTTCCAAAATTTTCACATGATGGAAGTTTCTTTATTCTCGAAATTGCTTTATTCTCTTCTTTCTTTTTTGATGCATTCCATTTTTCACAGTGTTCAAAACCTCTTATTTTCATGATTTTTTATATAGGATCTATATAATTCCTTCCCTATTTTTATGGAACACAATATATTTTTCGCATATGATGAAAAGGTCTGAGAAACTACTTCCCTTCAACGTATTGGCTTATGTGATTCAAAGAAATGGCCAATCATTATTTTCAAATTATGTATGTAATCTATAACATAATTTTATAGTCTACTAAATATTTCCACATAATCCATATCACTTTATTCTTCCTTTTTATTTAAAATAATTAACTTTATCTTCATTTCAGTTAACTTATCAAAAAGGAAATATTAATCAAAAAATGTCACTATGAAATATCTCAATTCCATAGGTTCAATTTCTTCTTCCCCTCTTGTATTATAGATCAATAACCACCTTTGATCAGTATCACTTGTATGAAAATATACATCTAATATAATCTATTACCTATTATTACATCCCAATTCCATAAATATCATTTCAATGGACTTAATCCATTACTCAGTTACCAATTGATTAGTAGTTGTAATATGATCCAAAATATGTGTATCATGTCATGAAAAAACATTTTTATCTATTTGTGAAATGTTATTGGTCATAATATTGGTTATTTACCCAAATAATTCCATGATCTTATCAACTCCAACATTAGTTGTATTGGCTTTCTTAGTAGGGAAATTTTTACATTGGTCATGAGTATTGATACCATTATTTATACTATAAATCATTTCTAAATAATAGAATATATTGGATTAGATTGTAATACTGTGAAATTTAAATCATAATATATAATTCTTAATCTGATATAACACTTAACATAAATTGAAAATTTATGCACTGTTAATCTCAAAATCCTAAACTTTCTTTCGTTGGGAATATCTTTAAATCATAAAACCATTTTGAAATATTTCATAATGGTTTCTAATGAAAATTTTAATTAGACCTAGAATATCTCATGTAACTATCAAACAAGGCGCATAGTAATGGAACGCTAACTAGGAACCAGAATGATGGTTGAGATATAGTCGACAACCTCTTTTCAGTGTTATTACCCATAGATTCATCTATTCTAAAACCACATGCACTTGTATTATCTATAAGTGGGTGTATTTCTATTAAAACAACATAATATCCACCATATAAAAAAATTATGATATTTTCCTAAAATTATACATATCCTCAAATTTTGTCATAGGGTTATGATCCTTAATCTATATTTTCTTAAATCTAGTAACCAAGTTTTCTAACAAATTTACTTTGGTACCAACTACAATAACCCAAAATCTAGTAAATCAGAGTTGGTGTTTAATTTAATTCATTTTCATGAGATACAGTGGATGTCGTCACCAATGATTAATTAGTTTAGTATTCTTGAATAAGTTCATAAAAACATGATTCACTTACTACATTGCTAATAAAATATAAAGCATAATAAAAGAAAATGTTTGACATCTTTGAAACTCATTCAATGATCTATTCTTCATATCCAAGGAAAAGGAAAAAATAAGCATTAACTAAAATCCTTATTAAGTGTTACATAAAATAGAATCTATCCAAATTAAATAAGGAATAAACAATATGGACTAGTATATAACAAAAATCAAGTGTCATTTAATCAATAATTTTATTTAAAAAGTCATTCATGGACAACATCAATGTAGTTATCTCATAGATTATAA